>JAEOAD010002805.1:0-1361666 GCA_036365145.1 Orientallactaga sibirica
CTCTGCTGGATTAAAGGTGGATGCCAGCACAACCCGCTTGGCTTTCTTCATTTTTAAAAAATAAATCAAATAAAAATAATCCCATAGAATAAAACACTTCAAGAACAAACAAAGTATCCAAATCAATCGCCTTGCTAAAGAGCGAGCTACTACTTTGACACAGGGACTCAGCATAGGTCCCATTAGATTTTGTCATTACCCAAGTTTCAGGTTACTAAACTATTCCTTTACACAGATTATAAACCATGCCAGTGGCAGTGTAGTCATCCAATGGACTGAATCTGGACTTTCTAGTCCACCATCAGTGGAGTATCACTAACATAAACACTAGCTAAGTTGTAGGCAATGGACTCTCTGTCCAGCTACGTATACTTAACACTGAAATGCCAAATGTCAACATTCAAAAAAAAAAATTTAGAGCCGGGCATGGTGGTGCACACCTTTAATCCCAGCACTCGGGAGGCAGAGGTAGGAGGATCACTATGAGTTCGAGGCTACCCTGAGACTACATGGTAAATTCCAGGTCAGCCTGGGCTAGCGTGAGACCCTACCTTGAAAAACCCAAAGGAAAAAAAAAAAAACAGTAATACTTCATGCTTAGAGCAAGTAACCAAACCCAAAGCAACCTACCTACTTCCTTTCACATGACCGTAACTACTATAGATGAGGCACACTTATTTGCCTCTGTCCAACCTCATGCAGTCATACATAAGTGAGGTAAAGCAGGTAGCCAATGCAAAGCTGAAGGAGAAAGTACAGAAAGATACAAAACTACTGACAGAGCAGCTACTGTGCATTAGGTAGAGGGTGTGTTTCTACATAGCTGATATGATTTAATCTTCACAACCACCTAGACAAGTAGGTACTATGAGTCTCCACTTTTAAATAAATACAGAAGCTCAGAAAGGACAGAAACACTCTTCTCTATTGCAAAACAAAGAAGTGATAATACCAAGAATTTAACTCTAATCTGACAGGCTCCAAACTCCAACAGCATGTGGCAAAGCCTAGGAACATGTTCCTTTCCCTGGCTTAGGTCTCATCCTTCTGTCCTACTCTAAAACAATATTTGAAACACAGATTGCAAATGAGGAGACAGACTGGGTTTTCCCTCATAAGCCAAGGTTCGAGAACTCTGCGTTCAATGGTGAGCACAATCTGACTCTGGGGAATATCAGCAAGTTTCAAGTGATTACAACCTCGGGTTAGAGCTCAGTGACTCATGGCAATTTCATGCTACTGATAATCCTGACTTTAATCAACAGAAAACTCTCAAATTTGAATCTCATATTTGTCTTGGGCAATTCCTTTTCAACACAAGGCAACTCTTTGCACAAAATAAGTATTTTTAAACCAGGAACACCTCACAATGCCTTTGACTGATATTCCTCAGAGAAACAATGAAATGATTTTTAAAACAGTTTTCCCAACAAGACTTTACAAACTAGCTGAGAATAATGTTTACTTGACTCCATCCTTTTATGATCTTGAGTATGATACAGCTGCTACCTAAGCACTAACGTTGAAGAATGAAGGGAGGGAGGGACTTCTCGTTCCTCACTCTGCTCTAGGATACCTTATCACATGAAACAATAGTCATCACGGCTGAGAGATGAGAGGCCGTGATGAGCCTCCTGGACCCCCCCAAAGTGCACTGCATCCCCTTAGTCACTATCTTCTCCGCGATCACAAGCTTCTGTCAAAAGTAAGGCCAAGAGGGTAGAATCACTTAAAAACAAATATGTGCCTTGGATCCTGTTCTTCATAAAGCTAAAACAGATGCCCTTCCACTATTTTTAAAATAAATATTAAGAGCCATGGCAGGGGAAAAACTGCACAAGATATTAACTGAGCCTACTAATTAAGCCAGCTACTTAGCAGTAGGATGAACAAGACTATGTCTGGTGCCACGGAAGCTATCAAACATTACACATACATGTGCGTGAGTGCGCACACACCACATGTCTTTAGTAGGTTACAAATTTAGCTCCAGGGTTCCTGAAAATTAAAACAAAATGAGTATCATTATTGGTTCTGTCATAGTTCAGAATCTCCTGCTTATACACAGACTAGATTCCCATAGGTAATCATTAAGTCCACTTAATCACATACACAAAGTTTTAACCATCGAAGCAACTACTAATATTATCAATTATTGGTGGCTAACAAGGTTACATATTTCTCTCTCCCACCTATTATAAGCCTATGGATTAACGCTAAAGAGAAAATCAAGTCCAGCAAGTGGTGGCATATGACTTTAATTCTAGCAGAGAAGCTGAGGTAGGAGGATTCTAGTGAGTTCAAAGACAGCCTGGGAGACAGAGAGAGTTCCAGGTCAGTCTAGGTTAGACTGAGACCCAACTTCAAAATACAAACAAAAGAGCAGCCTTAACTTAGTAAGCTGCAGGTTTAGTGTGAGACATTGTCTTAAAAATTAAAGTGGGGCTGGAGAGATGGCTTAGCGGTTAAGGTGTTTGCCTGCCAAGCCACAGAATCCTGGTTCGATTCTCCAGGACCCATGTAAGCCAGATGCACAAGGGGCACATGCATCTGGAGCTCGTTTGCAGTGGCTAGAGGCCCTGGTGTGCCCATTCTCTCTCTCTCCTTGCAAATAAATAAATAAAACATATTAAAAAAATTAAAGTGGTGGCATTGACCTTTGGCCTCCACAGGTGCATACACACCTGCATATATGAATATGCACATACACAAAAATAAGAACATGCATGTACTTTGAGCAGTTCTTAATTAAAGAACGCTTGTTCAAATCTCCAGGTCCCACATTTAGCCAGACCAAAAGTGACACAAGCATGCAATGTTGCACATGCGCACAAGGGGGTGCATGCATCTGGAGTTCGTTCACAGTGCCTGAAAAGGCCCTGGCATGACCATTCTCTCCCTGCCTCTTCCTCTCTGTCTCTCTCTCTCTCAAATAAAAAATAAAATAAAATAAATCTTTTTTAAAAAGACAGGAAATTCGACTCTTGCAGGAACATTTTGAAGATCTAAGAATAAGCTTTAAGGCTATTGGCATCATGGTAATTTCTCAGACAATTTTGTATGTAATACCTCTCTACAGAACTTCATACAACATAAGAAAGTAACACTTGAGGTCAAGTTTTGAGGTTCTAGCAATTAAATGTAAAATAAGTATAATGCTCAATGGACAATGAAAGCAGATGCATGACTTTTAAAGGACTATTCATTTTTCTCATGAATCCCAGAGAAATTTCAACTAGGGGAATAAGCCAAAGGCAAAAAAGAGATGACTCAGTGGTTAGAGGTGCTTGCTTGCAAAACGTGATGACTTAGGTTTGATCCTCAATACCCACATAAAGCTAGATGCACAAAGTGGTGCCTACATCTGAAGCTCATTTACGGGAGCAGGAGGCCCTGGCATGCCCACTTTGTGTGTGTGTGTGTGTGTTTCTCTCTTTTTACAAATAAAATAACATTTTTTAAAAGGCAAGGAGTTACTGTGATAATTAAAAAAACAAGACTACACATAATATTAATCATTATCAGGTGTAGGTAAGTAAAATAAAAGAAAAAGGAGGGGGATGGCAGGTGTTGTGGGACATGCCTTTAGTTCTAGCACTCAGGAGGCAGAGGTAGGAAGATTGCCAAGAGTTTAAGGCCACCCTAAGACTACACAGTGAATTCCACATCAGTCTGGACTAGAGGGAGAGTCTATCTTGAAAAAAAGAAGAGAGGAGGGAAAAGATCTCAAAGAATGATTAACACTTCTTAAGACAGTCTAAGGATACCATCTGCCATTAAATAAACACAATAAACACATAGTACCTTTTTCTGATTTTCAAGGCACTTACATAGTCTGAATAGTTAGGTTAACACAGACAAAACTAAATCTGTAAGTTAAAGAATATAAGATTATTTTACCTGGAATCTTTAAACAAGATAGAGTGAAGTAAGCCTACCTGATCTCACGTAAATGTGGAATGTAAAAAGTCAAGCCATAAAAGCAGAGTGTAGGAGGACTGTGGGTGTCAGAGGCCAGGCCGAGGGGACTGGGAGGCGCTCATCAAAAGACATAAAGTCCCAGGCAGCAATCAGCGATCAGTTCAGGAGATCATGGTGACTACAGGCACTAACAATATAGTCTGTACTCGACAATTACTAAAAACACTGGAAGATCCTATCTGTAAAAACCATAATAAAAATAAATTTAAAAATTAAATACAGAGCTAGAATCTATATATTTCCAAGTTTCACTTGTTTTCTAACTACAGATAAATAGATACTTCGCTATAATAGAGTTAAGCCTGTGTGTCACATCTGGAGATTTGGACTATCATGGATCAAATATGTTTGGGAGGAAAAAATGTGTATGCACTGAATATCTATAGACTTTTTTGCCATCATTCTATAAACAATATAACAATTATTCACATAATATTTACATTGCATTTCACTTTTATAAATAATCTAAAGATGATCTGAAGTATATATGGAAGGGTTTTAGCTGGTTATATACAAATACTATTCCATTTTAAATAAAGGATTTTGTTAACTTTGGGAGTCCTGGAACCAATCCCTGTAGATACTGAGAGAAGCATATACTGAAATAATAGCCACTGACTGGCTAAGTTTCTATAAGAACTAATTTTAGGGTTGGAGAGATGGCTTAGTGGTTAAGGCATTTGCCTGTGAAGCCAAAGGACCCAGGTTCAATTCCCTAGTACCCATGTAAGTCAGATGCACAAGGTGGTACACGTGTCTGAAGTTTGTTTGCAGCGGCTAGAGGCCCTGGCGCACCCATTCTCTCTCTCTCTCTCTCTCTCTCTCTCTGTTTCTCAAATAAATACATAAAATATTTTTTAAAAAGAACTAATTTTATTGATAGGTGTTATAGAACTAGAGATGTTTTCAACAGTAAAATGATGTACTCTTTTATTATGAAACCTCATTTGTTCAGCAGCCTGTATGTAGTTTCAGGAAAGAACGGGGAAAAAAACAAGAGATCACCAGTGTGTCAGAATTATCACTTTATTAACTTCAATGTGCTGAGCAAACCCTAAGAAGAATTTTTTAGTGTATTTATTTACTTGCACATGTGAGAGGGCATTCTGAGGGCACTTGCTGATACAAATGGCAAATGAACACCAGATGCTTGTGCCACTTTCTGTATGCAGGTTATACAGGTGGCTGAGGATTGTGAGCAGACTTTGCAAACAGGTGCCTTAACTGCTGAGCCATCTTCCCAGTCCCAAGATTTCTTATCCTGACTAGTGAAGAGAAAAATTAAAAGGAGGTGACAATATTTTTTTTTCGGAGAGATCTGTCACACTGTGGCAGGTGTCTTTGGTGGTAAAGAACGGGAACCTATGTGATATACAGGATGCACAGAAGGAATTTCAACTCATTCATTATCAAAAGTAAGCAACAGAAAATTCACATAACTACTTAAGAAACACCAGGCTAATTTGGAGCAAGTTTAATCTAAACACTTTAGACTCTATAATAAAGATTGGGTTAGACAGACTAGCACAGCATGTATACAATTGTCCTTATACTTTCTCAAGCTCTGGAACAAGTTAGAGAGAGTCTAGACCTTTTTGCATCATTGATAATCCATGAAAGTCCCCTCTACCTACGTAATTAAGCACCATAAATGCAGACTAGTTGTGAACCACTCAATTAGCTAATTATCATTCTTAAGCTAGTCACAAAGTAGAAAATTCATTCTAAAAGACAGTCAAAATAGCTGTTAGTGTTTATGTTTTCTATCTCAACTTTTTTTTTTTTTTTTTTTTTTTTTTTTTTTTTTTTTGGTTTATCAAGGTAGAGTTTCACACTAGCCCAGGCTGACCTGGAATTCACTATGTAGTCTCAGGGTGGCCTCAAACTCACGGTGATCCTCCCGAGTGCTGGGATTAAAGGCGTGCGCCACCACGCCTGGCTTTTTTTCTTTTTTAAAAACTTTCACCTGTGGCCCCTTTTAAAAAATTCATTTTTATTTATTTGAGAGAGAGAAAGAATGAATCAGCATGCCAGAGCTTTCAGCAACTGCAAAAGGATTCCAGATGCATATGCCACCTTGTGCATCTGGTTTATGTGGGTACTGGGGAATCGAACCTGGGTCCTTAGGCTTCGCAGGCAAGCTCCTTAACTGCTAAGCCATTTCTGCAGCCCATCAACTATAACTTTAAACACAATAGGAAAGATCCCTAAATATCTACAAAACTCTTGTTGACTTTTCTTAATACCTTTATGAAAAAGACATGGCCATTGTTTTTAATCCACTGACATTATATTATTCTTTTATATTCAAACTTTTATGCTAATATTCTCATTCCTCTATTATGAGAACTGTCAATGGGAACTGAAGATAGTAAATTCTTCATTTACCACCTGGAAAACAGAAGCTCACTCCAATGAAAAGACTGTAAGGAGGTCTCAGCCACATTTTCAGCAACACCTCCTGCTGATACTGCTGCTCCTGTGTACTGCTAGGAATCAAATTCATTCACCAACACTCAGGAGGGAAAGGCAGGAGGACTGCAAGCTCATAGCCTGCCTGGGCTACAAAGTAAATTCAAGGCCAGCCTGAGCTATACAGTGAAGCCCTGTTTACATACACACACACGCGCGCACACACACATGCACACACTTGGCCATGTGTGTGGCACAGTCCATCCCTTAGGAGGCTGAAGGAGAAGGAACATGAGTTCCAGAATAACCTACTAGACTAATGAAACTTTGCCTCCCACTTAGCCCCCAAATGCGGGGCTACTACAAGATGCTAGGGCTGCACTAGTTTGGATCTTAAACATCCCCAAAGGCCCATGCACTAAAGGGTTAGTCCCCAGCTTGACACTACTGAGAAGTGCTGGAAACCTTAAGATGTAGGGCCTAGTGAACAATCTTCCAGACTCTGGAAACATGCCCTTAAATGGTCTTTGTGACTCTAGCCCCTTCATCTTCCACTCTCTTCTGCTTCCAGAGCTCTGCTCTCCACAAAACTGTGATGCTTTGCCAACAGGGTCAATTAATCAGGGCTGAAACTTCCAAAACTTTGAGCCAAAATAAACCTTTCCTCTTCATAAGATGACCAGCTAAGGCAGTTTGTTACAGCAATGGAACGCTGACTAACTCAGAGGCTTAACTGAAAAGTTTATATACAATGGCAACTAACAAAAAAAAAAAAAAAACAGATATGAGAAGTCAGCAAATAAGCTTATTATGGAAGCTGTAGAGATGACTAAATAGTCAAAGGTAATTGCTTGTATAGCCTGCTGGCTCAGGTTCAATGCCTCAGGTCCCTATGTAAATCCAGAGGAGCATTTGCTTGCAGCAGCAAGAGACCCTGACAGATATGTGCAAATAAATTAAAAATTTAGTAAGCTTATTGTAGACACCACTCATTTATTTAATCCCATTTTTCTCTGTCCTGGTCATCTATCTCTATTTCCATCCTCGTAACTTCATTCTACACCATACCACAATTTCCTTTACCTTACTGTTACTGCCTTCTAACTGTAAAACCTCAGTTCTCACAAGGTTCTTCACCTTACCCACCTCACCATGGCCCCTTCCTTCCTCTCTCTTCCTTTCCTTTTCTCTTTCTTCTTCCTTCCCCCACCACCTCTTCTGAGGCAAATTTCTAAGGCAAAAAAAAAAAATTGTTGTAATTACCCACAGAATCCCTAAATTGTACTTCTGACCAAAAGGAGCTGGAAGTCAGGTCTGGGAAATATCTGTCCATTCATGTTTAGGGAATCATTATTCATTAAATTGGCAAGAGGTGGAATCAATCCAAATTTCCACTGATAGAAACACGAATGAGCACAATGTGGTGTGCATGTAGGGAATATTTGTTCTCCTCCACCTCGACATCACAATGTGGATGTGTTCAGAACAGTGCAGGTCTCGCTGGGGGATCAGTAATCACTGTAGGGTCATGAATGCACTCGCTGGTTCATGTCAGGAAAGTGCCCCAAAGTCCGCCTTCCCACCCTGTGGCTCTTACGCTCTTTCTGTAGCCTTCTGCAGTGTCCCCGAGATTTGGAGGGCATGTTCGAATCGCCTTTAGTGCTGAACTCCTGGCTCTGATGAGTGTGAGTGTCTTTCATGTGTCCAGGCATCTCCACAGAGCTGGTTCTCTGGCTAGCAGTGAGAGCAGCTCGCATATTCAATCCAACGCTTCCTACAATGTCTCCCGAGCCCTGGAGGGTATGACAGGGATGATGTGTCCAGCACTAGGCCCGCAGCTTTCCTTCTTGTCTTTTTGACAAGTCTTGGGTCTCCCTGGTATTCGCTACCATCTATAAAAAGCAGGTCCCTGCAGCTCCTGGCAGGCAGCTTACATGCATCTGGGTTGGGCAGAGGGTGAGCCAAATGTGAGCTCACCAGGGGCCACATTTTTAGTCACATCCCCAAGATATCTCATTACATAAAAAAAAAAAAAGTAACAAAAATAAAATCAGAAATCCTGTAGTCTTGTGGTCCAAGAATTTTGAATATGTTACTCAGCTTGTCTGGGCATTTCCATGGTTCCAGCCCTAGCACAGTTTTTGCTTACTATGTATACTCCCTTTGTGAACTAACACCACACCTACCCTTCTACTTAGACGCTCTTATCTATACCTATAGCCCAGTTTCTTTCCTCAGATACAGATCTGAAGATGCAACTGTGGTAGAGCACCGGCTAGCATGACAAACCCTTGGGTTCAGTCCACAGCACTTCAGGTGGAAGGCAGGAGCTAAACAAAAGCTGAGCAGTGGGAGAGAAAGGTGAATTCAAATAAAGTACAACATCCACGCATGGAAATGCCACAATGAGACGCACTGCTTTGTATGCTAACTTGAAAAACTTAAAATAAAAATCTCTCCGTTTGAGGAGATACCAGACCTCAGTGACCAAGATTAATCCCATCACCTATGGCTTTCCTCTCCACTCCCTCTACTCCCTTCCTTAACTCTGTATTCAATTTCTAATAAATGGCAACATTCAACCAGTTGCCCAAACTGAAGAATCTGAGGTGCCCACCCCCTCCCTTCTGTCTACTTCAACCCTACTCATTGTTCCAATATGGTCCTGGTGGCAATCAGCCATAGGCCCTTTCCATTCTCCACCCTTCCCTCTTGAACTGACCTAGCCTTGCCTAGATCCCAGGGAGGTTGCACCAGGTCTTCACAGTGCACCAGCCCCAGCACTCTCACAATTACCTTTATCAGTGTTTCCCCATTTCAAACCCCAAATCCCAGGAAGTATGATGGCAAGCACCATTTGACTTCTGCCTACACAATTTCATGGAAACATTGCATACAATATTTATTTCCCTGTCAGAATATAAACTCATAGAAACCATGGCAACTCTAATACATGTGTAAAATACTACCTTCAGTCTTCCTTGTCGCTCACTCACACCTCCCCAGCATCTCCGAGTACTGAGTCTTTTGCACTTCAACAAGCTGTATAGGGGTCCTCAAAAGTCACCAGAACCATCATGTCCTCGAGAAAATGTGTAACCGTTTCTCCTAGTATTCATTCAACTGTGCTCTCACGGTCCCTTATACATACTTACTTTTGAATTTGTTAACTGGTACATAAAAGCATAAAAATTGTACATACCAATGATGTACCAGGTGATACAGCGTTTAATCATGTTAAATACTTGTGGTTCCCTCAAGCATTCATGGTTTGGTTTTGCATGTGCACGTGCATTGTGTGTGGTGGGTGCACATGTGTGTACAGATGCAGAGGTCAGAGGAGAATACTGGGTGTCCTCCTCTATCACTCATCCACGCATTTTCTTGAGACAGGGTCTTTCTCTGAACACTGAGCTGTTTCCATGAATAACTGTGCAGACTCTGATCACCACAGAACTGGGTTACAGGCATGTATGGCCATGACCAACTGCTCACATAGATTCTGGTGGTGAATGAGGCCCACATAAGCACTCACACTTGTACAGGAAGCACTTTTACCCACGGAGCCATCTCCCCAGTCCCCATTTTTTTTTACTTTTTCATGACAAATTCCATAAGTATAGACAATAAATTGTAATAATTCCCTTCCCCACCCTCACTCTCCCCCTCTCAAATCTACCCTCCACTGAATCCCTTCTTCTTTCTAATTCGTCTATCTTCTGTACTGCTGTCATCTTCTTTTCCTCCTATTATGATGGTCTTGTGTAGGTAGCATCAGGCACTTTGAGGTCATGAATATCGATGCCGTTTTGTGTCTGAAAGATTGCATTGTAAGCAGTCCTACCCTTCCTTTGACTCATACATTCTTTCTGCCACCTCTTCCACAATGGACTTTGAGCCTTGGAGAATGTGTTAGAGATGTGTCAATGCTGAACACCAATGACACTTTTTCTCAGCATTATGATGCCTTTTGAATCACCCCAGTGGTCACTACCATCTGAAAAGAGAAACTTCTCCAACCAACAGTGAGAGTAGCATTAATATATGGTCATAAACATTTAAAAAAGTGCTTTAAGCCGGGCATGGTGGCGCACGCCTTTAATCCCAGCACTCGGGAGGCAGAGGTAGGAGGATCATCATGTGTTGGAGGCCACCCTGAGACTACATAGTGAATTCCAGGTCAGCCTGGGCTAGAGTGAGACCCTACCTCGAAAAAAAAAAAAGTGTTTTACAGAGCACTTGGGTGGGTAAAATATATGCATTTATCCAGACAACAGCAGGTATTACTCCCCTGGGGCTTAGGACCTCCCCAGCCATAGCCTTTTGACTAGGTTTTCAGTACCAGTCATGTATTTTCTCCATGTAGTGGGCTTCAAGTCCAATCAGAGAACCATTGGTTTCACCCTAACAGACATGCCACTATTGCATCTGTTGGCACATTTGGCCTGGTTGGCCAAACCTGAAGATTGCAGGGTCCACTACTGTTTAACACCATTGATGATTTCTCTCTCCCCAAAAGCTGTACACAGCATAGCTCTCTCCAACTTTTTTTTTTTTTTTTTTTTTTTAAGGTAGGGCCTCACTCTACCCAGGCTGACCTGGAATTCACTATGTAGTATCAGGGTGACCTCAAACTCACAGCAATTCTTCTACCCCTGCCTCCTGAGTGCTGGTATTAAAGGTGTGTGTCACCACGCCCCACTGCTTTCTTTTTGAGTTCTTTATATATTCTGGATATTAATCCTCTGTCAGGTATATAGCTGGCAAAGATTTTCTCCTAGTCTGTAGCTTGCGTTTTTGCTGTATTCACGGTGTACTTTGCTATATAAAGGCTTTTTAATCTCATGAGGTCCCAATGTTGATTAGTGATTTGACTTCCTGATCTACTGGAGTTCTATTCAGAAAGTCATTACCTATGCCAATATGTTGAAGGGTTTCCCCTACTTTTTCCTCTAGCAGTTTCAGAATTTCAGGTTTATTATTAAGGTCTTTGATCCATTTGGAATTGATTCTTGTGTATGTAGAGAGATAAGGATCTATTTTCATCCTTCTACATGTAGACATCCACATTTTTCCAGCACAATTGGTTAAACTGGCTATCTTTTCTCCAGTGAATATTTTTGGCATTTTTGTCAAAAATCAGATGGCTGTAGCTGCCTAGGTTTACATCTGGGTCCTCTATTCTGTTTCATTGATCTATATGTCTGTTTTTGTGCCGGTTCCATGGTATTTTTGTTACTATGGCTCTTTAATATACCTTAAAACCAGGTATGGTGATACCACCAGCCTTATTTTTATTGCTCAGAACTTCTTTGGCTATTCGAGGCTAGAGGGTATTTTTGTGCTTCCAAATGAATTTTAGGACTTTTTTTCTATTTTAGTGAAGAATTCCATTGGAATTTTAATGAGGGTTGCATTAAATGTGTAGATTGCTTTTGGTAAGATTGACATTTTCACAGTATTGATTATTTGAATCCATGAACATGGGATGTCTTTCCATTTCCTAGTGTCTTCTGCAATTTCTCTCTTGAGTATTTTAAAGTTTTCATTGAAGAGATCCTTTACTCTCTTGATTAGTTTTATTCCAAAGTATTTTATTTTTTTGGAGGTAATTGTGAATGACAGTGTTTACCTGATTTCATCCTCAGCATGTTTTTTGTTAGTATATAGGAAAGCTATTGATTCTGGTGTGTTAATTTTTATTCTGCTACTTTGCTGAAAATGTTTAACAGCTCTAACAGTTTGCTGGTAGAGTCTTTAGGGTCCCTTATGTAATAGAATCATATCTCCAAATAATAATTTGACCTCTTTCTCTCCAATTTGTATCCCTTTTATTTGAATTTCTTATCTTACTGCAATAGCTAAGACTTCCAGTAGTATATTAAATAAAAGTGGGGACAGTGGACACCCTTGTCTTGTTCCTGATTTTAGTGGAAATACTTCAAGTTTTTCCCCACTTATTATTATGTTGGCTGTAAGTTTGTCATAAATAGCCTTTATTATGTTGAGATATGTTCCTTCTATTGCCAGTTTCTTTAGGACTTTTATCAAGAAGGGATGTTGGATTTTGTAAAATGCCTTTTCTACATTTATGGAGATCAACATGTGACTTTTTATCCTTCAGTCCATTTATATGGTATATGACATTTAATGACTTGAATAAGTTGGTCAGAATGAATGATCTTTTTGACATATTCCTGCATTCTGTTGGCCAGTATTTTGTGTGTGTGTGTGTGTGTGTGTGTGTGTGTGTCTTTGCCTGGTTTTGGTATCAGGATAATGGTGGCTTTGTAAAAGGAGTTTGGTAGTATTCCTTTTCTTTCTATTTTATGGAAACGTTTGAGAAGCGTTGGTGTTAGTTCTGTGAAAGTCTGGTAGAATTCACCAGTGAATCTATCTGATCCTGGACTCTTTTTAGCTGGGAGACTTTTTATAACTGCTTTGATCTTAGTGCTTGTTACCGGTCTGTCTAAATGGTTTATCTCATCTCGCTTTAATTTTGGTAAGTTATATACATTTAGAAAATCAACCATTTCTTAAAATTTTTCAAACCTTAGTGGAGTATATGTTCATAAGGTACGTCCTGAAGTTTCTGAATTTCACTGGTATCTGTTGTAATGGTGCCATTTTTATCTCCAATTTTATTAATTTGTGTCACATTTTTCTTTTCATCAGTTTTGCTAATGGTTTATCAATCTTATTTATTCTTTCAAAGAACCAACTCTTTGTTTCATTTATTCTTACTTTTCATTAATTTATTTGAGGTAGGGTCTCACTCTAGCCAAGGGTGACCTGCAATTCGTGTATTCTCAGGGTGTCCTCAAACTAACAGCGATCCTCCTACCTCAGCCACCTGAGTGCTAGGATTAAAGGCCTGCATCATTATGCGCAAACATCACTGATTCTTTGTATTGTTTCTTTTTTTTCATTTCCATTTCATTAGGCATGTGCCACCATGCCTGGCCCTGAGATTCTTATTTAGCAACCTGCCTTAATATCGAAGGTGTAATTAGCACTTCCAATAGAGGCCTATATACCTGACTTTGGGGCAGGTAATGCCCCAGTGTAAGATGGCCCTGTTACCTTTTGGGGTGGCTTTGGGTCTCACCTATGCTGAATGCCCTACTGGTTCCCTCTTTGTTGCACTGTGGGCTCAGCTAGGCTGGTTAGGTCAGTAGATCTGCTCTTAAGATCAGCTGTGCTGGATGCTGGGTGGGTGAGCAGTGGCTCCAATCCCTGGGCATCCTGAGATCTCTTGGCATCCCGAGATCTCCCACTGGGTTCCTGGTTCTGGCAGTTAGGGAGGAGAGGCTATGCAGATTGCCTGAAGTTGTCCTAGAGCTGCTCAGCTGGACCCTGTTGTCTTCTCCTTCAGGTTTTTTGATTTTGCAAGGCCAGTGTGAGTGAAGAATCCTTTCACCATAGTTCTGCTCCTGCCACCTCAGACAGGGCAGTAGAGTAGCTCTTCCCAGTGGTTTGATCACAGGACCCATGGATGGTGCTGATTCTGGCTGGTGGTGTGGTTTCTAGAAGCTCTGAGTGACTCCTGCTTCTCTGCTGGGGTTAGTAATTCCTTACACACCATCATGGTCTCTTGCTACTGCAAATGAATACCAGATCTTGGGCCATCTTTTGTGAACATGGGTGGCTAGGGAACTGAACCAGGCTGGTAGGCTTTTTAAGCAAACAAACTTAACCATCTTCCCAGACTTTCTTTTTTCTTTCTAATTACAGTGATGTGGTATTTCTTGTGGTGGTGATTTGCATTTCCTTGGGAGTATGTTAAGGACTTTGTATCTGTTGGCCATGTGTATGTCCTTTCATTTGTTCTTCAAAACAAGGTCTTGCTACATAGACCACGCTAGCCTTGAACTCAAAATCCTTCAGCCTCAACCTCTCAAATGCTGGCATTACAGGTGTGCACCAACACGCGTATCTTATATTTCTACTTTTTAAAAATGTCTATTCAAGTTTATTGCCCATTTTTAAAATTAGAATGTGGGCTGAAAAGACGGCTTAGCAGTTAAGGTGCTTGCCTGCAAAGTTGAAGGACCCAGGTTCAGTTCTCCTGTACCCACGTAAAGCTAGGTACACAAAGTGGCACATGTGTCTGGAGTTCATTTGCAGTGGTAGAGGCCCTGCCATACCCATTCTCTTGATCTGTCTTCTCTGTCTCTCTCTGCTTGCAAATAAAATAAAATAAAAAATAAAATAAAATAATAATAAAATAAGACTGCTTTATTGGCCTTGAGTGCCTTATATCATCACCTTATCATCTACAAACAGGCTGTCTTTTCACTGAGGATTTTTTTCCCATTCTGTGTTGAAACTTTTTAGTTTGATGTAATTCCATTTGTCTATTTTTGCTTTTGTTTCCTGGCCTTTTAGATCTTATCCAAAAATGTCCTGTCCTTTTCAAAATCTTAATGCATTTCCCCAGTTTTTTTCTAGTAGTTTCATAGTCTCTTTCCTTACATTTAGACCTTTACTCCAATTGGAATTGATTCTTATATGTGGTAGGAGAATTGAGTATAATTCTAATATTTTTGCATGTAGAAATCTAATTTTTCCAAGCACCATTTTATATAGTTATTTATTTATTTATTTATTCTTTTTTTATGTGTGTGTACTGTGTGCATGCGTGGTATATGCAAGTGTATGCAGATATACACACCAGTGCATATGGGCCAGCACCATTTATTAAAGAAACTATTCTTTCTCCATTGCATCCTCCTAGTACATTTGATAAAGTTGTCTGTAGACAGTCTTCTAGGCTCTCTATCCTGGTGTATACTATTCCTGCTTTACACTAATATGTATGCTATATATTTATTTATTTTAAGATCTACTATCCTTTTACCTGGTTTTTGTTTGTTTGTTTTTAGGTTCTCATTCCACAGTCCAGGCTGGACTCAAACATGCTATGTAGCCCTTGACCTTACCATCCTCCTGTTTCAGTCTCCTAAGTCCTGGGTTTACAACCCGTGTCACTCTGTCCACCTGGTAGATGCTGACCTGAGGACTTCTGCTTTGTAATGTACGAAGGAGTCAGTGTCATTCCCCCTGCTTCCTTCTTTTTGTTCAACATTGCTCTGGTCAGGACTCTTTATAGGTCCATAACAATTTTAAGATCATTATTTCTAGTTTTGTGAGGAATGTCACTTGGATTTTGATAGGGCTATACAGAATCTGCAGATTGTACAACGTTGGTGGTATAGTGGTGAGCATAGCTGTCTTCCAGAATCTGCAGATAACTTTACCTAGTATGTACACTTACTTAAATAATATTGAGATTCTTCCATTTATGTTTATTTTTATGTCTACTTTAGTTCTGTCCACCAATATTCTATAACTCTCACTATAGAAATCTTTTACCTCCAAAGTTAAAATTTAATATAACAAAAATAAAATTAAATCAATATAAAGATAATAAAAATGAAATAAAAAATTTTAATAGAGATAAAATTTTAAATAATTTATTTTTTATATATTTTATTTTTTTTTTATTTATTTGAGAGAAAGAGGCAGAGAGAGAGAGAGAATGGGCATGCCAGGGCCTCCAGCCACTGCAAACGAACTCCAGATGCATGTGCACCCTTGCGCATCTGGCTTATGTGCATCCTGGAGAATTGAACTGGGATCCTTTGGCTTTGCAGGCAAATACCTTAACCACTAAGCTATCTCTCCAGCCCTAAATAATTGATTTTTTAAACACATTATAGTCTTTTATTCCATTTCCCCTGTTCCTGTTTCCCTGGGGGGCCCTTCTCTGTGGGGTTATGGGACTTACTGTGGGGTCATAAAGGCCTCAGTCAGTCCCAATGGGATAGTGGGAGGACCGTGCCTCAGGATATTCCCACCCACTTTGTGGCTCTTACAATCTTTCCACCCTCTCTTCTGCAAAGTTTCCTGAGCCACAGCAGACCTGTTGGCAGTCTGATTTAGTGCTAAGTTCTTTGTAGCCGCTGGATTTCTACTTTGATAGGTTGTGCTTGATCACCTGCCACCATCACCCTTCAGCTGGTTGTCAGGTTAGCAGTAAGAGCAGTGTTCATGGAGCAGCTTCCACTGCAAGTTCTCCTGGGTCCTGCTAGATATGGAAGAGGTGGCAAGTATTATGGTGGGCAGTTGGTTATGATCTTGTCTTATCAATGAATCTCGACTCTCCTCCATTTTCCCTGCCATAATGGCATGTGGCACAAACCCTGTTCCCAGCTTCTCTTGCACTGGCCTTGCCCTCCCAGCAGCTGCCCAGGGATGGCTCTATCCTTGGCAGATGATTCTGGAGATCAGCCCCGACTCACCTTTATTTCTTCTGTAGTTGTTATAAATGGGATTGCTTCTAGCTGAAAGCATTTTTACTAGACTATACTTATATTTTATATATATATATATATATATTTTAATGATAATATAGGGCTGGGGAAATGGCTTAGTGGTTAAGGCATTTGTCTTGGAAGCCTAAGGATCCTGGTTCTATTCCCAGAACCCACGTCAGCCAGATGCACAAGGAGACGCATGCATCTGGAGTTTATTTGCAGTGGCTGGAGGCCCTGGCACATCCATGCTCTCTTTCTCTATATCTACCTCTTCCTCTCTCTCTCTCTCTCTCTCTCTCTCTCTCTCTCAAATAAATGAATAAAATATTTTTTTAAAAATCACTAAAATGATAATATAATTGTTGATTGTTTGCCTGTTTTATCCAACACACCATAAAGTGGTTAAGAGCACAGCCTGTGACTTCCTTGGTTATATTCCCAATACCACATAGAGTGCCTGGAACTTAGCAGACCCCAAAAAAACATTCACAAAAAATAACATGAGTCTGTTTTGTATAGAAATGCTAAAATAACCTATAGTCTTAGTTTACTTTCAAGAGATATAAGAAATTTTTTCTATTAAAAATATATGGCCGGGCATGGTAGTGCACACCGTTAATCCCAGCACTCAGGAGGCAGAGGTAGGAGGATCACCGTGAGTTCGAGGCCACCCTGAGATGACACAGTGAATTCCAGGTCAGCATGAGCTGGAGTGAGACCCTACCTTGAAAATAATTTAAATATTTTTTTAATTATGTGTATCAGGCTGGGGAGGTAGTTCAGTAGAGAACACACTTGCCATAAAACCGTAAGTACCTGAGTTCAGATCCCCAGAACCCGTGTAAAGCCAGATGCTATAGCACAAGTATCTGTAATCTCATCTACAAGAAGAGAGGTGAAGATGAGACAATTGCTTAGAAGTTTGTGGGCTCGCTAAGCCGGTGAACTCACAGATAAACAAGCAACAACCAACACCTGAAGTTGTCCTCTAACCTCTACAGACGCACTATGATACATCTGCACCCACATTACCCCACATGAACACATACACACACGAGCACACACACACTCATCATAATGTATATATGTGTGTATCTATATACCCCCAAAATTGTATATATCATACTGAAACATTCTATGCTGATTTACAGGGTAAACTAAAGTTAGCATACAAGTGAATTTTTTAAAAATTTAAGCTCACTAAAATTTTTTAAGTCATCTATTTTTCTAAAGGGTCAATAAGTTACATGCTCAGGCTTATCAAATCAGTTGTTTATACGTACTGTCTAAGACATTCCACTTTATATCAAATTGTTTAAAATAAGGCTTTCATAAGAATGTAAGTGTAAGTATATTTTAAATCAATGGATAGAGCCTTTGCATCTTCTTACTCTACCACACACATTAATGGAACTCAAATTATAATAGTAAATATTATTTTAACAGAAGAACTGACTTATTAGGCACTTCTATCAAAGAACCATATAAGGACTCACATAGCTGTGCTACTTACTAAGTATAAGTAGCTGAGAGGCAAATGCCTCTCCTATGTGGAAGAAGGAGAAAATATCACTACAGCTCTCTTGGCAGTGAACACTATTTCAAGCCTCCTCTTAAGAAAAAAGATCACTTGGTAACAGTTTTATTATGTGAAGACAGAAACAAGACTTAATATTAGCATAGGTGCTCAATCATGTGCCCTGTCAATATCTTATCCTGTTGTAGCCACCCACGTAAGAAACACATGCTAACAGTGAACCAGAACATGACTTTCAATATGCTAAGGACAGTTTGCTTAATGATAGTTTAGATAAAATTTAGAATGCCATCAAGTTATGTATAAAGAGCTACTTACATGCAATAAACTAGTTCATATTTAAGTCCAAAAATTTCTACAATCATTTTTTTTTAAGAGACAAAGAGAGAGGGACAGAGAGAGAGAGCGAGAGAGAGAGAGAATGGGCACTGGGCACACCAGCAGCTTCTCAGCCAAAGTGAACGAACTCCAGATGTGTGCACCCCCTTCTGCGCATGAATGACATTGCACACTTGCGTCACTTTTACATCTGGCTAAACATGGGACCTGGAGAATCGAATGTGTGTTCTTGGGTTTCGCAAGCAGGCACCTTAACCACTAAGCCATCTCTCCAGCCCTACAACCGTTTTTAGACAAAGAAATAACTACTCAATAAGTTTAAAAAACTAAGCATTTTTGTGATCAGATGTTTTGTAAAACATTAAAATGATCTATATCCAAGATGTACTAGTATTCATTTTCATTTAGACAAAAATTTGCTTCACATATGACTTTCTTTTCACTGAGCAAAAGTACAATATTAAGCCAAAACATGATAAAATACAAATGCTTAAGAAAAGTTAAAACATCGTCTTCATTTGAAAACATTCCTTAAATAACATTATTTCCTGCAGGAAAATAACACAACTGAGATTATTCTGAAAAGATTCCAATTGACGGTAAAGGTCCTGAAATGATAAATCTCGTGTTTCTATAGAAAGTCTCTTTTATAAATGCAAAAAATTGTGAACCTCTTATAAAAATATTTACAAATCCAAACTTTCTTAGGATTGGAAGTTTAACACAAAAAAGTAGAATGAATAGCATAAATCAACTTGGGCAACAAAAATATTCTATTTGTCCAAACCCAATTAAGAAAGTCTATTTTTAAATTCCTCCTCAGTGATAAAGGTTACAGCACATGTGCTACAATATCAGAAATTCCTTTGAAGAGCTTCTTCAGCAGAGTAACAAACACCTACATATAATTCATGCCTTAGAACTCAACTGAAGGTCTGTACATATGATAGGAAAAGAATCATTCTGAGATCACTAGGGTAGCTATTCGCTTTTCTCATTTTTAATTTCTTTAAGTTGGTAATTCAAATCAATAATAAAACTATAGAAAGTAAGTATTTAGAATGTTTCAAGTAAGCAAATTCATATTTCTAGTCATAAAGGAAAACCTACTAAATCACTCCAGTATATACTACAGCCTCTGTTGGGCAAGAATCCATGGAAAAACATAAAAAGATTTAGTTGGATTTTCCACTCAGTTAAATAGGTCCTATAACTAATGAAATGATGGCTACAAAAACCTCATCAAAGTTCACAGTACCTCAACCACTTGTCTTAGTATTGAAATCAGAAGTCGTTTCCTTTTTTAACAAGTCAATCATGTAGTTGGGTAATGTTAAAAAAAATTATGATCTACTTCATTTTTCCTTAAAAACCAAAATGTTTCCAGATACTTATTGCTTTAAATTATAAAAGAAAAGGTAAATAAAATAAATCCACATACAAAGATGTGTAATTAAAAGTATTATGAACTACAAAGGGTAAGGCAATATCTAAAAATTATGGTTCTTTAGTGAGAACTATGTAGAAAAGCAGCATATTCATTAAGTTTTCAGGAAAATGATTTAGATTATCACCTGGTAATGTTTAACATTACTGGTCTCATGAGGCTATGTGGTCACTACACAGAAATACATAAGAAAAATAAATAAACCTATAAGACTCTTTTCCTAAACAGCTAATGTTTCAGCACTTATAGAATAGAAGCAAAGATTAATACTAAAGTATTCTCCAAGGTCAAAATTCATTTAAAGTTTCTCCTATCACCCTCTCAAAACCCTCATTTAGTACTGGCAAAAATCACAAGAGAGATAAAACATCTTCATCTTGTATAAAGACGTACATTTCCAAATATTCATCAAAATGTTTGAATGTGTATACACTGGGAAAATTAGAGCTTCTAAGGACACTTGAGGCGTTTGTTACTCCCAGTAAATGAGACTAGAAAGTAAAGCCAACAGTGACATCTAGTGGACGTTTCACATATGTACGACATATATCAAAACAGCATTTCTAGCGTTTAACGTTTCTCAAGCTACCTGAGGAATCATGACAATCTTTACTTATAAACCGAAATAAGACAAGCCTACTCCAATCATCTATAGAATTCATTAAATTAAAACGTGTCTTCAAAAATTTGAAAAACATACCCGAATTTCTTGAAGGTTGTGAAAATTATTTCCTACTCTGACTGAGATTTTGCTTGGAGTGTAGCTTTCATCAGACTTATAGTCTGCATAAATACATAATGTTTTCACTGTTGTTTTTCTTCTAAAAAACAATAAAAACACATTTTCATCATATTGGAAGATTAATTCACACATCATCTCATCTGATGTTAAAACAATCAGAGGACAACTTATTGGAATAAATGATTTTCATCCACATGTGGGACCATGGCACACATGCACACACACACACAAATATTTTTTAATTTTTGTTTATTTTTATTTATTTATTATTTATTTGAGAGTGACAGAGAGAGACAGAATGGGCACACCAGGGCCTCCAGCCACTGCAAACGAACTCCAGATGCATGTGCCACTTTGTGCATCTGGCCTTATGTGGGTCCTGGGGAATTAAGCCTCGAACCAGGGCCCTTAGGCTTCACAGGCAAGCACTTAACCACTAAGCCATCTCTCCAGTCCCCTAAATAATTTTGTTTTGTTTTGTTTTTTCAAGGTAGGGTCTCACTCTAACCCAGGCTAACCTGGAATTCACTCTGTAGTCTCAGGGTGGCCTTGAACTCATGATGATCCTCCTACCTCTGCCTCCCGAGTGCTGGGATTAAAGGTGTGCGCCACTATGCCTGGCCAAGTAAATAATTTTTAAAAGTTGTGTTTTTCCTGTGCAACCGTAGCATCTAGCCTAGGTGAGTAAACCAGTGGCTCTCTGACTGGCTAAGAGATCTGCTCAGTGGAAGGGAACCCATAGCTGGAACTGGAACAAGTCAGAATCCTATGGTGACCAAGATTATGGACTCCAACAAGAAGCTCCCACTAGTCTTTGGCCAAAAGGGAGGCTGCACCCACCAAATCTCTCTAAATTAACAGTGCTTATCCCCTTTAACCTACGCTGATCTCACCCTTCATTGGAGAATTTGTCTTTTACAGAAGGCAATGAGAATCGAGGACAACCAAAATCTATCAACAGGACAAGAAAGATAGCTGACTCTCTGGCAGGAAATGAACCATCCCTGGCACATCAAATAGGGCCCAGGTGAAACCACAGAGGAACTGGTGAGATGAGCAATAGTGCTGCTTGCAGGGTGAGCCTGACAATCTGGGCCAGGGTAATGGTGATAGGCATTGAGAATACTCAAAACGTACCAAAGCAGAAATCCAGAAGCCGCTGAGAGCTCAATACTACAGTAGACTTAAAACACATCCACCAAGGCTCAAGGAATTTTGCAAAAAAAGGGGCAGAAAGACTGTATGAGCCAAAGGGTAGGAATGACTATCCAGAGGTATTGCCCCCCACAGTGACTGACTGCCGCTTTCACAACTCATAACCACAGCCCCATGGGGAATACCAGCAATGCCACTGAAGAAAGCCTTCACTGGAGTGGGAGCAGGGAGGAGAGAAATGATGGTACCATCATATGACCAAAGTATATACTTAATAAAAAGTTACGTTTTATGTAAACTTGCATGATTTAATAACAATGAGTTCTTTGAACAGAAATAGCCTGTGTCAAACATCAGCATATAAAAACAGCAGCGGAGGGCTGGAGAGATGGCTTAGCGGTTAAGGTGCCTGCCTCCTAAGCCTAAGAACACTGGTTCCAATCTCCAGGTCCCACGTTTAGCCAGATGCAAAGTGACGCAAGGGCGCAATGCCGCACTTGACCACGAGGGGCACATGCATCTGGATTTCGTTTGCAGCAGCTGAGAAGCTGCTGGTGCGTCCATCTCTATCTGTCTTTCTTTCCCTCTCTCTCTGTCTCTCTCCAAAAAAAAAAAAAAAAAAACAGCAGGGGAATTATATATATAATCTTATTTACAAATGGGGAAAATAGAAAGGGGTCTGAAGCTCTTAAGAGGGCCAATTGTGCATAGGCTAAACCATGCATTAGAAAAGGCAAAGTAATGTACTTTCCCCAGGTCAACATGTAAAACTCTAAAAATCCTAGAAGTGCTGACAGAACAAATACCACCATGATGTTTTCAAAGAGGACAGAATTAGTAAACCAACAACTCAGCAAAAAGCATGAGAGGAAGCCAAGGAGTACAGGGAAATCTTGAAGGCAGACTAAAGACCTCCTCCTTGATGAGCCACAGGCAGAAAGCAAAGGTTTTTCCTATTATGAAAAGACCAGAGATCACAAAGATGACTGTTTAGGACTTATAAAGGAAACAAAAGTAGCTAGGCGTGGTGGCGCATGCCTTTAATCCCAGCACTTGGGAGGCAGAGGTAGGAGGATCACTGAGAGCTGGAGACCCTGAAACTACACAGTAAATTACAGGTCAGCCTGGACTAGAGTGAGACCCTACCTCAAAAATACACCCCCCCCAAAAAAAAAGAAAACAAAAGCAAATAATAAAAGGACTGATTTTTACTCAATAGTTTTATTTTTGAGTTGTGAAATTCAGGATAATTCAGGTTAGGATAGAACAAAGACAAAGAATAGTGTTAACATTATCACTATGTACCAGGCACCATGCTTAATTCCTAGATAAGAAAGGTATTGCAGGAAGGGAGAAAAGGAAGGGAGAAAAACGTCTCCAATTCTGATGATGTAAGTAACCCTTCTGACTTTCCCTATCCTCCACCCAAGCCCTCTTCTGAGAAA
The DNA here is from genome assembly GCA_036365145.1 of Orientallactaga sibirica. NCBI lineage: Eukaryota > Metazoa > Chordata > Mammalia > Rodentia > Dipodidae > Orientallactaga > Orientallactaga sibirica. The sequence goes on from JAEOAD010002805.1 coordinate 23,378, forward strand.
GAGCTCTGCTTTGTTCTTTCATGCCATGAGCACAGTAAAAGGAGAAGCATTCCTGGTCCAGCACTTACGACGAATGAGTCAGGCTTAATTGTAGAGTTGACGGAAGACAACATGCAGTCATACTACTTTTTACCTGCATCAGCTTTACAAAGGTGTGTTTGGTCATGTACTTGCTGACTCTTGACTACGCTCTCATCTGATTTAGAACCCATTAAATGACAACAGAGGACATCAGTGTTAGGTGTTCCTAGACTCCTGCTCAAAGTCCCTTTCTCCCTCCTTTAGTCACAACATCCAGCTAAAAGATCCAACTTTCCTTAGAGCTAGGCATGGTGGGCTGGGGAGATGGCTCAGCAGTTAAGACGCTTGCAGAGCCTGACAGCCCAGGTTTGATTCCCCCATACCCAAATAAAGCCAGACTCACAAAGCAGCAAATGCATCTGGAGTTCATATGCAGCAGCAAAAGGCCCTGGTGCATCCATTCTTTTTATCTCTCTCTCTCTCATAAATAAATAAAGAAACAAACAATGAAACAAATAAAAGAATAAATATTTTTAAAGCTAGGTATGTCCATGAAAGTTATAGCTGGAAATATTTAAAGAAACTGCACATGTGTTACAGTGCAGATTTGCTTAAAAGGGAGACATAGCCCTCTTACTTCTTCCACCTATGCCTTCTTGCTGTCAGGGGTACTGTATGAAATAAAGGGAACCTGAGTAGGCATCTTGGTTCATGAGCTGACCTTAAAAGATGAGAGTGAGAAAGTGGGCAGAAAGCAGTGCTGTAGATCCACAAATACATGGGGCCACACCGGTGCCCCTGTACTGCTGGCTTTCTCTCACATGATGAGGGAGGAGAAATCAATGTCCACCTTGTTGAAAACACTGCTGTTCAAAGCTCTGGACAAGAACATTGCATCACTAATTAATAAGCATCATTATGCCCACATAATAGATGAGGAAACTGAGGCTGCTATCAGGCTAAGCAAGTTGTCCTTATTTACATAGCTAGTAAGACACGGGCCAAAATCTAAGCAAGGACTATGTAACCATATTATGTGAAAGTAAATCACTTCTAAAATACAGTATCTAAAACTAAAACACAAAATACATATAAAAGTCTGTGCATTTTCTCTCTTAACGTGAGAATGAGATTTTTTTTTAAGTGGCATAATGTCTAAAACAAAAGGCAAACAAATGATCTAGGTTTCTAGTGACCACAGCCTTTGTTACTAGGAAAATAGTGACAAGGACAAAATTGTCCTCAGTGAGTTTGTTTTTCATCATTATGAACTGGATGCTAAAATGGAAGCTTTCACTGAAGACCAAGAGAGACCTGCATTAACAGGACGGCGAGGACGTCATGTGAAACTTCCAGTACGTATGATTTTAAAAACGAGACCAAGCAGTCTAAGGTATCACTACCCACGAAGAAGACAAGTCTCACCTTCTCCCCACAAAGCAGTTAGAATGTAGGGAAGCATGAAATAATGTTCAGACACTGAGCGATGGGCAGCACAGGACTGAGTCCTAAGAGAGGAACCAGCCCAGGTGTCCCCAGACAATGGGACATGCGGACTGCAAGTGATGTCTCAGCTGCAATGTGGGGAAGGAGAAGCCAGCAGAATCTGGAGGCCTGAGCTATAGACCCTACCTCGAAAAACAAAACAAAACAAAACAAAACAAAAAAAAAGAGTAACTGTTGGAAGAGCCATGACTGGGGAGCAGTCCCCAGAGGACAGAGGACTGGACCTCACTGGAAGTCCTCAAATCCAAGGATGGGGAAATGGTGCAGCATTTAAGAATGCTTGCTGTGTTAACATGAGGACCTCTCAAGCAAGAGACTACCAAGTTCAACTCTGCAGAGCCCACATGAAATGCTGAGCATGGCTATGCCTGTCTGTAACCCCAGTCCACTGAAAACAGTCTCGAAGTCATACATGGAAGAACAATAAGAAAAGACACCTGACTTTCTCCTCCAGCCTCTGCAAACATGTTCATGGAGCATGCACACATGCATAAATATGTGCATACACCACACACACCACATTGTATACACTCTACATACAGAGAGAGAGAGCCACAGATAGAACTTCAAAAAAAGCTAACGTAAGGCCAGGCATGGTGGCGCACACCTTTAATCCCAGCACTTGGGAGGCAGAGGTAGGAGGATCGCCATGAGTTCAAAGCTACCCTGAGACTACATAGTGAATTCCGGGTCAGCCTGGGCTAGAGTGAGACCCTACCTAAAAAAAAAAAAAAAAAAAGAAAAAGAAAAAAAATATTAAAGAGTTATCTGAGGGGCTGTTTATTTTCTCTCTGAACATGAAAATGAGATTTTAAAAAAAGTAACATACTGCCCACATCGTTGCCTAATGACCACATTCTTGTTACTAAGACAACAGTGACAAGTGACTGAAGATGCTTGATAGCCCAGGCTCTAATGCTTGCTCTTTCTAACTGTCCCCTCCAAGTAAATAAATAAAATTATTTAAAAATTATTTAAAAAGAGTGATCTGAGGACTTATGCAAGAACCCAAGACCACTTCAGATCAGCCAGCATACTATTTCCTTATTAATAATACTGTGTTGTATGCCTTTTTCAGAGTCATTCTCTTAGGAATACACATCAGTTTACAGAGGGGATGCTGAAAAAGGATTAGTGAAGAAGCAGAAATGAGATTCCAGCAGTCTTCAGTCAGACAACAGGGAGGATTATAAAACATGTAAAACAATGACACTCTTCTCAAGGGTTGAGAAAAGACGATTGTGTTTTATAAAACAGTTGTTTATGCTAACATGTACAGTAGGGTAGTTACTGCTTGTTTATAGAGAATGATAAATATTTTATAATTTCTCACTTACAAGTTCTAATATGGAAAACAATGATAAGAATAAAAAATAAAGAAAAGATTGTTGTAGTCCTCAATAAAAGTTTACAGTAGCAATAAAACCAAAAAGTTAGAGACCAAAACTTTGAGAACAGCTGCCCTGGAACAGGACTAACAAGCTTTGCCTTGCAGGTGCAGGGCATATATGGGTGGCCACCTACTTGTTACATGAAAATTTATTGAAATAATGCAAATACACATTCATTTACACATTGTCTATGGCTGCTTTTACACTAAAATGACAAAGCTGGGAACTCACAGCAGATTATATGAAAAACTTTTACAACTTGGCAATAAAACCACAAACAATTCAATTTAAAAATGGGCAAAGGAACTGAATGGCTATTTCTTCAAAGACGATATCAAAATGGCCATTAAGCTCACAAGAAGATGCTTAACATCAGTCATCATTAGGTGCTGTGGTTTCAATATGAAATTAGCCCACAGGCTCATGTGTTTGAACATGCACACTCCAGTTTGTAGAGCTGTGTTAAAAGGTATATGGAGCCTTTAGGTGGTCACATGGGCCTGGCTGACAGAGGTGAGGCACTAGAGGCAGGCCTTTGAAGACATAACCCAGACTTGGTTCTGGTCTAGTCTCGGCTTTCTGATCTGCTAAGATGTAGGAGCTGCTGCCCCACATTTCTGCATATATAGAGTAGCTCCTGCCACCATGACTTCCCTGCTCTGATGGGCTGTATCCTCTGAAACCATGAGCCTAAATAAACCTTTCCTCGTTGTAGTTGTTTTGGTCAGGTAGTTTCTCACAGCAACAGAAAAAGTAATGCATTGAGGAAATGCATATCAAAATTTTGAGATAGCATCTCACATGCATTAGGGTAACCTTTATTATAACAACAGAAAATAACAAATGTTGATGTGGATATGGAGAAAATGAAGCTTGCATACATTCCCAAAAGGAATGAAAATGGTGTTTCTACTAGGAAAACAGTATGATGATGCCTTAAAGAATTACACATGGAACTATCATTTGAGCTAGTCATCCTATTCCAGAATATATATCAAAAAGAAATGAACACAAGAAAAAAGAAGTGAACACAACAGACTCACACAATTATTTTATATACTAGTGTTCATGATAGTATTATGGATAATATTCAAAAGGTATAAATAACCCAACGCCCACTGACAGAGGAGTATATAAACAAAATAAGGTATGTCAACACAAAAAAATATTTATTGAGTAGACTTCTGGGTAAGATGGCTGCATAGGAGTCATGTCAAGCCAGCCTAAGGAAGGATTTACACAAAGCCACAATAAAATACACTCTTCTTCCTAAAAGTGAAGGGGTATAGGTTATTATTACTGGCCACAGCTGAGAAGCAGGAGAGACTGAGATCTTCCAGAAAGGAGGATACCAGCCAGCACCCTGCCAAGGCACTTCAACCTTGATGTGAATGGATCCACGCACCCGCTCGGCCCAGTGCCGAACTGCAGGAGCAGAGAGCAAACAAGGGGATTTTCCAACCTCATCAGCCACCTTGCAAAGTCAAGAAACCTGAAGGGGAGACAGCAGAGACCAACTGAAGAGCTGCTAAAGGGGACAAAGACGGGACCAGTTCAGCAGTTCCAGCACAACTCCAGGCTTCCTGCACTTTCCCATCCCCCAACCGTCAGAACCCCAAGCCGCAACTCATTCAACCCCTGGAGGCAGCGCATCCAGCACCGTTGATCAGACCAGCTCCATAGCACAACATGGAGGGACAGAGGTGGGCACTCAGCAATGGTGAGATTGGAAGGAACCCCAAAAGGTAACAAGGCCAACTGACCCCCCCCCAAAAAAAAAGCAGGTACATAGGCCTGCACTGGAAGTGCTGATCTCTCTTTCCATGTCAGGGCAGGTTATGGGTTACATATTCTTGGTTGGCTTTTCCATTTTCAAATGAGCTGTATTTGGGGGTTGAATATTGTTGCCTTTGATGCTTTCAGATTTATAGGACCTTTTTCTTTTGCTTCTGTCATTATTGAAGTCAGGGTCTGATTCAGACCCAGGCTGACCTGGAACCCAATTCAGAACAGGATTCTCTACCTCCCTGCTGACAGAATTAAGGGTGTAGAGCAACACACACCCTTAGGGATTTGAGCTTTATAAGACTATCTTTTTTTTTAGTCCCCACACTCGCAAACCCTGTGCTGGCTTTTATTGAATGTGTATTTTGCTCAGTTGAAGTTTAGAATTTGCCAGTAAATTGTTCCACCCAATCCACAAGAATACTTGCTTAGCAAGCAAATTCAACACCTAGGATTACTTCTAAGGTTGGACTGGGGTACAAGAGCTACACTTGGCACCTTAGACTCACATCCTGAAAGTATATAAAGGTGGACTGCCACATCTAAGAACACTGCAGATAAGCAGAAAACCCAAGCATCAAATCAATTCAGGATGTAAAAGTCACTACACATTATAATACAAGAAACACAAAGAATCAAGACAATACAATCCCATCAAAAATTATAAATCCAACAGAAATGATCACCAATGACTATTTTAGATGAAATTCCTGAGAAAAATTTCAAAAACATGATTTTATCTATACTCAAAGAAATCAAACAAGAAATCAAAGAAGAAAACAAAGGAATTAAAGAAGAAAACAAGCTCTTTGAAGAGAACACAGGAAACAAGCTTAATGAAATAAGGAGGTCATTACAAGATATGAGTAAAGAAACAGAAATACTGAAGAAAAGCCAGGCTGAAATTCTAGCTCTGAAGAATACAGTCAGTCAAATAAAAAGCTCTGTGGAGGGGCTAGAGAGATGGCTTAGTATTTAAGGCATTTGTTTGCAAAGCCAAAGGATCCTGGTTCGACTCTCCAGGACCCACGTAAGCCAGATGCACAAGGAGGCACATGCGTCTGGAGTTCATTTGCAATGGCTGGAGGTCCTGGTATGCTCATTCTCTCTCTATCTCTCTCAAATAAATAAAATATTTTTAGAAAATAGCTGGGTGTGGTAGCACATACCTTTAATCCCAGCACTCAGGAGGCAAAAGTAGGAGGATCGCCATGAGTTCAAGGACACCCTGAGACTACATAGTGATTTCCAGGTCAGCCTGAGCTAGAGGGAGATCCTACCTCAAAAAACCAAAAAAAGAAAAGAGAAGAGAAGAGAAGAGAAGAGAAGAGAGAAGAGAAGAGAAGAGAAGAAGAAAAGAAAAGAAAAGAAAAGAAAAGAAAAGAAAAGAAAAGAGGAAAGAAGAGAAAAGAGCTCTGTGGAAAATCTCACAGTAAAATGGATGAAGGAGAGAACAGAATATCTAAACTACAAGACCAGGTGGCAGACCTAATACAGTCCAACAAAGAGAAAGCTATGAATGGGAATTTCAAGATATCTGGGACATTATGAAAAGATCAAACATAAGAATTCAGGGTATAGTAGAAGGAGAAGAATTTCAATCCAGAGGCTTAGTAGGCATTTTCAATAAAATCACAGAAGAAAATGTACCCCAAATTGGGAAATGCCAATGCAGATACAGAAAGCATTTAGACACCAAACAGACAAAACCTGGAAGAACCTCTCCTTGCCATGTTATAATTAATTACTAAACATGCAAACCAAAGAAAATATACTGAAAGCAATTAGACAGAAAAAGCAAGTCACCTACAAAGGCAAGCCCATCAGGATCACAGCAGATTACTCAACACAAACTTTAAAAGCCAGAAGGGCTTGGAATGATGTATTCCAAGTTCTGAAAGATAACAACTGTCAATCAAGATTACTTTATCCTGCAAAGCTATCTATCCAAATTGATGGAGAAATAAGGACATTCCACAACAAACACAGGCTAAAGGAATTTATGACAACTAAACCAGCTCTGCAGAATATACTTGAATGAATCCTTTATGCTGAAGAGAAAGCAAAACCCACAAAGGAGGAAATAGGAAAAAATAAACCATACTCAATTAACAGTTAAAACAAGCAAATAAAGGAAAAACAGGAAGCACTACAAAACAAGAAGAATGGCAAGAATAAATACTTACCTTTAAATAATAACTCTTAATATCAATGGCCTCAAAGCCCCAACCAAAAGACACAGGCTTACAGACTGGATGAAAAGAAAGGATCCTGCCATTTGTTGCCTCCAGGAAACTCATCTCTCAATAAAAGTTGGACACTGTCTTAGGGTGAAAGGCTGGAAACTGGTATTTCAAGCAAATGGGCCTAGGAAACAAGCAGGGGTTGCTATCCTAATATCTGACAGGACATACATCAAACCAACATTAGTTAGGAAAGATAAAGAAGGTCACTTTATACTGATTAAAGGAACACTCCAACAGGAGGACATTAAAATCCTAAATGTATATGCACCTAACATGGGGCTACCAATTTCATCAAACAGATAATATTACACTTAAGGTCACAGATAACACCAAACACAATTGTAGTGGGTAACTACAATACCCCTCTCTCATCAATTGACAGGTCATCCCAACAAAAAAAATAAACAGAGAGACGTCTGGATTAAATGATGTCATGGAACAAAAGGACCTAACAGGGGCTGGAGTGATGGCTGAGGGGTTAAGGCGCCTGCCTTCTAACACTAAGAACGCTGGTTCCAATCTCCAGAGGTTCCAATCTCCAGGTCCCACGTTTAGCCAGATGCAAAGTGACGCAAGGGCGCAATGCCGCACTTGGCCACAAGGGGGCGCACACATCTGGATTTCATTCACAGCAGCTGAGAGACTGGTCGCGAACCCATTTCTGTCTTCCTCCCTCCCTCTCCTCTCTCTCTCTCTCTCTCTCTCTCTGTCTGTCTCTGTCTATCTCTGTGTCTCTCTCCAAAAAAATGAGATAAAATAAAAAGTTTAAAAAAAAAAAGTACCTAACAGATATATACAAAACATTCCATCCAAATGCTGAATAATAAACATTTTTCTCAGCAGTACATGGAACATTCTCTAAAATAGACCATATATTAGGACACAAAACAAATCTTAATAAATACATTAAAACTGAAAAAAAAATCCCTTTTACTCTATCTGACCACAATGGGATTAAACTTCAAATCAGCAACAAGGAAAACTATACAGCATACAGACATTCATGGAGACTAAACAGTACACTATTGAATGATGAATGGTCATTGAAGAAAACAAAAAGGAAATCAATAAATTCATAGAATCAAATGATGCTGAGAATACAACATACCAAAACCTTTGAGACACAATGAAAGCAGTCCTAAGAGGGAAATTTATAGCTCTAAGTGACTATATTAAGAAATTAGAGAGTTCACAAGTAAACAATTTAATGCTTCACCTTAAGGCCTTGGAAAAAGAAGAACAAAGCAAACCAAAAATCAGTAGATGGGAAGAAATAATAAAGATTAGGGCAGAAATTAATGAAATAGAAACAAAAAAAATCCAATGAAACAAAGAGTTGGTTCTTTGAAAGGATAAACAAGATTGATAGACCCTTAGCAAATCTGACCAGAAGACAGAAGAGACAGAAAATAATAAAATTAGAGATGAAAAAGGTACCATTACAACAGATACCAAAGAAATTCAGAAACTCAGAAGGACATACTTTAAGAACAGATATGCCTGAAAGAAATGGATGATTTCCTTGATTCATATGACCTACCAAAATTAAATCAAGATGAGATAAACCATTTAAATAGACCTATAATAAGTATGAAGATCCATAGTTATAAAGTCTCCCAACTAAAAATGTCCAGGCACAGATGGATTCACTGGTGAATTTTACCAGACCTTCATGGAAGAACTAACTAACACCACTGCTTCTCAAACTTTTCCATAAAATAGAAAAGGAAAGAAAATTCTACCGAACTCCTATGAAGCCAGCATCACTCTGATACCAAAACCAGACAAAGACAAAACAAAAAAAGAAAATTATAGACCAATCTCCCTTATGGACAAAGATGCAAAAATTCTGAACAAAATATTGGCAAAAAGAATACAAGAGCCGGGTGTGGTGGCTCACGCCTTTAATCCCAGCAGTCGGGAGGCAGAGGTAGGAAGATCGTCGTATGAGGCCACCCTGAGACTACAGAGTGAATTCCAGGCCAGCCTGGACTAGACTGAGACCCTACCTTGAAAACTCAAAAAACAACAACAACAACAACAACAACAACAACAAAAAAAACAGAATAAAGAATATATCAGAAAGAGTATTCAACCCAACTAAGTAGGCTTTATCCCACAGATGCAAGGATGGTTCAACATACTCAAATCGATACATGTAAAACATAATATAAATGATCTGAAGGACAAAAATCACATGATCATCTCAATAGATGCAGAAAAGGCATTCGACAAAATCCAACATCCCTTTATCATAAAAGTATTACAGAAAATGGGAACAGAAGGAACATATCTCAACATAATAAAAGCTATTTATGACAAACCTACAGCCAACATAATGCTAAATGGGGAAAAACTTGATGCTGTTCCACTAAATTCAAGAACAAGACAAGGGTGTCCACTTTCCCCACTTTTATTTAATATAGTACTGGAAGTCTTATCTATAGCAATAAGGCAAGAGACACTCATAAAAGGAATACAAATTGGAAAGGAAGAGATCAAATTATCATTATTTGCTGATGATATAATTAACAGACCCTAAAGACTCTTCCAGCAAATGGTTAGAGGTGATAAACACTTTCAGTAGCTTTTCTATATATGAACAACAAACATGCAGAGGATGAAATCCAGGAATCACTCCATTCACAATTAGCCTCAAAAAAACATAAAGTACCTTGGAATAAACTTAACCAAGGAAGTGAAGGATCTCTACAATGAGAACTTTAAAACACTCAAGCAAGAAATTGCAGAAGACACTAAAAAAATGGAAAAACATCCCATGTTCTTGGATTGGAAGAATCAATATTGTGAAAATGTCAATCTTACCAAAAGCAATCTACACATTTAATGCAATCCCCATTAAAATTCCAATGGCATTCTTCACAGAAAAAAAAAAAAAAATCCTAAGATTCATTTGGAAGCCCAAAACCTCAAATAGCCAAAACAATTTTGAGCAACAAAAATAAGGCTGGTGGTATCACCATACCTGATTTTAAGCTATATTACAAAGCCATAGTAACAAAAACAGCATAGTATTGGCAAAAAGATAGACATGTAGATCAAATGGAACTGAATAGAGGACCCTGATGTTAATCCAGGCAGCTATAGTCATTTGATTTTTGACAAAAACGCCATTGGAGAAAAGACAGCCTCTTCAACAACTGGTGCTAGGAAAATTGTATGTCTATATGTAGAAGGATGAAAACAGATCCTTGTCATTCTCCATGCACAAGAATCAAGTCCAAGTGGATCAGGGACCTTAATATCAGACCTGAAACTCTGAAACTGCTAGAGGAAAAGGTAGGGGAAATCCTTCAACATATTGGCATGGGCAATGACTTTCTGAATATAACCTCAATTGCTCAGGAAATAAAAACACTAATCAACCACTAGGATCTCATAAAATTGCAAAGCTTTTGCACAACAAAGGACACTGTGAATATAGCAAAGAGCTAACCTACAGAATGGGAGAAAATCTTTGCCAGCTACACATCTGACAGAGGATTAATAGTCAGACTATACAAAGAACTCAAAAAATAAAACAATAAGAAATCAAACAACACAATTAAAAACTGGGCTATGGAACTAAATAGAGAGTTCTCAAAAGAAGAAATATAGATGGCATATAAACATCTTAAAACGTGTTCTACATTTTCAGCCATCGGGGAAATGCAAATTAAGACTACTTTGAAATTCCATCTCACTCAGAATGGCTACCATCAAGAAAACAAAGACCATGAATGCTGGCAAGGATGCAGAAAAAGGGGAACCCTTCTACACTGTTGGTGGGAATGTAATCTGGTATACCCATTGTGAAAATCAGTGTGGAGGTTCCCAAGACAGCTAAAAATAGATTTACCACATGACCCAGCTATAGCACTTCTAGGCATATATCCTAATGACTCTTCTCACTACCTTAGAGATACCTGCACAACCATGTTTATTGCTGCTCTATTCACAATAGTTAGGAAATGGAACCAGCCTAGATGTCCCTCAACAGATGAATGGATAATAAAGATGTGGTACATTTACACAATGGGGTTTTATTTAGCAGTAAAGAAAAATGAAATTATGAAATTTGCAGGGAAATGGATAGGTCTGGAAAGGATTATACTTAGTGAGGTAATCCAGGCCCAGAAAGCCAAACATTGCATGTTCTCTCTTATATGTGGGTCCTAGCTGCCAATGTTTAGACTTGTGTGAGAGCTGGAACCAATAATCAGTAGCAGAGGCCAATAAGCTACAAGAAGGCTATAAAGAAGGGAGGAGATGGAAGGGCTTAAGGGGATGGTATTGTATATATGTAAGTAGAAGAACAGATTGCAGGGAGGGGAAAGGCCTAAGCAAGGCCAGGGGAAGAGATTGGGTAAAAGAAGGGTGGGGATAAAGTCAGTCAAAATCCAAGATATGCTGAATAAGACATAAGAAAATCTACTTTTTTGAATAATGGCACATCCAGAAGCCACAGATTGTTACTAGAAAATTTTCAGTGCCAGGGATGGAATACCTTCCAGTGAGTTGTTGGCCAGGGAGGTCCCTGTTGCCTCCAAAACATTACAGGCTATTGCCAAGGCCCTTGGTTTCCCTTGAGAAACAGATGGTAAGACCCTATTGCTGAAGACTTCACATGCCTGAGAGGCAAGGTCCCTGAGAAATCAAGCTGGTGCTGAGCAGAAAACCCTCTCCCTGTAGACCAGCCAACTGAAAGCTGGAAAAAGCTGCACTGCATGTAGCCCTAAGGCAGACCGAAGTCATCAGCAGTAAAAACAGTGGATGCTGGAAGCTGAAAATTTGTCCAGATAGGCCAAATGACCAAACAGGTGCAATAGTGGCATGTCTGCTCTGGGGGAAACCAACTGCTCTCTAATTGGACTGAAGGTCCACTCTATGGGAGAGAATACATGCCTGGTACTGAAAACCTAATCAAAAGCCTGTGGCAGGGGAGCTCATGAGCTTTAGGGGTATAAAGCCTGCTCTTGTCTGGCTAAATGTATATATTATTATCACCAAACTGCTCTGAAAGCACTACACTTAATGCTCATATTCATATATTAATGCTACTCTCACTTCTAATTAGAGAAGCTTCTCTTTTCAGATGGCGATAATCACTGGGATGACGCAAAAAGCAACATAGTGCTGAGAAGAAGGAACGGAGGAGTGCCCAGCACTGAAACATCTCTGTCACACCCTCCAAGGCTCAGGGTCCATTGTAGAAACAGTGGCAGAAAGAGTGTAAGAGCCAAAGGAAAGGGTATGGGTCCTTACAATCCAACTGTTTAGACAGAAATTGGCCTCGATATCCATGACCTCGCAGTGCCTAGCAATACCTTCACAAGACTCTCATAATAGGAGAAAAAGATGACATAAAAATAAAAGAAACTAATGGAGAGAGGGAGGGGATATGATGGAAAGTGGAGTTGTGAAGGGGAAAGCGGGGGAGGGAAGGGAAATATCATGGTTTATTGTAAGTATTGAAGTTGTCAATGAAAAGTAAAAAATTTTTTAAAAAGCCAAGTGTGGTTTGCACACCTTTAATCCCAGCACTCGGGAGGCAGTGGTGGAAGGATCACAGTGAGTTCAAGGCCACTCTGAGACTACATAGTGAATTCCAGGTCAACCTGAGCTAAAGTGAGACCCTACCTCACAAAACCAAGAGAAAAAAGTCCAGACCAAGATGGATTCAATGGTGAATTTTACCAGACATTCATGGAAGAACTAACACCACTGCTTCTCAAATTTTTCCATAAAATGGAAAAGGAAGGAATTCTACCAAACTCCTTTTACAAAGCCAGCATCACCCTGCTACCAAAACCAGACACAAACAGAAGAAAAAAAGAAAATTACAGACCAATCTCCCTCATGAACATAGATCCAAAATTTCTCAACAAAATATTGGCAAACAGAATACAAGAAAATATCAAAAAGATCATTCAAAACCAACTGCCCTCTAATTGGACTAGAGGCCTGGTCCATGGGAGGGAATACATCCCTGATACTGAAAACCTACAACAGGGGTAATCATGAGCCCTAGGGGTGTAACAACTGCTGGTGTCTGGCTAAATGTATATATACTATGCTCACCAAGCTTCCCAGTAAGCACTTCTCTTAATGTCCACACCCATATATTAATGCTACTCTCACTCTTGGTTAGAGAAGCTTCTCTTTTCAGATGGTGGTAACCTTAGGATGACTCAGAAGGCACCATGGTGCTGAGAAGGGACAGAGGAGTGCTCAGCACTGAAACATCTCTAACATACCCTCCAAGGCTCAGGGTCCATTGCAGAAGAGGTGGTGGAAAGAATGTAAGAGCCAAAGGAAGATCCTTATAACAGGAGGAAAAGATGATGACATCAAAATAAAAGAGAGACTAATGGAGAAAGGGAGGGGATATGATGGAGTGTAGATTTGTGAAAGGGAAAGTGGGGGAGGGGAGGAAATTATCATGGCTTACTGTCTGTAAGTAGGGAAGCAGTCAATAAAAAGGAAAAAAAGAAAGAAAAAATATTATTGAGCCTTTAAAAGGAATGAAGTTCTGACACATGCTACAACAGTGACAAACCCCGAAATATTGTGCTAAGTGAAACAAGGAAGCATGAAAGGACAGACCTATATAATGTACCTAAAACAGTCAAATACATAGAAAAAGAAAGTCAAACCGTGGTTGCCAGGAGCTGGGGACAAGAGGGAATGCAGAATGGTTACTTAAGGGGTTCAGTGCAGGATGATGAAAAGTTCTATAGCTAGAGAGTACCAATTATATTAAGTACATTACACAACAATATGATGTACTTCATGCCATTGAATTATACAGAACTATACATTGAACTATACTATAAAATATGAATAAAAGAAGAAATTTTATATAATGTACATTTTCTACAATTTTTAAAAGCTGTTGTAACAAAAAAGTGTTTGACACAAAATTAAACCCAAAATGGTATCTCTTTGTTATGAAGGCATTTAGCACTTTGAATTTTCCCCTTAGGACTGCCTTCATTGTGTCCCATAAGTTTTCGTAAGTTGTGTTTTCATTATCATTCAATTGTTTAAAAGTGACTTGTTTAATCTTCAAGAGCATGTGGATTTCTTGATGTGCCTCTTGTTAATTTCTAGCTTTAAAGCATTGTGATGTGATGTGATGTGATATGATATGATGCAAGAAGTTACTTCAATTTTCCTGAACTTATAGGGGCATGCTTTATGGCCCAATATATGGTTTATTTTGGAGAAGGTTCCATGGGCTGTTGAGAAGAATGTAGAGTTGGGATGGAAAGTTCTGTAGATGCCCATTAGGTCTAATTGATCTATTAGTATTGTTAAGCTCTATTATTTCCCTGCTTGGATGGTGTCTATTGATGATAGTAGAGTATTGAAGTCTCCAACTATGATAGTGTTGTTGTTTATTTCTGTTTTCATGTCAAGTAGGTTTTGTTTTATAAACTGTGGTACCCCTGCGGTTGGCACACATAGATTTATGATTGTGATGTGCTCATGGTGGATCATTCCCTGGATGAGTAAGAAGTGACCTTCTTTGTCCTAATTGATTACTTTTGGTTTGAAGTCTATCTTATCAGATATTAATATATCAACACATGCTTGTTTCTTATTTCCATTTGCTTGGAATATTATTTTCCATCCTTTTACCCTGAAGAGGTGTCTGACTTTAGTGGTGAGGTGGGTTTCTTGAAGACGTCAAATGAAGGGTCCATTTTCTTGAACCACCCTGATAACCTGTGTCTTTTGATGGGTGAGTTAAGACCGTTAATATTTAAGGTTATTACTGTGAGGTTTGAATTAATCCCTGCCATGATGAGGTGTTTTATGGGGTTTAGTGCTTCCTTGTGTTTTGGACTTTTTTGAGCCTGGTCTATTTTTGGGTTTTGTGATCTTCTTCTTATTGGCTCTTCAGATTGGCTGTTTGATTCTATGTGGCGTATTCCCTGTATTCTCTGTAGGTTTGGCTTTGTGTTCATAGCATCATAGAGCTGGCTTTTATCATTCAAAGTTTTCTTTTCATCATCTTTATGAGGGATACTTTTGCTGTGTAGAGTAGCTTGGGTTGGAAGCCATAGTTTTTAAGAATTGGAAGTGTTCCATTCCAGACTCTTGTGGCTTTCAGAGTTTCCACTGAGAAATCTGAGGTAATCCTGATGGAATTGCCTTTATATGTAGTTGTTTCTCTCTTGCTACTTTTAGGACTCTCTCTGTTTTCATTATTAGACTTTTAACTATGATGTGCCTTGGAGAGTTTCTTATTTGGGCCTGTCTGTTTGGCCTTCTGCGGACTTCTTTTATCTAGATAGACCTCTCTTTTTAGAGATTGGGAAATTTTTCTCCAATAATTTTATTGAATATGGTCTCTATGCCTCTAGCCTGGATTTCTTCTCCTTCTGGTATAGCCCATGATCAGGACGTTTGGTCATTTTAGGGTATGCCACAGTTCCCTTGTATTCTGTTCACTTGATTTTTTGAACTTAGCAAAGTTTTTGGCCTCCTGATCAAGTTCTTCTGTCTTGTCTTCCATGTCAGAGATTCTGTCTTCCACATGAGTGACTCTGTTGCTGAGGGGTTCTAGAGAGGTTTCTATAAGCTCTATTTGATTTTTTGTTTTCTGTTGTGTTATTTTGTATCATGTCCACCTCTGTTTTGAAGTATGATTTCAGTTCAAGCTCTGATTTTCTTGTTGCTTCCTGGACTTCATTCTTGCATTTGATTAAGTCTTCATTAGGCTTAATCAATTGTTTATTGAAATCTTCCATTTTTTTACTTACCTTCAATTCATTTATATCTCTTTTGAGGGTTCTAATGTTTGATGTTGGACAAATTGGATGACCATATGTAGAAAACTGAAATTAGACCCACTTAATCTCTCCATACATAAAAATCAAGTCCAAATGGAATAAAGACTTCCATATAAGACTTGAAATTTCTGGAAGAAAAAATAGGAGACACAGGACTGGAGGGATGGCTTAATGGTTAAAGCGTTTGCGTGCAAAGCCAAAGGATCCTGGCTCAACTCTCCAGGACCCATGTAAGCCAGATGCTCAAGGGGGCATATGCATCTGGAGTTCATTTGCAGTGGCTAGAGGCCCTGGCATGCCCATTCTCTCTCTCTCTCTCCTTCTTTCTCTCTCTCAAATAAATAAAAAATAAAATATATTTTTAAAATAGGAGGCACTCTTCATAATACAGCAGTGGGGAAAGTCTTCCTGAACAAAACCCAGTGGCCCAGGAAATTAAACAATCACTCAACCAATGGGATCTCATGAAACTAAAAAGCTTGTGCACAGACAAACATACCATAAGCAGAGCCAATAGATTACCTACTGAATGGGAGAAAATCTTTGCCAGCTATACCACTGATAGATTACTAATATCTAGACTCTAGAAGAACTCAAAAACTAAACAATAGGGCTGGAGAGATGCCTTATACAGGGTTAAGGCACCTGCCTGCTAAGCCTAAGAACCCTGTTCCAATCTCCAGGTCCCAGGTTCAGCCAGATACAAAAGTGACCGCAAGGGCACAATGCCACACTTGCCCACAAGGGGCTCAGATCTGGAGGTGGGAGTTCATATAAGCTGAGAGACTGCTGGCGTGCCCATTCTCTATCTGTCTCCCCTCCCTGTCTCTCTCTGTCTCTCTCCAAAAATAAAATAATAATAAAAACTAAACAATAAAAAAATCAAACAACCCACTCCAGAAATGGGGCAGAGAACTGACTAAGGAGTTCTCAGAGGAAGAATTACAAATGTCTAACAAACACTTAAGAAAATGTTCAACATCCCTAACCATTATGGAAATGTAAATTAAAACCACCATGACAGTAAGGATGACAATCAAAAAATCTAAGTGACAAACGTTAGCAAGGATGTGGAGAAAGAGGAACCTCTTATCCACTGTTGGTGGGAATGTAAACTTATACAACCACTATGGAAATCAATTTGGAGATTCCTGAAAAGAATGAACAAAGAGCTACCAACAGACCCAATTATTCCTTTACTGGGCATTTTTTCCTAAATGCTCCATGCATCAATACAGAGACGTTTGCTCAACCATGTTTATAGCTGCTCAATTCACTATAGCTAAGAACTACAATCAACCCAGATTCCCATCACTGGATGAATGGATAACAAAGTTGTGGTACATTTACACAAAGGAATTCTACTCAGCAGTAAGAAAAAAAAAAAACAATGAACAGACTTGTAACAGATCATACTCAGTGAATCACACAATCACAGAAAGACAAACACCATCAAGGTTCACTTATATGCAGTTCTTCACATGGACCTGCCAGAGTTGCTGGTCATACCTGATAGGCAATGCAAGGCCCAGACAATAGGGATGGAAGTGTCTGGGTGAGGGGAAGGGAGAAAAACAAACACAAAATTAAATCCAAAATGATCTGTACCATAGAAACCTTTATCCTTGGAGATAGCCTAAAAGATATAACCTTCAAAAGGAGCAAGCGGAGAACACCTGAAAAGTAGGGCTCTACTGAGTCAGTAGAATGATTTAAAAAAAAAAAAAAAAAGAAAAGAATTATTTTTCCTGGCTCTGACCTGTAACTCCTAGTACCAGAGATTGTTGCTACCCACATTGAGCCACTGAATGGAGAGAAGTCCCCCAAATCAAGACAGCTTTCTGTCAAAGCACTTCATTACCTGCCTGAGGCAAGAGCTAAGATCCTATTGCTGAAGACACCAAATGCTGCTGACATAGAGCATGGGGCTGGAATTCAGAAGAAAGCCATTCCCCAGACACCCTGTCTAGTGCTGGAAAGTGCTATATGAGCTACTGGGGGAAAATAGCCAACAATGATCTGAGCAACCAGAGGTCTAAGCTACTCAGAAGCAAACACCCTGACATGATGTACATGCCAGTGCAATAGTGGCACACAGCCTCAGTGGGTAACCAATAGCTTTCTGGAATTGGATAAGAGATCTGCTCAGTGTAAAGGAACCCCTATCTGGAATTGGGAACCAGATCAGAATCCTGTGGAGACAAAGATTATGTTCTCCAGTGTCAAGTTCTCACTAGTCTTTGGCTAAAGGAGGGGTTACTTACATCAAATTCTCCCTAAATTAATAATGCTTATCCCATTTAAACTATGCTGACTTCACTCTCCATTGGAGAACATGTTCTTTTTCAGAAGGTAGAGAGACTGGAGGAGATAAACTACCCCAAGCACTTCAGCCAAGCCACAGCTGAATCCACAGAGGAATGGGGAGACAAGCAAGAGTGCTGCTTCCATGCTGTTCCTGATAATCAGTGCCAGGGTGTAGGAGACAGAACCTGAGGATACTCAACACCTACCAAAGTAAAGATCCAGAGGCTCCTAAGAGCTCATCACTGAAGTAGACTTAAAACTCACCCACCACAGCTCAGGGAATTTTTCAGAGTCTTTTGGAAAGATTGTAAGAGCCACAGGTTGAGACATCATCCCCAGAGGCATTCCTCCCCCAAAATAATAACTGACTACTGCTCCCACAACCCCATGGGGAAACCTGCAACCCCATGGGGAGCATCCCCTAACAGAATGGGGGCAGGGATGAGGAAAAGAGGGTACCATGACATCCATATGAAACATCTTGTTAATAATAAACATTTAAGCTGGGTATGGTGGTGCATGCCTTTAATCCCAGCACTCGGGAGGCAGAGGTAGGAGGATTGCCCTGAGACTACATAGTTAATTCCAGGTCAGCCTGGCCTACCTAAAAAAAAAAAAATTGAGAACCAGGTGTGGTAGTATAAATCTATAATCTAGCATACAGGAGACTGAGGCAAGAGAATCACAAGTTTAAGGCCAGCCTGGTGAGGGATGATGAAGGCATATTTGATAAAAATATAACACTTATTTAGGATTAAAAGTTTTGGGGCTTGCTGGGCATGGTGGCACATGCATCTGGAATTTTTGGTCGGCTAGAGGACTTTTGAATGCCCATTGTTTCTTTTTATTAGGGTGATCATCTTTCTCTCTTTTACTAATAAAGAAAATATTTTTAAAAATTAACTGCTAGCCAGGCATGGTGGTGTACACCTTTAATGCCAGCACTGGGCAGGCAGAGGTAGGAGGACTGGTGTGAGTTCAACGACAGTCTGAGACTACTTTAGTGAATTCCAGGTCAGCCTGGGCTAGAGTGAAACCCTACCTTTTAGAACCAAAAACAGAAAAGAAAAGAAAATTAACTTCTGTCTTATTACTGGCCTATATACATTTAATAACCAAGGATAGAACATGCCATACTATGTGGACCAAATTCTGCCCACCACTTGCTTTTGTAAGATAAAGTTTAACTGGAAAACCTAAATTCAGTCTTCTAACCACTACATGTGGCTGCTTTTGTGCTGTAATGGCAGGTTTAACAGCTAAAACAGAAACCAGATGGTGTACAAGACTTAAAGATTTACTATCCAGCTAGGCATATGGCAAAAGTCATATTTATCCCAGCACTTGGAGGTAGAGGTATCCAAATTGTCATGAGTTCAAGGCTACTCTGAGACTACACAGTGAATTCTAGGTTAGCCTCAGCTGTAAGACCCTACCTCAAAAAAACTAACAAAAAAATGGATGGTAGATGGCAAAAACAGACATTAAGCACCAATGGAACAGAATGAAGTCTAAGGACCCTAGTTCAAGTAACTGCAGTTACTTGATCAGGACCCACACAAGCCAGAGAAAACAAGGTAACACATGTGCGTGGAGTTTGTTTGCAGTGGCCAGAGGCTCTGGCGCGTCCATTTTCCCTCCCTCTCTCTTTCTCTCTCTCTGCTGCCTCTTTCTCTCAAATCTGTTGCTAATAAATAAATAAATAAATTCTTTAAAAGTGCAATAAAGAAAAGGGAGGAGGCTCTCTTCATGACACAGCAGTGGGGAAAGTCTTCCTGAACAAAACCCAGTAGCCCAGGAAATTAAACAATAACTCAACCAATGGGATCTCATGAAACTAAAAGCTTTATACAGTCAAACATACCATAAGCAGAGCCAATAGATTACCTACTGAATGGGAGAAAATCTTTGCCAGCTATACCACTGATAAATTACTAATATCTAGACTCTATGAAGAACTCAAAAAACTAAACAATAGGGCTGGAGAGATGGCTTAGTGGTTAAGGCACCTGCCTGCTAAGCCTAAGAACCCGGTTCCAATCTCCAGGTCCCACTTTCAGCCAGATACAAAGTGATGCAAGGGCACAATGCCACACTTGCCCACAAGGGGGCGCACGCATCTGGATTTCGTTCATATAAGCTGAGAGACTGCTGGCGTGCCCATTCTCTATCTGTCTCCCTCTCCCTGTCTCTCTCTGTGTCTCTCTCCAAAAATAAAATAATAATAAAAACTAAACAATAAAAAAAAAATCAAACAACCCACTCCAGAAATGGGGCAGAGAACTGACTAAGGAGTTCTCAGAGGAAGAATTACAAAGTCTAACAAACACTTAAGAAAATGTTCAACATCCCTAACCATTATGGAAATGTAAATTAAAACCACCATGACAGTAAGGATGACAATCAAAAAATCTAAGTGACAAACGTTAGCAAGGATGTGGAGAAAGAGGAACCCCCTTATCCACTGTTGGTGGGAATGTAAACTTATACAACCACTATGGAAATCAATTTGGAGATTCCTGAAAAGAATGAACATAGAGCTACCAACAGACCCAATTATTCCCTTACTGGGCATTTTTCCTAAATGCTCCATGCATCAATACAGAGACGTTTGCTCAACCATGTTTATAGCTGCTCAATTCACTATAGCTAAGAACTACAATCAACCCAGATTCCCATCACTGGATGAATGGATAACAAAGTTGTGGTACATTTACACAAAGGAATTCTACTCAGCAGTAAGAAAACAATGAACAGACTTGTAACAGATCATACTCAGTGAACTCACACAATCACAGAAAGACAAACACCGCAAGGTTCACTTATATGCAGTTCTTCACATGGACCTGCCAGAGTTGCTGGCATACCTGATAGGCAATGCAAGGCCCAGACAATAGGGATGGAAGTGTCTGAAGTGAGGGGAAGGGGAGAAAAACAAACACAAAATTAAATCCAAAATGATCTGGTACCATAGAAACCTTTATCCTTGGAGATAGCCTAAAAGATATAACCTTCAAAAGGAGCAAGCGGAGAACACCTGAAAAGTAGGGCTCTACTGAGAGTAGAATGAAGCAAAAAAAAAAAAAAAAAGAAAAGAATTATTTTTCCTGGCTCTGACCTGTAACTCCTAGTACCAGAGATTGTTGCTACCCACATTGAGCCACTGAATGGAGAGAAGTCCCCCAAATCAAGACAGCTTTCTGTCAAAGCACTTCATTACCTGCCTGAGGCAAGAGCTAAGATCCTATTGCTGAAGACACCAAATGCTGCTGACATAGAGCATGGAGAGACCTGGCTGGAATTCAGAAGAAAGCCAGTCCCCAGACAGCCTGACTCGTGCTGGAAAACACTACATGAGCTACTGGGGGAAAATGGCCAACAATGGTCTGAGCAACCAGAGGTCTAGGCTACTCAGAAGCAAACACCCTGACATGATGGAAACGCCCGTGCAATAGTGGCACACAGCCTCAGTGGGTTACCAATAGCTTTCTGATTGGCTAAAAGATCTACACAGTGTAAAGGAACCCCTATCTTGGAATTGGGAACCAGATCAGAATCTCCTGGAGACAACGATTATGTTCTCCAGTGTCAAGTTCTCACTAGTCTTCGGTTAAAAGAGGGGTTACATACATAAAATTCTCTCTAAATTAATAATGTTTATACCATTTTAAACTATACTGACTTCACTTTCCATTGGAGAATCTGTTCTTTTTCAGAAGGTAGGGAGACCCAAGGAGATAAACCACCCCAAGCACTTCAGTCAAGCCACAGCTGAAACCACAGAGGAATGGGGGAGACAAGCAAGAGTGCTGCTTCCATGCTGTTCCTGATAATCAGCGCCAGGGTGTAGGAGAGAGACCCTGAGGATACTCAGCACCTTCCAAAGTAAAGATCTCGAGGCTCCTAAAAGTCTTCACTGAAGTAGACATAAAACTCACCCACCACAGCTCAGGGAATTTTTCAGAAGAGAAGGCAGAAAGATTGTAAGAGCCACAGGTTGAGACATCATCCCCAGAGGCATTCCACCCCCACCCCGGATAACTGACTACTGCTCCCACAACACATAAACTACAACCCCATGGGGAGCATCCCTAACAGAATGGGGGCAGGGATGAGGGAAAAGAGGGTACCAACATCCATATGAAACATCTTGTTAATAATAAACATTTAAGCTGGGTATGGTGGTGCATGCCTTTAATCCCAGCACTCGGGAGGCAGAGGTAGGAGGATTGCCCTGAGACTACATAGTTAATTCCAGGTCAGCCTGGGTCTAGGTCAGAGTGAGACCCTACCTCGAAAAAAAAAAAATTGAGAACCAGGTGTGGTAGTATAAATCTATAATCTAGCATACAGGAGACTGAGGCAAGAGAATCACAAGTTTAAGGCCAGCCTGGTGAGGGATGATGAAGGCATATTTGAGAAAATATAACACTTATTTAGGATTAAAAGTTTTGGGGCTAACTGGGCATGGTGGCACATGCATCTGGAGTTTTTTTGCAGCGGCTAGAGGACCTTGAATGCCCATTCTTTCTCCCTTTCTCTCTCTTCTTTCTCTCTTTTACTAATAAAGAAAATATTTTTAAAAATTAACTGCTAGCCAGGCATGGTGGTGTACACCTTTAATCCCAGCACTGGGCAGGCAGAGGTAGGAGGACTGGTGTGAGTTCAACGACAGTCTGAGATTACATAGTGAATTCCAGGTCAGCCTGGGCTAGAGTGAAACCCTACCTTGAAGAACCAAAAACAGAAAAGAAAAAGAAAATTAACTTCTGTCTTATTACTGGCCTATATACATTTAATAACCAAGGATAGAACATGCCATACTATGTGGACCAAATTCTGCCCACCACTTGCTTTTGTAAGATAAAGTTTAACTGGAAAACCTAAATTCAGTCTTCTATGCCCTACATGTGGCTGCTTTTGTGCTGTAATGGCAGAACTAACAGCTAAAACAGAAACCAGATGGTGTACAAGACTTAAAGATTTACTATCCAGCTAGGCATGGTGGCACACGCCTTTTATCCCAGCACTTGGAGGTAGAGGTAGGAGGATTGTCATGAGTTCAAGGCTACTCTGAGACTACACAGTGAATTCTAGGTTAGCCTCAGCTAGAGTAAGACCCTACCTCAAAAAACTTTAAAAAATGGATGGAGAGATGGCTTAGTGGTTAAGCACTTGCTTGTGAAGTCTAAGGACCCCAGTTCAAGGCTCGATTCCCCAGGACCCACATAAGCCAGAGGCACAAGGTAACACATGTACGTGGAGTTTGTTTGCAGTGGCCAGAGGCTCTGGCGCGTCCATTTTCCCTCCCTCTCTCTCTTTCTCTCTCTCTCTGCCTCTTTCTCTCTCTGTCTGTTGCTAATAAATAAATAAATAAATTCTTTAAAAAAAACAACTAAAGAAAAGGGGGGGGCTGGAGAAATGGCTTAGTAGTTAAGGCGTTTGCCTGCGAAGCCAAAGATCCTGGTTCAATTCTCCAGGACCCACATAAGCCAGATGTACAAGGGGCACATGCATCTGTAGTTCATTTGCAGTGGCTAGAGGCCCTGGCGTGCCCATTCTCTCTGTGTTTGCCTCTCTTCTCTCTCTTTCTGCTTGCAAATAAATAAATAAAAATTTTTTTAAAAACTAGAACAAAGATTTACTATGTGGATATTTCAAGAAGTTTGTGGATTTGTACGTTAGAACAACAAAAACTAAAAACATAACACTATAGAATGACGAAGAAAATAATATAAATGGTGGGAGATAACAAAGTTAACTGATTTCCATTGAGGCCAATGAATTCAAAGCAGTTGACAAACACATAGCTGTTTCCAACCTCCAAAACAGGTAAGCATTTCAAAACTGAAAATGTTCTCAGAGGTTCTAAGTTAAGATTTTTTTAATCAAAATATAATTATAAATTTGAGAAGTTACATGAATACTCAGCAGCACCATCACTCCAGGCTTCCTTAATGCTATGGATTAAGGCATTGTATTTGGCTCATAAGCAAAATACATTTTTACAAATGTATCTTCTAAAATTAAATATCATCTGAGAAACATCTACATAAAAGGGATTGCACAACATATCAAAAGAAATGTGGGAAGGACAAAGAGAGTAAATTAAAAATGCAATAATCTGGTAGAGCAGAAAATAATCTGGAGGACTTATTAGAGTTCAACAGCAAACTTAAGTGCATTTTATTTTAATTTCTGTATTTCTTTAAGTTTTATGTAAATAAAATAGATTTTTATCTACCTACAACCTAAACTAGTTGAAAGATTCAAGACTGAATTACCTGAACTGGATGTTCACTAAATGAGGCTGGGAGCCATCAGACTGCCAGTAAGTTTCTAGATTGTCATCTCGTAACTGATCCACTCCAAACCCTAAAAACAAGAAAAGTGGCAAGAAAGTCAGATGAAAAATAAAGAACTATATATTTAAAACATAAAAATCACCATTATTTGCTTAGAAATTGCAATAAAAATGATGGTCAGAAATGTAAAACTTAACCAGAATTATTCTACTCTTCTATTTTGATCTCAACTCCTAAGAAGCATCCCTTACATCCACAAAAGCTTACAGCATGACAATTCTGGGTTGCTGGTTTTTCAAAAGCATCTTCCAGGACATATACTCTAAAGTCAGTAAGTATTCATATCTAGTCTGTTATACTTTGTACAGGCTGGTAATTAGAATAAACTCCATGTCCTGCAGAATTCTTGAAAATAAGCCAATTCTAAACAAGTTCAATATGCCACACTTTCTTTTATTTAAATTTTATTTATTTATTTGCAAGCAGAGAGAGAGAGAGAAGAGAGACAGTGAGAGAGAGAGAGAGAGACAGAGAGAGAGAGAGAGAATGGTCACGCCAGGGCCTATAGCCACCGCAAACAAACTCAAGACACACGTGCCCCTTGGCATCTGGCTTATGTGGACCCGGAGGAATAGAACTAGATCTGAATACACCAACCTGGACTATGGCAATGGGAGCTGGAATTAGGAGAATCCTGAAATTTATAGGCCATTAGCCTTAGGAGTAGCAAAGACAGAGAAAGAGCGGGAGAGAGGCTCAGACAAAATGGAAGGAGAGGACCAAGACCCTAAGGTTGTCTTCTGATCACCACACATGCACTATGGCACACACATGCGTACCTACATACACAAAAGGGAAGAACTTGTTGTTTCTAGTCTGAAATGTAAAGAGATTAGACGTTTTCACTCCCATCCACATAATTAAAAAATACTGGGCTGGAGAGACAGCTTAGCAGTTAAGGCACCTGCCTGCCAAGCCTAAGAACACCATTCGATTCTCCAGGTCCCATGTTTAACCAGATGCAAAAGTGATGCTAGCATTCAATGCTGCACTAGCCCACAACGGGGCGCATGCGTCTGAAGTTTGTTCACAGCGGCTGAAATGGCCCTGGCACGCCCAGTCTCTCTCTCTCTCTCTTCTCTGCCTCTCCCTCTGTCTCTCTGTTTCCCTCTGTCTCTCTCTCAAAAAAAAAAAAAAAAAGTGCTGAACAGGGCTGGAGAGATGGCTTTGCAGTTAAGGTGTATACTTATGAAGCCTAAGGACCCCAGTTTGACTCTCCAGGTCCCACGTAAACCAGTGCTGGTAGCAATCCTTAGCAGCCATTTCCTGGTCCCATCATCTCCACTGGGTCTCCACTGCAACCCACAGCTCATCCTCACGGCTCCATCAAGTCTCTATGCAAGCATCCAGCAAACTTGCTTCACACTGTCCATGGCGATTTCCAAACACAAGACAGTTTGCAAACTCAATGACCCTCTCTTTCCTGTATGTCTTATACTGTTACTTATACTGTTATACCAGATAGGGTGCCAATTTGTTAATCCGGGGTGGGGGGGGATCAGACTTTGAAGAACAGAACACTCCTTGAGCACTCAGGCCCCTTCAAGAGGGTACACTCTTCCTGTTGTCCCAATGCAGGTCAGCTGGCCCAATCTCAATGGTTCTAATCTCTCAGACAATTGCAGCTGAACAGGCAGCAGTTTTGGTCTAAAGACTTCTTTCTGTGCCATATCCCCCTGCACACACCAGTCCATTTCTATGCACTGCAACCCTGCACAAGTTCTCAGGACATACACATAACAGCAAACTGCTTCTAGCCCAGTCCAAGCAAAGCTCTTTCTCACACTCATAAGCCAAACCTCACAGTCCATAGTTCTTACTGCATTCAGGTCTTTTAACTCTGACCTGAACAGTCCACCAAGCTGTATCCACAACACTGCAAGGCATCTCTTGGGCCGAGGTTTCAAATCCTTCCACATTCCTCTTGAAAATCAGTTCCAAAAGGCCAAAGCCACATAGTCAGGTGTCTAGCAGCAATGCCATTCTAGGTACCACTTTACTGTTACAGTCAGGTTTGCATTGCTGGTAGAAATCACCTGACCAAGAGCAGCTTGCGGGAAAAAAAAGAGGTTTATTTTGGCTTACAGGCTCAAGGGGGAAGCTCCATGATGGCAGGGAAAATGATGGCATGAGCAAAGGGTGGACATCACCCCCTGGCCAACATCAGGTAGACAACAGGAACAAGTGAGTGTGCCAAACACTGGCAAGGGGAAACTGACTATAACACCCATAATCCCACCCCCAACAATACACTGCCTCCAGGAGGCATTAACCCAATCTCCATCAGCTAGGAACCTAGCATTCAGAACACCTAAGTTTATGGGGAACACCACCACACACCACATGCTTGGGTTGCAGGACACAAAGAAATCAAGCTGGGACCAAGCTAGAAACCTCCTTGCTGGCTAGCTGTCATAGTGTGCAAAATATTATACAGGCTGCTGGGGGAGAAAAGTCATCAACAATCTTGCCTAGCAGTGGATTCTGAGAGCCACACACCTAGCCAGCCAGGCAATATGTGCCCACTGGTACAACAGTGGCATGTCCATTATGGAGGTAGGTAATCAACTGCTCTCTGAATGGACTTGAAGTTCATGCCACAGGAAGGAATTTATGCCTAGGACTGAAAACCTAGTCAAAAGTCAATGGCTGAAAGGTCATGGGTCGTACTTGGAGAGCTTCTACTATTGTTCGTCTAAACAGGTATGTTGTGCTCATCCATCAAATTGCCCTTCTAAATATTTTGTTTATGCCTACAAACTAGTGCTGCTCTCTCTTTTGGTCAGAGGGCTTCTTTTTGCAGATGATGGTGACTAATGACCCTAGCTAGGGTCCAGAATGCAACACCCCACATAGAACATTGTTGGCTCTCTTTACTTATAGGATACTGGGAAGCAGCACCAGGAAAGCCAGTCAGAGTGGCTTAGGGACAATGGAGATAGCAACAACTCAAGATGGATACAGTCATGTCAAGCTGAACTCCCACAGAAGATCTCTTTCAAAGATGGTTTGCTCACAGAGTTATTGACAACAGGCCTCAGTCCCTCACTAGCTATGGGCATGAGGCAATAGTTTCTCACCAAACCAATCTTTTCATAGGACCAGTTATTGCCTCACAAAATGGCTGCTTATTTTGCTCAGAGTAAGTGATCCAAGAAAAGCAAGACAGAATCTATGTCTTTTACAACCTAGTTTCAGAAATCATACACTGTCATTTTTTGCCATATTCCACAGACCAATTCTGACACAATGTGCACAGGACCTACAAAAAAAAAAAAAAAAACACATAAATACCAGAAAACCAGGATTGCTGAGGACCACTTGGGAAGCTGGCTACTCCAAACCCCATGTTTACTAGCTAATGAAGAGATTTAAAAGCCTGTGATACACTCACACAATAAAACAGAAATCAGCAATAAAACAACTACATTAACTGAAAGAAGCCAGAGCCAAAAGGTTACCTATTGTATAACTATATTGATAAAGGAATTCTTCAAAAGATAAAACCAAAACTGATAAGAAGTTGTCAAATGCTTGGGGGAAGCAGAAGAACAACTATGAGTTTGGAGAGATGGTACAGCAGCTAAAGGTACTTGCTTGCTAAGCCTGCTGGCCCAGGCTCAATTCCCCAGCACTCAGATAAAGCCAGATGCACAAAATGACATAAAAGTCTGGAGTTCATTTGCAGTTGCAAGATTCAGTCCCCCTCCTCCCCACCACATGCATACGTAAGCAAAAAAAAAAAAAAAAAAAAAAGAACTACAAAACTGGAGAGATGGCTTAGTGGTTAAGGTGCTTGCCTAGAAAGCCAAAGGACCCAGGTTCAATTCCCCAGGACCCATGTAAGACAGATACGCGAAATGGTACATGTGTCTGGAGTTTGTTTGCAACAGCTAGAAGCTCTAGTGTGCCCATTCTCTCCCTCCCTCCTCCCTCTCTCCCTCCCTCTCTCTCTCTCTCTCATCTGCCTTTCTATCTCTCTCAAATAAATAAATACAAAAAAAATTTTTAAAGAACTATAAAGAGCCATGAGTAAACTTTTGGGGATAGTGTTTTGTACTTTATTGTAATGATAATTACATGACTGTGTTAAAATTCATAGAAATAGGTGCTGGAGTGATGGTTTAGTGTTAAGGCACTTGCCTGCAAAGCGAAAGAACCCAGGTTTGATTCCTAGGATCCACATAAGCCAGATATACAAAGCAGTGTATGCTTCTGGAGTTCTCATTTGCAGTGGCCGTAGGCCCGGGCACACCCATTATCTCTTTCTCTCTCTCAAATAAAAATTCATGGAACTATATACCCAAAATGGGTGTTTTATTGTATGGAAATTATAGCTTAATAGGCTATTCATAAAAAGAGACAAGAGAGGGGCTGAAGAGATGGCTTGGCGGTTAAAGCGCTTGCCTGTGAAGCCAAAGGACCCAAGTTCAATTCCTCAGAGCCCACATAAGCCAGATGCACAAGGTGGCGCATGCATTTGGGGTTCATTTGCAGTAGCTGGAGGCCCTGGCATGCCCATTCTCTCTCTCTCTTTATCTGCCTCTTTTTCTAACAAAATAAACAAATAAAAATAAATTTAAAAAAAGAAAAGAGAATTTTAAAAAGAAATAGAAGAGGGTTGGTGGAGAAAGTAGCTACAGGAATCTTAGTGCATAAATAAGTTCTTGAGAAAAAGAGCACTAATTATATAATCTAGGTTATTCAAGCTAAAAAAAGTTATATGAACTTGAGTCTGCAGACTGAAAATTACAGATCTCCTAGATGGAAAAGATACCCGCACAATCCTACCCGGCCATAGCCTAGCAAAAGACTTGATTCCAAGAATAAAGAAAAACAGGGCCTGGAGAGGTGACTTAGTGGTTGAGCACTTGCCTGTGAAGCCTAAGGACCCCAGTTCAAGGCTCGATTCCCCAGGACCCATGTAAACCAGATGCACAAGGTGGCATATGCACCTGGAGTTCATTTGCAGTGGCTGGAGCCCCTGGCACGCCCATTCTCTCTCTCTCTCTCTCTCTCTCTCTCTGTCACTCTCAAATAAACCTAAATAAAAAATTTTTTTAATTAAAAAAAGAATAAAGAGAAACATTACAGATGCTTCCATGAAGAACAGCAAGTAAAGGCTGTGAATTAAATAATAACTAAATCATAGCAGAGATAGGAAAGATAAAAGGAAACCTTAGGACATAACAGTTGAATTTAACTACTAAAAAGCTTAATTAGGGACTTGAGAGATGGCACAGCAGTTAAATGCACTTGCTTGCAAAGCCTGGCTTCTAGGATTCGGTTCTCCAATACCTATGTAAAGCCAGATGCAAAAAGTGACATATGCATGTGGAGTTCATTTACAGTGGCAAGAGGCCCCAGTGTACCCATTCTCTCCCTCTCTCCCTCTCTCTCTCTCTCCCCTTGCAAATAAACAATTTTAAAATCTTACTAATATTAGTAAAGCAGCTAGACAAAAATATGCAAAAGATGTAAATCTAGCTCATTAGAATTAAAATATATGTAAACAAAAAGTGAGACCAGTGTAAGTAACCACACATAACATTTATCTACAGTTTTTGATGTTCTTTTGCTTTACCTGGCTTGCAAGATGAGAGTGACCAAACAGCTTGTGATCCAATTTCTCTTACTGTTCCAGTCCTTTCCAATTGCTTAGGATCAGCACCAGGAGGTGTCTTGTTTGGTGTAGTCATTTTCAAACTGTTCTGCATAGAAAGAAAAAACACATACGTTATGCCCACACCTGAAAATCTTTCTGCAAAAGGTAATAGAAAAAAAAAAAAAAAAAAGGGCTGGAGATGGGCTGGGGAGATAGCTTAGTGTTTAAGGTGCTTGCCTGTGAAGCCTAAGGACCTAGGTTCAAGTCCCCAGCATCCATGTAATCCAGATGCACAAGGTGGCACATGCATCTGGAGTTTGTTTACATTGGCTAGAGGCCCTGGCATGCCCATTCTGCTTTTCTCTCTCCAATAAATAAATAAATATTTAAAAATATATATCAGGGCTGGAGAGATTGTTTAGCAGTTAAGGCACTTGCCTGTGAAGCCAAAAGACCCAGGTTTGATTCTCCAGGACCCATGTAAGACAGAGGCATTAGGTGGTGCATGCAACTGGAGTTCGTTTGCAGTGGCTGGAGGTTTTGGCATGCCCATTCATTCTCTCTCTCTCTCTCTGCCTCTTTCCCTCTCTCAAATAAATATTTTGAAAAATCAACAGCAAAATAAATATTCCTATCCCTTTCATCTTTCACACCTTTTGTTAATCTTAATAAAATCTATGCAAACATGAAAAACACTAAACAGTGAAGAGTGTGTTAAATGGCTTCGATAATGCAGTTACATGACATTGACATGACAAATGATCAACAAGTCTAAAAGATCTCTGTATCATCTCCTTGTCACCTCCGTTTAGACTTCAAGTTATTCCTGTACCTCCACACAAATGCTCCATAATCATAAAATAAGAGAAATACTGCAAACTTCGTTAAAATCTGGGCGCCCTGCCATCACAAAAAGAAAAAGAGGGCTGGAGAGATTAAGGCGCTTGCCTGTGAAGCCTGAGGAACCGGGTTCGATTCCCCAGTATCCACATAGCCAGATGCACAAGGTGGCACATGCATCTT
The DNA here is from genome assembly GCA_036365145.1 of Orientallactaga sibirica. Classification (NCBI taxonomy): domain Eukaryota; kingdom Metazoa; phylum Chordata; class Mammalia; order Rodentia; family Dipodidae; genus Orientallactaga; species Orientallactaga sibirica. The sequence goes on from JAEOAD010002805.1 coordinate 54,428, forward strand.
GGAGTTCTTTTGCTGTAGCTGGAGGCCATTTTCTCTCCCTCTCTCTCTCTCTCAAACAAGCAAAACATTTTTTAAAAGAAAAGCTCATATCTAGTTTGTGAGAGAATACAACAAATCACTACCAAGTGGGTCAAAACCGGCAGAGGACTGGGCTCACAGCCTCGAAGAAAAGACCACACAACTGATGGTGTGACAACCCCCGAGTAGGCAGTGCCAGGACTGCGCCACGGGTGCTGCTTGGCACCGGACGTGTACCAGAAATGGATAAGACCCAGCAGCGCAGAGGAGACAGCGAGCCTACCGAGACGAGACTGGCCGGGAGAATTCCCCTGCTTACGTGAGGACCAGCAAAGCCCACGCACTCACGGCTTGCACACCCAGCCGGTCACCGCTCCGGCGGGCCAGAGCCCCGCTGCACATCCGCGCCACTCCCACTCTCCCAGAGCGGGGCGGGGGTGGGAGGAGAACCGGTTCGGATGGCAGCGTTCCTTGGCGGCGTCGCGGGCCAGTGACGTCATCACTCGCGGCCTCTCTCTTCCCCCGCCCCGCCCCGCCGCGCGCAGGGCTCTCCGGCTTACTCGGCGCGCTCCGTCGCGCACGCGCACTCCGCCCTCATGCCTTGCGGGAGGCAGCAGCTGGCCGCCGCCATTTTGGCCGGTGGCGGCAGGAGCACGTTGTGGGGCTGAGAAGGGACCAGGCGGAAGCCGCTTCGCCTTGTCTGCATCTCCTGTCCCTCCCCTCTACGACACGGCGAAGGGATCGTCTCTTCCAGGTACGGGAAGGAGAGGGTCTGTGGGAAGCGGGGCTCGGGTCTCCAGGGAGAGTGAGGACGTGCTGGGGGCGGGGGAGAACGCCGGGTCTTAGGCCTTGGGCTGGCGGATGCTGCGGCGCGTGGCTGCCGGCTCGGGAACGCGCTGGAGTGAGCCTCGCGGGCCACCGTCGGCCAGCACCTGCCATCGCCTCGCAGACCCACCCTGCTGCGCGCCTCCAGTTCCCGGGAACTCGGGGCAGCAGCCGGGTCGTCGTCGTCCCCCCCACCCCAACCACGGTAGTAATGGGCATGCTGTCTGCCACGCATGCGCGGATACGGCTTGCAAGGATGCGGGCGTGTGTGTGGGGGGGAATCTTGTCTTCTCCCCTTGGGCGAGGGGAGGACGAGGAGGCACCTGTCACCCCCGGGTCAGGCTTTGTCCGCGTCTCTCTGCTTGTCTCATAGACCCGACGTGTCCGTCCATCGTTTTTGTGTTTTTTCCGAAGCATTTTCCCCACTTCGGTGCATGCCGATGGCCGTGTGCAGAGAAAGCTCTTAACACTTTTCCCACGGGCGACGTTGCATTTATGACATCTTGTCTTTGACATCAAGGATGCTGGGTGTACCTATCTCTTCAAGGCCTCTGTGCATTCGGGCATTGGATTACGCAGCATTGCGAGCGAATGATAACCCGAGACAGAATTCTCACGCCCCATTGGTAACTAGGGAACGACTGTCAGAACTTCCTTTATTGGGTTTTACCCCCACACACACACACACACGCGTACACAGGACTGCTAACTATGTAGCTACGTTAGTGACATTTGTGTGCAAGTCATTGATCCCGTATACTGAAAATACTCATCTTATGTCAGCCACCTGACGGTGTGGTCAGTGTAATTATATGTAGTTTCAGAAGAACGTTTACCAACTGCTGGAGGGAGGAGACCCATTAAAATCAGAGTTGTGTGCCTTCCCCCAACGTATTATGCTTTATAGGGCTAATAATCGCAGTATGTATGCATCAGTCACAGTATTTCCTGTGATCTTAGACAGCAAATAGTTATCTACGCCTCACTCTCTTTTCCTTTTCTCTCAGTTGGAAGAATGACACCCACGGTCATTGCTTGAGTATTTTAAATAGTCCTAACATCTGAAATATCTTTTAAGGCTTTTTTTTTATTCCCAAGAACCTGTTTCTATAGTCTTCCCCTCCAAGCTTTACTGTGGCAGATCTTACTGAAAGAGAAAGTAGGGAACTCCTTTTTTTTCTTAATTCTCGAAAATAATGCAGAAATGGAATTAATTGTGTTCACAGAGGTCATTAACAATTGAACAAAGAATCCATTTTCATTTTTCTTAAATGCACTATAATTTATCTTTCTTACGTAAATCAAGTTGGTAGGTGCCTTTGCTATATTCTTATTCTTCCATAAATAGTATGCCTTATAGTTTTAAAATAATTTGAAAAGGTAAGCTTAAGTAGCTGTACACAAATAAAGGACAATGTAAACAATTTTTATGGTGAAAGATCTACCCCTGAAAGGGAGTTCATTCACCAGATAACTTATAGAAAGGCATTATCTGTGCCCACTTTGTTTTATGTTGGTTTTTTCTTTTTTTTTAGTGTTGGGGATCAAACATAGAGCCTTGCACATGTTATGCCAGTGCTCTACCAGAGTTAAGTTCCTCCAGTTTAAGTTTGCTTGAAGAAAAAAACTTGAAATTTACAAAGATTTTTGGTATTGTTACAGCTTTTTTGTAGTAATTTCTTCTAGCCCCAGCACTTGGGAGGCAAAGGTAGGAGGATCTCACTGAGTTCAAGGCCACCCATGAATTCCAGGGCAGCCTGGGCTACAGTGAAACCCTACCTCGAAAAACCAAAAACAAAAAGAAAAACCAAAAACAAAAAGATGTTAAATAGGTGCCTCGTTAGCACAGCAGGTAGCACATCAGTCCCATGAGGAAATTAGTGACTTTGTTGTTAGCTTAGCTCTGTTTCTTGTAGAATAGTTTCCTTTTGGGTGAATTTTGTTTTATTTCATTTTTTAAAAAACTTATTTGAGAGAGTGAGGCAGATAAAGAGAGAATGGGCACACTGGGGCCTTCAGTCACTGCAAATGAATTCCAGACACATGTGCCACCTGTGCATCTGGCTTAGATGGGTCCTGGGAAATCGAACCTGGGTCATTTGGCTTCGCAGGCAAGCACCTTAACAGCTAAGCTATCTCTCCAGCCCCTTATTTCATTTTTTTTATTAGATGGGAACTTACTGCAGAGCCCAGACTGACCTCCAAATCAGGATTCTCCTACCTTCGCAAATGATTTGCTATATTTGAATTTGTTTTTCTTGATTCAACAGAAATTTCTGAGCTCCTAGTAAGTGTTAAGCACTGATCCTGCCACTAAAATGAGCAAATACCCCTTTTCTCATGGTGTTCTCCTTGGTTAGGGGGAATGTATGTGTGCAGACAGAAAATACATGTATACATGTGCACACATACAATTTCTATCTTTACACTAATTGCGTAATGATATGTACATATGCACAGTGTGTATCATGTATTAAAACTGGGGAAAGAATAATTAAAGGGCAGTTGGGTGTTGGTAGTATAGCTTAAAAGGATTGGTTTGGTTCCTATATTGAGAATAAATTTTTGAGGATCAGAGGAGGCAAGGGGTAAGAGGAAAGAAAGTTGTTAGGACGCTATTAGAATAATTCAGGTAGGAGATGTTGGTGGTTTATGCCAGATGACGTAAGGGACAAAAGAACAGATTGTGTGTATATTTTGAAGAGGATTCAACAGGATTTGCTGTTAAAGAGTTAAATACAAGTATGACTTCAAGGATTTGGGCCTGAGTAGATGGAATATAAGTGGCAGAATAGGCAAGGGCTAGCTAAAGAACAGAATTTGGGTGGGGAATATAAGAGTTCATTTCGGGTAGATGCCTACTAAACCTGGAAGAAGTGATGTTTTGTTGGCACATGGATAGATGTGTATGCTTAATGTTCAAGAGGTGTCCTGACAAAGAGATTTGGGAGTTTGCAGCATAAAAAATGCAGTTTAAAAAAAAAGATGAAAATGGAACATTTTGGGGAGATGTATAGATAGAAAAAGGACTGTTTTTGAATCCTCTTAGCATTTAAAAACCTGGGAGATGGGGAATGACCAGGAAAATAGGAAGGAAACAGATTAATGTTAGATCCTAGAACCAAGTTAGGAAAAGTCTTTAACCTAGTAGGAAAAAGTCATAATTTCTGTCCAATGCAATAAATTGGCCAGGTCAGATAATTAACCATTTGATTTAGCCATGAGAGCAATCACAAGTTCTTGGATGCAATGGTCATTCAATCCTCGAACTGACTGTAGAGAAAAAAATTGAGACCCTGAATATAAGCATTCTGTCCAGTTGTTTTCAAGAAGGCAGAGTAAAGCAGTGGAAGCTGTTGGAGTCAGATAATAGAATGCCTGAATGCTGATAAGAACGACCAGGAGAGAGACTAAATGATGGCCTAAAAGATGACAGCAAGAATTTGGGGGACATTGTTTTTAGGGAATATCTTCTATGTACTGATTAGAAAAATACATGTACAATCTGTCCTATTTGGAGGTGTGTGTCATGGGTCCCATATTCATAAGATTCAGCCAGTGTGAATAAAATATTGGAGCCTGGTGTGGTAGCACATGCCTTTAATCCCAGCACTTGAGAGACAGAGGTAAGAGGATTGCTGTGAGTTCAACAGTCAGCCTGGGCTAGAGTGAGACCCTACCTCAAAAAACAAAACAAAACAAAACAAAACAAAAATATTTGGGGAAGAATTACATTTATACTGGATATATGTAGACTTTTTTCCTTGTTATTTTCTCAACAATACCTTGTAATTGTATTGTACTAGGTATTAGTGATCCTTCCTCCTCTGCTGGGATTATAGGCATGTCACTCTACCATACTATTTAAGGGACTTGTGTATTCTCAGATTTTGTTATCCACAACAATAAGGGAGTGAAATGGCCACCCATGGTTACTGAAGATCAAATGGGACTTAGGAGAAGGCTCAGGGGGAAAAGTGCTTGCTGCATGAGTTCCTGAGTTTGGATCCCCAGAACCCAGGTAAAAAACAAAACCCAGACTAGATTCAGTAGCAGTCTATAATCCCAGTACTCCTACTGTTAGATGGGAGGTGGAGACAAGGTAATCCTCATGAGTTTGTGGGCCAGCTAGCCTGGCATCCACAGCAGCAAACAACAAAGAGACTTTGTCTTAAACAAGACTGAAGGGGAAGACAGACCTGTGCCTCTACCCAAACACACAGAAAGAATAAATTCAGTGTGATTGCTACTTGCACAAGAGTCTATTTGAGACTCCAAGCCTGATGAGAAAGACTTAAGGAGGTCCACAGGGGAAAGCAGTCTTGTCAAAGCAGTTAGCTGGTCCTATAAGCCCAGAAGCACTCTGAAGGCTGAAACATGAGAATCATGGTTTCAAGGGCAGCCCTGGGTTACAGAGGGAATCCCCATCAAAGCACACGTATACACACTTAATCAGATTGAGAGTCACAAGCCTACAGAAGATCTTTGTACATGGACAGTCTTTTGGTATCAGGTTCCTTCGTTGTGTTGAATAAACTGATAAAGGCACCTTTTGGAATTATTTCCTTTAGTCTGTGCACTGAGCCTAAGCACAATATTGTAAGAGTATTAAGTATATTTGATTTTAATTTGGTATAGTTGTTAATATAGCAAGTTTTGTTTTGTTTTGTTTTTTTGAGGTAGGGTCTTGCTTTAGTCCAGGCTGACCTGGAACTTACTATGTAGTCTCAGGGTGGTCTTGAACTCACAGTGACCCACTTACCTCTGCCTCCCAAGTGCTGGGATTAAAGGTGTGCGCTGCCACGCTCGGCTCAAGACTTAAAATTTTTAAAGTGAGCACAGTACACACTGGTCGAGCATTACTATTAATGTGAAATCCATCAAGTTCCCAGGAAAGTACAGATAGCCACTCCCCTCGGGCAAACAGCATGATGGTCATAATAGCTTAATAACTATTTTGCCCATTTCATCTGACTAGAAGACCTCCACCCACCCCAAGCACTGGTGAATATTTAAAGATCCAGGAGGATAGCTCACTCAGTAAAGTGCTTACCTAACAAGTGTTAGGACCTGACTTCAGTCCTCAGTACCCACATAAATAAAACTGCTGGGATTGGTGGCACGCATCTGTGACCCCAGCACTGGGGAACAGAAAAAGTAGGATCCCTGGGACTCATTGGCCATCCACTTCTAACCTAATTGGTCAGCTCCAGACCAATGAGAGACCCTGTCTCAATAAAGGTGGACAGATTCCTGAGAATGATCCCCAAGGTCATCCTCTGGCTTCCACACACACAGACCTACATCCACATGTATTAAAACTAGATACATGCACATATGCGTGTGTGTGTCATTACTAGTATCCATCATATTCAGTTGAGTAAGACAGTGTAAGCTTACTTTGGAGGAGGAGTGACCATCTTTATCATACCTGCCCGTTATGTATATGTAAGCCTCTATTCATAAATTGGTATCAGTATTAATTACTAGTATAACCTGAGCCTTATAATATCTTAATCTATCAAGTTCCCATTCCTGTTTTTTGTTTTTGTTTTTGTTGTTGTTGATGTTGTTTTGGTTTTTAGTTTTTAGTTTTTCAAGGTAGGGTCTCACTCTAGCCCAGGATGACCTGGAATTCATATGTAGTCTCAGGGTGGCCTTGAACTCCGGGTGATCCTCCTACCTCTGCCTCCCGAGGACTGGGATTAAAGGCGTGCACCACTACACCTGGCCCATTCCTGTTTTTGGTTTTTGGTTTTTTATTTTCCTGCCTGTTCTTTTCTTTTTCTATAAGAGTTTTAGACTTGCTTTATCTGGCTTACTATGATTTTCCCTAAGAGATTATATTAAGTATATAAATTTGAGGAGAATTGGAATCTGGTATCATTTATTCTTTATCATAAAAACTGAAGTAGCACACTTCATTTGGTTAGATCTTTTTTAAAAATACTTTATTTATTTGACAGAGAGACAAAGAGGCAGATAGAGCAAGAATGAGTGTACCAGGGCCTCCAGCCACTGCAAACAAACTCCACATGTTTGCGCCCCTTTGTGCATCTGGCTTGTGTGGGTAATGGGGAATCAAACCTGGGTCCTTAGGCTCACAGGCAAACACCTTAACTGCTAAGCCATCTTTTCAGCCCCATGGTTAGATCTTTTTGTGTGTTGGTGGTTTTGAAAGTTTTTTCATGTGTATATGTTAAGTATATAGGTGTTTTCTTCTTGGCTGTTGTAAGTTGCAAATAAGATTTTCTTATATAAGTCTTTGATTATATAAAATTTTGTTTTTCCAACCTAACTAGATGTTTGCTATTTCTAATCGTTTTAAAGATTCTTATTTTCCAGATAAACATATCAACTCCATAAAATGATTAGTTATATCCTCCTTGTAACTTTTATGCCCATGATTTATTTCTTTTAAATAATTACATTGAATTTATCATAATTTTATTAATTTCTCTTTAGCAGAAGAGCTGGATATTCTTACTTTTTTATAATTATGGCGGATAAATTAACAAGAATTGCTATTGTCAACCATGACAAATGTAAGCCTAAGAAATGTCGACAGGAGTGCAAAAAGAGTTGCCCTGTTGTTCGAATGGGTAAGCTGTTCTGTGAACCATGTAAGGACATAAAATTATAAGAGGGAAAAAACAGGTGTGGTAGTTTTGCACAGGCTTTAGCAGATATTTTGTTATCCCTGTTAGTTTCTTTGAACTATAAAAATAAGAAATTCAGTTTCTTTTATTGCTTTTTGACAATAGTTTTTATCAATATTCTGAAATTGACTAAACATTAAGACATAAGCTATACATTTCTTTCTATTCAGCAAAATTCTGGAATCAAATCATGAGGAAAGGATTGTTGAAATCTTTGTGTTTGACAATATTTTCATCTTTAAAAAAAGAATTCTGAGCTTGCTTGGAGTAATTTCTTGAGGTTTTCTTTTCTTTTTTTAAATTTATTTGAGTGGGGTGGGGGGGAGAAAGAGGCAGATAGAGAGAATGGACATACCAGGGCCTTCAACCACTGCAAACAAACTCCAGACGCATGAGCAACCTTTTGCGTCTGTCTTACTTGGTTCCTGGAAAATCAAACCTGGGTTCTTTGACTTCACAGGCAAGTGCCTTAACTGCTAAGCCATCCCTCCAGCCCTTATTATATTTTCAAGATTAATTAAATCTAATAAGAGCTGACAAGCTGTTAGTAGTCTTTAAGCACTGTTATGATTGCTGCCTTATGTTAGTAAAGTGTAGACTCTTGTGTGCGTGCATGCATACATGCTGTATGGACACATGGGTGTGGAGACCAGAGCTAATGTTGAGTCTCTTCTTCTGTCATTCTCCACCTTACTTCTTGAAACAAGGTTTACACTGCAGCTAGAGCTCACCAATTCAGCTGGACTAGCCACCCAGCAACTCCTAGGGATTCTTCTGTCTTTGCCTCCCAGCACTGGGATTGCAGGTCGAGCCTTCACGCTTATGTCACAAGCATTTTGCCCACTGGGCCACATCCCTTAGCCACAAGATTTACTGAATGTTAAGAGAAAATGTAATTGTCATCTATTAGTGTTTTGCATGCTGTGCAGAAATTCCATTAACATTTCTAATGCTCTGTAATTTTTCCTGTGTATTAGAAGATGGTATGCCTTATAGTATCCCAGAGGCATACCTTATTTTACAAATGAAAGATTCAGTTAGTTTATGTGAGATTCTAGGGTTCCATCCCTAGTAAGGAGAAAACAATGCAAGTCATTCACTTTGAAAACAGCAATGTTTAGCTGGGCATGGTGGCGCACGCCTTTAATCCCAGCACTCAGGAGGCAGAGGTAGGAGGATCGCCATCAGTTCGAGGCCAGCCTGAGACTACATAGTGAATTCCAGGTCAGCCTGGACTAGAGCAAGACCCTGTCTCAAAAAACCAAAAAGAAAAAGGCAATGTTTAAAGATTTGCCATATTTTTACTGACATATTTTTTTCAAGTAGTAAAATAAACAGAATACATAATAGCCATCTACCTGTTGCCTGACAGGAGTGCTTATGTAATTAATAAACTCAAAAAATTAGTGCAGAATTCTACCCCCACAAATAGTGATTTAAGATATTATCTCAAATGTATTTCTTTGTATAGCCTTTTGTTATTGAAGATTTGCTTTTGTGTGGAAATTTAGATAAAACATTGCCTAAGTAAGCTGAAGAAAATTGTAGAAAATCAAAGAAAATTACTGATTTTTTCCTTTCTCTTTGCCAGGAAAATTATGCATAGAAGTTACACCCCAGAGCAAAATAGCGTGGATTTCTGAAACTCTTTGTATTGGTTGTGGTATTTGTATTAAGGTAAGTGACAGTGTTTCATTTCTTGGGTCAAAAATAAAAATCTGAAAATACTAAGTACTTAGAATTATTTTAAGATAAAATATATATGGCAACTTAATTTAAAATTAAGTTAGAGAAGTGATTTTTTTTGTATGTGTCTATGCATGTGGATGCACATGTATGCATGAGCATTTGGAAGCCAAAGGACAAGCTTGGGTTTCACTCCCCAAGACCATCTGTCCACCTTTGAGGCCAGCCCCATGGTTCTGCCTGTCTCTACTTTACAAATGCTGGGTCCTACCACCACATTTTGCTTTGTTTATATGAACGTGATTTTCCTGTAACTGTATTGTTGCTTTTTTAAATTCATTAAACCACACTTTTCACAAGTTACTTTTGTTGCTGTGCTTTTAAACCCATTATTAACCTGTTAATTTCTATTTGATTTTTTTATAAGATGAAAATTCTTTAGCTTATCTTTGTCAGAATGTTTGGAAATAACTTTCAGATTCCTTATTTTAAATCTATATTTAATTTCACCACTTTGAAGGAGAAATACACAGACTAAAAATGTTATTAAAATCTGTTAGTTATGTTACATTTTAAAATCTATTTTATTTATTTATTTGAGAGAGAGAAAGAGAGAATGGGTGCACCAGGGCCTCCAGCCACTGCAAATGAACTCCAAATGCATGCACCCCTTTATGCATCTGGCTAACGTGGGTCCTGGAGAGTCGAACTGGGATCCTTTGGCTTTGCAGGCCAATGCCTTAACCTTTAAGGCATCTCTCCAGCCCATTCTGCTATATTTTATATATGTATGTGTTCTGTTTTTCCCAATGGTATAATTTTTAAACATCTCAATTGGTTTTTATTGCATTGAATAATTTGGCTTTTGACTTATGAATAGTAAATTTCCAGCTTTAGTTCATACAAGGAATTTTAGTAGCCTGTATATAAAATTCTTAATTTAGGTATTTTTATTTGTAGGTAATATAAAAAGGAACTTCACAAGATTATGGATAATACCCTATAAATTGTTCAAATAAATCATAGGTATCCCTTACTTTGGTTTCTGAATTCTTACTTAAGTATCCAGAAAATTTTCATAGTTACCTCAAAATGTTTTCCCTTGTTATGAAAGTATAAACAGGATATAGTACCCCTAGCAAGTATTTACAAATCATTCATTATATATGCCTGCCTATGGCCTGGGTGTTTGGAATCTAGTATTAATATAGTATCACCTGTTCAATTTTCTTCTTTTGCTGCTATAAGAAAGTAGTACACCAAAATTTTGGATATGAATTTGAATGACTAAAAACACTAATTAAATCTAAGGTGAAAAAAAGTAATGCATGCCTCCTAAACTCTGAGATAATTATCACTCACCTTATTTATGAACAGTATAGAAATTTTTGTCCATGTAACATTAGAGAAGTTCAAAATCACTTGCCACCCATACAAAGTTATATTTTCACAGTTAATAATATAGAAGTTCTCTGGAACCTCTGAATCAGATTCCTAAGCTCATTTAACATGTCTGCTAAGCAGATCAAAGAAATAAAAATTATTTCATCACTTTGTGAAACTCCTTTATTTTGAATATTATGTATAAAAATATTCTCAATCCTTCTGAATCATGTTTATTTCTTCAAATTAATATGAAGTTTATTCTTTATTGTAAATGACAGAAATGCCCCTTTGGCGCCTTATCAATTGTCAATTTACCAAGCAATTTGGAAAAAGAAACAACACATCGATACTGTGCCAACGCCTTCAAACTACACAGGTATACTTTCAAGTCAACATTCCTCTTGACTTCAGTCAGGAGTAAATATCACTTAGTGTTTTTAGAGAATTGGAAACATGGAACAAAATGATATTGGCCACCTACCAAAGAGAAGTAAATTAGGTCAGTGGTTCATTCTGTTTAATATTAATAATAAGTCTCAGAAAAGCCGGGCGTGGTGGCACTCGCCTTTAATCCCAGCACTCGGGAGGCAGAGGTAGGAGGATTGCCATGAGTTCAAGGCCACCCTGAGAATACGTAGTGAATTCCAGGTCAGCCTGGGCTAGAATGACACCCTACCTGGAAAAATAAATAAATAAATAAGTCTCAGGAAACTTTAAAACAACTAGTAAAGTCAAGGGCTTGGACCAGTTGAATGACATCATAATTTCTGGGTGTAGGGACTGGACCTCTGGAAGGTAAGAAACTCAAGTTAATCATATACAAAAACCTGGATTAAGAATCACTGTTGTCTGCAGTACCCTTACCCCTCACATAACCTTCAAAGAAACTGCTTTTAATTTTACTTATCTACTTATATTTTGAACTACAAATCACTAGGGCCTTAATTCTTCGAGGTTTTTATCTACTGAATGTTAATATGTTGAACCTGAAAGTGTAGATTTCACTAATAAAAAGGTGTTTCTCAACCTGCCAGCTATAAGGGGCCAACGGCAGCAAGGAGAATGAAGTGGAGTGTTTCTGGTTGATGTGGCACTTCTCTCCTTGTAAGTAAATAGCAGGCCAACAGGGAAAAAAGTGATAGTGTGAGGTTGCACCTGCTATGAAAGTATTTTATTACATACATTAAAACTGAACCTTAAATATAAAGAAGATATGTTAATGTAGAAGAGACGTTGACTAAGAATTAGATAAGTAAAAATTGGAGTAATGTTGGTTATGAATGCATTTCTAACAATTAACAGTTTCAGTTAAAACCTTGGCTAATTGTTTTCTTAATAGCCAGTAATACCTGACACATAGTTCTTAGCTTATTAATGGATGTGTGTGTGGTGAAGTACATTAAAATACAGTCTGTGATTGTGTTGATTTTTCTGCCTCATACTGGATTATTTTCTTTTTGTTTTTCTATATTATAATAGGTTGCCTATTCCTCGTCCAGGTGAAGTTTTAGGATTAGTTGGAACTAACGGTATTGGAAAGTCAACTGCACTAAAAATTTTAGCGGGAAAGCAAAAGCCAAATCTTGGAAAGTATGATGTATGTATTAAAAAATTGTGAAAATTACTATCTCTGGATGTTTTTATAAGATTTTTTTTTAAGACAGGGTCTCAGGTATCTTAGGTTGGCCTAAAGCTCATGATGTAGTTGACTATGACCGTGGAACTCCTGATTGTCCTGTCTCTTTCTCCCAAGTACTAGGATTACAGGCATGTCCCACTACATCTAGTTGATACAGTGCAGGGAATCAAATCAAAGACCTTATGTATGCTAGGCACACTCTCTACCAACAATTTACTCATTTATATGACATGGACGGAGAGGCATAGAGAAAGAATGGGCACACCAGGACCTCTAGCCACTGCAAATAAACTCCAAACACATGTGCCACCTTGTGTATCTGGCTTACTTGGGTACTGGGGAATCAAACACCAGGCCTTAGGCTTTGCAGGCAAGCCCCATAACTACTGAACCATCTGTTCCCTCTCCCCCTTTCTTTTTTAATAGTCTTTTTTGTTTGGTTGGTTTTTTTTTTTTTTTTTTTTTTTTTTTTTTTTTTTTTGCAGTAGGGTCTCACTCTAGCTCAGGCTGACCTAGAATTCACTATGTAGTCTCAGGGTGGCCTGGAACTCAACGGTGATCCTTCTACCTCTGCCTCCCAAGTGCTAGGATTAAAGGCGTGCACCAACACACCCGACTTTTTTAAAAGTGTTCTTAGTTTCAAAATATTTTGTGGACTTCATTCTGGGGGCTAAAGGACTTCAGGTTGAAGTTGTGAGTTTAGAAGTAGCCTGGGCTAGAATAAGACCCTGCCTTTTTTGGTTTTTTGAGGTAGGGTTTCACTCTAGTCCAGGCTGACCTGGAATTCACTATGTAGTCTCAGGATGGCCTTGATCTCACAATGATCTTCCTACCTCTGTCTCCCCAGTGCTGGGATTAAAGGCAGGTGCCACCACACCCAGCTCAAACCCTACCTTTAAAAAATAAAAGTAAATTTTTAAAAGTGGACTTAATTCAAGCATTGAATTAGGTGAATTTTTATTTTCTTTTTAAAACATTGTCTTACAACATAGCCCCAGCTGACATGATCTTGAAATCCTGTTCCACCAATCAAGGCCAATGCTACTGTGCCTGGACTTCATTTTGTTTGTTTTTGGTGACAGGGTCTCATCTTCATTCCTTTGTCAGTTAAAATCTGCTGGTGCTACTTAAGTGAAAATTCTTGACTATCTTAAACTAAGAATTTTTTGAGTTGGTATACCTTGACTTGAAACTAGTCTACCTCCAATCTTAAGTTAGGAGCAAGAAGTATTTTCTTTGAGTATTGTTATTTTATTTAGCCTTCATCTTTTTTGCAATTATATTGTTAATGTGAACTCATAATAATTAATGATTTGGATTTCTAGGATCCTCCTGACTGGCAAGAAATTTTGACTTATTTCCGTGGATCTGAATTACAAAATTACTTTACCAAGATTCTAGAAGATGACCTAAAAGCCATTATCAAGCCTCAATATGTAGACCAAATTCCTAAGGCTGCCAAGGTCGGTTGGTTTATAGGGAGAATTTGTGTATGACAGTTATTTGTGGGGGTATGAAAGTTCCCTCAAATTAGACTTGTTTTACTTTGTGACTTTTAAATGCTGAAGGAAAGTGATGCTAATTTTGTGTAATATTATGACAGGGGACAGTGGGGTCTATTTTGGACCGAAAAGATGAAACAAAGACACAGGCAATTGTGTGTCAACAGCTTGGTAAGCATTTGTTTTGAATGCATGCTTTTATATAAGACATGAAGGAATATTTTTATGTAGATGACTGAGTAATAGGAAAATCTTTTCCAATTGGCCTGATTACTTACACAATTTTCAATTGAATTATCATTAAACCCAGAGAAGTAATATATTCTGCACATTCTGCCCAGAAGAGGTGAAATAAAATTTATGACACTGAATACAATGCCTATAATTGTTCTTTGTAGATTTAACCCACCTTAAAGAACGGAATGTGGAAGATCTGTCAGGAGGAGAGCTGCAGAGATTTGCATGCGCTGTCGTTTGCATACAGAAAGCTGATATGTAGGTTACAATTTTTATGTGTCTTAGTCCTTACTGGCAAATCTTCATTTGTTTGTTTGTGTTTTGTGTTTCGAGGTAGGGTCTCACTCTAGTCCCTGGGCCCACAATGATCCTTCTACCTCTGCCTCCTGAGTGCTGGAATTAAAAGCATAGCCACCATGCCCAGCTAATTGAGGTATTTTTTAAATGCTTACTGGCCTTGTTAAGAGAACTGAAGTTTTAAAACTGGGAATCTATAAGGTTACCTATCTAAACAAGTTATTTTTTCCCTCCTATGGAAATAACGGGGAAAATTCATGGATGAATAACTGTTTCAATGTCTTACTTGAAAATTAGAACCTTACATATTCCTATTAGCAGAAGTAGGAGGATTGCTGTGAATTTGAGGCCACTCTGAGACTACATAGTGAATTCCAGGTCAGCGTGGGCTAGAGTAAGACCCTACCTTGAAAAACCATAAAAAAGAATGAAAAAAAAAAAACTACCTCAATTGAAACATGATTCTTTAGACCAGACTAAGGATGGCATGCCATGTCAAGGAGAAAAAAAAATGACAAAAGTGAATTTCCTTCCTACCTTCAAGTATCTCTTTTATATATTGTTCCCATCTTTTTCCACATTTCTCCTCTGGTATCCAGTACAGAGTAGGTCTTGTCCACAATAGGTTCTGTGAATTCTGTGCAGTATCTTCCAAGAAACAATTGCTTTAGTGCATCCGGACTTGAAGTAATTAAGAGAAACACTCTTAAAACCATTTCACCATGTAGCAGCGTGTTTATAAGTTAACCTAATTTAAAAGACTATGCTCATACTTGGTATATAGTTCTGCTTTTCATAATTTTCTTCCTTCTGCTTCTGAACAAATGACAAATTTTTACCATTGTAGAGAGCTTCTCTTTATTAATATATGAAATCTTTGTTGTCGTTAAATCAGAAGTCATCACAATTACATTGCTTTAAAAGAACATATAAGGTAGAATTATGTCATTTAAACTGACACTTGCTTTTTTTTTCTTAGTTTTATGTTTGATGAACCTTCCAGTTACCTAGATGTCAAGCAGCGTTTAAAGGCTGCTATTACAATTCGATCGCTAATAAATCCAGATAGGTAAGTACAGATCTGAGATGTTCCTGTGTTTTGTTGGGGAATCTTGCAGATTTCTAAAGAAGAAATACATCCTGTATACATATGTGCTTTTCATCTTTGTCATTTCATAGCCACCACCAGAATTGGCCTTCCGTTGTCTAGAATAGGGATTCTTAGTGCAAGATTCAGTATTAAAACCCCTGATTGGGGGCTGGAGAGATGGCTCAACAGGTATGAGTGTTTCATGCACAAGCATGAGGCCTGAGAATTGCCTGAGTTCATTTTTCTGGCACCCAGGCATGGCCATGCACATCTGTAACTCCAGTCTTAGGAACAAAGACTGGAGGGTTGCTGGGGCTTGCTAAAAGAGCAGCTACAGAACCAAGAAAGGACACAGCTGAGTGATGGAGCATGGAAATACGATGTTCTCCTATGGGCTCCACATATATGCACATGGGCTGCACGCATCTGCACACACGATATGCATACGTACATGTGTACACAAATGACCCTGTTTCTATGGCACATTGCATTTGGCCTTGGATGCTCAGGATTTATATGCAAATTTTGGTGTATCCAACAATATGATCTAAGATTAAAAACATTAAGATTCCCTGGACAAGTTAGATGTGTTACAATGCAAAAGAAGAACTGGAAACATTAAATGTTGATCGCAGCATTAGCACAATACAACAGAGAAAGACAGAATGAGATTGAACTACAAAGAGGGGTTCAGAAACAAGGGAAGTGAGATAACATGACTAATTGGATCTTAAGAGTCTGAAAAGTAAAGGTATCCTGGCTGAGAATTTTTTAGAATGGGAGAACAACTAAGAAATAAAGTCTAGGGCTGGAGAAATGGCTTAGCGGTTAAGGCGTTTGCCTGCCAAGCCACAGAATCCTGGTTCAATTCTCCAGAATGTAAGCCAGATGCACAAGGGGCACATGCATCTGGAGTTCGTTTGCAGTGGTTCGAGGCCATGGTGTGCCCATTCTCTCTGTGTCTGCCTCTCTTCTCTTCTCTTCTCTTCTCTTCTCTTCTCTTCTCTCTCTCTCTCTCTCTCTCTCTCTCTCTCTCTCTCTCTCTGCTTGCAAATAAATAAATAAAATATATTAAAAAAAGAAATAAAGTCTAGCACATAGATAAGCTAGCACAACTAAAGAAAATGAAACTCAGACTATCACTGGTAAAGAGAATCTGGTTTGGTTTGGTTTGGGTTTTTTTGTTTGTTTTGCAAGGTCTCACTCTGGTACAGGCTGACCTGGAATTCACTATGTAGTCTCAGGGTGGCCTCGAACTCGCAGCGATTCTCCTACCTCTGCCTCCCGAGTGCTGGGATTAAAGGCGTGTGTCACCACGCCCAGCTAAATGGTTTGGTTTTTTTGAGGTAGTGTTTCACTTTAGCCCAGGCTGATTTGGAATTAATTATGTAGTCTCAGGGTGACCTCGAACTTGTGGCAATCCTCCAGCCTCTGCCTCTCAAGTGCTGGAATTAAAGACATGAACCACCACGCCCGGCTCAAGAGAATCATATTTAGCCATAATTTTCACTTCATACACGTTTGGGGGATTAAAAGATAGTCTTTGGGAAATCCGGTTGTGAAAACATATACCTAGTATTCAAGAACTTCACAGTGTGGTAAAGAGAAGAATGCACACTTGTCCCAGCGTGGAGTACACAAGTAGTCAATTCAGTAGTTCCCAACCCAAGCCCCTTCTGGTAGAGCATTTTATAGCCTTTTGGGGGGAAGGGATTCAAAATAGCCCACCTCCCCCTGGCACTCTAAGCCAGGCTGACCTAGAATTCACTATGTGGTGTCACGGTGGCCTTTAACTCAGAGCAATCCTCCTACCTCTGCTTCCCAAGTGCTGGGATTAAAAGCATGCACCACACCTGGCTATTTTTCCAAAATGAAAGTAATAAATTGTATCATCTACTTTCATACATAACTTTAAAAATATCAAATAATATTCTAATCTTAACAAAAAGTTAAAATTCATAACCAGCTGACTTGTATTTCACTGTACAAATATCTAGCCAGAACATTAGAAAATAAGACATCACACTCATAAAAGATAAGCTGTTTTAATACAGAAAGATTTAAGAAATAGCAGGTATGGAGAGGGAAAGACCTCAGAAGAAATAATAACACTGTGTACTATGCTCATGTATGAGAGTGGAATAGAACCTTAATTGTTGGGCTGGAGAGATGGCTCAGCAGTTAAGGGCACTTGCCTGCAAAGCCTAATGACCAAGGGTTCCATTCCGCATTACTCACATAAAGCCAGATACAGAGTAGCACATGTGCCTAAAGTTCATATTGCAGCAGCTGGAGGCCTTAGTGTGCCTATTTTCACTTCTCTCTGTGTGTCTGTCTCTGTCTCTGTCTCTCTCTCTCGCTCTTGCTCTGCTTACAAATAAAAAATATTTTTTTTAAAAAAACCTTAATTGGCCGGGCGTGGTGGCGCATGCCTTTAATCCCAGCACTCAGGAGGCAGAGGTAGGAGGATCGCCGAGAGTTCGAGGCCACCCTGAGACTACGTAGTCAATTCCAGGTCAGCCTGGACCAGAGTGAGACCCTACCTTGAAAAACCAAAAAAAAAAAAAAAACCTTAAGTGCAACAGATTTAAAATGTCAAGACAAATTAACCATGGGTAAATAGTTAAAACATTTTCAAGCCAAGCATGGTGGCATACACCTTTAATCCTAGCATTCAGGAGCAGAGGTAGGAGGATCACGGTGAGATCAAGGCCACCCTGAGACTACAGAGTGAATTCCAGGTCAGCCTGGGCTAGAGTGAGACCCTACCTTGAAAAACCAAAAAAATAACAATAATAAAAACCCAGACTAGCCAGGCGTGGTGGCACATACCTTTAATCCCAGCACTTGGGAGGCAGAGGTGGGAGGATCGCCGTAAGTTCAAGGACACCCTGAGACTAAATAGTAAATTCCAGGTCAGCCTAGACCAGAGTGAAACCCTACCTTGAAAAACAAAACAAAACAAAAAAACCCAGACTAGAGAGATGAACCAGCAGTTCAGGCGCTTGCCAGCAAAGCCTAACAACCTGGGTTCAGTTCCCTAGTACCCAGGTAAAGACAGATGCAGAAAGTGACGCATGGATCTAGAGTTCCTTTGCAGCAGCTAGAGGCCTTAGCGTGCCCATTCATTCATATTCTCTCTCTCTCTCTCTCTCTCTCTCTCTCTCTCTCTCTCTCTCTCTCTCTCTTTCTCCCCCTGTGCAAATGGTAGACTAATGAATAATAGCCACAAGGAAGTATATCTGCATTCTAAAATTCTGTTTGACAAAACATACATTCAGTCTGTAATGCTATAAAATACTTTGGAGACCATATCCTTAGAAAAACAGCAAGGAATACAAAAAGAATAATTGGGCAAGCACCTGAACCTCTGAGCCATCTCTCCAGCCCTCAAAAAGAATAATTGGGGCAAAAATTATATATTCTGTATTTTTATAACATCTCCTATAGTGCTACAGGTTTCTATTTCTTGACAGATCTTTAGTAAACAGTGACAGGTCAAACTCGTATTTTAGACTTCTACCTCCATAAGTTCCATTTGAAAAGAGGAACAGAAGGCTTGATAGAGTCTAAAAATAGTCACTTCATGTGGACCTGAGCTGCATCAGGGGTCCTGAAGAAATTGGGATTTGTCAACTCTACAGTAACACTGAAGGAATTACATGGAGAAGCTGAATTGGAATTTAGGCAGAGAAAAAAAAGAGTAAAAGTTTACCATGAGAAGATATTATTAGGAAAGAATTCTTAGACTTGAAAATTAAACAGTATTAAGAGAAGTAAAATGAGGCCTATTGTGAGAATGATGGTTCCATTTATACAGGTAGGAAGAGTTTATTGATAGGAAGCTGATACTTCAAGTTGTTAGCTGAGGTGTCTTTAGGACCTTTTATAGCTTAAATAAGTTGCAGTGAAAATAAAGTGATACATAAAACCTTCTAAGTACTACATGCTTGACAGCTTCTACTCTAACAACTTGAGTCACCTCAGTTCAGCCCAGACATTCACTTCAGAGCCTATTTCACTCATTCTCTAGAACATGATGAACTTTGTGTAAGGAAATATTTTACTGCTTTTACCTTGTATGTGCTTTTAAAATTTTTTCTTAATTTGTGGGGTGATCACATGACATGGTAGACAGAGATTAGAGGACAGCTTTGTGCTTGCTCCACCTTCATTGAGACAGGGTCTCTTGCCAGTGCAAAAGAACTGCCACATGCAAACAAACACCAGACTGATAGGCACACTAGGATCACACATGCATGCGCCACTTTGCATCCAGCTTGATATGGGCGCTGGGGAATTGAACCCAGGTCAGCAGGCTTTGCAGGCAAGCACCTTTAATGCTGAGCCATGTCCCAGCTCCACTTTATATGTTATTTATGCTTGTTTTTTAAATTCCATTTTCCTAAAACTTGTAACTATAGTTTAAAACTATGCAAGAGTCTTACCTAATTATGTATGTTAATGTCGGAAATAAGTATTTGTTTTGATTTTCCAGATACATCATCGTAGTGGAGCATGATCTAAGTGTACTAGACTATCTCTCCGATTTCATCTGCTGTTTATATGGTGTTCCGAGTGCTTACGGTGTTGTCACCATGCCTTTCAGTGTACGGGAAGGTAATTGTGAAAACTTGACCTATGCTATATCCTCTTCCAGTATTCCCTAGAAAATGTATGATTATTGAGAGTAATTAGCTTGTATTACTTTTATAAGGAAAATTATTAATTTTTAGAATTTAATTATTGAAAAGAATATATATTTTGAATATTATATACATCAGTTATAGAAATTTTTTGAGTATTTTCTGAGAACATAGAAATGCAGTATCACTATTTTTGTTATATTAAAACTCTTGGCAGGAGAGATGGCTTAATAGTTAAGGCATTTGCCTACAAAGCCTAAGAACACAAGTTCAATTCCCCAGTACCCACGTAACCCAGACGCACAAGGTGGTGCATGCATCTGGAGTTCTATTGCAATGGCTGAGGCTCTGGCACGCCCATTCTCTGCTTCTTCCTCCCTCCCCGCTTCTCCAAAACAAATAAATTAATTCAATATTTTTTTAAAATCTATATATGGAGCCAGGTGTGGTGGCACACGCCTTTAATCCTAGCACTCGGGAGGCAGAGGTAGGAGGATCGCTGTGAGTTCAAGGCCATCCTGAGACTACATAGTGAATTCCAGGTTAGTAGCCTGAGCCAGAGTGAGACTCTGCCTTGAAAAAATATATATATATATATATATATATATATAAAATTTTTTTTTTTTTTTAGTTATTCAGTAATTGTCATCTTAAAATTTGTCTCTAAGCTGAGTGTGGTGGTGCACACCTTTAATCCCAATACTCGGGAGGCAGAAGTAGGAGGATCACCATGAGTTCAAGGCCACCCTGAGAATACAGAGTGAATTCCAGGTCAGCCTGGGCTAGAGAGAGAACCCTACCTCGAAACCCCCCCCCCAAAAATTATCTTTAATAGGCAGAGACCTTTAATGAAACATTTAAAATTCATCAGTGCCCATCTGTTCCCTCTGCTTTCAGGATTGAGGAACTCTGATCTTTCTTCCATGTCTTCTCGTCCCTGTACAAGGTGGTTTCTTCTTTGTCTTGTGCTGCTTTTCCTTCTGTTTACTTACACCCTTCTTTCCAATCATGTCTTAAACTGATAATGGACATCACCAAAGGACAACTTAGTCTATATCTTCAAAAAGAAGTACCATATTCAAGAAGAATTCATGTAGCCTTAATAGTTCCCTCAGTAGTAATGGACTTTTTTTTGTTTGTTTGTTTGTTTTGTTTTGTTTTTCGAGGTAGGGTCTCATTCTAGGCCAGGCTGACCTGGAATTCACTCTGTATTCTCAGGGTGGCCTTGAACTCATGATGATCCTCCTCCCTCTGCCTCCCGAGTGCTGGGATTAAAGGCGTGCGCCACCACACCCGGCTCTTGGACTATTTTTAATTTCTCTTCTTAGGGGAATTAATGTACGTTTTTTTTTGCTTTGTTGTTAATGGAGACTAGAACTCGTTATGTAGCCAAAGTATATGGGCATATACATAGATATTCATGAATTACTTTAACTTGCATTAAGATTACATTGGGGGCTGGAGAGATGGCTTAGCAGTTAAGGCACATGTCTGTGAAGCCTAAGGACCCAGGTTCGATTCTCCAGGTCCCATGTAAGCCAGATGCACATGGTGGCACATGCAACTGGAGTTCATTTGCAGTTGCTAGAGGCCCTGGTGTGCCCATTCTCTCTCTCTGTCACCCTCTCTCTGTCTCTAATAAATAAAAATAAAATCTTTTTTAAAAAGAGAAAGATTACCTTGTTTGGGCTGGAGAGATAGCTCAGTAGATGAAGCACTTGCTTATAAAACCTAACGACCTGGGTTCAATTTCCCAGTGCCCACGTAAAGCCAGATGCACGGTGTTGGATGTATCTGGAGTTATTTGCAGAGGCTGGAGACCCTGGCATACCCATTTGTCTCTCTCTCCCTTTCTTTCTGTTTCCAAATAAATAAAATTTTAAAAGATTACATTGTTTTAGGATCTTAGGATGTTTTGTTTGATAGCTTGCATGCTTGTTTGTTTGTTTGTTTTTTAGGGAATGATGTGGTTTTTCTAATCTTTAGAAAGAACGTGGATGGGAATGCTGGGTCCTTTAGCCACTAAAAACACCAGGGACATGCGCCACATTGTCCATCTAACTGGGTAGTAGAGAATTGAACTCAGGCCAGCAGGCTTTACAAGCAAGCACTTCTAACTGCTAAGCCATCTCTCCAGCTTGAAGAAGTGGGTTCTTTAGAAACAGGGTCTCCTATTGTACCCCAAGCTGGTCTTGAACTCATAGCCTTTGAGTACTAGTAGTGCAAGCATGAGCCACCATGCCTGGCACGCTTACATTGTTGAAACAGAACAAACCATGTTGTCATTTCACTATATGCTTATCAGAGATCTATAGAAATGTAGAACCTGTGCAGATTGTTCCCAAGAATCTTGTCTTTAGTTCTTTACTAATCTCTTGGCAATTTTCTTCCCTAATAGGCATAAACATTTTTTTGGATGGCTATGTTCCAACAGAAAACTTGAGGTTCAGAGATGCATCACTTGTTTTTAAAGTAGCTGAGACAGCAAATGAAGAAGAAGTTAAAAAGATGTGTATGTATAAGTATCCTGGGATGAAGAAAAAGATGGGAGAGTTTGAGCTAGCAATTGTAGCTGGAGAGTTTACAGATTCTGAAATCATGGTCATGCTGGGGGAAAATGGTAAGTGCTGCAGTCAATTTAATCCATTAGGAAAAATTTGACTGTTATAAAATTCAAAATTGTCATCTGAATTTTGAACCCATAAATTTCTTGTAGAACTTCCCATTCTGCCGCTGCATTATAAAATGTAATCTGGTCATTAATCTTTTTTGCTTGTGTGGATGTAATGTGGTGGGTAGGGGTTATGGTGTCAGCATGGATATGTGGCCTTGTAGTGCCTGGGGGGGGGGGACAGTGGCCGGAGTGAAATGTTGCAACGGTCAGAGAAGAATGCCAGGTGTCCTGCCCCATCGCTCTCACCCCTGTTCCTGTTTGCGCTGAGTCTCTTACCAATACCAGAACTTGCTGCTTTTCATGGGCCCAGGCAATACCCTGGTCTTTGCTCCCCTTTGGAGATTGGAAGTTTGGTGGTTGTAGGTCTCCTTGGCCTTCGTACTTGCAGAGGAAGTGTACTTAACCTCTGAGCCATCTTCCTGTCCAGTATTTCTTGAGAGCTTGTTTGGAGGTCCTAGCAGGAGAACACAGCTACTCGTGTACCCTTGATGAAAGATCCAGTCTCCTCTGTTTGTCTAGCAGGTCTCATAAGGAACGGTGAGGGAACCTAGGCAGTCAGATCACCCTCACATCCAGCCCAATATTTTTTACATCATTGTCTCCATTAAAAATAAGAAGTCTTTACACTGAGACTTATATAGTCTTTATATAGTCATTATATATGAATTCCAGGTCAGCCTAGGCTAGAGCGAGACCCTAACTCAAACCCCCCCCCAAAAAAAATGAGGTCTTGGGGCTGGATAGATGGCTTAGTGGTTAAGGCACTTGCTGCGAAGCCACAGGACATAGGTTCGATTCCTCAGGACCCACGTAAGCCAGATCCACAAAGTGGCACATGCGTCTGGAGTTTGTTTACAGCAGCTGAAGGCCCTGGCGCACCCATTCTCTCTGTCTCTCAAATAAATAAAATTAAATTTTAAAAACTGAGGTCTTGCCGGGCGTGGTGGCACAGGCCTTTAATCCCAGCTCTCGGGAGGCAGAGGTAGGAGGATCGCCATGAGTTCAAGGCCACCCTGAGACTACATAGTTAATTCCAGGTCAGCCTGGGCCAGAGTGAGACCCTACCTCGAAAAACCAAAAAAAAACTGAGGTCTTTGCTCAGCTGATTTTTCCATGTGTAAATTAATGTTAATAAAGCAGATAGCTATCTTGCCAAATCAGAAGGAAAGGAAACAATGTGGCATTTGAAAATTTTTTTCTTTTCTGACCTGGAATTCACTATGTAGTCTCAGGGTGGCCTCGAACTCATGGCAATCCACCTACCTGTGCCTCCCAGGTGCTCCCAGGGATTAAAGGCATGTGCTACCACACCTGCCATAAAATGTTTTCTATACACCTCTATTGGGAACTTTTCTTATTTATTTTATTGACAACTTCTTTACTTGTAGAAAATATCCCATGGTACTTCCTTCCTCCTTCCCCCTTTGAAACTTCACTGTCCATCATATCTTCTCCTCCTATTATGATGGTCTTGTGTAGGTAATGTCAGGCACTGTGAGGTCATGGATATTCAGGCCATTTTGTGTCTGGAGGAGCACGTTGTAAGGAGTCCTACTCTACCTTTGGCTCTTACATTCTTTCCGCCCCCACTTCCGCAATGGACCCTGAGCTTTGGAAGATGGATTTGAGATGTTTCAGTGCTGAGCACTCCTCTGTCCCTTCTTCTCAGCACCATGGTGCCTTCTGAGTCATCCCAATCTTATTTTAAATTCAGGATATGCCAGTAGGGTTTCACTCTAGCCCAAGCTGACCTGAAATTCACTATGTAGTCTCAGGGTGGCCTTGAACTCATGGCAATCCTCCTACCTCTGCCTCCCAAGTGCTGGGATTAAAGGTGTGTACCACCAAGCCCAGCTTAAGCTTACAGTTTTTTAAAGCTGTAGAAGATTTTATATAAGATTTGTTGTTTTGCAGGGGTTCATTTTTGGTGGGTTTTGTTGTTTGATTTTTGATTTTGGTTTTTTGAGGCAAGGCCTCATCCTGTAGCTCAGACCAGTCTGGAACTCATTTTGTACACCAGACTGTCTGCAACAATCCTGTTTGTTTGTTTGTTTGTTTGTTTGTTTGTTTGTTTAACATTTTTTATATTTTATTTATTTGAGAGAGAGAAAGAGGCAGAGAGAATGGGCACCACCAGGGCCTCTAGCCACTGCAAACAAACTCCAGATGCATGCACCCCCTTGTGCATCTGGCTTACATGGGTCCTGGACAGTTGAACCAGGATCCTTTGGTTTTGCAGGCAAATGCCTTAACCACTAAGCCATCTTTCTAGCCCTGCAACAATCCTCTTATCTTCCTTAGGACTGGGATTGTAGGCCTGAGCCACCAAGCTCCACTTATATAATAATTTTGCAGTCTTACCAATTTGCTTTAGTAAACAGACATTTTCATTTATGTTCCCGTTTATTTTATGATAATAACAGCTTTAAGTATTGGTTTCTATTGTAAAATAGTGTTTTCTATCCTAAAGGTAATGTAAGTATATCAGGATTTAAATTATATAGACGCACAACTTAGGGGGCTGGAGAGATGACTCTGTAGTTAAAGTCACTTCCTTGCAAAGTCTTTGACCCAGGTTCAATTTTCCAGCACCCATGTAGAACCAATGCAAAGCACGCATGTGTCTGGCATTCATTTGCAGCAGCAAGAGACCCTGATGTACACACAAATACACCTAAAAATAAAATTTATTTAAAAAAATGAACTAGTCTGTATTCCTGCTAAGCTGTGACTGATACTTGACAGGTGAAAAATGAAACATTTACATATTTTTCTATTTAAACATCATAATTCCATAATGTTAGTATATAGCTTTATGAGAAATTTCAGTTCTTAACAAGTAGGACATGGTGCTTTACTTGTAATCTGAAACATCTTTCAGGTCAATTTGGTTTTTTGTTATATTGCCAGGTACGGGTAAAACTACGTTTATCAGAATGCTCGCTGGAAGACTTAAACCCGATGAAGGAGGTACTGTTAGAAATGTCTTTTTACTCTGGGCCACAAAATTAAAGATCTGAGCAGGTTTGTTTTATTAATGTTATATGTACTTTTTTTTTTTCAGGAGAAGTACCAGTTCTCAATGTCAGTTACAAGCCACAGAAAATCAGTCCCAAATCAACTGTGAGTTGTTCATTTATTTGGTTAATCTTGTATTGTGATCGGGGACTAGAATGTAGTGCATTGGTAGCATGTCTGCTAAGATGAAGGGTTCAGTCCCAAGCATACACCAAAGCAAATTCCTGTTCAAATCAGATTTGACATAGACAAATGCTGGCCCAGAATCCACTGTAAAGCCAGGCTGACTTTACACTCTGTCCTCCAGCTTCACCATTTATTAAAATGGACTCATCAGATTCCAAGTGATGGCACCACACCTGGCTCTGAAAGTAACTTTTAAAATCTGTTTTTGTTAAATAAACCCTTAAAAACCTAATGTGAGCCAGGCATGGTGGCACACGCCTTTAATCCCAGCACTTGGGAGGCAGAGGTAGCAGGATTGCTGTGAGTTCAAGGTCACCCTGAGACTAAATAGTGAATTCCCAGTCAGCCTGGACTGGAGAGAAACCCTACCTCAAAAAAAAAGGGGGGGGGGGGCTGCTGGAGATGGCTTAGCGGTTAAGGCATTTGCCTGAAAAGCTGGAGGATCCCAGTTTGACTCTCCAGGACCCACGTAAGCCAGATGTGCAAAGGAGCTTGTGCATCTGGAGTTCATTTACAGTAGCTGGAGGCCCTGGCACACCCATTCTCATTTCTCTCTCTCTCAAATAAATAAATAAATAAATAAATAAATAAATAAATAAATAAATAAATAAAAATATACTTTAAAAAAAGAATCACGAAACATAGAATTTTGTTCTGACGTTTATTTTTACTAAAATTCACCAATAGCCTTTTTTTGCATGTTTATGTGTATGCATGTTCATATGTGTGTGTGCAGGTGTGAATGCACACATGTACATGTGTATGTAGAGGCCAGAGGACAACCTTGGGATTTTTTCCTTAAGAAGGTTGTCCACTTATTTTTGAAACAGGGTTTCTAATTGGCCTGGAGCTCACCCATTAGGTTAGACTGGGTGGCCAGAGAGCTCCATGGATATGCCTGTCTTTGTCTGCTGAGCCTCAGTGGTAGAATTCTTCACTGATATTTTATCATTTAAATAAATACTGTTGGTCCGTTAACACCAGGGAAGTGTTCGCCAGTTACTGCATGAAAAGATCAGAGATGCTTATACTCATCCACAATTTGTGACTGACGTAATGAAGCCTCTGCAGATTGAAAACATCATTGATCAAGAGGTATTCTAACATTGTTATTTTCATAATTTTATAGTTCATTATTTCAGATTTTGTGTATCTTAACATTTTGCTAAAACTTCACTTAGGTGCAGACATTATCTGGTGGTGAACTGCAGCGAGTAGCTCTAGCACTTTGTTTAGGCAAACCTGCTGATGTCTATTTAATTGATGAACCATCTGCATATTTGGATTCTGAGCAAAGATTGATGGCAGCTCGAGTTGTCAAACGGTAAATGTCTTGCTTACAGCGTCACATTACTTTTGGTTGTCCTGGCATACAGTGTGCTTAATAAACATTTGAAGCCGGGCGTAGTGGTGCACACCTTTAATCCCAGCACTTGGGAGGCAGAGGAAGGAGGATCACCTGAGTTCGAGGCCACCCTGAGACTACATAGTGAATTCCAGGTCAGCCTGGGCTAGAATGAGACCCTACCTTGAAAAACCAAAAAAAATTAAAAATAAACATTTGAATGGTTTATGACAAAAAGCTATAAAAGTTTTCTAATTGTATTCTAGTTTCATTCTCCATGCAAAGAAGACAGCTTTTGTTGTGGAGCACGACTTCATCATGGCCACCTACCTAGCAGATCGGGTCATCGTTTTTGATGGGGTTCCATCTAAGAACACAGTTGCAAACAGGTAAAATCACTTTTAAAATGTTCAGAAGCGGGCTGGAGAGATGGCTTAGTGGTTAAATGTTCGAGGCTTGATTCTCCAGGACCCACGTAAGCCAGATGCACAAGGGGGCACACGCATCTGGAGTTCGTTTGCAGTGGCTGGAGGCCCTGGCGTGCCCATTCTCTCTCTCTACCTGCCTATTTCTGTATCTCTCTCTCTCTCAAATACATAAATAAAAAATAAAATATTTAAAAAAAAAAAAAAAATGTTCAGAAGCAAGCCGGGCATGGTGCGCACACCTTTAATCCCAGCACTTGGGAGGCAGAGGTAGGAGGATTGCCATGAGTTTGAGGCCACCCTGAGACTAAATAGTAAATTCTAGGTCAGCCTAGGCTAGATAGAGTGAGACCCTATCTTGGGGGGGCGGGGGAAGGTTCAGAAGTAAACTGTTCTAACAGTTATTTTAAATTTTCAGTAAGCATATTAAAACAATAAATTCATGCCACTTTTTTAAAAAGAGGTAGGCACAAATTCAGTATCTTATTCTATGTCTCCCAAGATTATCCTTACACAATATTGGATGGAACCTTGTAGAACAGTAGTTTATTTTTTTATTTGTGTGTATTTGTGCTGCATAGGGTGAGAGGGTGTGCACATGCATGCCACAGCTCACATGTAGGAGTCAAGGACAATTTCTGGAGCTGGTCGTGGTAGCACATGCCTTTGATCCCAGCACTCAGGAAGTAGAGGTAGGAGGATCATTGTGAGTTCCAGGTCAGCATAGGCTAGAGGCAGAACCTTCCTCAGAAAACCAAAAAAAGGACAACTTCAGGATATTATCTCCTTCCACCTTCTTTTGAGATAATGTCTCTCTTGCTTTTGCTGTTTGTAAGTGTCTGATACTCCCGGCTCCACCTACCACTGCTGTAACACATTGGGATTACAGACACATGTGCCACTGGGGAAGCCGGAACTCAAATCAGTAACAGGCTTGCAAGCAAGTGTCCTTAAACCCTAAACCATCTCCCAGAAACTTCATTTTTGTGCATGATAAATTGGATCCAAACAGATTACATCATTTGCCAAACTTAACTGATAACCGTTAAGCTAACCGTAAATCTCAGATATCTGACCCTGATCTAAACAGGCTGCAATGAAGGATTTTACCTTTTTCTTTCATTTTTCCTGACCAGCTTGATTATAATGTAGAGAAAACTAATATTCAAATCTCTTTAAGAGAATTTTCACCATTATTTCCAAAACTGTATTAAGTTGAACCATAAAAATTCTAACACACAGTTTTTGGACTCACAAAGTAGCAAATTTTTTTGGTTTTTTCAAGGTAAGGTCTCACTCTAGGCCAGGCTGACCCAGAATTCACTACGTAGTCTCAGAATGGCCTCAAACTCACAGTGATCCTCCTACTTCTGTTTCCCAAGGGCTGGGATTAAAGACTTGCGCCACCACGCCCGGCTCTGAAGTGGCCATTTTGTTTGGCTCTATCATGATGCTCTCTGGTGTCATGAAGGGAGAAGTGGACTTGCTGTTTGAATAATTCAGCCAAAAAATACAAGTCCTGTGCTTCCAGAATTCCTTTGTTTTTACATAAAATTCTTTAATCACTTATTGACAATACATGTTTCCTAAAGAGTTTAGGAATTTCTTAGGTATTTAAATTTTACTTTTCCACATAATCTTTCCCTTGTATTTGTAAAATGCTCTAAATGTTCTGTCTCCTAAATGGGGCTGGAGAGATGGTTCCACAGTTAAGAGCACTTCCCATACAAGCATAAGGGCCAGAGGGGGTCTAAAACTACTAAGTTCAAGCCCCCGAATACGTGTGAGTAGCTGGATGTGGCCACATGTCTATAACCCAGTCCTATGGGGAGCAGAGACAGGAATCACTGGGACAAACAAAACTCCCAAAGCTCTGTAAGTAGTGTAAAGACTCCATCTCAAGGAAACAGGAAGTGAGCAATGGAGAGGAATACCCCACATTGTCCTCTGGCCTCCATACATGCATGAGGCACTGCATCTGCACATTCACACATGCATACACATTATACCTATAACACACATGTGTGTGCAAAAAAAAATCCCCCCCCCCAGTGTTGTGGTCTAGCTGATTTAACAACTAGCTTTGCTGGGGTTTGGTCAAGGGGGATCAACAAGGAGACACCAAGAGTGGTAGGAGGGTTTATATAGGTATGTTGTGTTTTTTGCTGCTGTTGTTTGGGGTTTTTTGGTTTGTTTTTGGGTTTTTTTTTTTGTTTTTTTGTTTTGTTTTGTTTTTGGGTTTTTGAGAAGAGTCTCACTGTAGCCCAGGCTAACCTGGAATTCAATGGATAGTTTCAGGGTGGCCTTGAACTCATAGCAATCCTACCTCTGCCTTCTGAGTGCTGGGATTAAAGGCCTGTGCCACCACGCCCAGCAAGGTTTGTTTGTCTTTTTTAAAGCTAGTTTGGGTAAAGATAATAAAACAAGTTGTTTACAAAAAAAAAAAAAAAAAAAAAGAAAAGGGAAGGGAAGGGGGGGAAGGAAAACTTCTGTGGAAGCATACAGTACCTCCACTGGCAGATTTTTTGTTAGTTTTCCCCTAAAATATTATTAAGAGTCTTCAGATCTTATTAATGATCTTTTGTTTTTATACAGTGACACTTGTGAAGCTAGGGTGTGATTCGGATGTCTACCTAGCATGTCCAAGACCCTGGGCTCCACCATCAGCACCACACAACTTCCTGTCTCTATGTTTCCTTTTCTTTGTCAATATAGGTCCCACACATTTTCCATAATCAATATAGCCCAACTACACTAGTCCAGACAAAGCCAAGTCTGAACCTAAGATAAAGAAGGCACTGTGGTGACACTATTATCTAGGTGAAGGAGTGCTGGGGAAAAAAGGCTTACAATGATTTGTGGTACTTTTCATTCCAAAAGATATTACATTTAGGGGACAAAACTTAATCAAAATTGATCAATTTTTCTCTCCTAGTCCTCAAACCCTTTTGGCTGGCATGAATAAATTTTTGTCTCAACTGGAAATTACATTCAGAAGAGATCCAAACAACTATAGACCAAGAATAAATAAGCTCAATTCAATTAAGGTAGGTTGAATCCTATCGTAAGTTGTGAATGACGTCTACTCCGTACCATATTGATTCTCATGGTCCTTTGAGTCGGCAGAAGACGTGTTAGTCTGCATTAACTGCCCTGTAACGTGTCTTGGAAAGTGAAATTCACCATTGAAAGAAGTTTTGTGGGTGTTTGGTTTTTTAAGGAAGACAGTTTCAAGGATACTTAAAGTTTTTCTTGTTTTTGTTTCTCAAACTGATTATTTTAAGTCAAAACAAGTTCTTTCTTTGAGCATAAAATTCTAATCAGAAAACACCATTTCTGACTAATAAACATTGCCTTGGTAGTACATGCTACACTTAATGTATGGAATATGATATTTGTTTTTGTAGAAGGCACAAGTCCTCTAGTCATACAAATAAAAAAGTCAGTGAACTCTGAAATCTAAAAGCAGTTCTGCTCTTACTGTCACTTGCAGTACCAACTTA
Source organism: Orientallactaga sibirica (assembly GCA_036365145.1). NCBI lineage: Eukaryota > Metazoa > Chordata > Mammalia > Rodentia > Dipodidae > Orientallactaga > Orientallactaga sibirica. The sequence continues at coordinate 85,564 of JAEOAD010002805.1, forward strand.
AAATGTTCCATCACCCTGCCTCATCCCTTTAGTACTTGAAAGTTTCAAAGTATGTTGTGCATGCCTCTGCTAGAGCATTTGTCCTCTTAGTAGTCCTAGATACGGTGCTAATCCGGGAACTCTTGGATGGCTGTAGGCAAGTCTCCTTACACTTGGTTGTGTTCTTGAGCACCTAACACTACCTGGATGTCATCACAATATATACTTATGCATATATACAAAATAAGCAGTTGATGGATAAAGAAATAGCAAGTCCTGCCTTAAAATTGAAGGTTCCCCCTTTGCAAAAGGTGTTCTAAGGAGCAAAGACAACAAGAATTTCTTGTGAGGCATTTGAGAACACTTTGTATTGCTATTTTGGCAGGTAGTGATAGTCAGTCCCCAGTATACCTGTTAAATCATTTCTATATGCCTAGTAATCCTAAGGACAGTCTTGACATAACCCGAAGAGAGCAGCTGGGCAGGTAGGTATCTGGGCTGTTACTGGCCATCCTATAAACAGTTCAGAGAAAAATCCATTTTCATGTATTTTTTATGTAATCAGCAGTTGACACAGAAACTTAGGGGTAGATTTAATAGTTTTCCAAAGAATATCCTGGTACTTGGAATTTTATACAGGTGAGCTAGAGGGCAGTCATCTTGGGATCCAGGTGACAGGAAAAAGAAGGTGGTACTGACACTGTTGTGATACTGATGAATAACACCCTGGGTAAAGTTCTTCCGCTGCGTATAGGGTAAAGGGTGTTACTGATTTTTGTTGCTTATTTTTCAGGATGTAGAGCAAAAGAAGAGTGGAAACTACTTCTTCTTGGATGATTAGACTAAATCTGAGAGCATCAAGCCATTTATTTACCAGAATTTGTGTTGTATGAAACTTTAATCAGGTTTTATGGCCCTACATACTCTGGAGCTTGAAATACAATTTTCATAATGTAACATCAAAAGCCAGCTGTATTGTAAACTGTAGTCTAAGAACTTTTCTTAAAGACGAAGCTCTTTTGTGCATAATACTCTAAAATGAAGAAGACATTTCAAACTATACAAATTACCTCCAAGTTTTCATCATCTGTGGGAAATTTTTCAGTTCATGTATTATATTCATGTACCAAATGCTGACCAGTGTTGCCCCATTTTAAAGATCTTGGATAAGATTTCTGTACTTACCTATTTTGCCAAGTAAGCCACTATGATGCAACTGCCCTGTTTGAAAAGCAGTCAGACTACACTGATGAGATTTGATAAATAAACTCGGGATTATGTTTGCTATTTGTTTTCCGTCTGCACTATATTATCAGTGTGGTTTCCAAAGAAACTAGTTTAGTACAAAATGTTGTAGGGTGGATATTTGCTACCAACACACAATGTTTTTAATGAGTTTTTGAAGGGGATTTTTTTTTCTGATTTTCGTGTTTTGGTTTGCTTTGGTTTAGTTTTCTGGTTTTGGTGTTCTTAAATATCTTTTGCAAAAATTCTTTGTGTCCCCCTTTTATGTGGGAATCCATAACCTAAACTCTGTGTTTTTCAGTTTTTACATTCTATAAGATTAATTGTCCACAACATGTCATTTTGTAAACATACATTTATATAATCATTGATCAAAAATTTAGGAAGTATTTCTGAAGAATAATTTGCTTCCCTTAAAGTCACAGACTCAAACCTTGTAAAGTTTCACTGACTTTGAATGTGGTAGTTGGTGGTGTTTGCCTGTACGTCCAACACCTGGGAGGCGAAAGCTAAAGGATAGGTTCAGGGTCACCCTCAGCTACATAGCAAATATATGAGCCAGCTTGGGCTACACCAGATCCTGTCTCCAAAACAAAAGAGGAAAGAAAGAGATACGTACTCAAAATTTTCCAGTGGGTGCTTAAGTGTCTAAGAATGTTTTTGAGACATGGTCTTAGATATCCCAGGTTGGCCTTGAATTCTCAATGTAGAGTCTGTGGAGATGCCCCTGTGGTTAAAGGCACTTGTTTAAAAAGCCTGCCAAAGTTCACATTCAGTTCCTCAGCCACTCATGTAAAGGCATACCCAAAAAGTGGTGCCATGTGTGTGGCATTCTGTTTATAGTGGCAAGAGGTCCTGGTACACTCATATACACACACACACAAAAAAATATTTTTCAGAACAAAAATCAGGACATAAACCTTCCAAGCGGGTGTGGTGGTGCATGCCTTTAATCCCAGCACTTGGAAGGCAGAGGTAGGAGGATCACCATGAGTTCAAGGCCATCCTGAGACTACATAGTGAATTCCAGGTCAGGCTGGACTATGTAGCTAAAGATAATCATGAACTTACCCTTCTTCCTTGGCCACTAAAGTGCTGGGATTATAACCATGTACCATTTGCAGTGCTGGGGATAACCTAGGGTTTCATGCATGTGAGGAAAGCACTTCTAACAATTGAACTACATCCCTGTATTTTTATATACTACAGATTTTTTTCTTGGGCAACCAAGGGCCTTAAACCACTTCCCCAATGGCAACATAAATGCTAGAAATAGCAATAACAAGGTACCCTTTACTACCAAGCAGTTATTTCTAAGTTTGGATGTGGAGGGTATTATCCAAACCTTGCTTATGTGCTGAACTGGAATTAACTTGTAAGTGCAGAAGACAGTGTAGGATGAATAAATGTGGCAGGCAAAATGGGAGAAGTAAAAGTTATTTTACAAGACTTAAAACTTGAAATCAATACAAGTCTTGATTATCATGCAAATAATGGATAGAAATTTTGGTTTAATGACCAACCCCATTAGGCCTTATAAAAGTTAATTTATGTGAGTAATCCACAAATATATATATATATATATGTCTGTTGTACAAAAATGCAAAGATACAAAAGTATATGGAATAATAAATGATTTCCCTTCATTACTCAGATTCTGAGCGTTTAAATTGATATTCTTTTGTGCCTTTTTCTATGCACTTACCTAACTGAATATGCAAAGGGTTGATTTTGTACATTACTGGGATTACACTTAAGTAGTTCTATTTTTAAGAGTAGATTAAATTTGTGATTTCTGATATACTAAATACAAAACACTGTTTCTATTTACTGATTCCTCATTCTGTCCTAAAGAAAATAAATGTAGTAAAATACAAGCAAAGTTCATTCTACTTAATTGTTCATGCCAGTATGTGTACTAATAAGGTAATGTTTTTCATGCAAATGAAATTTGAAAATGTGGATTCTGATAAACTCCACAAGTGTGCACTACTTTGTGCATCTGGCTCCACGTGGGTACTGGGGAACTGAACCCAAACCTGCAGATCTTGCAAGCAAGTATCTGTAACCATTGAGTCATCTCTCCAGCCCTGGATTCAGGTAGTCTTCAGTAGAAAATTCTGCAGTTGCTAACATGAGGACTTACAAACTGGAAGTTCTTGAGCACTTTAAAAACCCAACAAGTTGCAACATAGGTTAGTAAACCACTTTTATGTGAAAATTTTACGTAAAATTGTCAATAAACAGGATTAATTTTAGGAAGGACCACTTGGTTAAAGTATAGGGAAGGATGTAACCTCTGGACACATTTTGATGTACCAACTTTAAAATTCAATACGCTGGGCGTCATAGTGCACGCCTTTAGCCTCAGCACCTGGGAGGCAGAGGTTGGAGGATCACTGCGAGTTCAAAGCCAACCTGAAGAACAGTTTACAGTTCTATAATCCCATATCTTGATGTTAACTCCAACTCAACCTAGCTTGAGACCTTAACATTTTGAAGTCTAGACCTATGTTACTTATCAGCATATTCTGTGTAATAGATAGAATCTGGGATGTAGTGGGCAGACATTGTTGAAAGAATGAACCACAAAGAAGGGAAAAAATAACCTAGAAGCAGAAAACCACTGGGAAGCCAGGAAGATGACTCGTGAGCACAGCGCTTGCCGTGCAAGCGTGAGAACCTGAGTTCAGAGTCTGGAGGTGGAGATGGGGTCCCCACGGTAAACTGGCTGCACTAGTGGACTCTGGGCTTGTGGTTCAATGAGAAACCCTGCCTCAGTTAGGTGGAGAGTGGTAGAGGGAGGCACCAGTTGTCAGTTTCTTTCTTTCACACACATGCACGCACACAAAACTACTGGGTTAGAGCTGGAGAGATGGCTTAGTAGTTAAAGGCTTTTCTTCTGCAAAGCCTGGGTATGATTCTCCAGTACCCAAGTAAAGGCAAATGCACAAAGTGGAACAAGCACGTGGAGCTGGTTTGCACTGAAAAAGGCTCTGGTGTGCCCAATCATTCACTCCTCTCCCCCTCTTCTTTCCAATAAAAAAATAAATACTTGGCTGGGTGTGATGGCACACACCTTTAATCCCAGCAGTTGGGAGACAAGAGGTAGGATCACCAGGAGTTCAAGGCCACCTTGAGACTACTGAGTGAATTCCAGGTCAGCCTGGGCTAGAGCGAGACTCTACCTCGAAAAACCAAAATAAACACTGAGTTATAATTTCACTCATCTTCATCAACAGGTGTATGCTAAACGCTTAACCCTACACCTGGCACGCTGCAAGCACGCTGTACTTGTTCGGAGGTGTTGTCTTCAGGGCCTTGGTGAAGGAAGTTACCTCCCAGAAAGCAATAGCACCTCTCTTTGAATTGTTGTGAAAATATCTGCAGGACGTGGTGGTGTATCCCCTTGGGTCCCAGCGCTCAAAAGGCAGGGAATTCAAAACCACCCTGAGATGACATAGTGAATTCCAGGCCAGCCTGGGCTACAGCGAGACCCTACCTTGAAAAACCAAAATAGATAAATAATAAATAACCTTTGCAAAGCAGAGTAGATGTCAAGTACAAAGCAGAAATGATAATGATGTTCTAAACTAGTGGAAGAAAGGGATGAATATGTGTGCAGATTGTGATGGGCTTTCTGGGCTACTGAAGGTAGGAACTGAAAAGTAAAAGCAGGCCTGGAGAGATGGCTTAATGGTTATGGCGTTTGCCTGCAAAGCCAAAGGACCCAGGTTCAATTCCCCAGGAATCACATAACCACAAGGTGTCTTATTTATGGGTTGGAGAGATGGCTTATTAGTTAAAGGTGCTTGCTTGCAAAGGCTGATGATGACGCAGGTTCAAGTCCCCAATAATCACATGAAGCCAGATACACAAAGTGAGACATGCATCTGGAGCCTGTTTGCAGTGACAAGAGACCCTGGCCAGGCATGGTGGTACATCCCTTTAATCCCAGCACTTGGGAGGCAGAGGCAGGAGGATCACCGTGGGTTCAAGGCCACCCTGAGACAGAGTGAAATCCAGGTCAACCTGAGCTAGAGTGAGATCCTACCTCGAAAAACCTAAATAAATAAATAAATAAATAAATAAATAAATAAATAAATAAATAAATAAATATAAAGACCCTGGTATGCCCATTCCCCACCCCCGCAATACTTGAAAATAAAAATGTTTAAAAAAAGAATAGCCGGGCACGCCTTTAATCCCAGCACTTGGCAGGCAGAGGTAGGAGGATCGCCGTGAGTTCGAGGCCACCCTGAGACTACATAGTTAATTCCAGGTCAGCCTAGGCCAGAATGATACCCTACCTCAAAGAAGAAGAAGGCAGAGGGGAGGAGGAGGGGGAGGAGGAGAAGAAGAAGAAAGTGCTGGGCATGGTAACTCATGTCTTTAAAACCAGGACTGGGGAGACTGAGGTACATGAAGCCAGATACACAAAGTGAGACATGCATCTGGAGCCTGTTTGCAGTGACAAGAGACCCTGGCCAGGCATGGTGGTACATCCCTTTAATCCCAGCACTTGGGAGGCAGAGGCAGGAGGATCACCGTGGGTTCAAGGCCACCCTGAGACAGAGTGAAATCCAGGTCAACCTGAGCTAGAGTGAGATCCTACCTCGAAAAACCTAAATAAATAAATAAATAAATAAATAAATAAATAAATAAATAAATAAATAAATATAAAGACCCTGGTATGCCCATTCCCCACCCCCGCAATACTTGAAAATAAAAATGTTTAAAAAAAGAATAGCCGGGCACGCCTTTAATCCCAGCACTTGGCAGGCAGAGGTAGGAGGATCGCCGTGAGTTCGAGGCCACCCTGAGACTACATAGTTAATTCCAGGTCAGCCTAGGCCAGAATGATACCCTACCTCAAAGAAGAAGAAGGCAGAGGGGAGGAGGAGGGGGAGGAGGAGAAGAAGAAGAAAGTGCTGGGCATGGTAACTCATGTCTTTAAAACCAGGACTGGGGAGACTGAGGTAGGAGGAATGCTGTGAATCTGAGGCCACCCTGAGACTACACAGTGAACTGCAGGTCAGCCTGGACTAGAGTGGGACCCTACCTCGAAAAACAAAAGAAGGGCTGAAGAGATGGTTTAGCGGTTAAGGCACTTGCCTGCAAAGCCAAAGGAACACAGTTCGATTCCCCAGGACCCACATAAGCCAGATGCACAAAGGGAGCATGTGTCTGGAGTTCATTTGCAGTGGCTGGAGGCTCTGGTATGCCCATTCTCTCTGCCTCTTCCTCTCACTCAAATAAATAAAATTTTAAAAATAAATAAATATCAAGGTAGCATTATTTAAAAATAAATAAATATCAAGAAAAAAGAAAAAGGAAACTTGGCTTTGCAGGACTGGGGACACAGCTCAGAGGTACTTGTCCAGCATTTGGTAGGAGAACCTTAGCTAAAGCCCAAGCATGGCAAAGTTTTTAATATGCAGCTTTTAAACTGTTTAAGTATATTTGATAAATAATTTAGTTTTCAGTTTTCAATTTGTTTCTTCAGAAAACGCTTTATTGTGGAGCTGGAGAAATGATTTAGCAGTTAGGGTATTTGTCTGCAAAGCCTATAGCTGCAGGTTTGATTCCCCAGTACCCACATAAAACTGGATGCACAAGGTGACACACGTGTCTGGAGTTTATATGCAGTGGCTAGGGGCCCTGGCACACCCTTTCTCTCTCTCTCCTCAAATAAATAAAATACAAAAAGCATTTTATTGGTAAAAATGCAAAAATAATTAAGACTTAATGTATAAATTCTTATGTTTTCTGCACATTACTGCTACAGTGACTACAGAAGGGATGGGTCTAAAAAGGTAGAACACTACCTATAAAACCACTTACAACTTGAAGTTCAAATTTCACTTACTACATCTGTAGGCAAGTAATGGGCTTGGTCTCAGCTTCATTCATGCATATAAAACAGGGCGAACACCACGACCTATCCTATAGGCTATAGTTATATCTACTAGCATGATCTCATTTTCAAGAGTTTACTAGAATTCACCCTAAGACTTACATGTAATATATTACTTGGTTACCCAAAAACCAAAGAACCACAAGCAGAATCAACAGACAAAATTTAATATATGCACACAGTTTTATATATAATGCAGCATCACACCATGTAGGGCATTTACGCTTATTTTATACATTCAGATATGTTTGAAACACTTCTTAAGGCTACAAAACAGAACATAGAAAAATAAACAGGAATATATTCAACACTTACAAAAAGTGATATGATAAAGAATATAAAGTACTATTTCCTCTCAACACTTCAAAAGATATGTATAGATATGTATATATACTTTTTTTTACAAGTAACATCACAAATGATCACATCTTCACATGCTTAAAAGTATTATTTGAACTCAGTGTAAGGCTAGTATCATTTTTTCATACATAAATTTTTCTAGCTCTGTAACAATGCAATTTTAATCCGTTCAAGTAAATTCAACCCCGAGTTGTTGCTCCCCAGCATTAAGACATGCACCCACCCCTCATAGGATTTCTAAAACTTGTACTTCGGGGAAACAGGATTTTTTTTTAAATCCCAATTTGTGGGAGTAAATGGCTGACACTAATAGTAAAACCTTAGCTCTTTCAAACTGACATACTAGAAGTGAGCCACTACTAAGATTTAAAAAAAAAAATGTATATATACGTACGTACGTACGTATGTATGTATGTATGTATGTATGTATGTATGTATATGGCATTTAGACAAAAAATAGGGAGCAAAATGCAGTAAACAGAAATAGAATAGCCAAATCTGCTTTCTCTTCAGCTACACTAGAATGGACCTTGCTTAGTACCCATGTGAAAGAAATGGTTTACCTCATCTAAAACTGCAGGTAAAGTAAATGAGGCAAAAATAAATATTGCTAGTTTCTAGGATGGCTGAGTATTTTCTAAACCAGAAATGGTTAGAAATGAACTTTATTGCACTGAGTCGATCAAAAGCAAGTTTGCAGTTCACAGGCATTTTAACTCGCCCTTGAGGCAAAGGAATCAACACACTACAAGAATAGCATTTGCATTGAAGGAGCAGCTGGTAAAAACCTACTCCTGTCAGGTGGATGCAGGGCCTGAGCTTAGTTCTGCCGTGAAGATGAACTTGGAGGTTACAGGGAGCACGAGGACCACACAGCTGCCAGCATCCTGCTGCCCAGGAGCACATGGGGTAAAAATTGAAGATGGATTTTGAAAGAAAATAAACTTGAAGAAGAGAAATACTGAAAGGAAAAGAGGTTGAGCCCAAGTTCAGCAAAAGCACCTAACTAAAAACAACAGGTGAGCTTTGGTTATTCTAAGGATTTTGTTAGAAATGTATCTGATCACAAAGTCACATAATTTCCCAATTACAATGTAAGCGATTCTCTGTCTACCATCTTGCTCCTTTCCATAGAAGAATCACCTCATGTCAAGGTACAATGACACACCGTTAAGATGGAAAAGAACGAAAGCTTGCTTGGCCCTAGTTGAACCTCAGCATAAGGCAAAATCCCCTGGATGGAGACATTTAAAAAGCACATCTCAAGAAGAAAACTGACCTTTCATAACAAAGCTTTGTTACCGAAGTCACAAGGAAAGTAACACCTGCCAGAATTTTCTTTCACCACTGATCCTTCAGATCCTATAGGCTTGATGAGGAAAGAGGAAACAGGAAGCAAAATGTGTGTCTCCCCAGGAGCTATGGCCTATCTGTCACTTCATTGAGGTAAGACAAAGAGACAGTGGAGAAACCAATGTCCAGTTATTAACACTCCCAGAAACAGATTAAGCCCCTGTCAATACAAAAGACACTGGAACAGCAATTGTTTCTTTTGGACTCCTGAGACCAAACATATCGAACTTTTAAATTTGTATTTTAAAATCAAAATGTGATTTTCATAATAAAAATTACTGGATAATATAATTTTACATAAAAAAGCAAGGACTAGGTCTGAAGAGATGGCTTAGCAGTTAAGGCGCCTGCCTCCTAAGCCTAAGAACGCTGGTTCCAACCTCCAGCGGTTCCAACCTCCAGGTCCCACGTTTAGCCAGATGCAATGAGACACAAGGGCGCAATGCCGCACTTGACCACAAGGGGGTGCACACATCTGGATTTCATTCGCGATGGCTGAGAGGCTGTCTGTCTTCCTCTCCTTCTCCAAAAAAAAAAAAAAAAAAAAAAAGAAGAAAGAAAAAGCAAGTAACTAAAAGTAGAAGACCTTCTAAACTTTTAATTCCATAATTCAGCCATTGATATAAAAAAAAAAAAACTGGCTTAAGCAGAACTCTTTACAACTATTCTACCTTAGAAGTTGACAACAGATATTCCTTTCAACAGGTCTCTCATGTATTTTTTCTTTGCCACACATCCCAGTCTATAAATTTTACCTAGCACCATCATAATAAAATGTTATCTCTCAAAGTGCTCACTAAACTCCTATGTTACAAAACACCTAGATGCTAATCACTACTCAAATCAGCAGTTACACAGACATTCGATAATTAAAACAGCACAGAGGTAAATAACCATTATTACAGTACAGTGGAGATTTACTGAGCCTAGCTGACATCCAAACATTCCTACAGGTTATCAGAGAACAAAGAAAACTCACCTGCTTCAGTATGTCAAATTCAAGTGAATTATATTTCCTTTTAAAGTAATCGTCCAAAAAATAAAATAAAAGCCGCCACATCTATTTTTGGCTAGGTATATTACACATGACATGCAAAGAAAAGTTACTACCATATTACTTGCATAGCACTCAAACTTCCTGAACAAAAGGTAATCAACTTAACAAAAGGATAGATTTTTCACATTGGTATGTACAAATTAGAAATACAAGCGACAGTTCTACAAAGAAACAAGATGAATGAACACTGTGTTAATTCAGAGTCCAGTCTCCAAATGACAACAGAGTGCCACATGCAAAGGGAACCTCCAGTGAAGACTGCAGACTGGAAAGAAGCTACCAGAGAGTGACAGATCATGAAAGGCAAAGCAAAAGCATTTTCCAGCAACATCCTCTAGGGAAGTCACAATCATCTGTTTGTACACAAACTAGCTATGACAAGGGAACATGCAAATGAAAGGGATAAACAGAGCCATGGTGCACTCTCTACAGAAGCCCATCAGGCGAAGAAGTTTTAACACTTCTCCTCACAAAATAGTTAGAATCTGTCAGTGCATTAGTGTTAAAGTGGCATTAAAAAAACCTCTGCAGTTTTAACAGATGCAGATTATTTTCAAAATGCATAGCATCTACAATTCTTTCGAGTAGGCACCATGATATTTACACCAGTGCTAAGAATTCTTGATGGAAACAGCCGCTTCACTGGACTTCCTACTATTACTTAACATCTATTCTTGTATGCAATTAAGTTCAACAAATACTCACCAAATTCAAAAATATACCCTATGAATATTAAAAGAACTATATACAACATTTCTAAGACACAGGTTAGTAGGCTGCCTCATGTGTAATATTAAAGAGAAGACATTATTCAAGTTTGACAGATATTGAGATGAAAGGCCTTTGGGTTGGAAGCATTTAAAAAGACAACAGTGTTTTAGGCTGAGAATTGTTTGAGCCCAGTTTCTGACTAAGGCATTGCATAATAAAATAACCATTTCTATTTGGTGCAATGTTATGTTTTGGAATCTATAGTGTGTCAAATGGTTTTTCTTGTCACTTCGGTAAACACTATAAAGCACACATTTCCAATGTTTGAAATCAAACTCATAGAAGGAAAAAACAAACGCTAAGTCTATGTTTTAAATTGAGCTGTTTATAAAAATACTTAAAACTTGTATTCACTTTTTATGGGGGCAGTCACCTGATAAACAGATTCTGAATAAGAAAAATGGCAATGCCAGAAATTCACCTGCCCCCTGAACACGTGTCCAAAATCTCATCCAAAATAGGAATGAGGGTAAAGGGGCAGGGGAGGAGATAGTTCCAATTTGGATTTTATTTTAATGTATTTTCTTAAAGCCTTCAGAAATACTCCACAGAAGGGTTTCTGCTCTACAAGACGAAAAACCACCATTAAGTGTGCTGTCCCCTGTGGCCATCCCCCATCCCTGCTCTCCTCCTATCTCCCCTGTATGGCCGTCCTCGGGCATTTCGGTGGCATGGATAACCTTCATCTCTGCTCCTGTTAGGCTGTCCTTTCCAGGACTCCTCACCTCTCACGTGTTGATATCCACCCCTACCAGAATAGCCCCAATCACTCTTGTACTTCCTGCTTCCGTAAGTTTGATTATAGAACTGCTTGGATCTGCCACTTCTCAGGATGTTAGATACTTCATTTTCATCTTCTGAACTCTCTTCTTTTGGTCTTTGCAATCGATCCACAGAGTTGGCCCCAGAGCTGACAACATCAGCAGCAGCAGCAGTCTTAGGATCTTTTACTTTCTCTGGTTTTTCTTTTGCACTTTGAATGGTCCTCTTAGGCTCAAGTTCAACAGACACAGTTTCTCTCTCTCTGTTTAGAATCTGAGTGGGAGGATGAGTCTTTCCCTCAGCTCCAGAAGAGGCAGAGGAGGCCAAGGCCAGATCTGCCTTTCGAGTCTGGGACGACTGCTCCACCCGGCCTTCAGGCTTACTGCTCACACTTGTTTCAGAGAGAGAATGTGCATCTTCACCCCTGGCTTCTGGAAACTCGTCTACTGCTGAAATGGAAACACATTCTTTAGACAGATCCAGATTTTCTAGGGGCAAATCCAATTCTTTCTCATCAGTGGGCAGCACAACATTCGGCCGCATTACCGGATTTTCTATGAACCCTTGAAAAGGGTATCCATACCAAACAGGAGGAAAGAAAGGAGGTGCAATGGGCACAGGGCCTAAGAATGCATTAGGTCCAAAGGATGGCTGTGGGTACATGTTCTTGCCACTTAGGGATTCCTCATATTCAGCGTGAAGAAGCTGCCCAGGGTTCTCAGATTCAAGATCAGGTTGGTAAGATAATTGTCCATGACCTTCAGACACCTGAGATGGAGGAATAACCAAAGGTGAAGAAAATGTTGGCGGTCCAATCTCAGCCTGTGGCACCTGACCATTAACACTGGCCTCAGTGTGCATAGGGAAGTGTGCATCAGTACAAGTGCAATCGTTTTCATTCTGGGCAGAAAGAGCTTCTGGGAACCAAGTACTGTGAGGGTACACAGGAACTGGGACCTTTGGGTACAGCCTGCAGGCTGCCATGTAGGCCTGGTGCAGAGGGTACAGGTAAGAATGTGGGGCCCACATAGGACAACTGTATGCCTGAAAGACACAAAGAAAAAATAGAAAAAGGTTATAGGAGGTTATCTATCAAAAAGTATGACTTTCTCATGCCTACAAAGTATAATCTACAGATGAAATACAACTTAGTGTTATATCCAACATAAAAGAACTAGAGAGCTAAAGAGATGGATTAGTGGTTGAGACGCTTGACTGCAAAGCCAAAGGACCCATGTTCAATTCTCTACGACCCATGTAAGCCAGAGGCACAAGGTGGCCGTGTGAACATGGAATTCATTTGCAGTGGCTGGAGGCCCTGGTGCACCCATATTATCTCTCCCCCTCTCAAATAAGTAAATAAATTTTTTTTTAAATTATTTAAGAAAAAAAAAGAACTAGAAAATCAAGTCAGTGCTTCAAGACTCCATTCCCTTGCTCTGCTCCGAAAACCAATCCACAGTCCTGACAGGAAGCAGTACCTCAGGTACTGGTAGTTAAGGTGGACCCACCCTTCCATCTGCCTCACTTAACACAGACTGACAGGAAGCAGTACCTCAGGCACTGGTAGTTAAGGTGGACCCGCCCTTCCATCTGCCTCTAACTTGCTATATGACCTCGCCAGACATTTAACCCACATAGACCTAGTCTACCAGGAAAATGCTTACAGAGTAGATCTGCAATGACAGCATTTAATAGTTCTAGGAGCCACCAGAGCACTCCAACAGCAAGGATTAAGTCATATCAAAGGATAAACCACAGGGAAAAAATACTGTAATCTTAGGTTGCTGTTTAACTGAAAACCAAAATATGAAGAAAATATAAGATAAATGCAGCACGAAGCAACTAAGTATAAAATTAGGCAACTGGACACCAGAGGGGAGCACATCATTTCATATTTGTATCTAGAACTTAAAAAAAAAACTAATATTTTATTTTTATTGATTTGAAAGAGAGAATAGGAGCATGCCAGGGCCTCTAGCCAATGCAAACAAATTCTAGAAGCATGCACCACCATGTGCACCTGGCTTATGACAGGTAAGTGCCTTAACCACTAAGCCACCTCTCCAGCCACCCACCCCCTGAAAAAAAACCTAAATCAAGATTGGATACAACCAAGCACTGACAAGAAGAGTTCTCCAGACGTGAAGAAAAACAACTTTTAAGCTAATCACTTCCGAAAGGAGAGTTCTGCTATGCAAATGAGCAACTGACCCACCTTACCAAAGATTATCTTCATGTCATGTCCTTTGAGCCTTTCAAGGACCCCATTTTCCATAAATAAAACTAGGTTTCAGAGGCACCTAGCTTGTCCAGGGAGAGCCTAAATTTACTGAAAAGATCTTCAAACTCAGGTCTTCGGTGTCAATTCCCAGGGAAGGTACTTCCATGACATGCCTGAGTGAACTGGTCCTTTCCTCCACACACTCCCAAGGTCAAATCAGCACCAAATTACGAAGAAAAGTAAAGCCGGGCATGGTGGCACACACCTTTAATCCCAGCACTTGGGAGACAGAGATAGGAGGATCACCGTGAGTTCAAGGCCACCCTGAGACAGACTACATAGTGAATTCCAGGTCAGCCTGAGTTAGAGTGAGACCCTACCTAGAAAAAACCAAAAAAAAAAAGAACTCTGTTTTGGTCAGTGCTATGCTGTAGCAGCATCTAAATCATAAAATTTAAAGAGTATTAGCTTAGCTTAATCAGGGAATAGCTTTTAAAATGATAAATGTAAATACCTTCACACCAAGATTGAAGAAGAATCGAAGAATGTTTTTATCTGCAAGGAAAATAATGATTCACTGAAACCAAACAATCACAAAGCTTTTCTTCCCCAATCACCACAGTTCTAAAAGCACAATTTTCTATCAGAATGCTTTTCTCTAGCCTATGATGTAAAAACACAAAACCTAACTCATAGTTCAGTGCTGCTCATGGCTGTGGTCACAGGCACTTTGTGCAGTGGATGGTGGTCACTACAGACCACTAACTGGTCAAAATGCTGAGAAAAAGGGACTGCTGAGTGCTCAGTCACAAAAGCAGTATCTCAGAAGAGGGGTGGGAAGGAGGCTGGAGCTGGAGGATGGGGAGGAGGGCTGCAGAGAGAGCTTCAGGATACAACATGGCACTGGCTCTTAAGAGCTCACAGCAGCCGTGGTTATCTGCACAAAACTGGGACGGTCAACAGCCTGTGACGGAAGGCCAGGGGACCCAGGAGCGGCTCTGTCTCTCCCTGAGGCACTTGTAACAGTTCATGCTTGTTGGGGGACAGGAAGCATTTCTTCCACTGGCGAAGACACCAGTAAGCTTACCATGCACCATTCAATCACCCCCACCATGCTCACCACCCCGTGCTCATGCTTCGGAAACCCTAACTGATCTTACTGAATAGTGTAATTCGCTGGGAAGTTCAGCACAAGGCAGAGAGAAGGCAATGTGAGAGAACTGGAGGTGAATATGATCAAATTACATTATACAACATATAAAATTGCCGGGTGTGGTGACTCATGCCTCTAATCCCAGCACTCGGGAGGCAAGAGGTAGGAGGATCACTATGAGTTCGAGGCTATCCTGAGATTTCAGAGTGAATTCTAGGTCAGCCTGAGCTAGAGTGAGACCCTATCTCAAAAAAACAAAAAGAAAAAAAAAATTATATATATATATATATATTTTTTAAAAACACACAAAAATATAATACAACAAAAACCCAGCAGTGGCCAGGCATGGTGATGCATGCCTCTAATTCCAGCATTCAGGAGGCAGAGTGCAGGAGGATTGCCATGAGTTGAAGGCCAACCACAGACTACACACTGAATTCTAGGTCAGCCTGGGCTAGTATGAGACCATACCTCAAAAAAGAGAAGAAAAATACAAAACACTGTTACTAGAAAGCAAGCCCAGGTTTGATATGTTTTTTCCTATATATCTAAGACCCCAAAGAGCTAAAATTAAGTTTATCTAATTAAATTTCAATATGGAAGAGGGAAACACAGACGAACATTGTGTTTATTTTTCAACTGTTCTGTGAAATAAAGCCGGGCATAGTGGTGCACGTCTTTAATCCCAGCACTCGGGAGGCAAGAGGTAGGAGGATTGCCATGAGTTCAAGGCCATCCTGAGACTACATAGTGAATTCTAGGTTAGCCTGGGCTAGAGTGAGACCCTACCTCGAAAAACCAGAAAAGAAAGAAGAGAGGAGGAGAAAGAAAAAGAAAAAATTTACCAAATAAAACTATTTAGGAAACTTTACTAAGCATTCCACCCCCACCCCGCCCCACCAAAATCATTTGATAACAAAACCAAGCTGCAACAGGAAAACAGGAGTAAATAGCCAAATGAAATTAAAGGAAAAGCCAGACCTCCGCTGTCTTTCCTGAGAGCTCTTTCCATGGCTTGCTAAGAACGAGACCTCTGCTCTCTACTTACATCTTCCCATTTCTCACTAAGCCTATTTGTACTTGAGAAACAGGAGCGTAATTTGAAAGAAGTCTTTCACCTTTAGGAAGGTCCTCGCCGGTCTGACACAGTGAGTAAGGTGGTGCAATGGCTCGATCTCCCTTTTCACTACAAGGAAACCCAGGGTAGAGTGGGTCTTGGTAAAGGCTCAGTGTCTGTGGCAAAGGCATCACGGGCTGGTTAACGGCCTGCATCGGAACAGGAACTGGAGAGGGTGTTAAATGAGCTTGTGATACAGCAGCATCAGGCCCGGTGGTCAAAGTCTGTGTCACTGACAGGACAGGAATTTGAGCAGGGACACCTACAAAAGAGAAGAGAAGAATCAAAACCTACGAGAAGTTAAAAATAATTTTCCTCTAGAAATAGAAATCTGTGTTACACTGTATCATGCTGTACAGTGCACACACCTGGTAAACTGAGGTGCAGTTATACAATCCAAACAAGTATTTTCAAATCTAGGACTGTCTCACAGAGAAAATAAGTTCAGGAACAAGCTAATGTAACTGTCATCTAACTGCAGGTCTCAAAAAAGTGTAAACCAGGCAATACATACTCAGTGGTGGAATGGCAGTGTGTCTGTTATAGGAAGAATCAACAGCTTTCTGACTGGATTTGCAGCCCACTATGGGAAGGAATCATACCTGCTACTCTAACTCTAGCCCAAAGCCCATGGCCGGGGATGCATGCTCTAGGACAGAAGCTACTATGGCTATTTGGCTAAATGAACATGCTGTGCCCATCAAACTGTCTCCTAAATATTTATGTTTATGCCCATAGATAAATGCTGCTCTCAGCTTTGGCCAGAAAGGCTTCTTTCTACACTGAGCATTAATAATTATTGCAGAAACTCAAAACTGGTCAAAGGGAGTAAGTGCACAGCTCTGATCAAGACATCTGTATCACTCCCTCCAAGACTCAAGAGTATCAGACAACAGGGGAGACAAAAATGTGGAGGAATGTTGTGGAATACTGTCTTCCAGACAAGATATGACCCTTGCACTCATGAACCACAAGAGCTGTGGTTGTCTGCACAAGACTGGACCTGCCAACATCTGTTATGGATGGAAAAAGGCTCACAAGACCCCACACGTCTCTAAAGAGCTACATACACACTAATTGATCGCTGGAAGAGAGGGAAACATTTTCTTCATTGTTGTAGCCACTGGTAAGCTGCCTGTCTGTGCTCTGGTAAATGAGCTCCTACCCATGTTTATGCAAGCAACCTTAACTTAAGTGAGCCACGGGAAAAAAAAACCAAAGGAAAGGAAAAGAAAGGAAGACATCAAGCCAGGCATGGTGGTGCACACCTTTAATCCCAGCACTCAGGAGACAGAGGTAAGAAGATCGCTGTGAGTTCAAGGCCACCCTCAGAATACAGAGTGAATTCCAGGTCAGCCTGGGCTACAAGACCCTACCTTGGGAGGGGAAAAAAAGAAAAAAAAAAAAAGGAGGAAGGAGGGAGGGAGGGAGGGAGGGAGGGAGGGAGGGAGGGAGGGAGGAAGGAAGGAAGGAAGGAAGGAAGGAAGGAAGGAAGGAAGGAAGGAAGGAAGGAAGGAAGGGGGCCTCGAGCCACTGCAAACGAACTCCAAACGCATGTCCCCCCCCATGCACCTGGCTAACGTGAGTCCTAAGGAATCAAATGTGGGTCCTTTGGCTTTGTAGGTAAATACTTTAACCACTAAGCCATCCCTCCAGCCCTTAAAAAAGATTTTTGTTAGCTGGTTGGAAGAATTTTCTAAATTCTTTTCTGACCTGTTGGTCCAAAAGTTGTAGGTTCACTTGGCCAGGCTGGCACAGTGGCTGGTAGAGAAGGCACCGCAGGAGTGAGATGTACTTCTGGAGAAACTAGAAGGGGAGCTGGATTTGATAAAGGTACGTGTTCTGCTGGCTTCTTCAAAAATGACGAGGGGGAAAAGGAGAAAAAAAATGTCATTTTGCTTAGACATTAATTTTAATAACCACATGGGTATCTTGAGTTGCCTCTTATACATGAAGTATAAATGGTCCTGTAATAAACTTTTAAATAAAATTTTAAAACTCAATAGCCACAAGTAATATGCAAACACATTTAATCCTGACCAAAGGTTGTCTATCACAAGTCACATGCCATGAGAAAAAACATAATGCTTCTGATCAAATGAGGATTATCACAAAAAGCATCTTCAAATCAAGAAAATATTGTTACCAATGAGCAGATGGGGACTGGAGAAATGGCTTAGTGGTTAAGGCATCTGCCTGCTAAACCCAAGAACGTTAGTTCTAATCTCCAGGTCCCACGTTTAGCCAGATGCAAAGTGACGCAAGGCCGCAATGCCGCACTTGACCACAAGGGGGAGCACGCATCTGAAGTTCGTTTGCAGCAGCTGACAGGCTGCTGGTGCGCCCATTCTGTCTTCCTCTCCCTCTTTCTCTTTCTCCAAAAAAAAAAAAAAATGAACAGATGGATAGATGGATGAATAAATACCACCCACCTAGCTCTGCATCTTTTACTAATTCAGAAGATATTGAAGGAAAGTAATGGTTAACTTTTGCTATTCTCATAAAAAAAAAAAAAATCAAGAACCAAAATGTCTACAGGAACTCAATTTATTCATTTAATTCATAAACTGGTGGCATTTTTAAAATTTGATGAAATCATTGTTAATGATGGAGCTAAGTTTTGGATTAAAATGTAAGAGAAATTTTTTTTTCAAATTTTCTTTCTCATTTTCAAGCTAAATCATCACAAAGGCAATACAAAGAACCAAATATGAAGGTTAACAAGTACAAACTTGTTCAAAATCAATTCATTTCATTAAAAATGTCCAAAATATTGTTGTAACATTCCATAAACACTAGTAACATTCTAGACAAATGAACCATAATAAATTACAGAAAAATCGTATGGTGCCAGTATATTCTCCCATTTTCATAGTTTTTTCACTGACAGAAGAATGAAACCTGGGGGTGAAGCACATCAGGTCAAATGCAGTAAAAGACTTACCTGTTCTGCAGGAGATGGGCTCTCTAATTTCTTAGACTTTGATGGTGATGAAACTCTTGTACCTTTATCATCACTAGTTTTCTTTGGAAACAAGAATGAAAAGGGTAAATTTTACTAAAAGAAATGCCTGCCTCTGACTAGTGCTTACTTGCACCTGACAGAGCCCTCTCATGAGTAGCTTGGCCTGAACCTTTTCTATCAACATATCCAGCACTTTTTAACTTGGGTATGGCTTCCCAAAAGCAAACTTTCCCTTCAAAAATGTCAATCCAGAGCCAGGCGTGGTGGCGCACGCCTTTAATCCCAGCACTTGGAAGGCAGAGGTAGGAGGATCGCCTTGAGTTCAAGGCCACCCTGAGATTACATAGTTAGTTCCAGGTCAGCCTGGGCCAGAGTGAGACCCTAAAAAAAAAAAAAGAAAAAGTCAATCCACCCTGAAATGATGGAGAGTAAACACGTAAACACTGTTCTCAAACTATTCCAAGGTAGCCTGAAAAAGTAGTAACAACTTATCACTGGTTTCCACTTTCTAGATTTTTCTACTTCCTTAGTACAATTCTAAAAATGTAAAAATCATTTTCATCTTCTCCTTCCATTTCTTCCTACTGAATTATCACAGCATTCAAGAACAAGCTATGTCTCAGATTTAAAACTTTTACCTCCAGTGTGCTTGGCTCAGGTTTTTTATCCAAGTGAGTATGTCCATGGGTAGAATCTGTACAGATCAAGATGAGGAAAGCAGATTTGAATACAGAATACAGAAAGACAACATAACACGGCAAAGACAAATCTGTATTTATATGCTTAGTGTAAAAATGCAACTCTTATGATAATATTAATATGCTTCAGCTTAAGTCAATGTTTTTCTCAGTCAGATTATATGACACAAGATAAACTGCTAAGCAGTTCCAAGTGTCTTTTCTTAATATAGTAATTCCCTCTAATCCAGTGGATTTATCCCTCCAGCGGATTCTGAAACTGTGGATAGCACCTGATCTTTCCCACATCACGACTGATCGTTTATTTGTAAAGGAGGCATATTCAGAGACTGGTCACAGTAAAACAGAACAACTGTAGCTCTGCTTCATAAAGTTGCTGCAAGTGGGTCTTGCTTAAAGATCGTAAACACGGACATCTTTTTGGCATAGTGGGGTTCCCAGCACTACCACACTAGTACTGTGGCTACAACATCAGAATACAAGCACTGCTAACAGTCAAAGCAATTACGAAGTAACTACCAGGCAAGCAGCATACGCAGCAGGGTGGACGCCCTGGCTAAAGGAGCGACTCACATCTCAGCAGCAAGGACAGCACTATGACTAACCCTGCACAAATCAAGCTATCCAGAACATCACTCAATTTGAATTTTAGGAAATGTTTATTTCTAGAATTTTCCATTAATATTTTCAGACCACAGTTGACCTTGAGTACCTGAAAGTGCAGAAAGCAAACCACAGACAAGGCAGGAATACTACATGCTACCTGAAAGTGGACACGGTGTCAAGCATCTACTATCAAATGACCAAGAACATACACACCTTTGTCCTTCCGTTCTTCTGTGTCCACTCTCCGCCTGCTTCCTTTCCTCTCACTTGCGTGCGAAGATTTTCTCTGTACACATGGGTTGCTACTCTGACACGGAGACTGACTGACTGATGTGCTCTTGAG
The DNA here is from genome assembly GCA_036365145.1 of Orientallactaga sibirica. NCBI lineage: Eukaryota > Metazoa > Chordata > Mammalia > Rodentia > Dipodidae > Orientallactaga > Orientallactaga sibirica. The sequence continues at coordinate 106,114 of JAEOAD010002805.1, forward strand.
ATAAACAAAGTCACATTTTGTGTCAAAATTGTACCCCCAAATATGTAAATAAAAATTAAATTACTATTCACACCTCTACTAAAAACCTCAAAAATTCAAATCCTTATATTTTTATAGTTCTGAAATGACATATATAATGTGATCTATGATCATGTTAATTACATCCCCTTTTTGGGGCGTGTTGTATGAGTGCAAGCATAGAAATACCACAATGCACAGTTCTCACCTTCCACCTAAATTGAGGAAAAGTCTCTGGTTCACTGCTCCATTCACCAGCTAGCTGGTCCATGAGCTTCCAGAAAATTGTCCTGTCTCTGCTTCCTATCTTGCCATAGGCATGGAGGATTATAGAAGCCCACCACAGGCTCTTTTACATGAGGCAGAATATTAGAACTCAGGTACGCATATGGTTGGTTGGCAAGCACTTGATCTATGCCATCTCCAGAGCATTTTACAAGCAGTCTTATTACTGAACGCAAAGCCCTAGGCAATTGGAACTACAGCCTAAATTAATACTTCTCCATGACTTCCAAGCAGAAAGCCACCCTGACCAAACTTTACCTGGCAACTTGTATTCTTTTCACAAATAGTAACTAACATCTTCTCCACCAACCTTTCCAAGAAGCCATATAGGTTTAGTTATACTTTGTGGAGAGGGAAAAAAGTCTACGTGTGAAGTAGCAGATACAGTACTCTAAGATTATAATCACTAAAATGTTAAAGTCAAGAACATATCACCTAAGCTCTGAATGAGTTCCAACTGTCTAACTGGTGTAACAAAGGGACCAGAGTTAACTGTGGTCTTGAACCTGAATTTTGATTGACAGTTTTAGACTCTTATTACAGTACTCAATCTATCCATACACAGCAGAGGCTTATAGCCTTCTCTTGCAGTTCAAACCTGTCATCATCAAATCCAATACTTAGAGTCTAAAAATGAATAGCATGAAAACAGTTTTAACAATAAAAAATTTCACAATTTGTGCCCACATTTTACTAGCTATACTTTTAGATTTCACTTACTAAAAAGAGACAAAAGGGTTTCAGCATAGCTATCTGTTACAAAAAGTTATGAGAAAGTAATATTTAGACATGAAAGACAAGTATTTTTTCAGTACTATAGACCACACCCATTCACATGTGATTTGTGCATTTCTTCTACCATTCCTGAGCTCCAGACTGAGCTACTATCCCACATAAGCAATTCAAACTGGACTGTTCCTCAGGCCTGTGAGGAATTTGACAATCAGAAGACAGAGAACTAAACATGTGAGGCTTTGAAGTTTATTACCAATATAGCGGGGAGCCTCCAACTACATCCACTGTTTAATCCATTCTTAATCATAAGTCATTTGAGTACCAAGACTTAAAAGTCCACAGGCAGAGGAGAGGGTTCCCAGTATCCTTCTCCCTTCCCTGTCCTGCCCTGTCCTGTCCATGATCCCTCTGAACCATTATCTACCCGCAAGTGTTGAGAAGACTGGAGAGAGAAAACATTTCTTTCAGCACAAGTACATCCTGGGCTAGAGAGGTGGCTTAGTGGTTAAGGAGCTTGCTTATATTAGGCCTGAAGACCCAGGTTCAGTTCCCCAGTACCCACATAAGCCAGAGGCATAAGGTGATGCAAGCGTCTGGAGTTCATATGGAGTGGCTGGAAGCCCTGGCACACCCATTCTCTTTCTCTCTTTACCTACCTCTTTCTCTCAATAAGAGAGAGAAATAAATAAAATATTTAAAAAAAAAAAAAAGTAAGTCCTAGAGTGCATATGCTTTCACTTCCACACACACACTCTGTAGGATGATTCTCATGTCCTGACACATTTAAAAAACAAGTGAAGAAAGCATCCTCACCGTGCAGACCATCTGACAAAGGGTTAACTGAATCATGGACACTACACTGCAAGTTTTGTTAGCAAAGTAAACACCTTTTGGTCCAAAAGTAAATACTAAACACTGTAAATGAATTAACTTGCATCAACAATGCCACCAACCTTTCAGGAGGAGCTCTAGACTCAGGACAGAAAACTAAAGAATCTTTTTATTTTTTTTAGGTGGGGGGAGGAGTTTCTATTTTGACACAGGGTCTGTGTTGCCCAGACTGGTCTTGATTATAGGCACAGGCCACCATGCCAAGCTTAACTCATTTTTAAGGTACTTTCAGTTTAAAAATTATTAGCCCACAATCAGAAAGGTTTAATATGTATTCTGTATGGTTGAATAAAGAAACTGTATTCAGAAGGTCTTCTAAGCGTTAACCTTTTAAATCTCTTCATACATACAGAAAGAGCAGGGAAAGCCTGTTCATCCCGGTTCTGAATCTCATAGAGTAAACGAGACTCTTCAATAGCCTGCTTCTCTCTGCGCTCTTCTGGGGAAAGGCCAAAGTAGTGAGATTCACGACTCGTGTGATCAAAATCCTCAACTCGTTCACGATCAGGTTTTCTGTCAAATAATACATTCTTGTTTAAAAAAATATAATAGCAAAAATATATAATAGCATAGAATCCCTATACTACAACTTTCTGTTTTACAATACAAATATATGACTAATTTAAGTACACTGTGACATTTCAGAACTTGTAGCAGCCTGGCTAATATGTGTGCAGCAGATTAAAAACTCAGCATTTAAACCTACCTTACAACATTAAGATAAATTTATAATGATGAAGAAAAAGAAGTTACTATGTAACTCACTTGTGTGTGATAACAGAGTAACTGATTTTCATCAGGGCAGAAATACAAGCAAAGCACTATACATTCTTTATGCTAGATTACAATACTTTAACCTCCTATGTACTCAAGGTAAACCTTGAAACTTCTGATCCTCCTGCTTCCACCTCCCAAGAACTGGAATTAGAGGCATGTGCCAGTTTTTTGTGCAGTGTTGGTGAACAAACCCAAGGCTTCCTAAATGCGAGACAAGCACTCTACCAACTGAGCTACATCTGCAGCCCCTTTTTTTTTTTTTTTTTTTTTTTTTTGGTTTTTCAAGGTAGGGTCTCACTCTAACCCAGGCTGACCTGGAACTAGCTATGTGTTCTCAGGATGGCCTTGAACCCACGGCAATCCTCCTACCTCTGCTGCCCAAGTGCTGGGATTAAAGGCACGTGCTCCTAAATAACTTTTGAAATTAAAAATAGTAATACTAAGCCAGGCTACATTGAGACTACATAGTGAATTCCAGGTCAGCCTGGGCTAGAGTGAGACCCTACCTCAAAAAATCAAAAAAAAAAAAAAAAAAAGAAAGAAAGGGAGGGAGGGAGGGAGGGAGGGAGGGAGGGAGGAAATAGCAATACTAGCACTTGTCTGACATGCATAAAGCTCTAGGTTTCATCCCCAGAACTGTAACAATAGATTTAAATTATCAATGTATGCTATAAACTAAATTTATCTCCCCAACCAGGGTACATCTAATGTAAGCGTATTCAGAAACAGGGAACAATCTAACTCAACATGACTAATGTCCCAAAAGGAAAAGAGACAAAGACACACAAGGAGAAGAGGATTGACCCAGCAAGACTCTGAAGGCTTCCTTCCACAAGCCAAGAAACCCCAGTGACCACAGGCGCCATCAGGAGCAGGACAGATTCATGGAATGGGTTTTCCTGGGAGCCTGAAATGGGCCTGGCAACAAAGTCATTTCCAGACATCTATCCGTCAGAGCTGTGGGGAAAGAAACTTCTGTTGTTTGAAGCTGACCAGTTTATGGCACTGTTATAATAGCTCCAGGAAACTATAGAGTACTGCTAAATGTTAAGCTAAAGAATTCACAATTGTGCCTTGAAGAGCTACAGATATCTTTAATGACAAAATGTAAAGCATGTGCCCAACGCAGGGGAATGCTAAAATGCCAGAAACAACATAATAAAGACCAGAGCTGACACTACAGCCCAAGGCACAGAATGGGGATGGTGCTGGTCACAGTAACCGCAGACGTTATGGTTACCTAACTACTCAACACTTGTCCTCTCACGCCGGGCATGGTGCTATCAGTACACCTGTCATACCAGCAGTTGAGAGGCAGAGGCAGAAGAACAGCCCAATAACTCAATACCAGCCTGGGCTACATAGCAAGACCCTACCAAAAGACAAAGAGGAGCCAGGCGCGGTGGCACACACCTTCTTAATCCCAGCACTGGGAAGGCAGAAGTAGGAGGATCGCCATGAGTTCAAGGCCACACTGAAACTATAGAGTAAATTCCAGGTCAGCCTGGGCTAGAGTGAGACCTTACCTTGAAAAACCAAAAATAAAAGACAAAGAGGGTTGGGGAGATGGCTCAGAGGTTAAAAGGTGCTTGCTTGCAAAGTCCAAAAGCCTTAGTATGAATTCTCCATTAGCTATGTACAGAAGATGCACAAAGTAGCAAATGTCTGCAGCAGCAAAAGGCCCTGTGGTGCCCATCTGTCTCTCTTTTCTCTCTCTTCCCCACCACCTCTCTACTTGCAAATAAATATTTTAAAAAAGAAAAACAGCCGGGCGTGGTGGCGCACGCCTTTAATCCCAGCACTCAGGAGGCAGAGGTAGGAGGATCGCCGTGAGTTCGAGGCCACCCTGAGACTACAGAGTGAATTCCAGGTCAGCTTGAGCTAGAGTGAGACCCTACCTCAAAAAAAAAAAAGAAAAAAGAAAAAAAGAAAAACAAAGCCAGGCCAGGTGGTGCACGCCTTTAATCCCAGCACTCAGGAGGCAGAGGTAGGAGGAGCGCCAAGACTACATAGTGAATTCCAGGTCAGCCTGAGCTAGAGTGAGACCCTACCTAAGAAAACCAAAAAGAAAAAAGAAAAACAAGGCACAACCTCTCTAAGAAAGCACCATTAAAGCGCCATAAACTATTCATCAGAGTGTAGACTAGGAAAAATTAAAATCTACACAAGAAGTCTGCCCCACCTATTCATCTATCTCTAGTTAATTAGGCAGAATTTATTTGTAATTATACATTCATGATTACTTGTGGTAATAGCTTTTCTACTAAGCAGAGCCCCGTCAACATTAAAAACATCACCACAAATAATCAAAACTTATCACAACAAATTAACAACTTTGTCTTTAGTTCCAAGGTAGGTTTTCACTCTAGCCCAGGCTGACCGGAATTCACTATGTAGTCTCAGGGTGGCCTTAAACTCACAACGATCCTCCTACCTCTGCCTCCCAAGTACTGAGATTAAAGGCGTGTGCCACCATGCCCAGCCAACAATCCCTTTAATACTATACTATAGGTAAGTATATGAACAAAACATTGTAACCACTTAAATGCACATAACGTAAAAAGCACAACAAACACATCTCCTGAGGTTGTTCACTTCTCTTTCACTCAGAAAGTTACCTTACGATCTGCGCGGGTGTCCTACTAACATTCTTGTGTTCAGCAGAGGGCCTCTGAGCCTGGGGCCCTGAAGAATGACTGGAGAATGCATGCTGTCTTACGCCCGAAGGATTTTGTAGTCGAGGAGGTAGTGCTGATGGGGCTTTCACTGGCTTGCTTAAATTCTTTGGCCCTCTGTATTCCATGTCTGTGGCAAAAAATACAAAAATGCCCAGTAATTTTGCTCGTTATAATCAACTCCAGTACCACCATCCCTGCCACAAAGAAATGACAACCTGGTATGCTCTTACCTGAGTGGAAACTCTGTCCAGAATTCAGAGGTTTTTTCATCTTCTTTCCTGACACTGTGTTCCAGCTTTCCTGGGGAGGTGACTTGAGGTTCTTCGGGGCATGTCTTGACAAGACAAAAAGTTTGCAGTAACTTAAAATATTTCCAGGAAGAATACTAAAAGAATTCCCTGCATCTTATTTTATTGTCAAATTATACAGAATTTCCAATTTTAGCCCATACATAAAAAAGACATTACAAGGGCCAAGATGTAGTTCAGTGAACACATGCCTAGTATTCGCAAGGTCCTAGGTTCAATCCCCAACATCACCAGAAACAAAAACTCAGAACTGAAGTTCAAGCAGCACTTAGCATTCCAGTCATTAATCAAATAAAACAGAAATCATAAGCATATTTTTCCTCATTTGGAAGACTAGAAGGCCTTAAATACAATATGACCAAAGTTAACTAAATAAATAAATTGTTATTCTGCTAAATTATTATCTAATGATCCTATATAGTTAAGGAGAAAGTTCCTTATTCTGTTAGAAACACCTCTAAACAGGAAAAAGGTTTGGATTTCCTTTAAAATATTTAATTTCATTTTCATTAAGAATAAATTGATTTTAACTATGAGGGGCAAATAAGTTGCCAAATGCACTGTTTTCCTATAATGGGATATTCATTTTATTAGGGCTCACTGAACTATCCCCACTACATTAATATGTTTTAAATTGTCCTTAGTAATATTTAGGGTGTGGTTTACTACCTTTTTCTCAAATAAAGGCAGCAGCAACTAAAACAACTTTGCTCTAAAATGACATGATGAAAAGTCAACATTATTTGACACTCCATCTGACAAGCCCTGAGAGCATTATCTGCAACACAGCTTTAAATGAAAATAGGAAGGAGTATGGAGCCTGCTCTCGAAAGTTTCCACCTTCTTGGTTAGAACCAAGTCACTCTCCAAACTGCCTTAGTGAAAAATGTATTTTGAAAATATTGAAAATAAAATGAGCTTTCAGCATGCAATGCATTCAATGTGAACTCAAAATTATTTTTCAAAAGCTCTAACAAAATTAATTTTTTATACATGAGCAGTTCGATTTTACAAGCACACAGGCCACAGTAGCAATGTTCATGAACACAATAGGCTAAGTGTAAGTGGTGTAAACACCTTAGCTCAAGGACAGTACGTACTTTTTTCCCAGTTCCTCAGCCAAAACTGGTCCATTTTCAGAGTGACCCCCTTGAATGTCTGCATTAGAAAATTTTCCATTATGATCCAATCTAACCTGTTGAAAAGGACAAAAAAAATCAGTCACATGTATTCTTTTATTCTTAGTATTAGTGATCAGTTTTAAACTTTTGTTGTCTTCAACTGGGAAAGAAGGAACATCAGGAAAACCAAGTACTGAAGTGGGACAGAGCAAAATCTTTCTCCCTAAGCTCCCACAGCTCCATACCTCAGCCTAAAAGAAAAAAGATTATGCTGGTCCTGTTAGTATTTTTCTAATTTCCTTTTCTAAATATTTCAAAACAATCTACTAGCAATCAGCCTGTCCTGGCTATGAGCTTCCCAGCCAGGCTTTTCCACTTAATAGTATGACCTGGGACAAGTTACTTATCTCCCTCAGTTTCCACATAGCAAAATGAAGTTAACATGTTACCTGTATCCAAGGACGCATGATGAGGGCATGTGACACGATACATCAAGATGCACACAGCAACCACTACGTATGAGTAGGACTATTATTACTACTATCTTTCTATGTTGATATTAAAAATGTGTAACTTCGAGGCATGGTGGCACACGCCTTTAATCCCAGCACTCTGAAGACCAGGATTGGAGGATCACTGTAAGTTTGAGGCCAGCCTGAGACTACATAGTGAATCCCAGGTCAGTGGGGGCCAGAGCAAGACCCTACCTCAAAAAGGAACCAAAAAAAAGTGTAATTGTATCTTAGTTTGCCCCTTAAGAACAGACACCTCAACTGTTCCTTAACATTTCATTGGTAGCACCCAGCTGTGAATAGTGAACATGGCTAAATAAGCCTGAAAATCTCTCCTTATAGTCAAACTGTTCACAGTGATCTGTGCAATGGCCAATCTTTACAACAGACACATTCTATTGCAGCCCTGCTCTAAACAACGTCCTACTTTTAGTCAGATATCAGAATCATCCTCTACGGAGTATTTCATTCCTCACTAATTATAACATGACAATGTTGCCCTCTCTTCGAAAGTTCTGCAATAGAGCTGGGAGTGATGGCACACACCTTTAATCCCAGAATTCAGGAGGCAGAGGTAGGAGGATCCTCATGATTTCAAGGCCACTCTGAGACTACGTAGTAAATTCCAGGTCTGCCTGAGCAACAGTGAGACCCTACTTCAAAAAATCAAAAAAACGAAAAGAAAGTTTTGCAACGAACAGGATTTTTTTGTTGTTGTTTTTTTGATTGTTTTGAGGATTTTTACGAGGACATATTTTTATCATGTTTAACCTGAGCCAGGCATGGTAGCACATGCTTGTGAGCCCAGCACTGGGGAGGCAGAAGTAGGAAGCTAGCCATGAGTTCGAGGCCACCCTGAAACTAAATTGCAGGTCAGCCTGGGTTTGAGCAAGACCCTACCTCCAAAAACAAAACAAACAAAAAAAAAGTTTAAACTACATCTTACAAACAGGTCAATTTTGAGTTATCTCAGCTGCTTAATATTTCAATTAAAAAATAAATACAGGAAGCCAGGCGTGGTGGTGCACGCCTTTAATCCCTGAATTGGGAGGCAGAGGTAGGAGGATTGCCATGAGTTCAAGGGTACCCTGAGACTACATAGTTAATTCCAGGTCAGCCTGGACCAGAGTGAGACCCTACCTCAAAAAACCAATCAATCAATCAATCAATCAATCAATCAATCAATGAATAAATACAGGGCTGGAGAAATGGTTTAGTGGTTAAGGTACATGCCTGTGAAGCTTAAGGACCCCGGTTCGATTCTCTAGGTCCCACATTAGCCAGATGCACTTAGTGGCGCATGCATCTGGAGTTCAGTTGCAGTGGCTAGAGGCCTTGGTGCATCCATTCTCACACACTCTCTCTTTCTCTCTCTCCCTCCCTCTCTCTGTCTCTAATAAATAAATAAAATATTTTAATAAATAAATAAATAATTAATAAATAATAAATAAATGCAATCTGTCATAAAGTAAATGAGTGTTTCTCCCAAAGCCAGGAAGAAAAGTATGGGCTGGAGATGCTGCTCAGTGGTAGAGTACTTGCGAGCAAGACTGTGGGGTTCAAGCCCAACCACCATAAAACAAAACATACAATGGTAAACATAAAATATTTGGTAGAATGTTTGCCTTGCATGTATAAAGCCCTTTGATCCCAAGCACCTTGGAAAAAAGGGCATGATGGCGCACACCTGCAATCCCAGAACTCAGGAGGTAGAGATAGGAAGATGAAGAGTTCAAAGCCAGCCACTGCTACACAGCAACCTCAAGGACAGCCTGAACCCAGAAGGCCCTGTGTCCCCCCCACAAAAAAAGTGAAAAAAATGAAATGTCAACAGCCAGTTTAATTTTTAAAAGGCAACAGTTTTAGTATTCTGTAAAAACAAGAGGGCAGCCTGTCATGGTAGTGCATGCCTTTAATCCCAGTACTCAGGAGGCAGAGACAGGAGGATCACAGAGAGTTCAAGGCCACCCTGAGACTACACAGTGAATTCCAGGTCAGCCTAGGCTACAGCAAGACCCTACCTTGAAAAACCAAAAAAAAAAAAAAAAAAAAAAAAGAAGGCACCACAGAAATGGATTAGTTGTTTAAAAAGTATTTTCCAGGGCTGGAGAGATGGCTTAGCAGTTAAGGCGCTTGCCTGCAAAGCCTAGGGATTCAGGTTGGATTCTCCAGGTCTCATGTAAGCCAAATGCACAAGGTGGCGCATGCATCTGGAGGTCGTTTGCAGTGGCTAAAGGCCCTGGCACACCCATTCTCTCCCTCTCTCTGTCTCTAATAAATATATAAAAATAAGTTTTTTTTTTCTCCCAAGGTAGGGTCTCAGTCTAGTCCAGGCTGACCTGGAATTCACTATGTAGTCTCAAGGTGGCCTCGAACTCACAGCAATCCTCCTACCTCCGCCTCCCAAGTGCTGGGATTAAAGGCATGCACCACCATGCCCGACCTTAGTATTTTTTTTAAGTATTTTCTAAATTTAAGAGCCAAAGGAAGGGTACAATGTACTCTTCCAGACAGAAAATAGCCTGGCCTGAATATCCATGATCTAGCAGTGCCTGGCACTACCTATACAAAACCAGCAAAACAGGAGGAAAAGGTGATGACATCAAAATAAAGCGTTAAAAAAGAGAGAAAACCAGGAATGGTGGCACATGCCATTAATCCCAGCACTCAGGAGGCAGAGGCAGGAGGAGCACTGTGAGTTCAAGGCCACCCTGAGAATACAGAGTGAATTCCAGGTCAGCCTGGGCCAGAGTGAGACCCTAATTCGCAAAAACAAGGGAAAAAAAAAGAGAGAGAGAGAAAGAGACTGATGTAGAGAAGGAGGGGATATGGAGAGTGGAGTTGTGAAGGGGAAAGTGGGAGGAAGGAATTATGGTTTATTGTCTATAATTATGGAAGTTGTCAGTAATAAAAAAAAGTTAAAAAAAAAAAAAAAAAAAAGGTACTTTCTTCCAAAGCCTGCCAGCCTGAGTTTGAATCCTCAGCACCCATGTAAAGCAGATACGAAGTGGTGCATTGTTCTGTGATCCCAACACACCAGACAAAATCCTTATCTTGTGACCCAGCTAAAATGACTTTTGTAGCTGCAAGAGATCCTGTCTCAACTAAGAAGAAAAGCAGACACTTTAAGTTGCCCTGTGACCTCCAAATGCATAGCATGGCATGTTTACACCCCCCCATACACCAGACACTCATGAACGCATGCATGCAAAACATACATACAAAGAAATAAAAGGGGACTGCAGGTACTAACTACCATGTAGAGAGCAAAATGACCCAGTCACAGGTTGGGATGTCATGCCAGAGGAAGTGCCCTCCTCCAATAACTGACTGCTGGTCCCACAATCCTATGAGGAATAACAGCAACCTCACTGAGGAGGGGCCCCTGCAAAATGGGGGCAGGGAGGAGGAAAAGATGGTGTCATACAAAATATGTACTTAATAATTTAAAAAAAATAAAGATAAAAAAAAATACCCGGGGGCTGAAGAGATGGCTTAGCAGTTAAGGCGCTTGCCTGCAAAGCCAAAGGACCTTGGTTTGATTCACTAGGACCCAATGTAAGCCAGATGCACAAGGGGGCACATACATCTGGAGTTTGTTTGCAGTGCCTAGAGGCCCTGGGGCACCCATTCTCTCTCTCTCTCAAACACACAGCCTCGTTCCCTCTCTCAAATAAATAAAAATAATTTTTAAAAAATACCTTGTTAAGATGACTGATCACATCAAACTTCTCCCTTTAACAACCAGTTGTTCAGGTCCAGCACAGATTACTCAAAATAAAAAAGTAAAACGTAGGCTGAAGAGATAGATGGCTCTGTGGTCAAGGCACTTGCCAGCAAAGCCTAACGACACAGATTCTATTCTCCAGTACCCACATAAAGCCAGATGCACAAAATGGCACATGCACCTGGAGTTCATTTGCAATGGCCAATGGGTAGAGGCCCTGGTGCACCTATAATTTTTCTATCTCTCTGATTGGAAATAAATAAATAAAATATTTTTAAAAACAGTAATAATATTGTGGAAAGGCATTGTGGTATATGACTTTAATCTCAGCACTCAGGAGGCAGAGGTAGGATTGCTGTGAGACCAAGGCCAGCCTAGGACTACAGAGTGAATTCCAGGTCACCCTGGGCTACAGCAAGACCCTACCTTGAAAACACCAAAAATAATAATTGCTGGGCGTGGTGGTGCACCCTTTTAATCCCAGCAATCAGGAGGCTAAGGTAGAAGGATTGTTGCAAGTTCGAGACCAGTCTGAGACTACATAGTTTATTCCAGGTCAGCCTAGACTTGCGTTAAGACTCTACCTCAAAAAATCCAAAATATAGGGCTGGAGAGATGGCTTAGCAGTTAAGGTGCTTGCCTGCAAAGCCAAAGGACACAGGTTCAACTCCCCAGGACCCACATAAGCCAGATGCACAAGGGGGCGCACGCATCTGGAATTTTTCAGTGGCCAGAGGTCCTGGAGCACCCATTCTTCTCTCTCTCTCTACCTGTCTATTTCTGTATCTCTCTCTTTCAAGCAAAAAAATAAAATATTTTTTAAAAATAAAAATAAATAAAAAGGGAAACTCTTTCTAAGGAGGCACTTCCTCAAACAGAAAACCACATATGCAGCAACAAAAATCTTTCATGAAGCTTTTCAAATACAACCAAAAGCCAGGCATAGTGGCACAGGCTCTTAATCCCAGCACTAAGAGGGCAGAGGTAGGAGGATCGTTCAGTTCAAGGCCACCCTGAGACCACATAGTGAGACCCTACCTTAAAAAACAAAGACTATAAATTGTTCAATTTCAGTAAATTATTTGCCAAATGTAATGAAAACACCTAAATTACCTAAAATCATGTTTCTTCTTTTTTTTTAGGGGGGGGGAAGGCCTGTATATTATAGAGGGAGGGTGGTTCACCTGTGTGTGTACAGACACATATGCCCTCAACACATGTAGAGGCCAGAGCAGCACAATGGGTATCCTCCACTATCGCTCTCCATGTTATTTCCTTGAGAAAGAATCTCTCAGTGAACCCAAAGCTGCCATCTTCAGTTAGATGGGCTGGCCAGCAGCCCAAGCAATTCTGTCTCTGCTCCATAGGACTGAGGCTATAGGCAAAAAACCTCTTTCAAAGCAAGTAATCCCAAAGGCTGACTTTCTGGATGAGATGGTTTTAAACACATACAAATTTCAGCATTCAAGTAATTAAAAAAGCAAACAACTTGTGGCCTATTAAGAAATATTTAGAATGAATATATTCTGAAATCCAATTCACAACACATTCAAACCTCAGCTGTTCTCATAGGAAAAGCCAGACTACAATGAAATCTAGTCCTCTTACTACAAATCACTTACTTGGCATTTATCTCCAACTTCATACTGTAAGCCAGCAGCAATGGAATAATCACGTTTTTGTTGCGCTGTTAATAAAACAATCAGTATAATACAAAGTTCATTTCATTATTTTCAAATGCTACAAAGCAATTTTATGTAGGACATAAATTTTTAACTCACCTTGTTTAGACTTCAGCCAAATTTCATACTCCACATTTCTATAGACTGCAGGGTTAAGCGACTTAAGAACCTTGCTAGACAAAGGAAGGCTACTGGAGTTCCCATTGTTCTTTGGGTTCTAAACAAACAAAGTCAGGAAGTCTAATCAACAAAGAAATGCGTTCAAAACATTTTTGTTCCAGACATGACAAAAGTAAAATCAAATGAAAAAAAGTAGGGAGCTACAAATAAGCTTACTAGTAAGAGAACATTTACACTACCAAAAATATACCAGAAAAGATTTTCTAAAAGACTGAACAGTTATATATGGCTTTTCTGTGTACCAAAGAATTACTTAAAATTATCTTTAAAAGAAGTACCTCATTGCCTGACAAAGCTTTAAATCCATTCACATCAGTAGCAGTGGTTTTACTCCTACAAAAGAATATAAAGAGACTTCCAGTTAAGATGGCGGCATAGGAACCACAACAGCTTAGGGAAGAAAAAAAAAAAAAAAAAAAAAAAAAAAACCAGCAAAATACACTCCTCTACTAAAAAGTGAGGTGTATAGTAAATTATCAACTGCAACAGAGAAGTAGGAGAGATCCAGAGCACCACAGAAGCAGGCAGAAGCAGCTTCAGCAGTGGAGGCGAGGTCCACGTGGCCACAGCAGCGAGGCTTGGCCTGAGCAGCAGGATTATAAAAAGCCAGGTGAGGGAGGGGATTCTCCACTGACACCAGCCTCCTTGCAAACTCAAGAAATGAGGAAGGAGGACGGCAGAGACCAACGGAGCAGCTTGTGAGGAGGAAGATCACGTGGACCAGCAGGCAGACTTCAGCCTCCATCCACAGCCTCCCCTCCCCCACCACCAGCACAAGCACCAACAAGCACTAGAGACCTGGGGAAGGGAGCTCACCTACCCAGCACCCGGAAACATCAGAGCAGCGACCCACTGACCCAGCCAGCCTTCCTGAGCCCACAGCACAGCAAAGAGGGACCCAAGAGCCTGTGTAGCATAGCTGAGATCAATGCCGTCCCAAAAGGTAACTGGGATTATGCCAGGTCAATACCCGCCAAATAAGCCTGGTATATAGGCTTGCATGGGAAGGGCTAATTGCACCATCCATGTCAGGGAAATTAGACATTAAATCTGATGGATGGTCAGATTTGACATTCTTAAATAAGCTGTATTTTGGGCTGCTCATTTCTTGCTTCCTGATTTATAGTGCCTTTGTTTCCTCTTTTGTCATTCGTTGGGGAAAGGTCTCACTTGGTCACAAGCAGACCTTAGAACCCTCTACAGACCAGAAATCTTAGCCTCCCAGTTGACAGGATTAAGGGTGTGGGGCAAAACACATCCTTAGGGACTGTGACTTTATTAGAGGATTTGTGTGTCATAATACCTACTTTTGCATAAATACATTGTACTGTTTTTCATTGAATGTGCACATTGTTTAATTAAGTTTTTAGAATTTGTCTGTGTTCTGTACCATTCAGCTTACTTGAATACTCTCACAGCAGGCAAACCCAACACCTAGGATCACTTTTCTGGTTACTCTGAGAGTCTAAAGAGCCACACCTAGCACCTTAAGCTCCTACCCTAAAGATATCTATATAACATCAGATTGCTTGATACATCTAATATTACTGCAGATAATTAGAAAATCCAAGCATTAAATTAATCCAAGATGCAAAAATCTCTACATTATAATACAAGAAACACAAAAAAAATCAAGACAATATAAATCCAACAAAAAGTATTAATTCATCAGAAATGACCTTCAGTGAGAATGATTTAGAGGAAATGCCTGACAAAGATTTCAAAAGAATGATTATAAACATGTTCAAAGAACTCAAAGAGGGGCTGGAGAGATGGTTTAGCGGTTAAGGCACATGCCTGCAAAGCCTAAGGACCCAGGTTAAATTCTCCAGGACTCACGTAAGCCAGATGCACATGGTGGTGCATGCATCTGGAGTTCGTTTGCAGTAGCTAGAGGCCCTGGGAGTGCCCATTCTCATCCTCCTCCCCCCCTCCTGCTCTCTGTCTCTAACAAATAAATAAAAAATCAGTGAAGTTACTCTAAAATATATATATATATATAAAGAACTCAAAGAGGATATCAAAGGAATCAAAGAACACACAGGACACCAATTTAATGAAATAAAGAGGTCAATACAAGACATGAATAAGAAAATAGAAATAATAAAGAAAAACAGTCAGAAATACTAGCAATGAAGAACACAGTCAGTGAGATAAAAAAAACTCTACAAAATCTCTCCAGTAGAATGAAGGAGAGAACAGAATATCTAAACTAGAAGACCAGGTGGCAGATCTAACAGTACAACAAAAAGAAAAGACAAATTAATAGGAAGGTATGAATGGGAATTTCAAGATATTCAGGACACTATGAAAAGGTCAAACTTAAAAATTCAAGGTATAGTAGGAGAAAAATTTCACTACAAAGGCAAAGTAGGTGTTTTCGACAAAAATCATACAAGAAAACTTCCCCCAAATTGGGAAAGAGATGCCAATGCAGATACAGAAGACTTTAGTACACCAAACAGACAAAACCTGCAAAGAACCTCTCCTCGCCATATAATTAATCTACCAAACATACAAACCAAAGAAAATATATTGAAAGCAGTTAGAGAGAAAAAGAAAGTCACCCTCAAAGGCAAGTCCATCAGAATCACAGCAGATTATTCAACACAAACTTTATTTCTCTTTTTGTTTTGGGGGTTTTTTTGTTTTTGTTTTTGAGGTAGGGTCACACTCTGGCTAAGGCTGACCTGGAATTCACTATGTAGTCTCAGGGCGGCCTAGAACTCTTGGCGATCCTCCTACCTCTGCCTCCCTAGTGCTGGAATTAAAGGAATGAGCCACCAGCCTGGCTCAACACAAACTTTAAAAGCCAGAAGGGCTTAGAGTGATATATTACAAGTTCTGAAAGATAACAACTGTCAACCAAGGTTACTTTATCCTGCAAAGCTATCCATTCAAATAGATGGAGAAATAAGGACATTCCACAACAAAAACAGGCTAAAAGAATATTTGAAGACAAAACCAGCTCTACAGAAAATACTTGAAAGGATCCTCCATGCTGAAGAAAAAGAAAAGCACACATATTAGGAACCTGGAAAAAATGAACCAGACTCCAATACTAGTTAATACAAGAGAGCAAAGGTAAAACCAGAAGAACTACAAAACAAGAAAAATGCCAAAAATAAATACACACTTTCAATAATAATTCTTAATATCAATGGCCTGAATGCCCCAACCAAAAGACATAGATTTTCAGACTGGGTTAAAAAGCAGGATCCTTCAATTTGTTGCCTCCAACAAACTCACCTTTCTACAAAGGATGGACACTATCTTAGAGTGAAAGATTGGAAAATGGTGTTTCAAGCAAATGGGCCTAGAAAACAAGCAGGGTCACTATCCTAATATCTGACAGGGTAGACTTCAGACCAACATTAGTTAGGGAAGATAAGGAAGTCACTTTATATTGATTAAAGGAACACTCCAACAGGAGGACATTACAATCCTAAACATATATGCACCTAACATGGGGACTCCCAATTTCATCAAACAAACACTATTAGAACTAAGGTCACAGATAACACCAAACACACTTGTAGTGGGTGACTTCAACACTCCACTCTCACCAACTGACAGGTCATCCTGGCAAAAAATAAACAGAGATGCTTCTGGATTAAATGACAATATAGAACAAATGGACATAACAGATATATACAGGACATTTCATCCAAATGCTGAAGAATACACCTTCTTTTCAGCAGTACATGGAACATTCTCTAAAATAGACCATATATTAGGACACAAAGCAAATCTTAACCAATATAGGAAAATTGAAATAATTTCTTGCACTCTATCTGATCACAATGGTATCAAACTACAAATCAATAACAAGAAAAGCTATAGAGCATACACAAAATCATGGAAACTAAATAATACACTACTAAATGATGAATGGGTCAATGAAGAAATCAAGAAGGAAATCAAAAAATTCATGGAGTCAAATGATAATGAGAACACAATATACCAAAACCTTTGGGACATAATGAAGGCAGTCCTAAGAGGGAAATTTATAGCTTTAATTGCCTATGTTAAGAAATTAGAAAGACCGGGCGTGGTGGCACACGCCTTTAATCCCAGCACTCGGGAGGCAGAGGTAGGAGGATCGCTGAAAGTTCGAGGCCACCCTGAGACTACATAGTTAATTCCAGGTCAGATAGTTAATTCCAGGTCAACCTGGACCAGAGTGAAACCCTACCAAAAAAAAAAAAAAAAAAAAAAAATTAGAAAGGTCGCAGGTAAACAACTTAATGTTCCACTTTTAGGCCTTGGAAAAAAAAAGAACAAAGCAAACCAAAAATCAGTAGCCGGGAAGAAATAATAAAGATTAGGGCAGAAACTAATGAAATAGAAACAAAACAAAAAAAAATCCAAATAATCAAGAAACAAAGAGTTGGTTCTTTGAAAGGATAAACAAGATTGACAAACCCTAAACAAATCTGACCAAAAGAAAAAGAGACACAAATTAATAAAATCAGACTTGAAAAAGGCACCATTAAAACCAGAGAAATTTAAAAAAATCATAGGGACATACTATAAGAACATATACTTCACTAAGTTTGAAAATCTAAAAGAAATGGATGATTTCCTTGATTTATATGCCCTGCCTAAATTAAATCAAGATGAGATTAACCACTTAAATGGACCTATAACAAGTATAGATATCCAAGCAGTTATTAAAAAATCTCCCAACTAAAAAAAGTCCAGGCCCAGATGGATTCAGTGCTGAATTTTACTGGACCTACATAGAAGAACTAAAACCAATGCTTCTTAAACTTTTCCATAAAATAGAAGAGGAAGGAACCCTGCCAAACTCCTTCTATGAAGCCAGCATCACCCTAATCCCAAAACCAGACAAAGATAGAACAAAAAAGGAAAATCACAGACCCATCTCCCTCATGAACATAGATGCAAAAATTCTCAACAAAATATTGGCAAACAGAATACAATATATTAGAAAGATCATCCACCCCGACCAAGGAGGCTTTATCCCAGACACAGGGATGGTTCAACATATGCAAATCGATAAACGTAATATATTATATAAATGAACTGAAGGACAAAAATCATATAATCATCTCATTAGTTGCAGAAAAAGCATTTGACAAAATCCAACATTCCTTCATGATAAAAGTCCTACAGAGACTGGGAATAGAAGGAACATACCTCTAAATAATAAAGCTATTTATGACAAACCCACAGCCAACATAATACTAAATGGAGAAAAACTTTAAGTTTTTCCACTAAAATCAGGCACAAAACAAGGTTGTCCACTGTCCCTACTTTTAGTATTGGAAGACTTAGCCATAGCAATAAGGCAAGAGACATACATAAAAGGGATACAAACTGGAAAGGAAGAGATCAAGTTATCATTTATTTGCAGATGATATGATTTTATACATAAAGGGACCCTAAAGACTCCACCAGCAAACTGTTAGAGCTGGTAAACACCTATAGTCACGTAGCAGGATACAAAATAAACACACAGAAATCAGTAGCCTTCCTATATGGTAACAACAAACACACAGAAGATGAAATCAGAGAATCACTCCCATTCACAATTACATCAAAAAAAATAAAGTACCTTGGGATAAACCTAACCAAGGAAGTGAAGGATCTCTACAAGGAGAATTTTAAACCACTCAAGCGAAAAATTGCAGAAGACACTAGGAAATGGAAAAACATCCCCTGTTCCTGGATTGGAAGAATCAGTATTGTGAAAATGGCAATCCTACCAAAAGCAATCTACACATTTAATGCAATCCCCATCAAAATTCCAACGGCATTCTTCACGGAAATCCAAACAATCCAAAAATTCATTTAGAAGCACAAAAAAACCTCAGATATCTAAAACAATTTTGAGCAACAAAAATAAGGCTGGTGGTATCACCATACCTGATCTTAACCTGTATTACACAGCCATAGTAACAAAAACAGCATGGTATTGGCACAAAAACAGATATGTAGATCAATGGAACAGAATAGAGGATCCTCAAAAATGCCAATAATACTCATTGGAGAAAAACCAGCCTCTTCAGCAAATGGTGCTGGGAAAACAGGATATTCATCTGTAGAAGGATGAAAATAGATCCTTATCTACCTCCATGCACAAGAATTAAGTCCAAATGGATCAAAAACCTTAATATCAGAGCTGAAACTCTGAAACTGCTAGAGGAAAAAGCAGGGAAAACCCTTCAACATATTGGTCTTGGCAAAGACTTTCTGAATATAACCCCACTTGCTCAGGAAATAAAACCACAGATCAACCACTGGGACCTCGTGAAATTAAAAGCTTTTGTACAACTAAGGACACTAAATAGAGCAAAGAGGCAACCTACAGAATGGGAGAAAAATCTTTGCCAGCTATACATCTGACAGAGGGTTAATATTTACGATATACAAAGAACTAAAGAATTAAATAATAAGAAATCAAACAACCCAATTAAAAAAATGGGGTATGGAACTAAATAGAGTTCTCAGAAGAAGAAATAGAGATGGCATATAAACACCTAAAAAATGTTCTACATCCCTAGTCATTAGGGAAATGCAGATTAAAACTACCTTGAGATTCCATCTCATTCCTGCCAGATTGGCTACCATCATGAAAACAAATGACTATAAATGCTGACAAGGATGCGGAAAAAGAGGAACCCTTCTACACTGTTGGTGGGAATGCAATCTGGTCCAGCCATTGTGGAAATCAGTGTAGAGGTTTCTGAAACAGCTAAAAATAGATGTACCATATGACCCAGCTATAACACTCCTAGGCATATATCCTAAAGACTCATCTCACTACCTTAGAGATACTTGCTCGACCATGTTTATTGCCACTCTATTCACAATAGCTAGGAAATGGAACCAGCCTAGATGTCCCTCAGCTGATGAGTGGATAATGAAAATGTAGCATGTTTACACAATGGAGTTCTACTCAGTAGTAAAGAAAAATGAAGTTATGAAATTTGCTGGAAAATGGATGGATCTGGAAAGGATTATACTTAGTGAGGTAACCCAGGCCCAGAAAGCCAAACATCACACGTTCTCTCATATGTGGATCCTCACTACAAATGATTGGACTTCTATGAGTAAAAATAAAACTCAGTAGCAGAAGCCAGTAAGTTAGAAAGGGGATATAAAAGGAATAGAAAGGGAGGGAGGGGGGACTTAATAGGATGCTATTGTATCTATGTAAGTAGAAAAACAGATTGATGGGGGTAAAAAGGCCTAAGTGAGGTCAGGGGAAGAGATTGAGTAAAGGAAAGGTAGAGGGAGGGCTAATCAAAATCTAAGAGGATATAAACAAGTCATATGGAAACCTACTTTTCTGGACAATGGAACACTCAGAAGCCACAGATTGTCACTAGAAAATTTTCAGTGCCAGGGATGGGATACCTTCCAGTGAGTTGTTGGCCGGGGAGGTCAGATACCCCAAAACATCATAGGCCATTGCCGAGGCCCTTGGTTTCCCACCAGGAATAGATGGTAAGACCCTATTGCTGAAGACTCCACATACTTGGGCTGCAAGGTCACTGAGAAATCCTGCTGAAGCTAAGCTGAAACCTCCTCCATGTGGACCAGCTGACAGAAAGCTGGAAAAAGCTACACTGCATGCAGTTCAATGGGAGAGAGAGAAAAAACCAGTGAAGGTACTCAACAGTGAACACTGCAAGTTTTAAATTTGGCCAGCCAGGCCAAATGAGCCAATGGGTGCAATAGTGGCATGTCTGTTATAGGGAAACCAACTGCTCTCTAATTGGACTGGAGGTGCACTCCATGGGAGGGAATACATCCCTGATACAGAAAACCTACAACAGGGGTAGTCATGAGCCCTAGGGGTGTAATGTCTGCTGGTATCACGCTAAATGTATATACTATGCTCACCAAACTGCCCAGTAAGCATTTGTCTTAATGTCCACACTCATATATTAATGCTAGTCTCACTTTTGGTTAGAGAAGCTTCTCTTTTCAGATGGTGGCAACCTTGGAATGACTCAGAAGGCACCATGGTGCTGAGAAGAAGGGACAGAGGAGTGTTCAGCATTGAAACATCTCAAACACACCATCCAAGGCTCAGGGTCCATTGCGGAAGAGGAGGCGGAAAGAATGTAAGAGCCAGACTGATTGAGAGGGGGAGGGGATATGATGGAGAATGAAGTTTCAAATGGGGAAGTGGGGGGAAGGAGGGAAATAACCATGGGATATACTGTCTACAATTAAAGAAGGTGTCAATAAAAAAAATTAAAAAAAAAAAAAAAAAAAAAAAGGATGTAACAGCCAAAGGAAGAATAGGACTCCTTAAAACTTTGCTCCTCCAGACACAAAATGGCCTGGATCCCCATGACCTCACAGTGCCTGACACTACCTACACAAGACCATCATAATAGGAGGAAAAGATGATGACATCAAACTGAAAAGAGAGATTGATTGGGGGGGGGGATATGATGGAAAGTGAAGTTCCAAAGGGAAAGGGGGAGGGAGGGAAGGACCATGGATATTGTCTACAATTAAAGAAGTTGTCAATTAAAAAAAAGAATATAAAAAGAAAAATGTACTTGTAGGTAATTTTTTTTTATTTTTTATTTTTATTTTTTTTGGTTTTTTGAGGTAGGATCTCACTCTAGCCTAGGCTGACCTAGAATTCACTATGTAGCCTCAGGGTGGCCTCAAACTCAAGCAATCTTCCAACCTCTGCCTCTCAAGTGCTAGGATTAAATAAACTTAAATTTTTAACTAAAAGATTACACAGGCATAGATTCTCATTAACCAAACAGCAACATCAATTTGCAAAAACAGCCCCATTATCAAAATTGGGTAAAAATGAGTGGTAATAAAGAAACATCCACTGCAGATAGCTGTGTCGTAAGAATACACAGCACCTCAGCATGTGAAACAACTAGAGTGTAGCATGTGGTGGCACACACAGAAAGTTACTTTACGATTGTAAATTCATTCTTACTTGCAACTCTCATCCTCTGAGTCTGATATTTCACTGTTGTCTTCATCAGCTACTTCAGAGGTTTCTAGTTCCATCATGATTTTACTAACATCAGTTTTAAATACCTTCTCATACAGCAATTCATAAAGGAGAGCTGCAATTAATGAAGAGATTTTATTCAACATTAATTAAGGCATGCTTTAAAAACAGAAAAACTGCTGACTATACTTCTCAGGCTTTAAAATTCTGTGCAGACATCTACAACACCTCAGCATCAATAACACAACTTAACTGAAAGCTACCTAAAAAGCAGTAAGAATTTCTATCAAGGTGTACTGAGTAGTCTTTTTAAAAAAAAAAAAAAAAATACAGGGCATTTTATTATTTTTTTAAATCTATTTATTTATTTATTTATTTATTTATTTATTTATTTATTTTTGGTTTTTCGAGGTAGGGTCTCACTCTAGCTCAGGCTGACCTGGAATTCACTCTGTAGTCTCAGGGTGGCCTCGAATCACAGCAATCCTCCTACCTCTGCCTCCCAAGTGCTGGGATTAAAGGCATGCACCACCATGCCCGGCTTATTTTTTAAAATATATTTAATTTATTTATTTATTTGATAGAGAGAAACAGAAAGAGAGAGAGCGAATGGGCATGTCAGGGCCTTCAGCCACTGCAAACTAACTCCAGATGCATGTGCATCCTTGTGCATCTGGCTTACGTGGGTCCTGGAGAATCAAAATGGGATCCTTTGTTTTTGCAGGTAAGTGCCTTAACCGCTAAGCCATCTCCCAGCCCCTGAGTAGTTTTAAGTCATGCTTTAGAATACTGTCTTTAAGGTAGTGTCTCACTGTAGCCCCAGATGACCTGGATCTTACTCTGTCACCCAGGCTGGCCTCAAATTAACAGTGATCCTCCCACTTCTGCCTCCCAATTCCTAGGATTACAGACATGAGCCACCGTACCCAGCTAGAATAATGGCATTTTTAAAAACACATAAAAAAGCAACAGACCCATGAGTCAAATATGGTGACAGGAAAGCTCTATCTGCTCGCTGAGAAATCACTGTATCGCACATCCTCACACACTACACCCCACACGTGCACACACTGTGCTCAAGCATTGTGCACCCTCACATGTACTCAATACATGAAGTACTTTTTGGATTTTTAAGTTTTAAGGGTGTCACACAATGAAAAGTCTTGGCTGCAAAGTATAAAAGGCATTACTGGCATCCACTGGGTAGAGGTTAAAGTTAAAACATCCTGCGAAGCTCAGGAGAGCACCTACAACACAGGCACCTGACTGACAACGTCAAAGTGCCCAAGTTAGGACACCCTACCTTTTAAGCAAAAAAAAAAAAAAAAAAAAAAAAAAAAACAACCATAATGCTGGGTTTTAAACTATATACACTAACTTTAAAAATGCACATAAATCCTTCTTAAGCGTATAGCTTAGGAACACCATTTCCTATATGACACAAGGTGATACTTACACTGACACACAGCAGAACTATCTTTATACTTTAAGGGATAGACAATGTCATAATGATTTCCATTGGAAAAACACAGCAATACCTGAAAGGGAAAAACAAGACACACTTCAGTCTGTCATATGTGTAACACTGCAAGTTAACTGATGTTCCTTTCTCCCCTCCTCATTCCGTTCTCATTTTCTTTTTATATTTTATTTTTATTTATTTGAGAGAGATAAAGAGGCAGAGAAAGAGAAATACAGAGAATGGACACTCCAGGGCCTCCAGCCACTGCAAATGAACTCCAAATGCATGTGCCACCTTGTGCATCTGGCTTACGTGGATCCTAGGGAATCCAACCGAGGTCCTTTGGCTTTGCAGGCAAGCGCTTAACCACTAAGCCATGTCTCCAGTCCCCAATTTTTTTGTTTGTTTTGAGACAAGGACTCATGTAGGCCACGCTGGCCTCAAACTTGCTATATAGCCAAGGATGGCCATCAACTCCTGATTCTTCTGTTGCTACTTCCCAAGTGGTGGGATTAGAGGTGTCAACCACCCCATCCAGCTGGAAATATTTATAAGAATCAAAACAAACAAAAAAAAAAAAGGCTTTACTCCTTACTGTCCACTGTGCTTTTTCCTCTTTCCTTCTCTTAAGCTAATAAAGTCTCTCTCTAAACTGTAAAACTAAAAAGCAAACAGAGGTAGCTACAACTGGCAGCATGTACTGTAACTCCAACACTTGGAAAAGGCTGAGCCAGGAAGATCACAAGAGCTACAGGCCAGTCTAGGCTACATGGAGAGATGTAAACTGGAAAACAATAAAAAACATTAGGACTGGTAAGATGGCTGAGAAGTTAAAACTGCTTTCTTACAAAAAGTCAACTGGCCAGTACCCATGAAAAGCCAGAAACAAAAAGTGCCATATACATCTAACATTCTTTTGCAGTGGCAAGTAACACTGGTATGTGCATACACACATGTGTTAATAAATAAACATGTTTTTAAAATAATAGTAAATATTGCTGGGTGTGGTGGCACACGCCTTTAGTCCTAGCACTTGGGAGGCAGAGATAGGAGGATTGTCGTGAGTTCAAGGCCACCCTGAGACTACATAGTGAATTCCAGGTCAGCCTGGACTAGAGCGAGACCCTATCTCCAAAACAAAACAACAAGAAATAATAGTAAATATCATCACAGCATAAGAAAGCAACATGATTTCACAACTACCTAAAGAACAAAAAGTTTAAAAAAACTAAGAAAATATCCCAAGCATACCTATAATCATAGTATAATCATAGTACTCAAGATGCTGAAGCAGGAGAATCGAGAATTTCAGTACAGCCTAGGCTACATAGCAAGATCTCCTCTCCAAAAAGAGAAAAAAAAAGAAAATACTCAAAAACTATTTTCTTAGCCTGGGCACTGTGGCACACACCTTTAATCCCAGCACACAGAACACAGAGGTAGGAGGATCACTGTGAATTCAAGACCACCCTGAGACTACACAGTGAATTCTAGGTCAGCCTGGACTAGAGAGAGACCCTACCTTGAAAAACCAAAAAAGAAAAAAAAAGAAAGAAAAGAGAACATTATTTTCTTAAGTATTTTCTAAGTAACTGATTACTGATGAATAAAAAAATTCATATTCATTTTGTTTAGAACCTGGCATAGCCCAAAAATTAGTTGGAAGGGCCAGATCCAAAACCAAGTCATTTAAAGTCCCCAAACTCAAGCAGGGGTGGTGGCACACTTTTATTCCTGGCACTCAGGAGGCAGAAGTAGGAGGATCGCTGTGAATTCAAGGCTACCTTGAGACTACATAGTGAATTCCAGGTCAGCCTGGGCTAGAGACCCTACCTCAAAAAAACAAAACCAACAAAAAAAATTCCCAAGCTCTTATGATAACATTCCACTCTCTCTCCCTTTCTCCCTCCCTCCTTCCCTCACACACAAGTGGCATACACCTCACTTCAAGTTGGCCTGCACAAGTTCAACACAGCTAAACAAAATTCTCTTAAAATGAATCAACTGGCTTTTTTCCTTTCTCAGCCTCACTACACTTTTCCATTGTTTCTACGTTAAGTTCAAATAACACAGTAATGATCCAGCTACTGCAATTCCTTTTACAATGGAAAAAGCATATGGCTCAAGTAGTTCTTGGTGCAAAGCAGCTATTTGACTACTTAGTGTCACAACCAACACAGCACAATAAAACCTACATCACCATACATTCATTCTAGTACCTATAAATTTCTCTCAGTGTCTCCACCAAAATGGTTTGAGAGCCTCTAAGACAGTGACAAGAGTAGTAAAAAGAATGACTAAACAATGATAAACCTAACTCTAAAAAATATAGTAAATCATAACCTGCATATACAAGAACTTCAAATATCATTTAAAATTATATGCTGGGCCTGGTGGCTCATGCCTTTAATCCTTGCACTCAGGAGACAGAGGTAAGAGGATCACCATGAGTTCAAGGCCACCCTGAGAGTACACAGTGAGTTCCAGGTCAGCCTGGGCTAAAGTGAGACCCTTCCTCAAAACACACACACAAAAAAAAAAAAAAAAAAAAAAAAAAAGAGCTGGGCGTGGTGGCGCACGCCTTTAATCCCAGCACTTGAGAGGCAGAGGTAGGAGGATTGCCGTGAGTTCGAGGCCACCCTGAGACTACATAGTTAATTCCAGGTCAGCCTAGGCCAGAGTGAAACCCTACCTCGAAAAACAAAAAAAAAAAAAAAAAAAAAAAAAATTACAGCTTAGTCAGGTGTGGCTGATGTCTTTAATTCCAGCACTCAGGATGAATTGCTGCTATGAATTCAAGGCCAGCCTGAGCTAGAGTCATGGGAGAGAGTGACACCCCACATCAAAAAAAAAAAAAAAAAAAAGAAGAAGAAGAAGAAGAACTGGAGTGATGGCTTAGTGATTAAGATGCTTGTCTGCAAAGCCAAAGGACCCCAATTCAATTCCCCAGGTCCCTTGTTAACCAAATGCACAAGGCGGCGCATACATCTGGAGTTCATTTGCAGTGGCTGGAGGCTCTGGTGCCCCCATTCTCTTTCTCTCTCTCTAATTAAAGTAAATAAATATGAAATAAAATTTTATCTTAGGAAGTAAAGGAAGCAACTGATTCTTTTACTTCTATCATTTTCAAATATTTTAGACTTTTTTATTTGACAGAAAGAAAGAGGGAGGGAGGGAGGGAAAAAGGGAGAAAGAGAGAATGGGTGCTCCAGGGCCTCCAGCCACTGCAAATGAACTCCAGATACATGAGCCACCTTGTGCATCTGGCTAACATGGGTCCTGGGGAATTGAACCTGGGAGTCCTTTGGCTTTGTAGGCAAACACCTTAAACACTAAGCCATCCCTCCAGCCCCTAAACTTTTTGTTTTATTTTCCGAGGTAGGGTTTCACTCTAGCCCAGGCTGACCTGGAATTCATTCTGTAGTCTCAGGGTGGCCTCCAACTTACAGCGATCCACCTACCTCTACCTCCCAAGTGCTGGGACTAAAGGCGTGCACCACCACACCCGGCTTTAAACTTTCTTTTATTGACAACTTCCATAATTATAGACAATAAACCATAATTCTCTCCTCTCCCCCACTTTCCCTTCACACATCCATTCTCCATTACATCCCCTCCTAATGCTAACACTAATGCTCTCAATTAGTCTTTTATTTTGATGTCATCATCTTTTCATCCCATGAGGTCTTATGAAGGTAGTGCTAGGCACTGCGAGGTCATGGATATCAAGGCCAGTTTGTGTCTGAATGACTGCATTGTAAGCAGTCCTACCCTTCCTTTGGCTCTTACATTCTTTCTGCCACCTCTTCCACAATGGCTTTTCAAGTATTTTTGCAAGTCTTACCTTTTCAGGAAAATTATTTTCAGTTACTTGTGAAGGAGATGCATTTGGCTCACGATATATTACAAAATCTTTCCTGAAAATAACATTTAGAGATTATTTTCAAAGAAATATATTTCATGAGTTTTAATTTACTTATTCATTTACCAAGAGCCTACTTTGTTCTAGAAAATGTTCCAAGCAGTGGAAACATAGCAGTTAAAAAAAATAACAAAACTTTAAAATATCTATATAAAAGTCTTTTCTAAAAAACAAAATTTCAAATACAATGTGCATATAATATAAACTTCAGACATGATTCCAAAGAGACCAAGAACTCTCAGTAATTGTAGCAATAAACTTAAATGACATTTAGAATAGAGCCAACTACTGACTTGTTATGCAACAGTGGTAAAATTGACTAGCATGCTCCTTTAACTCTGCCCCCCGTCCACGTAAGGCTACTGGCCCTGAGAAAGTCAATATGTAACTGGCAAGAGTGGGTTATATACCCACCGGAAATTTTTTGTGTTCTTTTCATTTTGAGAATCAAGAGTTCTGGGGTCAGGCTGGGCATGGTGTCGCACGCCTTTAATCCCTGCACTCAGGAGGCAGAGGTAGAAGGATCACTGTGAGTTCAAGGCCACCCTAAATCTAAACAGTGAATTCCACGTCAGCCAGGCATAGTGAAACCCTACCTCAAAAAATCAAAAAAAAAAAAAAAAAAAAAAAAAAAAAAAAAAAAAAGATTTTGGGGTCAGACATGCTACCATTGCTCCAAGAGATCCTGAGAATTGAAGACTTTCTAAACACTGACCTAAATGTTGAATCCTGTTGATACAATTGAAAGTAAAAAGCTGGGCATGGAGGCATAGGCCTTTAATCACAGTGCTTGGGAGGCAAAGGTAGGAAGATCACAGTGAATTTGAAGCCAGCCACAATCTACATAGCGAATTCCAGGTCAGCCTGGAGCCAGAGCGAAAACCTACCTCAAAAAAACAAACAAAAAATAAAATAAAAACCTTAGAGAGGCTCCCCTACCAACATATAAAATAGCTTTGCTCTTTTAACATGTTGAGTTAAATGGGAAGTACTAATTTCCCAGCTGTTTATTTTGTACACATGCCATTACAGTGCTTACCTGTACATTAAAGAAAGGGCACTTATCTCCACTTGTCCTACCCATTCCTGTGTTGAGGGAAACAAGTTGATATGTAATTATCTCATACTTTTTACAATACACCTAATAGATAAGCTATGAATACACTTTATATACATCATATATATATACATATGTATGTATATGTATATACAAACACACACATACTTAATGAGCTTTTAAAATCTTTATCAATTAGGACTAGAAAGATGGCTTAGGGTTAAAGCGCTTGCCTGAAAAGCCCAAGAACGCATATTCGAATCTCCAGGCCCCACATAGCCAGATACAGTGACAAAAGCATTCAATGTCACAATTTACCACAAGGGGGAGCACACACGTCTGGAGTTCATTCACAGTGGCTGAAAGGCCCTGGTGCGCCCATTCTATAAAATAACTAAACAAAACAAAACAGGCCACAATCCACACTAAATAAAAAGCAGATTGAGCCACACATGGTGGCGCACAATTTTTAATCCCAGCACTTGGAAGGTAGAGGTAGGAGGATCACTGTGAGTTCAAGGCCAGCCTGAGAGTACATAGTGAATTCCAGGTCAGCCTGAGCTAGAGTGAAAACCTACCTTGAAAAACCAGAAAAAAGAGGCAGGCGTGGTGGTGCATGCCTTTAATCCCAGCACTCGGGAGGCAGGGGTAGGAGGATCGCCATGTGTTCAAGGCCACCCTGAGAAGACATAGTGAATTCCAGGTCAGCCTGAGCTAGAGTGAGACCCTACCTTGAAAAACCAAAAAAAAAAAAAAAAAAAAACCAGAAAAAAAAAAAAGTAGTATGGAACCAGGCATGGTGGCATATGCCTTTAATCTCAGCACTTGGGAGGCAGAAGTAGGAGGACTGCCCAGAGTTCGAGGCCGCCCTGTTTATAGATGTTTTGCTTCACCTGTTCACATCAGCGCAATGGATATGGTGCAAATGGCTGTGTTTTCTCTTTCTCATGTCTGTCCTCCCTGCTTGGTTGAGAAATCAGGCCTTAAAGAAAAACAGCCTGAGCCAGGTGTGGTGGCTCACGCCTTTAATCCCGGCCCTCAGGGGGCAGAGATAGGAGGATCACCATTAGTTTGAGGCCATCCTGAGACTACATAGTGAATTCCAGGTGAGCTTGAGCTGGAGTGACACCCTACCTTGGAAAACAAAACAAAAAAACAACAACAAAAAGCAATACAGGGCTGGAAAGATGGCTTAATGGTTAAGGCATTTGCCTGCAAAGCCAAAGGACCATAATTCGATTCCCCAGAACCCACATAAGCCAGATGCACAAGGTGGCACATGCATCTGGAATTCATTTACAGCAGCTGGAAGCCCTGGCACACCAATTCATATCCTCTCTCTCTCAAATAAATAAATAAATAAAATTTTAAGAAGCAGTATGTCTTTTACAAAAACCCTTAGTTAACAGGACCTAGGTATAATGACAGTTTCTACTGGCTTCTATAAATTGAGAGCTTGTTCAGGCAAGGGCTATCACCCAACCCAGCATGCAGGACAGAATTTGGCACATGGTCCAAGTCCAGAAAATGTACTGCTGCATAAAAGCAGAAAACCAGGAAGTATAAGATTCAAGGTGAATCAAGGCACAAAGAGAGCAGTATCCTAGCAACCACTCCTAGTTAAGAGGAAGTCCATACTCCTTAAATACAGCAGTCATCTGCAGTCTTCCTGGGAGGTAAATGTCTGTACAGATGAAAATTTTAAGTGCACTATTATCTTTGAATCAGCAATTCAAATGCTTTTTAAAAAACTCTTAATTGACAATTTCCATACATACAGACAATATAACATGATCATAATAATCCTCTCCCACCACCCTTCCTTTTTCCCCTCCCAAATTCCCCCTCCACTGAATCCCTTCTTCTTTTCAAATAGTCTATTTAATAGGACATTGAATTTCTATGATCTACCCTGAAAGAATGCTTTGTATAGCCACAAAAGTGTACGAACACAAAAAATATTAATGTAACATTTGTACAAGTACTACAAAACAAAATTCCATGAGATTTCTAAGGAATAATGTATTCTTTTAATCATTCTATAGAACATGATGCATTCACTGAAAGGAATGAGGTATATCATTATGAAGTCACTTGCAAAGATTCTGTATAAGAATCTAAGTAAGAGGCCAGGTGTGGTGGCGCACACCTTTAATCCCCCCAGCATTCGGGAGGCAAAGGTAGGAGGATCGCCATGAGTTTGAGGCCACCCTGAGACTACACAGTTAATTCCAGGTCAGCATGGACCACAGTGAGACCCTACTGGGAAAACCAAAATAAAAGGGGGGCCAGGAGTGGTGACGCCTGAGTTCTGGGGTCAGGCTGGGCATGGTGGTGCACACCTTTAATCCCAGCACTCGGAGGCAGAGGTAGGAGGATCACCATGAGTTCGAGGCCACCCTGAGACTGCATAGTTAATTCCGGGTCAGCCTGGACCAGATGAGACCCTACCTCAAAAAACCAAAAAAATAATAATAATAAAAGGGGGGAGGGGAGGCCAGGCGTGGTGACTCCTGAGTTCTGGAGTCAGGCTGAGTATGGTGGCGCACACCCTCAATCCCAGCACTCGGGAGGCAGAGGAAGGAGGATCACTGTGAGTTCAAGGTCACACTGAAACTACATAGTGAATTCCAGGTCAGCCTGGACTAGTGAAACCCTACCTTGAAAAAAAAAAAAAAAAAAAAAAAGGGGGGGTGGGGTGGGCTGGAGAGCTGGGTTAGCAGTTAAGGCACTTGCCTGCAAAGACCCAGATTCAATTCCCCAGGAGTCATGTAAGCCAGATGCACAAGGTGGCACATGTGCCTGGAGTTCATTTGCAGCAGCTGAAGGCCCCAGAGCACCTATTCTCTCTGGCTCTGCCTTTCTCTTTCTCTCTCAAAATAAAAATAATAAATAAATAAATAGCTGTTTAAAAAAAGAGAGGGGGGCTGGAGAGATGGCTGAGGGGTTAAGGCGCCTGCCTCCTAAGCCTAAGAACACTGGTTCCAATCTCCAGCGGTTCCAATCTCCAGGTCCGTTTAGCCAGATGCACAGTGATGCAAGGGCACAATGCCGCACTTGACCACAACGGGGCGCACACATCTGGCTATCGTTCGCAGCAGCTGAGACACTGCTGGTGCGCCCATCTCTGTCTTCCTCTCCCTCTCTGTCTCTTCTCAAAAAAAAAAAAAAAAAAAAATGTAAAAAAAGTTTAAAAAAAAAAAAAAACGAGGGCTGGAGGATGGCTTAGCAGTTAAGGTGTTTGCCTGCAAAGCCAAAGGATCCAGGTTCGATGCACCAGGACCCACGTTAGCCAGATGCACAAGGGGGCGCATGCATCTGGAGTTCGTTTGCTGTAGCTGGAGGCCCTAGTGCACCCATTCTTTTCTCTCTCTCTCTCTCTGTTAAATAAATAAATAATAAAATATTTTTTTAAAAAGAATCTAAGTAAAAATTTAAGTCAAAATAAAATAATCTACCCAGGCATGGTGGTGTATGCCTTTAATCGCAGC
This sequence comes from Orientallactaga sibirica, assembly GCA_036365145.1. Lineage (NCBI taxonomy): Eukaryota > Metazoa > Chordata > Mammalia > Rodentia > Dipodidae > Orientallactaga > Orientallactaga sibirica. The sequence goes on from JAEOAD010002805.1 coordinate 137,928, forward strand.
ACTTAGGAGGCAGAGGTAGGAGAATAGCCATGAGTTCAAATAAAAACGTGGGGGCTGGAAAATGGCTCAGTGGTTAAAGAGGCTTGTTTGCAAAGCCTGCCAGGCCTGATCAATTCCCCAGTATCCACCTAAAGCCAAACACACAAAGTGGGACATATATCTAGAGTCTGTTTGCAGTGGCCAAGAGATCCTTGCACATTCTCATTCATATATTCTCTTTTGCTCAGATAGATTAGACAGACTGACAGACAGATAAGAAGGGAGAGGAGGAGGGAGGGAGGAGTACCTGGAAGGTCAACCTATTTCAACGCAAGAAATCCCTTTTCTTTTAGATCTCAGTTCACTTCAAATTACCTCATTTGTCCTGTCTCCCTCCCCCCACTACCTAGCTCAGGCCTTCATACCATAGCCTGAACATCTGTACAAGATTATTACAAAACATCATGCAATTTTCTAAATAGCAATAAATAGCCTTTGTCATTCTGTATATACTCTTTAGAGTCAGTAAAAAATCACCTATAATATTTACCACCTAGAAATAACCATTATTAACATCCTGATATTCTCTTCCCAGTTATATATAACACAGTATCAATTTAAATTTTATTCAATAAATACATGCTGATCATCAATTAGGCATCCTAATTTAAACAAGTAAAAGGAATTCAAAGCAATCAAAATATACAATCCTAACCTTCAAAAAACTTTATGAACTAAAGCAAAAATCTCACCGTCAGCAAAATAAGTTTGTGACCTTAGTATATAAAGACAATTATTTTGGAATTATTAAAAAATAGGGCTAGAAGCCACGCGTGATGGTGCACGCCTTTAATCCCGGCAGAGTTAGGAGGATCACTGTGAGTTCAAGGCTACCCTGAGACTCCATAGTGAAATGCAGGTCAGCCTGGGCTAAAGCAAAACTCTACCTCAAAAACCCAAAATAAATAAATAAATAAAAATAGGAATAGATTCAGCGAAAAGGTCATGAGGAGTATTTGTTCTAAAACTGAAATGGGCTGGAGGGATGACTTAGCAGTTAAGTCATTTACCTACAAAGCCAAAGGACCCAGGTTCGATTCCCCAGGACCCACGTTACCCAAATGCACAAGGTGGCATATGTGTCTGGAGTTTGTTTGCAGTGGCTGGAGGTCCTTGCACACCCATTCTGTCTCTCTCCCCCCCCCCAATCTTTCTGTCAAATAAATAAGTAAATAAAAATAAAATTGAAATAACGTTATAGTTACTCCCTTTTCCACTTAATATAAATATTTTTCCATATATAAAACAAATATCTGGGCTGGAGAGATGGCTTAGCGGTTAAGGCGCCTGCCTGCTAAGCCTAAGAATGCTGGTTCCAATCTCCAGGTCCCACGTTTAGCCAGATGCAAAGTGACGCAAGGGCACAATGCCGCACTTGACCACAAGGGGGCGCACGCATCTGGATTTCGTTCACAGTGGATGAGAGGCTGCTGGCGCGCCCATCTCTATCTGTCTTCCTCTCCCCTCCCTGTCTCTCTCCAAAAAAAAAAAAAAAACAAAAACAAAAGAAAAAAAAAAGGGAGAACACCGGTAATAAAGTGTGGGAGCAGGGGAGGAAAAAGGATGGATTAAGATATATAAGGATGTAGCTGGATCTAAGGAATAATTTTCCAGAGTGCAATATGAAAACTATAGTTGACAAAAAAGAATTGCATGTTTGAAAACAGCTAAGTGAAAAGAATTCTCAATGTCCCCCATACAAAGAACTGCTAAATGTTTGCAGTGACAGATATACCAACTGACATAACCATTTCCAAAATATATACAATTAGTACATGTCAATTAAAAAGTTCTAAAAGCTGGGCATGGTGGCACATGTCTTTAATGCTAGCACTCAAGAGGCAGAGATAAGAGGATCACTGTGAGTTCGAGCCTTGGACTACAGAGTGAGTTCCAGGTCAGCCTGGACTAGAGTGACTAAATTCTAGCACCCCGGAAGTGCAGTCAGAAGAATCATGAGTTCCAAGTTTGCCTATCAATACAGTAAGTTTAAGGCTAGCAGGGGCTACATGACAAGCCCTGTCTCAAAAATCCAAGGACTAAGCCAGGTGTGGTGGCACATGCCTTTAATCCCAGCACTTGGGAGGCAGAGGTAGGAGGATCACCATGAGTTCAAGGCCACCCTGAGACTACATAGTGAATTCCAGGTCAGCCTGGACCACAGTGAGACCCTACCTCGAAAAACCAAAAACTAAAAATAAAAAAATAATTTAAAAAAAAAAATCCAAGGACTAGCAATATAACTCAATGATAGAGCACTTGCCTAATATGCACAAGGTGCTGGACTTAATCCCTAACACTGAAAATTGATGATGATTGATCAAGATGATGATGATAATGATATGAAGGCTCTGGGACACACCAGTGAACAAAATATATAAAACGCTTGAGTCCAAAAGCTAAATTCTACTAGAAAAAATAAATGTATGATATGTATGTTATATTAAATCAAAGCACAGAAGACAGGGAAATCAAGGGGCCTCAAAGGTTCTAACAGTGGACAGGGTAACTTCAACTCTCACTTCCTACCTCAAAACCCTTAAATGTCAGTCTGTTGCCAGATGCCCATACCTCAGAGCCTAGACTTTGATTTAGGTCTGGGATGGGAGCCAGAGCCAGGGTATCTACATGTACACACATATATGAGCATGTTCTGATGCAGTCAGCAGGTAACATTTTGAGAAACACTAGCCTAAAGCATAAGCTCCAAATGACTGAGCCCAGCACCGAAGGGTTTCTAACTGTCCACCCTCTGACCTGTTCCTTGGTCCATCTTCCTTCCTTCCTTTCACACACTAATGCTCCACGCACACTAATAATGCTCTCAGTCTACCCTGCTACATGCTCACTGCTCAGAAAACGGTCAACCCAAGCACTGCTTCTGAAGAGTCTACCCAGACTTCACATGTGAGCCCCTTTCAAAGGCTCCATCTATCCAGCTGGAAATACAACTTGATGTTATTTTAACTTAATGGTGGATGATGTATTCATAAAGGCATTCTTTAATATTTGGAGGTTCTTTTTTGTAGCGCTAGAAACTGAAATATAAGGCCTTGCCATGCTAAGCCAATACTGAGCAATATCCCCAGCCCACATTCTATATTTGGGTTTTTACAGTAAGAATATTAGCTATATAAGGAGGAGTAAAGAGGGGGCTGGAGAGATGGCTTAGTGGTTAAGACGCTTGCCTGCAAAGTCTAAGGACCCAGGTTCAATTCTCCAGATCCCACATAAGCCAGATGCACATGGTGGCACATGCATCTGGAGTTTGTTTACAGTGGCTAGAGGCCCTGGCGTGCTCATTTTCTCTCTCTGTCTCTGATCACGGAAAATGGAACATAACAGGACTCAATGCCCTCTCAGTTGCCCAAAGAAACCAAATCTTATCCTCCCAAGGTCACATACAGAGCCAACACAACATTCTGAAAATCACGAGTGTTTTCAGATCTTGTATCCTACATTCACATAACATAAAGGCAAAGATAAATACAGCAGGACTCCACTCAGTAAAGCAACTTCCAGAATACAGCTCCAATTATCTTTCAATTAAATGCTGTACAAAATGAGTACATAAGATGTCTGCAGGAAATGTTTACAAGGGAATGGTATGGTCACAGTAACTCCCAAATACTGAACAATTTATTTTAAATCTGTTATGTAGGCATACAGAAACATTTTAGAAGATTACTACCGACCTGTGGATTTTCCAAACGTTTTAAATACTCTTCAAATGACCCTTCTATAAACTGCAAAAAAAAAAAAAAGAAAAGAAAAAAAAAAAATCTATTAGGAATGTTAGCTAAGAAATGTATCAAATAACAGTCAACTGAATCCCAGTGAAAGTAAGCTTGCTTTGAATCACTGGGTTCTTACATCAAACCTAAGCTGTATCAATGTTAAAATATACACATAATCTAATTATGGCAATATACAACAATCACTAAGGAAAGAACATAAACACACAAAAAAATTTAAAGAAGAAACATTGCCAGGAAAGGTTTCAAGAGGATGACTCAAGATGAAGGCTGGCAAGAACCTGGATGGGATCAAGGAGCAGCCAGAGTCAGTGTGGTATGAAGAGCAACAACACAGTGTTGGGAAGACCAGAACACACTGGCCAGGGCAACTTGAGAGGAAACCAAGTGCGGACCTGTTTACAGAGGGCCAGAGACGAAGCAGGACTTTCAGACCAGACAGGAAGGGCAATTCAAGGTCATTGCAGATGGCATTCTGAACTGAGAAATATGAAACAATACTGAAAGAATAATTTGGTAATAGTCAATGGGCACAAACAACAAAGAGATATACTACCTAAGAGACTATATCTTAATATAGATATCATTATTCATTGTCTTGGGCTAGGGAGACACTAAATACCTAAATTAGATTCTTTAAATCAACAGCAAGATTTTTGTGGCACAGCTTGTCTCACTTTTATTTCACCATAAAATGAGCTGATTCCAGCTGCACCTAACTTTTTTTTTTTTTCAATTTTTTGTTAAATTTTTTGTCTCAGCCAAGTTAGCATCAAACTCACTATGTTGGAGACGATGACTTTGAACTTTTTTTTAATTTTAGCAGATGTTTAGTGTATGTATGTATGTATGTATGTATGTATGTATAGCTTATTATAAGTAACAGCATCATGGAAATTTGAGCAAGCGGTTGCAATGAAAGCCCATGTTGACAATGAGTCAAATTAAAGAATTAAATAAGATCACTGCAGATTTGAACTTCTGATTACCTTGCCTTCGACTCCCAAGCACCGGGATTATAGGCATGCATCACCATGCCCGGGTATGGGGTGCCGGAGAACGACCTCAGAGCTTTTTATTTGTTTGTTTTGTTTTTTTGAGGTAGGGTCTCACTGTAGCCAGGCTGATCTGGAATTCACTATGTAGTCTCAGGCTGGCCTGGAACTCACAGCAATCCTCCTACCTCTGCCTCCCAAGTGCTGGGATTAAAGGTGTGTGCTACCAAGCCTGGCTTTTTGAACTCAAAGCTTTAAGCAGTCTACCAATTGCACTCAACAGGTTTTATTTTGTTCCATGTGTCTGTGTGGTATGTGTACATAAATTGTAGACGCCAGAGGTGAAGCTCAAGAGTCTTCCTCAATCACTTTCCACCTTATCTACTGAGACAAGGAACCCAGACTTCACCAGTTTGGCTAGTACAGCTATAGGGTTCTGAGGTTCCAAACTGAGACCATCACTTTTGTGCAGCAAGAGCTTTACGGACTGAACCACTGCTGCAGCACCCCTATCAAGTTTTTAATAAAACAAAGTTTCAAGCCACCTCATCAAGCAGGTAACTTCTTCAAGAATATATTACCACCTATCCTAAAACACAGCACCCAGAATATGCTTGAATGAAGATCAAAAAGCACAATCAAGGGCTGGAAAGATGGCTTAGAGGTTAAGGTGCTTGCCTGCAAAGCCAAAGGACCCAGGTTTGACTCCCCAGGACCCATATAAGTCAGATGCACAAGGTTGCACATATGTCTGGAGTTCATTTGCAGTAGCTAGAAGCCCTGACATGCCCATTCGCTTCCTCTCTCCCTCTATCTGCCTCTATCTCTCTCACATAAATAAAAATTTTTAAGTATTTTTTCTTTCTTTCTTTCTTTCCCTTTTTGTTATGTGTGCAGGCACAGTGTATGCACATGTGTGCACAGAGTCATGGGCCTGTGGGGAGGCCAGAGGAAGATATCAAGTGTCCTTCTCTATCACTCTTCTGCCTTACTTCCCTGAAACACTGTACCTGAAGTTCTCCATTTTCTGGTTATACTGGCTGATTAGGAAGCACCAGAAATTCTCTCTGCCCCCATGGCCAGTACTGAGATTACAGGCATGTGCATCCACCCCAGCTTTTTATGTGGGTGCTTGGAATCAAATTCAAATTCTCATGCTTTGAGTAGCAAGCACTCCTATCTGATGAGCCATCTCTCTGCAGTCCCTGTAGTCTTTCTTTCAAGATTGTTTTGTGCATGTTCATACCTGGGGTTGCATGGTGTGCTGGGTTGAATATAAAATGTCCCTCTCATCCCTCATGCGATTGTGATTAAGCTTCTACTTAGTCCCCAGCTGCTGGAGCCCTTGGGAGAAGCCTTGTGGAAGAGCTGTATTGCTGGGGTGGACTTTGGCATGATTAGTCTAGCCCTACTGGGTGGTGAGAGCTGACTCTTCACTCAGATTACTTCCTTCCTGCTTTGAGTAGAGATGTGGGGGGGACCCTCTACCAAGACTAAACTTCCCCTCAAAACTGTAAGCCTTTCCTCTCATAATCTGTTTTTGGTCACATGTTTTGTCCCAACAAGAACAGATATGTACATGGGTGACAATGCACACATATGGAGGCCAAAGGTCAATCTCAGGTGTTGCCTTTCTTAAAACACCACCTATCTTTTGTTCTGTTTTAGAGACATGGTCTCTCACTGACCTAGAGCCCCCCAATTAGGGTAGCCTAGCTAGCTAGCAAGTCACAGAAATAAATATGTCTGTCTCTACCTCCTAGCTGCCCTGGTATTACAGCTGTGCCTCCAAGCCAGGCTTGTTTCCCCCGCTGTGGTTTCTGAGGATCAAACTCAGGTCCTCGTGTTTACAAGGCAAGCACTTACCAACTGAGCCATCCCACGCCCCGTCCTCACAACGAATTCTGCAAATTAAAAACCCATAAATACCTTCCAATAAAAGATTTCATGTTATTTATGCTGAGCACAGTCTCTGTGCACCAAGTCTGAACTATTGTTAACTCAAAGGGAGTTACCAATCACAGATTCTATTACCAATCTCAATACCTAGCTCCCCAACCACATCAACACTTAACCAAGTCTGCAAGAATCCTGCATATATCATTCTTCCATGCCCCGCAGTTCAGTATCTTATTATCCTCAAAGCTTTCTAAATGTATAAAACAATAAAGAACCTAGAAAACTTCACAACCAAGTATATTTGAATTTTAAGTTCAATAAAGAAGATCTCAGGCCAGGGGTGGTGGCACATGTCTTTAATCCCAGCACACAAGAGGATGAGGTAGAAAGAGCACCATGAGTTCAAGGCCAGTCTGGGCTAAAGTAAGACCATATCTCAAAAAAGAAAATAGCCAGGTGTGGAGGCACACACCTTTAATCCCAGGACTTAGGAGGCAGAGGTAGGAGGATCACTGTGAGTTCAAACCCACCCTGAGACTACACAGTTACTTTGAGGTCAGCCTGGGCTAGAGTGAGACCCTACCTCAAAAAAACAAACAAAAAAAGTTTTTTTCAAGGTTTAACTTCCATATCCTGCATTAATACCTAGCTTATGAAATTTCAACTAGGATGTTTTTTGAGACCAAAGTGTAAATTCAAGTGAAAGCAACATCATTTTTGAGGTTATAAATTACCGCTTCAAATTTTTCTCTGTTCTCTCGAAGGTAGCGAATACAGGCCATTCTAACTTCCACATGGCGAGATTGGGAGTGCAATACCTGAAATGAAAAGGCAATATACTATTAAGCATTTTGTTAAAAAAAAAAAAAAATTACAAAGCTGGAGAGATGGCTTAGTGGTTAAGGCGCTTGCCTACAGCCAAATGACCCAAGTTCAATTTCCCAAGATCCACATAAGCCAGATGCACAAGATGGTGCATGTATCTGGAGTTCATTTGCAGTGGCTGAAGGCACTGGCACACTCATTCTCATTCTCCCCCCGCCCCATATATATAATCTGCCTCTTTCTCAATAAATAAAAAGGCTGGAGAGATGGCTTAGTGGGTAAAGCACTTGTTTGCTAAGCCAAAAGACCCAGGTTTGATTCCCCAGGACCCATGTAAGCCAGATCCACTAGGTGGCACATGTATCTGGAGTTCATTTGCAGTGGCTGAAGACCCTGGTGTACCCATTCTCTCTCTCAAATAAATAAAATTTTAAAAAATAAATACATTTTTAAAGTCAATTTACATTATAAGCTAATGCCTTCTAATGACAACATATAAATGTCTTTTTCCATTCTTTTCTTTGATTTTGAGATCTTTATTCATTCTAACCTCTTCCCTTAACCATGATGAAGCCATGACATATAAAATCAGTACTCATTTAAGCTAAATGTCGTTCTGTAAAGAGCATTATCACCGTTTCTCCTCAGGTCACTACCATCACTCCTTGCTAGTCCTCTACACTGACTTTGCTCTTCACCAAGCAAAGCTCACAGAGCCCTTGCTATGCCTCGATAAGCCTCATCCTATGCTTGTTGTAAAAGACAAGAGCAGTCCTGGTGGTGCAGACCTCTAATCCCAGCTACAAGGAAGTGGAGGTGGAACAATCCTAAATTCAAGGCCTGATTGGGTTACTAAATAACTTCAAAGGCCAGCCTGGCACACTAGGGAGACTCTACCTCAACAAACAATGTAGAAGAAAGAGAGCTGGGAATACAGCTCAGTGTTAGACCAATTACCTAGCAAGTGCTAGACGCTAGTTCAATACTCAGAACCGCAAGCAAAGAGATAGCAAATGAACTACTTCAGCAGTAATCCTCTTGGAGCCCTCAAACCTCAAAGAAACAATTTTCCCCTAACAATTTTTAATGTGCTTAGTATTAGTAGCCTCTTAGAAGCCTAAAGGATGAAAAACTTTCTAATAAAAAAGGTGTTTTCATCCCAAGAGGCTGAGGGTTTGTTCTTACATTCAAAATCATAAAGCAACAACCCAAAAAGTATGTTCCAGATCCTCATCTCATAGTTTCCATGGACTACTAAACACCAGATCCCCTCACCTCATAGTCTCCAAGATCTACTAAACACCAGATCCCCTCACCTCATAGTCTCCATGGACTACTGAACACCAGATCCCCTCACCTCGTAATCTCCAAGATCCACTAAACACCAGATCCCCTCACCTCATAGTCTCGAAGATCCACTAAACACCAGATCCCCTCACCTCATAGTCTCCAAGATCTAATAAACACCAGATCCCCTCACCTCGTAGTCTTCAAGATCCACTAAACACCAGATCCCCTCACCTCGTAGTCTCCATGGACTACTGAACACCAGATCCCCTCACCTCGTAATCTCCAAGATCCACTAAACACCAGATCCCCTCACCTCATAGTCTCCAAGATCTACTAAACACCAGATCCCCTCACCTCATAGTCTCCAAGATCTACTAAACACCAGATCCCCTCACCTCATAGTCTCCATGGACTACTGAACACCAGATCCCCTCACCTCGTAGTCTCCAAGATCCACTAAACACCAGACCCCCTCACCTCGTAGTCTCCAAGATCCACTAGATCCCTCACCATAGTCTCCAAGATCTACTAAACACCAGATCCCCTCACCTCGTAGTCTCCAAGATCCACTAAACACCAGATCCCCTCACCTCGTAGTCTCCAAGATCCACTAAACACCAGATCCCCTCACCTCGTAGTCTCCAAGATCCACTAAACACCAGATCCCCTCACCTCATAGTCTCCAAGATCTACTAAACACCAGATCCCCTCACCTCATAGTCTCCATGGACTACTGAACACCAGATCCCCTCACCTCGTAGTCTCCAAGATCCACTAAACACCAGATCCCCTCACCTCGTAGTCTCCAAGATCCACTAAACACCAGATCCCCTCACCTCGTAGTCTCCAAGATCCACTAAACACCAGATCCCCTCACCTCATAGTCTCCATGGTCTACTGAACACCCAATCCAACAAAACAATTAATTCAGTGGTATTTTGTCTCTAAAATTCTAAAGCTCTGAAATGAAAACTAACTTGTATTGCTTATTCAATGCTGGCCCCAATAGTGGACCACGTTTATAAGGATTATTTTCTATTAAATAGACACATCAAATGAAGGTATTCCTTCCTAGTATCCTATAAAGAACTAACGTGTACACAATCACACAAACAGGTGTGCACACACAAACTATCTGAAACTACCAAAGCCTCTTGAGAGTACGTAATAGGAAGTAGTTTCAATGCTAACACTCCACTGAGTCTCCCTCGTGTAAAGGATGAGGAGGATTCATGGAGTTTCCTATGCCTTGGGTAATACTCAAGGCTCATTTATATCCACAGAACCACAGGCACAACTGCTAGCCAGCCAGTATGCTGTTCTACTACACTAGACACTAATGATGCATTAGACAAGGTTAGCAATTGAGTTCAATTTACCATCTGCTTTTCAATTCCACTGTTGTCCTAGGACACTTCTGAAAAGTAGCCTTGAGCTGAACAGGTGGCCCAGAGGTTAAGTGCACTTCATGTGCAAGAATGAAAGCCCACCTGGTTGTGGCAGGAAATTGCTCAAGAGGTGGAAGCAAGAGAATCAGGGGTTCAAGGCCAGCCTAGGCTACACATCAAAACATGAAGGCCTGAGGGAACTGAGACCAGAGTTACAATGTCCAGATCCCATGTAAACAGCTAGGCATGGCCACATGTTCCTGTAACTCCAGTCATATGTGGGAACAAAGACCCAAGGATGGTCAGAGCCCTACAAGCTCTGGAATCACTAAAGAGACTATGGCTCACCGGGTGTGACGGTGCACACCTTTAATCCCAGCACTTGGGAGGCAGAGGTAGGAGGATCACTGTGAATTCAAGGCCACCCTGAGACTACATAGTGAATTCCAGGTCGGCCTGGGCTACAGTTGAGACCCTACTTCAAGAAAAAAAAATTTTTTAAAGAGAGACTACAGCTCAAAACAAGACCAGGGGCTGAGGAGATGGCATAGCAGAAAAAGGCACTTGCTTGCTGGGGACCCACCACCCACAGAAATCCAGACGCACAGTGACCCTTGCAGCTGGAACACGTCTGAAGTGATAAGAAGCCCTACTGGAGCACCCATACTCACTCTCCTTTTCTCTCTCAGCTCTCAAATAAATATAATACTTTTTTAGAGGAACTAGAGAGGTGACTCACTGGTTTAAAGGCACTTGAATGCACAGTCTGACAACCTGGGTTTGATTTCCTAGTACCCACATAAAACCCGATACACAAAGTGGCACATGCATCAGAGTTCACAGCAAGGGACCCTGGTGTGTCCATTTCTCCACACAACCCCCCTGCTAGCACATATATTAATAAAAAAAATTTCTTTAAACAAACCGGGCATGGTGGCACGTGTTTTTAATCCCAGCACTCAGGAAGCAAAGGTAGGAGGCCACCCTGAGACTACATAGTGAATTTCAGGTCAGCCTGGGCTAGAGCAAGACCATACCTCGAAAAACCAAAAAAATTAAAATAAATAACTGGGCATGGTGGTGCACACCTTTAATCCCAGCACTTGGGAGGCAGAGGTAGGAGGATTGCCACAAGTTCAAGGCCACCCTGAGACTACATAGTGAATTTCAGGTCAACCTGGGTTAAAGCGAAACCCTACCTAGGGAAGGGAAGGGAAGGGGAAGGGAAGGGAAGGGAAGGGAAGAGGGAAGGGAAGGGAAGGGGGAAGGGAAGGGAAGGGAAGGGAAGGGAAGGGAAGGGAAGGGAAGGGAAGGGAAGGGAAGGGAAGGGAAGGGAAGGGAAGGAAAGGAAAAAGGAAAGGAAAGGAAAGGAAAGGAAAGGAAAGGAAAGGAAAGGAAAGGAAAGGAAAAAGGAAAGGAAAAAGGAAAGGAAAAAGGAAAGGAAAGGAAAGGCAAAAGAGGAGAGAAAAAAGTCAAAGGCTGGAGAGATAGCTTAGGGGTTAAGGCACTTGCCTGCAAAGTCTAAGGACCCATGTTCAACTCTCCAGGTCCCACATAAGCCAGATGCACAAGGTCATACAAGTGTGCAAGGTTGCACATGGGTACAAGGAGGCGCACACACCTGGAGTACGACTGCAGTGGCTAGAGGCCCTGGTATGCTATTTCTCTTTCTCTCATTAAAAAAAAAAAAAAACTGGAAGTGAGCATGGTGGCACATGCCTTTAATCCCAGCCTTACACTACATAGTAAATTCCAGGTCAGCCTGGGCTAGAGTGAGACCCTACCTTGAAAAACCAAAAAAAAAGGGGGGGAGGGCTGGAGAGATGGCTTAGTGGTTAAGGCATTTCCCCACAAAGCCCAAGTATTCTGGTTCAATTCCCCAGGACCTACAAACTAAGCCAGATGCACAAGGTGGCACGTATGTCTGGAGTTTGTCTGCAGTAGCTGGGGGCCCTAGTACACCCATTCTCTCTCTCTCTCTCTCTCTCTATGTCTGTTTCTGCTTCTTTCTCTCTCTCTCTCTCAAACAGACAAATGAATAAAAATAACCAAAAAAAAACAATTTAATTACAAAAAAAAGTGAAGGGCTGGGGGGATGGCTTAGCAGTTAAGGTGCTTGCCTGCAAAGCCAAAGGACCCAGGTTCAATTCCCAGTACCCATATAAAGCCAAATGTCCAAGGTGGAACATGCATCTGGAATTCATTTGCAGTGGCTGGAGGCCCTGGTGCACACATTCATATTTCTCTTTGCTCTCTCTCACACAAACTAAATAAAAAAAAAGGCGTGGTGGGACGCCTTTAATGCCAGCACTTGGGAGGCAGAGATATTAGGATCACCATGAGTTCAAAGCAATCCTGATACTACATAGTCAATTCCAGGTCAGCCTGAGCTAGAGTGAGATCCTACCTCAAAAAAAAAAAAAAAAAAAAAAAAAGGGCTGGAGAGATGGGAGAGTGGGAGAGGCAAAAAGAAAATAAATTTACAGCCAGGTGTGATGGTGCACACCTTTAATCCCAGCACCTACAAACTAAGCCAGATGCACAAGGTGGCACGTATGTCTGGAGTTTGTCTGCAGTAGCTGGGGGCCCTAGTACACCCATTCTCTCCCTCCCTCCCTCTCTCTCTCTCTCTCTCTATGTCTGTTTCTGCTTCTTTCTCTCTCTCTCTCTCAAACAGACAAATGAATAAAAATAACAAAAAAAAAACAATTTAATTACAAAAAAAAGTGAAGGGCTGGGGGGATGGCTTAGCAGTTAAGGTGCTTGCCTGCAAAGCCAAAGGACCCAGGTTCAATTCCCCAGTACCCATATAAAGCCAAATGTCCAAGGTGGAACATGCATCTGGAGTTCATTTGCAGTGGCTGGAGGCCCTGGTGCACACATTCATATTCTCTCTTTGCCGCTTTCTCTCTCACACAAACTAAATAAAACTACAAGCTAGGCGTGGTGGTGCACGCCTTTAATGCCAGCACTTGGGAGGCAGAGATATTAGGATCACCATGAGTTCAAAGCAATCCTGATACTACATAGTCAATTCCAGGTCAGCCTGAGCTAGAGTGAGATCCTACCTCAAAAAAAAAAAAAAAAAAAAAGAGAGAGAGAGAGAGAGAGAGGGAGAGAGGGGAGAGGAGAAAAAGAAAAATAAATTTACAGCCAGGTGTGATGGTGCACACCTTTAATCCCAGCACTCAGGAGGCAGAGGTAGGTAGGTAGACCGCCATGAGTTCAAGGCCACCCTGAGACATTCCAGGTCAGCCTGGCCTAGACTGAGCCCCTACCTTGAAAACAAAACAACAACAAAAAGTCACCAGTGTAGTAACCCATATTGGGCAGCAAGGCCACCCCCACCCCCTTCTTCTTCTTCCGCATCTGGCCCGCAGACCAGTCGCCAACATGCAGCTCTTTGTCTGTGCTCAGGAGCTACGCACGCTCAAGGTAACCAACCAGGAGACGGTCATCCAGATCAAGGCTCGTGTAGCCCTGCTGGAAGGCATCACCCCGGAAGATCAAGTTGTGCTCCTAGCAGGCACACCATTGGAAGATGAGGCCATCCTAGCCCAGTGTGGGGTGGAGGCCCTGACCACTCTAGAAGTAGCTGGACACATGCTGGGAGGTAAAGTCCATGGTTTCCTGGCCTGTGCTGGAAAAGTGGGAGGTCAAACTCCCAAGGTGGCCAATACAATATAACTGGCACTTTGTCAATGTGGTGCCCACCTCTGGCAAGAAGGGCCCGATGCTAACTCTTGAGTCCTATGTAATATTGGCTTTCACTAATAAAGTCACTTTGCCCAAGCCAAAAAAAAAGTCAAGACTAGTAGTACAGGAGTATTACAAAAACAAATCCCAGGCATTAGAGCAATGCAGCAGGACACCCCTTTCCACTCTGGCAACCACAGGTAAAAGACCCCCCAACCCTGCCACAGGCAGGTGCACAGGGCGCCCCAAGGGCGGGCACGCACACACACCCACACACACAAATGAATAAAAACATTAAAATCGCCGGGTGTGGTAGTGAGTGCATGTAGCACAGGCCTTTAATGCCAGCACTTGGGAGGCAGAGGTAGGAGGATCACCATGAGTTCAAGGCCATCATGATACTACATAGTGAATTCCAGGTCAGCCTGAACTAGAGTGAGACCCTACCTCGAAAAAAAAAAAAAAAAAAAAAAGAGGGAGCTGGCTTAGTGGTAAAGCGCTTGCCTGTGAAGCCTAAGAACCCTGGTTTGAGGTTTGATTCCCCAGTACCCAGGTAAGCCAGATGCACAAGGTGGCGCATGCATGTGGAGTTCATTTTCAGTGGCTGGAGGCCCTGGTGCGTGCTCGCTCTCTCTCTCTCTCTCTCACTTGCTCACTCTCTGTTGCTCTCAAATAAATAAAAATAAGTTCAAGGCTGGCCAGAGCTACAGACTGAGTTTCAGGTGAGCCTGGGCTAGAGTGATACCTTGAATCAAAAAGTACATAAATAGGAGCAGGGCGTGGTGGCACACGCCTTTAATCCCAAGACTGGGGAGGCAGAGGTAGGAGGATCGCTGTGAGTTCAAGGCCACCCTGAGACTACAGAGTGAATTCCAGGTCAGCCTAGGCAAGAGTGAGACCCTACCTTGAAAAAAGCAAAACAAAAAATAAATAAATAAAAAGTAGCCTTATACAGCCTAAGATTCTATCAAGAAAGGATTGCTCTTATATACTCTTTAATTAATTTATTTATTTATTTATGAGCAGAGAGCGCATGGGTGCATCAGGGCCTCCTGCTGCTACAAACTTCAGATGTGTGTACCACTTTGGGTATCTGGCTTTACATGAGTAGTGAAGACTCAAACCCAGACAGGCAGGCTTTACAAGGAGGCACCTGTAACTACTGAGCCATCTCCCCAGACCACTCTCTCTTTTTTTAAGTATCAACAACTGACACTGAGCAACTTATTTTTCACAAGTGATATAGTAGACACTGTTATGAATCAAGGCATTATGATTATGAATGGGCTACAATGGCATTGGATAGGGCTTTCCTGACATTAGCAAAGTGACATTCATGTTACAGCCATTTACCTAGCAACAGGTGTCAGATCAAAGTTAGTAAAGCTTCTATCAGTACCAGGAATAGCTAATGATTTTTCTCGACAAATTACTTCGCAATTCCTCTGGCCAGCAGAATTCAAACAGTATGGTCAATATCTATCTTTGCAAATGATTGCATAGGTGAAATATGCTAAAGGTAGGCGGCTTTCCCATCGTTACTTGGACAAGATAGTGGGAAAGACTGAGACACTGTTTCAGCAAGTCCTCTAAGAGTGCCCTATTTTTAGCTCCATGGCTAGGAGCTGATTCAGGTCAGGCTTCCTGCAGGCCCAAATCCACAAGTGTTACAAAAGGGGAGAGCCTATCTAAATGAGGTAACGTGGAGGGAAAGACTACTAGAAGGTGAAGTCTCCTCCCTGCTCTAAAGACTATTGTTTAGATTACTGACTTCTCAGAAATGTGTTTTTCGTGATTTTACAGGACAAACTGTTGCTCCTTTGAAATCTTTTCTTCACATTTTATTTTTTTTTAATATTTTATTTTTATTTATTTGAGAGAGAGAGAGACAGAAATAGGCAGGGAGACAGAGAATGGGCACGCCAGGGCTTTCAGCCACTGCAAACTCCAGATGTGTGCGCCCCCTTATGCACCTGGCTTACATGGGTCCTGGAGAATCGAACCAGGGTCCTTTGGCTTTGCAGGCAAGTGCCTTAAGTGCTAAACCATCTCTCCAGCCCTTCTTCACATTTTAAAAGGGCAACCTGCGGTTGGTAACACTTTCCTTCTCATCATGGGTCTTAGTCAAGTCTACAGGATAACTGAGCATCACCTAAGTTAGACTCAACATACTCAAAACTGGGTCCAAAATTGCAGAGAGCAGTGTCTATCTAAATCCCATTACAAGATACAAAAAAAAAAAAAAAAAAAGAGTGGTGCCTGATATTAAAGACTTTGTGCAACTACCTCTTGCCCACTAAAAATAAAGAGACCCCGGGCTGGAGAAATGGCTTAGTGGTTAAAGAGTTTGCCTGCAACTGGTTCAATTCTCCAGGAACCACCTAAGCCAGATGCACAAGGGGGCGCATGCATCTGGAGTTCGTTTACAGTGGCTAGAGGCCCTGGCGCATCCATTCACTCCCTCTCTCTTTCTCTAATAAATAAGTAAAATATTTTTTAAAAATAAATAAGGAGACCCCACTACAACACAGGGTTTGTTCTATTCACCAATGACCCATGGCCTAGAATTCTAAAATACACATCTTTCTGCTTCAATTAGCTAGGGCTTGGATAACTCAATTCCAAAGATGAATTTCTACCTAGTTCCTAAACAAACATGCTAAAGCTATTTAATACTATGTAGTAAATATGAAATAACTCCATTTCCTCTTCTGTTTCTGGGGGTGCTGAGGAGTCCAAGGCAGCTAACACAGAGGAAGCCAACTTTTCTCCATCTGGAAAATTCAGAAATGGAGAAAACTGTTTACCTACTTACTAACACTAAGGACTGGGGTGGGTGTGTGAACACGCCCCACCCACATGACCGAACCCTGAATTCTGAAAATGAGAGCAGTCTAATGAACTAAGAGAGGGTTTAGGAGTCTGTTCAGGGGTTAAAAGGGCCACGCCTGCCACACAATGGAAAAGATTTGTACCTGTTAGCTCACTTTGTTTAAAATATTTTGTGCTTATAAGGATGTGAAACTTGGGGTCTCTAGAAAATTGCTAGCCTACTGTTTTTAGAAATGAATAAACAGTACTAAGCAAACCATTTTCTCATAAGCAGAAAGCTCAAAAAGGTGACAAAAACAAAGACTCCCCCCCCCAGCAAAAAATTAAAAACAAAAACAAAAATCCAAGGTTATTGTGAGGAGAGGGGGAACAATTCTTAAGCAAAAGGAAAGCTGACTGTAAAAGGTAAAAAATATACAGAACAATTATATGCAACTTTTATCCTAGTACTCCAAGGTGCTATTTTTCGAATATAGGATGGATTTTGATGGCTACACACCTACAACATATGGTTATATAATGTGGAACAAGCTCTCTAAAGAAAAAAAAAAAAAACAGAGACATCTTTCCAAGCAACTATATTAGCAAAGTTTGACCACTAACCATCAAGGAAAATATTCCGGTCAAGAAGGGCCGAGAATTCCCACTTCATACCGTCCTTACTATCAAACGTATTTTTTTTTTTGGTCACCTGGCTTACTTGGTCGGACACACTATAGGGTGGGATTTACTCAAACAATTCGTTGGAACTATCGTAATAGGAGGTTCGGTTTCCTTAAAGGCAGCAAAGTGCGCCCCTAGCTTCGCGTGACACCGCTCAACCTGTCTACCCCACATTCCAAAGTCCAGTGGCAGAAAGGGAGGGAAAAAAAAAAAAAAGAAAGAAGAAAGGTGTTCCAGCAGACAGTCGGGCTGGTGCAGCGTGGTTTGCTGGCGGTGCAAACGGTGGCCTTCTAAAATCAGAAGAGGGAAGGTGAATGCGGAACCCAAGTGAGAACACCCAGGGGTCCCCAGCACAGGTCGCCAGGTCCCCAAAGCAATCCCGCCGCGAGCCAGGTCTCGCAACTTGTCGTCCCCAAGCCCGGCGTCTACAATGGGGCCGCTGTGACGACAAGCCGGCCACGGCCACGCGCGGGTCCCCGGGACGCGGGCTTCGGAGCATCCCGTCCCCTCCCCCTCCACGTCCCCCCCCCCAAAATCAACACCACCACCACCACCACCACCACCACCACCACCACCACCCCGACCCCGACGCTCTCCCATTACCTGCTCCGCCACTGCCCGGAACAAGCACGAGCCGTCCTTGGCGACCAATTTCCGATACAAGCCCATCTTCTGCAGATGCACGTCCATAGACGTCGCTTCGTCGCGCGCTCCCACGCCGCCCCGGTCCCCGCCGTCCGGCGCGCCGACGGCCGCCTCCATGTTGCCGGTCGGCCGCACTGCGTGCGTCGCCGCGGGTCAACCCCACATGGCCGAGTCGCCTGCTGCTGCTGCTGCTGCTGCTGCTGCTCGACGTGCCGGCCCGGAGCAGGCGGAGGGTCGGGTTCGGCGAGCAGGAAGCGGCGGCGGCAGCGGCTGCAGCCCGAGGCGGAGCTCCGCGTTCTCCCGGCGCACACGGGAGCTCTGCCTTAGTGCATGGCCGTGCGCACGCGGCCTCCTCCCGGGACGGACCACGTCCCCCGCCGAGGGGGAATCCGTCCGGGGCGAGACGAGCTTTCAAAACAAAAGCCCAGACAGCAGACAAGTCACTCACTGCCCAGCTCCGAGGGGGTCTCCTCCTCCGCCGCCGCCCGCCCCCCCCACAAACACACACAAGTTTCCTGGTCCCGGCTGCCGGGTGGTAGCGTGCGCGCGCAAGCCCGGCCGGCTGGAGGTGAAGCGAGGCCTGCGTTCCCCGGCCACACACACGCACGCACGCACGCACACGCACGCACGCACGCGCGTCCTACACCGGCGGAACCGAGGAAACCAAAAGAGAAAGCCGCCTCGGCCTGTCGTTTTCCAGCACACACCTTCTCGGGAGAGTACCGCCGGAGGGGCGGGGAAAAAGCGACGTTGAGAGCCCCGACGGGAGGGCAGCACCCTCACAACCCCGCAATTTGTTTTCGCTTTCGGCAACCACCACCACTACCACTACCCCTGCCGCCGCGCAAAGGATGTCGGGAGATGTAGTTTGGGCAGCGGCAGGAAGTCGGCGTGCGGCGGGGGAGGGGCGGGAGAACTCTCCCAGCGGACCTACCAGGACGAGGGAGACCCCTCCCTCCCCACGACACACACACACACACACACACACCGGAAGGATTGTTGGACTACAACTCCCGACAGCGCACGGGACTGGTTGCCCGCCCGCCCTCGGGAGCTGGCTTCGCGCTTCCCAGGCCGCGTCCGCGAGCCGGCCGTAGGGTTCGACGTCCCTCGGGGACAGACTTGCGCGCGCCGCCCCGCCCCTCCTCGCCCCGCCCCGCCCTCCTCGCCGGCGTCCTCCCCGTGCGTCGCGGGGGATGTGCGCGCCGGCAAGTCTGCGTGGAGTTGCCAGGGACTCGGCGGTGGCGGCGTGAGCTCTTTGTGTGTTTGCAAACAGAGGGCGCACCTGTCTGCACCCCTCCCCCCGCCTGCGTCCCCGCCGCGGTCCCGGCGTTTCCATAGACGTGACCCCCGCCGCCCGTCCAATCAACCGCGGGCTTGCTGATTCCCCTTAGAAATCAAGGGACAGCTCACAGGATGGCAGGATGATGGCTTTGGCTGCGATGTTTCCTCTTGTCACTGCAGATGGCACTGTTAGAAGAAGTTATATTTTTTTTTGGGGGGGGGGTCTTGGAAAATTCATCTTATTAATTGTTTGATAACATGCTGGACTTTGCCATTGGGCCCCACGGTGCTCCAGTCTTGAGACTCCAGTTCCTATCATCCGAAGTTGCAGAACTGGAAATTGGCCAAGTTAGATTAGGCTTTAGAATCCCGCATTTATCCAACATGCTTCTGGGATAGCAGAATTTTATTTTATTTTTTTTAAGGGGCTGGCTGACAGAATTTTATTTTATTTTATTTTTTTCCTTGAGGTAGGGTCTCACTGTAGCCCAGGCTGACCTGGAAGTCACTGCGTAGTCTTAGGGTGGCCTCGAACTCATGGAGATCCTCCTACCTCTGCCTCCCAGAGTGCCGGGATTAAAGGCGTGCACTACCACGCCCAGCTGGGATAGCAGATTTTACTAGTACACAATAGCATCTGGTGTCACTTAAGTACATGGTAATTAGTGAAAACTACTCCAGTCTTGTGGCCACAGTAGAGGAAAAGGAGAAAAGTAGAAAACTCAAACGTAGGTTTAGACGTGTTAGTCTTTGGAATGAGAGAACAAGGCAGACCAGATGGTAAAAATCCAACATAAGTTACTGAAAATTGTTAGACGTTGTTTTCAGCATTTTCATGTGCAAGCAATTAGTCGTGTGCTCATTTAATAAAGCATCTAGATTTGAGTTTTAATGTTTAAATATCACATCATTGTGCTATTTTTAGAAAATAGAAGCATTATGACCCAAATGAAAACATTTTCTTATTCCAATTTTGAGATTTTTAATGGTGTAGCGAGAAAACACTTAGAAAAATGTCCAATTTTAGGTCAAACCTGTTGCTTTGTGAAAAAATATGTTCACACTACTTAGACTTCATAATCTGCTCAAGAAAAATGCAGACTGTTGCCAATACTTTCATAGCTTGCCTTTTAGACCTACAGAGAATTTTTTTTTAATTTTTATTGATTTGAGAAAGATAGAGGCAGAGAGAGAAAATGAGCATACCATGGCCTTCAGCCACTGCAAACGAACTCAGATACATGCCCTTGTGTCTCTGGCACAAGAGGCAAGAACCTTAACTGCTAAGTCATCTCTCCAGCCCCAGAGAATTTTTTTTTAATGTTTATATATTTCATTTATTTACTTATGAGGGATAAAACACATGTGCGAGCCAGGGCTACCAGCCACTGCAAACAAACGCCAGACGCATGCCCAGCCTTGTGCATTGCTTACATGGGAACTGGTGAATTGAATCTTGGTCCTTAGACTTCGCAGGCAAGGGCTAAGCCATCTCTCGAGCACTAAATGTTTATCTAAGCTGTAAAGCTTATGTACCTAATTTCTAAAATCTAAGACTCATCAAATTTCAGACCTTCTGTTATGCCAAAAGAAAATCTCTTTTCTAATTTTTATTTTGGTATTTATTCCGTAAGAATTTCCAAAGCTACTTACATATTCCATATGTAGTTACGGAAAAACTGTAGGTATCATGATGTCAAGATTGCATTGCTCAGCATCTTGGAGATACAAGAAAAACACATTTCCAGGGACTGCATATGTCAAAATTGATCAGCACTTGTTTTGAAATTGAAATGCTTAAGGTGTATTTCATTAATTTTTCATTCATTCAGATAAAAAGCTTTGCTCAGTTCTATATGCACAATAATTTTTATTTCTTAGCGGCTGATAGTGTTTTAAGCATATTTAAGGCATATCTGTATTTGCATCATTTAAATATGCTTTATAATTTTTATTTGTGTGTGCATGTATAAGACAGAGGAAAACTTCAAGATACCTGTGCTCTCCATTGGAGAGAGGGTCCCTTGCTGTCACTGGAAACCTTTCCCCTGGGGAGATGGGAAGATGTCTTCACCCCAAAAAGGCCTTACTTAGATGGCAAACCAAAGTACAATTATACCAATACCAGATGGTGAACCAATGAGTTTATTGGGGAGGGTCGCTTACAGAGCATGGAGAGGGGTTCAGTGGGGCTCACTATATTGGAATTACCCTGTGCGGATGCTCCTCCGTCAGCCTCAGGTGAGGGCTTACTTACAGAGCATGAGACTGCCCCCCCCCCAAAAGCACTTCAGTGGGGCTCATCTTTCCAGGAGACAAGTTCCTCTAGCTGTCATCAGGAGACAGCCTTTCCTTTTACTAGCATGTCAGACTATTGGGGAAATTCCATTTCCTTGAGGGTGCCCTGTTTCGATAGTCCGATAACGAAAGGAAAGGTCACAAATGTCTCTTTACAATTATATTTATTTCTTTCAAGTCAGTTACAATAATAGTATAAATCAAAATAACGATTGATATGATCATTAAGTATTGTAGTATAAAACCTGTTATTTGGGTCTATTTTCAATGTGTATTTAAATTACTAAGTACTGGGCTGAAGAGATAGATGCCTTAGCGGTTAAGGGACTTGCCTGTGATGCCAAAAGACCCAGGTTGGATTCCCCAGTATCCACATAAGCCAGATGCACAAGATGGTGCATGCATCTGGAATTTGTTTGCAGTGAGTGGCTAGAGGCCCTGGCACACCTATCCACTCTTTCTGCCTCTCTCTCTAAAATAAGTAAATCAAATATTTAAAAAATAAATTATTGAATACTAAAAAGAAGAGTTCTTTATCAGAATTGATTAAAATTCTGTTTTGTAAAAATAACTTGTTATGAAGCCAGTCATGGTGGTACATACCTTTATTCCCAGCACTCGGGAGGCTGAGGTTGAGGATCTCCATGAGTTCGAGGCCAGCCTGAGACTACATACTGAATTCCAGGTCAGTATGGGGTAGAGTAAGACCCTACCTTGAAAACTCAAAAAAACAATGCCTTGTTATAAGAAGTCAGGGAAGAATGACGAGTCTGACAAATTGCTCATCACTTCCACTGAATGAATGTAAGAACAGCCCCACTCTGCTTCTACTTCCAAAATTAGAAGAGAAGGAGGGATGGCTTAGTAGTTAAGGCACTTGCCCCAGGACCCACGTAAGCCAGATGCACAAGGTGGCACATACGTCTGGAGTTCGTTTGCAATGGCTGGAGGTCTAGAGGTCCTGGCATGCACATTGTCTATCTGTCTCCTCTGTCTCTCTCTGCTTCTCTCTCTCTCAAATAAATAAATAAAAATTTAAATTAAAAAAGATGCACCTGTTGAATCTGACCCCAGGACTACATAAGGAAATCCTTTAGATATTCTGAGCCTTAAAGGAGGATCACCATGAGTTCAAGGCCAGCCTGAGAGGATCACCATGAGTTGAATTTCAGGTCAGTGAATTTCAGGTCAGTCTGGGCTAGAGTAAGACCCTACCTCAAAAAACAAAACAAAAGAAAAAAGATATTCTGAGACCTAATCCAAGACAGACCCTCTGCTGGCCAATTCTCCAAATATAGTTCAATACTAAGAACTTTTCTTTTTTTCTCTCCCTTCCTTCCTTTTTTTTTTTTTTTTTTTTTTTGTTTTTGTTTTTGTTTTTTGTTTTTCAAGGTATGGTCTCACTGTAGCCCAGGCTGGAATTCACTCTGTGGTCTCAGGCTGGCCTCAAACTCATAGTGATCCTCCTATCTCTGCCTCCTGAGTGCAGGGACTAAAGGCATGCACCACCACGCCCGGCCAGATATTTTCTTTCCTTGTACAGAACACGTGTTAGTTTGTTTACTCTGACAAACTTTGGGTATAATAATTGCCATGGATGGAATTTATTTTCTGCTTGGATCAAACATGCAAAGAAAGCATTCTACCACTAAGCTATACCAACAGCTCCAGAATTTCTTAATTTTTTAAATTTTATTTATTTATTAGAGACATAGGGAGAGAAAGAAAGAAAGAGAGAGAATGGGTGCACCAGGGCCTCTAGCCACTGCAAACAAATTCCACACACATGTGCCACCTTGTACATCTGGCTTAGAAGGACCTGGAGAATTGAACCTGGGTCCTTAGGCTTCATAGGCAAGTGACTTAACCTTAAGCTATCTCTCCAGCCCCATTTTTTTAAAAATGATAGGTTATATCAAAATAAGGCATTATGGTAGACAACCCTTCTATTATGGCCCCCAGCGATTCTACTATTCACTATTAGGTTTCCTTTCTTTCTTTCTTTGTTTCTTTGTTTCTTTCTTTCTTTCTTTCTTTCTTTCTTTCTTCCTTTCTTTTTCTTTTAATCGAGGTAGGGTCTCACTCTATCCCAGACTGATCTGGAATTCACTAAATTCACTATATAGTCTCAGGGTAGTGTCAAACTCAGCAATTCTCCTACCTCTGCCTCCCCGAGTGCTGGGATTAAAGGCATGTACTACCACGCCTGGCTCACTGTGTGGTTTCCACACATTGCTGTGATGGCATTCACTTTGTGCCAAGGTTAGACTTAGTGACCAACACAAAAGGTCAAAAGCGATGTGATGGCTCTCTTCCAAGGTTAGGTTAGGTTATAGGAAACTTTGCTGCATTTTGGCTGTCTTCTCTCCTCTTTCCTCCCCACCCCCACTCACTCATGGAAAGAGGCTGGCTGCTCCTTGTCAGATTTAAGAGATGTTTCTTTGGTAAGAGTGTCTGTAGCCTAGCTGAGCTTGGTGGCACATGCCTTTAGTCTCAGCACTCAGGAGGCAGAGGTAGGAGGATCGCCTTGAGTTTGAGGCCACCCTGAGACTACATAGTGACTTCCAGGTCAGCCTGAGCTAGAGTGAGACCCTACCTTGAACAGTCAAATTAGGAGTGAATCTACCAAGCAGGTCAAGCATTCAGATGACTAAACAAACCCTGCTAAAAATCTTAGCTCTAACCTCAAGAGATGCCTAGAGCCAGAACCAGCAGAGAAGCTCTGAAAATTTGGGCATCAGAAATACCTAAGTTTTGGAGGTCTTTGTTATTCAGCAAAAGATACGTAAATCAGATAGAATACATCATTCATGTCTTTGATGGCAAATTGAATGAATTTCTTTTTAAAATATTTTTTATTTATAGAGAGAGAGAGAGAGAGAGAGAGAGAGAGAATGGGCACCTCAGGGCCTCTTGCCTTTCAGACAGAAAAGCCATTTTGTGCATCCAGCTTTCATGCCACTAGTATTCCATTTTCCTCTTTCCCCTCCTCATGATCTCTTCCTCTCCTTATGATCCCCCCTTCTAATTTTGTGACACACACATGTATCTATCATGTATGTATGTATGTATGTATGTATGTGTGTATGTATGTATATATCCACATACCCATATAACTATATAACTTTAGGTTTCACATATGGAAGAAAGCATGCCACGTTCATCTTTTTTTTCAGGTAATTTTTAAAATTTATTTTATTTTTATTGACAACTTCTTTAATTGTAGACAATAGCCCATGTTGTTTCCCTCCCTCCCCCCACGTTCATCTTTTTGAGTCTGGCTTATTTCGCTTAACATAATGATTTCCAGTTCCACCCATTTTCCTGTTAATTGTCAAGATATTTTGTTTGTTTATTTCAGTTTTTCAAGGTAGGGTCTCCCTCTAGCCCAGGCTGCCCTGGAACTCACTATATAGTTTCTGGGTGGCCTTGAACTTTTTTTTTTTAATGGCTGAATAAAATTTGAAGTGTCCAAGAGCTGGGCGTGGTGGCGCACGCCTTTAATCCCAGCACTCGGGAGGCAGAGGTAGGAGGATCGCCATGAGTTCGAGGCCAGCCTGAGACTACAGAGTGAATTCCACGTCAGCCTGGGCTAGAATGAGACCCTACCTCGAAAAAGCAAAAAAAAAAAAAAATTGAAGTGTCCAGGCATGGTGGCATACAACTTTAATCCCAGCCCTCAGGAGGTAGACATAGGGTTGCAGTGACTTCAAGTCCAGCCCGAGACTATATAGTGAATCACAGGTCAGCCGGGGCTAAAGCGAGACCCTACCTCAAAAAAAATTTCTTCAAGTGTCTATGTACCACACTTTCTTTCTTCCTGGGGAGTTTTAGTGATCTTTGAGTGTCCAGCACTCTATTCGTATGCTAAGCCCATCCAGAGCAGAGAATGGCTCTGTTGCTCTCAAAACAGGTAACACTGTCATCACATTCAAGATATGAATATATCTTGTCAATAAATATTTGATTTGATCCTAGTTGTTAAAAAAAAAAAAAAAGAAAAATCCCACAGCCAGGTGTTGGTGATCACCTTTAATCCCAGCCCTTGGGAGGCTAAGGAAGAGGGAATCACCATGAGAGTGTAGCTAGCATGAGGCTACAGCCTGGGCTAGAGTGAGACCCTACCTTGAAAAAAAAAAGTAGGAAAATCCCAAATATCCATCAACTGATGGATGAATACATAAAACATGATATAGCCACGTAAGGAAATAATATTACCAAAGAAGTATTAATATAAACTATGAAACGGAGGAGCCTTAGAACACTACGTAAAATAAAACACTACTAGCACACATATTATGAAAATGTCCGGAATAAGTAAATCTATTGTCAAAAAGTACAAAGGGCCAGGCACGGTGAGACACGCCTTTAATCCCTGGCATTCGGGAGGCAGAAGTAGGATCACAGTGAGTTCGAGGCCACCCTGAGTTTACATAGTAAATTCAAGGCCACCCTGAGACTACACAGTGAGTTCAAGGCCACCCTGAGACTACACAGTGAATTCAAGGCCACCCTGAGACTACATAGTGAGTTCGAGGCCACCCTGAGACTACATAGTGAGTTCGAGGCCACCCTGAAACTACATAGTGAATTCCAGGTCAGCCTGGGCTTGAGCGTGACCCTACCTCAAAAAAAAAAAAAAAAAAAAAAAAAAAAAGTACAAAGGATTTGGAAGTGGAAGAAATAGACTTTTGAGTAGAGATGAAAATGCTCTATAATTAGATAATATTAATGGCTGTACAGCTCTATGAACATACTAAAACCAAGAGGTTGTATACTTTAAAAAGTAAATTTCAGGGCTGGAGAGATGGCTTAGCGGTTAAGGCATCTGCCTCCTAAGCCTAAAAACCCGGTTCCACTCTGCAGGTCCCACGTTTAGCCAGATGCAAAGTGACACAAAGGCGCAATGCTGCACTTGACCACAAGGGGGTGCACACATCTGGATTTCATTCACAGCAGCTGAGAGACTGCTGGTGCACCAATCTCTGTCTTCCTCTGCCTCTCTGTCTGTCTCTCTCTCTCTCTAAAAATAAAAAAAAATTTTAAAAAGTAAATTTCAGCTGGGTGTGTTGGTGCACGCCTTTAATCCCAGCACTCAGAAGGCAGAGACAGGAGGATCGTCGTGAGTTCAAGGCCACCCTGAGACGACATAGTGAATTCCAGGTCAGCCTGAGCTAAAGAGAAACCCTACCTCAAAAATAACAAAAAAAAGTAAATTTCATGGAATGCAAATTAGTTCCTAATAGATGTATTGCAAAAAATATGTAAGAGTACAAATACTTAAAATAACTAAAAAATGAATTAGTTTATTAGTTGGCTTTAGATCTACTAAGGGGTTTCAATTTATAGTACGAAGCATTTTCTTGTGCCAAAATCTGTTTACAATTAATTCAATTAGTGTTGGTTTCATATTCCCTAATTAGCAAAAACAGTTAACATGTTTACACTGATTAATTTAGTAATATAACAAGATTACTTGGTATTAACTTGTAGGATAAACATCCACAACTTTACCAAAAACATATTCAGTCCTCTCATTATCCTTTTTTGTAAAACATTAAACATAATCTTAGAGATAGAAGTGGACAATTGAGTGCCAAGAAAAAAATAACACACAATGCCATTAAATGAGAAGTATGTAGCAGGGTCCAACCTTTCTACTTGTTTTAATAGTGCTTTGCCATAAACATTCTAGGGGAGAAGGTATTTCTACTGCAGCTCTTAAGACTATAATAAACAAGATAATAACTGGTTTAAAAGCTGATCTAAGAAACCTGTTTAAAAGTCACTGATCAAGGGCTGAAGGGATAGTTTAGCGGTTAAGGCGTTTGCCTGCGAAGCCAAAGGATCCAGGTTTGATTCCCCAAGACCCACGTTAGCCAGACTTGTAATCTCAGTGCACTGGCAGGTTGAGACAGGAGAATGCCTGGGGCTTGCTGGCCAGTTTCTAGCCTAATTGGTGAGCTCCAGATCAATTAGAGATCCTGTCTCAAAAGGGGAGGAGGGGACTGGAGAGATAGCTTAGTGGTTAAGGCACCTGCAAAGCCTAAGGATACAGGTTCAATTCCCCAGTACCCATGTAAGCCAGATGCACAAGGTGGCATGTGTGTCTGGAACTTGTTTACAGTGGCTGGAGGCCCTAGTGAGCCCATTCTCTCTCTATCTGCCTCTTTCTCAGGAATAAAAATAAATAAATAAATAAATAAATAAATAAATAAATAAATAAATAAATATTTTAAAAGGGGGGTAGGGGACTGGAGAGATGGCTCAGTGGTTAAGGTACTTGCCTGCAAAGCCTAACGACTGGAGTTCAATTCCCCAGTACCCAAGTAAATCCAGATGCACAAGGTGGAGAGCAGGCATCTAGAATTTGTTTGCAGTGGCTGGAGGCCCTGGTGCACCCCTCGTTCTCTCTCTCTCTCTTCTTGAAAAAAATTAAAAGGGCTGGAGAGATGACTTAAACAGTTAAGGCATTTGCCTGCAAAGCCAAAGGATTCCAGTTTGACTCTCCAGGACCCACATAAGCCAGATGCTCAAGGGGGCGCATGCATGTGGAGTTCATTTGCAGTGGCTGAGACTCTGGCGTGCCCATTCTCTCTCTCTGCCTCTTTCTCTCTGCTTCTTTCTCTCTCTCAAATAAATAAATAAATATATCTATATATATAGATTTTTTAAAAGAAAAAGAAAATAAATAAAGAAAAGGGGTTAGAACTGAGTAGGGAAAGTTACTTAACAGGAGTATGGATAAAGGGTTACTTACAGGAACAAGGATGACCCAAAGACAGCTGAATCATATAATCTCAGGGCCTTGCGTGTATTGTAAGTTCCAGGGACTTCCTGTGACCTGTGAGATCTTTATAACCTGAGCCTCATTTACTTCCTGAGTCCGGAATAAGTTTTTTGAGTCCTCATTAAGTGTGTGTGTGTTCCCACACAGGCAAAGGTCCCTTGCTGCTACAAATGAATTTCCCAGTTGGCTTTACATGTCTAGTGGCTTAGGAATTGAACCCAGGCAGGAAGACTTTGCAAGCACCTTTATGACAGCTGAGCCATCTCTCGAGACCAGATTTTTGGGTCTTAATGAGCCTGTGTTTCAATCTGGAACATCCCAATTAGCCTCCCTCCAGGATGAAATGTTGCAATTGGGAGGAAGCAGATGGAGGGAGCAGTGCATGAGACATTAACCTAGGAATGTCACAGAAATGTCATAGAAAGTAGACTCCTAGTGCCCGAAAAATGCCGGGTGACGAAGGGTTACTGGGCCCAGTGTACCAACCAACAGCTGAATTTCAGAGATTCCACTCTGCCCCCAGTCAGCTAGTTCACATCAATTCTGTCCTTGTGTTACTGGTTTCTTAGCTTTGGATGGGCTTAGCTTAGTTTAGGGGTCAGCAATGGTCACTGAGACTTCCCAAGCCAGTGTTCTTGTCTTTTTTAAAAATATATTTTAATTATTTATTTATGTGAGAGAGAGAAAGAGGGAGAGAGATTGAGAGAGAATGGGCACGCCAGGGCCTCAAGCCACCTGAAACGAACTCCAGATGCGTGTCCCCCTCTTGCATCTGGCTTACGTGGGTCCTGGAGAGTCAAACAGGGATCCTTTGGCTTTGCAGACAACCGCCTTAACTGCTAAGCCATCTCTCTAGCCCTAGCTGAGACTCTTAAATATTAGCTTTAAGACTATACTTTCAGGGATCATTTCTTTTTGTTTTCTTTTATTTTTTAAAAGTTTTTAAAATTATTTATTTATTTATTTATTTGAGAGAGAGAAAAAGGCAGACAGACAGAGAGAGAGAAAGAATAGGCACACCAAGGCCTTCAGCCACTATAACCAAACTCCAGACACATACACCACTTTGTGCATCTCGCTTATGTGAGTCCTGGAGAATCAAACCTGGGTCCTTTGGCTTTGTAGGCAAGTGTCTTAACCACTAAGCCATGTCTCCAGCCCTCAGGGATCATTTCTATAGTTCCTTAAATGTTAGCTTTCCTGAGGACTCCTGGCCACACATTATCTCTTTATCCCCTCAGCACATTTGAAGTGTTCTCATCATTCACCACATCATACTATGCTTTGCTCCTCTCTGCTCCTGAGGCACAATTGAACATATTAGCAAATAGTACATAAGGCCATGTTTTTATTTTTTTTCATATACACATTATGTTCTTGACAGTTAAATGGTAATCTTTACTTTGTAGTCATGGGGTAAAAATTTGCCTATCCGTTTCCCTTGTTGGGTATTGTTTATCTACTATAATAAATGGCACCTAAAAATATTCAAATAGGGCCTGGGAAGAAAGGTCAATTGGTGTGAAAACAATAGTTCGTATGAACCAAGTATGAAAACCTGAATTTAACCCCCAGAACCCACATTAAAAAAAAATCTGGGGCTGGAGAGATGGCTTAGGGGTTAAGGTGCCTGCCTCCTAACCCTAAGGACACTGGTTCCAATCTCCAGTGGTTCCAATCTCTAGGTCCCACGTTTAGCCAGATGCAAAGTGACACAAGGGTGCAATGCCACAGTCGGCCACAAGGGGGTGCGCACATCTGGATTTCGTTCACAGCAGCTGAGACACTGCTCACGCGCCCATCTCTGTCTTCCTCCCCCTCTCTCGCTGTCTCTCCAAAAAAAAAATAAGATAAAATAAAAAGGTTTAAAAATAAATCTGAATGTGGTGACACACGCTTGTAATCCCACTGCTGGGGAGACAATGACAAATGGATTCCTGTGTCTCTCAGGCCACAAACACATCCACATATACACACTAAAAAAAAAAAAAAAAAAAAAAGAAATATCCAACTCACATACTGTGAACAATAGTCTCTATTAGGTCTCTTGTTATATTTAAGGAACTCTGTTTTGCATATATTATCTTATGTAATTTTAAAACAAGCAAGGATTATCATTTCTATTTTAAATATGAGAACACTGACGTGGATGGAACTGGATAGAATTTTAATCAAGTCTTAGCCAGCTCCCAAGTTCTTGTACTATGCTGTATGCTTGGAGCGTAGGTACCTTACATTTTCAAGGTATATTGTGCATACTTCTATTTCTAGATTTAAGACAATCAGGGAGCGCTGCAGTTACATAATCATGGGCCATTGTAGACGTTATTTCTAAAGTGCTGAATCTACCCAAGATGGAGATCTTATTGTCTGCCTATTCAATGGTGGGCAAATAAAAAGCTGGGAGCAATATTGGGACTAGAGTTCCATCAGCATATTTACCCTGGTCAGGCTCCCAAAATAAAACCAGTGACCAGGGCTGGAGAGATGGCTTAGTGGTTAAGGTGCTTGCCTGCAAAGCCTAAGGACTCAGGTTTGAGTCCCCAGCACCCACGTAAGCCAGATGCACATGGTGGTACATGGAGTTTGTTTGCAGTGGCTAGAGACCCTGGTGCTCCCATTTTCTCTCCCTCAAATAAACAAACAGACAAATAAAAGATTTTAAAAACTGGCTATTTAAAGCTGCTTTGACTTATTTTCTGAGAAAAATACAGACCTGATATTAAACAAAGAGTCTTGGTTCATCTTCTCTGTCCAAGTTGCCTTTTTCTTCTTTTTCTGTGCACGGTATATGCACGTGTGTGTGCAGACGTGTGTGCCCCATGCATACAACTGCAGAGGCCAGAGGAAGATATCAAATGGCTTCTATCACTCTTCCACCTTACCTCCCCAACACACAGCGTCTCTCTTGCTGAATGTAGAGCTCTCCATTTTTTCAGTTAGACTGGCTGACCAGTGAACCTAGCTATGCTCCTTGTTTTCCTCAGTGTTAGGGTTATAGACAAGTGCAGCCATGCCTGGGTTTTTCTTTTTCTGATTTATTTTTTATTTATTTGTTAGAGAGAGAGGAACAGAGAGAGAGAAAGAGAGAGAGAGAGAATGGGCTCACCAGGGCCTCCAGCCACTACAAATGAACTAGATGCATGTGCCACCATGTGCATCTGGCTTATGTGGGACCTGGAGAATTGAACCTGGGTCCTTAGGCTTCTCAGGCAAATGCCTTAACTGCTAAGCCATCTCTCCGGCCCTATGCCTGGGTTTTTTAATGTGGGTTCTGGAGGGTGGGACTCAGGTCTTTGTGATTGCATAGCAAGTGCTCTTACATGCTGAGCCATCTCCCCAGCTCCTCTCTTATTCTTCTCTAAAAAGTTGCTTAATGAAGCCAGGCATGGTGGCACACACCTTTAATCCCAGCACTCGGGAAGCAGAGGTAGGAAGATCGCCCTGAGTTTGAGGCCACCCTGAGAATACAGAGTAAATTCCAGGTCAGTCTGGGCTAGAGGGAGACCCTACCTTGAAAAAAAAAAAAAAAGTAAAAAAGAAAAAAATAAAAAATAAAAAAAAGTAAAAGTTGCTTAATGAAACTATTAGTGAATAAGAAGGAATGGAAAAGGAGCTGTACCCACATAAAGTCGGATGCACAATGTGGTACATGCATCTGGAGTTCATTTGCAATAGCTGGAGGCCCTGGCATGCCCATTTGCTCTTTCTCTCTTTGTTTCTCTTTGCTTGCGAATAAATAAATAAAAATATTTTTTAAAAGAATGGGCTGAGTGTGGTGGCGCATGCCTTTAATCCCAGCACTTGGAAGGCAGAGGTAGAAGGATTGTCATGAGTTCAAGGCCAACCTGAGACAACATCGTGAATTCCAGGTCAGCCTGGTCTATACTGAGATCCTACCTCAAAAAAACAAAAACAAAAATAAAACAACAACAACAAAAAGAGTGGACCAGGTATGGTGGCACACACCTTTAATCCTGGCACTTGGGAGGCAAAAAAGTAGGAGGATCGCCATGAGTTTGAGGCTATCCTGAGACTATGTAGTGAGAAAAAAAAAAGGAGCTGGAAAGATGGTTTAGCAGTTAAGGTGCTTGCCTGCGTAGCCTAAGGACCAGGTTCAGTTCCGCAGAACCCACGTAAGCCAGATGCACATGGTGGCACATGTGTTTGGAGTTCTTTTGCAGTGGCGAGAGGCCCTGCTGTGCCCATTCTCTCTCTCTCTCTCTCTCTCTCTCTCTCTCTCTCTCTCTCTGTGTGATGAATAAATAAAAATAATTTTTTAAAAAACGAATGGAAAAAGCTGGGCGTGGTGGCACACGCCTTTAATCCCAGCACTCGGGTGGCAGAGGTAGGAGGATCGCCTTGAGTTCAAGGCCACCCTGAGACTGCATAGTTAATTCCAGGTCAGCCTGGGCCAGAGTGAGACCCTACCTCAAAAACCCAAAAAAAAAAAAAAGAATGGAATGCTGGTGGATAAAGGGGACAAAACACCTTATCAATATAGTCTATAAACATGAATAAAAATGTCACCATAAATTCTATTGAGCTATACAATCGATATATCAATTGTAATATTGACTGGCAAACCAAAGGAACCATTTTAATTCTTATATCATATTCAGCTTACTGTAATTGGTTAAGGAAAGATACACAGATCAGCATTACCATACCTGGGGTGAAAATTAGGTTTGGGCCATGGGTCAAAATTCCTTTCTAAGACTGTTTCCTGGCTGGGGGGTGGGTGATAGCTCAGTGGATAAAATACTTGCTGTGTAAGCATGAGGACTGGGGTTTGGATCCCCAACACCCCTGTAAATGCTGGGAAGGTCTAGTGAGCCATTTGTTACCCCAGCATGAGAGAGGCAGAGATGGGGGAATCCATGAGCAGGCTAGCTAGACTGCATTAGTGAGCTCTGACCTCAAGCAAGAGACCCTGCCGCAGGAAACAAGAAGGAGACCAGTCAAGGAAGACACCCCAAGTCAACCTCTGGCCTTTGTTCACATGCACACGTGCTCACACACGGCCTCTCTGGCCAACAACTCACTGGAAGGTATCCCATCCCTGGCACTGAAAATTTTCTAGTAACAATCTATGGCTTCTGAATGTTTCATTGTCCAGAAAAGTAGGTTCTATATGACTTATTTATATCTTCTTAGATTTTGATTAGCCCTCCCTCCACATTTCCTTTACTCAATCTCTTCCCCTGGCCTCACTTTGGCCTTTTCACCCCCATTAATCTGTTCTTCTACTTACATATATACAATACCATCCTATTAAGTCTCCCCTCCCTCTCTTTCTATTACCTTTATATCCCCTTTCTAGCTTACTGGCCTCTGCTACTGAGTTTTATTCCTACTCACATAGAAGTCTAATCATTTGTAGCTAGGATCCACATATGAGAGAAAACATGTGACATTTGGCTTTCTGGGCCTGGGTTACCTCACTAAGTATAATCCTTTCCAGATGCATCCATTTTCCTACAAATTTCATTTTTCTTTCTGCGGAGTAGAACTCCATTGTGTAAATGTGCCACATTTTCGTTATCCACTCATCAGTTGAGGGGCAACTAGGCTGGTTCCACTTCCTAGCTATTGTGAATAGAGCAGCAATAAACATGATTTTTATGGGGTTTTTTTCTTTGAGGTAGGGTCTCGCTCTAGCCCAGGCTGATCTGGAAATTCACTATGTACTTTCAGGGTGGTCTTGAACTCATGGAGAGCCTCTACCTCTGCCTCCCAAGTGCTGAGACTAGAGGTGTGCACCACCACACCCAACTAAGTATTAGTTTTTTTTTTTTTCAGGAGTATCATTAATGCGAATTTTAAAGGAATGGTAGCTCATGTGCTGCAGAGACCTTAACATGTGTGAAGCTGTAGAGACTAGGGCAGAGAGACAGAGTTTCTGTAGCTCTGTTTATATGTCAGAACAGGTGAGCAGCACGTTTATATCAGCCACATGCTTGTTCTCCAGTGTGGCAGATAACTGAGTCGACCTATTGCCGTATGATAGACTAGTTCTGCTTTTATTTTTTTCCCCTGACTCTCTTAACTGAAATGACCACTTAAAACCACATTTCAAAGATGGATTTTGTACAATAAGGAAATGGCAAAGATGAAAGTCTTCATTCTGAAAAATACTCTAAACCTGAATCAGCTAATGAGATTTCACTTCGGGTTGAGTTTGGGTTTAGGGTCACAATTGTGAAAGAAGTTGGCTCTAGGGAAACCTTAATCCTGAGAACATTTTTAAATTTTATTTTAGTATTATTATTTTTGTTTGTTTTTTTCCAAGGTAGGGTCTCACTCTAGCTCAGGCTGACCTGGAATTCACGATATAGTCTCAAGCTGGCCTTGAACTCATGGCGATCCTCCTACCTCTGCAGAGTGCTGGGATTAAAGGCATGTACCACCATGCCTAGCTACTTTTTTTGTTTTAAATAAGTTCCTGTTATTTAGCCCTCATCTTAGAAGGCAGTTCATTTGCAGATGGACACATGTGTACACCATTGCCAACAAATACATTCATAGTAATGGAAATCATGTCTGCACATGGGCACATTTTTATTTTATTTTTATTTTTATTTATTGAGAGAGAGAGAGATGGGTATGTCAGGGCCTCCAGCCACTGCAAATGAACTCCAGATGCATGTGCCCCCTTGTGCATCTGGCTTACTTGGTCCTGAGGAGTTGAACTTGGGTCCTTTGTCTTTGCAGGCAAGTGCCTTAACCACTAAGCCATCTCTCCAGCCTGGCACATTTTTATATACAAACCCTAAGTCACATGCATACATACCTCTGACACCTGAGAGGCACTTTCCCCCTCAAAAGTAATCACTGCAAAGATTGTACACATATTTACTTCTGCACAGTGAGAGTTTTCAGAATAACTCAGATGAATTCACTTTTTCTGATTGCTAATAAAATGAAAGGGAAAATTGAACAAATAAACACACTTTGGTCTTTGGAGAGTAGTTCACTACAATTTAAGTTTTAGCAGCAAAATGAACAGGGATGGTCTTAAGACACAACAGGCAAAACAGAAAAAAGAAAAAGAAAACAGAAAAGCCAGTGTGGTGGTCCTGATGCGCCCATACCCTTTCTCTCTCTCCCCTTGAAAATAAATAAATAAAAATATTTAAATATTTAAAATTAATTGCTAGGGCTGAAGAGATGGTTTAGCAGTTAAGGCACTTGACTGCAAAGCCTAACAGACTGAGTTTAATTCCCCAGTACCCACATAAAGCCAGATGCACACAGTGGCGCAAGTGCAGCAGATAGAAGCCCTGGTGTGTGTCTCTCTCCGCCAGGCTGGTGGTGCACATCTTTAATCCCAGCACAGAGGTAGGAGGATGACCGTGAGTTCAAGGCCACCCTGAGACTACATAGTGAATTCCAGATCAGCCTGGGCTACTGTGAGACTCTACCTCAAAAAACAAAAGAAAAGGAAAAAAGAAAGACATAAAGGGCCATGTCAAAAAATAGCCAAGTTCTCTGCATAAAAGAAGGGCCAAAAATTAAAAGCAAATTCATTATTCCTTATCCTTCCCCTGTACCTTTCCTATATTTTGCCAGTAAAAAAAAAAAATTAGTCTCTTTGACAGAGGGCAAAACCAGGGCTGGTGAGATGGCTCAGTGGTTAAAGGCACATGATGCTTGCAATGCCTGTTAGCCGCAGTTTGATTCCCCAGTACCCACATAACGCCAGATGCACAAAGTAGTACATGCACCCAGAGATGATTTACAGCAGCAGTATGGTGCACATACTCTCTGTCTCTGCCTGCAAATAAAAATATTAAAACAAAACAAAAACTAAGGGCAAAACTGAAGAAAGCCACAGACAACAGAAACACTTCAAAGTACACAGGGAAAATGTCTATGGGCTGGAGAGATAGCTTAGAGGTTAAGGCACTTGCCTGCAAAGCCAAAGGACCCAGGTTCGATTCCCCAATACCCACGTAAAGCCAGATGCACAAAGTGGCGCATGCATCTTGAGTTAGTTTACAGTGGCTGAATGCCCTAGCATGCCCATTCTCTCTCTCTCTCTTTCTTTCTCTAATACATAAATAAATTAAAATTTTTTTAATGCCTAAACTGAAGCCCCTGCAGTGGTGTGGGAACCACTGTTTTCCTACATGAAGATTTCTGATCTCTTTCCTATTTGAAACATGGAGTGGGCAGAATGTTTTAATCTTGAGTTTTTACTGTTGTAACCTAGGAACAATAATTTGAGGCTTTGAAGTAGGTACGTGTTGCCATGGAGACCAAGAGAAATCTCTCTGAGATCTCCTCCTGCAAGGAGTTTAACACTAAAAAAAGGATGTGAAGCTGGAAGCATGTCTAGATAAGCTGAGGGGCTGTTGGGCATGCTAACCCTGTTAGTAGTTCTGAAAAAAAAAAAATCAATGTCCAAGTATTCTGGTTGTTAGTGAATAAAGGGATGAGATATAAACCTATTGAGAATGGTTTACCAATTGTTATAAAACTGATAATTACACATACTCTTTTACCTGTCAGGTCCTCTTGGAATTTAACTTACACATACATGGTATTCTTCCTATAGGTATGTATAGCAAATGTATTCATGGTACATGATGCATACATGAGGTTATTATATGTAATAGCAAAACAGCCTAATTTTCTTTAAAAAAAATATTTTAGGGCTGGAAAGATGTCTTAGCGGTTAAGGCTTGCATGCAAAGCCAAAGGACCCAGGTTCAATTTACCAGGACCCATGTAAGTCTGATATGCACAAGGTGGCACATATATCTGGAGTTTGTTTGCAGTGGCTAGAGGCCCTGGTGCACCCATTTTCTCTTTCTCCATCTGCCTCTCTCTCTCAAATAAATAAATAAATTTAAATAAATTAAAATTATCTCTTTATTTGAGAAAGGGAGACAGAGAGAAAGGCAGAGAGAGAATGGGGGTGTGTGTGGAGATTATGGGCATGGCCAGGACCTCCTGTCTCTGCAAAAGAACTCCAGACACATGTTCAACTGGTTTTACGTGGGTCCTGGGCATTCAACCCAGGCCACTGGGTTTTGCAAGCAAGTGCCTGTAACCATTGAGCAATCTCTCCAGCAACCCCCCCCCCACCAACAACCTAATTTTCAAACAATAAGGGGGAAGTTAAATAGAGTATGTGTGGTGGTTTAATGAAATGCCCCTTACAGGCTCCTGTGTTTTGAATACTTAGTCCCCAGCTGGTGGACATTTGGGAAAGTTGTAGCACCTTTGGGAGGCAGAGTCACCCTGAAGGAGGTGTTTCACAGGGGGCAGACCTTAAGGTTGTTTAGGCCAGCCTACTGGGTGTTCGCTAGCAAGCTCGCTCTTTTTAAAAATAATTTATTTTTTAATTTATATTATTCTAATTTTACATTCATAATGGTGACTCCATTATCCTCCTCCCTGTCCTCCCTCTTCCAGAGGGAACCTCATCAATGGCGAATGTGGGTCATGTATTGTGGGGGTAGTCAAGAGTTATGGGGGATAGGCCAAGTCTCTGTGCATAATGACCCAAGCTCACTCTTGCTGCTCCCTCCCAGCTGATGTGACAAGATGTGATGTCCAGCCTCTGCTGTCATACTTTCCCTGCCAATCTGAAACTGCCATTGGAATCTGCAAGCTAAATAGACCATTTTCTTCCATAAGCTGCTTATGGTTGTTTTATCCCAGCAAAGAGAAGGAACAGGAACAGTATGGAATACCATGTGGCCATATTGGTATGGAATATTATAGGATAAAGTGTGATGCAAAATAGCATGTCTATCCCACAACAACAATAGCAACAAAAATGAAAGAAAGAGCCAGGTGTAATGATGCACACTTGTTTGTTTGTTTGTTTTTGTTTTGTTTTTTGAGATAGGGTCTTACTGTAGCCCAGGCTGACCTGGAATTCACTATGTACTCTCAGGGTGGCCTCAAACTCACAGTGATCCTCCTACCTCTGCCCCCTGAGTGCTGGGATTAAAGACGAGCACCACCATGCCCAGCTCATGGAGCATGCTTTTAATCCCAGCACTTGGATAGCAGAGGCAGGAGGATTGCCCTGAGTTTGAGGCCACCCTGAGAATACATAGTGAATTCCAGGTCTTCCTGGGCCAGTGAGACCCAACCTCAAAAAACAAACAAAAAACACACACACACACACACACACACACACACACACACACACACACACACGGCATGACCAGTAAAAGCAAAGTACATAGGCTGTTGCATACCATATCTTTGGTTGGATTCACCACAGTGTTTACATTGTTTGTCTCATGCAGAATAGAACTGTATTACTGTTGAACAGGGCTGTGAGAAGTCCTTTGGGTATACACACACACATTGCACTGTATGACTTTTAGTATTTTTGAATTTTGAGACCCATAAATAAATATCCTAAATATTCAAACACAAATAAAATAAAAACAAAATATAACATCCACATTTACCCCAGAGACGAGGCTCTGCTTTATTGGTTACCACCCTGCTCTAAGTCACTCCATAGTGTGTGAAGCAGAAGCTTTCAAGCTGTGCTTGCCTCATGTGACTCCATTTTATAATGCAGCGGTTGCTCAAAGCTTCATTTTGTAGGGCTGGAGGGATGGCTTAGCGGTTAAGGCATTTGCCTGCTAAGCCAAAGGGCCCAGGTTCAATTTCCCAGGACCCACATAAGCCAGATGCACAAGGTAGTGCATGCATCTGGAGTTCATCTGCAGTGGCTGAAGGCCCTGGCACACCCATTCCTGATCTCTGTCATATAAATAAATAATAAATAAATAAATAAATAAATAAATAAATAAATAAATAAATAAATAGGAACTCCAGTGGTGCAATCAGTTAGCATGTGGCACTTATAAAAATAAAGTATTTAAAGAAATGAGCTCCATTTTGAGTGTGAAGGCAGCTTTGAGCTTGAAGCAGCAGCCTGGCTGACTCTGACTGGCTCCCATAACTGTCCAGTTGAGTTCCATGACTTCATATCTTCCCACCACCCACAGTGACACACATCATATCTATATCAGCTGCCTCTCTCTCAGTAAGGCCTCTTTGAATGCCCCCACTTAACCTTTCTTGTCCCCATTCCATAACAATCTGGAAGTAATTAAAGCTCAAATGTATTATATTAATTATTCATTATTATATAATTAAATATAAAATTATAAAACTAAAAAGTAACTTTTATATATATATAGAAGCTGGGCATGGTGGCGCACACCTTTGATCCCAGCACTTGGGAGGCAGAGGTAGGAGGATGGCAGTGAGTTCAAGGCCACCCTGAGACTACATAGTGAATTCAGGTCAGCCTGAGCTAGAGTGAGACCCTACCTCAAAAAGAAAAAAAATACCTACATAAGACCATCATAATAGGAGGAAAAGATCATGACATCAGAATAAAAGAGAAATTGATTGAGAGGGGAGGGGATATGATGGAGAGTGGAGTTTCAAAGGGAAAGTAGGGGGAGGGAGGGAAATAACATGGGATATTGCCTACAATTAAAGAAGTTGTCAATAAAAATAAAAATAATTTAAAAAAGAAAATATATATAAAAAACACATATATACATATACATATAGTTTTCTAGCTAACACTCAGTCAATATGAATATGCATATATCAATATGTGTGTGTAGTATAATGTATGACCTGAGAGTTAATATTAGGAATTAAAATTGTAATGATAGAAACTGTGATTGTCCACTAATGGCCACACTGTCAAGAAAACCCAGGATTACTTGGTTAGTTCCAAAAATTTGGTTTGCATTTTTTTTTCAGGGTAGGGTCTCATTGTAACCCAGGCTGACTTGGAATTCACTATGTAGTCTCAGGGCGGCCTTTATATTTTCTGAGGCACAGTCTCACCCTTGAGCCCAAAGCTCACCAGTTAAGCTAATCTCACTAACCAGCTTGCACCAGGGATCCCGTTTCTGCTGGGATCACACACACTGGGATTACAGATGGCTGCCACATCCAGCTGATATTTCCATGGGTGCTCGGGGCCTGAACTCCAGCCTCCATGCTCATGTGACAAGCACTTTATCTACTGAACCAGCACCCCAGTAAAACGTCTGTGGGACAGTGAACAATCTTATTTCCCTGTACATATGTCACATCAATCCTCCTGCCTCAGCCTCCTGAGTGCTGAGTTTAAAGGCATGCGCCACCATACCTGGTGGATTACTTGGTTAATTGCAGCCAACCAATCAATGTAGCTTGTGAATTTATTGCTAGTCAATATGTTTTGACACTGTGAAAAGACACAAATATGTCTACGCTATGTCATAATAGCACATTCCCAACATACGTACAGGTAACTGGTGAGCTTTTGGCTCAAGGGTGAGACTCTGCCTCAGAAAATATAAAGAAGAAAGACTGAGGGAATCCTTGACCTTGACTTCACCCTCTGGCCTCCACATGCACACATGTACGTGTACACTCCCCACATTCAAACTTGCACATATGCATGCATGCCACACACATATGCAAAAAAATAAAGTTTCATTGGTGTTGTCCACACTTAGTAATATCTTCATCTTTTATCTTGTAGAAAATGTTTTTGTAGTCCAGGTGTGGTATAGGACAGTGAACAATCTTATTTCCCTGTACATATGTCACATCAATCCTCCTGCCTCAGCCTCCTGAGTGCTGAGTTTAAAGGCATGCGCCACCATACCTGGTGGATTACTTGCTAATTGCAGCCAACCAATCAATGTAGCTTGTGAATTTATTGCTAGTCAATATGTTTTGACACTGTGAAAAGACACAAATATGTCTCGCTATGTCATAATAGCACATTCCCAACATACGTACAGGTAACTGGTGACTTTTGGCTCAAGGTGAGACTCTGCCTCAGAAAATATGAAGGCAAGAGGGAATCATGACGCCAGCTTCACCCTCTGGCCTCCACATGCACACATGTGCGTGCCACACTCCACATTCAAACTTGCACATATGCATGCATGCCACACACATATGCAAAAATAAAGTTTCATTGGTGTTGTCCACACTTAGTAATATCTTCATCTTTATCTTGTAGAAAATGTTTTTGTAGTCCAGGTGTGGTGGCGCATACCTAGATCATGACATCAGAATAAAGAGAAATTGATTGAGAGGGGAGGGGATATGATGGAGAGTGGAGTTTCAAAGAGGAAAGTAGGGGGAGGGAGGGAAATAACATGGGATATTGTCTACAATTAAAGAAGTTGTCAATAAAAATAAAAATAATTTTAAAAAGAAAAAAATATATATATACATATACATATAGTTTGCTAGCTAACACTCAG
The DNA here is from genome assembly GCA_036365145.1 of Orientallactaga sibirica. NCBI lineage: Eukaryota > Metazoa > Chordata > Mammalia > Rodentia > Dipodidae > Orientallactaga > Orientallactaga sibirica. The sequence goes on from JAEOAD010002805.1 coordinate 179,598, forward strand.
TCAATATGAATATGCATATATCAATATGTGTGTGTAGTGTAATGTATGACCTGAGAGTTAATATTAGGAATTAAAATTGTAATGATAGAAACTGTGATTGTCCACTAATGGCCACACTGTCAAGAAAACCCAGTATTACTTGGTTAGTTCCAAAAATTTGGTTTGCATTTTTTTTTCAGGGTAGGGTCTCATTGTAACCCAGGCTGACTTGGAATTCACTATGTAGTCTCAGGGCGGCCTTTATATTTTCTGAGGCACAGTCTCACCCTTGAGCCCAAAGCTCACCAGTTGAGCTAATCTCACTAACCAGCTTGCACCAGGGATCCCGTTTCTGCTGGGAGTGCACATACTGGGTGATATTTCCATGGGTGCTGGGGGCCTGAACTCCAGCCTCCATGCTCATGTGACAAGCACTTTATCTACTGAACCAGCACCCCAGTAAAACGTCTGTGGGACAGTGAACAATCTTATTTCCCTGTACATATGTCACATCAATCCTCCTGCCTCAGCCTCCTGAGTGCTGAGTTTAAAGGCATGCGCCACCATACCTGGTGGATTACTTGGTTAATTGCAGCCAACCAATCAATGTAGCTTGTGAATTTATTGCTAGTCAATATGTTTTGACACTGTGAAAAGACACAAATATGTCTACGCTATGTCATAATAGCACATTCCCAACATACGTACAGGTAACTGGTGAGCTTTTGGCTCAAGGGTGAGACTCTGCCTCAGAAAATATAAAGAAGAAAGACTGAGGGAATCCTTGACCTTGACTTCACCCTCTGGCCTCCACATGCACACATGTACGTGTACACTCCCCACATTCAAACTTGCACATATGCATGCATGCCACACACATATGCAAAAAAATAAAGTTTCATTGGTGTTGTCCACACTTAGTAATATCTTCATCTTTTATCTTGTAGAAAATGTTTTTGTAGTCCAGGTGTGGTGGCGCATACCTTTAATCCCAGCACTCAGGAGGCAGAGGTAGGAGGACCATCATGAGTTCAAGGCCACCCTGAGACTACATAGTGAATTCCAGGTCAGCCAGAGCTAGAGTGAGACCCTACCTCAAAAAAAACAAAACAAAAAATATTTTTGTGACCAGGCACACCTGAAGTTCTAGCAACTGGGGAGGTGAAGGCGTTAGTATCAGAATTTCAAGGCCGCTTAGCAAGTTTGAGGCCAGCCTGGGCTACAGGAGACCCTGTGTGAAAAAATTTAAAAAGCCAGGTGTAGCCAGGCATACATATAATAGTACACGCCTTCAATCCCAGCACTTGGGAGGCCGAGATAGGAGGATCACCACGAGTTTGAGGCTAGCCTGAGACTACATGGTGAATTCCAAGTCAGCCTGGGCTAGAGTGAGACCCTGCCTTGGTAGAAGAAGCTGGCCGACCCTTTCACAGGCCCATGCAGAGAGAAATACCACCAGCAGCACCATAAGCAAGCACGCGCCAGGAACCCCAGCCGAGCTCAAGCTCTCTGCATATCTTTAGTCTGGAATTCCAGTTCTGCCCCCAAAACACATTTTAGGGATTGACTCTAGGATCCGCCCACAGGGACACCTCCTTGAGCCAGGTGGCTGGAGAGCTAATGCTTTAATAAACTCCTGAATCTATTAGGGGACCATTCAAACTACCACCTCAGGGGGCTGAGGATATGGCTCAGCAGTTGGAGGGACTTGCTTGCAAAGCCTGCTGTCTTACGTTCAATTTCCCAGCACCCACATAAAGTAAGACACAAAAAGTGGTCTATGTGTCTTGAGTTTGATTGCAGTGGCAAGGGACACTGGCATGCGCGCGTGCACACACACACACACACACACACACACACAATATGGTAAAGAGCTTTGGAAAATACCAGGCGCTATACTCAGCTCTTTCCTTATATTTTCTCAATTCTTCATATTATTATTTCGTGGTAGGGAGAGACAGACTCAGGATAATATGGCTAGAAACAACACTTGGGACATTTAAATGTCACTGAGTCAAAAGTTTGTGTTTAACCACTGCCGTACTGCTTTGTATTTTATTTTATTCATTTATTTGCGAGGAGAGAGAGAGATTGAGAATGGGCATGCCAGGGCCTCCAGCCATGGCAAACAAACTACAGACACATATGCCACTTTGTCTATCTGGCTTTACAAGGGTACTGAGGAATTGAACCCAACTCGTTAGGCTTTTCAGGCAAGCGCCTTTAAGCACAGAGCATCTCTCCAGCCCCATACTGTTGATCTTTGCCTGAGTTCTTCACAAAGACCTTTGGCTGAACACGGACACACTAAAATTGGAAACGTGAGGGTAAATGTGTGCATGATATTTGATGGCTGGTTATCTCATCTGATCAGTAAAAAATGTTTTGGATTGAAGAGGCCAGATATGTTGGCAGCATTCTTGCATTCCAAGGTGGCGTAATCTTGAAACTATCTGGTCAAAATCACAAGTTATTAAACACAATTTGTGATTAAAGTAGGAACCTGAAACAAGAGTAGAATTAACCAGCAAAGTCTCCCAGTCTTCTTTGGTGGCATGGAATCTAGAGCCAGATGTTAGCTTTGAGCCACGTGCAGATATGAATTTAGGGTCATTGGACTCAAGTCTTGTGAAGTTCATATTTCACCGAGCACTGACAATTTTGGTTTTCAAAAAGTAAAGATATCTGAAAAACATTAAGTGACTGGTACCAAACAAGGCTGGTTAGCAAAATATAAATAATTAGTAACATCTGGTTTACTTGTGATTTATAATTATAATTACTATTGTTTTTAAACAAGATCCATGTAGCACTGGCTGACCTCGAACTTTCTATGTAGCCAAGGATGGCCTTGAACTCCTGATCCTACTCCCGCCATCTCCCAAGTGCTTCAAAATGGAAATTTATTTATTTTTAACTCTTTTTATTTATTTGCAAGAAGAGAGAAAGAGAGACACACAGAGAGAGAGAGAGAGAGAGAGGGAGAAAGAGAGAGAGAGGAGAGAGAGAGGACATCTAGACCTCTTGTTGCTATAAATAAATTCCAGATGCATGTACCACTTTGTGCATCCAGCTTTACATGGGTACTGGGAATTGAACTGGGTTAAACAAGCTTTGCAACCAAGCACCTTTAACCACTGAACAATCTCTACCAGCCCCTAAAATGGAAATTTAAAGAAAAAAGTCCTAAAATTCCTGAACGAAACATATTTAGGGCTTAAAAAAACATAAAATTTGGTAAATGGCCTTATTTGGGTAGGAGACAATTAAAATTTAACAGGTCATTTCTTTGGCAAGTTATAAAAAATGCTTTAACAACAGACACTGTGGTTAAACAGAAGAGGCTACAGAGAGCTCAACACTAAATTAGACTGCTAACAGGCCCACCAAGGCTCAGAGATCATTGTGGAAGAGGGGCAGAAAGACTGTAAGAGCCACAGGGTGGGCAGGTTATCCTGAGGCAAGCACCACACCCCAGACTGACTGAGGCCTTAATTACTGCACGGTGATATCAATAACCCCATTGAGGAGAGCTCTCAGAGTAAGTGGGGTAGGTGAGAGGGGATATAAAATATAATCTTTGTAAAAAGTATATTTAAAATATTTTTATTTTTAATGATTTTACATTATGATATATTTAAAAAAATTGTTTATTTCTTTGAGAGCAACAGACAGACAGACAGAGAAGGAGAGAGAGAGAGAATGGGCGCACCAGGGCCTCCAGCCACTGCAAACGAACTCCAGATACATGCGTCACCTTGTGCATCTGGCTTATGTGGGTACTGGGGAATGAAGCCTTGAACCGGGGTCCTTAGGCTTCACAGGCAAGCACTTAACCACTAAGCCATTTCTCCAGCCCCCAAATACTTTTTTTAATGTTTTATTTTATTTGTTTGAGAGAGACAGAATGGGTGCTCCAGGCATCCAGCCACTGCAAATGAGCACCAGACTCATGCGTCACCTTGTTCATCTGGCTTATGTGGGCTCCTTGGCTTTTCAGACAAGTGCCTTAACTGCCAAGCCATCTCTCTAGCCCTGTAAAAATAAATTTAAAAAATAAATAATAGGGCCGGGCGTGGTGGTGCACGCCTTTAATCCCAGCACTCGGGAGGCAGAGGTAGGAGGATTGCCGTGAGTTCAAGGCCACCCTGAGACTACATAGTTAATTCCAGGTCAGCCTGGGCCAGAGTGAGACCCTACCTCAAAAAATCAAAAAATAAAATAAAAAATAAAAAAATAAAAATTGCTTTAACGATATTAAAAAATGTTGTCTTCTGGTTAGTGGGGTCCAGAGATGAAAATCTGTCCTTGTTGTAGGCTAGGTATATTTATATTTAGAAAAAAACCCATTTTTTTTTCTTGTTTTCCGAGGTGGGTTCATTCTCTCTCTCTCTTGTTTTTTTTTTGGGGGGGTGGGGTGGGGTAGGGTCTCACTGTAGCCCAGGCTGACCTGGAATTCACTATGTAGTATCAGGGTGGCCTTGAACCCACGGTGATCCACCTACCTCTGCCTTTCTGCCTCATGCTGGGATTAAAGGCATGCGCCACCACGCCCGACATCTCGTTTATATTTAAACATTAGTACTTCATTTTCCTTTTTTAAACTCTTTTTTTGTTTTGGTTTTTCAAGGTAGGGTCTCGTTCTAGCCCAGGCTGACCTAGATTCACTGTGTAGTCTCAGAGTGGCCTTGAACTCACAGTGATCCTCCTACCTCTGCCTCCCAAGTGCTGGGCCTTGAACTCACGCTTTATTGATCCTCAATGTAGGGGCTACCGGTTGCCTCCTGAAGCTGGGATTAAAGGTATGTGCCATCATGTCTGGAGGCCCTTTTTTTCCCAATGTTTTAAATAAATGACAACCTCTGGGAGACAGAAGTACATGAAAACAGTAGACAATTCAAATTTGGCCAGACAGGCCCAAAGACGGAGAGAGTGGCTTAGTAACCAACTGCTCTATAATTGGACTGAAGGCCCCTCTTTGGGAGGGAATACATACCTGGTACTGAAAAACCTAAGCAAAGTCTATGGTAGGTAAGGTCCCCAGGGGTATAAAGCATGCCCTTATCTAAATGTATATACTATTCCCACCAAGCTGCCAGATGGAAAATACTACACTTAATGCTCATATTCACATATTAATGCTACTCTCACTTCTGGTTAGAGAAGCTTCTCTTTTCAGATGGCGATGACCACTGGGATGATCCAAAAGGCAACATAGTGCTGAGAAGAAGGGATGGAGAAGTGCCCAGCACTGAAACATCTCTGTCACACCCTCCAAGGCTCAGGGATCATTGTGGAAGAGGGGCGGATAGAATGGAAGAGCCAAAGGAAGGATACGACTCCCTACAATGCAACTGCCCAGACAGAAATTGGCCTGATATCCATGACCTTGCTGTGCCTCAATCTGCAAGTAGTAGAAGTAAAAGAGGATGACATCATATTAAAAAGAGACTAATGGAGAGAAGGATAAATGGAAAAGGGAAAACAACAACATGTTTTGTTGTCAATAAATATTAAAAAAAAAATAAAACAACAATATATATATACATACATACCTACATATAGACAATGTACCATGGGCATGATTCCCTCCCGTCACCCTCTCTTTCTTCCTCCTGAGTCCTCCCTCCACTGAATTCCTTCTTCTTCCCAACTGGTCTCTCTTCTACATTCATGTCATCAGTTTTTTCCTCCTATTATACAGGTCTTGTGTAGGTAGCACCAGCCACTGTGAGGCCACAAATACCACCAGTGATTCTTTTTAGAACATCTTTGCCCTTAGCCAGGAAGGTTTCAACTGGACTATCCCCTGTGTTGCAGTTACCTAGTCACTGCTGGGACAAACCCCCGCCAGAAGCAGCTTGGGGGAGGAAAGGGTTTATTTCAGGCTCACAGATTTCAAGAGGAAGCTTCATCGTGGTGGAAGCTGGCTCACTTCATCACACATCCACAGCACAGAGAGACCACAGCCAGCACCAGCAAGCACGAGCTGACTTCTGGACACACCTCGTAGGGCTGGACTCCAGACCCGCCCTCAGCCTACTGCCTACTAGAAACTTATGCGGAAGCTTTAATCTTAACCAAAAATACCTGAGGCTGGAGGACTTTTACAATCAAACAAGCGTTAATGGCCAAGGGAGAAAGTGCACCCTACACATCTTAAAGAGATGGTTCAGAGACCTACTGTGTGAAACCTCCTGTGTACTGCTACCCAGGGGCTGATGATGCAACTGAGGTTTCAGTGAACTGTTCCTCTATCCTGTTTACTTTCTTTGTCTTTTAAAAAATATTTTTTAAAACTTCATTTATTATTTTATTTTATTTTAATGAAGAGAGAGAGAGAGGAAGAATCAGAGAGAGAGAGAGAGAGAGAGAGAATGGGCATGCCAGGGCCTTCAGCCACTACAAACTCCAGATGGATGCGCCACCATGTGCATCTGGCTTACATGGGTCCTGGGGAATCGAGCCTGGGTCTCTTGGCTTTGCAGGCAATTAACCACCAAACCGTCTCTCCAGTCCCCACCTTTTTTTTTTTTTAAAAAAAAAAATTGAGACAGGATCTTGTTCTAGTCTAGGCTGACCTAGAATTCACTATTTAGTCTCAGGCTAGCCCAAACTCACAGCAATCCTCCTACCTCTGCCTCCTGAGTGCCGGAATTAAAGGCATGCGCCACCACACCCGGCTTTACTTGCTTTTGACTGCTGATTTATGTAGTAAGATCAGTGATTCCATGAATTTGAACACTTGCTCCTTCTTTTCTTTCTTTTTTTGCAATAAATGGTTTCCAGATGTAATATATTGTGTGAAACGCCCTGCTATTATAATAAGGCCATCTATGAGATGATAGACGGTGCTGTGAGATTCACTGCAGGTGTCAGAGCCAATGCATAGCTTAAATATGTGTCTAATTTGTTCCATCATAGAAGGTTTCCATGTTGTCTACCCGCTTACGAAGTGACTGGCCCCTCATCCTAGAACTGCACTGCTTTAAGCTTAGCATTATCTTTGCTGTTGTTGTTTGAGGAAGTTTCCATAACTTCTTTCGCCATTGAGTCCATCTCTCTGAGTATGGACACCATGTGTGTGATCCAACACCTTCACAGATGAGAAAAGGCCTGTGCCAAGTATCACGTCTGTGTTCCACCCCACTGTGCTTGCTAAGTTCCATGGGAGGATTCTGCAGTTGCCAAGTATGTCTACTCCAACTACCCAGAGGATGAAGAGATCAGCAGAGGCCCTCCACGTTAATTCCACTGACCACTCGACCTCCACAGACACTCACTGTGACGCAACCACGGTGGGTTTCCAGGTACTCAGAGGTTAGCAGCACATCAGGCTAAAGCAGGGTGGAGAGGCAGGGCAAGTCAAAGGGGCTTGGGTAGAAGAATGCTCTCACCCTGGGACAGGGTTTGCGTTTCAGGCCGGCTTGAGAGTCAAGAATTTTGGTAAAACTGGAAAAGTACCAACAATCCCACTAAGGAGGGCCCTCAGTGCAGTGGGGGCAGGGAGGAGGGAAATGGTGCCAGCACATGATGTCTCCATACAAAGTTAATAATAAAAAAAAAGATGGGCTGAAAAAAAAAAAAGAAAGAAAGAAAAAGAGCCGGGCGTGGTAGCGCACGCCTTTAATCCCAGCACTCAGGAGGCAGAGGTAGGAGGATCACCATGAGTTTGAGGCCACCCTGAGACGACACAGTGAATTCCAGAGGAGACCATACCTGGAAACCCCCGCCCCGCAAAAAACAAAACAAAACACCTAGCAAGCAAATACAAAAATATGAGATGATTTACTTCTTTCTCTTAAAGAATTTCCTTGTGAAAGTGAAATCGTAAAGTGGTTTATTAGGGTCAGGTTTCTGGATGAGAGAGAAACACTGGTAAGCTTAAACTCAAAGGTCAATATGGTTCACTTGCTGTTTTAACACTCTTGTTTGAGATCTTGCTCAATAAAACAAGTACTGTAACCATTGGCTCCATGTTTACTTTATAACATAGGCATTCTATGGAATTAATATAGGAATATATCCAAGCTAAGAATATATACTTCACTTTGTATTCAAAGTGAGAAATTTTTAAATGTTTTGTCTTTTTTTGTTGTTTTGTAATTTGCCGTAGTTGCCTTTAGGTGGCAATAGATCCTTGGGCATGGCATGAGTTATAGAACTTGGATATCGTGTGTGTGTGTGGGGGCAGTTTGAAGGATTTAGAATGTAATCCAAATGTTCCTTGGGGTCTAGAACGCAGGGTAAATGAGCATAAAGACACTGGTCATTCCGAGGCCTCTTTCACCCTGCAGGCCACATCCTGACTAAATCCTGTCCTGATTTTTCCTACAGCAAAAACTCTAGGTCTTTCCCTCACGTTATAGTGTTAGAACAAAAACCCTAAAAATGTTTCGAAGTTGAGTGGGAGGTCCCCGGAAAAATGGGGACGCTCTTCCCTAATCCCACACATGATAAAAATTAGGAGTGAAGGGGTTCCTTCACTCCTTTTTCCTGAAGCAACACAGAATTGACTGTCTTGCTTGACAGAACAGAAGCTCAGAACACATAGGCAGCAACAAGGTGTGAGCTAAGTTCCCAGAAAAGCACTGCACCTGCTACACCTGTTTCCAGCAGGGCGGATACAACTCCTGCGGTCACAAAGCCATGGAATGTTGCACGACCAAAGTCCAATTACTTTGGGTACCTTTAGCTCCTCAATAGCCACTTTCACCTACCTCTGTGTCTGACCAAACATCCACGTGACTATCAGTTGATCAGCTGCAACCTTTTTGGAATGTACTGACAGACCACCAGCTCCCACCAACCCAAGGCCTAAGCATGCCATCAGACAGCATCTGAGGCCTATCGTGGAGATCCCCCACTCTTTGCTGTAACCCGCTTACCTGATGGTCAGCCAGTGTATTTGAAAAGTGCCTTGATGGGCTGGAGAAATGGCTTAGTGGCTAAGGTGCTTGACTGCAAAGCCAAAGGACCCAGGTTCAATTCCCCAGGACCCTGTAAGCCAGATGCACGAGGGGCGCATACATCTGGAGTTCATTTGCAGTGGCTGGAGGCCCTGGTGTGCCCATTCTCTCCCTTTCTCTCTCTCTCCCTGCCTACTTCTCTCTCTCTCAAATAAATAAAAAAAAAATAAAATATTTTTTTAAAAAAGAAAAGTATCTTGATTTATGACTTTGTTCTGTAAGCATAAAACCTTCATGAAATTGTTAATACGTTGGAACATGGTATTTGGGGGAACCTAAATCTGTGTTGCCGGGCCATGGTCGCTCATACTTGGCTCCAGAATAAACTCTCTCTTATCCCCTTTGAGGTGACAGCTGCATCTTTTGCATCGACAAAGGGGTGTGGGTGATTGTCACCCGCGATTCTCATTCCGACTTCATGGCTCTTCTTCCTTCCCTCCTCCCCTTCTAATTCTCAACCGGCTTGGGTCTTCTAAAAACATGGGTTACTCCATGGGAGACTGACTCTGACCCCAGCACCAGGGAACTCATTGCTGTGGGTTTAGCTGGGGCTAGGGCGGTCAGCCTCTCAGCATGGGTGACTGTGTGGCTAGCTTCCTCTAGCAGCTTTGGAATCAGCAGCTGCCTCCAGGATCTTTGTTTTGTCTAGCCACCAGACCACATTCTCATCCAAATGAAACCAAAACACTTGCTGGGACAGGAAGGAGCCTTGTTTTCCTGAGAAGGGGGCAAGCAGGGACAGCCTTTTTCAGATGCACGTGACTTCACCAATCTCAACTCCATCCCTCACAGAGTCTCGCTGTAGCCCAGGCTGACCTAGAACTCACTCTGTAGTACCAGGCTGGCCTCAAACTCACAGCCATCCTCCTACCTCTGCTTCCCAAGTGCTGTAATTAAAGGCATGCACTACCACACACATAAACTCAACTTTTTTTGTTTGCTTGTTTGTTTTAACATTTTATTTATTTACTTGAGAGAGAGAGAGAGAGAGAAAGGGAGGCAGATAGAGAGGGGAGAATGGGCATGCCAGGGCCTCTAGCCACTGCAAATGAACTCTAAATGTATGGGCCATCTTGTGCATCTGGCATTATGTGGGTACTGGGGAATCAAATTTGGGTTCTTAGGCTTTTAGGCAAGTGCCTTAACTGCTTAACTGCTGAGCCATCTCACCAGTCCTCAACTTTTGAAATTGTTATCATTATTATTTTTTTTTGAGGTAGGATCTCACTCTAGCTCAGGCTGACCTGGAATTTACTATGTAGTCTCAGGGTGGCCTCGAACTCATGGCGATCCTCCTACCTCTGCCTCCTGAGTGCTGGGATTAAAGGCGTGTGCCACCATGCCCGGCTCTGAAATCATTTTTTTCTTTAATAAATTAGTACTGAAAATACAATGAATCTGAAAGCCAAAATAAACTCTTTCCTCCCACAAGCTGTTTTTGGTCAGTGTTTTCTGCCAGCAAAGAGAAACGAACTGCAACAGTAGGTGTTCTGATTTGAGTGTGAAATGTTTCCCATGGGCTCATGTGTTCGAACCCTGGGTCTTCTGCTTGGTGGCATTATTTTGGAAGATTTGGGAATATTTAGGAGATGGAGCCTTGTTGAAGTAAATGGGTTATGGGAGGCAGGCCTTGACTTTTTTTTCAGGGTGGCCCCACTTCCTGGCTCTCTGCTTCTTTATTTGCTTATTTATTATTGACAGCTTCCATACTTACAGATAATAAACCATGATAATTCCTTCCCTTCTCTTACCTTCCCCTTCACAAATCCACACTCCATCTTATCCCCTCTCCCTCTCCATTAGTCCCTCTTTTATTTTCATTTTTTTTGTTTTGTTTTGTTTTTTGAGGTAGGGTCTTGTTCTAGCCCAAGCTGACCTGGAATTCACAATGTAGTCTCAGGGTGGCCTCGAACTTATGGCAAACCTCCTACCTCTGCCTCCTGAGTGTTGGGATTAAAGGAGTTTCTCTTTTATTTTGATGTCATCATTTTTTCCTCTTATTATGAGGCTCTTGTGAAGGTAGCTCTAGGCAGTGTGAGATCAAGGATATTGAAGCCAATTTCTGTCTCGATGATTACATTGTAAGCAGTCCCACCCTTCCTTCAGCTCTTACATTCTTTCTACCACCTCTCCCACAATGGATCCTGAGCCTTGGAAGGTGTGACCGAGATGTCTCAGTGCTGAACACTCCTCCGTCTCTTCTTCTCAGCACTATGGTGCCTTTAGAGTCATCCCTGTTGTCACTGCCATCTGAAAAGTGAGAGTCGCATTAATATATGGGTGTGAACGTTAAGAGAAGTGCTTACTGGGCAGTTTGGTGAGCATAATATATACATTTAGCCAGAAAAGAGCAGATATTACACTCCTAAGCCTCATGACCTCCCCCACCATAGGCTTTCGATTAGCTTTTCAGTGCAAGGTTTGTAGTCCCTCCCATAGAGCAGGCCTCCAGTCCAATTAGAGAACAGTTGGTTTCCCCCATAACAGACACGCCACTAATTGCGCTCGTTCAGTCACTACAGTTGTGCTTGGTGTTATCTGTGACCTTAAGTCTAATGGTGTTTGATGAAATTGGGAGCACCCACGTTAGGTGCATATGTGTTTAGAATTGTAATGTTTTTCTGTTGAAATTTTCCTTTAATCAATATAAAGTGTGCTTCTTTATCTTTCCTTCATTAATGTTGGTTTGAAGTCTATCCTGTCAGATTTTCGGACAGTAACACCTGCTTGTTTCCTAGACCCAACTGCTTGAAATACCATTTTCCATCCTTTCACCCTGTCTTTTATGGAGAGGAGAGTTTCTTGGAGTCAATAAACAGAAGGATTCTGCCTTTTAATCCAATCTGCAAGCCTGTGTCTTTTGGTTGGGCTTTCAGGCCATGGATATTAAGAGTTATAATTGAGAGCTGGCTGTGGTGGCACATGCCTTTAATCCCAGCACTTGGGAGGCAGAGGTAGGAGGATTGCCATGAGTTCGAGACCACCCTGAGACTACAAAGTGAATTTCAGGTTAGCCTGGACTAGTCTGAAACCTTACCTCAAACAAACAAACAAAAAAACAAACAAACAAACAAAAAAAAACAAAAAACCAAGAGTTGAGCCAGGTGTGGTGGCACACGCCTTTAATCCCAGCACTTGGGAGGCAGAGGTAGGAGGATTGCTGTGAGTTCGAGGCCAGCCTGAGACTACATAGTGAATTCCAGATCAGCCTGAGCTAGAGTGAGACTCTACCTCAAAAAACAAACAAACAAAAACAAATAAAAAGGAATTAAAAAAAGAGTTATTATTGAAAGATATGTATTTATTCTCACCATTCTTCTTGTTTTGTAGTGCTTCCTGTTTTCCCTTTATTCTCTTGCATTAAGTGTTATTTGCGTACGGTTTATTTTTTCCTGTTTCCTCATGTGTATCCTTTGCTTTTTCTTCAGCATGAAGGATCCCTTCAAGTATTTTCTGTAGAGCTGGTTTAGTGGTAATATATTTCTTTAGCTTGTTTTTGTTGTGCAATGTCCTTATTTCTTCATCAATTTGGATGGATAGCTTTGCTGGATAGAGTAATCTTGGTTGACAGTTGTTATCTTTCAGACCTTGAAATACATCATTCCAAGCCCTTCTGTCTTTTACAGTTTGTGTTGAGTAATCTGCTGTGATCCTGATGGGCTTGTCTTTGTAAAGTGACTTGCTTTTTCTCTCTAACTACTTTCAAAATATTTTTTGGGTATGTGTGTTTGGTAGTTTAACTTAACTACTAATTAATGGCAAGGTGAGGTTCTTTCCAGGTTTGTCTGTTTCGTGGTCTAAAAGCTTCCTGTATCTGCCGTGGCATCTTTCCCAATTTGGGGAAATTTTTCTTCTATGATTTTGTTGAAAACATCTACTATGCCTTTGGAGGGAAATTCCTCTGCTTCTACTATACCTTGAATTTTTATGTTTGATCTTTTTATAGTGTCCAAATTTCTTGAAATTCCCATTCATACCTTCCTATTAGCTTGTCTTTTTTTTTTTTTTTTTTGAGACAGACAGCGATAGAGAGAGAAAGAGAAAGAGAGAAATAGAGAATGGGTGCACCAGCAGCCTCTCAGCCGCTGTGAATGAACTCCAGATGCATGCACCCCTTGTGGGCAAGTGTGGCATTGTGCCCTTGCATCATTTTGCCTCTAGCTAAATGTGGGACCTGGAGAATCGAACGGGCATTCTTAGGCTTAGCAGGCAGGCACCTTAACCACTAAGTCATTTCTCTAGCCCTCTATTTTTTATTTATTTTATTTATTTATTTTTTGGTTTTTTGAAGTAGGGTTTCACTCTAGTTCAGGCTGACCTGGAGATTCACTCTGTATTCTCAGGGTGGCCTTGAACTCACAGTGATCTTTCTACCTCTGCCTCCTGAGTGCTGGGATTAAAGGCATGCACCACCACGCCCGGCAATTTTTAAAAACATTTTATTTATTTATTTGAGAGAGAGAGAGAGAGAGCAAGAAGCAGATAGAGAGAAAGAGAGAATGGGTGCACCAGGGTCTCCAGCCACTGCAAATGAACTCCAGATGCATGCACCCCCTTGTGCATCTGGCTTATGTGGGTCCTGGGGAATCAAACCAGGGTCCTTTGGCTTTGCAGGCAAATGCCTTAACCACTAAGCCATCTTCTCCAGCCCATCGCTTGTCTTTCTCTTTGTTGGACTATATTAGATCTGCACTTGGTCTTCTAGTTTATATATTCTGTTCTCTCCTTCATCCATGCTTTTGGTGAGGCTTTCTACAGAGTTTTTATTTGATGTACTGTTGTTTTCATGTCTAGTATTTCTGATTGGTTTTTCTTCAGTATTTCTATTTCCTTTCTCATGTCTTTTATTGGCCTCCTTATTTCATTAAATTGGTTTCCTGTGTCTTCTTTGATTTCTTTGACATAGTTATAAACATTTTTTTGAAATCTTTCTCAGGCATTTCAGTTAAATCCATCTCACTGCAGGTCATTTCTGATGGATTTGTAACTTTTGGTGGAATTATATTGTCTTGATTTTTTTTTTGTGTGTTTCTTGTATTATAATGTAGAGTTTTTTTTTGTGGGGGAGGGGGTTTCAAGGTAGGGTTTCACTGTAGCCCAGGACCTGGAATTCACTATGTAGTCTCAGGGTTGCCTTGAACTCAAGGTAATCCTCCTACCTCTGCCTTCTGAGTGCTGGGATTAAAGATGTGTGCCACCATGCCTGGCTAATATAGAGATTTTTGTATTGTGGGTTAATTTGATGCTAGGGTTTTCTAATTATCTGCAGTATTCTTAGATGTGTAAATCTGACTCCACAAGCCTGCCAATCAGAGGTGGATCTCCAGTACCCATGCAAAGGTGTGCATGTCGTAAATCCCAAAGTGCCTATGGCCATGGAAGGCGGAGTCAGGAGAACCCTGAAACTTACAAGACAGCTAGTCTGGCCTTCCTAGCAGCAATTAACATTCATGCCATGGTATGCATAAGCCCATACACATACAAATATCACACACACACACACACACACACACACACACACACACACGGTTTTAATTTATTCATTATTTATTTAAGAGAGAGAGAGAGAAAAGAGAGAGAGAAATGGGCCAGGACCTCTAACCACTGCAAATAAATTCCAGATACATGTACCACCTTATGCAGCTTGCTCTCCATAGGGTCCTGGGGAATTGAACCTGGGTCCTTAGGCTTTGCAGGCAAGCACTTTAACTGCCGAACCATTTCTCCAGCCCCATGCAAATGTTTTTAAACCATTAAAAGAGTTTCCAGGAAAACTTATGTGTCCTGTGGAATTCGGGGCACAGAAGCTGATGTCTGGATGAGCCTGAGCACAGGGCCCTGCCTCGATCTACCAACAATATCAGAGCCAGGGAGCAAGACTACGGAGGCCGGAAGGCTGTCCACACACCAGTTGTAAATAGCTTGAATTCCAATGGAACTGGCAACAACTACCAAAACAAGACTTGCCTTAGCACCCAACTATAAGATCGAAAGGGAAGTTGGCATTACATTCAACTTTTCACCAGTATTTATATCATTCTAAGGTCTATGGGCAGGAAGTAATTAAACATGAATACTTAGGTGTTTCTAGCTGAAAGTAGAAGCATTTGAATATGTTATATTATTCTTTGGAATAAAATTATATTTGAAGGTGGGCATACTTTCCCCCCCTTTGCCATACATAATGAATGTTTGCTTTGTTTCAATGTACAAGAGAATAAAACTACAAGCTTATATAAGCTCATAAAGCATTAGTTTGATTGAGGCAGATACTTATGTGATCAAAAGCCGTTCTCTATTTCCAGAACAATTAATGGTACCGTGGGACATATAAATCAGCTAAAGATAGCTTCTATATATTGGCTCCTTAGGTTCTTTACTTTTTCACTCAAAGCTGAGACTCATTAGCTCAAAAGCCTGTGGGCAAATGTAAGTTTTTACACATCTGGTTATTTTAAAAATAGCCTGACTAATAAAATTTTTAGCAGTTTGGAGCCGGTTTGCATACCTTGTGTGCTAGTTGGACCGTATGTCGCCCATTGACTCAGGCATGAAAATTAAACTTGTAACTTGGATCTCCAGTTGCCTGGCTGGAGGAGGTGTCACTCAGGGTGGGTCCTGGAGTCCAGCCCTAAGGTGTCACTGAGGAAGATCGGAATTCCAGCGCAAAGGTGTGAAGACAGGTTTGCACTCTGGGTCCTGCTTGCTGTCATTTTGTGCTTGTTGTTTTTGGTGTCTGCTGACTGCTGGTGGTTTCTCCCTCTGCTCGAATTTATGAATGGGAACCAGCTTTTTCTGCCATTAATGGAACGTTCCCTTGGGTCTGTAAGTTTGAAATAAATTCCTTCCTCCCCATAAACTGTGTCCGGTTTGGATGTTCATCCCAGCAATGTGGAACTGACCACCATACCTGGTAAAACGTCATTCAGATGCTGTTGGTTTGGTTTGGTTTGAAACAGGGTCTTATGTGACCCAGCCTGGACTCAACTTGCTATATAAGTTACTTCCCATGAGCTGGGATTACAGATGCAATCCCCCCCACCCCTGAATGACCAGCTATTTTTTTGAGGCAGGATCTTTCACAGAAACTGGAGCTCGCCAATTTGCCTAAATCAGCAAGCCGGGGATCCTGCCTCCACCCCTCTAGGGCAGGATTATAGGCACTCTGGCACATCTGGCTTTTACATGGGTGCTGGGATCTGAACTCAAGTCTTCATGCTGACCTGGCAAGCACTTTACCCACTAAAATGTCTCCCCAGTCCCCACATTGTTTTCTTTTTAAAAATAAAATCTCTGGCCGGGCGTGGTGGCACATGCCTTTAATCCCAGCACTTGGGAGGGGAGGCAGAGGTAGGAGGATTGCTGAGAGTTCAAGACTACACTGAGACTACAGAGTGAATTCCAGGTCAGCCTGAGCTAGAGTGAGACCCTACCTCAGAAAACCAAAAATAAACAAATAAAATAAAATCTCTGGGCTGGAAAGATGACCCAGCAGTTAAGGCGCTTGCCTACAAAGCCTAATGACCCGGCTTTAATTCCCCAATACCCATGTAAAGCCAGATACACAAAGTGGCACATGCATTTGGAGTTCATTTGCAGCCACTCTAGTGTGCCCTGGTGTACCCATTCAATCTCTCTCTGCTCTCTCTCTCTCCATCTCTTTCCTTGCAAGTAAGTAAATAAGTATTTAAAAAATAAATAAGTAGCATGATGTTGTAGTGCAGGACTTTAATCCCAGCACTTGGGAGGCTGAGGAAGGAGGATCACTGTGAGTTTGAGGCCAGCCTGAGACTACATAGTGAATTCTGGGTCAGCCTGGGCTAGAGATAGCCTCTCCCTTGAAAAAAAAAAAATATAAATTTATAAAATATACAAAATAAATTTTCTGAGCTGGGACACAGTGATGCATGCCTTTAATCCCAGCACTCAGGAAGCAGAGGTAGGAGGATTGCCATGAGTTTGAGGTCACCCTGAGACTACAGCCTGGGCTATAGCGAGAGCCTTCCTTGAAAAATCAAAACAAAACAAAACAAAACAAAACAAAACAAAAACAAAACACAATACCAAAGGGAAGAGATTGCTTTAAAAATTTATTTATTTATTTATTTATTTATTTATTTATTTATTTATTTATGAGAGAGAGAGAGACAGAGAGAAAGAATGATAGAGAGAAAGAGAGAGAGAGAGCTAGTGAGAGAGAGAGAGAGAGAAAGAGAGAGAGAGAGTGAATGGGCATGCCACAGCCTCCAGCCACTGCAAACAAACTCCAGACCCATGTGCTACCTTGTGCATTTGGCTTACATGGGTCCTGGGGAATTGAGTCTAGGTCCTTAGGCTTCACCAGCAAGTACCTTAACTGCTGAGCCATCTCTCCAGTCAAAGAGATTGCTTTTAAAAAAATATTTGTATTTATTTATTTGCAAGCAGAGAGATCCAGAGAGAAGAGAGACAGACAGAGAGAATGGGCGTGCCAGGACCTCCAGCCACTGCAAACAGACTCCAGAAGCATGCTCCACTTCGTGAGTCTGGTTTTATGTGGGCACTATGGAACCGAACTTGGGTCATTAGGCTCCGCAGGCAAGCGCCCTAACAGCTGAGCCATCTCTCCAGCCCCAAGAGATTGGTTTTTGAGATATGGTGAAGTGTAAAGGATTATTTGTGGTGGCATGGCAGAAAGTCATTGCCAGTGCTAGGAACTAAAGGGGCATTAGGAAATCAGGAAGTGGAAACTTCCGAGGAGTGAAACTGAGGGACAAGGTGGGGAAAAGAGGAACACACATGCTGCCGCAATAGGGCTCTGCAGAAAGTGAGCCAGGATTTTTACCTGCCTCTGGATTTCTGGACCCAACTGGGAATCATGATACATTCTGTGGCTCAGTCTCCACAGGGTGAAAGATCACGGAGGGACGGACGGTGACTTTAGAAGAGCACGTGGAGACTGACTTCCAACGCAATCTATTCTTCCCAACATCAACTCCTCGAACTACCCGTTTCTCAGCTGGAAAGTCACAGGAGAGGTTTCAAACCAGAGACCATGGGAAGAGGTATTGCTGTAGCTGGAATGTTTACATGGCCTTAATTTCTTAGTATCTTTAGGGTCACAAATGCCAAAATGTGTCTATTAAAAGCCAGGCATGGTGGTGCACACCTTTAATCCCAGCATGGGGGAGGCAGAAGTAGGAGGACTGCCATGAGTTCGAGACTACCCTGAGACTACATAGCGAATTCCAGGATTCCAGGTCAGCCTGGGTTGGAGGGAGATTCTGCCTCAAAAAAACCAAAAAAAAAAAAAAGTGCATATTAAACATCCACACAAGTTTGCACACAGCATTTTGTCCCATTAGACAGAGAACCTTTTATTAAAATAATGAGTTGGACTTTTGCACTTATATTCTTACAAAAATATTGGCTAATATCCTAAAATTTTTGAAATAAATCCAAATTATGTAAATTATGTATTTAAAATAAAAATAAATTCACTAAGAAATTTTTGCTTGAAAGGAAATTCCAAAGTTCATTTTTTTTTACTTCAATAAGAACATTAATTTCTGTGGAGTGGTAACTACCATGGTAATACTTGCCCACTTTGACATTCCACAAATGCCAACTCTCATGCCAATGACAGTAAGTTATGAGATTCCTGACTTACACAGGAAGGTAGCTGAGATGGGACCAAAACTCCTATCGCTTGCTTTTCCAAGTGGGGGTTGACTTGTATTAAAAAATATCGGAGGGAAAGCTGGGCGTGGTGACGCATGCCTTTAATCCCAGCACTTGGGAGGCAGAGGTAGGAGGATCACCGTGAGTTCGAGGCCACCCTGAGAATACATAGTTAATTCCAGGTCAGCCTGGACCAGAGTGAAACCCTACCTCAAAAACCAAAAAAAAAAAAAAAAAAAAAAAAATCGGAGGGTGCCCATTTTCTCTCTCTCTTTCTCTCTCCCTCTTTCTCTCACTCTCAAATAAATAAAAATATAAATAAAATATATATTTAGAAAAAAAGGGCTGGAGAAGATGGCTTCACGGTTAAGGCCTTTGCCTGCAAAGCCAAAGGACCCTGGTTCGATTCCCCAGGATCCATGTAAGCCAGATGCACAAGTAGATGCATGTATCTGGAGTTCATTTGCAGTGGCTGGAGGCCCTGGTGCACCCATTCTCTCTCTCTGCCTCTTTCTTTCTCTCTCTCTCTCTCTCAAATAAATAAATAAAATATATATTTTAAAAAAATTAAAAAAAATCAGAGGGGCTGGAGAAATGGCTTAGTGGTTAAAGCACATGCCTATAAAACCTAAGGACCCAGGTTCAATTCTCCAGGTCCCATGTAAGCCAGATGCACATGGTGACGCATGCATCTGGAGTTCGTTTGCAGTGGCTAGAGGCCCTGGCATGCCCATTCTCTCTCTCTATCCCCCTGTCTGTGTCTCTAATAAATAAATAAAAATAAAAAAAATATTATAGGGCTGGAGAGTTGACTCAGCAGTTAAAGGTGCTTGTTTGCAAAGCCTGATGGTCTGCATTCAATTCCCTAGTACCCACATAAAGCCAGATGTACAAAGTGGCACATGCATCTGGAGTTCAACTGCAATGGCAGGAGGCTGTGGTACACCCAGACTCATTCTCTTTCTCTGCCTCTTTCTGTCTCTCTCACAGATAAAAAAAAATTTAAATATCTGAGAAAAACAGGATTGGGAAGATGGCTCACTGGATACAATGCTTGTAGCACAAGCATAAGGTCTAAAGTTTGGATCCCCAGCATCAACATAAATAAATGTCAGGCATGGGGGCTGGTGTGTCTGTAATCTCACCACTTGGGGGTCAGAGATAGGGGATTCTTGGTACAAGATGACTAGCTAGACCAGCTGATTTTGTCATTCTGGGTTCAAGTGAGAGACCCTGCCTCTGTAAATAAAGTGGAGAGAGATTGAGGGATATACCTGATGCCAACCTCTGGCCTCCACACACATACATATGTGCACACCACACACACACACCACACACACACACATAGACATGCCAGAAAAACCCCACCAATCTCATGTTTTTGATTTTTCCCTTTGTACCTTTCTTTCTTTTTTTTTTTTGGTTTTGCGAGATAGGGTCTCACTCTGGTCCAGGCTGACCTGGAATTAACTATGTAGTCTCAGGGTGGCCTCGAACTCTCAGTGATCCTCCTACCTCTGCCTCCCGCGTGCTGGGATTAAAGGCGTGCGCCACCACGCCTGGCACCTTTCTTTCTTGTCCTCAGATTACTGAGGACATTTACGTCATTGACACTGTCCAAATTTTTTTTTTTTTAATTTTCAGGTTTTTTTGTTTGTTTGGTTTTGTTTTTCAAGGTGGGGTCTCACTCTAGCCCAGGCTGACCTGGAATTCACTCTATAGTCTCAGGGTGGTCTTAAACTCTCAGTGATTCACCTACCTCTGCTTCCCAAGTGCTGGGTTTAAAGGCGTGTGCCACCACGCCTGGTTTTTGGTTTTCATTTGGATCCCAAGCAGGCTTTGGACTCCCAATCTTCCTGCCTCCCGAGTAGAAGAGTTACAGGCATCCCCCACCCTACCTGGTTTCTGTAAGGAGAACTGCATTGTTTCCAAGTTCTGCAGCTTCTTCCTGCACAGTACAGCTACCCTGGACGCTAGCTGTCCGAAGAACTCCCTCACTCCATCGCTGGAAAGTCTCCGTAGCTTTGTACCTCCAACTTCCACTTCCAGAGAGGGAGACTCATCCAAAGACCAGGTCATTTTCTAGCAAGTCCCAAACTGGTCAGTATAGAACCTTGCATTAATCTCCCATGAGCCCATCTTCAAGTTCAAACCTCCTCAGTTAAAACCTTTGCAACATCCCCCGAGGAATCATGACAAGTTCCGCAAGTGACTCGTCTTGGTTTCTTGTTGATAATATTGTATTTATTTATTAATTATTATTATTTTAGTATTTGTTGTTTCAAGGTAAGGTCTTGCTGTAGCTCAGGCTGACCTGAAATTCATTATGTAGTCTGCTTCAGACTCATGGCGATCTTCCTACCGCTGCCTCCAGCGTGCTGGGATTAAAGGCATGTGCCACCATGCCTGGCCTTATAGTACATGTTTTGTAACATTATTATAAATGTTATATCAATTTAGGTAGACCCTTATAATAGGGGCAGCCATATTTAGTGGCCACATATAGCTAAAAGGCTGTGAAAGATCTTTTCTCTGTCATTTATTTATTTATTTAAATATTCTATTATTTATTTATTTATTTATTTGAGAGAGAGATACAGAAATAGGCAGGAGAGAGAGAGAGAGAGAGAGAGAGAGGAGAATGGGTGCACCAGGGCCTCCAGCCACTGCAGACGAACTCCAGATGCATGCACCCCCTTGTGCATCTGGCTTACATGGGTCCTGGAGAAGCGAGCCTCGAACTGGGGTCCTTAGGCTTCATAGGCAAGCATTTAACCGCTAAGCCATCTCTCCAGCCCACATTGATTTGTTTTTGTTTGAGCACCCTTTATGTCCTTGGCACTGTTCTATGTGTCAGAGATACAAATGATAAGCTCTTGATGAATTACTGCCTGGCTCCACTCATGCCACAAACCTACCAGGGAGATAAACGCTAATCAAGCAATCACAAACACATAGGTCATATTGTGATAGAGGAAAGACACACAATTCTTAGAGAACCACTGATGGAGGAACATGATTCTAAAGGTTTATCATTGAACATGACATCTTAATACTAAATAGGATTCACTGCAGAGTTATTACCTCAAGTTCAACAGAGTGCTACCCATCTTAACTCCTGAGAGGTGGTGGATTTCAGTATAGCAGGGGACAACTTCATTGTCTTTATGACAAAACTGCTCAAAAAAGAGGGCTGGGGATATGACTGTTTGTACAGCGCTTGTCCAGCATGCATGTAGCCCTGTGTGGGATCCTCAGAACTGCATCAACTAGGCATGGTGGAGCATGCCTGTAATGCCAACACTCAGGAGGTAGAGGCAGGAGGATCAAAAGTTAAAGCCCATCCTCAGCTGCATAGTGAGTTCAAGGTCAGCCTGAGTTACATGAGACACTGTCTCAAAAACAAAACAAAATGGATTGAGGAGATGGCTCAGGGCTGGAGAGATGGCTTAGTGGTTAAGGTGCTTGCCTGCAAAGCCAAAGGACCCAGGTTCAATTCCCCACGTAAACTAGATACACAAGGTGGGGCATGTGTCTGGAGTTTGTTTTCAGCGGCCTGAGGTCCTGTCATGCCCATCCTATCTCTCTCTTCTTTGCTTATTTCTCTCCTTCTCTTTCTTAAATAAATAAATAAAATAAATTTAAAAAGAGATGACTCAGTGGTTAAAGGTGCCAGATGCTCAAAATGGTGTGTGCATATGGAGTTTGTTTGCAGTTGCAAGAAGCCCTGGTACCCCATACTTTCCTGTCTGTCTGTCTGTCTCTCTCTCAAATAAATAAAAATATAGGCATAAACAACAACAGAACTGCTTAAAAAGGCAAGAATTGAAGGTGCTTACATCAAGTAGGTTAATGATTTTTGTGGTAGTGAATAAAATTGTATTTGCTAATGCAAGACAATGTAGAATGAAATGAATCTCAGTGATATGTGGAGTTTCTCCTTCTTCAAAAAATAAAACCGGGCTGGGGAGATGGCTTAGCGGTTAAGGCGCTTGCCTGAGAAGCCTAAGGACCCATGTTCTACTCTCCAAGTCCCACATAAGCCAGACACACAAAGTGACACAAGTGCACAAGGTTGCACATGAACACACACATCTGGAGTTCATGCGATGGCTGGAGGCCCTGGAACGCTAATTCTCCTCTTGCACTTTCTCTCACATAAAAAGAAAGGTCAGTCTGTTGAGCTTGCCTCAAAAAAATTTTTTTTTAATTTTAAAAATAATAAAACCTAGGGCTGGAGAGATGGCTTAGCGGTTAAGGCGCCTTCCTGCTAAGCCTAAGAACGCCAGTTCCAATCTCCAGGTCCCACGATTAGCCAGATGCAAAGTGATGCAAGGGTGCAATGCTGCACTTGCCCACAAGGGGGTGCACGCATCTGGAGTTCGTTCACAGTGACTGAGAGGCTGCTGGTGTGCCCATTCTCTATCTGTCTCCCTCTCTTCCTGTCTGTCTCTGTCTCTCTCTCTCAAAAAAACAATAATAAAACCTAGATGTGCTGCCAAAAATTGTTGGTTCTCCCATCATGCACAGCGCCCATGTTTCTTCAAGTTGAAGTTTGGCTAGGCAAATAAACTTTACAATCGGAAAACCACGGGAGGCCTTTGAACCCTCCAACATGACTTCCCCAAAATAGGACTCCTCATTGCGTGCCATCCTTGGGCAGATAGTTCAAGAACCGGGATGTGGCTCCGAGGAGCACTCAGCTTCAGGGGAGGAGTTCCTCTGTGGTTGGCTCCCGAACACTGGAATGGTCTGGTGTGATCCCAGAGTGGATCAGAACGTTAGACACAAGTACTGTTTCCACTTTCATTTTTTTTTCTTTCTCCAAAGCATAAATCAGCTTACCTGTTTTCAGGGTATATTTGGTCAAGAGTTTATTTTTATTTTTATTTTATTTTTAAAAATCTGGCAATGCAAAGCCCTTGGTTTCCCTTGAGAAACAGATAGTAAGACCCTATTGCTGAAGACATCTCTTGCCTGAGAGGCAAGGTCACTGAGAAAGCAAGCTGGTGCTGAGCAGAAAACCTTCTCCCTGTAGACCAGCCAACTGAAAGCTGGAAAAAGCTGCACTGCATGCAGAGTATGGGAGACAGAAGTCATCAGCAGTGAAAACAGTGGACGCTGAATATTCAAATTTGGCCAGACAGGCCCAAAGACTGAACGGGTGCAATAGTGGCATGTCTACTCGTGGGGTAACCAACTGCTCTATAATTGGACTGAAGGCCCTCTCACGGGAGGGAATACATACCTGGTACTGAAAACCTAAGCAAAGTCTATGGTAGGTAAGGTCATGAGCCTTAGGGGTATAAAGCATGCTCTTATCTAAATGTATATACTATTCCCACCAAGCTGCCAGGAAAATACTACACTTAATGCTCATATTCACATATTAATGCTACTCTCACTTCTGGTTAGAGAAGCTTCTCTTTTCAGATGGCGATGACCACTGGGATGATCCAAAAGGCAACATAGTGCTGAGAAGAAGGGATGGAGAAGTGCCCAGCACTGAAACATCTCTGTCACACCCTCCAAGGCTCAGGGATCATTGCGGAAGAGGGGGCGGATAGAATGGAAGAGCCAAAGGAAGGGTACGACTCCTTACAATGCAACTGCCCAGACAGAAATTGGCCTTGATATCCATGACCTTGCTGTGCCTAGCAATACCTCTGCAAGACCCTCATAATAGAAGTAAAAGATGATGACATCAAATTAAAAAAGAGACTAATGGAGAGAGGGAGGGGATATGATGGAGAGTGGAGTTCTAAAGGGGAATGGGGGGAGGGGAGGGAAACCTATGCACCTTTTGTATGTAAGTATGTTTTGTTGTCAATAAATAAATAAAAAAAATGTAATCTCAAAAAAAAAAAAATCTGGCAATGCACCAAGCAGTCATGAAGAATAACACCCATCTTTGTATTGTTATAGGTCCAGTTTTGGAAATGTTATCAGTGTTTTCCAGGTAAGCCTTTTTTTTTTTTTTTTTTTTTTTTTTTTTTTTTTTTTTGAAGTAGGGTCTTATTCTAGCCCAGGCTGACCTGGAATTTGCTATGGAGTGTCAGGGTAGCCTTGAACTCACAGCAATACTCCTACCTCTGCCTCCCAAGTGCTGGGATTAAAGGCATGTGCCACCACACTCGGCCAGGTAAGCCTTTTACTCAGGCCAAAGGGGGAGACTGTGAAATGTATTTCCAGGATATAAAGGACCATTTCACCTTTCTGCTTGCTGCTGCCTTTGGCAATAAGTTCAATGATGCAAGGAAAATCCATGAAAAAAAATACAGACACACACACACACACACACACACACACACACACACACACAGAGCCATGTGCCACATAACAAATTGGGGTCAATGTCAGGCTGCTTATATCACAGTGGTTTCATAAGCTTGTCTTGCTCTGTGATGTCATAGCCATTTTAGCTTGTGCAAGGACACGCCATGATGTTTGCACAATAATGCATTTCTTAGAAAGTATCACATGGCTGGGGGGGGCGCGGAGAAACGGGAGAGGGAATATGAGAATAGAGACAGACAACTAAGCTGGTCTTGTTTAGATGGACAATTGTTCATAATTGTTCTAACACGCTACGTTATCAATTCGTATAAAGAATGGCGTAGTTGGTATGTGGTAAAACAGCCCAATAATGACAATTCGCGATGTTCTGCATGCTGCTATAATAAAATATGCAGCTGGAAAATTTCCTTTTCCTAAGTATGATTTAAATATTTGGGAGGATGTAAAAGAAAAATATATTTTCCCCTGGGGTGGTGATTCTCAAGTAGTCATTTATGAGTGGTCTGGCTTGTAGACCCCAGCCCCAAACCTCTCCTATCAAGTGTTTATTTTGTAATTATTATTATTTACCATTTTTTATTTGTTTATTTGAGAGCGACAGACAAAGAGAAACAGGCAGATAGAGAGAGAGAGAATGGGCGCGCCAGGGCCTCCAGTCACTACAAAGGAGTTTCACATGCATGTGCCACTTTGTGCATCTGGCTTACGTGGGTCCTGGGGAATCAGGTCTCCAATCACGGTCCTTAGGCTTCACAGGCAAGCGTTTATTACAACATTTCACTGAAATCATGATGAATTTCCCAAGAGGGTATGCACACTTATGCGTGTGCATACAGACGTGTGTATCTGAGATCACTTGCACATTGGGGAGAATTTTGACTTCTTCTAGAAAGTTTTGGCCTACAACCTGTGTGAACATTTAGGAGATTCATGAATGTTCTTACAGAGGCTCAACCCCAAACTTCTATTTATTTCTACTTTAAAAACTTTTTTAGCCGGGCATGGTAGTGCATCCCTTTAATCCCAGCACTCAGGAGGCAGTGAGTAGAAGGCCAGCCTGAGGCTACATAGTGAGTTTCCAGGTCAGCCTAAGGGAGACTCGATCTTGAAAACAAACAACAACAAGGTTAATATAGACCCGATCTTGAAAAACAACCTCCACTGAATCCTTACTTTTTCCAAATCCTCCTCCACTCTTCTATACTGATGCCTTTTTTACAAAAAAAAATTATTATTTTTTATTTATTTGTTAGAGGGAGAGAGAGGGAGAGAGAGAAAGTGAGAATGGGCACGCCAGGGCCTCTAGCCATTGCAGACAAATGCCAGATGCATGCGCCACCATGTGCATCTAGTTTATATGGGACCTGGAACACCAAACCAGGGTTCTTAGGCTTCTCAGGCATGTGCCTTAACTGCTAGGCCATCTCTCCAGCCCCTACACGCATGCCTTTTATCTCCCCTTTTCTATTACCCACGACAACTCGTTTGGTGGACTCAATATTATGTAGGTCTGTGCAAATAAGGACAGCTGCTGTGAGCTTATGAATACAACGACCACTTTATGTGGTCTGGGAGACAGCCACAGCCTCTGTTTATTTTAATTTTAATTTATTTCACTCTTCTTGAGCTCTTACGCTAGGCAGGGCTCCTTTCTGCTATAACATTTTTCCTATTCTTGCTCTTACTTTTTTTTTTCCCCAGACCGACTGCGTCAACGTCGCATGCATGATCTGTCTGTATTGTGCTGTTTTTCTTTTTTTATTCCATCTCCTTACCCCTGCACGTTTTTTTTCACAAGGCAATCTCCCTAGTTACCTGCAGCCTGAAGGACCTGTCCTTCATCCTGCCAGCAGGGGTCGCCGTAACTCCTTCCCAGTGAACCGCAAGTTCCATTGTCCTGCACCTCCGTGCAGAGAAGCCGCTGGTTGGTCTGGCTTGATGAACTTCAGGTTCCCGCCTAACGTTATAAATCCTTCCGGCTCTGGCTGAGGAGATGGCTCAGTGGATGAAGCTCTTACCCTGCAACTCTGAGTCCCTTAGTTCTGATTCCCAGACTCCAGGTAAAAGCCAGAGGCGGGGACGGGCCTCTGCAATCTCAGTGTCCCAGGGCACCTATGATGTGAAGAGAGGCATAGACGGGAGAATTTTCTGGAAGCTTGTGAGTTGGGTGGAGCTGTCAGCCAGAGACACTGCCTCAAAGGAGGTGGAAGGTGAGAACATGCCTCCTTATTTGCACACATATACATACATGCACACACATCAAATACATTTTCACAATCCTTAAGGTTCTATATTCACATTGGTGTCAAGTTCCCCTTTATCTAACATTGTTAACACTGTTTGGATGGGTAAATATTATTTTAAACTTATATTTATGAATTTATTTATTTATTTATTTATTTGCTGTAATTCTTAATGGAAAATCAGCCCTCCATCATGCCTCGTACATCATAGATCAAAGTTCCTATCAGTAAAAGAACTGGTTACATCATTGCACTTTATTATCAGCCCATACTTTCTCCTGCTAAATTGTAGATTATTTATATGTGTGTAGTTGAAGCACTCAGAATCTCAATGATGAAATCTAAACAAGACATAGTGAATTCCAGGTCAGCCTGGGCTAGAGGGAGACTCGATCTTGAAAAACAACAACAACAACAAGGTTAATATAATCCCCTTTCAACTCCTCCTCCACTGAATCCTTACTTTTTTCCAAATATTCCCTCTTCTATACTGATGCCTTTTTTTTAAAAAAAAAAATTTATTTATTTATTTGTTAGAGACAGAGAGAGGGAGGGAGAGAGAGAGAGAGAGAGAGAGAGAGAGTGAGAGAATGGGCACGCCAGGGCCTCTAGCCATTGCAGACAAATGCCAGATGCATGTGCCACCATGTGCATCTAGTTTATATGG
Source organism: Orientallactaga sibirica (assembly GCA_036365145.1). NCBI lineage: Eukaryota > Metazoa > Chordata > Mammalia > Rodentia > Dipodidae > Orientallactaga > Orientallactaga sibirica. The sequence continues at coordinate 207,413 of JAEOAD010002805.1, forward strand.
GACCTGGAACACCAAACCAGGGTTCTTAGGCTTCTCAGGCACGTGCCTTAACTGCTAGGCCATCTCTCCAGCCCCTACACGCATGCCTTTTATCTCCCCTTTTCTATTACCCACGACAACTCGTTTGGTGGACTCAATATTATGTAGGTCTGTGCAAATAAGGACAGCTGCCGTGAGCTTATGAATACAACGACCACTTTATGTGGTCTGGGAGACAGCCACAGCCTCTGTTTATTTTAATTTTAATTTATTTCACTCTTCTTGAGCTCTTACGCTAGGCAGGGCTCCTTTCTGCTATAACATTTTTCCTATTCTTGCTCTTACTTTTTTTTTTTCCCCAGACCGACTGCGTCAACGTCGCATGCATGATCTGTCTGTATTGTGCTGTTTTTCTTTTTTTATTCCATCTCCTTACCCCTGCACGTTTTTTTCACAAGGCAATCTCCCTAGTTACCTGCAGCCTGAAGGACCTGTCCTTCATCCTGCCAGCAGGGGTCGCCGTAACTCCTTCCCAGTGAACCGCAAGTTCCATTGTCCTGCACCTCCGTGCAGAGAAGCCGCTGGTTGGTCTGGCTTGATGAACTTCAGGTTCCTGCCTAACGTTATAAATCCTTCCGGCTCTGGCTGAGGAGATGGCTCAGTGGATGAAGCTCTTGCCCTGCAACTCTGAGTCCCTTAGTTCTGATCCCCAGACTCCAGGTAAAAGCCAGAGGCGGGGACCGGCCTCTGCAATCTCAGTGTCCCAGGGCACCTATGATGAGAAGAGAGGCATAGACAGGAGAATTTTCTGGAAGCTTGTGAGTTGGGTGGAGCTGTCAGCCAGAGACACTGCCTCAAAGGAGGTGGAAGGTGAGAACAGGCCTCCTTATTTGCACACGTATACATACATGCACACACATCAAATACATTTGCACAATCCTTAAGGTTCTATATTCACATTGGTGTCAAGTTCCCCTTTATCTAACATGGTTAACACTGTTTGGATGGGTAAATATTATTTTAAACTTATATTTATGAATTTATTTATTTATTTATTTGCTGTAATTCTTAATGGAAAATCAGCCCTCCATCATGCCTCGTACATCATAGATCAAAGTTCCTATCAGTAAAAGAACTGGTTACATCATTGCACTTTATTATCAGCCCATACTTTCTCCTGCTAAATTGTAGATTATTTATATGTGTGTAGTTGAAGCACTCAGAATCTCAATGATGAAATCTAAACAAGATTGAATTGTACCTGGGCATGGTGGCATACACCTTTAATCCCAGCACTCAGGAGGCAGAGGTAGGAGGATCGCCATGAGTTCAAGGCCAACCTGAGACTACAGAGTGAATTCCAGGTCAGCCTGAGCTAGAGTGAGACCCTACCTCGAAAAACCAAAAAAAAAAAAAAAATAATAATAATAATAAAATAAAATAAAATAAAAAAAAAAAAAAAAGAAGGAAGAGAAAAGAAATTGGTAAGCACATCATAGCATTATGGAAATGCTGATATACTGGAGGGTCCTGCACCAAAATCTGCAGCCTGCACTCATCTCTGGGCGTCAAGACTATTTTATTCTCTGTGTCGATCCTCACCTGGTGACTCTAACTTAATGGGAGCAAAGCATTGCCTTTGTGATGGAATCTCAAGGATGGACCACGGACTGCTTGGAATGAGTTGAGGAAAACAGGAAGAGTGAGGACATGAAGACAGTAAATATCCACAACTCTTTTACCATCTCCTTCTTTCCAGGATGAGGGATTGAACCGACGTCCTTACACATGTGAGGTAAGTGATCGATCACTGATCTACACCTACGGCCAAGACAATGCTTTCCAGAAGTTTTAATGTAAAGAACAGGAGGCTGGAGAGATGGCTCAATGGTTAAAGGCACTTGCTTGCAAAGTCTGTCAGCTCAGGTTCAATTCCCCAGTACCCATGTAAGGCCAAATGCACATGGTGGCACATGCATCTGGAGTCCATTTGCAGTGGTTGGAGGCCCTGGCACATCCATAACTCACTTTGTCTCTCTTTGTCTCTCTCTCTCATATATAAAAAATAAACAATAGGGCTGGAGAGATGGAGTAGCAGTTAAGAAGCTTGCCTGCGAAGCCTCAGGACCCATGTTCGGCTCTCCAGATCTGATGTAAGCCAGATGTACAAGGTGATGCAAGTGTGCAAGGTTTGATTGCAGTGGTTAAAGGCTCTGGAGTGCCAACTCTCTCTCTCTCCCCACTCTCTCATAGAAGTTATAACAAAAAAGAATAAAAAATAAATAATAAATTAACAAAATATTTCTAAAAATTTTACTTACTTGAAAGGAGAGAGAGAGAGAGAGAGAAGGAATGGGTGCACCAGGGCCTCTTGCCACTGCAAATAAACTCGAGATGCATGTGCCACTTTGTGCATATGGCTTTATGTGGATACTAGGGAATCAAACCCAGGCTGTTAGGCTTTGTAAGCAAGTGCCTTAATCACTGAGCCATCTCTCCAGCCCAAATAAAATATTTTTTAAAAAATATATTTTATTTATTTATTTGAGAGAGAGAAAGAGGCAGAGAGAGAGAGAGAAAGGAGAGAAAGAGGGAGAGAATGGGCATGCCAGGGCCTCCAACACTGCAACAAACTCCAGATGCATGCGCCCCCCCTTGTGCATCTGGCTTATGTGGGTCCTGGAGAGTCGAACTGGTATCCTTTAACTTTGCAGGCAAATGCCTTAACCTCTAAGCCATCTCTCCAGCCCCCAAATAAAATATTTTTTAGAAAGGACAGAATAATGGGAAATAACAGCAAGAGAGCTGAAGTCTAAGTCACACTTCAAGAAGACAAGAGAGCCAGGCGTGGTGGCACGCCTTTAATCCCAGGATTGCCGTGAGTTCAAGGCCACCCTGAGATGACATAGTGAATTCCAGGTCAGCCTGGGCCTGAGTGAGACCCTACCTCGAAAAAAAAAAAAAAAAAAAAAAAAAAAAAAAAAAAGACAAGAGAGTGAGATGGAATGCCCAAAAGGGAAGATTGAACAGCTGGGCATGGTGGCGCACGCCTTTAATCCCAGTACTAGACAGGCAGAGGTAGGAGGATTGCCACCCTGGGACTACATAAGTGAATTTCAGGTCAGCCTGGGCTAGAGTGAGACCCTACCTTGAGAAACTAAAACAAAAACAAAACAGGGGAAGATTAGCTATTGATCGATATCAGACAGAAGTCAGATGGGCACCACAGCTTTCAAGCTCACATTGAGATTTGATAACAGACTCTCCTGCAAACACACGCAGTAATAGATCACAACGAAAAGGAGAAAGTGACAAAAGCACATCTGGGTTCCAAAACAACACAAGCATCTCTGACATAGAAATAGGCTGAAGTCACAAAACATATGGAAAACCTGGAAGGCAACAGAACTGAGCAGGATTATAGCTCCTGATGGGCAGAGGACATGACAATTGCTCCCTGAGAAACTGGATCCAATCTGACAGCTGGAAAATGCCTTCTTTTTACAGGAGCGAGAATGAAAAGAAATATTAACAAAAAATTCAGATGACTTCAAGTTGGAGATTAGGACTCTGTACGAAGCTGTGACACTGGGGAGGGGGCAGGGCTACGTGGATATAATCTCCTAATGCAAAATTGAGCCAGGTTGCTTAATGGCTTTGAAAATGAACTTGTGGGGTCCTCAATATCACCTTGGGGTAGGGATTCCAAGTGTCTACTCTAGGGTTTGGCTTTTGGTCGAGACGGTACTGAAAGATGAAGATGAGTTCACTGTTGAAGGTACAGGGAAGAGATAGCACAAACAACACTGAGGGCTTCCAGATGATTCAGGATGAGCCTGCACATGAAAATTCCAAAGCATGTAGGTATACTCTCACGCTTAGGAAGAACTCCAACACAATCAATCTTTGGAATATGACTTGACTGCTGAAGGTGGAATTAATTTTTTTATTCTCTGGAGCAGGTCAGTATAACTTTTTGTTGTTGTTTGTTTGTTTGTTTTTTCAAAGTAGGGTCTCACTCTAGCCCAGGCTGATCTGGCATTCACTCTGTAGTCTCAGGGTGGCCTTGAACTCATGACGATCCTCCTACCTCTGCCTCCTGAGTGCTGGGATTAAAGGCATGCGCCACCACGCCCAGTAGTATAACTTTTAATATAGCTTCGATTGAGGGGTTCAAAGAGATAAATGTGCAAAAGGACAAGGGATTATGGGACAAAAATAGCAAAATAGCTATTGGAAAGAGCATGTATGGAAGAGTAGTATGCAAAAAGAAAACCCAAAACATGATGAGAAATTATCTATGAAAAATAGTCGCCCCAAGTTCATAAACAGGAATAGTTCAGCTGGATGTGGTGGCTCACGCCTTTAGTCCCAGCACTCAGGAGGCAGAGATAAGAGAATCACTGTGAGTTCAAGGCTACCCTGATACTACAGAGTGAATTCCAGGTCAGTCCTGGCTAGAACAAGACACTGCCTCAAAACAACAATAACAATAAGGAATAGTTCAGAACATCTGATGGAGAGGGCATGGGTATGGGTATGGAGGTGGGTGAGTTGGTATATTTGTTAGTGAAATATTATGCTGTCTTTGTATAGCTTTAATTCTCAGTGAGCTTAGAGATCATCAGCTGAGATTAAGAAGGAAGTTTTGAATATTTGAGGAGAAAGAATAAAGTTTCCTCTTAGGGAATGAGAAAATGAATGGATTTAAGACAGTAAAAAAAGGTCCATGGCCTGTTTTCATCTAACAAGAATTTACCAGCCCCCCAAATTCTTTTTTGCAAATGGGACAAGAAAATACAAGGACATGGGTGACAAAACAAATGTTGAGAACACATTCAATATATTGTGATTATTACTTTTGTCACTGAATAAAAAGGTGAATTTTGTAGATAAAAAAAAAACCCTACATTTTCAAATGAAAGTATAGAGAAAAGAAGTCATTTATGAGAAAAAGGAAAAGATGTGTCACTTTAACATGCATTGGGAGGTCAGTAAATGACAAATACTCAGAAAGTGGAATGGAACATATATTAGGGTTTGTTTGTTTGTTTGTTTGTTTTGTTTTGTTTTTCAAGGTAGGGTCTCACTCCAGCCCAGGCTGACCTGGAATTCACTATGTACTCTCAGGATAGGTTCGAACTCATGGCAAGTCTTCAACACTGCCTTCTGAGTGCTGGGATTAAAGGTGTGCACTGCCATGCCTAGCTTATATTAGCTACTTTTTTAAAAAATATATTTTATTTATTTATTTATTTGAGAGAGAGAAAGAGGCAGAGAGGGAGAGAGAGAGAGAATGGGCATACCAGGGCCTCCAGCCACTGCAAATGAACTCCATATGCATGCGCCCCCTTGTGCATCTGACTGATGTGGGTCCTGGAGAATCAAACTGGGATCCTTTGGCTTTGCAGGCAAACGCCTTAACCACTAAGCCATCTCTCCAGCCCTCCACTCTGGGTTTTTATACTACTATCTAAACATAACCATTTTGATATATTTTGTTGTCACGTAAACATCTCTACTTCATGGCTGTATACTCTCTTTAGTCAGCCATCAGCCCCGCACAAATCCTGCCTGCATTCCCTTTTCCTCCATGGGTCGTAAGGTAGTGGAAAGAACAGGAGCTTTGAGGGCCTTCTGGAGTTAACTTCAGGCTGTGCTCTGTTAGTCATTGGTCCTTGAACAACACAGAAGTTGCTTGGTCTCTCTGAGCCTTAGCTTTTGTGCGCCACCACGCCCGGCTCTGTCTGCAAAGTCGTATAAGTGCAAAGACCGAATGAAACGTTGTGCAGGGGCCATGCCAGCGCCACGGCATGTTCTTACCTAACAACAGGAGGAGGGTCCTGCAGAGGGCGGGGCTCCCTTCCTGGACCCAGAGCTTACAGGCCATGGCTCATCTTATTAGGAAGGGACAGAGGGTAGAATGCCAAAGACAGATTCTGAGATGACTGTGGCAGAAGGACTGGGAAATGACAACAAGCTCAGGTCAGGGAGGGGACGCTCTGTGATTGAAGCTTACTGGAAACCACACACTGGGTGGGACTAACCGGCCACAGAAATCCTTCCCAGAAGTAATTCATGTGACTTGAGGACATTTTACTGATGAGATTAAGATGCTAAAATGCCATCGTGAACCAGCAAACCTAAAGGATAATTAATGGCCAGCTATCTCGAACCTTGGAAATGGTAATATTCTATGGACAACCATTGCGTGATGATATTAAAATGAGGGCCAGAAAAAGGTTGAAGGAGATAAACACAGAGAACATCTAACTCCCACTAAGCCAGATATCCAGAGACACAGAGGCTCCCAAAACCTCATCACTGAAGTAGAACTAAAATGACCCCAATGTGGCTCAGGGAAATTTGTGGAAGAGAGGGCAGAAAGAATGTTAAAGCCACAAGTTGGGGCATTATGCACAGAGACTTGGCCTATCCCCCATAGCTCCTGAATACCCCCATAATGTGTGAAGCACATTCCCCATTGATGAGAGTCCCTATGGAAGAGGGAGAACAGGGAGGAGGATAATGGAGTCACCACTATGAATGTAAAACCAGAATAATATAGATAAGAATAAATAAAATTTAAAAAAAAAAAAAAAATGAGGGAAAGAGAATCTGTAGACATCTACAGAGGTCCCAGCAGCTTATGCACGCTGGCACACTGGGTCCTTGTGTTAACTTCCTGTTAATACCCGGATGTGACTGGGAAATGGGACACCAGTGAAACTTCCTTTTGCCATGTTAGTAGCTCAGAGTCAACCTCTCAGACCCACAGAACACTGATATATATATACATACACATAAGCATAGAATGTATGAGTCTAAGGCTACAGATTTATGTGTCTCAGAAATACAATAGCTTGGCTGGAGAAATGGCTTAGCGGTTAAGGTGTTTGCCTGTGAAGCCAAAGGATCCTGGTTCGATTCTCCAGGACCCATGTAAGCCAGATGCACAAGGGGCACATGCATCTGGAGTTCGTTTGCAGGGCTGGAAGCCCTGGTGCGCCCATTCTCTCTCTGTCTGCCTCTCTTCTCTTTCTTTCTGCTTGCAAATAAATAAATAAAAATAAAAAAAATAAAAAGAAGAAATACAATAGCTTTATTCTTTGGAGGTGTGGGGATGCAGTTCTGAGCCAGTACTCCACCTCTGAGCTACATCCCCAGTGCAGAAACTTTATTCTTACGTCACTAAGCTGTGTAGAGTCACTCTTCAATTAGTGTGTCAGAAACTGAATCTGGACCAGTTTAGATTGTGTCCCCTCTGTCACTTGGGGTGTGTCTGAGTTCTGATATTGTATGGTCCATGTAAGTTTGTATGGTTACATGGTTTTGATCAATCCAGATGGTTCCAAAGAACCGTCTCTACTGAAGATGCCAAGCACAAGTCTCTTCCTCCACCTTGGTCCATGCAGGTTGTCATGGAGACATCATTTACTTCCATCTGCGCAACCCTTCCGATCTAGCCAGTCTCTCCCAGCTATGCCTCCCTTGGGTGCAAGAGGCTCTTTCTGTTGTAGTTCCACAACAATGGTTCGAGGGTGAGACACTGAAGGCATTGGTCAGGATGGATGGATTCTTCTTTTGTTTTCTGTTGGCTGTCGGGGGTCTCTAGCTGCTAGGACAAAGCTGTCCCTGGGCTCCATCATGCCATCTGGGGTTTGGTTCTGATTTACCTCCCAATGCTCAGCCTGGAAAGCCAGGCGCAGCCTCCCCCCTTTAGACCTCTGTGGTGTTTCACTATTATTACTCTCTTCGTTTGCCAGCTGTGAGGAAGGCTGTTCTAGTTGCCAAGGAAGGTGGACAGGGAAGATGTATTTTGCTACTTTTAAATCTTGTGAGACAAGCTGGATGGATTCTTCATTATTTTCTTCTATCCTCTGCTGCTACATAGCTTCCCTAAGCCAATGACTTTCTAATAGTTCAGCTGTCTTTTTAAAAATCAAATATATATATATTTTACTAGAGAGATGGCTTAGCGGTTAAGGCACTTGCCTGCGAAGCCAAAGGACCCAGGTTCGATTCCCCAGGACCTACGTAAGCCAGGTGCACAAGGGGCCGCATTCATCTGGAGTTCCTTTGCAATGGCTAGAGGCCCTGGTGTGCCCATTCTCTCCCTGTCTGTCCTTGCTCTCTCTCTGCTTGCAAATAAATAAAATAAAATATTAAAAATAAAAAATATTTTTAAAAGATTTATTGTTTATTTATTAGGGAGGGAGGGAGGGAGAGAGAGACAGAGAGAGAGAGAGAGAGAGAGAGAATATGGGCATGCCAGGACCTCTAGCCACTGCAAATGAACTCCAAGTGAACTCCAGATACATATACCACTTGTGCATCTGGCTTATGTTGGTCCTGGGGAATTGAACCTGGGTCCTTTGGCTTTGTAGGCAAGTGCTTTAACTGCGAAGCTATCTCTCCAGCCCCCAGCTGTCTTAATAGAGAGAATGAAATGCTGTGAAACAAATAATCACTCTTTCAGAAATAGTTTATATACAAATGACTCTATTTTAAAAAATAATTTTCAATTTTTGTTTATTTATTTGAGAGAGAGATAGAGAGAAAGAGGCAGATATATAGAGAGAATAGGTGTGCTAGGGCCTCTAGCCACTGCAAATGAACTCCAGACACATGTGCCACCTTGTGCACCTGGCTTATGTGGGTCCTGGGGAATTGAACCTGGGTCCTTTGTCTTTTGCAGGCAAGCACGTTAACTGCTAAGCCATTTCTCCAGCCTCCTGTACTTTATTTATTATTATTTTTTTACTGGTTTAAATGACTTCACAGTGGACTGAAATCACCCTGGAGCTTTCCTTAGTGGATTAGGACATATTTTCTCTGTGCACATGATACACAGGAAGCCAGATCCTAATTAGAAATGTGCTGCCAAAGCAAGTGGAGACAAGTGGCTATGTTTGCTCTCTGTCATGATCCGAAATGCCTTCCACTGGTGCTAAGGAAAGAACTGATGGAGAGCAGGGGTTACATTGACTGAGTACCTGCTTCTACGAGAGAATAAGCTCTTTACTTCCAGCTCCCGTTTTCCTCTCCGTTTTCCCATCTGCCTTTCCCTGGCTTCCACATCAGCTGTGTGGTGGTCTGAATGAAATATTTCCCCATAGCCTCATGTGTTTGAAAAACATTTTTATTTTATTTGAAGCCAGGTGTGGTGGTGCATGCCTTTAATCCCAGCCCTCAGGAGGCAGAGGTAGGAGGATCACTGTGAGTTCGAGGCTACCCTGAGACTACATAGTGAATTCCAGGTTAGCCTGAGCTAGAGAGAGACCCTAACTTGAAAAACCAATATATTGGTTTTATTTGAGGAGAAAGAGAGAGAGACAGACAGACAGAATGGGCACACCAGGGCCTTCAGCCCTGCAAATGTACTCCAGACGGATGTGCCACCTTGTGCATGTGGCTTATGTGGGTCCGGGGGAATCACACCTGGGTCCTTTGGCTTTGCAGGCAAGCACCTTAACCACTAAGCCATCTCTCCAGCATGCCTTATGTGTTTCGAATACTTGGTCCCCAGCTGGTGGCAGTTTGGGAGGTGGAACCTTTCTGGAGGAGGTGTGTCACTGGGGGTGGACCTTGAAGTTTATTAGTCTCGCCCTACTTGGTGCTTACTCCTGCTTCTTCCACCCTGCTGCTGATGTGGATGAAGATGTGAGCTGGTTGCCATGGCTTTCTACAGCACGATTACACTTCCCCTTGAAACGGTAAGCCTTGGGGCTGGAGAGATGGCTCAGTGGTTAAAGGCACTTGCTTGCAAAGACGGATGGCCTGGGTTCAATTCCCCAGTACTCACTCAGCTGTGTGTTGCTGGGATCAACCTCTAAACCAGGCGCAGTCTGTGGGAGGAAGGGATTATTGAAGCTTACAGATCCATGGCAAGTTCCATAATGACAGAAGCGGCTGGCTTCCTTTTCCAAACCCATACAGATAGAGGATAAACCACCACTAGCTCCACCCAAAGCAAGCATGAAACCAATAGAAAAACAGCAGGGACCCAGGCAGAACTCACTGTGCAGACCTTAGACTGGAATTCAGATCTGCCCCCAGGGACATGCCCTGCCCCATAGCAGGAGTCTGCCTGCTAGGGGCAGAAGCTGCAAACTCAGTTTTAATAACACCCGAGTCTATTGGAGGAGAAAGAGTCAAAGTGCCACACCATGTAAAGCTGGATGCACAAAATGGCACATGTGTCTGGAGTTCAAATGTAGTGGCAGGAGGTGCTCGGGCACCCATACTTTCTCTCTTTCCTTGAAAATAAATAAATAGATAAAAATATTTTTATTTTACTTTATTTTCTTACTTGAGAGAGAGCGTGAGCGCTAGGGCTTTCAGCCACTGCAAACTCCAGATGCGTGTGCTTCCTTGTGTGCATGTGCAACATTGCACACTTTCATCACTGTGCATCTGGCTTATGTGGGACCTGGAGATTCAAACATGAGTTCTTAGGCTTCACAGGCAAATGCCTTAACCACTAAGCCAACTCTCCATCCCAATAAAAATATTTTTTAAAATATATTTTATTTATTTAAGAGAGAGAGAGAGAGAGAATGGGCACACCAGGGCCTCCAGATTCTGCAAACGAACTCCAGATGCATGCACCCCCTTGTGCATCTGGCTTATATGGGTCCTGGAGAGTCGAACCAGGATCCTTTGGCTTTACAGGCAGATACCTTAACTACTAAGCCATCTCTTCAGCCCAGTAAAAATGGTTTTTAAAAAGAAACTATAGAACCGGAGAGATGGCCTAGTGGTTAAGGCGCTTACTTGCAAAGCCAAAGGACCCATGTTCAATTTCCCAGGACCCATGTAAAGCCAGATGTACAAGGTGGCGCATGCATATGGAGTTCATTTGCAGAATCTGGAGGCCCTGGTGCACCCATTCTTTCTCTCTCTCTCTCAAATAAATAAATAAATAAATAAAATATTTTAAAAAGAAACCGTAAACTGGAGATAAACCATTTTCTCCAATAAGCTGCTTTTCTTCAGGTGTTTTCCCCCAGCAACAATGTGCCATTAGACTTTCTTCAGACAATGTGCTGGAGGTGTTTCATCTCTAACTTTCTGAAATTTGTTGCCTTAGTTCATGTTCTGCTGCTGTAACAGAGTCTGCAAGACTGAGTAAATTATAATGGACAGAAGCATGCTGGGCACATGGCTCTGGAAGCTAGGAAGTCCAAGATCAACTGGCCACGCGTGGCGAGGCCTTTTTGCTCTCCTAACATACTGACAGCCTCGCGTGGAGAGGACGGGAGAGCGAGAGGGGTCAGATTTGCTTTCCTGCCAAGCCCATTCTCCAGAGTTAACACCCTTCTTCAATAATGACATTAACTGACTCATGAGAACAGACACTCATGGTCTGATTGCCTCTTGACACGGTTGTACTGGGGATTAGATTTCAACTCATGAAATTTGGGGACACTTTGAAACCACAGAAATGATGTGTGTGAGCCGGGCATGGTGGCACGTGCCTTTAATCCCAGCACTTGGGAGGCAGAGGTAGGAGGACCGCTGTGAGTTTGAGGCCACCCTGGGACTACAGAGTGAATTCCAGATCAGCCTGAACTAGAGTGAGACTCTTCCTTGAAAAATCAGAAAAAAAAAAAGAAAGAAACCAGAAAAAAAAGAAAAGAAAAGAAATTATGTGTGTGTGTGTGGGGGGGGCGTTATTACAGGTCCATTTTTTTTTCCAGGACTATTTTTTCCTAAGAGACTACACCCAACATGCCTACTGGGGCGGGCCTCAAACATCTGAACCTTGCATTTCTGGGCAACTTCACCCATTACTGTCTGTTTTGAGACTAAAATACATGCATATAATTTTTTTTTGTTGTTTTTTGTTTTGAGGTAGGGTCTCACTGTAGCTCAGGCTGACCTGGAATTCACTCTATTCTCAGGATAGCCTCGAACTCATGGCAACCCTCCTATCTCTTGCCTCCCTGAGTGCTGGGATTAAAGGCGTGTGCCACCATGCCTGGCTCCCACCCACAATTGTAATGTATTCTGTTGATCTATCTTCTGTCTTTTTCTTTATGATATATGTACCCATTTTTGTTCATTTATTTCCTGATGTATGTGTGTTCTGGGGGTGGGGGACAGTGTCTCTTTCCATTGCCAATGAATGTCAGGTGCTTGAGCCACTTTGTGCATCTGGCTTTATGTGGGTGCTGGGGAATCCAACCTGGGCCAACAGGCTTTGCAAGCAAGCGCCTTTAAATGCTGAGCCATGTCTTCAGCTGATCTGTTATGTCTGAGTGCTTCACTTCCAGTCTGTGTGTCCTGACACATGACAGTCTGTGTATCTGTCACAATTATAAACTTCATTGCTGCTCCCCGCCTTCTCCTTAGCCTGCTTTTTGTCATTTCAGCCATCTTCAGAGGAAGCTATCTTCTTTCTTATTTGAAGTCAGCGAAGTCTGAGGACAAACCATAATGGAATGAGGGGCTAGGTACCATTCACTTGACAAAAAAAACTTAACCACCAGCATGTGGCTATGTGCAAATCATTTTCTTATAATGAACAGAGACTAAAAGAACTCAAATCTTTAAAAAAATAAGAGAGAGAGAGAGAGAGAGAGAGAGATATCTACCATTGCACCAGTTACTTTTACATCACTGGCACAAAGCACCTGACCAAAAGCAGCTTGTGGGAGGAAAGGGTTTATTTTCATACTTGAGGGGAAGCTCCATGATGACAGGAGAAAATGTGGCATGAGCAGAGGCTGGACATTAGCTCCTGGCCAACATCAGGTGGACAACAGCAGCAGGAGAGTGAGCTGAACACAGACAAAGGGGAGCTGGCTATAACACCCATATGCTCGCCCCCAACAACACACCTCCTCCAGTAAGGATCCATTTCCCAAATTGCCATCATCTGGGGACCTAGCATTCAGAACACGAGTTTATAGTGCATACCTAATTCAAATCACCACAACTATATTTTAAATTTTGTACTTATAACCTGTGATAATATATAGCATTCAAAAATAACACTTTTATCTGCTATAGCTGTAACAGACTATTTCAAGTCCTAGAAATAGAAGTTTAAATATCTTATTTATTTGAGAGAGAAAGAGGCAGAAAGATAGAATGGGTGTACCAGGGCCTCTAGCCACTATAAATGAACTCCAAGCACTACTTTGTGCATCTGGCTTATATGAATACTGGGGAATTGAACCTGGGTCCTTTGGTTTCACAGGCAAGTGCCTTAACCACTAAGCCATCTCTCCAGCCCCAAATAGAAGTTTAATCTTTGCATCTAACTTGTTTCTGCTGTAATAGAATGGATTTTCTTTCTTTTTAAAATTATTTTACTTTTCTTTCTTTTTAGTTTTTTGAGGTAGAATTTTACTCTAGCCCAGGCTGACCTGAACTTCACTATGTAGTCTCAGGGTGGCCTCAATGCATGGCGATCCTCCTACCTCTGCCTCCCCGGTGCTGGGATTAAAGGTGTGCATCATCATGCCTGGCTTTAGGATGGATTTCCTGTAAACTTGTATGCCATGGTGGCATTTTACAAAGAGACTCTTCTTTTAAAATATATTCATCAACCTTTTCAATAGGAAGGAGATCCAGTGGTGTGGAAAAAACACTCTAATTCCTTCTTCTTTCTTTCTTTCTTTTTTTTTTTTTTTTTTTTTTTTGGTTTTTCGAGGTAGGGTCTCACTCTGGTCCAGGCTGACCTGGAATTCACTATGTAGTCTCAGGGTGGCCTCGAACTCTGGGCGATCCTCCTACCTCTGCCTCCCGAGTGCTGGGATTAAAGGCGTGCGCCACCATACCCGGCTTAATTCCTTATTTCTTATGCTAGAGAAGCTGAGAGTGGTCCTAGGGGCCAGGTTGCCACATCTGTTTGCCAGCCAAGAGAACTTACTGTTGCTTGGATACTTAAGTTTCTTTCTCTAGGAAGACAAATATTCGGAATTTTGTGCTGCTTCTGAACACACACAGATTGCAGGAGAAACCTCTTTTGGGTTTGCGATCTGATTTTTCCTTCAACACAGCCCACGTGGTCCTCTGTTTCACTCCAGACTTGGTCTTCAGAGCCACACAGAGCTGGGCGTGGACACCAGTTTATAACTGTATAAACTTGGACATGTTCTTGAACATTTCTAAACTGTGGTTTCAATGTCCACAGCGATGCCAAGAAGGGTATAAACTTCTCGGGAGAGTTTTATGACCATGAAATGCAACCATGTACATAATGTGGCAACAATACGGTAGATGCTCCATATTCGATCAGAGCCCGCTGCAGGTCAGAGACACAGTGGAGGAGTAACTCAAACACAAACAGCTAAGGAGGACGCTGGTAAGCAAAAAATTCAGTGACCGTGACTGACAGGACCCTGCCAGCAGGGGGCGTGCTCCTCCAAACAAAGGAAGCAAAATCACAGGTTAAGAGAGCAGAGAAAGAATTAGGATGGCTGGATGGAGATGGGGAAAGGTAGGGGGTAAAGCTATAGGTGTTTTCAGGGATTTATGGGCTAGGCTAAGGTATTTAAAATATGTACTAGGTCCTAGAGAGATGGCTCAGCAGTTAAGGTGCTTGCCTGCAAAGCCTAATGCCCTGGGTTCGATTCCCCAGTACCCACATAAAGCCAGATGCACAAAATGGCGCATGCATCTGGAATTCGCTTGCAGTGGCTAAAGGTCCTGGCAGGCCCATTCTCTGCCTCTCTCTCTCTCTGTCTCATTCTCTCTCTGATCCTACATAAACTGCATACTAAAGCAACGCTCTGTCATTACTATTCTTGTTCTTTAAGCAGAGAGATTGGACCCAGTGAAAATAAAGATTTTCCTAGTGCCCAAGGCCTAGCATTGAGTGAGAAACCACTGAAGGGCTTTTAAGCAAAAAGTGACATGACTAGATTTTGCTTTAGAGATGGGAGTAAGGCAGTGGGAGTGTGGGGGAGGGGAAGGAAGCTGAGGTGAGGAGCAAAGCTGGGAGTGGGGCAGTGAGGTGGTTGAGGCCATTTTTGTTGCAATGAGACCTGAAGAATTGGAGCACATGCAGGGCTTAGTGGGTATGCAGGACAGGAAAAAAAAAAAATAAGAAGAGCTCCTTTCTCCAAGGCTGAGGGTCCATTGTGGAAGAGGTAGCAGAAAGAATGTAAGAGCCAAGGAAGGGTACCACTCCTTACAATACAACTGTCCAGAAAGAAGTTGGCCTCGATATCCATGACCTCGCAGTTCCTAGCAATACCTTCACAAGACCCTCATAATAGGAGAAAAAGATGATGACAACAAATTAAAAGAGACTAATGGAGAGAGGGAGGGGATATGATGGAGAGTGGTGTTGTGAAGGGAAAAGGGGAGGGAAATATCATGGTTTATTGCCAATAAAAATTAAAAAACAAAGAGCTGGAGAGATGGCTTAGCGGTTAAGGCGCCTGCCTGCGAAGCCTAAGAACGCCCGTTCAATTCCCCAGGTCCTACGTTTAGCCAGAGCAAAAGTGATGCAAGCACACAATGTCGCACATACACACAAGGGAGCACATGCGTCTGGAGTTCGTTCACAGAGGCCACTGGCACTCCCATTCTCTCTCTCTCTCTGTCTCTCTCAAATTAAAAAAAGAAATACAGAAATAAATCCCCAGAAGAAAAAAAAAAGAGCTTCTTTCTCCCTGTGGATTTTGGCCATCTCACCTTCATCACTGGTGCTGTGTCCTGGGCTTTCATGACAGGGCATGTGGACTGAGAGGTTTGAAGCAAGGGCATGGGTGAGAAGGATAGGTGAGGATGAGCAACGGTAAAGCCATGGGCCTGCTACGGTGAGTGGATGTAGATTCAATAGGATGTGAATGGGAATATTTCCTCCCCAGCTGCAGGCATTGTTCTGGGAGATCTTTGGAAGAGGGGACCAGCTGGAGTCCTTTGGCTTTGCAGGCAAGTGTCTTAACCACTAAGCCATCTCTCCAGCCTGGGTGTATGTTTTAGAAGATCTATTTCTCCCTGTCTACTTCCTGGTCACCATGAGATAAAGAACCTCTTCTATCACACTCTCCCTCCACTTTGGGGCTCTCCCCAAAACCATGGGGCTAACATTTCTTTCAGGTATTTGGTCATAGCAGTGAGACAATCTGACTAATATAAAGGTCCTTTCAGATTTCATAGGAATCCATTTTTCTTTTTTTAATATTTAATTAATTAATTTATTTGAGAGAGAGAAAGAGAGGAAGATAGATGGATAGATAGATAGATAGATAGATAGATAGATAGAGAATGGATGTGCCAGGGCCTCCAGCCACTGCAAATGAACTCTAGATGCATGCACCACCTTGTGCTTCTGGCTTTATGTGGGTCCTGGGGAATTGAACCTGAGTTATTTTTTTTTTTTTTTTTGATGTATTCTTGTTTTTTTTAATTATTATTTTTTTATTGATAACTTTTATACTTACATATGAACCTGGGTTCTTTTGCTTTGCTGGCAAGCGCCTTAACTGCTAAGCCATCTCTCCAGCCCAGAGTCCATTTTTCTATCTTTGCAAAAAATACCTTTAGTGGGCTGGGAAGATGGCACAGCAGTTAAAATTTAAAGATGCTTTCTTGCAAAGGCTGCCTGCCAGAGTTCAACTCCCCAGTAAGTATGTAAAGCCACGTGCACAAGGTGGCACATGATTCTGGAGTTCATTTGCAATGGCAAAAGTTCCTGGTACACCCATATTCTCCCTCTCTCTTTCCTTCCTTCTCAAATAAATAAAAGTACTTTAAAAATACCTTTGGAACCAGGCATGGTGGCGCATGCTTTTAATCCCAGCACTTGGGAGGCAAAGATAGGAGGATTGCTGAGAGTTCGAGGCCACCCTGAGACTACCTAGTGAATTCCAGGTCAGCCTGAGCTACAGTGAGACCCTACCTCGAAAAAACCAAAACCAACCAACCAACCAACCAACAAACAAACAAACAAAAAAAAACTGCCAACCTTTGAGATTTGGGTAGTTATTACATTAACTCTTTTAATCATACAAAATATGGAAGACTTAACAATTCTTGCAAGCCAAACACTTTACCAACTGAGCTTTCTCTCAGCCCTCTTTCAGGTTTTCTACATATAAACTCATGTTATCTGTTGACAAATATGATTTCACTTCTTTTTCCGTTTGGATGCTTTTCATTTGTTCTTGTCTGACGTCTCTGGCCAGGCCGGGATTCTCAGTGTACTGACAACAGTGCATAGATTTGACTTGTTTCTAATCTAAGATGAAAACTTCCAGTTTTTCATCAAAAAGTTCGATGTCAGCTGTGGGCTTCTCATATACAACCCTTGTTATGTTGGAGTTTCCTTTTCTTCCTGTTAGTAGAATATTATTTAAAAATATCTTACCAGTCCTGGTGGCGCACCCCTTTAATCCCAGCACTCAGGAGGCAGAGGTAGGAGGATCACCATGAGTTCGAGGCCACCCTGAGACTACATAGTGAATTCCAGGTCAGCCTGAGCTAGAGTGAGACCCTACCTCAAAAAAAAAAAAAAAAAAAGAAGAGAAAAAAACTTTATTTATTTATGCATTTACTTACTTATGAGAGAAAGAGAGAGAGAGAAAGCGACAGGGAGAATGGGAACACCAGGGACTCTTGCCTCTGCACACAAACTCCAGACACATGTACCACTTTGTGCATCAGGCTTTACATGCATACTAGGGAACTGAACCCAGACCCATAGACTCGCAAGCAAATGCCTAGTTGAAGATTTTTATTTATTTTTTGGTTTTTTCAAGGTAGAGTCTCACTCTAGCCCAGGCTGATGTGAAATTCACTCTGTAGTCTCAGGGTGGCCTCAAACTCATGGCCATCCTCCTACTTCTGCCTCCTGCATGCTAGGATTAAGGGTATGTGCCACCATGCCTGGCTTAGTTGAAAAGAAAATTTTTTTAAGATTTTATTTTCATTTTACTTATTCGAGACAGAGAGAGGGAGAGAGAGAGAGAATGAGAATGGCCATGCCAGGGCTCTAGCCACTGTAAACAAACTCCAGATGCATGTGCCACCATGTTCATCTGGCTTACGTGGGACCTGGAGAATCGAACCTGGGTCCTTAGGCTTCACAGGCATGCGCCTTAACCACTAAGCCATCTCTCCAGCCCCGATCCATGCACATTTTACTATGTATGCTATGCCTGAAAAGTACACTAAAAAACAGACATTATGTTTGTATGGTTAGTGTCAATTTATTATGATACCAAGACTGTCAAGGCTGTTAACTGAGGGCCTTGGAGAGGGTTCAGTGGATAAAGTGCTTGCTGTTCAAGTCTGACGGTAAATGCTGGGTATGGTGGTGCAGGCCTGGAATCCCAGCATTGGGGAAGTGGAGGCAGGAAATCCCTGGGATTCCCTGGCCAGATAGTCTAGCCAAATCACGAGATCTAGGTTGAGAGAGACACCCTGCCATGAAGAATAAGGTGGGTGGCGTGTGACTGAGGAAGGCACCTGATGCTGAACTCTGGCCTCCATGGGTACATGTGCACCTGCACACACACATTCCCACATGCATACACAGTGCACATGCACACACACACACACACACACACACACACACAAAATCTGGCATTCCTGGCAATATTCATTCCATAAGGAACTTGAAACAATCTCCTATGGTGGTTACTGTTCTTACAGGAAGGCACTGCAGGTGTGTATTATAGAGAAATGTTAATAGATATTAAATCCTAAAAAATGAAAGATCCAGTATACATGTAATTCAAGCTCAATCAATGATACCAAAGCAATTATTGTGAGGTGAAAAAATCCTGTACAAAGTTAATTTTCTCAATCCCAGCACTTGGGAGGCAGAGGCAGGCAGATCACTGTGAGTTCGAGGCCACCCTGAGACTACAGTGAATTCCAGGTCAGCCTGGGCTAGAGAGTGAGACCCTACCTCAAAAAACAAACAAACAAAGCTGGGAGTGGTGGCTCACGCCTTTAATCCCAGCACTCGGGAGGCAGAAGTAGGAGGATCACCACGAGTTTGAGGCCACCCTGAGACTACATAGTTAATTCCAGGTCAGCCTGGACCAGAGTGAGACCCTACCTTGCAAAACCAACCAACCAACCAACCAACCAACCAAACAAACAAACAAACAAACAAACAAACAAAACAAAAACAAAGTTAATTTTCTTTATAGTGCTCAGTGACTGGAATGGCTGGCTTTATTGTTTAGAATTTGCTAACATGCAGGCTTCTTCAAGGTTTTTTCTCCACAAACTGTGCATAGGTCATTATAAATGTCACCGAGTTGTTTTGGTAAGCAATTTCAAGTTCTGGGAGAATTTATAATATACAACATAACTGGCAGGGCAAATCAAGGCACTTAAATTAGATTTGGTTCACACACTTACTGGCTCACACAGTATTTTTTTTTTTTTAAGTTTTAAATTTTGAGTTAGTTGACAACATTTAGTGGAGTTATTTCATGCACAGATCTTGATCTCTAGCTTCTTGGGTAAAACTTGCTGACCTGGCAGGAAGGAGCCTGTGTTCCCACGTGGCAACAGCTGGCTGGAGTTTGAGTCACAGCTGCTTTCAGCAGGAGCTGTTCCCTCCAAGTCCCCCAGGTCTCCACCCTGCCCTGAGGCTGGAGAGCTTGTGGACACCCAGGCAATGAACTTCTGAGACAATGAACTTCTCAGCCTCACAGGGACCACCGATAGATAGCACTCTGCAATGCCCAGCGCAGTGCCAGGTTCATGGCATAACTGGGCCGCTTGCTATTTGCCTGACTGCTCATTATGCCTGCTTTTCTTCCCCAAGCTAAAATCCTTCAGGACTTTTTGCTTTCTTCCTTAAAAGAACAGAAAATGGCAAGACTATAGCTTTACGTATGTCAAATCCACAGAGAAAATGATTTAGACAATGTATAGGTATGGCACCGTCTTAAAAAATGTTAACACAACTATTCTTTTCTTTTCTTTTTTTTCTTTTTGCTAAACAACTTAGCTATGAACTCCCTTTACAAATGTGAAGAAAACAGCGCCCAAGAAATGTTTCAAAATAAGTTCTCTATTTTAGTGGAAGAAGGAAGCTTAGGGGCAAAAGGTTTGTCAGCTGTTTTACAGGGGCAGAATTCTTGAGTTAACACAAATAGAAGTAGATAAAGAAAAATGAAGACCATGTGGTGAGCTGGGTCTGAACCGTGTGTGTGTGTGTGTGTGTGTGTGTGTGTGTGTGTGTGTGTGTGTGTATTTCAAAGTCACCCCTGCCCCGAGAAAAATATCCAACTTATATTGTCCATGTATTAAATTCCTCCCCCGACCTTTTTTTGTTTGTTTGTTTATTCAAGGTAGGCTTTCACTCCAGCCCAGAGATGACCTAGAATTCATTATGTAGTCTCAGGGTGGCCTTGAACCCACAGCGATCTGCCTCCCAAGTGCATACTCCCAAGGTGTGTGCCACCACGCCTGGCTTTCCTCCCTTCTTTAATTAATAAAGAACTTAGTGAAGTTCTTTTGAACTTTAATGTGACAGTGAATTAAAACGTTAAAATAGGGCCAGGCGTGGTGGCACACGCCTTTAATCCCAGCACTTGAGAAGCAGACGTAGGAGGAACACCATGAGTTTGAGGCCACCCTGAGACTACATAGTGAATTCCAGGTCAGCCTAGGCTAGAGTGAGCCCTTACCTCGAAAAACTAATACCCCCCCCCCACAAAAAGTTAAAATAGGGGCTGGAGAGATGGCTTAGCATTAAGGTGCTTGCCTACGAAGCCAAAGGACCTAGGTTCGATTCCCCAGTACCCATGGAAAGCAGATGCACAAGGTGGTGCATGCATGGGGAGTTCATTTGCAGTGGCTGGACCAGGCCCTGGTGCACCCATTCTCTCTATCTTCCTCTTTCTTTCTCTCAAATAAATAAATAAAAATATTTTTTTAAAGTTAAAATATTCTCTCTTCCCCCTGCCTCTGACTCCTCAGAAACATACCAGTGTTCTGGAAGATGTCCCTTAATCTTCAGCTCAACATGTGATCTCAAAGAATGGTTGACTTAAACCTCTGCACACTTGTTAGCTCATTGGCCAAAGCAAGTCAGACTGCCAAGGCCAGGGTTGGCTTGGGAGGGGACTGTCTAAGGCGGGGACGTAATGAGGTGTGATTTCTCCTCCAAGGGAACTGTTCTGGAATGAGTAAATAGAATCCGAATCTGGGTCAGCACTGTGTTCTGGAAAAGCGTAGTAAGCGATCCATATTAAAATTAGATTTTAATATACTTATTGCTACTATTAAATCATGTTCAATCAAAAAAGTAAGAAATGTAGAAATTATTAAGAAGAGAGAGAAAAATTACCCAGGGCCCACTATCAAATAAGAAACATTCTCAAAAATTGAATATGATCTGCATATGTACTTTTTTTGAGAAAGGCCTCATGTAGCTCATGCTAGCCCTTAATCTTGTGTGTATCCAAGGATGGCCTTGAACTTCTGATCTTCCTGTTTTCACCTCTCTGGTGCTGGAATTACAGGTGTGTGCCACTATGCCCTGTTTATGTACTTAGTGCTAAGGACTGAGCCCAGCCTTCACGTATTCTAGGCATTCTATCAACTGAGCTACACCCCATCCCTCTGTATAAATACTTTAAAAGTATTTTCATTTACACTTGCAAGCAGAGGGAGATAGAGAGAAGAGAAACAGAGAGAACGGAAACTCCAGACACTGCAAACCAACTCCAGATGCATGCACCTCTGTGCATCTGGCTTTACGTGGGCACTGGGGAATTGAACCAGGGCCATTAGGCTTTGCAGGCAAGCACTTTGACTGCTGCACCATCTGTCCACCCCCACATAGATACTTTCATTCCTAGTAGGGGGTCTGATCTACTTGGAAGGACCCTCAGAGGTTTGAACTGAACTGAGATCCATCCTCCACACTCTTAGAATGGTATTTATTTGTGTATGTAATTTTGTGTTGAGACAGGAGACTTACTGTGCAGCCCAGGCTGGCCTGGAACTTCCTTCTACTACCCTTCTGCCTCAGCCTTCCGAGTGTTGGGAGATTTTAACTTTTTGATGTGCTTTGATTCACCAGAAGCAGAGAAGCCAGTAAAGGCTAGAGAGACAACCTATGATCATGAAAAAAATAAAATAAAAACAAAAAAGAAGAGAGAGGAAGGGAATAACACTGAAAGCCCTGCAAGACAGAGGAAAGTGAAGTGTGGGGTTTTGTGATGTGAGCGGGCGGATGTATGATCAGGCATAGTTAAGACTCACAAAAATTAAAAAAATATTTTAAAATAATATTTTATTTTTATTTATTTATTTGAGATTGATGAGAGAGAGAGAGAGAGAGAGAGAGGGAGACACACCAGGGCCTTCAGCTTCTGCATATGAACTCCAGATGCATGCATCACCTTGTGCATCTGGCTTACATGGGTCCTGGGGAAATGGAACCTGGGTCCTTCGGCTTTGCAGGCAAATACCTTAACCACTAAACCATCTCTCCAGCCCATGCAAAAATTTTTAAAAATTAATTAATTAATTTGAGGGGGGGAGAGGAAAAGAAAGGAAGAGAATGGGATTGCCAGGGTCTCTAGCCACTGCAAAAAAAAAAACAAAACAAAAAAAAAACTCCAGATGCATTTGCCATCTTGTGCATCTGGTTTATGTGGGTACTGGGCAATAGAATGTGGGTCCTTAGGCTTTGTAGGCAAGTGTTTTAACCATTGAACCATTTCTCTAGCCCCACAAACTTTTTTATTCCTTTAACAGCAGAAGAAAAATAAATGAAATTTTACTATGTAATATTATTGTAGTTGTTATATCAGCACAATCATAAAATACCATTTTATTATTTATTTATTTATTATTATTATTATTTTTGGTTTTTCAAGGTAGGGTCTCGCTCTAGTCCAGGCTGACCTGGAATTCACTCTGTAGTCTCAGGGTGGCCTTGAACTTATGGCAATCCTCCCACCTCTGCCTCCCAAGTGCTGGGATTAAAGGCATGTGCCACCATGCCCAGCTATAAAACATCATTTTAAATAGTTTTCTTAAATATTTTTATCTATATATTTGAAAACAGAGAGAGATAGAAGAAAGACAGAAAATGGGCACACCAGAACTTCCAGCTCTTGCAAACGAACTCCAGATGCATGCTCTACTTTGTGCATCTGGCTTTACGTGGGTACTGGGGAACTGAGCTCAGGTTGTTGGGCTTTACAGGCAAGCGCCTTAATGGCTGAGCCATCTCTACAGCCCCAGTTTAATTTTTAAAAATATTTTATTTATTCATTAGAAAGAGCGAGAGAGAGAGAGAGAGAGAGAGAGAGAGAGATAGAGAGAAAGAGAGAATAGGCACACCAGGGCCTCCAGCCACTGCAAATGAACTCCAGATGCATGTGCCCCCTTGTACATCTGGCTTACATGGGTCCTTAGGCTTCGCAGGCAAATGCCTCAACTGCCAAGCCATTTTCTCAGCCCTTTTTTTTTTTTTTTTTTTTTTTTTTAGGGATAAGGGATCCATGAAGACAAAATTACCTAGGGACTAAGAAAGTCACACTGTGGCCATGAATGCATGAATGCAGTGGTATATTTCAATCTGCTCACAATAATTAACTCTATATGTGCCGTGCATCCTAGGATGCCCTGTCACCTGTGGTGTCATTATCTCAAATTTACAAGTAAAAGCTGCGGCACCAGAAGTAATGAGAAAAGTGACTGAGTCAGAGCCTGTCTCCAGGAATCCTGGTTTCCGTTTTGGAGCTCCCTGTAGCAACTGTATAGGAGGCGGCAGATGGTGGAGGTCGACACGGGAAAGAATCGAAAGTAAAATACGGATATTCTTGGACAAATATTTTCTCCAGCAATTTCTTTGTGAGATAACACATTGATGCCAGTGAGAATACTTCCAGGTAGCTCCAGACGCTTGAGGGAAAGTGAGGAGAGAGAGCCAGGAGTTCAACTACAGATGGGCTCATTAGACTGCCTGTCATTATAGATTTCACCTTTTCTTTGTGATCTGGTTCTATAAAGACGGATAAGCATGAGAAAAATACACAGTCAGTTTAAGGCCTTGGCAGAACGTTGAGGCCTTTAAATACATCTAGTCAATTGCATGTTGCTGACTCGTGACTGTATTTGGAGGAAGACTGCTTTAAGATTCAGCGAAGAGTTAAAGTTGTTAACTGATGAAAAGTGTGCCTTCTAAAAATAAACCCAAAGTGTTGCTTTAAACATTTAAAAACAGAGCCGGGCGTGGTGGCGCACGCCTTTAATCCCAGCACTCGGGAGGCAGAGGTAGGAGGATCGCCGTGAGTTCGAGGCCACCCTGAGACTACATAGTGAATTCCAGGTCAGCCTGAGCTAGAGTGAGACCCTACCTCAGAAAACCAAAATAATAATAATAATAAAATAAATATAATAATAATAATAATAAATTAAAAACATGTTTTGATTGTTTAGTTTTTGAAATAGGTTTAGGAATCTTGGTTTTTTAAGCAATTTATTTATTTATTTGAGAGGGAGAGGAGAGAGAATGGGCATACTAGGGCATCCAGCCACTGCAAACGAACTCTAGATGCATGTGCCACCTTGGCTTACGTGGGTACTGGGGAATTGAACTTGAGTCCTTAAGCTTCGGAGGCAAGCACCCTAACCACTAAGCCATCTCTCCAGCCCTAATTTTTATTTATTTATTTATTTATTTATTTATTTATTTATTTATTTATTTAAGAGAGAGAGAGAGAGACATAATGGGCACGCTAGGGCCTTTAACTACTGCACACAAATACCAGATGTATGCCCCACATTGTGCATCTGGCTTATGTGAGTACTTGGGAATCGAACCTGGGTCCTTGGGTTTCACAGGCAAATGCCTTAACTGCTAAGCCATCTTTAAAGCCCTACTTTTTTATTTTTATTTTTTATAAAAATATGTGAACACCTGTGTGTATAAATATATGTTACACTGGAATATGTGTAAATGTCAGATATTTAATACATTTTTTTTCTCTCTCTCTTTCTTTTTCTTTTCATGTTGTTTTGCTTTTCAGAGGTAGGGTCTCACTCTAAGCCAGGCTGACCTGGAACTTACTCTGTCATCTCAGGTAGGCCTCGAATTCACAACAATCCTCCTACCTCTGCTGGGATTAAAGATGTGTGCCACCATGCCTGACTTCTTTTCTCCCTTTCTCTTTCTTTCTTTCTTTCTTTCTTTCTTTCTTTCTTTCTTTCTTTCTTTCTTTCTTTCTTTCTTTCTTTCTTTCTTTCTTTCTTTCGTTCTTTCTTTCTTTCCTTCTTTCTTACAGCTGTCCACCACAGTACAGTTTTTTTAAAGTATTTAATTTTTACGTATTTATTTGAGTTAAAGAGAGAGAAAGAGGCAGAGAAAGAGAGAGAGAGAGAATGGGTGTGCCAGGGCCTCCAGCTGCTGCAAACGAATTTCAGATGCATGCACCACCATGTACATTTGGCTTACATGGGTCCTGGGGAATCAAACCTTGGTACTTTGGCTTTGCAGGCAAACACCTTAACTGCTAAGCCATCTCTCCAGTCCCTCTTTTCTTTCTTTCTTTCTTTCTTTCTTTCTTTCTTTCTTTCTTTCTTTCTTTCTTTCTTTCTTTCTCTTTCTTCTTTCTTTCTTTCTTTCTTTCTTTCTTTCTTTCTTTCTTTCTTTCTTTCTTGTGTATATTTATGTGTGGGTTTATATGTGTATGTGCACTCATGTGTTAGTGTGTGTAAGTCAGAGATTAATGTCAAGCGTCTTTCTCAGATATATACACTATCTTATTGTTTGAGACAGGGTCTCTGGCTAAATCTAGAATGCACTAGTTAACTTAGGTTAGCTAGTGAGCTGCAGGGACTCTCCCGTCTCTGCCTCCCCAGTGCTGGCATTGCGCAGCATTTTGTGAGAGTGCTTGGCACTGAAACAGTCCTTGTGCTTGCTCAGCAAGTACTTTACTTACTGAGCCATGTCCCCAAACCCTCTTGCTCCCTTTCACAATATTAGCTATAAATTAATTTTATCCTGAGCTTAAACATTTGGCTTGATAAGCAGCCCAAATAAGTCCTTCAAAACAACAACAGGGACTGGAGAGATGGCTTAGATGTTAAGGCACTTGCCTGCAAAGCCAAAGGACCCAGGGTTGATTCCCCAGAACCCATGTCAGCCAGATGTACAAGGTAGCTCATGTGTCTGGAGTTTATTTGTAGTGGCTAGAGGCCCTGGTGCGCCCATTCTCTCTCTCTCTGTCCCTCCATCTCTCAAATAAATAAATAAAAATAGCTGGGTGTGGTGGCCCACGCCTTTAATCCTAGTGCTCGGGAGGCAGATGTAGGAGGACCACCGTGAGTTCAAGGCTACTCTGAGAATACAGAGTGAATTCCAGGTCAGCCTGGGCCAGAGTGAGACCCTACCTGGAAAAACAAACACACAAACCAAAAAAAAAAAAAAAAAAATTAATAAAATAAAATAATTAAAAGCAACAACAAGAAGACATGATCTCATGAGCATGATTTTTAAAGTTTACTCCATTATTCAGAAGTCTGTATGCTTCTGGAAGCAGCAGCTCTACCTGCCTGATGGCTAGCTGAGGACCATGAACTCACTGCCAAAGGGGAGTGAAGGGAGGACGGTGAAAGAAGAAAGAGCTGAGAGTCCCACCTCGCCCGGTCATGATGCTGGAGTCTGAGATGGCACCCATCCCAAAGTCTGAATGTAAACGATCAGACGATCCCATGATTCACGTTCTGTAGACCCATGAAAGCAAGAACGCGACTTGGCTTCCCGCTGCCTAGGCAGCATGCTTCCCCTGCTAGCTGCAGGGGAGGTTAATGTACAGGAAAGGGTGACGTAATGGTTGTCTCACTTTCATTATTCTCTCCCAAATGAATAACCTTCCACACCAGGGATGAGCTCACTCACTATTAGTGGAATAACATCTGGTGAGCTAGGGCCCCCAGCTGAACCTGCTGTTGGTTTGGGGCTATATTTAACTGGCAGAAGCTCCACAATTGTTAGTTACACACAGATCACATATGCAGCCAAGTTC
Source organism: Orientallactaga sibirica (assembly GCA_036365145.1). NCBI lineage: Eukaryota > Metazoa > Chordata > Mammalia > Rodentia > Dipodidae > Orientallactaga > Orientallactaga sibirica. Next base: position 234,370 of record JAEOAD010002805.1, read on the forward strand.
GACGCTGAATCTCTTTTCGAAGGGACAAGGAAACACTCCTTAAAGTTGTTTTTTTTTTTTTTTCATTTTTTAAAAAACATACAAGATTTATTTTTTCTTACAAAGGAAGACATTCACCTATCCCAAAAGAGAATCCTGAGCTATTTTTAGAGTGGGATATCTTAGACATGTGGCAGATGCCTTGACTCTCTTCGGCTGAGACTCCTCGGATGCTTGCCATAGCTATCTAAGTTTAAATTTCAAATCGCAGCAAGGAATCTCTCCCCTTCAACTTCCCTTCCCATTCTTAATTTCCAGGCAGGCATGCCACACCGACACTCGTGAATTCTGCAGTGTAATCTATCTAATAGATTTACTGTAAGTGATGAATCATCCCAGTACTTGAATCTAATGAGTAATTCTCGAAGTCAATTTGGCTTTGAAAAAAAAAAAAAAATGCACCGTCGCTAAGGTCATCAGTTAAATGTGAAAATACAGAGTAATGGAGAGGCTCAGACATGCACAGTCATGAAGCCAGAATCCTCTGGGTTCTGCCGTGTGCCAAAGTCTTTAGGAGGGTTGCTCACTTAAAACCAAGCATCTAGCAAGGAAGAGAAGGATTTCATTCCATTAGGACCAGGACCCTCCTCTCATCATTTTTCCCACAAATGTAGTTGCACTTTTTTTTCTTTTCAAGGTAGGGTCACTCCAGCCCAGGCTGACCTGGAACTCACTATGTATTCTTAGGATGGCCTCGAATTCATGGAGATCCTCCTACCTCTGCCTCCTGAGTGCTGGGATTAAAGGCATGCACCGCCATGCTTGGCTGTAGTTTCACTTTTTTTAGGACGTTGTCACAAACCTATTCATTTTAAAATTTAAAGCATCAATTATAGTGTTTGCATAGCATGTACAAAGCCCTAGGTTCAGTTCCCAGAATCACAAAATTAAATGAAATAAAAAAAATAAATAAGGCATCAGTTGTGAAAATGATGTCTGCATTTTGAAGAAAATATGGAAAATTTGGAGAAGCACAAAGAAGAAAATACAACTCATTCTGACTCTGTCACAGAAAGCTCCACATTGGTGGGATGAACATCCAAGCCAGGTACAGTTTATGGGAGGAAGGGATTATTTTCAAACTTACAGATCCAGGGGAAGTTCCATCAAATGGTAGAAGAAGCTGTCTCCCATTCATAAATTCAAACAGAAAGAGACAAGTAAACAGCTCTTCCCCCATAAATTGCTGCTGGTAGGGTGTTATGTTCAAACAACGAGGAGGGAAATGCTACACAAAACTCAAATGCAGTTTAAGTATAATTTGAGATCCCTGGAAGGATCTTGGGAAACTCAGAGAACTGACGGATGGTCTTCCAGAACTCCAGCCATGTTTGGGCCCCTCTAACTGGAACCAGGCACTCAACATTCACAGTGAATCTCATTTCTGCTTTGCTGTGGTTACTGGTATTGATTGCTTTTGCTTTGATGGAAGTCTTATTCTTGATGGGAAAAAGAGCTTCCCATACCCTTGGCTTTCTACCTTCTTAGGGGGAAGGAGGCTTTGTTTAGGTTTTAAAAATCCTCTGGTAGGCTCCTGTGGAGGTTTAAATTAGGTGTCCCCCATGAATTCATATGTTTTGAATGCCCAGTCCCCAGACGATGACAATTTGGGAACTGGCGTTTTGCTGGAGGAGGTGTGTTACTAGGGCGCACTTATGGGCATTTTAGCTAGTTTTCCTTTGCTGGTGTTCAGCACACTCTCCTGCTGCTGTTGTCCACCTGATGTTGGCCAGGAGGTGCTGCCCGGCCTCTGCTCATGCCATTGTTTCCCCTGTAGTCTATAAGCCAAAATAAACCCTGACCTTCCACAAGATGCTCTTGGTCAGGTGCTTTGTGCCAGCAACAAGAAGGTGAGTGTTATAGCTCCTGAGTGGCTAGTTTAAATCGTGTTTCCAGCCCTTGAATCAATTCATATGAAGGAGAACACATGCAACCTGGTAGGGTCAGGCTGGTCCCATGTCCATTTCTTAGAGTAAGGGACTGTGTGACTAGCATGCGCTACACAAGCATATCAGCTTGTATTATACCTTTATTGGCTTCTTTTGCAGTCTCCCTCACACTAAGGAGATGTTGTAAGGAGGCAGCCTCCCCAGGAATCCACCCTGAAAAAAATCCACCCCCCCCCAGAAAAAAATGAGGGCTGGAGAGATGGCTTAGCAGTTAAGGCACTTGCCTGCGAAGCCTAAGGATCCCGCTTCGATTCTTCAGGTCCCATGTGGCGCATGCGTCTGGAGTTCATTTGCAGTGGCTGGAGGCTCTAGCATGCCCATATTCTCTCTCTCTCTCTGCCTAAAATAAATAAATAAAAATAAATAAATAAAAATAAATATTTAAAAAAATGAGACTTCTTTCTCATCGTCACATAACTAATGGTGCCCATCAATATAGACAAATCATTTGTTTGACAAGATTCTGTGAAACTTAGTTTTTGAGGTAGGGTTTCACTGTAGCCCAGGCTGACCTGGAATTCACTATGTAGTCTCAGGGTGGCCTCATACTCACAGTGATCCTCCTACCTCTGCCTCCTGGGTGCTGGGATTAAAGTCATGTGCCACCATGCCTGGCTATAAAAAAATATTTTTATTGATTTATTTTCAAGAAGGGAGTGAGAGAGAAGGAGTATGTGGTCAGGCCAGAGCCTCTAACCACTGTACACAAGCTCCAGGCACATGCCCCACTTTGTGCCTCTGGCTTTACATGGGTACTGGGTTGGCAGGCTTTGCAATAAGTGCCTTAATCCCTGAGCCATCTTTCCAGCACTAGTTTTGAAGGACAGGTAGACCTTTGAAGATTGTCTGACTTGGGAAAATCAGTCCAAAACCTTGAGGCTTCATCTTGTAAAGTACCTTTTCTTTGTATTCATAATAGAAGAAAAAGATGATGACATCAAACTAAAAGACTAACGGAGAGAGGGAGGGGATATGATGGAGAATGGAGTTCTGAAGGGGAATGGGGGAGGGAAGGGAAATATCATGTTTTTTTTTTTTTTTGTCTGTAAGTATAGAAGTTGTCAATAAAATAAATAAAAAAAAAATACTATTCCTACTGTGGCTGGGACATTTAGGCAGTAGTTAGGGAAAGTTTACCATAGTTAGGAAATGTTTATCATGGTGTAGAGTTAAAGCTTGTCATCTTTGTGTCTCTTCCTCCTACCAGAAAAGGTGTTTGGAATATGTTCATTCTGACAGTTAATACTGAGAAAATACCAGGTTGGTGAGCATGAACAGAGTCAAGTTGGACCAACACAGAGATTTCAGTAGGTTCATTGTCCTTGTGCACAGTCCACCTGGCCTGTCCCATGAATCTTCCCACTTGAAGCTGATGCAGTGCTGAGGCACTTTTTGTCTGTTGACAAAGTACCCTCAACTTCAACTTTTCTTTTCTTTTCTTTTCTTTTCTTTTCTTTTCTTTTCTTTTCTTTTCTTTTCTTTTCTTTCTTTTTTTTTAATTTGAGAGACAGACACACACACACACACAGAGAGAAAGAGAGAGAGAGACAGAAAGAGAGGGATGTTGCAGTCCCCCCCAAGGCCAGCCCAGGAGGGACGGTAGGGTCTCTGCCGAGTCGGGGTGAGCAGCGCAGAGTCACGGCACAGACTCCGGGAGTTGGGTGAAAACGGGAAGCCAGACTCTGCAAGCTCATTTATTGAGGAAGTGCACATGGGTTTTAAGGGGCTTGACTGGCTAATCCTTGTATGGGGTGGTCCCCTTTTTGTGACCAATGACAGCCTGTCTCTGGACAGGACATCTCGTAGCAGACTTCTCGCGAGCATGGGACTGTAACTGTTGTCACACCAAGCCTGCGCAGAACGCCATTTCCACAGAAGCCACTTCCTGTTTTCTTCTGCCATGCGGTCTGGCTAGGACCAGGCCTGTATTGTGCCATACATATCCTCCTTTTTGTTTTTATTATTGTCAACCCTGAGAGATATGGTTTTTGTTTTTTTTTTTTTTTTTTGCCAAGCCATTGTTGAACCCAGGCCCCGAGGGATCATCATACATGACGGTGCCTGTCTTAGGTTGTTCTATCTCATGGAATCTTACCCGTCATTTGCTTCTCGCCACCTTGGTAAGAAAACCTGAGGGGGATGGCCTCGTATGGTTTTTTGAAAGCCATTGTTGAACCCACGCCCCAAGGTGCCTGTCTTAGGTTGCCCCATCTCATGGAAACTTACCTGTCATGGGCTATCCGCCATCCTGGTGAGAAAACCCGAGGGGGATGGCCTGGTATTGCTTTTAGCATGAGGTCTGGCTAGGGGCTAGACCTGTATTGTACCATACATATGAGGCTGTTGCCTAGGAGGCATGGAAGGGCCAAGTGGGCGTGGCTCTGTGGCGTGTGAACAGTCCCAGCGAGCGAGAATCAACTAGAGAGCCTGAAGAGGACTGGAGTAGGACAGGTTGCTGGGCGACTATTGTGAGTTCACCCTAGCGTCATAGTCAGTAGCATTGAGTGTCCTTTATGGTAGCAGCTCAATGTAATCAAAGGAGTTGCAAAGGTTGTAGCTACCAGATATCAATCCCGTGTCTGCCCCCCTGGAGGCCCTGGCTGCCTCAATACAAACCCTGACCATGGGTCAAAAGCCTACCCAACAACCACCCCTCTGCTGGGGCTGTGGCCAGCCAGGACACCTTCAGAGGACCTGTCCAAACACAACTAAGCCTATTTTAAGGCCCTGTACCCCTGCCCTAAATGTCAAAGGGGGTATCATTGGGCCAAGGATTGCAAAAACTCTCTGCCTTTAAACTTCCCCAGGGGCAACCCTCAGCCCTGCAAGTAAGAGGGACCCCCCCAACATTAGATGGACCCTGCCCGTTTATGACCATTCACCCCGCATCTCTGTCCTTTTGGATGGGGTTGAATTCAAGGGCATAGTAGACACAGGTGCGGATGCCACTATTATCTCTGCCAACGATGCACTCCGCATGGCCAATTGGGCCTATAAAGATGGTCCCAATATTAGGGGTGTTGGGGAACAACAGACTAGTAGACAGGTTAGGAGACCAGTTACATGGAAAGACTATGATGGCAACATGGGGGAATTTTTCCCCCTGGTAGCAAATGTCCCCAATACCCTCTGGGGCAGAGACCTCCTTACTGACATGGGTGTTGTCATAACAACAGATGACCAGGCCTATATTGTGCCATACAGAGAGACAGAGAGAGAGAGAGAGAGGGAGAGGAAGAGGCAGAGAAAGAAACACAAATCCAACCCTGGACTCGTCTGACTTGACCTTGCAAATTTGGACCTGGTTTCATTCATTTTATTAATATTTTCTACCACATCTAACTCCATGCAGGTCTCCACATATGCCCTGGGCTCTCCTGTGTTGGTCTCTGGATATACTGTCAACCCTTACCTGCCTGTACCAGCTGTGTACATCCCAGATCTCAAACTCTGCATCAGTGTCCAGCAGAAGCTAGAACCTGGATTCCCACAAAGGTGCTCATTGTCCTCGTCTGTCCTGCTGTCCCGTTACCCCCATTCTCAAACTGGTCTCAGCACATACTACCATTTTTTTTTTATTTGAGAGAGAATGGGCATGCCAGCGGCCTCTCAGCCGCTGTGAACGAACGCCAGACGCTTGTGCCCCTTTGTGGGCATGTGCGACATTGTGCGCTTGCGTCACTTTTGTGTCTGGCTAAACGTGGGACCTGGAGATTCGAATGGGTGTCCTTAGGCTTCTCAGGCAGGTGTCTTAACCACTAAGCCATCTCTCTAGCCCATACTACCATTTTTGCTTTTCTGTCTTTGTAGCTACATTTCAAGTAGGGAAAGTGTCCTGTTTGCTTAACTTCCAGGGCTCCGCAATTAGCTTGGCACAAGATAGGCACCAGATAAATAATTATTTTGGAGCAAAGAAGGGAAGGTGGAAAGTCTGGGTTTAACATCTCAACTCTCATTTTTCTTAGGAGAAAGTGAATAGGGAATACCCATGCAGGCTGATGTCAGTCTTTATAGAGTGCACCACACAGTAAAGTGAGTCATTCAGAGATCTGGGGACAGCCGAGATGATGGCAGCAGTACCGGCCCTTGCTGCTGGAGCCCGTGCATAAGCTGAGTGAATCATAGCTTACTTCCTGGTATGGATGCCACAAAAAATGGTCTGAGAACTCCTAGCAACTCTTCAAAAGTTCAGACAAATTTCAACGCTGGCTGCTGCAAGTGTGTCCTGGCACATGCGTTACCAACTCTGCACCTGGCAGAGAGGTCGTATCGTAAAACGGAACATGATTGTGTTGGACACGTCAGCTGGGCTTCTGGTCATAAAAGCACAAAAGCTACATTTATATTCTCACTTGCTGAGGTATGTCGTGGTGACTAATGGAGATCTCTCTGAGGCGGGTGTGAGTCTAGGGGAGGGTTAGAACCTAAAATTGGCTGCTGAATACATGTGCACTGACCTTTTCAGTCTCTGGCAAGCTTTATTTTGAAAACAGGGTTGATCTTTAAATGATGACTAGAAAAATCTTAGCTGTGCAGAGGTCTTCCACCGCTCCTGAGTAAGAGAATAATAGCCTGTCCTTAAGAAGTGACTGGCTCTTCTCTGAATAGATGGCTTCCCATGGCTGACTAGTTTTAAATTTCCAAGCTCTCACTTAGAAGTGACTGCATCAGGGAGAAGGTGAGCTCCATTGTGAACAACCAGATTTAAACAAATCAGGAGCTGGGGAGGGGTGGAACATGCTCTGTTTTTCTCCCGTAATGTGAAGTTCAGAGATAGAAAATCCAGCCCTGGTAGGGCAACTTTGAATGCCATCAGGGGCTGTTTTGAATTTGAATTGTGTTGTTGGAATTCTAATCCCTTGTCTCTGTGTCTATATTTTTAAAATTGGCTTAGCGGTTAAGGCAGATCCAACATAAGCCAGATGCCCAAGGTGAGGCAAGTGCAAGGTTGCACATGACCACTAGGTGGCGCAATCATCTGGAGTTCAATTGCAGCGGCTGAGGCCCTGGCATGCCAATTCTCTCTTTCTCTTTCTGTCTCGCTCTCTCTAATTTTTAAAAAACTTTTTATTTTTTTTTTTTTTTTTTTTTGGAGAGAGACACACAGAGAGATGGGGGTAGGGGTGGGAGAGGAAGACAGAGATGGGCACACCAGCAGTGTCTCAGCTGCTGTGAATGAAATCCATATGTGTGCGCCCCCTTGTGGTCAAGTGCGGCATTGCGCCCTTGCGTCACTTTGCATCTGGCTAAACGTGGGACCTGGAGATTGGAACCAGTGTTCTTAGGCTTAGGAAGCAGGCACCTTAACCCCTAAGCCATCTCTCCAGCCCTCTCTCTCTAATTTTTTAGAAAATTATTTGTTTATTTGCAACCAGAGAGAGATAGAAGAGAGGCAGACAGAGATAATGTGTGTGCCAGGGACTAAAGCCACTGCAAATGGACTCTAGGTGCATGTGCCGCTTTGTGAATTTGGATCCTTGTGGGTAATGGGGAATCGAACTCGGATCGTTTGGCTCTGTAGGCAAATGCTTTAACTGCTGAGCCATCTCTCCAGCCAACATGTTTGAGTTTTCAAAATTAGTTTGTATTAATTATACATGATAACAGTTTCATTGTGACATTTGCATACATGCATATAGTGTGCTTTGATCTTTTTCACCCCACTATCTCTTTTTGTTTGTTTCCCCTTTGGTTTTTTTCATGCTGTGTGTGGTTTCACTCTGAGTCAGGCTGACCTGGAATTCACTAAAATGTCTCAGGCTCCACCTTGAACCATTAGCTGCTTATAAATCCTCATAATTGTGACTTTAAAATTTATTTATTTATTTATTTATTTATTTGTTTATTTATTTGAGAGAGAGAGAGAGAGGAGAGAGAGAGAATGGGCACCCCAGGGCCTTGTCTTTGATCTTTTCACTCCCCATCTTGTGCATCCTCTCTTGTCCCTGGGGGCTGACTGGCTCATTGTTTATCCTTGCCACAAAGCCAAAGGACTTTCTTTTTTTGTTTTGAAAACAGTCAAGTTAGAGTGAGGTTGATTCAATATGACAAATGTTCCTTTAAGATTTCATTAGGGTTAGGCCATGCAAACACAGTGGCAGATGGTGGGCAACTTACCAAAGAAAGCTGGGATGGTTTCGAGGGGCAAAAATGTCACTTTTCAGAACAATGTTCCAGCGGTGTAAGCAACCATACAGCAGGGCTTTTTTAAAGTTTTCCTCATAATTTTGTTTTTTAAAATTTATTTATTTTTTTTTTTTATTTTTTATTGAGAAAGAGACATACAAAGAGGGAATTTTTGGGCACCCTAGGGCCTTTAGAACTCACTGCAAATGAACTCAAGAAACATGTGCTCATCTTGTCATCATCTTTTCCTCCTATTATGGGTCTTGGGGCTGGAGAGATGGCTCATTGTTTAATTTCTGTCTTGCAGTTGTAAAGCCAAAGGACTTTCTTTTGGCTTTTCCAAAACAGTCCTCTTAGAATGGGGTTGATTCAATATGACAAATGTTCCTTTAAGATGAAAATTAGGAAGAGGCCATGCAAACACAGCGGCAGAGAAGGAAACTGGGTGGTGCAACACACCAAAGAAGAGCTGGGATGGTCTTCAGGGCAGCAAGGAAGGAAAATCACATTTTTCAGAACAACGAGCAGGCTGTATGTAAGAAAGGCTAATGACCAGTGACCCAGGACTTTCTTAGGTTTTTCAGTTTTGTAATGCTCCCAGGGCCAAGCTCTTTGTTTTGTAATCTTAGAGTGGCTGTTCCATTCTTAACATCTAGCTGGGTGTGGTGGTGCACGCCTTAAATCTGAGCACTCAGGAGGCAGAGGTAGGAGGATCGCTGTGAGTTCAAGGCCACCCGAGACTACATAGTGAATTCCTGGTAAGCCTGGGCTGGTTCCTACCTGGAACAAAACAAAGCAAAACAAAACATTTTAAACATCTTTCCTAAGCTTCATGAAGAAGAATAGACAGGCCAAGGACAAAAGGCATTCTCCAGAGTCGTGTACACACAGGTTTTTCTACTAAAAGTTTGCACTGTATATTAAAAATTATTTATCTGCAAGGGGCGAGAGGGAAAGAGAGAAAGGAAGAGATGAATATATATGAATGGGTGTGCCAGGACCACTTGCCACTGCAAACAAATTCCAGATACGTGTGCTCCCATGTACACCTGGCTTATGTAGGTATTGGGGAATCAAACCTGCGTCCTTAGGCTTTGCAGGCAAGCTATCTCTCCAGCCTTCTTTGTTTTTAATTGGGACATATTAACTGTGCAAAATAATGACTTTCATTCGACATTTTCTTTTCTTTTTTTCGTTCTTCTTCTTCTTCTTTTTTTTTGGTTTTTCGAGGTGGGGAGGGTTTCACTCTAGCCCAGGCTGACCTGGAATTCACTATGTAGTCTCAGGGTGGACTTGAACTCACTGCAATCCTCCTACCTCTGCTTCCTCAGTGCTGGGACTAAAGGTGTGCGCCACCACGCCCGGTGTCTTTGTAGGTACACTGATCCCAATCGTGAATGCTGCTGGTTCTTACCTCCAGTAGGTTCCACTTTGTAATGTCATCATGCTGACCAAATTCCAGAATATAATTTTTTGAGGTTGGGGGGAGAAGAATACAAACATGCAGATCATAGCAAGTGGGTTTAAATGTATTTGTCAACCAGGTGGTGCACACCTTTAATCCCAGCACTCGGGAGGCAGAGGTAGGAGGATCGCCATGAGTTCGAGGCCACCCTGAGACTAAAGAGTGATTTCCAGGTCAGCCTGAGCTAGGGCGAGACCCTATCTTGACCCCCCCCCAAATAGTATTTGTCATAGATACTCTTTTACTTAAACTGGGCATGGTGGTGCATACCTTTAGTCCCAGCACTTGGGAGGCTGAGGTAGTAGGATTGCTGTGTGAGTTCAAGGCCAGCCTGGGGCTACAGTGTAAATTCCAGGTCAGTATGAGCTAGGGTGAGACCCTGTCCAAAAACATCAACAAAAGAAGCTTACGTAGAGGTTCGTAAATAATCTTGTGATGGCAGAACTAAGAGGATCTCACTAGATTCTTTTTTTTAAATTTTATTTTTATTTTTAGTTGCTTTGGTTTTTCAGTTTTTTGAGGTAGGGTCTCACTCTAGTCCAGGCTGACCTGGAATTCAATATGTAGTCTTACGGTGGCCTCCAATTCACGGCAATCCTTCTACCTCTGCCTCCTGAGTGCTGGGATTAAAGGTGTGCGCCACCATGCTTGGCTATTTTTTATATGTGTTTACTTATTTGAGAGAGATAGAGAGGGAGAGGAGAGAGAATGGGCACATCAGGGCTCTAGCCACTGCAACGAACTGCAGATGCATGTGCCACCTTGTGCATCTGCCTTATGTAGGTACTGGGGGATTTATCCTGGGTCTTTAGGCTTTGCAGGCAAGCACCCTAAAGGCTGAGACATCTCTCCAGCCCCATCTTTTTTTTTTTTTTTTCTCGAGGTAGGGTTTCACTCTGGCTCAGGCTAACCTGGAATTCACTCTGTAGTTACATGGTGTCCTTGAACTCATGGCGATCCTCCTACCTCTGCCTCCCCAGTGCTGGGATTAAAGGCATGCGCCACCACGCCTGGCTCTTTTTTTTTTTTTAAGTTTAAATTTATTTTATTTATTTATTTAGAGAAAGAAAGAAAGAAAGGAAAAAAGAAAGAAAGAAAGGGCGTGCAAGGGCCTTCAGTTGCTGCAAATGAACTCCAGACACATGAGCCACCTTGTACATCTGGCTTACGTGGGTCCTGGGGAATTGAACTTGGGTCCTTTGGTTTTGTAGGCAAGCACTCTATCACCCATCCTTTTTTTAAAAAAAATATTTTATTTTTCTTTATTTATTTGAGAGAGAGTAATAGGCAGAGAGAGAGAGAGAGAGAGAGGGAGGGAGAATGGGTTCACCAGGGCCTCCAGCCACTGCAAATGAACTCCAGATGCATGCACAACCTTGTGCCTCTGGCTTATGTGGGTCCTGTGGAATCAAACCTGGGTCCTTTGGCTTCGCAGGCAAGTGCCTTAAACGCTAAGCCATTTCTCCAACCCCTTTTTTTTTTTTTTTTTTTTTTACTAACTAAAGATAAGGTTTGTAGAGATGGCTCAGTGGTTAAGGAAGCTTCCTCATGCTGGACAAAAATGAGGGCCTGGGACCCTCCCAGAGTTTGGGTCTCCAGAACCCATATAAACATTTGGGTGTGGCTATACACTTCTGTAACCCTAGTCCTGTGGGGAATGGAGACCTGACTTCAGACTTGTGAACAGCAAGCACCAGAATCAGGAAGAGATTGCACACACGCAAACATAGGCAGGTAAGTGATGGAGGGGGACCCTACTGTTCTGTGCTTCACAGGTGAGGCCGTGGGATTCTGCAGGTGAGTGCACGGGCACTGCATTAGCATGTACTTGTGCATACACCCACACGTACCACACACATATGCACACCACACCACGCCACATACACTACTCAGACCTACACATAGAAAACTTTAAAAACACTCTTGTCTAAAACCTAGTTGAAGGCTGTTGAATCTAACTTGCTCCTTCTTTAAATATTTTTTATTTTTTGAGAGAGAAACAGAGAGAGAGAGAGAGAGGGAGAAACGACACACAGAGAGAGAATGGTGTGCCATGGTCTCAGCCACAGAAATCAAACTCCAGACGCTTGTGCCACCTAGTGGGCATGTGCGACTTTGCACTTGCCTCATTTTTGTGTGTCTGGCTTACATGGGATCTGGAGAGTGGAACGTGGGATCCTTTGGCTTTGCAGGCAAGTGTCTTAACAGCTAAGCCATCTCTCCAGCCCCAGACTTGCTCCTTTTATATGAAAGAACAGTCCTCTGAGATGTGTGAGCAGGGTAAGCTGGGGTTTAGAAGCTAGTTGTTAGCTGAGCACCTGACTATCATTATGTCATCTTGTCACACTTCTTGCTTTGGTTATAGAGGTCAGCATTAGAAGAAAATAGCCGAATAATTTCTTCATCAAGGAAAGCTAGTATTTTTTCTCTTTCTTTCTTTCTTTCTTTCTTTCCTTCCTTTCTTCCCTTCTTTCCTTCCCTTCCTCCCTTCTCTCTCTCTCTTTCTCTCTTTCCTTCTTTCCTTCTTTCCTTCTTTCTCTCTCTCTCTCTCTCTCTTTCTTTCTCTCTTTCTTTCTTTCTTTCTTTCTTTCTTTCTTTCTTTCTTTCTTTCTTTCTTTCTTTCTTTCTTTCTTTCTTTCTTCCTTTCTTGGCAGAGTCTCCATCTAGCACAGGCTGACCTGGAATCCATTCTGTAGTTCTTAGGGTGGCTTTGAACTCACAGCAATCCTCCTACTTCTGCCTCCAAATGCTGAGATTAAAGGTGTGTGCCATCATGCCCTGCATAAAGGTAGCATTTTCTACTAGACACAAAATGTTTTCTCAAATAGCTAAGTGGGGATTTTTTCCACTTTCCTTTTTATATCTTTTTTTTTTTTCCAAGTAAGGTTTTGCTCTAGCCCAGGCTAACCTGGAATTCACTATGTAGTCTCAGGGTGGCCTTGAACTCACGGCAATTCTCTTACCTCTGTCTCTGTAGTGCTGTGATTAAAGGTGTGTGCCACCACGCCTGGCTTGCTTTTTATATCTTATATCTGAACTTAAAGCAGAAAATAAAGTTTTCTCCCCTGAAGTCTTGGGACAGCGACCTAGATTACTTGCCTTAGAAAAACATCGGTGGTTTTCCTGTGAATCAGTCTATTCAATTTTGTTTATTTCATGGCTAGAGTCCTAGACCAAGAAATTTATTTTATTTATTTATTTAGAGAAAGAAAGAAAGAAAGGAAAAAAGAAAGAAAGAAAGGGCGTGCAAGGGCCTTCAGTTGCTGCAAATGAACTCCAGACACATGAGCCACCTTGTACATCTGGCTTACGTGGGTCCTGGGGAATTGAACTTGGGTCCTTTGGTTTTGTAGGCAAGCACTCTATCACCCATCCTTTTTTTAAAAAAAATATTTTATTTTTCTTTATTTATTTGAGAGAGAGTAATAGGCAGAGAGAGAGAGAGAGAGAGAGGGAGGGAGAATGGGTTCACCAGGGCCTCCAGCCACTGCAAATGAACTCCAGATGCATGCACAACCTTGTGCCTCTGGCTTATGTGGGTCCTGTGGAATCAAACCTGGGTCCTTTGGCTTCGCAGGCAAGTGCCTTAAACGCTAAGCCATTTCTCCAACCCCCCCTTTTTTTTTTTTACTAACTAAAGATAAGGTTTGTAGAGATGGCTCAGTGGTTAAGGAAGCTTCCTCATGCTGGACAAAAATGAGGGCCTGGGACCCTCCCAGAGTTTGGGTCTCCAGAACCCATATAAACATTTGGGTGTGGCTATACACTTCTGTAACCCTAGTCCTGTGGGGAATGGAGACCTGACTTCAGACTTGTGAACAGCAAGCACCAGAATCAGGAAGAGATTGCACACACGCAAACATAGGCAGGTAAGTGATGGAGGGGGACCCTACTGTTCTGTGCTTCACAGGTGAGGCCGTGGGATTCTGCAGGTGAGTGCACGGGGCACTGCATTAGCATGTACTTGTGCATACACCACACGTACCACACACATATGCACACCACACCACGCCACATACACTACTCAGACCTACACATAGAAAACTTTAAAAACACTCTTGTCTAAAACCTAGTTGAAGGCTGTTGAATCTAACTTGCTCCTTCTTTAAATATTTTTTATTTTTTGAGAGAGAAACAGAGAGAGAGAGAGAGAGGGAGAAAGCGACACACAGAGAGAGAATTGGTGTGCCATGGTCTCAGCCACAGAAATCAAACTCCAGACGCTTGTGCCACCTAGTGGGCATGTGCAACTTTGCACTTGCCTCATTTTTGTGTGTCTGGCTTACATGGGATCTGGAGAGTGGAACGTGGGATCCTTTGGCTTTGCAGGCAAGTGTCTTAACAGCTAAGCCATCTCTCCAGCCCCAGACTTGCTCCTTTTATATGAAAGAACAGTCCTCTGAGATGTGTGAGCAGGGTAAGCTGGGGTTTAGAAGCTAGTTGTTAGCTGAGCACCTGACTATCATTATGTCATCTTGTCACACTTCTTGCTTTGGTTATAGAGGTCAGCATTAGAAGAAAATAGCCGAATAATTTCTTCATCAAGGAAAGCTAGTATTTTTTCTCTTTCTTTCTTTCTTTCTTTCCTTCCTTTCTTCCCTTCTTTCCTTCCCTTCCTCCCTTCTCTCTCTCTCTTTCTCTCTTTCCTTCTTTCCTTCTTTCTCTCTTTCTCTCTCTCTTTCTTTCTCTTTCTTTCTTTCTTTCTTTCTTTCTTTCTTTCTTTCTTTCTTTCTTTCTTTCTTTCTTTCTTTCTTTCTTTCTTTCTTTCTTTCCTTTCTTGGCAGAGTCTCCATCTAGCACAGGCTGACCTGGAATCCATTCTGTAGTTCTTAGGGTGGCTTTGAACTCACAGCAATCCTCCTACTTCTGCCTCCAAATGCTGAGATTAAAGGTGTGTGCCATCATGCCCTGCATAAAGGTAGCATTTTCTACTAGACACAAAATGTTTTCTCAAATAGCTAAGTGGGGATTTTTTCCACTTTCCTTTTTATATCTTTTTTTTTTCCAAGTAAGGTTTTGCTCTAGCCCAGGCTAACCTGGAATTCACTATGTAGTCTCAGGGTGGCCTTGAACTCACGGCAATTCTCTTACCTCTGTCTCTGTAGTGCTGTGATTAAAGGTGTGTGCCACCACGCCTGGCTTGCTTTTTATATCTTATATCTGAACTTAAAGCAGAAAATAAAGTTTTCTCCCCTGAAGTCTTGGGACAGCGACCTAGATTACTTGCCTTAGAAAAAACATCGCTGGTTTTCCTGTGAATCAGTCTATTCAATTTTGTTTATTTCATGGCTAGAGTCCTAGACCAAGAAATTAAAAAGTAAAATTTTAGCTGATTTTAAATCCCCCACAAAGAGCAAGGAAAGCAGTTTACTCATATCTTTTCAAAACACTGTTTGTTAAAAAAATTTTTAATATATTTTATTTATTTATTTATTTATTTATTTATTTATTTAAGAGAGCAAAAGAGGCAGAGAAAGAGAGAGAGAGAATGAGCACACCAAGGCTTCTAGCCACTGCAAATGAACTCCAGATGCATGCGCCCCCTTGTGCATCTGGCTTACGTGGGTCCTGGAGAATTGAACTGGGATCCTTTGGTTTTGCAAATGCCTTAACCACTAAGCCATCTCACCAGCCCAAAACACTATTTGTTAAAATCTACAGGTTTGCAAGGTATCGTGGAAGACATTTGGGATGGATGTATGTTCTTGAAATTTCTTTCTTCCTTTCTTTTTTCCCTTCCTTCCTTCCTTCCTTCCTTCCTTCCTTCCTTCCTTCCTTCCTTCCTTCCTTCTTCCCTTTCTTTCTCTCTCCTTCCCTCCCTCCCTCCCTCCCTCCCTCCCTCCCTCCTTCCCTTCCTTTCTTTCTTTCTTTCTTTCTTTCTTTCTTTCTTTCTTTCTTTCTTTCTTTTGTTTTTTGAGGTAGGGTCTCACTCTAGCTTAGGCTGACCTGGAATTCACTCTGTAGTCTCAGGGTGGCCTTGAACTTACGGTGATTCTCCTACCTCTGCCTTCTGGGTGCTGGGATTAAAGGTGTGCACCACCATGCCTGGCTTGAAATTAATTTCTTAGTCATGGAAGTTCAGATGGTTTTAGGATTCATGAATAAGAATTGCAATGCAAAGTTAATGGAGCTAAATGGAATGAAAGCTTTACATAAACTAAACCTAAACCAATTACATATGATTTGATGTACTCTTTTACTAATAAAATAAAGTTTCTCTCTTCCCCCTCTCTCTGTATGTATATTTATAAATAATATTTTATTTTATTTTACAGAGTGAGAAAGAGAGAGAGAGAGACAGAGGGAGAGAGAGAATTGGTGCCCCAGGCCTTCAGCTATTGCAGTCGAACTCCTGATGCTTGTGCCACCTAGTGGGCATGTGCGACCTTGCACTTGACTCACCTTTGTGTGTCTGGGTTACAAGGGATCTGGAAACTAGAACATGGATATAGCTGGAGAGATGATGCAGCTGTTAAAGCATTGCTTGCAAAGCATAAGGACTGGGGTTTGATTTCCCAGTACCCACATAAAGCCAGATGCACAATGACACATGCATTTTAGTTTGTAGAGGCTAGAGGCCCTGGCATGCTCAGGCTCTCTCTCTCTCTCTCTCTCTCTCTCTGTCTCTCTTCTATCTCTCTCTGCTTGCAACTAAATACATAAAAATACACTTAATAAACAAAAGAACCCAAAACATATGTATATAAAATGAAATGTAACATAACTGACGAATATATAACATTATCAGCTAGGTTAGGAAATAGGTCACTGCCCTCAGTCAGGTAAACAGATGCTGGTAGCAATACAGGCTTTTTTTTTTTTTTTTTTTTTTTTTTTTTTTTTTTTTGAGGTAAGGTCTCACTGTAGTCCAGGCTGATCTGGAATTCAGTATTGTGTAGTCTCAGGCTGGTCTCAAACTCTTACCTCTGCCTCCCAAGTGCTGCAATTAAAATGCATTGTTCTTGAGTGAATCTGAATGAAAGTTGGATGGAAATTTTTATTTCATAAAATGGCTCTCTAAATCATGTTAGCATTGAATCCATGGTCCAGCATGCATTTCGCATGCATGAGATCACAGGTTCAGCCCTCAGCACAGATAAATACATGTATCAATGTTACGACAATGCATTAAAAATTGATGACATCAGTTGTCTTAAGAAAGTGGTGCCTGGAACGGCATGGGGGCACGGTGATTTTTCTCTGTTTCCTTTTTAAAAAATTAATTTTTAAAAAAAAATTCTTGAGAGAGAGACAGAGAAGGGAAGGGGGAAGAATGGGCACACCAGGGCCTTTCAGCAGCTGTGAACAAACTCCAGATGCATGTGTCCCCTTGTGCGCATGTGTGACATTGCACTCTTGCGTCACTTTAGCGTGTGGCTAGGTGGGACCTGGAGATTCGACATGCATTCTTAGACTTCGCAGGCAAGCCCCTTAACTTCTCCCCTGCCCCGTCTTCCTTTTTGTGTCTTCCAGATGCCAACTTACTTAAAGGTACTGTTAATGAATACAATGGGAGCTGCAAGCATGCTCTGACACATGGGTGGGGCAGCAGTGTGTACAGAATGAGTCTCAGACAAGCTATCCACCACTGCCCCTTAATCTCTTGATTCCCATTTTTGGCTGGTGTTCTCATGACTCATCATTCTGAGGCAATGCATGATTCAGCAACATCTAATCCATGGCTAGAATGACTTCCTTCCTTTCTCTCTCTTGTAACTTTTTAAAAGAAAAATTTGTATTTTTTTTCCTCCTATAAAATTTCTCACATTCTGAATTGACATCATTAAAATTTTACAAGGGGCTGGAGGTTAAGGGTGCTTGCTTACAAAGCCTGCTGGCCTGGGTTCAATTCAAAGCCAGATGAATAAAACAGTGCATGTATCCGGAGCATATTTTCAACAGCAAAAGGCCCTGGTTCACTCATACACACACACACTCTCTCTCTCTCCTTCTCTCTCTCTGTCTCTTTGCTTGTAAATAAATTTTAAAAAACTTCACAGGGAATTTAAATTTAAATTTCAAATTTAAAGGTCAACTCCTTTCACCTCTAGATTCAACTACTCAGTGTTTCTCATCTTGCCTAGACAAGATTAATTGGTATCAAAGAAAAGTGAGGGGAATTTGCCAATTGATGTAGATCAATAACTTTGGTTTCATGCCTGTCCTTCTTTTCTTTTATACCTTCTGTCAGTTCATCTTAACTCACACTTGGCTTTACTTTCAAAGTTGACGGAGAATCCAGGTACTTCTACCCATTTCCACTTCTTCCTCCCTGGCCCCGGCCATCCGTCAGCATACCTCACCTGGGCTCTGGTCACACCTTCCTGATGTTACTCCCTGTGGTAGTTTGAATATATGTCCCCCAATATATTCAGTGTTTTACTAGTTATACTTTGCATCTGCAATCACCTTGCTAGAGGCAATGTCACTGGGGGCTGGTCTTAAGGTGTTAATGGTGTTGGTTTGAGATTCCATTGTAAAGATATGCAAATGTGCCTAGCAGGAGTTCCTGAAGTGTGCTGTGTGACCTTTTGGCTGTAGTTTTGCTCTGTGTGCTGTGGTGGCTGGTTGGCTTTTGCTCTCTTGCCTGGTCCTGTGAAGAGCAGGCTGCTTCTCCTGCCGTTATGGAACTTTCCCTGGATCTGTAAGCTTCAATAAATAAATATCCCTTCCTCCATAACTGTGCCTGGTCTGGAAGTTCATCTCAGTGAACCTGAAGCTGTCTGCTACACTCCCCGAGTCTCCTTCAGAACCACACCAAGCCTCATTCAGTTCAAGTCACACCATATTGCCCTCCTACTCAGAACCTTCCAGTGGCCCCTTACAGAAAAGCTGAAATTCTCACAACACCTACAAGTCCTCTCTGGTCTGTTCCTCACATCCCACTGATCTGTTCCTGCCAGTCATGCCTGTCCTCCCACATTCTCCTGCCACACTGTAGTCCTTGTTTTTGTTAAGCTCACCAACCTTACTTCTATCCCAGTAGCTGCTTCCTGTCCGACCATCCTCTCTCACCCGTGATCTGCATTAAATTACTTGTCTAAATGTCACCTTCCAAGACAAGTCTCCCTGAGCACCCTGCTTAAAATCTGTCTCCACCACAGGCTCTGTATTTCTAGTCAACCTCATCAGAGCTTGGTTTTCTTATAGCATTTAAAAATATTTAATTTAATTTATCTATTTACTTGCAAGGAGAGAGAAAGAGAGGAGAGAGAGAATGCCGGAGCCTCTTGCCACTGCAGATGAACTCCAGATGCATGTACCATTTTGTGTATCTGGTCTCATGTGGGTACTTGGGAAATGAACCCAGTCTGTCAGGCTTTGCAAAGCTAGTACCTTTGACCACAGAATAATCTCTTCAGCCCTTCTTATAACATTTTAAAGAAATTTTTTATTTTATTTTAATTTATGAGAGAGAGTGAGAGCAAGAGGATGGGCATGCCAGGGCCTCCAGCCACTGCAAACGAATTCCAGACACATGTGCCACCTTGTGCAACTGGCTTACGTGGGTCCTGGGGAATTGAACATGGATCCTTTGGCTCTGAAGGCAAACTTCTTGACTGCTAAGCCATACCTCCAGCCCCCTTCTTATAGCATTCGATACAGCTAATGCTTGATGTGATTTACTTATTTGTTACGTCTGCCACTTTTGATTAGAATGTAATCACCATGAAGGGAGAAGTTTGTCTTCATCACATTCATTGCTGGATATCTGGGGTCAGAACATTGTCCAATAAATGAATACATTTTGGCCACTCAAGGAAACCTTTATACTTTCTTTTTTAATATTTAAATTTTTTAATCTATTTATTTCAGAGAGGGAGAGAAAGAGGCAGAGAGAAAGGGAGAGAGAAAGAGAGAGAGGAAGAAAGAGACAGAGGGAGAATGGGTGCTCGAGGGCCTCCAGCCACTACAAGTGAACTCCAGACATATGCACCACCTTGCGTGTCTGACTTATGTGGGTCCTGGGGAATAGAACCAGGGTCCTTTGGCTTTGCAGGCAAGAGCCTTAGCCGCTAAGCCATCTCTCCAGCCCTATACTTTCTTTTCCATGAAACTTATCTTCTAAACTCTCTCTGTCTAGAACTGGGTATACAGCACTTGGGAGCTACTTAGCTTTTATAGTTATTCCTATTAAGTCCTCCTGTCAGTTAGGTTTTTTGTTTTTTTTTTTTTTTTTTTTTTTTTTTTGAAGTATTTTAATGTCACTTAAGGAGCTGTATAAACTGCTAGGGGAGAAAAGTCATCAGCAGTTCACCCAACTGTGGGCTGTGTGTACTGCCAGACAAAATGTCCCTCTGATACCATAGTGGCACGAATGTTATGGGAGTAACCAACCACTTTCTGATTGGACTTGAGGCCAAGTCTGCAGAAGGAAATTCATGCCTGGAACTGTAAACCTGGCCAAAAAGTAGGGGGAAACCTGCTCCTGTGGTTATTCTAAATGAACAGCATGTCAAACTGACTCCTAAGTGTCTATATTTGTTCTCGTAGATGAATTCTGCTTGCAGCCTTGACCACAGAAGTTTCTTACTACAATGGGCAGAGGTTACTGTAGATATGCATGGCTGTCAAAATTGCCAAGAAGGGGCTGAGAGATGGCTTAGCGATTAAGGCTCTTGCTTGCAAAGCCTAAGAACACAGGTTTGATTCCACAGAACCCACATAAGCCAGATGCACTTGGCGGCGCATGTGTCTGGAGTTTGTTTGCAGTGGCTGGAGGCCCTGATGCACCCATTCTCCCTCTCTCTCATAAATAAATAAATAAAAATAAAAAATATATTTTTTAAAAATTGCAAAGAAGTGAGTATTGTGTGCTCAGCTCTAAACAGGACATCTAAACCACCCCCTTCCAAGGCTCAGAGAACCTCACAGAAGAGGGGTAGGAAAAAAATGTAACAGCAGGAGGATGGGGAGGAGGGCTGTGGAAGGCTGTCTTCTGGGACCAACTTGACCATTAACTCATGAGCTTATGATTTCCTGTACAAGATCAAGCCTGTCAATATATCATCATGGATGGGGGACGGGTTCATAAGACCCCACATCTCCCAGCAGCTAAGAGTTACTAGGAGAGGGAGCGCCCCGTTCTTAGCAGTGTAGCCACTGGTAAGTTGCTCTTTCTTTAGTACATAACCTCCTACGGTGATCATGCAGAACAACTCCAGTTTAACTCAGTGAGTCAAGAAAAAAAAAAGGCATGAGGGGCTGGAGAAATGGCTTAGCGGTTAAGGGGCTTGCCTGCAAAGTCAAAGGACCACTGTTCAGTTTCCCCAGGACCCACATAAGTTCATTTGCAGTGTTTGGTGGCCCTGGCATGCCCATTCTCTTACTCTATATCTCTATCTGCTTCTCTCTCTCTTTCAGATAAATAAGTAAATAAATAAATAAATATTTTTTTTTTAAAAAAAAAGGCATGAAAGTAAGGTGGGGATTATAGTACACAGCTTCAGGTTGCTGAGATAAACTTCTAAACCAGGCACAAATTATGAGAGGAAGGGATTTATTGAAGCTTACAGATAGAGGGGAAGTTCCACAATGGTGGAAGAAGCTGGCCCCCTTTCACAGGTCCAGACAGAGAGAGCAAAGCCGCCACCACAAGCTAGCTCACTCCAGGAATTCCAGAATGTGGCAGAACTCAGGCACTCTTGCATATCTTGAGACTGGAATTCCAGGTCCACCCCCCACACCTTAGGGTTGAACCCCAGGATCCACCCACAGTGGCCTCTCTTCCAGCCAGGCAGCTGGAGATCCAAATTACAAGTTTTATAATAAGACTCCTGAATCTATTGGGGGACACCCATTCAAACCACCACAGGGATTAATGGGGAAGAAGAGTGTTAGTGGGAGAGGAAGAGGAATAAGAGAGGATAGTTGATGGGGCAAGGAGAGAATAAGATCAAATATATCATATATACATATGAAAGTGTTAAAAAAAATCAAACTAGCCATGTGTGGTGGCACATGCCTTTAATCCCAGCACTCAGGAAGCAGAGGTAGGAGGATTGCTGTGAGTTCGAGGCCACCCTGAGATTATATAGTGAATTCCAGGTCAGCCTGGGCTATAGTGAGACCCTACCTCAAAAAAGAAGAAAAAAAATCAAACTGAAAAAAAAAGGTTTGGCACATGAAACTGAATTAACTTTTAGATTCACTATCTCCAGAATTTGTCAGACATATGGTAAGTGTTTAAGATACCAACAAACTAGGGTGTTTATTTTTATTTAGTGTAAATGCATTATAAACATGCATTTGAACATGTGAAATTTTTTTTAGATGAAGTCGATTGTGTTTTTTATGATGAGGAGTCTCTTATTAAATGACTTTATTAGACTTTGACAAAACAGAGGGTTAAGGAAATTTCACATAAAGAAATATTTTTAAATTTGATAGAAGCTGAATGATAGAACAATAAGTTATTTATTTTCTTAAAAAGGTCAAACGAGGGTTGTAGAGATGGATTAAGGCGCTTGCCTGCAATGCCTAATGACCCGGGTTTGATTTCCTATGTATCCACATAAAGCCAGATGCACAAAGAGGTACAGGCATCTGGAATTCATTTGTAATGGCTAGAGACCCTGGCACACCCACTCTCTCTCCTTGCCAATAAATAAATAAATAAAATTTTAAAAATGGTCAAATGAAGGGCTTATGCATACACACCAGATTCTTACACACCAGACTCTTAATTTGTCTCAAGCAAAGTCTGTAGCCCTTCTTTTCTTCTTCTTTTTTAAAAATTTCAAAAATATTTATATTTGAATAGATAAGACATGTACATGGTAGAAAATTTGGGAGTACAAAAGGTACACAGTGAAAAGTCAGCCCCACCCGTCTTTTCATAGGCAACTAAGGCTGCCAGGTTGCTATATAAATTCCCAGAGATACTCCAGGCATGTGCAAGTGGACGTGTTATAGACATATGTGTGAGCATATGTGCACACGCGTATACATACCCATATTTGATTATCTCTGTGCCACTTTTTGTCAAAAAAACTAGGGTTTCACTCTAGTCCTGGCTGACTTGGAACTCACTATGTAGTCTCAGGGTGGCCTTGAACTCACAGTGTTCCTCCTACCTCTGCCTCCTGAGGGCTGGGATTAAATGCGTGCGCCACCACGCCTGGCTTTTATCTCTATTCCAAACACTGGTATAACATGCACATTTTTCTTACCCCATCAAACCATGTGACTTGAAGATCATGTGACCATTCCATGGCAATCCACATATAACAGTTCTATTCCTTTAAAAATCTTCAAACACCTCCCTTGTGGGGACTGGCCATAATCTTTTCACCATTCTGTTCTGATGGTAGTTGCCAATTTTTTTTTTTTTTTTTTGCTATTACAAACAATGATTTTTTTTTTTTTTTTTTTTTGAGGTAGGGTCTCACTCTAGCTCAGGCTGACCTGGAATTCACTGTGTAGTCTCAGGGTGGCCTTGAACTCATGGCCATCCTCCTACCTCTGCCTCCCGAGTGCTGGGATTAAAGGTGTGTGCCACCACACCCAGCACAAATAATGCATTAATAATAATCTTTGTACGTAGTAAAATTCTTAGACATGGTGTTGCTGGTACAAAAGGCTGTATGCTTGCACTTGTGGCATATATTATCCAACTGTCCTACTAAGAGGCTGTGTAGTTCACAGTTCTGCCAATGCAGCATGAAGGGCTGGTTCTCACAGCCTTATGACAGCATCCCACACGTTGATCTCATGTGGCTGAGACACACTTCTGCCCTCCAGTCACCTGAGATTCACGAAACATTTGGAGCCCCAACATACTTTTGATCTTATGTGATATAACTGCTCCCCTGCTACCACACTGGTCACCTCCAAAAGGTTTTCCTGCTGACAGGTTTGAAAACTGACAATTGTTCCTCCCAACCCTCCTGTTCGAGAGCTCCTCTTACGCTGCTGAGTGGAACTGTTGGCCTGTTTTCAAACTAAGCATACACTATGGTCAGTCTGACCTTTGCTACCAACAGGATGCGAGGGTGTGAACTGGACAGCCAATTTTCTTTCCTTCCTTCCTTCTTTCTTTCCTTCCTTCCTTCCTTCCTTCCTTCCTTCCTTCCTTCCTTCCTTCCTTCCTTCTTTCTTTCTTTCCTTCCTTCCTTCCTTCCTTCCTTCCTTCTTTCTTTCTTTCTTTCTTTCTTTCTTTCTTTCTTTCTTCTTTCTTTCCTTCCTTCCTTCCTTCCTTCCTTCTTTCTTTCTTTCTTTCTTTCTTTCTTTCTTTCTTTCTTCTTTCTTTCTTTCTTTCTTTCTTTCTTTCTTTCTTCTTTCTTTCTTTCTTTCTTTCTTTCTTTCTTTCTTTCTTTCTTTCTTTCTTTCCTTCCTTCCTTCCTTCCTTCCTTCCTTCTTTCTTTCTTTCTTTCTTCCTTCTTTCTTTCTTTCTTTCTTTCTTTCTTTCTTTCTTTCTTTCTTTCCTTCCTTCCTTCTTTCTTTCTTTCTTTCTTTCTTTCTTTCTTTCTTTCTTTCTTTCTTTTTCTTTCTATTGACAACTTCCTTAATTGTAGACAATATCCCATGTTATTTCCCTCCCTCCCCCACTTTCCCTTTTGAAACTCCACTCTCCATCATATCCCCTCCCCCTCTCAATCAGTTTGATGTCATGATCTTTTCCTCTTATTATGATGGTCTTGTGTAGGTAGTGTCAGGCACTGTGAGGTCATGGATATCCAGGCCATCTTGTGTCTGGAGGAGCACATTGTAAGGAGTCCTACTCTTCCTTTGGTTCTTACATTCTTTCTGCTCCCTCTTCTGCAATGGACCCTGAGCCTTGGAAGGTGTGTTAGAGATGTTTCAGTGCTGAGCACTCCTCTGGACAGCCAATTTTCAACCTAGCTGAAATTCCCGAGCAGAATGGTACTTTGTGAGGCGATGGGGGGCTGCTTGAAGGGCTTGCCCCATTCTTTGCTCAAGGCTTCAGGAGATGTCAATGGCTATGGTGTCAGGGAACAACCTGGTGAAGAAAAAGACCTCTGAGCTGCACCAGCGCTTCTGCCCTCGTCCACTGCCACACAGTGGATCTGGTGACAGGGCATTGCGGTCCTCATAAGATGTGCTACAAACCAGAACCACATTTGGCCAGAAGGTTAGACTCTAAGGAGTGCATGCTGGAAAATATAGCCCTTTTTTTTTTTTTTTTTTTTTTTTTTTTTTTTTTTATGTTCAAGGTAGGGCCTCACTCTAGCTCAGGCTGACCTGGAATTCACTATGTAGCCTCAGGGTGGCCTCAAACTCACGGCGATCCTCCTACCTCTGCCTCCCGAGTGCTGGGATTAAAGGCGTGCGCCACCACACCTGGCTTTATAGCCCTTATTTTCAACTATATTTTTTTCCCATTGCAAAACCCTGACAGACTTTGGTATAACTTATAACAATGACAGACCTCTGCCTTGAGGAAGTTCAAGACTGGCATCTCGGCTGAGCTAAGAGCCTGGAATATGTATTACCAGAAAGCAAGGGTTCCCGCATACGCTTTCACTCAGTGATGACTAAATATCCAATCTGAGTCATACTGAAAATGGCTCCAAGGACCTTTGTAGGAATAAATTGGAATAGAAATAAGTAGGAATTTACTTTTGCTCTCCCAAGGTTCCTCAGATTTCGATTCTGCTTAGTAAGGTAAGCGAGGCCATGACCCTAAGAACCATGGTTGTGGGGAAGGTGTTGGGTTTTGTGATGCAATATTCAGCCACTCCATACCAAAGTGACACCCTCAAAGAAAAGGTCTTGCCAGCATTGCTCTTCACCCCCGAGATAAAATGAACCAGCACAAGTTCTTTGCTTTTAGATGCTTTGGCCTGCAGAGAGACAATTTTCATCGGTCTAGAAAATGCTACGAGAATTGCTCTCATGCTACGGAGTGCATTTGCAGAGAACTGTTTATTTTATATTAGCTTCCTGGAGCAAAGCATTATATATAGCCGCAAACCCCTCTACAGAGCGATAGGGGAAACCTGATTCGCTGTGGGGGGCTGCTGATATAAATCATATTTTTGATTCCACATGTTAAAGGCCGCTTTAGAAAACCCACAACCTTTTGCCAGGTTCTTCAAATAGTCTCTTAGCCACCACATGAGCTGCGTCCTGGCCTGGGAGCCTTGACTGATGGCTTGGGCAGCTGCGTGGGTGGCTGAAGCCTTGCACTGGAGGCTTTTATGTGGTTCTTTTGGCTGATGGGCAATTTCAACTGCCTTGTCCTTGTGGGCAGCATCTCAAATGGTCAGGATGAACACGTCTTTAGTCATTTGAGAAAAATATTTGGTGAAAATTCCTTATGCTAGAAATACAAATTAGCTTCCTTTCCCCAGCTTGGAAAATTTTTCTGCCTCAGAAAACTGCAAGAGACCTGGAGGAATTAGATTGTATCTCATGTTATTGAATAAGAAGTCATCTAGGCCTGGAGAGATGGCTTTGTGGTTAAGGCGCTTGCTTGTGAAGCCAAAGGACCCTGGTTCAGTTCCCTAGTATGCACGTAAGCTAAATGCATCTGGAGTTCATTTGCAGTGGCTGAAGGCCCTGGTGCGCCCATTCCTCTCTCTCTCTCTCTTTCTGCCTCTTTCTCACTCTCTCTTTCTTTCTCAAACAAATAAAATAAAATAAAACATTAAAAAAGAAGTCATTTAAACATTATCTTGCTGTGTTCAAATCCTTTTTTTTTTTTAAATTACAAGGTAAAAATAAAACAAGGGAGAAAAGAAGTTGTACTTACATCTGCCATTTACTTAACCATGACTAAGCACCCAATCCGACACAGAATGAAGTTGACAATTTGGTCCTTGTCACCTAACAGTCATCAGCCACCCATATATTCTAGGCACTATGTTACTTGATCTGATTACAAAAGTGAATAAAACAGCTTATAGGTTCTACTCTCTGGAGAGCTGGAAATGAGGGGAATTAAGTGTACAAAAATCACGCCACGGGCCTGGGGAAATGGCTCAGTGGGAATACATGTCTGGTACTGAAAACCTAGTCAAAAACCTATGGCAGGTCTGGAGAGACGGCTTTGCAGTTAAGGCACTTGCCTGCGAAGCCTAAGGACCCATGTTCCATTCCCCAGGACCCACGTAAGCCAGATGCACAAGGTGGCGCATGCATCTGGAGTTTGTATGCAATGGCTAGAGGCCCTGGCATGCCAATTCCCCACCCCCTCTCAAATAATTTTTTTTGGGGTTTTCAAGGTAGGGTCTTGCTCTAGCCCAGGCTGACCTGGAATTCATTATGTAATCTCAGGGTAGCCCCGAACTCACAGCAATCCTCCTACCTCTGCCTCCCGAGTGCTGGGATTAAAGGAATACACCACCATGCCTGGCTTCAAATAAAATTTGAAAAAACAACAAAACACCCAAAAACCTATGGCAGGGGAGGTCATGAGACCTAGGGGTGTAACACCTGCTGTTGTCTGGCTAAATGCATATATTATGCTCATCAAACTGCCCTGTAAACACTTTTCTTAATGTTCATACCCATATATTAATGCTATTCTCATTTTCTTTTTTTTTATTATTGTTTTTTATTGACTTTTATACTCACATACAAAGAAAAAAACCCACGTGATATTTCCTTCCCTCCCCCCATTCCCTTTAGAACTCAAGTCTCTATCATATCCCCTTCTCTCCATTAGTCTCTCTTTTAATTTGATGGCATCATCTTTATCTTCGATTTTGAGGGTTTTGCAAAGGTATTGCTAGGCACTGCAAGGTCTCGAGGCCAAACAGTTGCATCAGAGTCATACCCTTCCTTTGGCTGAGAAGAAATGGTCCCTGAGCCTTGTAGGGTGTGACAGAGGTGTTTCAGTGCTGGGCACTCCTCCATCCCTTCTTCTCAGCACTATGTTGCCTTTTGGGTCATCCCAGTGGTCATCACCATCTGAAAAGAGAAGCTTCTCTAACCAGAAGTGAGAGTAAGCGTTAATATGTGAATATGAACATTAAGTGTAGTGCTTTCAGGGCAGCTTGGTGGGAATAATATATACATTTAGTCAGATGAGAGCAGGCTTATACCCCTAAGGCTCATGACCTCACCTACCAAAGACTTTTACTTAGGGTTTTCAGTACCAGGTATGTATTCCCTCCCGTAGAGAGGGCCTTCAGTCCAATTATGGAGCAGTTGGTTACCCCAAGAATAGACATGCCACTATTGGTTCAAGAAATGGCCAAGCTTGAATATTCAGCGTCCACTGTTTTCACTGTTGATGACTTCTGTCTCCCATACGCTGCATGCAATGTAGCTTTTTCCAGCTTTCAGTTGGCTGGTCTACAGGGAGAAGATTTTCTGCTCCACACCAGGTTGCTTTCTCAGTGACCATGCTTCTCAGGCATGAGATGTCTTCAGCAATAGGGTCTTACTATCTGTTTCTCAAGGGAAACCAGGGGCTTTGGCAAGAGCCTTTAATGTTTTAGAGGCTACCGGGACCTCCTTGGCCAACAACTCACTGGAAGGTATTCCATCCCAAGTACTGAAAATTTTCTAGTAACAGTCTACAGGCCCTTATTCAAAAAAGATATGTCTTATTCACAATATCTTGAGTTTAGATTGACCCTCCCCTGCCCTTCTTGTATGCATTCTCTTCCCATGGCCTCACTTAGGACATTCCTCCCTGAAATCAGTTCTTCTACTTACATATGTGCATTACCATACACTAAGTCCTTCCCTTTCTTCCCTCCCTTATAGCTTTTCATCACTGAAGCTAGGATTTAAAACTGGCTTTCTGAGCCACCTCACTTAGTATAACAGATCCATCCATTTCCCTGCAAATTGCATAATTTCATTTTTCTTTTCTGAATAGAACTCCATTGTGTAAATGTACCACATCTTTATTATCCACTCATCTGTGGAGGGACATCTAGGCTGCTTCCAAGCTATTGTGAATAGAGCAGCAATAAACATGGTTTTGCAAGTATCTCTAAGGTAGTGAGAAGAGTCCTCTGGATATATGCCTAGGAGTGCTATAGCTGGATCATATGGTAAATCTATCTCTAGCTGTCTCACTATTCTCATTTTCAATTAGAGAAGTTTCTCTTTTCAAATGGCGGTGACCACTGGGATGCTCCAAAAGGCATCATAGTGCTGAGAAGAAGTGACAGAGGAGCACTCAGCACTGAAACATCTCTATCACACCTCCCTAGGCTCAGGGTCCACTGTGGAAGAAATGGCAGGAAGAATGTAAGAGCCAACAGAAGGGTAGGACAGCTTACAATGTGCTCTTCCAGACACAAAATGGCCTGGATACCCATGACCTCACAGTGCCTGACACTACCTATACAAGACCATTATAATAGGAGGAAAAGATGCCAAAGCAGAGATCCAGAGGCTCCTAAGAGCTCATCACTGAAGTAGATTTAAAACTCACCCACCACAACTCAGGGAATTTTGAGGAAGGGGGGCTGAAAGATTGTAAGAGCCACAGGTTGAGACATCATGCCCAGAGGCATTCCCTCCCCCCAATAACTGACTGCTGCTCCCACAACGCATAAACTACAACCCCATAGGGAATACCTGCAACCCCACTGAGAAGCGTTTCCAAAGGAATGGGGGCAGGGATGAGGGAAAAGAGTATACCAACACATGATGTATCCATATGAAATATATATATATGTATATATCCTTTATTTATTTGAGAAAGAAAGTCAGAGAGAGAGAGAGAGAGAATAAGCACACCAGGGCCTCCAGCCACTGCAAATGAACTCCAGATGTGTGCACCCCCTTGTGCATCTGGCTTACGTGGATCCTGGAGATTCAAACCGGGGTCCTTTGGCTTTGCAGGCAAATGCCTTAACCAATAAGCCATCTCTCCAGCCCCTGAAATATATTTTTAATAATAATAATAATAATAAAATATTTTTTTGAGGTAGGGTTTCACTCTAGCCCAGGCTGACCTGGAATTCACTATCTAATCTCAGGGTGGTCCTGAACTCATGGTGATCCTCCTACCTCTGCCTCCCTAGTGCTGGGATCAAAGGTGTGTGCCACCATGCCTGGCTTTAAAAAGATTTAATAAATAAAAAAATTTTTTTAATGTAATACCAATTACAAGTGACTAAAAGTCTAAAAAAAGAGAGAGACTAATTCAGAGAGGGAGGGGATATGATGGAGAGTGGATTTGTGAAGGGGAAATAGAGGAGGGAGTGATCACGGTTTATTGTCTATAATTATGGAAATGGTCAATAACAAAAAGCTTAAAAACAAACAAACAAACAAACAAACAAACAAACAAACAAAAAGATGTATCAGATAAAGAGTTCATGAACCCCAGAGGACAGAGCTTTACCTGCAGCTCACAGAGCATTGTGTGGAGGCAGTGAGTGCATCACCAGCCTTTTCTGCAGGCCACACAGTACTTGAGCAGGGTGGCAGCGCCTGGACCACGTGTGCAAAGCGCTGTGCCACGAATCCACCTTTCTGTGCTTCTGTTGACGGTCAAGAGGAGTCCCCGGAGGGATATTATGTTATGTGGGATGTCATATCTGCACGTTAGTGATTCCATACATTCCCAGAGTGTTGCTTCTCTGTGATCAGGAAACACAAATTCACAAGAAGAATACATGTTGGGGGCTGGAGAGATGGCTTAGTGGTTAAGGCACTTGCCTGCAAAGCCTAACGACCTGAATTCGATTCCCTAGTACCCAGGTAAAGCCAGATCTGGTGTTTGTTTGCCATGGCTGGAAGCCTTGGCGTGCCCATTCTCTGTGTCTGACCCTCTTCTCTCCATATCTTTCTGCTTGAAAATAAATAAATAAAATAGTTTTTTTTTTAAAAAAGGTACATGTTGGGCCCAAGGAGATGGCTTAGCAGTATGACCACATACCACACAGCATGAGGGCCTGAAAGGGTCTGAATTTTGATCTCCAGCTATCCATGTAAGAAGTGGGATGTGAGCACAAATGCCTGTGACCCTAGTCTTGTGTCTGTGGAATGGCCAATGACAGGAGAATGGCTGGGGCTCACTGGTCATCCACTCTGGTGGAAAAACAATGGCAGCTCCAGGTTCTATAAGAGACTCTGTCTCAGGGGAACAATGTGCCAAGGCAACAGATGAGCACATCCAATGTCCCCCTCTGGCCTCTACACATGTGCGCACCAAGCACACACACCTGCATGAGCATCATACACTGTGCACTTACCACACACACGCACGACGTGCACACACCAAGGAAAGGATAAATGTGCATTCCTGCAAGAAGCAACTGTTGGCATTTCAAAGACGGAAGGTTTTTTTCTTTGCAGTACTACGAATTGAATACACCGTGACGCACACATATTAGGCCAATGCTCTACCACTGTGCTGTAATGTTCCCACTTCTCTTTTCACTTTCTACTTTGAAACAGGGTTTCAATAAATTTCCCAGGCTGGCATTGGACTCACTCTGTATCCCAGGTAGTCTTGGAACTTGAGATTCTCCTGTCTCAGCTTTCAAAGTAGCTGGGATTACACGCCTGGACCACCAGGTTTCCTGAAGGAATGCCATGGTGGGTCAGCTGATGGCCATGGGAAGAGTCTATGCTGTTGGGCACATGAAAAATCAGTTTCAATTGCCATAGCCATTTTGTACGTGCTTTCCACAAGTATTGCAGAGGACGTTGATGGAGACTGGTAATGTCAACTGCTTTATCATTTCATCCACTTGGTCATCTGTGTATTGTTCATGCAATGCCATTTACTTATTCCATTCTTCTGCCCCAGAATTCCTTGAAGACTGAATTTCAGATTTTCAATGCTTTTCTTTCTAAGTCCCCAGCTAGTCAGGCCAAGTCATTTTCTGCTGTCTGTGAGTCCATACATACTCCACCTCAGGCTTTTTGCTTTGTTTTCTGCACATGGTGAATATAACCAGCATCCCCACCTGCTACTCTTTTTCCCTTCGCAGTTGTCTTTCAAGGCTGCTCTTGAGTGAGAATGGAGTACAGCTGCCATCTGATCTTTGGCTTACGCAGTGAACAGCTGGACGCCACGAAGCAGCCTCTCTCATCCTTCTGTCAACTAAGTCTGGACGTTTCCCTCCCCTTTTGTTTGATCACACAGGACTTCTCTCGCTCTCCTTGTATATCAATGGATATGCACTTGGCTAGGGTGCTGGTGGAAACGTGATGCTGGGGGAGGGGGCTCCCTGCTCGTGCAGCCTGACTGGTTCTGCAGATGCTCAGACTTGCATAAGGCAGTTTCAGTAGGATCCAGCTTGTAACACTTTCTTGTTGCCGGGACAAAATACCTGACCAGGATTTTGTTAGGGAAGTGAAGGGTTTATTTCTCCCTTCAGTTTCAAGGGGGAAGTCTCATCATGGTGCAGAAAACACAGCCTGAGCAGGAGTCTGGCTCACATCATCACATCCCAGGGAGGGAACAGAGAGGGCAAATGCCAAGCAGGCATGGAGATAAAAACTCAAGGACTACCCTCAATGACACATTTCCTCCCAAAGGCTCTAAAACCCTCTGGAATAGCGTCACCATCTGGGGATTAAGCATTCAAACACATGAGGCTATGGGGGACAATTTACATGCACATCAGCATAGAGCTCATGTTGTACAATTTGAGATGTATATCACTGTAGTGTCTCATTCTTTCAAACATTCTGGCTGGCAGTCTACCATGGCTCAACAGTACGTTAAGAATTGCTTTCAAAATTGGTGTAATTCTGTCTCGTATCCTAGAGTCTGCAGAGATTTTCCTGCTGGGTCTTGTCAAAAACACTGTCTCTTGTGTCCTTCCTCACTTAATCTCTTCTTCATCATGAGCTTTGTGGCAGACAGCTTCAGGTTCGCTAAGATGAACTTCCAGACCAGGCACAGTTATGGATGAAGGGATATTTATTGAGGCTTACAGGTCCAGGGGAAGTTCCATAATGGCAGAAGCTGGCCCTGCTTTCACAGGTCCAAGCAGAGCGAGAGAGAGAGAGAGAGAGAGAGAGAGAGAGAGAGAAGCCACAAGCCAAAAGCCACACAGCAGGCTTCAGAAACTCCAGGTGGAAATAGGCACTTCGCCTATCTTTCGATTGGAATTTCAAAGCTACCACCACACCTTAAGATCTGCCCCGTGATACCTCCTCTAGCTAGGGGGCTGCAGATCCAAACTAAAAACTAAAAAAACACTGAATATATTGGGGGGGGCATCTATTCAAACTACCATGGCCTGACAGACAAGAAGGCCCAAGTGGTAGAGCATGGCATTCTAGACCCACTGCAGAGCCCTTTCTTGCCATTAAAGTCTACACGTATTCCGTGTCCCCTCATTAATAAAATGAAGCAATACTCCTATGTGTGGACTATGGTATGGCACGTCTGGAACTCCAAGCCTACTGCGTGGTATACTGCTTTATAGTAGGAGAGGCTAGCTATAGAAATTTACTGTGAGAGGGCTGGAGAGATGGCTTAGTGGTTAAGGCACCTGCCTGCCAAGCCTAAAAATGTTCGATTGATCTCCAGATCCCACGTTGAGCCAGATGCAAAAGTGATGCAAGGGCGCAATGCCGCACTTGCCCACAAGGGGGAGCATGTGTCTGGAGTTCATTCACAGTGGCTGAGAGGCTGCTGACGTGGCCATTCTCTATCTTTGCCTTCTTCTCTCTCTCTCTCTCAAATAATAACAATAATAATGAAGAAAATTAGTGTGAGGAATGTCAGAGCATTTCCTTGACTATGGGATCTCCTATATATTTGCTGAAGTGCCTGGCCCTTTACTCTTCTTTCCATCTTCTAGAGTATATAGCTTAGCAAGGTCTCTAGTATACTAGTCACCTCTTGTTCATCTATCAGCACAATATTACAGATCAGTGATGAATAGCCAATCACTCAGTGTTTTAAAATTTACTTTTATGAATCAAATTACATCTAATTCCTCTTACTCTTTATATTCAAAGTTGGTTTCTGGTGGGCAACATAGAGTTGGGTCTTATTTTTAGATCCACTCTAACAATTTTTTTTTGTATTTTATTTCTGTTTATTTGCAAGGGGAGACAGAAAAAGGTAGAGAGTAAGTGAAAATGGGAATGGGTGCACCTCTAGCCACTGTAAAAGAACTCCATATGTGGGCTAGAGAGATGGCTTAGCAGTTAAGGCTCCTGCCTCCTAAGCCTAAGAACGCCAGTCCCAATCTCCAGCGGTTCCAATCTCCAGGTCCCACGTTTAGCCAGATGCAAAGTGACGCAAGGGCGCAATGCCGCACGCATCTGGATTTCGTTCGCAGCAGCTGAGAGGCTGCTGGCATGCCCATCTCTATCTGTCTTCCTCTCCCTTTCTCTCTGTCTCTCTCCAAAAATAAATAAATAAATAAATAAATAAATAAATAAATAAATAAATAGATAACTCCTGATGTATGTGCCACTGTTCATCTGGCTTTACACAGGTACTGGGGAATTGAACCCAGGTTGTTAGACTTTGCAGGAAAGGGCCTTAAGATGACTGAGCCATCTCTCCAGTCCCACTCTAACAAGTTTATCTTTTGGTTGGCACATTTGGACCATTGACATTCACGTGATTGCTGCTATAGTTGGATTAACATGTCCTTTATTGGCATTGTTTTCTAAGCTTCCTACATGGAACCATAGATTGTAAGACTCAGGGAATGAGAATTAGAATACAATGTCATTTATGTATTATCAAAACAGTACAGTGGCCCTCAGGGCCAGATTCCTATTCTCTCTGAAGGCCCCATTCCTATTCTCTCTCCCTCTCTCTCTCTCTGCCTCTTTCTCTTTATCTCAAATAAATAAAGGAAAATAAAAACTGCATAAGAAGAAGGTACTCACATGTTTTAGGATACACATATTACATTTCTGAAAGAGTACCTGAAACTATGCATTGTAGTAGTCCATGAGCTAGCCTATGCTAAGGAGAGAAATGTAAGTGGGAATGAACAAGAAGAAGTCAGTAGCTCAAGACCAGTCCAGGACCTAGAGCCCATTCTCTCTCCAAATGAAAGCTTTCTATGGTCACATTAATTGCCAGTTTCTTTCCAGTTTTGTCCCGGCCTTGTTGTTGCTTTTGGAAGCATTTTCCTACTCTTACAAGAGTTGATCTTTTACTTTCTTGTTTCGACTTGGAAGTAGCTCCTTTGCCCTGTGCATTTCTTCTTTGTTTATTTCTTCTCCCCCTTCCTCTTGAATCCGGTCATGCCTTATGACTAATAGTTTTTTTTTTTTTTCATTGTACCTGTTGATTGCACTCCATTTGGTGGATAATTTATCCACTCATTTGTTTCTATTTCTTTTTTTCTCCAAGAGAGTAGAAAAAGGTTTCATTTTCCCTTCTTCATAAATTATTATGCGCTTATTCTTACAAGGCTGAGGTGCAGATAGTGGAGCTGGGATCTGTCCAGTCTTTCTGCTCTGCAGGCGCACTCACATTGCAACATTTCTTACTAATTTCCTACATGCATTTCAAAAAAAATTGTTTATTTATTTATTTATTTATTTGAGAGCAGCAGACAGAGAGAGAAAGAGGCAGATAGATAGAGAATGGGCCCACCAGGGCCTCCAGCCACTGCAAATGAACTCCAGATGCATACGTCACATAGTGCATCTGGCTTACTTGGGTCCTGAGGAATCGAGCCTCGAACCGGGATCCTGAGGCTTCACAGGCAAGCGCTTAACCCGCTAAGCCATCTCTCCAGCCCCTCCTACATGCATTTTAATGCAAGTGTCATTATCCAGGATAACACATCTGAGAACCATGGAAGGCTGCATACCTTCTACGATTCATTTACTGTAAAACAGCACCTGGCTGAGAAAGTGAAGGGTTACCTAAAGCAGGACTGAACTGGTCCAGAGAAAGTGATGACCTTCCCTAACAAAGATGCTGTTAGCCTACCAAGCCTGTGCCCTCAGGGCTGTTTTCACCCAAAGGTGGAGGGAGCCTCTTTCAACTTGAATCTGTTATGACTTGTCCTATGTTTACGTGACTTTGAAACACAAGCGTCGGCCTGCATTTCTAGATGCTGAGAAATGTTTTAAAGAAGGCCCTCATTAGACTTGAGCACAACTAAGTATAAGAAAGTCAGATGAGGAAAAAAAAAAGAGGGCTAGGGAAATGGCTTAGTGGTTAAGGCATTTGTCTGTGAAGTCTAAGGACTCTAGTTCGATTTCCCAGGAAGCCAGATGCACAAGGGGGTACATGCATCTGGAGTTTGTTTGTAGTGGCTAGAGGCCCTGGCGTGCCCATTCTCTCTTTCTCTCTGCCTCTTCCTTTCTCATAAATAAATAAATAAATAAATAAAATATTAAAAAAAAAAAGAAAGTCAGATGAGGGCTGAAGAGATGGCTCAGTGGTTAAGGTGTTAGCCTGAGAAACCTAAGGACCCAGGTTCAATTGCCCGGAGCCCACAAAAGGCACATACTCATGGTGGCACATGCATCTGGAGTTCGTTTGCAGTAGCTGAAGGCCCTGGTGTGCCAATTCTCTCTCTTTCTCTCATAAATAAATAAATAAATAAATAAATAAATAAAAAACAAACAAACAAACAAACAAACTATCAAAAAAAAGTTAGGAGAAATGATCAAAAATAGCTGAGATTTCTTTTTTTTTCTTTTTTTGGTTTTTCAAGGTAGGGTCTCACTCTAGCCAGGTTGATGTGGAATTCACTATGTAGTTTCAGGGCAGCCTTGAACTCATGGGCAATCCTCCTACCTCTGCCTCCCAAATGCTGGGATTAAAGGCGTGTGCAACCACGCCCAGCTTCTTCTTCTTCTTTTTTAAGATGTATTATTTATTTATTTATTTATTAGCAACAGAGAGAGAGAGGGAGAAAGAGAGAGAGAGGGAAAGAAGGGATGCACCAGTGACTCTAGCCACTGCAAACAAACTCCAGACACATGTGCCACCATGTGCATCTGGCTTACATGGGACCTGGAGAATCAAACCTGGGTCCTTAGGCTTTACAGGCAAGTGCCTTAACCACTAAGCCATCTCTCCAGCCTTTTTTTTTTTTTTTTTTTTTTTTTTTGAGGTAGGGTCTCACTTTTAGTTCAGGCTGACCTGGAATTAGTGTCAGAGTGGTCTTGAACCCATGGCAATCCTCCTACCTTTGCCTTTCAAGTGCTGGGATTAAAGGCATGCACCACCATACCCAGCTTTTGACCTTTTTTTTTTTTTTTTTTTTACATACCAAGGTAGTATTTCATATGGCTCAACCATTTGCTAAACTGATTTAATTTTCTTTCACATACATACAATTTTTTTTAAATATAAGATCAGGTTTGGTGGCTCACACCTTTATTTATTTATGAGAGAGAGAGAGAGAAAGAGGAAGGTAGATAGATAGATAGATAGAGAGAATGGGCTCACCAGGGCCTCTAGCCATTGCAGATGAACTCCAGAGGCATGTGCCAATTTGTGCACACGGCTTACATGGATACTGGGGAATCAAACCTGGGTCCTTAGGCTTTGCAGGCAAGCACCTTAACCATTGAGCCATCTCTTCAGCTCTCGTAACACAATTTTTATGAATATATTCATAGTAACCTTTTCCCTTACATTTTGGACATATAATAAAAGGTCGATATTTATAGACTATAGAATGATAGTTCAATACATAGATACATTATAATAATCAAATCAGGATAGTGGGGCAGTAGTGCCATGCCTGTAATTCTACCATTCAGGAGACTGGAATAAGAGAATCAAGAGTTCAAGATCAGCCTGGGCTACGTAGCAAGACCTTGTCAAAAAGAAAGGGAGATGGATTGAATTAGGGTAATTATTGTATCTACCATCTCATAAATTTTTGTGGTGAAACAATCAAAGTACTCTCTTCTGGCTATTTTAAAGTATTTAATATATATATGTGTATATATGTATATATGTATATATATATATATTGTTGCTGTTGTTTGTTTGTTTGTTTGTTTGTTTTTTTCAAGGTAGGGTCTCACTCTAGCTCAGGCTGACCCGAAAGCCACTATGTAGTCTCAGGGTGGCCTCGAACTCACAGTGATCCTCCTACCTCTGCCTCCCGAGTGCTGGGATTAAAGGCGTGCGCCACCACGCCCTTAAGAAAATATTTTATAACAAGATATTTTTATTTATTTATTTGAGGGAGAGAAAGAGGCAGATAGAGAGAGAGAACAGGCTCACCAGGGCCTCCAGCCACTGCAAATAAACTTTAGACACATGCGCCACCTTGTGCATCTGGCTTACGTGGGTCCTGGGGAAATTGAAGCTGGGCCCTTAGGCTTTGCAGGCAAGTGCCTTAACTGCTAAGCCATCTCTCCAGCCCTAATAAAATATTTTTAACTATAGCCACCCTACTGTGCATCCAAACCCCAGGACTGATTCTTCCCAGCTGTTACTCTTTTTTTTTAATTTGAGAGAGAGAGCTACAGACATATATATATATATGTATATATGGAGAGAGAGAGAGAATGGGCATGCCAGCAGCCTCCCAGCCACTGTTAATGAACTCCAGACGCGTGCGTCCCCTTGTGGGCAAGTGCGGCATTGTGCCCTCGTGTCACCTTGCATCTGGCTAAACATGGGACCTGAAGATTGGAACTGGCATTCTTAGGCTTGGCATACAGGTGCCTTAACCACCAAGCCATCTCTCCAGGCACTGTTACTCTTTTTTATAAAAAGAAAACATTTCATTTCTTTATTTGAGAGAGAGAAAAAGAGGCAAACAGAGAGAGTGAGTATGAGCACAGCAGGGCTTCCTGCCACTGCAAATGAACTCCAGACGCATGAGCCACTTGGTACATCTGGCTTTACGTGGGTACTGGGGAATCAAATCTGGGTTGTTAGGCTTTGCAAGCAAGTGTCTTTAACTGCTGAGCCTCCTCTCTAGGCCCCTAACTGTGACTCCTTACTTGTGCAAGAACCTCTCAACATAAGTAGAAGAATTCATTTTTGCAGAGGAGAAAAGTGAGATTCAGAGAAACCAAGTCGTTTGCCAATAGCCTCGTAGCCAAGAATCACAGAACTAGAAAACAAACTTGAACTTATCAGACCCTGTGCAACAGTCTAATTCAGTGCTTCTCAACATTTAATGTTTTCAATGGCTGACCTAAGGACCTTGTTAAAATGTAGACTATGACTCGGTAGGTCTGGCATCGGTTAAGAGCCAACATTTCTTTTACTTTCTTTTTTAAAAAAAATCTTCATTTGTTTACGAGAGAGAGAGAGAGAGAGAGAGAGAGAGAGGATGAGTATGGCCACACCAGTGCTTCCTGCCACAGCACATGACATCTAGACATGTACGTACACCGCTTTGTGCATCTGGCATTATGTGGGCACTGGAGAATTGAACCCAGGCTGGTAGGCTTGGCAATGAAGTACCTTCAACCATTGGGCCATCTCTCCAGCTCCAGGGCCCACATTCTTAACAAGCTCCTGGGTAGAGCCATGATTGCTGTCACTTAAGTCACACTTTGAGTAGCGTGGGTCCAGGTTTCCTGCCTTCCTATAACACACACGGCACATCTGATCGTGTGATTCTCTGTGGAGTAATTATTCCAGATTTTAAGGATCGTAATGCAGATGGTTGAAAATACGGGGCTGGCCGGCTTGGAGGAATGTGAGCTGGAGGCATGGCTTTAAGTCATCAACGAAGAGTAGATGGTGGATACATGCAAGCAGATGAGTTTACAGAGTTGTCATTCATTCACTTAAAAATACTTGGACAGTTTATTCCTTTCTGATGGCACTGATTTAGATGAACACAAAACTGAGGAATTCTTCTCATAATAGCTAAAAATATTTCCTATTTGTAATGTATGTTCTCAGAGTTTGTAAATGTCTTAGCTGGCTAAGCTTCAAGTCTGCACATTAATATTGCCTTGTGATGAATTCACTGAAATGACCTACATACCCAATTAATGAAATCTATACAAAGGTAAGTAGAAGTGAATGTTTTCATTGTTCTTTTCTTTTTCTTTTTTTTTTTTTTTCTGACTCGAGTTTTGGTTTAACAGGGCAACTAAAGAAACAGAACAATGGTTAAAGGTACTCACATTTTCTTTTAAAAAGATTTTTTTTTTTTTTTTTTATATATTTTTGTTTTTTTGACATAGGGTCTCACTGTAATCCAGGCTGACCTGGAATTCACTCTGTAGTCTCAGGGTGGCTTCTATTTCATGGCGATCCTCCTGCCTCTGCCTCCTGAGTGCTGGGATCAGAGGCGTGCACCACCATGCCTGGTGCTACTCACATTTTCTGTGGCCAAAACTAAAGCTGAGCTGCAAGGCTTTCAGTTTTCTGAGATGTTCGTAAGGTATAAAGGCAACAGTGTGTACCAAAGGATAGGAAAGTACGGCGGGGGGGGGGCATCTTTACATTTCACAAACTCTTTTCCTGAGAGTTGAACTGAATTCTGGGCTTTTCTGTCTTTGTGAGTCAGTGATGAACTTCACATTAGAGTGAGATTGACTATAAAGGATTTCTTGACTTCGTATGCAATATTTGAAGAGCTAATTTGCAACATCTGCCTAAGTAAACATAGCTAACTTGAAAAGTAGAGAAGCAAAACCATGTGTCTGAACAGAACTGCATACAAGGGCTTGATAGATTGACTAAATCAAACCCAGATGAACATGTGGCCCCGCAGAATCTCAGTCGGTCCTTGCTCACCATTTGACAAAGACCACACCATTAAAGTCAAATGGAACCTCAAGGCCAAGGCTTTCTGTTGTTGGCTATGTGAGTAAGGATATAACTGATGGGTTCCATTACACCATTAGAGGACTCATAAAGGCTTCTGTCTCTCATGCCTCGAAGATTCTGAGAAAAAAGAATCAGGCTACCTGGACATCTGACTGACTTAGAATTTGAATGCCATAGAAAGGCTGGGGAAAAAAAAAGTTCACTTGTGGGCAGTGTTTCTTAGTGAGCTCCTACAAGTGTCAAATATCTTAGAACTTTTCAGAACCTGGAATCTATTATCCAACTGTTAGGGCAGGATAGACGTGGACAATCTCTAAGCAGCATGCATTTATAGCTACAGATACTTTTATAGAAGATACTTGTGTGTAATCTGTATAATAAATTATGAGGAAAAAAATAAAAAGAAATCTGATGAATCAAGAATGGTTTCTCCATAAAATTCTAAGGAGAAGCCTTCACAGTGAATAGACAGTTCAAGTCTAAAAGATCTTGACAGTGGCTAATGAAATTAGGCTAAAAGTGGCACATTTATCTCTTTCCTGGTGTAACATATTGTAACTATTTAACAATTATAAGAAAATTTTAATATAAATTCGATTTTATTTTTTTTATTTATTTATTTGAAAAAGAAAGAGGGAGAGAGAGAAAGAGGCAGATATACAGAGAGAAAGGGCAAGCCAGGGCCTCCAGCCACTGCAAAGGAACTCCAGATGCATGTGTCACCTTGTGCATCTGGCTTATGTGGGTCCTAGGGGATTGAACCTGGGTCCTTTGGCATTGCAAGCAAATGCCTTAACTGCTAAGCCATCTCTCCAGCCTGACAATTATAAGGACTTTTGGTTTACTGAGTAAACAGATCTGAGTGCTCATGCATTAGTGATGCTTCCACACATGGAAAGGGAGGTAAATTGTTCAGACTGAAGACAATTAGCGATGAATGTAAAAATCACAAAGCCATTTTTGTTGCTCTAACATAGCATTTTCTCTCTCTCTCTAACTGAAGCACATTCTACTTCTGTAATTTAAAAACCCAAATGAAGGAAAAAAGATAAGTGAATTTACAATAATAGGGGCTGGAGAGATGGCTAAGCAGTTAAGGCACTTGCCTGGAAAGCCTATGGACTGGGTTGATTCTCTAGTACCCACATAAAGCCAGATGCACAAGGTGGCGCATGTATCTGGAGTTTGTTTGAGGTGACACACCCTGGCATACACATTTTTCTCTCTCTCTCTCTCTCTCCCTCTCTCTCTGCCTGCCTCTTTCTTTCTTTCAAATAAATAAATGCAATAACTTTACAATATCAGTAACAGTTGTGTTTTGAAGGACTAGATCAAAGGTGTTTCTTGGCGATAGGCTTTTCTAGAAGTTGGAATGATTTATTGGCTATCTGAAACTCAAAAGAGATTCCACAGAAAAATGTCTTTCTTTTGCAAGCGCAGTCACTTGATAAATACTTTTTGATGATTGGCAGAAAACCTACTAAACCCTTAAAATTGAATAAGATTAAAACATTCTGTATCAAGACATTTTCTTGGCTTTCTTTTATAACTCCAAGAGAAAAAAAGAATCAAATTAGTTTCCACTTTGCTAAATACTTCACCATTTGTGGTTGGATGATGCCAAACATCGTTTTAGTTATTCTCATTAAAGAGTCAAAAGATAAATTGGCCTTTTGTGAATACACATTACACACGCCATGGTTTTATTTCAGCCTTTCAAGTTGACATGCTGACTGGGAGGAAAGAGATGATGGTCATGACCCTAGGGACTGGTATTCAGTGTAGGTCCTCTGGAAGTGTGTCTTCTCCCTCTCTCCTGTCCACTTTCTTCCACTTTCACTGAGTTGAGCTTTGTGCATGCCATGGTGAATAGAAACCATGGGAACATATGTCTCTTTCCCTCATTAGACTCTAAGCTCAAAAGAAGAATCATGTAGTGGCAGAGCTGGAGAGATGGCTTAGTAGTTAAGCACTTGCCTGTGAAGCCTAAGGACCCTAGTTCAAGGCTGTATTCTCCAGGACCCACGTAAGCTAGATGCACAAAGTGGCGCATGCATTTGGAGTTCATTTCAGTGGCTGGAGGCCCTGGCCTGCCCATTCTCTCTCTCTGTCTATTTGCCTCTTTCTCTCTCTCTTGCTCTCAAATAAATAAATAAATAAATACATAAACAAAAAATAAGAATCACATAGTGGCAGACAGAGATACAACCACGTGCCACATCACATGTCATATCTGTTACTACGCTCTGATTGGATTTGAGGTCTGCTCCACAGGAGGGAATTGCTGCCTAGAACTGAAAACCTTGTAAAAAGCCTATGGTCATAAGCCCTTGGGGAAAACAACTACTGTTGCTTGGCTATCTGGATATATTCTGGCCATCAAATTGCCCTCTAAATATTTATGGTTTTGCTCATATATTAATATCTTACTCATGCTTGGTTAGAGAAGCTTCTTTTTTCAGATGGGAGTGACCACCGGGGAGACTCAAAACTCACCAAAGTGCTGAGAAGAAGTGACAAGTGGAGTGTTCATTACTAAGTGAGACATCTCTGTCATACTTTTCCGAGGCTCAGGGACCATTGTGGACGAGGCAGTGGAAAGAACGTAAGAGACAGAGGATGGGGAGTCGTGCCTTGAAATTCTATCTTCCAGACACAAAGTGGCCATCGCCCTCATGACCTCACAGTGGCTAATGCTACTTACACAAGATTGGCATATGAGGACAAAAAAAATGTCATCAAAGTAGATGAGGGACTAGTTAGAAAGAAACAGGGGTTCAGTGGAGGG
Organism: Orientallactaga sibirica; assembly: GCA_036365145.1. Taxonomy (NCBI): domain Eukaryota; kingdom Metazoa; phylum Chordata; class Mammalia; order Rodentia; family Dipodidae; genus Orientallactaga; species Orientallactaga sibirica. The sequence goes on from JAEOAD010002805.1 coordinate 277,329, forward strand.
GGGATGTGGGGGAGGATGACAAAGGAGGTGGCAAGAAGGGATTATGATCAGGGTACATTGTGTATATGGACAGAAGTTGTCAATAAAAAAGTTTTAAAGAAAGGTATGGAGGACTGAAGAAATGGCTTAGCAGTTAAGGTGTTTGTCTGCTAAGCCTAAGGACCCAGGTTCAATTCTCCAGAACCCACGTAAGCCAGACGCATAATGTGGTGCATGTGTCTGGAGTTCGTTTGCAGAGGGTAGAGCTCTGGCCACCCATTCTCTCTCTGCCTCTTTCTTTCTTACTTTCTCAACTAAATAAATAAAATATTTAAAAAGTAAAACACACACACACACACACACAAAATCAGGCCTTCATAGGTTTAAATTTTCCAGGCAATTCTGGACCTATGGAATAAATTATACTCAATTGCTTCCTCTGTGTGTGACAAGCCAGCATAGAGGGGATTGTGACGGAGGACAGCAGCCTCTCCTTTGTACATGAGGCACACATTCCAGGACTCCCTGGAAGGGCCAGGAACTGTGGATAGTACCAAACCCTATAATTTAATGCCCTTTCCATCTTAATAAAGCACTTTGCCTGAACTGCAGCCATAACTATTCAAGTTTGAGGTAGGACAAGTATTTCTCTTTTCTTCTTCACTCCTGGTGAATTCAGCAGAGGACTTTTCCTCTTCCCTTCTTAAGTTGAGAGCACGGGCCTTTTCAATTAAAGCAAGTGCTGTAAGCATCCCTTGGTGTACCCAAATTGTCTTGTTCTTTGAGGCCATTAAGTACGATAGGATTACTGAAATGCACACCCAGCAAGACTATGGCAGGCTAGCTGACAATCCAGGTGCTGCTAAGCACGGAACGTGAGGGTACTGCATACAGAGTGTGTACTCTGGACAAAAGAATAAGTCATTGTCTCATCATGTTATGCCAAGTGTGATTGTTTGGATGGATGTCCCCCAGTCCATTTCATTTCATTGAAGCTTGGATTTCCAGCTGTCTGGCTGGAAGAGGTGTCATTATGGGCAGATTCTAGGGTCCAGCCCTGAGGTGTATTTGAGGGTGGGTCTGCAATTCCAGCCTAAAGATATGCAGAGTGCTTGAGCTCGGCTGGGGTTACTGGCATGTGCTTGTTTATGGGGCTGCTGGTGGTATTTCTGTCTGTGTGGACCTGTGAAAGGGGGCCAGCTTCTTCTACCATGATGGAACTTCCCTGGACCTAGAATCTTCAATAAATCTTGTTCCTCTTGTTTGGAAGTTCATCCCAGCAACGTAACACTGACTGGGACACCAAGTGATATGTGATTTAAAACTTAGGCATTGTTTAATTCTGGGAATTTTCTATTACTGACCTCATGGAACTGTTTCAGAATGGCCTGCTCAGGAGGCACCTGTATTTCCACCTCATGAGCAATACTCTGGCCCTACTTCTCCTTCCATACCCTATCATTATATTTATATTACTCTCTTTGGTTAAAATAATGACCATTTCTTTTACATGTTATGATTGTCAATATTTTTTTCTATGGCTCTAAGTAGTATGATATGATTACATATTTTCTTTCATAACCTTTTCCTTCTGGAGTTACTACCTGGTACCTGTAGCTGTGTTTACATTACAATGGATGTAGAGCCAGTCTGGAGCAAACAACGTTTGTGGAGATGGGGCAGAGGAAGCTAACTTTAGTTTAGTGCTTATGGGAAAGGAACTTGGGGAGTTTTCCTTTGAACTTGTGGGGCAATGTATTCTTAACTTATGGTATTCTTAACTGGTACCTTTTTTTTTTTTTAAATCCTCAAAGTCTGGCTGAGAGTCTTGCTATAACTAGCCATGAACTGTGACCATAAAGGACATCTCTATATTTAAAACTGTGGTGGTTGCTTGGATGGGTGAAGGAGGCAGAAATGGAGGGAAGTAAAGTTTACAGTTCTGTAAATTACAGCTTGTGGTGTCTCATCAATCTCAGCCAGAGGCCGAGTCAGCCAAAGGATGATACTCACCCTAGTATGATCAGGGTTTTTTTTTTTTGTTTTTTTGAGGTAGGGTCTCACTCTGGCCCAGGCTGACCTGGAATTAACTATGTAGTCTCAGGGTGGCCTTGAACTCACGGAGATCCTCCTACCTCTGCCTCCCAAGTGCTGGGATTAAAGGTGTGCACCACCACGCCTGACTAGGTTTTGTTTTGGATGTAATAAAGAGTCTTGCATTTTAGCTTGTATCTCTCTCTCTCTCTCTCTCTCTCTCTCTCTCTCTCTCTCTCTCTCTATATATATATATATATATATATATATATATATATATATATATACACACACACACACACACACACACATATTTGAGAGAGAGAGAGAATCCAGTAAAGAGAGGATGAACATGCCAGGGCCTCTAAACTCCAGATGCATGCACCACCTTGTGCATCTGGCTCTTTGTGGGTCCTGGGGAATTGAACCTGGGTCTGTTGGCTTTGTCAGCAAGCATCTTAATCACTAAGCCATCACTTCAGCCCTTGTATGCCTTTCTTTTCTTTCTCTTCTTTTTCTTTTTTTTTCTTATTTTTCTTTTCTTTCCCTTTCTTTTCTTTTGTTAGTATTTTAATTTTATTTATTTGAGAGAGAGAGAGAGAAAGATACAGAAATAGGCAGGTAGAAAGAGAAAGAATGCACATGCCAGGGTCTCCAGCCACTGCAAACGAACTCCAGATGCATGCGCCCCCTTGTGCATCTGGCTTATGTGTGTCCTGGAGAATTGAGCCTCAAACTGGGGTCCTTAGGTTTCACAGGCAAATGTTTAACCACTAAGCCATCTCTTCAGCCCTTTTTTTTTTTAAGTGTTTATTTATTTGAGAGTGACAGAGAGAGAAAGAGGCGGGGGTGGGGTGGAATAGGCACACCAGGGCCTCCAGCCACTGCAAACGAACTCCAGATGCATGCACCCCCTTACCTGGGTCCTGGGGAATCGAGCCTCGAACCGGTGTCTTTAGGCTTCACAGGCAAGTGCTTAACTGCTAAGCCATCTCTCCAGCCCCCTTGTATGCCTTTCTTAATGATTGTACCAACAAACAATGTATTCCAAAGGGCAACCGCCAGGGTGGCCCCCATTAAGGGAAGAAAATTTGAGAAGGAAAACAGATGAACAAACCAACAAAACAAATAAATAATAAATAAATAAACAAAACAATTCAAGATTGACTTTCTGAGACAAGAAAAACCTGGAGTTCAACATGTCTCTATAAGATAGTCTGTCTATGCCATTGCTATTCAGAATTATTGTCACTAGGAAAATTTAGGACAGGATCTCAGCAATGCCTTCTGGTGGGCTGGAGAGGTGTCTTAGCAGTTAAGGTGCTTGCCTGCAAAGCCAAAGGGTGTAGATTTCATTCCTCAGTACTCATATAAAGCCACATGCACATGGTGGTGCATGCGTCTGGATTTCTTTTGCAGTGGCTAGAGGCCCTGGTACTCTGATTCATTCTCTCTCTTTGCCTTTTTCTCTTTCTCAAATATATATATATATATATATATATATATATATATATATATATATATATTTTTTTAAAGAAATCCCTTCTGGTATTCTGAAAATTGGGGTCATATTAAAGCATCAGATGCCCTTGCATGGTAACTTTAAAAGAAGACTTCCACTTTACTGAATGTATAAACTTTTTCCTGATTCCAAAGAAAATCTGGGAGCCAATCTTCATTAGGTTATTCGGAAGCTGTGTGTCAGTCAGCTTCCTGCTTCTGTAAGAAAATATCTGAGGAAGTAAACTTATGAGGAGGAAGGATTTATTTTGCTTCATGGTTTTGGAGGGTCCACTTGGACCTATTGTGTTCAGCCTCCTGGTGGGGGTGGGTATCACTTTAAATTGGGGGTGTGTGGCAGAGCAAACTTCTCATCTTATGGTGGTGAAGCAAAAGAGAGAAAGAGGAAGAGACAGGGACACCATAATTCCTTTTGAAGGCATGCCTTCATCGCCAAACTCCTCCTCCCACAAAGCTTTGCCTCTTAAAGTTTTCACCACTGGCCAATAGTGCCAAGCTGAGGGCCAGGCTTTTAAGACATGGGCTTTTGGGCGACATTTAGGATCTGAAATACAGCAGAGGCTTAGCAACCTAAGAAGCTAACTAACTATATATAATGTATATATCTGTATAAAGATAGATGACAGCCGGGTGTAGTGGCGCACACCTTTAATCTCAGCGCTCGGGATGCAGAGATAGGAGGATCGCCATGAGTTTGAGGCCACCCTGAGACTGCATAGTGAATTCCAAGTCAGCCTGTGCTAGCCTACCTCAAAAAAAAAAAAAAAAAAAGATAGATGACATACATAAAGAGATGTATGCTAGAGACAGAGAATTTGGTTGGGGTCATGACCACCAACTGGCCAGATGTCTTGGACACATCTGGTAACATCTGGATGCCTCATCAGGAGGGAGGCTAGTAGAAGCCTCTGTGAACACCTTGAAAGTAGGGCCTGTGTGCAAGTCGGTCAGACATAAGTCTTGGGTTCATTCTGGAAGACATGTTGGCCATTGAAGAAGTGCAGATGGGTGAGGGTTAGTCAGTGCTCAGCCTAGTTAATGGGTCATGGGAAAGCACTTTTCAAAACGAGTTCTATCACATATGCAAGCATTTGTTAGCCAAATGTCAGCTACCAAGCAGGTAAAAAATTTTAACTTGTGTAATTCTTTTTTTAAAATTTTTTTTTATTTATTTGACAGAGATGAGAGAGAGAGAATGGGCACACCAGGGCCTCCAGCCACTGCAAACGAACTCCAGACGCATGTGCCACCTTGTACATCTGGCTTACGTGGGTCCTAGAGAATCGAACCGGGGTCCTTTGGCTTTGCAGGCAAACGTCTTAACTGCTAAGCTATCTCTCCAGCCCCCTCCCCTTTTAAATTTTTATTTATTTATTTGACAGAGTGAAAGAGGGAGAGAGAGCTTGCACAATTCTTTAAGTTTAATGAAGGCCAGCTCTGTCATCTTAGGTCCTCTGAAATAAACTGGGAGACTGATAGAGCATGCCCGAGCCTGGGTCCATCCCGTGTGGTGTTTATCAGGCCACAAGTAGTCTTCATAAACAACAGTGGACACAGGAGTATACGAGACGCAAACCTTGGGTTCCACTCTAAGGAGAATGGCTTTCTTGGTTATTTACTTTTTTTTTTTTCTTCTAATTATTTGGGCTGGAGAGATGTCTTAGTGGTTAAGGCACTTGCCTTTGAAGCCTAAAGACCCAGCTTTGATTATCCAGGTGCCACACAAGCCAGATGCACAAGGTGGCACATGCATCTAGAGTTTGTTTGCAGTGGCTCGAGGCCCTGGCGTCCCATTTTCTCTCTCTCTCTCTCCCTGTCTCAAATAAAAATAAAAATAAATTTTAAAAAGTTTTAAAAAGTTATTTATCTTTTATGTGTGTGAGAGAGAGAGAAATTGAGAGATAATGGACACATCAGGGCCTCTAGCCACTGAAAACAAACTATAGACATGTGTATCATAGTGCATTTGGCTTTGCGTGAACACCGGGGAACTGAACCTGGGACTTTAGGTTTTGCAGGTAAGTGCCTTAACCACTGAGCAATCTCTCTAGACCCAGTTATTTACCTCTAAAATCCTATTCATGAAAAAGGGATCCAGTGGAAGGAGGACAAGAATGGGAGGGACAAAAGAGAGTAATGGGCTGGGCATGGTGGCGCATGCCTTTAATCCCAGCACTCTGGAAGCAGAGGTAGGATGATCACAGTGAGTCTGAAGCCAGCCTGAGACTACAAAGTAAGTTCCAAGTCAGCCTGGGCTAGAGGGAGACCCTTCCTACCTAAAAACAAACAAACAAACAAACAAACAAACAAACAAACAAACAAACAAAACCCCACGAAAAAACAACGGATAATGGGAAGGGATTATGATCAAAATACATTATTTACATCAATGGAGAAAGTCTAAAATCCTTGCAACCACCCCATGTGTCACATATACTTATTTCCTCTTAAAAAATTGTTTTAGTATATATTTTTTTATTTTAGAGAGAGACAGAGAGAGAGGGAGAGAACTGGTGTGTCAGGACCTCAGCCACTGCAATTGAACTCCAGATGCTGGCTGCCACCTAGTGGTCACGTGTGACTTTGCTCTTGCCTCACCTTTGTATGACTGGCTTACATGGGATCTGGAGAGTTGAACATGGGTCTTTAGGCTTCACAGGCAAGCTCCTTAATTGCCAAGCCATCTCTCCAGCCCACGAATACTTTTACTTTTAATATCTAAAGTTCAACACTCATCGTGAACCCCAAAGATTTCCTTCTGGCAGGCAGTACAGTTGGTCTTTGGTCTGTGAGTCCTGGATTTGATAATTTTGGTCAATCTCAGGTAAAAAAAAAAATATTGAGTAAGTGCAGAGCAAGTGCAGACTTATAGTCTTGTTCTCATTCTCTAAACAGTATAATACAACTACTCTTACAGCACTTATATTGTACGTGTGTTAGGCAATTTGGAGGAAAAGTGCATGGAAAGACATATATAGGTCACGTGCAAATCGTGCACTGTTTTATTATTGTTGTTTTTGTTGGCTATTTTTTTTTTTTTTTTTTTTTTTTGATTTTCGAGGTTGGGTCTCTCTTTTGCCCAGGCTGACTGGAACTCACTTTCTAGTCTCAAGATGGCCTCAAATTCACAGCAACCCTCCTACCTCTGCTTCCTGAGTGCTGGGATTAAAGGGGTGCACCACCACACCCGGCAATTTTTATTATTTTTAGTTAATCTTACTTTTTTAAGATAGTGTCTTGCTCTAGTCCAAGCTGATCTAGAATTCACTATGTAAGTCTCAGGGTGGCCTCAAACTCACAGCAATCCTCCTACCTCTGCCTCCTGAATGCTGGGATTAAAGGCGTGTGCCACCACACCCGGCTTAATTAATCTTTTGTGTGTGTGATGGGCATGTGTGTGTTTGTGTGAGAATGCAGGTGTGGGGGTCAAGTTCACAGGACCAGATTTTGGGTTGGTCCTGGCTTTCTACCTTATTTTGAGGTGAGGGTCTCTGTCCTGGTCTCACTGCTGTTGTTGATGAGTATGGCGCTCCTTGTGAGCTTCTGGCTCCTGGTTAATTCTCCTGTCTTTGCTTCCTATCTTGCAGTCAGCATGCTGGGATGACAGAAGCCCACCATGGCTTTTTATTTATCTATTTTAAAATTATTTATTCATTTATTTGTAAGCAGAGAGAGATAGAGGAGAGACTGGCAGAGAGAACGGGCATGCCAGGGCATCTGTCTTTAAAAAAATTATTTATTTATTTATTTATTTATTTATTTATTTATTTATTTATTTGACAGAGAGAGAGAGAGATTTTTTTTTTTTTTGAGAGAATCAGGGTGACGAATTCATGAGGTCCTCCAGCCACTGCAAACCTCTGCCTCCCGAGTGCTGGGATTAAACTCCAGATTCATGTGCCCCAACACAGACAGCTAGGTGTTAAGTTTTGACTAGTACCTCACAGGCTGATTCTGAGTTTCCACTTCTCCTGGGGCAGCGTAAAGAAAACTCCGGGTTAAGTTCAGGCCCGTGATGGAAACTTGATAAAGTTTTGTCCTATTTCCCTCGGGGAAGCTTTGGAAGGCCCTTAGCTGGGAGACTGGCTGTGGTGTCAGTGGAAATTGCTGGTGTATTTGGAGGTCAGATTTGGAGGTCCATTGTTTGTGAGAGTGAGTTGTTTTAAAATTTTAAAAAAAAAAATTTTTTTTTTGATTTTTCAAGGTAGGGTTTCATCCCATGCCAACAGCTCAGGGTGACTTGGTATATCCAAAACAATTCATGATGCTCTTCCAGTCTCAGGGTGGCCTTCCTGAACTTATGGCAATCCTCCTATTTTTTCTGCCTACCAGGTGTGCAGGACACAGAGTGCTGGGATTAAACCACAGGCTTTAAGGTTCCTTCTTTCAACTCTTTCCAAAGAGTTTGCATTTTTGAGAGAGAGACAGAGCTCCAGAACTAAAACCAGTCTCAGTGCCTCTGCCTTGTGGCTTAAAATCTTAAAATCTCAGCCACTATGAGCACATCAGTCCATTACAAATTTAACCTTGATCAAACTTTCTGGGCCTGGATAACAGAACGTAGCCATCCCTTATGCCAGTAGCCCAGTTCCAACAAAGTCCTTGTGGGCAAATGTCATCAGGCATTGTGCATCTTCAGTTGCAAGCACCGTCCATGCCCATTTCCAAAACAAAGGTTCTGGCTAACTGTTCATCTGGGACCTGGAGAATTGAACTGAGGCATTCAGTTATCAGGGCTTTCCAGGGAAGTTCCATAAGGCAGGCGCCTGCTCTCCACAGGGCCAAGCAGAGAGAAAGAGAAACCAACCAGCCACCAAAGCACACAGCATCTCAGCCATCACACAGCACACTCCCTGCTAAAATTCATATCTTTACAATTTTTAAATATTTTATTTATTTGCAGAGAGAGAGACATATATTCAAAAGAAGCAGATGGGGGGAGGGAGAAAGAGAGAGAGAAAGAATGGGCACACCAGGGCCTGTAGCTACTGCTCCAGATGCATGTGCCGCCGTGTGCATCTGGCTCATGTGGGTTCTGGAGAATTGAACCTGGGTCTTTAGGCTTCACAGGCAAGTGCCTTAACCACTAAGCCATCTCTCCAGCCCAGAGTGAGGTTTTATGAGGGGAGAAGGGAGTACCTACCCATTCCTGAGGAATACGTCAACCCGTGTCCTGTTTCACTGGTATCTTCATGTGGGAGTCACAGCATGAATGACAGTTCAAATGCACTCCTGCTCACGGCACAGCTCCTTGTATGGACAATTCTGGGCAAAAGAGCTAAGTGCCCTGTCCCAGCCATTAGCTAATCCCCGGAAGTCTTATATAGACCTCTCAGCTCTAACAAGAATAAAACTTCCCAGTTCTCATGGCTAGCTTGTGGTTTTGGAGTAATGGAAAAGGATAGAATTCTTTTCAAAATGATCTTCACTTAAAATTCTTCTCAAAAAACACTCCCGAAGTCGAAGCTCTTTGCAGGTCATTTCTCATTTCCTAACTCACTTTTGGTTGAAAACCTCATTGTTTGGATGGACAGTAATGGCTCTGTAATTAAACAGGCTATTTTGTGATCATTTGCTGCCTCCTCTTTATCCTGGGACATGTATTTCTCTTTCCCACGCCCCTGTCCCTGGAGAAGAACTCTGGAACTGCACTGGTACTGATATGTATCAGGTGTTCCCAGGTAATGAACCTGCCCTGAGTGCCTTACCCCTCATTAGGGGAGATCATGAACTTTTGCACTGAAGCTTTGATTTCTTGCAGTCCGTGGCTTACTAGAATAATATATGTGCTTGTTCAATGTCATTATTTTGCCAGTGAAACACCTACCATTTCAATGCTATTGTCAACCTCTTGTGTCAGATCTTGCTGTTTTTTTGTTTTGTTTGGTTTGGTTTGTTTGGTTTTTTGAGGTAGGGTCTCATTGTAGCTCAGTCTGACCTGGAATTCACTATGCAGTCTCAGAGTGGCCTTGAACTCACGATGATCCTCCTTCCTCTGCCTCCTGAGTTCTGGGATTAAAGGCGTATGCCACCACTCCCAGCTTCTGTTGTCTGTTTATATTGACATCAGAACTCTTTAGTCTCATGACTGGCAGAGAAATGACACGTTTGTGCCTAGTTATTACTGTGATAATGCCAGTTGAAGTTGATTTAGACAAAAATCTTGTACTGCCAGCCACAGCTCACATATTTCCTTTAAGAAGGATTTTTTTTTCTTCTTTCTAACCAGTAGCTTTGACTTCTAAGTACCCATCCATTGACTATCATGTGATTTCTGGAGATTTTTGTAGTGCACGGGCCATTCATTCCTCTTTTCAAGCTAAGTGTGGGCAGCCAGCCACCAGAAGGGATTATCATTCATGGAACAAACACGTTTGGCATCCACTCTTGACTCTGTTATGGGTGGATTATTCTTGGGTCACGTGTTCTACTCTAGCATGGGGAGTAAAAGAAGGTTTTTTTTTCGAGGTAGGGTCTCACTCTGGCCCAGGCTGACCTGGAATTTACTATGTAGCCTCAGGGTGGCCTCAAACTCATGGCGATCCTCCTACCTCTGCCTCCCGAGTGCTGGGATTAAAGGCATGCGCCATCAAGCCCAGCTTAAAAGAAGTTTTACAATGTTCTTAAAATATTCATTCATCCCCATTCTTAGTGGGACTTTAGAGTACAGGTGGAGGGACACAAAAAAATCCCACCAGGCTATAGGAGAGTACAACTCCATCACACACACCCTAGGATAGCGCAAGTTCGCTTAGAATCCACTTATCTGCTCTCTTCTGTCCAGTCATCCTCAAACACAAGTTGGCTGACATCCTTCTCATCGGGGAAGGAGGCTGGCACTGTGCAGGGCAGCATGGAGGTTGATGGGGAGCCACCAAGTAACCCCCCAAGTGGGAAATAGCAAGCCAGAACTGGGTACAGTCTTTCCTGCTGGGTTGAAAGACAGTTTTCAATCAAGCAAGGGATTCCTAGTGTTAGATGTTAAGATTTGACCATTAAAAATCATGGATTGATTGTGATTTTATTTATTTATTTTTTTTTTTGGAGAGAGACACAGAGAGAGACAGAGAGAGAGAGGGAGACAGATAGAAGAATGGGTGCTCCAGCAGTATCTCAGCTGCTGTGCACGAAATCCAGATGCGTGCCCCCTTGTGGTCAAGTGCAGCATTGCGCCCTTGCGTCACTTTGCATCTGGCTAAACATGGGACCTGGAGATTGGAACTGGGTTCTTAGGCTTAGCAGGCAGGCGCCTTAACCAGTAAGCCATCTCTTCAGCCCTTGATTGTGATTTTTTTTTTAAAAAAAAAAAAAACTTTTTTGCATCTAATTTAATGGATGCATTTGGATCACATTAAGAATTCTCCTAAATAGAATAATAATTTAAAAAAATAACACCCTAGACTAACTCTCAGCTGGTAGGCCAGGTGATTTCATTAACCTCAAAGGAATACAATGTTTCATCATAATACATGTTTTGATCTCTTGCTCTTTGAATTTAATGGCATGGACTAAGTTCTACAGCAAGTCCTTTTGGATCTCACTGATATATAGTGTAGCCCACCGTAGCTCCCTACTTTGTATTACAATGGGATTCACATTTTCTTACAGTGTGGCACTTAGGTGGGTATATCATGACATTGGCGTGTCAGCTCAGATCTTTCAATGAAAGGTAATGATTAGGGTTTTCAGGCAGGTTTCTAAAGCCAGGGTAACACTATAGATTTTGGCAGTGGGATATGCGGGTCTAAGTTTCACACTCACATACTCTCTCTCCCTCTTCCCCTCTCTCATACACACATATGCTTATGTGATGTATGTGCTCATATGGTCAAACAAGCTGGCATTTTTCCTGATAGAAGTCAAAGGCATGGGTGGACTTGGTTTTGTATTGAATGTATAGAACTTGAAGCGATAATACACAGAATGCAAGTAATTTGGAGGGACACGTGTCCCAGCATCTGTTGCGGCTATGCTACCAAACTGATGGCCCCCCTCACAGTTCATTTTGAACATTTTCATTTTCCTGTGTCTCGAAGACAAAAGTTGGCAGCTGCCTCCGTGCATAATGAACGTGGGATAGAAAATTCAGTGAAGCAGATCATTGCTGTTTGGGGAAGCATCTCTTAAGTGGTCTCTTCACTTACGTCACGTTTTACATGAAGCAACTCTTATTGTCCTGGTGAACACTTTGGGAAGATGGTCTTTGTTCTGGGAAGGGTCACTTCAGTGGCCTTGCTGAGTCACTTAAGTGCAGGGTGAGCTGGCCATGATCCTGGCAGAGGAGTGAACCAGAACTTGGATGTTTCAAGTATGAGGCAGAGCGAGGTGGGGGCGTTACTGGCCAGGCACTCCTGGGGTGTTGCACTCTGAGAAGGCTGGGCTAGAAACCGAATTTTACTGCTGAGGTTTTTGGGAGTCTCAGGGCAGGAGGATGCTGTATGCTACAAGTTGCTGGGGGTGGCCTTTTTCCATAAGAGTGTCTATCAAAGGATGGCTTGTCACCGGTGGCAGCCACAGCACCAGCTAAGGCCTCTACTAATGCGCTCCAGCAGAGGCTTCCTCAGGTGGCTTCTAGGCTGTGGGTGGGCAGCTCCCCAGGGGACTGAACTCAAGTGTTCTAAGACCATTCTTGGCTCTGGTCTCTCAGCTGTGTGCACTGCTGCTGTGGACACAGAGCTTACAGAGCATTGGCATTCTTCAGCAACAGGGAAGTGAAGGAAGGGAGACCATCCTTGTAAATAACCCTGAGGAGTCTCCCCCTGGGCTACTACAAAAATCAGGGTGCCCCTAGCTCTGCTTTTTAGCTCTGTCCACTCCAAAGTCGGGCCCTCCATGTTGCACTGATATTTCTTTTCTTTTAATGGGTGTATGTAACGTGGTATGTATGTGGTATGATGGATGGTATGTACATGTATATATGCCCATGAACTTTGCAGGAAGAGAATATTGAGTGTCCTGCTCTATTGCTCTTCTAGCTTCCCTCTTTTTTAAAAAAAAATTGTTTATTTTTATTTTATTTATTTGAGAGTGACAGACAGAGAAAGAGGGAGGGAGGGAGAGGGGGAGAGAGAGACAGAGGGAGAGAGGGAGAGAATGGGCTCACCATGGCCTCCAGCCATGGCAAATGAATTCCAGATGCATGCGCCAACTTGTGCATCTGGCTTATGTGGGTCCTGGAGAATTGAGCCTTGAAACTGGGGTCCTTAGGCTTCACAAGTAAACGCTTAACCACTAAACCATCTCTCCAGCCCTTTTCTGTTTTTTTGGAGGTAGGGTCTTGCTCTAGCCCAGGCTGTCCTGGAATTCACTATGTAATCTCAGGGTAGCCTCAAACTCAGGGCAATCCTCCTACTCTGGCCTCCCAAGTGCTTCCAGCCATTCGAGTTTGAGTCAGAGTCTCTTACTGGTGTAGGAAATTAGTGCTTTTCATGAGCCTGGGCAATTCCCTGGTCTCTGTTCCCTTTGCAGGACTAGGACCACAGGCGTATATGGCCTTGCGCAGTTGATAACGTGGGCTCTGGAGATTTGAACTGGGCAATTTTAGGACCTCTTCCAGGCCCTCATACTTGCACAGGAAGCATATTTAACCATTGATCCATCTCTCTAGTCCCTAGTAGTGTTTTTAAAAATATTTACTTCTTATATATAGAGAGAGAACACAAGCCAGGGCCTCCTGACACTGCAAAAGAACCCCAGAAACACACACCACATTCTGCATGTGGTTTTATGAAGAGGGGATTTGAACCAGGCCCTACAGGCTTTACAAGCAAGTGCCTTTAACCACTGAGCCATCTCCCCAGTACCCTCTTATCGGTGTTTCTTGAGCTTTACTGTTCCCAACTCACCCCTGTGCATGTGGAGAATGCCTAATGGAGAGGTTTATGAGAAGTTCAAGCACCACCTTCAGAGAACACACTAACACAAGTTATTCTACCCTTCACTGGGCTAAGGATTTCTCTAGTGCCACACTGGACCTTGGTCATGGTTCGTTACCACTAAAGACAATGAGCAAAAGGCCAAAACATGCTGAGGCATGCATACGCATACATACACATATGTATACATGGTGGCATATGGATACATACTACTTGTGGTTACATAAATGCTAGTCAGCTAAAGAGAAAATTCCCAAGTGAAATCAACACTGGTATAAACAAAAGCTTCAAAATAATTTCTCTTGGAAAGCAGACCCAGAACAAGACGAAGTAGCCAGAAATGCAAGCCCAGGCAAGCGGACTACAGCAGCAGGAGACACTTTCTCAGTACGTAAACCGTCAGGGTTTTCCTGAGTCAGATGTGGCTTGGGCATTCGAAGAGGTCAGTTTAAGTTAAGGTAATGGAGCGACTGACCTGTCGACCTTGTTTGAATGTTAGAGAATAAACTTCTAGCCAGAAAATGGTAGTTCCTCTCTCTATGATTCATATATTACCTAGAAACCTCTGGTTTCCTGGAATTCTTTTTAAAATTCCGATTTTCTTTTTTCTAGCAGTAGCGATTGAATACCACAATCCTGGAGAACACATTTCCCCCGAAGAGGAAGGAATTAATTTACCCAGTCTTAAAACAGTCATTTTTCTTTTATTGTTCCCAAATAGTAAGGACTTAGGTTGTTTTTGAACATGGTGATAGTATGTCATTTCATTTTTCTGGCTTAAAATTTTGTTACTGCTGTTCTAGTCACTATCTATTTAGAAATACTAAATATTTTACTGAATTACTGAACACTTAGAAATATGGACTAGTTCAAATCCTCACATCAGTACTGACTGAGAAGTGGGGGCCATTATTCCTACTTCATATCATGAAAACACTCAAAGCCGGGTGTGGTTGTGCATGCCTTTAATCCCAGCACTCAGGAGGCAGAGGTAGGAGGATCTCTGTGAGTTCGAGGCCAGCCTGAGAATACATAGTGAATTCCAGGTCAGCCTGGACTAGAGTGAGACCCTAACTCGAAAAACCAAAAAAACCAAACCAAAACAAAACAAAATACTCAAGATTAGAGAGCTTCAGTGCTGTGGTCTGAATGTGTTTGAACACTTGGTCCCCAGCTGGTGGCTCTGTTTGTGAAAGTGGGCAGAGAAAATGGAGAGAGAGAGAAATATTAGGGGTGTGCTAGGGCCTCTAGCCACTGAAAAGGAACTCCAGATGCATGTGCCACTCTGTGCATCTGGCTTTATGTGGGTACAGCGATCAAACCAGGCTCATTAGGCTTTGCAGTCAAGTGTCTTAACGGCTGAGCCATCTCTTCAGCCCAACAAAATCTTTTGGTCACCGTCCCTAGCCTGTATTTTGGTTGTGAGACTATGCCAGCCTTAAAGGTACATTGTTTTTGCAGTGCAAATATTTTGTTATTAGTTGATGGAAGTGCTGGAGATTGAACCCAAGGCCTTGGGCATGCCAGGGAAGTGATCTACCACTGAGCTGTATCCCTGCCCTGCCCAAGAGGTTCTTTTTCCAGTACAGTCTTCACCATTGTCTTTGAAGACTCAATCAGAGAGTGAGGGGCGGCGGGGGTGGGGAGGGGGATCAGATTTCCAATTTCTGTCTGCCAAAGATAAGTCACTGGATATTTCTTGAATATTTCTTGGATTTTTTTTCCCATAAGTAACAGCAGGGCCTCTAGCCACTGCAAATGAACTCCAGACACATGTGCTACCTTGTATATCTGGCTTACATGAGTACTGGAGAATTGAACCTGGGTCCTTAGGCTTCGCAGACAAGTACCTTAACCACTAAACCATCTCTCCAGCCTGATGTTTCTTATACATTGTATAATCCACTCAGAGTCACACAGACAAGATGATCTGCCATTCAATTCCAAGGGTCATTCTATGGCTCTTGCTACAAGGACTTTGCCTTGGAGTTTGTTTCTTATCTTTGGACCTTTTCTGCTCAATGGGATACTCCTCAGACATATTATTTAATGCCCCCACATTCTTTCCATAGATCCCTTTCTCTCTCTCTCTTTTTTAGATTAAAAAAAAATTTAAATATTTATTTATTTATTTATTAGAGATAGAGAGAGGGAGAGAGAGAGAGAGTGAGAATGGGTGCACCAGGGCCTCTAGCCACTGCAAATGAACTCCAGACGCATGTGCCACCACATGCATCTGGCTTACATGGGACCTGGAGAATTGAACCTGGGTTCTTAGGCTTCACAGGCATTCGTCTTAACCACTAAGCCATCTCTCCAGCCCCCTTTTATCTTTTAACTGCTGTACTTTCTCCACATCATCTGATCTGCCTGAAGGCAACCCAGTCACCATCAGTCTCTTTGCAGACCATGATGGAAATACCAAGAATTCGAGAGTTGGAGTCTCATCTTTGCCTCTGTAGCCACAGTCAGCAGAACAGTGTGTCCTTCCTCCAGAAGGAAGGAGGGAGGGAGGAAAGAAGGAAGAGAAGTAAAGGATAAGGCAGGAAGTGAATCGCCTCAAAGAAACACTCAGTAGAAGAGAGAATTATTTGGGCCTACTCTGGTTCAAGTATATGCTGTGGAGAAACATGAAGAAATGTGAATATGAGCACAAGATTTTTTAAGGGCAGATCATATCACAGGACCTTAGAAAGAGCCACAGCAAGTAATATTATACTCACAGGTCACACACACACTTGAATCTTCATCCTCCCACACTGAGGGTGTGTGTGTTTCTTTTCATATGTGCCTCTTCACAGAAAAGTAAGAAATGTGTTCATATATATATATATATATATATATATATATATATATATATATATATGTAAAAACTTTTTTTGCTAGAACATATGTTAAAAAGGTTCAATTTACAGATATTCAAATTATGTTGGTCATATACCGCTGTCCAGAGTCCACTCCTAAGACAAGCTTTTACTTCAAAATTTTTGACTTATTTATTTGAGGGAGAGAAACAGACAGATAGAGAGAGAGAGGAGGGGGGGAGGAAGGCAGAGAACGGGTGTGCCAGAGCCTTCAGCTGTTGCAAATGAACTCCAGATGCATGCGCCCCCTTGTGCATCTGGCTTACATGGGTCCTGGGGAATCAAACCTGGGTCCTTTGGCTTTGCAAGCAAGGTGCCTTGACCACTAAGCCATTTCTCCAGCTCTCAAAAAACTTTTAAATTAATTGTTTAGCACAGTGGGGATGGGGCAAGGTGTGAGTGCGGAAGAGTGGATAGATTGTTCCAAACCCATTACTGCCCTTAGAAAAGTAGCTCAAAATCCCTAACCCAGGGCAGTGCTCACCACACCAGCAGCGTGTCTTCATTCCCAGAGTCACCATGTAATTCCCGTTCGGTTTTTTTTCCAGATTTAGTACAATTTACTCTTCAAAACAGTTTACTGAGTAGAGGACTCAACAAAACTGATGACAGAATCTTTAATTTCATGCAGAATAGAGCAAAACTTGCAACTGTCAGAGCCTTGACTTCTAATGTGACGCAAACAGACAGGTATGTGAAAACTACATCTGTGGGAAGAGTTCCCACTGCCCCTTATAATGCTGGCTAAAAGCTGACAACCTTGGGACTTGGAGGTTATTTTTTTCTTCTTATTATTACTCTGTTTATAAATTCTCTTTGAGAATTTACTGGTTCGAAAACATAGAGGTGCCAAATGAATTACACAGAAATAGACTTGGGAAACAATCGTAGGAACTAATAGGGAGGCAAAACAGTGATGTCTTGTTAATATCCTATTGTTTTTGCCACAGTTACTATGTGACTGAAGTCAATAAGAAACACGATAAATTATTCTGTCTTTGCTTTCTCGCTCAATGTGCGCAAACACATTTGCCAGTTCTTTGAACAAAGAACCCCTGGAAGCATGCCCACCCACACTATCTTGGATTTGCTTCGCCAAACACCACTGCACAACACCCTCTTGTAACAGCTGAGCTGCAGCTAAGGCTGGGACGCTCAAAACAACATCAAAGAAGCCAGAGCAGACATTGCGGGGGGTGGGGTGGGGAATCTCAGCCCACAGTTTCCATCTGAGCCTTCTCAATTTAAGGTAAACTTTAATGTATCTGCCATGAAGGAGAGATGTGGACAGTCACGCTGGAGCAAACAGGGTCCCCACTTCACCAGGTTATCACCTGGGAGAACCAGGAGGCAGGAGAGGTAAAAAATGAGGCTGGTTTTACCTTTTTTTTTTATTTGAGAGAGAGAGAGAGAGAGAACGGGCTCACCAGGGCCCCTCAGCCACTGTGAATGAACTCCAGAAGCATGCGCCCCCTTGTGTGTATGTGCAACATTGCACACTTGTGTCACTTTTGCATCTGGCTAAACGTGGGACCTGGAGATTCGAATGGGTGTTCTTAGGCTTCGCAGGCAGGCACCTTAACTGCTAAGCCATCTCTCCAGCCCCGTTTTACCTTTTTCTGAAGCCTCAGAATGGGATCTGGGGAGAAGGCCCAGCTGGTAGGAGTGCTTGTCCTCAACCACGAGATCCTGATACTCCCCAAGTTCAGTCCCAAGCACTTATATATATATCAACAACTGGGTGCAGCCATGACACTTGCAGTCTCCGTTTCTCCTCAGGGGAGCAGAGACAGGAGAATCACTGGGGCTTGTTCAACTCTGTCTCAAGTGAACACGGCAGTGAGTGGAAAAAGGCTACCCGATGCTCTCCTCTGGCCTCTGCTTGTGTGCTTAAGTAAACACATCTACACATGTGTGCCATACATCACACACACACACACACACACACACACACACACACACACACACACATCTCAGAACAAAAGCAACAGACAAATGAGACAACATCAAACGGAAAAGCTTTTGCAGAGCCATTGAATCAGAGTGAATGGCGTCGACAGGATGGAAATAAACATAGATTAGTCATAAGATCTAGAATATGCAAAGGACTTCCAGAACGTAATAACAAGAAAATAAGCAACCCAATTAAAAAGTGAGCAAAGGGGGTTGTGGATGTAGCTTGCTGGAGTGCTTGCTCGGCGTGCATGGAGCCTTGGGTTTGAGCCCCAATACCACATCAAATCAGTAGTGTTGGCCTATGCCTGTAGTCCCAGCACTCCAGGGGTGGAGGTAGAGGATCAGGAACACAGGGTTGCATTGGAGAAATGGCAAGGTGATTAAAAGAGCTTGTTTGGAAAGCCTTACAGCCTGGTTTTGATTCTCCAGTACCCGTGTAAAGACAGATGCCCAGAGTGGCACATGCATCTGGAGTTCATTTGCAGTGACAAGAGGCCCTGATGTGCCCATTCCTCAATCTCTCTCTTTCTCTCTCCGTGCAAATAAATAAATATTTTTTTCAAAAAAAGAAGTTCAGAGTCATCTTCAGCTTCAAAATGAGTTTGAGGAAAGGCTGGGCCACATAAATCTCTGTCTCCAGAAAATGATCTGTGAATGGCTAACAAACATGAGGGAAGATGATCAACACCGGTGTTCATCAGAGAAATGCACATCAAATCCAGAGTGAGAGTGTCATTTCACCTGTGTTAAATGGATGATTATTAGTTTAAAATAAAGAAATAAAAATACCTAAATATTGGAGCTGGAGAGATGGCTAAGTGGCTAAGGTGCTTGCCTCCAAAGCCTAAGCAGCCAGATTTGATTTCCCAGTGCCCACGTAAGGCCAGGTGCACAAAGCGGCTCATGCGTCTGGAGATCTTTTGCAATAGCAAGAGAACCTGCTGCCCATATTCTCTGTTTGTGCTTAAAGCGCTTGCCTACAAAGCCAAAGGACCCAGGTTTGATTCCCCAGGACCCATGTAAAATAGATGCACAACATGGCAAATGTGTCTGGAGTTCATTTGCAGTGGCTGGGGACCCTGAAACATCTATTTTCTCTCTCAAATAAATGAATAAAAAATAAATGAAGAGAATTTGCCATTTGCAACAACATGTGGACACTCTGCTAAGTGAAAACGTCCATCATAGACAGACAAATACTGCCTAATTTCACTTTTATAGTGAATCTAAAATAGTCAAACACAGACAAAGAGATCAAAATGGTGGTTGTCAGGAGTTTGGTGAAGGAAAATGGAGAATTACTAATCAATGGTCATAAAGTTTCAATTATGTAGAACAAATATTATAGATCTTAGAGATCTGCTGTAAACACAGTGCCTGTCATCAATACTGTATTTTGTATTAAAAATCTCTTAGGAGGCTGGGCGAGGTGGCATACACCTTTAATCTCAGCACTCAGGAGGCAGAGGTAGGGGGATTGCTGTGAGTTTGAGGCTAGCCTGAAGCTACATAGTGAATTCCAGGTCAGCCTAGGCTAGAGTGAGACCCTACCTTGAAAAACAAAAATTAAAAAAAATCTCTTAGGAGGTTAGATTTCATGTTAAGTAGTATTGCTACATTAAAAAAAAAAAAAAAAAAAACCAACCCTTAATTAAAAAGATCTCCAGAAGTTACCCTGTTATCAAGGGCATGGTTAAGCAAATGGAAATTTGATTCCCATTGGAATTCTCAGGGTGCCTTTTTGCAGAGGGCTGGGGAGATGGCTTAGTGAATAAAGTGCTTGCAGAACAACTTGAGGACCTGAGTGTGGGTCTCCAGTAATCACATAGCTCCCCTGGGCATGCCTGTAATTGCAGCACTGAGGAGGCAGAGGTAGGGACTTCCTGGAGTTCACAGGCTAAGTAGTCAAGCCCAATCAGAGAGCTTTAGGTTCAGTGAGAGACCTTGTCTCAAACATTATGTGGAGAGCAACTGAGGAAGACCCCAGTGTCGGCTCTGGCTTCTACAGGCACATCCCTAAATGTGTGTACCTGTATGCATGCACATATGCACGCCTTTCTCCCCCCCCACACACACAATTGTGGAGATGGCTGCTTTCTTTATTTTGAAACAACATTTCTTCCTGGAGTGTGGAATTGAATGCTGCATCCCCCTTCGTGGATTTATTTGTGATTTAAAAAATAATACTGTGGTTTTTATTGATGCCTCTGCTGTAGCCCAAGATGGTGGCATTATTGGAGTGTGTTTTATGTAATTAAAATACCTTTTGGGCATGCAAGTAACCTGAATTTTTTATTTTTATTTTTTTAAAAACTGGCTATTTAGCCAGGTGTGGTGGTGCATACCTTTAATCCCAGCACTCAGGAGGCAGAGGTAGGAGGATCGCCATGAGTTCAGGACCACCCTGAGACTATATAGTGAATTCCAGATCAGCCTGAGCTAGAGTGAGACCCTACCTCGAAAAACCAAACCAAACCAAACCAAACAAAAAACTGGCTATTCAGATGCACAAAGGTGAGGCAAGTGCAAGATTGCACGTGCCCACTAGGTGGCACAAGCATCTGGACTTAGATTGCAGTGGCTGAGGCCCTGGCAGGCCAATTATCTCTCTTTCTTTCTAAAATAAAAAATATAATAAAAACTGGCTATTAATGTCTTAGAAGGAATGAATTAAGTGACCATGAATGCCAGTGTTGCTTGACAGAGTACAGTGTTTAGATTTTCCTCTGAGATAGTAATCTTTCCATGGGCGTGTTGTATGAGAATACATATAAATGTATGTGAACATTCGAGTATAAAGATACATGCACATGTATATTTATAAACTCTCCCAACATTCCCCTTCAACCAAAGATGTCAACATCTAAATGTCTTTCATGCCCTTGAACTAGTTCAGGCCAACAGAATGTATTGTCAAGAACTAGGTCTTGGCATGGTGGCTTGTGCCTCTATGATCAGCATTAGGGAAGCTGAGACAGGAGGATTGACTGGAAGTTCAAGGCCTGCCTGGACTATGTAGTGAGTTTCAGGTCAGCCAGAGTGATATAGCAAGATCCTGCCTTAATGCAACAACAAAATCTACACAACAGAGAGAGAGAGAGAGAGAAGGAGGGAGAGAGAAAGAGAGAAAACAACCAGAGATACAAAGTTCACTAAGATATATTCTTTCTGCATCATTCAATGCTGGAAATTCAAGCCCGTTCCTCCTTTGCTTCCTAAATACCACCTAGGGCGTCCCGCTCGTGTATTCTGCCCCTGTGGTTTCCCTCTGCTAAGAATACTTTTCCTTACCCTGCACCTGGTGAACCTCTATACCTCTGGTTCCAAGTTTTCTGTGGCAGGAAGCAGACTTCCTTCCTTTCCGGGGTGGTTGGCCATGCATTCTTCTGTAGGCTGCCAGGTGTGGTGTGCTGCTATTGCCCCTGCTGTCTTGTTCACTTGTTTAAGCCTTTTGTAAAAACTACACATCAGAGAAGCACAGCCTCCCTCCATTCCTTCACTTCACAGGAACTTTAGTCTTAAGTAGCCAAACCCGCTTCTCCAGCTCCAAGACTAACCAAAGAGGTACTCTTTTTTTTTTTTCTTTTATTGAGAACTTCTATAATGGCAGACAATAACCCATGGCAATTCCTTCCCTTTGAAGGAATTACTTTCCCCTTTGAAACTCCACTCTCCATTATATCCCCTCCATCTCTCAATCAGTCTCTCTTTTAATTTAATGTCATCCTCTTTTCCTCCTATTATGATGGTCTTGTGTAGGTAGTGTCAGTGCCATTTTTCTTTTGAGTTCTACCAGTTTTACGTTTGCTCTCTCATACTAACTAGTATTTGAGTATGATTTGTTTTTTTCCAGGTTCCTTATGTGTGTGCTTTTCTTTCTCTTCAGCATGGAGGATCCTTTCAAGTATTTTCTGTAGAGCTGGTTTTGTCTTCAAATATTCCTTTAGCCTGCTTTTGTTGTGGAATGTCCTTATTCCTTCATCTATTTGAATGGATAGCTTTGAAGGATGAAGTAACCTTGGTTGACAGTTGTTAGTTTGCAGAACTTGGAATACATCACTCCAACCCCTTCTGGCTTTTAAAGTTTGTGTGAGTAATCTGCTGTGATTCTGATGGGCTTGCCTTGTATGTGACTTGATTTTTTCTCTCTAACTGCTTTCGGTATATTTTCTTTGGTATGTGTGTTTGGTAGTTTAGTTATAATGTGGCAAGGAGAGTTTCTTTCCAGGTTTTGTCTGTTTGGTGTTCTAAAGGCTTCCTGTATCTTCATTGGCATCTCTTTCCCAATTTCGGGGAAGTTTTCTTCTATGCTTTTGTTGAAAATGCCAATCATACCTTTGGAGGGAAGTTCTTATCCTTTGATCTTTTCATAGTGTCCTGAATATCTTGAAATTACCATTCATACCTTCCTATTAGTTTGTCTTTCCTTTTGTTGGACTGTATTAAAACTGCCACCTGGTCTTCTAGTTCAGATATTCTGTTTTCTCCTCAAACTATTCTACTGGTGAAACTTATCTACAGAGTTTTTTATTTCACCGACTGTGTTTCTCATTGCTAGTATTTCTGACTGGTTTTTATTTATTATTTCTATTTTCTTATTCATGTCTTGTATTGACATCCTTATTTCATTAATTTGGTTTGCTGTGTCTTCTTTGATTACTTTGATTTCCTTGAGGATATTTATAATCATTCTTTTGAAATCTTTCTCAGGCATTTCCTCTAAATCAGTCTCACTTGAGGTCATTTCTGATGGATTAATACTTTTTGGGGATTTATGTTGTCTTGGTTTTTTTGTGTGTGTGTTTCTTGTATTATAATGTAGAGATTTTTGCATCTTGGATTAATTTAATGCTTGGATTTTCTAATTATCTGCAGTTTAAAAAAAGTGACCCTAGGTGTTGGGTTTGTCTGCTCTGAGAGTATCCTATTAGGCTGGGTGGGACAAAATACAGGCAAATTCTACAATTTAACTAAAAGTATACACATTCAATGAAAACAGCATAGAATATTTATTCAAGAGTAGGTATTATGACAAATAGATCCTCTAAAAAAGTCACAGACCCTAAGGATGTGTGTTGTCCCACAGTCTTAATTCTGTCATCTAGGAGGTGGAGATTTCTGGTCTGTAGAGGGTTCCAAGGTCATCTTGTGACTGAGTGAGACCCTTCCCCAATGAACAACAGAAGAGGAAACAAAGGCACTATAAATCAGGAAGCAACAAATGACAAACCCAAAACATAGCTTATTGAAGAATGGCAAATCCAGCTATCCATCAGATTTAACGTATAATTTACCCTGACATGGAAGGTGCTATTAGCACTTCAATGCAAGCCTATATACCAGGCTTCTTTGGTGGGTACTGACCTGGTATAATCCCAGTTACCTTTTGGGGTGGCTTTGGTCTCTGCTATACTGCACAGCCGCTTGGGACCCTCTTTGCTGTGCTGTGGGCTCAGGTAGGCTGGCTGGGTCGATGGGTCACTGCTCTGATTGCCTGTGCTGGGTGCCGTGTAGGTGAGCTCCCTTCCCCAGGTTTCTGGTGCTTGCTGGTGCTTGTGCTGGCAGTGGTGGGAGGGGACGGGAGGGGAAGCTGTGGATGGAGGCTGAAGTTCTTCTGCTGGGCCTCACTATCCTCTTCCTCACAAGCTGCTCCGCTGGTCCCTGCTGCCCTCCCTTCACGTTTCTTGAGTTTGTGAGGAGGCCCGTGTGAGTGGAAAATCCCCTCACCTGGCTTTTCCTGTGGCTGAGGCCAAGCCTGTTGGCTGTAGCCTCATGGACCTGGTGCCACTGCTGCTGAAGCTGCTTCTGCCTGCTTCTGTGGGCTGTAGATACTCTGGATCTCTCCCTGCTGCAGTTGATAATTTTTTTATGTACTTTCACTTTTTAGTAGAAGAGTGTGTTTTGCTGTTTTTTGTTTGTTTGTTTTTTTTGCTTTTTCTCCACTAGGCTGCTTTGGCGTGGTTCCTATGCCAGAAGTCCTATTTATTTATTTATTTATTTATTTATTTATTTATTTATTTATTTCTTCCTTAATTGTAGATAATATCCCATTGTCCTTCTCTCCCTCCCCCCACTTTTTTAAGAGATGTAATCAGATAAATTAATATTTTATTTATTTACTTGAGAGAGAGAGAGAGAGAGAGAGAGAGAGAGAGGATGCACCAGGGTGCCCAGCCACTGCAAACAAACTTCAGACACATGTGCTACCTTGTGCATCAGGCTCACATGGCCACTGGAAAATTGAACACAGATCCTTAGGCTTTGCAGGCAAATGCCTTAACTGCTAAGCCATCTCTCCAGCCCAGACACTCTTATAAGTTCTTACCAAGCATAGTACAATATACAAAGTCAATGCAAAAATAAAGTATGGAGGCTGGAGGGATGGCTTAGCTGTTAAGACATTTGCCTGCAAAGCCAAAAGACCCTGATTTAATTCCCTAGGACCCACATAAGCCAGATACACAAGATGATGCATGCGTCTGGAGTCCATTTGCAGTGGCTGGAGGCCCTGGTGCTCCCATTCTCTCCTCTCTCTTTGACTCTCTCAAATAAATAAAGCTTTAAAAATATGTAGTTCATACCACCAAGTCACAATCTGTGGTTAATTTAGCTGCTCCAGGGTGACAGTATCTTATCTTATTCCTGTCCTGGCTGAATAGTTGAAGCCAGAGGCAGAGGATGAAGTCCGTTGATCTGTATAGCTGGACCTGTAAATATGACCTTCACTAAGACATGACAGGTCCAAGAAAATATTAATCCCACTTAGGTACTGTTGCAGTCAGGTTTGCATTGCTGGCAGAAAACACCGGACCAAGAGCAGCTTATGAGAAAAAAGGTTTATTTTAGGTTACAGACTTGAGGGGAAACTCAATAATGGCAGGGGAAAATGATGGCATAAGCAGAGGGTGGACATCACCCCCTGGCCAACAGCAATAGGAGAGTGTGCCAAACACTAGCACGAGGACACACCCATAAGCCCGCCCCCAACAATACACTGCCTCCAGAAGGATTCAATTCCAAAATTGCCATCAGCTAGTGACCCAGCATTCAGAACACATAAGTATGGGGGACACCTGAATCAAGCCACCACAGGTACCATGTATTGAGTGAAATGTAAATATAAATACTAAATATTTTTATTGTGAGTTAAGTAAAGATTTCAAAATGTACAGTTCAATATTATTAAGTATATTCATATTATTTTATAGTCAGTCTCCAGAACTGATTTATCTGGTAATGGGGCAACTCTGTGCCCATCCTATAACCACGTTCCATTTCCTCCATCCCTCCAGCCCCTGACAAGCACCATTATACTTTCTGTTTTCATGATTTGGATCACTCTAGATATCTTATATAATAGAATCATGCAGAATTTACCTTTATGTTCCTGGTTTATTTTATTTAGCTATAAAACACAAGAAATTTTGACACATGCCACCACGTAGCTGAATAATATTCCACTGCATGTAAATGGATGTATCACATTTAAAATTATTTTATTTTATTTATTTGTGGAGGTGAGAAGGAAACAGAGAGAGAAAGAGAGAGACAGAGGGAGAGAGAGAACAGAATGAGTTTCCTCCATACTGTGGAACACTGCGTTTAGAAAATGAAGAACTGGGATTGTGACACTTCCGGTTTATGTAAAGCACAGTGCCTTCTCCCCTAGAAAGAGCACAGTTTAACTTGAGAGAAGCAATGAGATGTGCAATCGGAAAGATTAAGGATGGCAGCTGGAGAGACGGCTCCGTGGTTAAGGCGCTTACCTGCAAAGCCTAACAACCCAGGTTCAATTCCCCAGTACCCACATAAAGCCAGATGCACAAAGTGGTGCATGCAGCTGGAGTTTGTGTGCAGTGGCTGGAGGCCCAGGCATACCCATTCTGTCTCTCTTCTTTCCATCTCTCAATGCTAATAAATAAATAAATAAATAAATAAATAAATAAATAAATAAGATGAAAGGTGAGGATATAGATGCAGATCCTGAGGCAGATACCCTCACCATAAGTAAGGTGATGCAGAATAGACCACATCGATACTGCTGTGCAAAAATCAGGACCCTAGGCCGGGCGTGGTGGTGCACACCTTTAACCCCAGCACTTGGGAGGCAGAGGTAGGAGGATCACCATGAGTTCGAGGCCATCCTGAGACTACATAGTGAATTCCAGGGCCTGAGCTAGAGTGAGACCCTACCTCAATAAAACCAAAAAATAAAAAAAATAAAAAATAAATTCAGGATCCTAGTTTGAAAACCTAGAGCAAGAAAGTGATGAAGAACAGGGACAAAGGAATAGCAGCAAAAAAAAAAAAAAAAAAAAAAAAAAAAAAAAAAAAAAAGATTAAGTCAGCATGTAAACTGGGCTGAGTAATGGATACCTCCAGGCCATGACTGGGTACATTGGGAGCACTCACAGTATAGTCCGCTAAGACTGTTCATGGGGGTTGGGCAGATTGGCTCAGCAGGTAAGAGTACGTGCTGTGCACCCATGCAATAAGCCAAGCAGGGTCACACATGCCTGTGGCCCCAGTGCCCAGTGGGGCAGCGACAGGAGGATTGATGGAGCTCCCCAGTAAGCCAGTCTAACCAAAAGAATGGAGAGCAGTTCCAGAGTCAACAAGACACCCTGTGTCAGGAGCAGAAGGCCAAAGAGTGACATGAGGACACTGACATCTTCCACTGACTTCTGGGAGCATGTGCATCTGCACACACATACCTGCATGTACTAAATACGTGTACAAAAAAAAGAGTTGCAGAGCAATAGACATGTGAAGTATGACTATTTGTGACTATAAAGGAGGCAATGATAGTAAAATAGCGCAGAAAAAAGAAACAACATTTTTAAAAACTTTTTTGGTTTGTCGAGGTAGGGTCTCACTCTGGCCTAGGTTGACCTGGAATTCACTATGTAGTCTCAAGCTGGCCTTGAACTCACCACCTACCTCTGCCTCCTGAGTGCTGGGATGAAAGGTGTGCACCACCATGCCTGGCTAAACAACAACTTTGTAAAAAATATTTTTGTTTATTTATTTGCAAGCAGAGAGACACAGAGAGAAAAATAAAGAAGGAGGTAAGATAGATAGATAGGGAGAGAGAGGGAGAGAGAATGGGCATACCAGGGCCTTCAACCACTGCAAATGAACTCCAGACTCATGTGCCACTTTGTGCATCTGGCTTTACATAGCTACTGTAGAACTGAATCTGCAGGCAAGCCCCTTAACTGTTGAGCCATCTCTCCAGCCTAGAAACAACAGATTTTATTTGTCATTCGTTCATATATCCCAGACTGGCCTCACACTCACTCTGTAGCTGTGGCTAACCTTGAGCTGGTGAGCCTCCTGTCTCTACCCTTCCCTTGAGTGCCAAGATGGTAGATGTGTGCCACCATGCCCTGTGTTTGTGGTGATGGGCGTTGAAACAGGTCTTCATGGATGCTGGGCAAGCACTCTGTCACTGGAGCCACATTCCAGCCCTTTATTCATATTGTTCATATTTAGCACATAAAACAAAACTTTATTTAAACATTGAAGACCTTAGAGCAAAGGCAATTAAGAGTCTCTGGCTCAGTTGCCGGGCAGGCCTAGCCCAAGACCATTGGCACTGCATTCTGCTTGGAATAGTCTGTCCTTCCTGATAGAGGGGAGCCTCAGGTGACCCTGGACATCCAACAAGAAAATAGAAAGCTCAGAATATTCTGACCCCATTGCCACATTTGAATCCTACCTGAGTGAATGGGCAGGTGCCAGAGCAAATATAAACAGCAGATGTTGATTTTGGAAAGTTAGCCCAAAAAACTGATCTAGGCCAAAGGGAACTTAGCATTACAGATGTGTAGGAGGGAGGCTGCAGCTTGTCAAACGATTTCTGACTGTCCAGCCAGCAGCTTGAGTCAGAAACAGCTGGTGAGAGAGAGAGAGAGAGAGAGAGAGAGAGAGAGAGAGAGAGAGAGAGACTTTCAAGCTGGAGGAAACAGTCCCGGGCACCCGATGGACAATAAATTCAAATATTAGGAAATAGTCACTGAGATGCAAGAATCTGACTTGCACATATATTGGCTCCAACCCTAATTTAAAATAAAAAGAGGGGCTGGAAGGATGGCTTAGTAAAAGGTGCTTGCCTGTGAAGCCTAAGGACCCAAGTTCGATTCCCCAGTACCCATGTCAGCCAGATGCACAAGGGGGCGCAGGCATCTGGAGTTTGTTTGAGGTGGCTGGAGGCCCTGGTGCCCCCATTCTCTCTATGTATTTGCCTCTTCCTCTCTCAAATAAATAAATAAATAAATAAATAAATAAATAAATAAATAAATTTAAAATTAAAAGAGGGCTGGAAAGATAGCTCTGTGGTTAAAGACAATTGCTTACAAAGCCTGATGGGCCAGGTTCAACTCCCTAGCACCCACATAAAGCCAGAGGCACAACATGCACATGCATCTGGAGTTAGTTTGCGGTGGCAAGAGGCCTTGATATGCACATTTTTTTCTCTCCTTTCTCAAATAAAAATAAATGAGTTAAATTAAAAGAAACTAGCTTAAGCAATCAAATGTAGTCTTACCTCAAGCTATGCTTTAGGAAAGAATCCAGAGAGCATAGGCCACCCAACTTTCTGTTGTGAAGTATTTCTGGACTCACACGTAAAAATAGAATATTATGTAGATGTTTGTATCTGTCTGCAGGGAAGAGATATTTGAAGTAATTTTGGAGGTTGGTTTCCCAGTCTGGACCACAACTATTGACAAATTAGAAAGCAAAATTCAATATATGAGTTTATATAATTTTAAAATCATAAGAGAGTACTCTGAGCCCCTATAAAATGTCATTGGCCCAGTGATTTCTTGGAAGCCAAATAAACTATAAAGTACAGAAGGAATACAGCTCAGTCATTTCAAATTTGCTTTGTTTTTTTTTTTTTTAAATTATTATTAATTAGAGACTTTGTATGGGCAAATCACATGTTGGTACCATTCCTTCCTTCCCATCCCCATTCCTCTGATGGCCCTCCTTAGTGGAGTTACTGGTATTCATCATGGGGTTATGAATGCAGTAGCCAGTCATTGTGTGTATGGGTGGGTGGGGGGAACAATACCTCTGGATATTTCTTCCCACCCTGTGGCTCTTACAATCTTCCTGCCCACCCCCCTCTTCCGCAATGTTTCCTGAGCCTTGGTGGGTGTGTTTCAGGTCTACTGTAGTGTTGAGCTCTCAGCAGCTTCTGGATTTCTGCTTTGAGACATTTTGAGTCTCCTTGGTGTCTATCGCCATCATCCTGGTGCAGGCTGTCAGGCTCGCCTTGAGAGCAGCACTCTTGCTTAACTGGCCAGTTCCTCTGGGCTCACCTGGACGCTGGCTGCTGTGTGAGAGGCTTTAGTTTTCAAAACGTGCTACTGTCCTACAGACTTGCATTTACCGAGACTTTCTCACTGCTGCCTCACTATAAGCTTCACTGCATCGCCTCGTTCAATCTCCTGCTCAATGAGGAAGTGAAGGCTTAAATTAATCAGAGCAAGAGGATGGGGCTGCAGAATGCTATCTTTTGTTTCTTTCTTTTTTTCTCGGTAGGGTCTCACTCTAACCCAGACTGACCTGGAACTCACTATGTAGTCTCTGGGTTGCCTTGAATTCACGGCGATCCTCCTACTTCTGCCTCCCAAGTGCTGAGACTAAAGGTGTGCACCACCATGCCTGGCTAGAATGCTATCGTTTGGATATCACAAATCTGATACACCAAGGAACTGACAGTGGATGTAGTTTCCTGCATAAGACTGACCTTGTTAAGATTTCATCATAGCTGAGGGAGGGGGTCCCTGACACCCCCTAGAATAAGTGATGGCAGCTGAGGATGGCTGGGAGAGGGTTACCCATTCTCCAGTACATAACCTCCCACCCAGGATCATAAAGTGACCCTAACTTAATTCAGTGGGTCCGACAAGCAGGCACTACATGAATGTAGGATGAGATGAAATGGGAAGAAGGGTTTCAGTGGGAGGGGTAGGGGGAGAGAGAAGGTAGTTGAGGAGGGTGGAGTCAGAACGCATTGCACACTTGAGTGAAAGGGTCAAACAAAGTAACTTCAGCCAAGCACAACTATTTCCTGTGTTGGAAAGCCATGCCACCATACTCTGGAGCTATGGACACAGCCCTATGCCACCTGGAGCGAAGTCAAACAAACTGAGCGTGTTGTGGATCTGTGAACTTTGAGACTTGCAAGGGACATCAGAGAGGTTATAGATAAGGATCTTATGTTCCAGAGGAGCAAAATTACTTTCAAAGGTGGTAGACAAGCTGAATCTTTCTTTTTTTTTTTTTTTAAAGATTTTATTTTATTTATTTATTTGTTTATTTATTTATTAGAGACAGAGAGAGGGAGAGAGAGAATGGGGGCACCAGAGCCTTTAGCTACTGCAAATGAACTCCAGATGCATGTGCCACCATGTCCATCTGGCTTACATGGGAACTGGAGAATTGAACCAGGGTCCTTAGGCTTCACAGGCAAAAGCCTTAACCGCTAAGCCATATCTCCAGCCCTGTCTCTCTTTTCTGAGACAGGCTCTCACCATATATCTCAAGCTGGTCTGACACTCATATCCCCCTTCCTCAGCCTCCCAAACACTGAGATTACAAGCATGCACCACTATTTCCAGTGTTCTGTACCAATTAACTCAAAACATTCTCTTCGTATTGCAATCAGACAGTTTAAGGTAGTTGTGTGATTACCACACACAAACCGAATAATCACATTCCCCGAGGAAACACTATAGTCACAACTGGCTCCTTAATCTGTTAGTTAACTAGTCCCTTAAAACTTAGATGGTCTGGAGCAACAGACATTTACTGTCTCAATAATTAATAATGATAGTGCTGAGGATAGGAATACAGGAATTTCAGGAGCGGCACACAGTTATCCTGTCTCAAGGTCCTTCGGCTATTGGTAGAGATTGCAGGTTTCAGGTAGAGATGGAGTTCCCACTTCCAAGACGGCACCTCACATTCCTCTCCTCATAAACCTTGCCCTTGCTGTTTGGTTTATGGGTTAACCAGTGGAGAGTGGGGAATTACATTCAACTTTTTTTCTTTTAAAGTTTGTATTCGCAAGATTTTTGGTTTGATTTTTTAAAAATCATTTTAGTAACCACCTCTGTACATATAAACAATACACCATGGTCATACCTCCCTTCTACCACTCTGTATTTTTTGCCCTTCCCATGTCTCCCCTTCACTGAATCCATCCTTTTTTTCCAAGAAGACTCTCATCTATTTTGATGCCATCAGGTTTTTTTTTTTTTTGGGAGAGAGACAGAGACAGAGAGGGAGAGGAAAGGAAGACAGATAGAGATGGGCGCACCAGCAGCCTCTCAGCTGTTGTGAACGAAATCCAGATGCGTGCGTCCCCTTGTGGTCAAGTGCAGCATTGCGCCCTTGCGTCACTTTGCATCTGGCTAAATGTGGGACCTGGAGATTGGAACCGCTGGAGATTGGAACCAGCGTTCTTAGGCTTAGGAGGCAGGCGCCTTAACCACTAAGCCATCTCTCCAGCCAGATGATGCCATCATTTTTTTTCCTCCTATTATGCAGGTCTTGTGCAGTAACATCCACTGCGAGGTCATGAGTGCCACAGCCACTTTGTGTCTGGAAGACAGTAGTATAAGCACTCCTTCCCTTCCTTTGGGTCTTATAATCTTTCTGCTACATCTTCTGTAATGGTTCCTGCAGGGTCATGTTCTTAAAAAGATAGAAGGATCAGGGCTGGAGAAATGGTTTAGTGGTTAAGGCGCTTGCCTGCGAAACCTGAGGACCTATGTTTGACTCTCCAGATCCCACGTAAATCAGAACACAAAGGTGAGGCAAGCACAAGGTCACACATGCCCACTAGGTGGTGCAACGTCTGGAGTTTGATTTCAGTGGCTGAGGCCCTGGTGTGCCAATTCTTTCCCTCCCACAAAACAAAACAAAACAAAACAAAACAAAACAAAACAAAACAAAACATAACATAACAAGATAGAAAGATCAAAGTATCTGTGGCCAGATTTTACAAAGCACCTGTCTAGCTAAATTCCATCTTTCTTCCTTCTTCCAGAGCCTTTGTATTGTCTTGTATCTCTCCCTCTCTGATGTAACCATGACAATCATATTCATCTTTCGACTGATTGGTTCGTCAAAGGCTATATAACCCAGTTTTGGAAAGAATATATCCAGCAAGGTCTTCTGGAGGCTTTATGGGAAAGATCTCCTTACTTGTAAGATTCTTCCTCTTTCTACATGGCTTTCCGTAATAAAGAGACACATAGAATGAAAAGGAATCTTTCATCACAGGGCTTTTTGGGTGTCTGATGGGACGTCTGGAACTGTTGCAGCCATCAGTCTGAGGACGAAGGGAAGGTGTTCCGAGGACGGCAGCAAGAAAACCTGGAGGGAACCTTGACCTTGATGCAAAGGCAACTATCATAACCATTGCACTGAGGAGACTATTTCCAACCCTCTACATTTCTTCTTGCACAGCATCGACAGCATGTTATTTATTGTTTAAGCCACTTTGCCTTGTGCTTTGTGTTGATGCTGTGTTTATAAGATTCAACTTCTACTTTGCATTTCCTCGGCAGAGTTCCAGCCCAGAGCTGCACAGCATGCGGTTACTGAGAATCACAAGAACACACACATTTATAAGGACATTCCAGTCTATAAGGGCCAAAAGTTTTGCTTCCCTCCCCCTCCCCACGTCAGTCAGAAAACATCCACCATCACCTCCCAAACATATGTTTTTTCAATTTCTTTTTCATTAGTTTCCATCATATTTAGAAGCTCTGAGTTTGGGGTGCAGGGAAGGAAGGGGGAACAAAAGGTTGACTTGATTCTATGCCTCTCCTTCCTCTGTATCTGCCATCTAAACTGCCCCCTCTCCTCCAGCCTCCTCTAACTAGCTCAAGCTTAACCTCCCTTGTGAGTTTCAAGTCACATCTTGTTCAAGAAGTCTGAGAGCAAAGCAGTTCATTTCACTTTGATCTGTAATTCCCCCAGAGTCATCATAACACATTTGCTAACCACCTGGAGACATCTCTCGGGGTTATAAATTCCATATTGCTTTTCTCTTATTTCTTGTCTTCTGGACTATATTCTAAGGCCCGCTGAGGTCAGAGGATCCGTATGGTGTCTACCTTTGTCTGGTGAATGCTTATAATTAGATCCTGATCTGCTGGCTTAAAAGATAAGTGGAAATGTGTGGATAGAAAGAAGAGAAGAAGAGGAAAGTGTAGTTTTGACTTGGTCTGTCTGAGAATTTATAGTGACGGTCTGGGCGCCATGGATTTCAGTACCTTAGGGTTACAAATATAACACGTGATTTCTCCAGCCTACCTGCCCCTTGGTATCAGAAGATGAGGGTGAGGAAAGCTGAGTTGAATTACGGGTGGACTTTTGCTGGACTTTCAGACTGAGTCCACATTCTCTAGTTTTCCACAGTATTCCCTGAGTCTTGGCCATGGCCTGCCTCACTCAGATGTGTTTTGAGCCTGGCACCTGCAGGCTGTGATTCTAACCCCTGATCCTCAGGTCCGAACAGTCACAGCAATTGGAACCGCCAGAATTTGGCAAGCAGGTTCTAACTGGACTCAATGAATGACAATAGTGAATACAGGGTAATTTCTGGGGACAATATCCTCATCACCCCAGAGGAGTGATATTTATTTATGAGCCTTTGCTAAGTGCCATACTGGCTGGAGTAGCACCATTTACCTTTAAGGGTCTGGCCAGAGTTGTAAATTCCATGTTTATAGCCATTTCTTTCTGGAAGGACTAGAAAAGGGAATATCTCAAAAGAAATATTTTTCCTGTATCTGTGGACCCTTTTCTCAAATTGTTCCTTCATGGCCTAGATTTTGGACTTAGACCCTCGGACATCAGAATGTGGAAAGATGGGGCTAGAGAGATGGATCAGCAGTCAAAGGCACTTGCTTACAAAGCCTGGTGACCAGAGTTTGATTCCCCAGAACCCACATAAAGCGCATGTGTCTGGAGTCTGTTTGCAGTGACAAGAGGCCCTGGCAGACCCATGCTGTCTCTTACTCTTTCTGCTGGCTAAATGTGGGACCTGGAGAATTGAACTGGCATTCTTAGGCTTGGCAGGCAGGTGCCTTAACCACTAAGCCATTTCTCCAGCCCTAACACACCATTTTTGAGGGAATATGTTCTGTAATAGTAAGTATGCTTATTTTAATAGCTATCATCAGAAGACTGCATGCCCCAAATAAGCTATGTGCCAACATTGCTCTTTGTACTAAGAACATTAGGATTCATAATGTAGCACCCTCCCCCCCCCCCGCAGGACTACTGCTCTCTTTTAGCCTGGTGATCTAATATTTAAAGAGCCCGTTCCTCTAGAGCGAGCATGCCAGGCATTGACAACTGTTAGCTGCATAGCACTGAGTATATTACTCATCTTCTCTGAGCCTCAGTCTCCATATTTGAAGGTGGGGATGATAATAGCTACCCCAGAAGGTTACTATGAAGTTCATGTCAAAGGTCCAGCACGTGTGTTCAGAGCAGGGTCTGGAACATAGGAAGTGCTCAGTGAATATTAAACAAGGATGAGGTTGCCAATGGAAACGCATCATGATCCACCACTAACAGTGCTTAAGAAAAGTCAGTCATCTCAGGCTGGAGAAATGGCTTAGTGGTTGAGACGGTTGCCTGTTAAGCCAAAGGACCCAGGTTCATTTCCCCAGGACCCGTGTAAGCCTGGTGCTCAAGGTGGCGCATGTGTCTGGAGTTTGTTTGTAGTGGGCGGCTGGATGCCTGGCGTGCCCATTCACTCTCTCTCCCTCTCAAATAAATAAATAAACAAATAAGTAAAATAAAACATTTTTTTTTTTTAAAAAAGAAAAGTCATCTCTACTCTGAGCTAGCGGAGATGAAGGAAAACCTGCATCGTTTTTTTTCTCTTTCGGATAGATGATCTTTTGTATACTTCAAACCCCACCAAGAAGGCAGGTAGCCACCAAAAAGAACATGTTTCAGGGAAAAGGCTGCTCCCGGGAAAGTGTCACCGAAAGGTCTCTCCCCTTAGCCTAGAGACTGTCTTCTCCAAGCACAGAGAAAAGAAAGACACCAGTAATCTGTCCTTTGGAACACTGAATTTATGAGGAACACAAATTGACTTAGAGTAAAACTGAAACTTTAAAAAAGAAGTAAATGTCCTTTTGAATTTCTAGGGGTGTGTGTGTGTGTGTGTGTGTGTGTATCCATCCACATGTAAACACATGTAAACTCCACTCATGTCAGAGGTGAGAGGATGACTTCCGGCCTCCCCGTCTGGGGCAGGTTCCTCTCTCTGGATCTTGCTCTGCTTGTGCTCTGTACAGCATTTACTGTGAACTTTCAATTTATGTGGGGGCTAGGGCTCAGACGTCGGTACTCAGGCTTGAATGGCAAGTACTTTTCCCACTGGCCCACCTCCCCAGCCCTTGTTATACTTTTATTTTATTTTATTATTTTAAAAACAGTTTTAGTTATTTACTTTCCAGAGATGAGAGAGAGAGAGAGAGTGAGTATGGGCATGTCAAGCCTTCTTGCTGGTGCAAATAAACTTCAGACATGTGTGCCACTTTGCGCATCTGGCTTTACATGGGTACTGCGGAACCAAACCCAGACCAACAGGCTTTGCAAGAAGTACATTTAACCACCAAGCCTGCTCTCCACTTCCTTCATTATACTTTTAATTCAACTTGTAAAATAATCATGAAAAATTATTTTTTTATTTATATTTTATTTCTAATTCACAAATACAGAAATTTTTCTGCATACTTGTCCAGAACTTTTCTTAAATGTGAGATTTATTTCTTGCATACATGCACAAAATGATTGAACAATTTAGTAACAGTTGTAGTAGTTTATGAATAAGCTCCAAGTAAGTGGTAGGCAGAGAAGGTTCTGGAAAGAAGAGAATACATTTGAGCAAGAAGGCAATAAAATATGGATGGTAATACTGGAACAAGAGGATCTGATCCTGAAAGTGAGGCACCCTCTTTCAAAGCAAATAAAGGAAGGATGAACGGGGGAGCTCTGAGTGAGGGAATGGCATTTTCAGTACCAGAACAATATTCTCGCACATGTTTATCAGTTGGTTTGTTGTCCTCATTTCTCAGTGGTACATTCTTGAAATTAAAGACAGGCGAGGGAGGTTCGTCTTACTGATAACAACAGGACCGGGACTGACTTTCCTGCTGACCCCTAACAGGAATAGTAGATATTACTTCTTTCCATCAAATTATAAGACACCATTTTATTTTTATTATTTATTTATTTATTTATTTATTTATTTATTTATTTATTTATTTTGAGAGAAAGAGAGGGGAAGAGGCAGATAAAATGGGCAGATCAGGCACTGTGAACAAACTCCAGACGCATGCACCCCCTTGTGCGCATATGCGACATTGCACGCTTGTATCACTTATGCGTCTGGCTAAATGTGGGACCTGGAGATTCGAACAAGCATTCTTAGCCTTCTCAGGCAGGCATCTGAACCTCTAAGCCATCTCTCCAGCCCTTATTTTATTTTTATTCATTTATTTGCAAGCAGAGAGAGAGAGAGAGAGAGAGAGACAGAGAGAGACAGACAGCAAGTGAGAGAGAACACACCAGGGCTTCTAGCTTCTGCAGCCAAACTCTAGATGCATGGGACACTTTGTGTATTTGGCTTTACATGGACACTGAGGAATTGAACCTGGGTTGTTAGGCTTTGCAGGCAAGCTTAACTGCTGAGCCATCAATCCAGTCCAAGATATCATTTTCTTTTTTTTTAAATTTTTTTATTGACAACTTCTATACTTACAGACAAAAAAACCCCATGATATTTCCCTCCCCACCCCCCATTCCCCTTTAGAACTTTAATCTCCATCATCCCCCCTCCCTCTCTCCATTAGTCTCTCTTTTAATTTGACCAAGACATCATTTTCAAAAATGAATACATTGTAGGCTCTTTGAATCCTAGGACCAGGTCACATGACTCCAGGCATACTGTACAGTTAACTAACACTCAGTAGAAGTTATTGAAGGGATACTCCCTATATATTAATGCTACTCACACTTTTGGTTAGAGAAGCTACTCTTTAGATGGTGGTGACCACTGGGCTGACCCAAAAGACACAGTGCTGAGAAGCAGTGATGGAGGAGTGTTTAGCACGAAGTGAGACATCTCTATCACACCCTTTAAGACTCAGCAATCGCAGACAAGGTGGTGGAAAGAAAGTAACTGCTAAAGGATGGGGAGGAGTGGTATGGATGCTGTCTTCCAGACACAAAGTGGCCAGCGCATTCATGACCTCATAGCTGCTGTCACTACATACATAAGACCTGCATAATATGAGTGCAAAAAAAATGATGACAGACTGGAGAGATGGCTCAGTGGTTAAGGCGCTTGCTTGAAGAGTCTAATGGCCCTGGTTCAATTCCCCAGTAAAGCCTGATGCACAAAGTGGTCAATGCATCCAGAGTTTGTCTGCAGTGGCTAGAGGGCCTGCCATGTTCATTCTCTTTCTCCTTCTCTCTCTCTCCTTGCAACTAACTAGCTAAGGGCCGGAGAGATGGCTTAGCAGTTAAGGCATGACTAAGATGCTTGCCTGCAAAGGCTAACTAGTGACCCGAGTTCGATTCCCCAGTACCCACATAAAACCAGATGCACAAAGTGGTGCACGCATCTGGAGTTCATATGCAGCAGCTGGAGGCCCTGATGTGCCCATTCTCCCTGTCTGTCTTCTATCTCTCTCTGCTTTCAAATAAATAAATAATATTTAAAAATAAATAAATAAATCTCCAGCTGAGTGTGGTTGGGTATGCCTTTCATGCCAGCACTTAGGAGGCTGAGGTAGGAGGATCAGGATCACCATGAGTTTGAGGCCACCCTGAGGCTACACAGTGAATTCTAGGTCAGCCTGGGCTAGAGTGAGACCCTACCTCAAAAAACCAATAAGTAAGCAAGCAAACAAACAAACAAACAATCTCCTTGGGATGTGGAAAATTTTTAAAAAGAATAGCCCTTAAAAAATATTTTAAAGGGCTAGAGAGATGGCTTAGCAGTTAAAGTATTTGCCTGTGAAGCCTGAAGACCCTGGTTCGATTCTTTAGGTCCCACGTAAGCCAGACGCACAAGGTGGCACATGCATCTGGAGTTTGTTTGCAGTGGCTAGAGGCCCTGGTGCCCCCATCCTCACTCTCTCTCCCTCTGTCTCTTTCCCTCTCTCTGTCTCAAATAAATAAAATACAATAAAA
Source organism: Orientallactaga sibirica (assembly GCA_036365145.1). Lineage (NCBI taxonomy): Eukaryota > Metazoa > Chordata > Mammalia > Rodentia > Dipodidae > Orientallactaga > Orientallactaga sibirica. Next base: position 315,808 of record JAEOAD010002805.1, read on the forward strand.
TATTTTAAAAATCTGACATCAAAATAGAAAAGTAAACGAGGGACCAGTGAATAGAAGAAGAGGTTTGGTGGAGCAGGGATATGGGAGGGAGGACAAAGGAGCACGGTAGGAGGAGATTATAAGCAGGGTACATTGTGTATGTGTGGAGGTTGTCAATAAAAAATCAAATTAAAAAATTTATAAATAATCGGGCTGGAGAGATGGCTCAGTGGTTAAAAAGGAACTTGATTGTAAAGCCTGCTGTTAAAGGTCCAATTCCCCAATACCCTCCATAAAGCCAGATGCACAAAGTGGTGTACGTGTCTGGAGTTTGTATATAGTGGCAAGAGGCCTTGGTGTGCCCATTCTCTCTCTTTCTCTCTGTAGGTGTGTGTCATCCTCAAATAAATAAATAAAATACTTAAATATCAATTAGAAAAAAATTAACTTTCATGTATGTTAAAAAGAGTGAGGAATAGTGCATTCTGAATTCTGATGCCGTATGAGATTTGAGAGCGGGGCCCAGCACTGCCTTGCAGTCAAACACTTTCTACTCCCGTCTGCGCTGTCCTCACACGGTCCTTCCTTCTTCGGCAGATGCTCTTCTGTGCTTGCCACATGTCAGGAATATTGTGACTACATCCAGGGCATAATGTCTTCCAGCTGGGGACCTCACTGGACACTGTGAAATCTGGGAAATGAGCCACATTTCAGGTCTGAGCGAACCCTTCCTGGATCAGAAAATCAACCAGAAATGAAGGATTTCAAGATGAGAAGTGGCCGCCCATCACCAACAAGACTGGAGCCTAGAAGCTGCAGGAAAAACCAAGAGAAGCTGGGAGTCTCTCGCTCACCTCCAGGGGGCATGGCTTGTGACCGTGTCACCTCTCAAAGCAGTAAGGGACAGCTCGGTCCTCAAGAACAACTCAGGGTGCCTTGAATCCATACCATGGTAGGTCCAGCCACATCCCTAGGCATGTGCAGGCAAAACATCTCTGATTCTACCCTAAAAAAGTCTTATCCTAGCCAGGTGTAGGGGCGCACGCCTTTAATCCCAGCACTTGGGAGGCAGAGGTAGGAGGATCGCCAAGAGTTCAAGGCCACCCTGAGACTACACAGTGAATTCCAGGTCAGCCTGAACCAGAGTGAGACCCTACCTCAAAAAAAAAAAAAAAGTCTTATCCTGACACCATCTTATCAGAGATCCCACTATATCTTACATTTTATGCCAAACACCTTGGCGCACACTGGGCTAGAGAGCCCTAAAAATAGTGTCAACTTTAAAAACACGGTAGACAGAGAGGGCCCGAGATGGTATTAATGGACTTGTAGGCATCTGTCATTTCATATTCTATAAGGAATATTTTCTTAAATTTTTTTAATTTTTATTTTCTTTCTTTATTTATTTATTAGACACAGAGAAAGGGTGGGGAAAGAGAGAGTGAGAATGGGCGCACCAGGGCCTCCAGGCACTGCACATGAACTCCAGATGCATGCGCCACCATGTGCATCTGGCTTACGTGGGACCTGGAGAATTGAACCGGGGTCCTTAGGCTTTGCAGGCAAGCGCCTTAACCGCTAAGGCATCTCTCCAGCCCTGTAAGGAATATTTTCTACTTCTGGACAGGTAAATGGATCCAGAGCTTCACTCACTACCTTGCTGGCTAGGAACTTAAGGCCAGAGCTTCTTTCAGCACTGACAGGAAAGACTATGCTATCCAGGTCTCCCAAGAAGTGGACATCATGGTGCTGTTAAACTGCAAGAATGTTTAAGTAATTAATTATTCAGGGAAAAATGCCCGAGTGAGGAAAGAGGAGGCTTAGAGGCTGGGCTAGCCACCAAAGCAATGCTAGTTTGCCATGTGGAGAAAGAGGAGGCCGGCCAGGGGTCTCAGCTGGTGGTATGGTTTGGAGAAGCCTTGACTGGCTACTGGGGAGCCCTAGATTCAATATGGGCGGTTGGAAAAGTCCATTCCCTGAGCACCATCTGCTCATATGTTCCTGGCTGGGTGGCAGGGAACAACTCCCCCAGGAGGACCTTAGAGGGCTTGGGGGTTATCTGCTGAGGTTCTCTGTATGGCCTCCTCTCATTACTTTCCTCAAGGCCTTTAGACTGAGGACTTTGTTATTTGCTATTTTGGTAAATATATATTATTTTTCATAATTTTTTTTTTTTTTGGATTTTCAAGGTAGGGTCTCACTCTAGCCCAGGCTGACCTGAAATTCACTATGTAGTCTCAAGCTGGCCTTGAACTCACTCACAGCGATCCTCCTACCTCTGCCTCCCTAATGCTAGGATTAAAGGTGTGCACTACCCTGCCCAGCTTACCGACAAGCACTTCAAAACTCACAAGCGGGGGTGTGGAAAGCACTAGCTGTCTCTGAGCTGCAAAAGTCAAAGGAATATGGCTGCCTGAGGCAGGTAGGGTTTCCATGCAGAGCTGAGCTGACCCCAAGGTTCGAGAAAAGAGGAACTGTGGGTTCTCATTTCTGAAGCAGAGTATTCTTTTGCGGAATCTCACGCGTTCTCGGAAAGCATTTGGGAGAAGGGGCTTCCCTGACGACATGCAAGAAAGTTCCCAAAGACAAGTTTCCTGTGCTTTTGCCAACAAAACAAAACAAAACAAAAAAATTCACTGGGAGATTTCAGGATCAGAGGGGAATTTTTATTTCAAGAAGCACAAGGAAGAAACAGTTGCAAAACCAGGCAGCCTTCAGGAGACAGAAGGTGCTGGGTCCTCCAAAGGAACAAAGGGACGTACTAGCTTACACTAAGAAAATTCCCGCCTAGGATCCTACTCCAGACAGGCTATGGAAATGAGCAATGTAAGAGTACTTAGTCCTAATTGGTTGGTTCCAGATGACAGCTTATTGGTCAGCTCTGGGTAGCCAAATAAGACTTTCTGAGGTTGTTACTCTTTTTAAAGACTATTTTTGTATTTATTTCATTTTGTGAGAGAGAAATAGAGAGAGAGAAGAGGTAGGGAGAGAATGGGCACACCAGGGTCTTCAGCCACAGCAAACAAACTCCACATCATGTACCACCTTGTTCATCTGGCTTATGTGGGTTCTGGGGAATCAAACTCGGGTCCTTAGGCTTCCCAGATAAGCACCTTAACTGCTAAGCCATCTCTCCAGCCCAGAGGTGGTTACCCTTGATGGTTAAAACAGGAACATACCCAGGCAAGGGCTGGGAAGTGCAGTTAGTGATTTTGCCAGGAACAGAGAATATGTGTGTGAACCCTCTAAATCTGCATACGGTTTCCGAGTTTCACTCTGGATTTAGTCCCAGTTAGGCACTGGGCATTAAGCTCTTGGATTGACATCTGTTGGCAGACAGCATTGATGATGTCATTCAAAGTAGTTATTAAGGCTGGGGAAATGGCTTAAGGGTTAAGGCGCCTGCCTCCTAAGCCTAAGAACACTGGTTCCAATCTCCAGAGGTTCCAATCTCCAGGTCCCACGTTTAGCCAGATGCAAAGTGACGCAAGGGCACAATGCTGCACTTGCCCACAAGGGGGCACACGCATCTGGATTTCGTTCGCAGCAGCTGAGAGGCTGCTGGCACGCCCATCTCTATCTGTCTTCCTCTCCCTCTCCCTCTGTCTCTCTCTGTGTCTCTCTCCAAAATAAAAATAAATATAAAAAATTTAAAGTAGTTATTTATTGTCACAATATCATCAGAGCGGTTGGTTAAACTTCCTGCTCCAGGTACATCCAGGCTTGTATTGGAATCCCAGTGGCCAGTTAGTATTTAGTTGAGCAACTGGAGCTCATTTTTAATGAAGGAAACTAATTTCTTTTTATTTATTTATTATTTTTATTGACAACTTCTATTCTTACAGACAATAAACCATGATATTTCCCTCCCCTCCCTCCTTTCCCCTTCACAATGCCACTCTCCATCATATCCCCTCCCCCTCTCCGTTAGTCTCTCTTTTAATTTGATGTCATCATCTTTTACTTCTATTATGAGGGTCTTGTGAAGGTATTGCTAGGCACTGCGAGGTCGTGGATATCGAGGCCAGTTTCTTTCTGGACAGTTGCATTGTAAGGAGTCCTATCCTTCCTTTGGCTCTTACATTCTTTCCACCACCTCTTCCGCAATGGTCCCTGAGCCTTGGAGGGTGTGACAGAGATGTTTCAGTGCTGGACACTCATCCGTCCCTTCTTCTCAGCACTATGTTTCCTTTTGGGTCGTCCCAGTGGTCATCGCCATGTGAAAAGAGAAGCTTCTCTAACCAGCTTGATTTCTCAGTGACCTTGCCTCTCAGGCATGTGAAGTCTTCAGCAATAGGGTCTTACCATCTGTTTCTCAAGGGAAACCAAGGGCCTTGACAATAGCCTCTAATGTTTTGGAGGCAACAGGGACCTCCCTGGCCAACAACTCACTGGAAGGTATCCCATCCCTGGCATTGAAAAATTTCTAGTAACAATCTATGGCTTCTGGATGTGCCATTATTCAAAAAAGTAGATTTTCATGTCTTATTCAGCATATCTTGGATTTTGATTGACCCTCCCCCAACCATCTTTTACCCAATCTCTTCCCCTGGCCTTGCTTAGGCCTTTCCCCTCCCTGTAATCTGTTCTTCTACTTACATATATACAATACCATCCACTTAAGCCCTTCCATCTCCTCCCTTCTTTATAGCCTTTTTCTAGCTTACCTGCCTCTGCTACCGATTTTTGGTTCCAGCTCTCGCACAAGTCTATACATTCGTAGGTAGGATCCACATAAGAGAGAGAACACGTGATGTTTGGCTTTCTGGGCCTGGGTGATGAGGGAAACTAATTTCTAAAGAGGGTACCTATAAGATTTGAATCAAAGTCTCTTGGGTTAAACTGCTTTGAGATTCTGGTTGTGTTACCAATCGGCTACTATGATGGAAACCATGAGTAGGCCAGGAGCATCACTTCCTGTAGTCCTGGTTCCCTGAGTAACAAACGTTTACTGGCTGGGCTAACAGACTCAGAGGCATACAGCTCCAAGTCTGGGGAACTAGAAGCATATGGCCCCAGTGCTCTATAGGCCAGAGCCATAGCATACTTATTGCTCTGGGCCAGAGGCCTGGCACTCAGCAGACAATGTGACACTTGGCTTTTAGCAACAGCAGCAATTAGCATCAGCCAATAGTTCCTAAGCCCTGGGTGATGGACACCCACAGGTCCTAACAGCAGCTAGGGATGCAGGACTAGAGTCCAGGAAAGGATGGGATCTCCATGAAGATACAGTAGATCTCAGATCTGCGGACCTCAAATTTTGGGTCCTTTGTCCAAGTTATAAAAAAAAAAAATGAAAACAACAGACTCCAAGAAGGCTAAGTTATGAATCATGAAACTTATTTTAGGGAGAGTTAGGATCCAAAAGGAAGGCTAGCAGGGAAGCCCAAGCCAGAGAAATTATCCCTCTTCCTAGCCAGGCTAGCAAGGGGGAGGGGAGACAGAAAATATCCTCCACACATAAGAGCTTACCAAAGGAACCAAGAGGGAGAAGGGCCAAAAACCAAGAGGCAAAAGGAAGCCAAGAGGCTTACACACGTGTGCCAAGCTCATGTATATGGATCCAACATCCAATTAGAAATGAACCTCATCATCAGACCTTGGTGTGTAAGGGAGTGGTGTAAGGTAGGCTTAAGTTAAGAAGTTGATTGAGAGGGCTGCAGAGATGGCTTAGCCATTAAGCACTTGCCTATGAAGCCTAAGGACCCCAGTTTGAGGCTCAATTCCTCAGGACCCACGCAAACCAGATGTACAAGGTGGCACATGCATCTGGAGTTCGTTTGCAGCAGCTGGAGGACCTGGAGCGCCCATTCTCTCTCTTTCTGCCTCTTTCTCTCTCTGTGTCTGTTGCTCTCAAATAAATAAATACAAATAAACAAAAAAAATTAAAAAAAAAAAAGAGGTTGATTGAGGAGGGACCAGCCCACAGGTGTACTAAGCCTTGTTAAAGATGAGGAAGAAAAAAGAAGCTGTTGCTGAGAAGTTGTTGCTTGTAACTATCTGGGGTGAAATTGGATCAGAAACGCATTCTGATTCTAGTCTTGTCAGAGCAGGTGAAGTGGCATCAACGTCTCCATGGGCCAATCCCAAGAAAAAGACTACCTTGCTCCTAACCTGTTCCACTGCGATCCCAGCTCTCAAAATCTTGGGCGTCAGGACCCCTGGTCCTCGTGGTACAGGGTCCTTAGGGCTGGGCAGCTCTCTAGACCTCTTCCAGGAGCCTGGAGCCTGGAGGCCGTGCCTTTGGCTCTTCAGTCTTCGCGGTAGTGCTCCTTGCCTTTGTTGGCTCGGCTGTCTCCGATCCCCACTGTCTCTCGAGGGAACTCTTCATCTGTCCTCCTGCCACACACACTGCTGTCACCTCCTCTGCTGTGGCTACTGCTGCCATTGCTGACACTCTCCTGTCTCCCCTTCAAGTCACCAAGTCAACCTGCTCTATAATAAAAAATAAATAATTTTTTTTTTTAAAAAAAGGGCAATGGAAACCATTTGCGAGAAGCTTTTTAGTTTTTAATTTTAAAAAAATTTATTTATTTATTTGAGAGAGAGAAAGAGGTGGGGGTGAGGTGGGAGGAGAGAATGGGCGTGCCAGGGCCTCCAGTCACTGCAAACAAACTACAGATGCGTGTGCCCCCTTGTGCATCTGGCTTACATGGGTCCTGGGGAACAGAACTGGGATCCTTTGGTTTTCTGGGATCCTTTGGCTTTTCAGGCTAGCACTTTAACCACTAAGCCATCTCTCCAGCCCTTATTTTATTTAATAATGTTTATTTATTTATTTGAGAGAGGGAAAGAGACAGAGAGAGGGAGGGAGGGAGGGAGAGAATGGGCACAGCAGGGCATCCAGCCACTGCAAATGAACTCCAGATGCATGCGCCCCCTTGTCATCTGGCTTATGTGGGTCCTGGGGAACTGAACCAGGATCCTTTGGTTTTGCAGGCAAGCGCCTTAACCACTGAGCAATCTCTCCAGCCCATGGCAGGAGCTTTTTATTGGCCTTCATGCTTCTGCACTTGGGTGAGGGGAGTACAGGAAGGTCTCTCCCAGCTGACTTGAAAGGTGAGCTGAGCATCTGGTTATGTTTTTTTGTTTGTTTGTTTTAATCACTGCACAGACTATCATGCAAATGAAGTACTGTGTTTGCACCAATCACAGCACAGCACTTTATGCAAATGAAAGATCATGTATGTACTCATGGCAGGTCTTGTGCTGGGCTATCAGGGGAAGGGCACACCCTCTGGCTTGAGCGAGGCTCCCTGCAGGGTAAGTAGAGTCCTCTGAAGTCCGCTGAGGCTTGTCTTGCTTAGAGTTCCGCTTTCGGAGGCTGGCACAGGTGGTCTGACACAGGTGGTCTGGCACAGGTGGTCTGGCACAGGTGGTCTGGAGTGGTCGTGACTGGGGCACGTCTTCATGCGTGGTCATAGTGGTGCTCCACAGCTGCTGGAATTTCCTCAGGGTGCTTGTAAAATGTTGAAGACAGCCAGGCTGCCCTGAGCACATTCTAGCCAGTTGCCAGTAAAGGCCCTGACCGATCCCTACTTGTTCCAAGGCTGCCAGACATAAGGCAAGGGCCTGTCAAATGGCCAGCACCTGACAATTTCAATCTTTCATAGAAAACATTAACGCGGTGTTTACAGTGAAGGCTTGAGGAACACACAATTCAAAACAAACATTTCTACAAACATTTAAAGGTGGATGATGAGACTTAGCCATGCTTCATTCATGCTTTAAAAAAAGTTTTTGTTTATTGACTCAAGGAGAGGTGGGTTCTACTCTGTAACTGTTGAAGAGAATCTAGAGTCATGAAGTAAATTAACATAATTCTGGTGTGTGTGTGGTGGTGGTGGTGGGGGTCTCTTGTTTTTTTAAAAAAGAACAGCATGTTAAAATAGTCTAGATTGGGGGATGAAGAGAGAGCCTTGCAAGTATGAGAACCCAAGTTTTGCCCAAAGAACTCAAGCTTTAAGATAAAAAGGCAGATGTGGCCGTGTACACTTGTAATCCTAGCATTGGGAAGGCAGAGACAGGCAGGTCCCTGGGACTCATTGGTCAACCAGACTATCCTGTTTAGTGAGTTCCAGGTCTGTGATAGACCCCGCCTCAGAAAGGATAAATGGCGCCCGAGGAGTGACATCCAGAGTTGTCCTCTGACACCACACAAACACACACACACATGTAACAGCAATGATGACGACAAAAAGTCTAGATTGATTTACAAATGTTTTCATGGGCTGGAGGGATGGCTTAGTGGTTAAAGCGTTTGCCTGCAAAACCAATGGACCCATGTTAGCCAGATGCACAAGGGGGAGCACGTGCCTGGAGTTCGTTTGCAGTGGCTGGAGGCCCTGGCGTGCCTATTTTCTTTCTCTCTCTCCCTCTTTCTCTGTCAAATAAATAAATAAAATTAAAATTAAATGTTTAAAAATGTTTTCATTTTATTATAGATGGTTCTTAAAGAACCAAATATTATTTCTACTCTGAGGCGGGATCATTAGAAACTACAGCGCACAGCTGAAAACAAGACGATGGGAATATTTCAAGGGCTGGTGCAGGAGAGACTAAGGTTCTTGGGTATTAGTTCATATCTGTGTTATTTGGTGTTGGGGAGAGGTTATGGATTTTAACTGGAAGTACTGAACAGGTATGACCAACATCAGTGTTAGAATGTGTCCTGGGGCCCTCAGGCAATTCCTGGTGGGCAGGACAGGTGGGATTAGATTACAGGATAGATAGGTACAGGGTTCTGGAAGATCAGATTCTTCATTAAGTTTAGCATCAGTTCCCTGTTTGGGGAGAAAGAGATATAGGTTCAATAAGTTTCCAGGAAATCCTTCTCCAAAAGGTTTATGGGGGCCAATGGACAAATAACAAAGTGACTTCCAAAGGCAGGACCAAATTAGAAAGAAATGGGGACAGATTTGGAAGCTGTCACAGGATAATGAATAGCCCTATTTGTATAAATTCAGAATTCTGGGGCAGGCACATTGTAAGTCTGTGGAGGTTAAGGACAAACAGGCTGAGTTCCAGTATCAACCAGGGCTCTGACTAGTTCTTCCTCAATATGTAATTCCCCTAGTTGGTTTTAAGTAGGGGAAAATGGCCTCTGAGTGTCCCTAGAGCAACCCCTAGCTCTGGAGAGGAAGGGCAGAGTAGTCTTAGCAAGGTTTAATTTTAGCCAGCGTTTGTATTTAAGACAGCATTTGTATTTTGTTGAAACCTGAGGACATGCAGGCTGAGTGGCTTCCTGTGACCACCGTCCCCCACCCTCCTTGTCCGTGACGAGTTAGTTATCACTCTATCAGCCTGCCAACCTCTGGCTTCACCTTAGGCTGGGTGCTCAGATCACACACACAAGACACGCAAACCTTTTGAGTCCAGTACTTTCCTGTGTATGAACTATCCCTAGATTCCCTCTTGTGAAATGCTTGAGGACAGAGTGTTTCAGATTTCCCATTTCTTCAGATGTTGAACTATTTGCATATGCATAATGAGACTTCTTGGTCGCGATGGGACCAAGTGTGCGCACGCAATCCGTTTGTGTTTCATGGAGACCTTAGACACAAAGCTTGAAGCTGATTTCACACAGTATTTTTTAATAATTCTGAGTACAAATAATTCTGAGTTTCATGGTGTGAAAATTTCCACTTGTGAATCATTTCAACACTTGAGATGTTCTGGACTTGGAGCATTTTGGATTTTGGGTGTGGATATGTTCAACCTTCATTCATCTGGAACAGCTCGAACTAAAAGATGGGCCCTCTTTTCCCTGGTAGACATAGGACCACAGTCACAAATGTAATTCACAAATCATATCCCAGCCCTTGACATTGGACTTATCTGTGATGTTGCCTGGGTGGCCCCCCTCAAGTTCAGGACATCAGTCCCATTACCTTTTCTTCTTCCCTGCCGTATGCAGGTTGAAAAAGGGACGAGTGGAAAATGTCTGAGATGACTCTCCCTTGTGCCCAAAAGGGAGAGAGTGACAGGTCTAGAGAGATGGTTCAGCAGTTAAGGTGCTTGCAGGCAAAGGTTAACGACTCAGGTTCCATTCCCCAGTACCCATGGAAAGCCAGATGCATAATGCATGTGTCTGGAGGTCATTTGCAGCAGCTAGAGACCCTGGTGTGCCTATTCGCTCTGTCTCTCTGTCTCTGTTCTCTCTATCTTTCTCTGCTTGAAAATACGTGAATAAATAAAATTTTTTAAAGGAAGAGAGTGACAGAAGAAGCTTCATGGAATCAAATATAGTTTGAGTGCTGGGTTCCAATAATGTCAGCTTCTCATCTCAGCTAAGAGCCAGCAGAGTGTGAGGTGGTGTTCAACGTAAAGGAATTGAGACAGAAGAGCAGACTTCTAGCCTTCAAGTTAAAGAAGGTCCTCTTACTCCAAAAACCTCACCACTGAAGCAGAACTAAAATGACCCCAATGTGGCTCAGGGAAACTCGCGGAAGAGGGGGCGGAAAGATTTTTAGAGTCACAAGTTGGGGCATTGTGCGCAGAGACTGGGGCCTACCCCCCAGAACTCTTGACGACCCCCACAATGCATGACCCACATTCCCCATTGATGAGGGTCCCTTTGGAAGTGGGAGGACAGGAAGGAGGATAATGGAACCAATACTATGAATGTAAAATCAGAATAATATGAAGAAAAAAAAAGAAGGTCCTTTTATTAAGTACTGCTTCACTTTACTTAATTACATCGTTTAGAGTATATTTGTTTGTTTAAAGAAAGGTCATTCTCACTTGTGGTATAAAAATATCTTTTTAAAATATAATATTTATAGTTATTTATTTGAGAGAGAGAAAGAGAGAGAGAGAGACTAGGTGTGCCAGGGCTTCCCTTGTGCATCTGGCTTATGTGGGTCCTGGAGAATCGAACCAGATCCTTTGGCTTTGCAGGCAAATGCCTTAACCGCTAAGCCATCTCTCCAGCCCATATATACGTATCTTTTTAAAAGATAAGATTCCTAGCCGGGCATAGTGGTGCACACCTTTAATCCCACCACTCAGGAGGCAGAGGTAGGAGGATTGCTGTGAGTTTGAGGCCACCCTGAGACTGCATAGTGAATTCCAGGTCAGTCTGGGCCAGAGTGAGACCCTACCTCAAAAAACCAATAATAATAATATGGTATGTGTATGTGTGTGTGTATGTGTGTGTGGTGTGTATGTATAGCATACACACGTGTGCATGAGCAGATGCATTGGCGCCATGTGCCAGTGGAAGCCAGAGAATGTCAGGTGTCCTGCTCTATGGTTCATCTCCCTATTTCCCTGAGATAGAGTCTCTCACTTTACAGAGACCTGCCTTTTTCCTTCAGATCAGCTGACTTGTGAGCCCCAGAAATTCTCCCGTCTGTGTTCCCCACAGGACTGGGGTTCCAGGCGTGCACAGCCATGCCTAGCTTTTTTTGTTTGTTTGTTTTTGGTTTTTCGAGGTAGGGTCTCACTCTGGCTCACATGTGGGTGTGGAGATCAAGTTCAGGCCGTCTCAAGCCCTCACGCTTCCATGGAAAGCACTCTTCCATGCTGAGCCAGGCCGAGGATTGATATTTTACACAGTGGATATTTCACAACACTGAATAACTCTGTGAGACAGAGTTTTAGATGCCAAGTCCTGCAGAGAGAAACATTTTCATACTCCTCCAACAGCCCAAGCTCTTTAGGATGGTGTGTTTGTGGGTGGAAGCAGAGGAAGAAGGGAAGGGTGGTGGTGAGAGACAGCTGAAGGGCCAGGAGGGCTGAGGCTATAAATACACAGTACAACAATGTTGAGGTCAAAACCCGTGCTGAGAGCCGTAGAATTCCAGGTGGAGGGGGCAGACCTCAGAAGGCCTGGAGTTTTGTCCAGACACGCTTCTTTCTTCCTTCTCCTCAACACAGCCACCAATTAGATCTTTCAAATCATTTCCAATTAGAAGAGCTCAAGAAATCCCACTAGCTCCTGGTTTGGCTAGTTTAGAAATAATAGAAGATGAAGGAAAACACTGATCTTCAAGACGTTATGGTTTCAGATTTGTGGAATTGACTCCCCACAAAAGCTGTAGAATAATGCTAGGTTACACAGATCTTTTTAGTTCTTTTATTTAAAAATATTTTATTTATTTATTTATTTGAGAGAAAGAGGCAGACAGAGAGAATGGGCATGCCAGGGCCTCCAGCCACTGCAAACAAACTCCAGACACATGCACTACCTTGTGCTTCTTGCTTATGTGGGTCCTGGGGAATCGGACCTGGGTCCTTATGCTTTGCAGGCAAGCACCTTAACTGCTAAGCCATCTCTCCATCCCAAAGCCTTTTATTCTTCATTTTATTTTATTTTATTTTTATCTTTTTTAAATATTTTATTTATTTATTTATTTATTTGTGAGTTGAGAGAGAGAGAGAGAGAGAATGGGCATGCCAGGGTCTCCAGCTACTGCAAACAAACTCCAGATGCATGCGCCCCTTGTGCATCTGGCTTATGTGGGTCCTGGAGAGTTGGCAAACGCCTTAACTGCTAAGCCATCTCTCCAGCCCCAGAGCCTTTTATTTTTAAGGGAAGCATAAACATGAATCAATCAATTTTACCTGTAGCAAACATCATCTTCCTTTTATGGCTAGCAGAACTGAGATCATCAGAGCCTACAACCCACGGGGCTGAGAGGGTGGCTGGGAAGATGGTCCGTGGGCTTTGTTGGCTGAGGTGAGTCTTGGTGAGCCTCCAGCTTTTGACCACCACTTGGACGTTGCTGGGAGCTTAACATTCTTTGGAATTCACCGTTTAATAACACTGGCAAGTTCTAAAGTATAGATATCTACCCTCCACATGGGAGACAAGATTCAGGGAGTGAGGGGGCATGAATGGGTGTGATGGGTGTAAATTAAAATCCCAGCTCCAGCTGGTGTGGTAGCACATGCCTTTAATCCCAGCACTCAGCACTTGGGAGGCAGAGGTAGGAGGATTGCCGTGAGTTCAAGGCCACCCTGAGACTACGTAGTGAATTCCAGGTCAGCCTGGGCTAGAGTGAGACCCTACCTTGAAAAACCAAAAAATATATATATAGATTATGTATATATATATATATATATATATTTTTTTTTTTTCCCAGCTCCATTACCTGCCTTATTAGGAACACAAATTAGGACTAATTTGAAAAAAAAAAAAAAAAAGGAGGAAAAGAAGTCATAGTAGATGTTACTTTGAAAAGGACTTTAATTCAAATTCATGAGAGGTGTGAAGGCAAGTAAATGAATCAGAGGAACTGAGGGACATGGACGGGAGAGATGGCTTAGCAGTTAAGGCACTTGTCTGTAAAGCCAAAGGACCCAGGTTCAATTCCCCAGTACCCATGTAAGCCAGATGCACAAGGTGGTGTATGCACCTAGAGTTTGTTCGCAATGACTGGAGGCCATGGAGTGCCCAATTCTGTCTCTCTTTCTCTGTCTCTCAAATAAATAAATAAATAAATAAATAAATAAATAAATAAAAATAAAAGCATTTAAAAATCCTGATTCATAACCAAGACAAAAGATTACCGACAGATCATAAGATTTTAACCCTAGTAAGAGGCACCTATATGAACAGAAGCAGCATAGAGTGAGTGGTTGGCCACACTTCCTGCCCAAACATTGCAGGTTTTTGCCAAGGTTCTTGGTTGTCCACCAGAACTAGATGGTAAAGACCTTATTGCCAAAGCCTCCATATGCTTGGGTTGTAGGTCACTGAGAAATTAATTTGGAGCTGCCTGGAAGCCTCCTTTCTGTTGATTACCTGTCAGGATGCTGGAAAGACCTATGTAGTCTACTGGGGGAGAAAATGCATCAATGGTGTTAACCAGCAGCAGCCTCTGCAAGCTCTATGGCTGGACAGCCCAGCTCAAAATACCAACTGGTGTAATGATGGCATGTCTGTTATGGAGGGAACAAACTGCTTTCTGATTGGACTTGAGGCCCACTCCGTGGGAAGAAATTCATGCCTGGGACTGAAAACCTTATGAAAAACCTATGGCTTGGGAGGTCATAAACCCTAGGGAGAAACTACTACTGATGCCTGGCTTAATGGGTATATTATGCCCACCAAGCTGCCCTCTGAATACTTGTGCTTATGCCCATATATAAATGCTACTCCACCCATTCCAGCACAGCCACTGCCTGGCTTTGCCTTATTGCTCTCGAGTTTCATTCTTCCATATATGGAAATCCAGTTTTCCTTGTACCATTTGTTGAAGGGGCTATGTTTTCTAAATTGTATATATATATATATATTTTTTTTTTTTTATTTTCAAGGTAGGGTCTCCCTCTGGCCCAGGCTGACCTGGAATTAGTTTCGGGGTGTCCTCGAACTCACGGTGATCCTCCTGCCTCTGCCTCCCAAGTGCTGGGATTAAAGGCGTGCGCTACCATGCCCAGCATATATTCTTTTTAAAAAAAGATTTTATTTTTGTTTATTTATTTATTAGGGACAGAGAGGGGGGAGAGAGAGTGAGAATAGGAGTGCCATGGCCTCTAGCCAATGCAAACGAACTCCAGACTCATATGCCACCATGTGCATCTGGCTTATGTGGGACCTGGAGAATCAAACAGGGGTCCTTAGGCTTCACAGGCATGCACCTTAACCACTAAGCCATCTCTCCAGCCCTGAATTGTAGCTTTGTCAAAACTTCGGTAAGTGTAGCTGGGCTTTTTTTTTTTTTTTTTTTTTTTTTTTTTGAGGTAGGGTCTCACTCTAGTCCAGGCTGACCTAGAATTCACTATGTAGTCTCAGGGTGGCTTTGAACTCATGGTGATCCTCCTACCTCTGCCTCCCAAGTGCTGGGATTAAAGGCATGCGCCACCACGCCCTGTTTATGGGCGGGCTTATTTTTGAATCCCCTGTTCTATTACAGTGACCTATATGTCTGTATTTGTGGCACCACCATGCTATTTCATTACTGCGAATCTTCAGTATCATTTGAGATCATGTACTGTGGTACTCCCAGCATTGTTCTTTTTTGTTTAGGATGGCTTTACTGTTCAATCTTTTCCACTTCCATGGGAATCTTAGGATTCTCTTTTTCCAGTTCTGTGAAGAATGTCTTTAGGATTTTGCTGGTGATTGCACTGATTTCATTATTATAGCCATTTTAGCAATATCAGTTCTGCGAATCCATGAGCATGGTAGCTCTTTCCATCTTCTAGGGGCTTCTGCAATTTCTCCTTTCAGTTTCTCAAGTTTTTATTGTAGCAAGATCTTACCACCTTGGTTAGGTTTATTTCTGGGCATTTCAAAATTTTTTGAAGCTATCATGAGTAATATTTATTTCCTGTTTTCTCTCTCTCTCTGCAAGTATGTGGTTAGATATAGAAAAACTGGTAGACTGGTTTGTTGCTTAAAAAAATGCTTATAATAAAAAGCTACTTATAATACAAGAATTTTTTGGTGGACTCTTTCAGGGTCTTTTAATTGTAAGATCTTGTTTTCTGCAAAGGAGGATTTGAATTCTTCCTCTTCTAGTTTATAAGTCTTTTATTTCTTTCCCTCTTGTCTTATTGCATTAGGTAAGATTTTGAGCATTGTATTGAATAAGAGTGGATAAAGTGGGCAACTTTGTATTTTTTTAATAAAAGAAACATTTAAAAAATATTTTTATTGGGCTGGAGAGATGGCTTAGTGGTTAAGATGCTTGTCTGTGAAGCTTATGGACCCTGGTTCAATTCTCCAGGTCCCATGTAAGCCAGATGCACATGGTGGTGCATGCGTCTAGAGTTCATTTGCAGTGGCTGGATGTCCTGGTGAGTCCATTCTCACTCTCCCTCTCTCTTTCTCTCCCTCTTTCTGTCTCTAATAAATAAATAAAAATAAAATCTATAAAAATATTTTTATTAATTTATTTATTTGCAAGGAGAGAGAGAAAGGACGAGAGAACAAGAAACAGAGAGAATGGATGTGCCAAGGCCTCCAGCCACTGCAAACAAACTCCAGATACATGTGCCCCTTGTGCATCTGGCTTACATGGGTCCTGGGGAATCGAACCAGGGGCATTGGGCTTTGCAGGTGAGCACTTTAACTGCTAAGCCATCTCTACAGCCCTGTATTGTTTTTGATAGTAGAAGACATGTTTTCAGTTTTCCTCCATTTGGTACAATGTTGGAAGTCAGGTCTTTTGAGGATGCAGACCCTTTGTTAATGCCCACGTGTGACAGTTGTGACCTGAAGCAGTCCTTTCTGAAACTGTGAAGAATAGAACTGTACCTTCAGGAATAGTTTACCAAAGAGGGGTGTTTTGATCATCAGGAAACACAGCTACCAAGATAAAGCTGCAGTTTCCTTTGATCATCCCATACATAATGCCTTCCCTATCCCATACAATTGAAGGAATATTAGTTTTTTTTTTTTTTTTTTTTTTTTTTTTTTTTTTTTTGAGGTTTCACTCTAGCTCAGGCTGACCTGGAATTCACTATGTCATCTCAGGGTGGCCTTGAACTCATGGCAATCCTCCTAACTCTGCATCCCCAGTGCTGGGATTAAAGGTGTGCACCACCACACCCGGCTGAATATTAGCTTTTAATAAATTAAAACTATGCTGTGATTCTCTCTTGCCCTATTCATAAATGGCTATCATCAAGAAAACAGATGACAGCAAATACTGGAAAGAATGTGGAGAAAGAAGAACCTTTCAACACTACTGATGGGAATGCAAACTAATGTAGCCACTAAAGAAATTAGTTTAGAAGGTCCTCAAAAATTAAAAACAGAACTACCATATGAAACATCTATATTATGCCTGGGTATATCCTTGAAGGAAATGAAATCAGCATTACTTGCATATCCATGTTTATTGCTGTGCTACTCATATTAAGCAAGATATAAAACCAGTTTAGATACCCATCAATAGATGAGGAGCTAAAAAAAGTGTGGTAATATGCACAATAGAGTTTATTCATAAAGAAAAGTGAAATTATGCAATTTTCAGGAAAATGGATAAAGCTGGAGATCATCACATCAAGAAAAATAAACCAGGCTCAGAGCGACTAATACCACATGCTTTCATGTGCGGAACCTAAATTTAAGAAAATGTGTCACAAAATTTAAAATGGAGAATATGAAGGAAAGAAAGGGGGTCTAATGAAAGGATACGAGAACCAAAGATAACTAATAAAGTTCAAAAATCCACCTTTAAAAAAATCATCATTGTAACCTTTTCCAAGATGCTAACAGTCTTTATTCTGTTGAAAAAAATTTTAAATGAGAAGAGCTTTAAACGCAACTTCCAAGGGCACAAAGACCACCTTATTTGATTAAGTTCCACCAAATATGCTCAATTTTTGTCTATTTGCCAAGACTCTATTTTCTAAGCTCTTTAGTTCAATATGATTTGAACTAACTAGGACTGTGTGCTTATGCAAAGGTGGAAAACAGACAAGGGCAGATAGCTGACTCCCTGGCAAGAGATGAACCACCCTTCGCACAGCAGCCAGGACCCAGGTGAAACCACAGAAAGACAAACACCACGGGGACTCTCTCGTGTGAGGTTCCTTCCTAACTGGGATGAATTGGAGATGAGTGCAAATGGTTGTCAGCAACGGGAATATGGGCATAAAATTACAGTGAGGGGCTGGAGAGATGGTTTAGTGGTTAAGGTGCTTGACTGCAAAGCCAAAGGACCTCGGTTCGATTCCTCAGGACCCATGTAAGCCAGATGCACACAGAGGAAATGGCAAGATGAGCAAGCGTGCTGCTTGCACCAAGCCTGACAGCCTGGGCTGAGGACACTCCAAATGCACCAAAGCAGAAATCCAGAAGATGCTGAGAATGTAACACTAAAATGGAATTAAAGCACACCCACCAAGGCTCAGGGAAGCTTGAGGAAGAGGGATGGAAAGGATGTAACAGGCAGTGTAGAAAGGAATATAGAGACATAACCCTGTCCACAGTGACTGACCACTGCTCTCACAACTCACAACCCACAACTCCACGGTGAATAGCAGCAATCCCACTAAAGAGGGCCCTCAGTGGAATAGGGGCACAGAGGAGGGAAATGATGGTATCAACATATGATATGTCCATACAAAGTTTCTACTTAGTAATTTTTTTTATTTTTTGGTTTTGCGAGGTAGGGTCTCACTCTGGTCCAGGTTGACCTGGAATTCACTATGTAGTCTCAGGGTGGCCTCGAACTCTCGGTGATCCTCCTACCTCTGCCTCCCAAGTGCTGGTATTAAAGGAGTGCGCCACCACACCCAGCTCTACTTTGTAATTTTTTTAAAAAGAAACTGATCTCTGTACAACCTGCATAAGGATGTTTTCTGTAGTAAAACTAAAAAAGCGCTTCACACAAGATACTACGCAGCCTACAGCAGGAAATCTCAAGGCCTGAGGCGGGGTGTTCTGTAATGCTCGCATGCCCACTCACAACACTTGACTTTTTTTTTTCTTCACCCAGCTCCGCACTGTGGGAGTCTGATTTCCGCAGTCTACATCACTTGGGCTTCCTTATTCTGCAGCTTCCCATTGAGACTGGTCAAAGGCAGAAAAGAAGAGGCTCACAGGAGGAGAGAAATGTGAAGTATTTACTCTCTACTTTAATCCCTACCTTCGGTTAGCCAGGGCCTGTTCATGCTTTATTCCCATTAACTGGTGGTTTCCAGTGTGAGCTGATTTACTTGACCATGTCTGGAAATATTTTTGATTAACATTGAACCGGTGGGAGGAGGTGGCCAGTGCACAGACTCCGGAGGTGCTGCCAAACATCCCACATCAGAGAGTTCTCCAGTCAACAATGCCAGTAATGACATCATTGGGAAATCCTGCAGCGTGTGGTCCTTACTCTCGTTCCTCTGCGCCTTGATGTGGTACGCTACCCGTTATAATTAGAGTCAGGTTGTTTTGCCATCCATTTTTAGTTCTCTGGGCATGCTGATGGTATCATAAATCCATCCTTCAGTAGACTCTTCAATTGTTCCTGTTGGGAGCACTACTTCTGACAGGGCCTCTGACTAATTACACATAGAAAATAAAGACCAACATGACAACAGCTATTTGGGTTCATCTTTCCTAAATCCCCTGGCATCCTGTTTCAGCAATGCCAAGCACTTACAGTTACCAGGATGTGCCAGGCTCCTATTAAGAGTTCATGCTTGGGCATCACATTCTCTATTTGAGATGCCTCTCCTTAGATGTCATCCTAATTTGATTTAGTCAGCTCCAGTAAAGCCTTCACAGAACCCCCTCCCAACCCATCCTATTCTCAACCAAACTGACTTGTATGTTCTTGAGCCCCCCCCACTATTTTATCCTGAGTGGGTTCATAATATTGATGACTGTCTATTACACGTGTCTATTGCATGCCGTCTAGGTATCTGCATCTCTTCTGTACCCCGTCACCTAACAGTGTGCCTGACATGTAATAGACACTCAGAACATTTTGAATGTACAAAATCATTCAATCCATTAATTCAACAAATACTTTTTGAGTATGTGTTTTGGTTCTTTTGTTTGTTTTGTTTTGTTTTTCAAGGTAAGGTCTCACTCTAGCCCAAGCTGACCTGGAGTTCACTCTGTAGTCTCAGGGTGGCCTTGAACTCACAGTGATCCTCCTACCTCTGCCTCCCAAGTGCTGGGATTAAAGGCCTGCGCCACCACACCCAGCTGAGTGTGTGTTTTATAGCATCTTGTTCTTAGAACTGGGGATGCAGCTGCTGGGTTATGTATGATCTTCATAACTCACAAATTAAGTGTTAATCCCCACTGTAGAAGTGCTGGGTGGTAGAGCCCAATGTGATTATAGGAGAGATGTGACAAAAGTGAGTTTGGCCTCTTACTGCATCCTTTCTGAAGAGGAAACACAGGTAAGTGTGTTCTGTTGAACTGAAAGAAAGAAGCAACTGACATCACACATCCTCATGCGGGTTTGTGTTTATTATAGTCAGTCCTGGAGCAGTTAAATTTTTCCCTCCTTCACATCTAAGAAAGTCCATCTAGCTAGAGGAAGGTTTTAGTAAAAAACCAAATATTTTTAAAAAATCAAATTATGCACAGTACTCTGATTTCACACAAACACTAAACTATCCCATTGCGGCAATAATATTTCATTTTATCTCTCCAAGAGATTGACTTGATCCTGCTCTGTCTTCAACTCACAGATCCTGACCCACAGGATGGATACCAATGAGCATATTTGCCAGCTATTACCCCATAAACAAAAATCTAAGGAAATATTAGAACTTCTAAAACCTTCTGAGTTTGTTTGGTTGTGGCTGAGTTGGACTTGTAGCCCTAGATTCCAAACCAGTATCTTAAAGAATTAAATAAAAAAAGAACCAGCAGAGGATAACATAGATTAACAAGACCAATACTCTATAGATGTTGGATTTCCCTGCCTTTGTCCACCTGCAGGGTCACCTTATGTTAGTGAACATAGCTATTTCATGTCTCTACCTGTGGAGTGGATTGGTGGGAGTTCCATAGACTAGTGAGTTTCTCATAGTAGTTTAGATTATTGTAATATATCACCCAATCTGCCTTCTTTTGAAGCAATTAATAATGTTATTTAGTACTTGACACTTCTATACAAAGTTGCGTCAAAGGTATTTTTTAATATTGAATAAGTAAATGTGCTGGAAAGAAGTTCCTACTGTGAGTTTGCGCATGTGAGGAGATGAGAGCAAGACAGATCGGTCAAGGACGGAGAGAGAATGTGTGTCAGCACCGAAATTGAAGTCTTGGATCCACATGTAGGTGTCGCATTACTAAACAGGAGAAGATAAAGATGGATATTTTGTCTAGGCTAGGCTCAAAGGTGCCATTCCAATGATTTGAAAATAAACTAGTTTGCAAAAATGAGAGTAACTTAAGAGGCAAGAACTAAGATAGTGGAAACTCAATTTTCACCATGTAGAGAACACTTAGAGGGCATTTCAGTGTGTTCTTTGAAGATATGTAAGAAAACAAAACAAAACAAAAAAACTCAATAAGGTGGTTGAAGCATTCGAAGGTAGATCTCTAAGGAAGCTAGTATGTGTGGGAAAGATTTAGAAGTCAAAGATTCATCTTTGTCACACAGGCTGGGTTCGGATTCCATTTGTGCCAGTGCCTAGCTGTATGAGTGTGAATGGATTTGAGAAACTCTCTAGAAGTCCATTGTTGGGGCATTAAAGAAAGCCGGGCATGGTGGCACAAGTCCGGAAGGCCAGCACTCAGGAGGCAGAAGCAGTAGGATCACTGCGAGTTCAAGGCCGGCCTGGTTTATACAGTGGAGAACCACGCCTGACAGAGAGCTATAGAATGAGCGATTGTCCTCAAAGGAAACCAAACAAAAGCACCCAATGAGGAAATGCATGGGAAATAGTCATCTTTCTGTCTGGCTCATGAGAACCATTTGTCATGACTGCTATTGTTGCCTCCATGACTGTCATTATTACTATGCAGATCTGTCTCCTTCGTGGGTCATGTTCTTGCGTGTTTGTGTTTTCCC
The DNA here is from genome assembly GCA_036365145.1 of Orientallactaga sibirica. Lineage (NCBI taxonomy): Eukaryota > Metazoa > Chordata > Mammalia > Rodentia > Dipodidae > Orientallactaga > Orientallactaga sibirica. Next base: position 337,218 of record JAEOAD010002805.1, read on the forward strand.
CCTCACGGTTTACCCAACCTTATTTTCTACCGTAGGCAATAATTAATCCGGTTAGCACTCAGATCAGAAAACCCAATTGCTTCAAAACCTGGATTCCATATGCTTTTGTGATGTTTCTTATGGAAGAATGGTTCCCACTGGAAACGATTTTATATCCTACCTTTCAAACATGACGGAGGTCATTGGAACATCTGGTGTGAAGCCACAACTATGTCCTAACATAAATGTAGTTTTTTTTTAAATCTCAACGATTATCTTTTTATCCTTTTATTTCAAAGAAACGAGTATTCTTCCTCTTCTCTGATGTCACCTTTCCTCAAGGTCCTAATAGTCTTGAGAAAATTGTTCCCACATTTCACATACTCTTTCTATTGATGATTTAAAAAAAAAAATCACAACATGTCTTTATGATTTGTATAAGAAGTGGTACATACAAATGCCCAAATGGAAAAGATAAAATAGAAAGTCTCTGAAAATTCTACAACCTAGAATCACCATAATTGGTATATGATCATGATTTAACTAGCTCTTAAAATGTCTGCACATGGAAAGAACAAGGAAGATATATCTCCTTAAACTCAAATAACTTATAAATCAAAAGACTAAATTTGGACTGGAGAGATAGCTTAGTGGTTAAGGTGCTTGCCTGCAAAAATCTAAGGACCCAGGTTCAAGTCCCCAGGACCCACATAAGCCAGATGCACAAGGTGGTGCATGCTTCTGGAGTTCATTTGCAGTGGCTGGAGTTCCTGGAATGCCCATTTCTCTCTCTCTCTCTCTCTCTCTCTTTATCTGCCTCTTTCTCTCTCTCTCTAGTAAACAAATAAGTAAAAATATTTTTAAGAGACTAAATTTATTTTTATTTGAAACCCACAGACAGATACAAATGAAACTTAAAGAATTAGTGAACTTTAGGTAAATGTTTCCTTTTTTAAAATAAAAGTAGAGGCTGGAGAGATGGCTTAGTGGTTAAGGTGTTTGCCTATAGAGCCAAAGGACCCAGGTTCAATTTCCCAGTATCCACATAAGCCAGATGCACAAGGTGGTGCATGTGTCTGGAATTTGTTTGCAGTGGCCAGAGGCCCTGGCACATCCATTCTCTCTGTCTCTCTCTCTCTCTTAAATAAATAAAAATGAAATATTTTTTTTAATGTTAAAAGTATTTTTATTTGAGAGCATGAGAAGAAGTGAGCGAGAGAGAGAATGGGCATGCCAGTGCCACCTTGTGAGTATGTGTGACCTTACATGCTTACATCACCTTGTGTGTCTGGCTTATGTAGGACCTGGAGAGTCAAACATGGGTCCTTAGACTTCGCAGGCAAGTGCCTTAACCACTAAGCCATCTGTTCAGCCCAATAAAAGTACTTCTTAAGAAAAACACTAAAGTTTGAGAGGGAGATAAAGAGTTTGAAATTTCTGCTTCTGGCACACATAGAATTACAGGTACATTACTACTATAAGCAATGTAGGAAAATGATTTCTGACAAACATTGTGTTGGTAGGAATAAGGAAAGATTGATTTGGGCTCACAGTTTCAGGGAAATCAATTGGTGGTTGACTCCATTACTCTCAAGAGTGTGGTGAGGCCCAGCATTGTGGGAGAAGGGTGTGATGAAGGAGACAAATTCATCTCATGGAATCCTGTCAGCAGAGTGAGACAGACAGGGCCCAGGGCAATATCCATCTGTAGTAGACAGCTTCGGGTCACTGGGATGAACCTCCAGACCAGACACAGTAACGGGAAGAAGGAAATTTATTGAAGATTCAGGGAAAGTTCCATAATGGCAGAAGAAATTGGCCCCCTTTCACAGATGCAAGCAAAGAAAGAGAAAAAATAAATTAAATAAAATAAATAAAACAATCCACCACCAGCAGCTAAACAAGCATACTCCAGGAACCCCAAGCACTTTGCACATCTTTAGATTGGAATTCTGGGTCCACCCCACGCCTTAGAGCTGGACCCCAGGACCCTCCCACAGTGACACCAACTTACAAGCTTTATTGATTGGGGGAACATCTATTCAAACTACCAGACCATCCTTCAAAACATGCCCCCAGACATCTACTTCCTCCAGCCAGGCCCCACCTTCTAGTTTCCACTAAATCTTAATGATGCCGTCCAATTATGAATGCAACAATGCATTCATTTACATAGAGCCCTTAGGATCCAATCCACTCCCATAAGCCACCCTGAAGTTTGGTTGAGAACCAGACAGAGAGCTATAGAGTGAGACATTGTTCTCAAAGGACACCAAACAAAAGCACCAAACGAAGAAATGCATGGGAAATAGTCATCTTTCTGTCTGGCTCGTGGGAACCATTTGTCATCACTGCTGTTGCTGCCGCTGTGACTGTCGTTACTGTCTCCTTCGTGGGTCATGTTCATGCGTGCTGGTGTTTTCTCCTTCATGGTTTACCCAACCTTATTTTCTACCATAGGCAACAATTAATCAGATTAGCACTCAGATCCGAAATCCCAATTGCTTCAAAACCTGGATTCCATATGCTTTTTTTTTTTTTTTTTTTTTTTTTTTTTTTTTTTTTAGACAGAAGCTCATGTACTCCAGGCTTGCTTTAAACCTCCTGTGTAACTGTGCGTGATCTTGACGATCAGATCCTTCTGCCTCTACTCCCAAGTGCTGGGGTTATAGGCATGTACCATCCCGCCCAATTTATTTTCTTTTTTTAAAAAATATGTATTTATTTGACAGAGAAAGATAGAGAGAGACAGAGAGAGAGAGAGAATGGGTGCACCAGGGACTCCAGACACTGAAATGAACTCCAGACACATGTGCCCCCTCATGCATCTGACTAACGTGGGTCCTGGGAAATCGAACCTGGGTCCTTTGGCTTTGCAGACAAATGCCTTAACCTCTAAGCCACTCCTCCAGTCCTTTCTTTTCCTTTTTTTTTTTTTTTTTAAGTTTAAACAAAGACACCAGCAAGAATACCAAAACATACTCCTAGAAGCCATAAGTGGTGGATGAAAACCCAATACTGGTTATAGGCTATCATCCTATGAGTTGCTGGCCAGCCCGTGGAGGCAGTTGTGACTGCTGTTGGCCGCACACCAGAGCTACGTGGTAAGTCCTAATTGCTGAAGAGATGTTAGTCCGGATCTCCCAAGAATCGGGCATCCAAAGCAGACTCCATGCACAGAAAGGTAGGGTGATGAAGGGATGCATAGGTCATATTTATGAGAGAAAAGGAGAGAGCCAGAGGACACTGGATGAACTGTAAGATTTTTACATAGAAGAGAAGGAAGGATGTCAAAGGAAGGAAGTCAGTTCAGGTCTTGAGCTATATATAATGCATGTCTTAGAAAATTTTGACAAAGTTGGTGGGAGTCTTCTGGCTAATGCTGTCCATCGGAGGACGTTCACAACTCCCAGGGATGCGTCTGCTTGAGCATCTGTCTGTCAGTAGGGGCATCTGAAGGAAAAGCATGACCTCTTCCCAAAATGGTAGCGAATTTGGGAGCAGAAAGGTGGGGGCTTCCATCAGCTCCACTACTGCACTGGGGTTTCTAGAAGAGCATCTTTGTGGCAGTCACAGATGGGATTGTATTTATTTCCCATTTCCTCTCAAAAGGATGGTACAGAAATAAAAGGAAAAAAAAACACAGCAAACAGGAAAGGAGAACAACTTTTGTCAATATTTTGGATCTGGAGAGAAGGTGGCAATGGACACAGTGTACCAGAGAAAGCTGAAGCGTAGACCAATCACATGAGAAATGAATATTCTCATGAGGGCAATGGTCCCTCTTAAGCGGAGGGTGGATTGAAGCTGATTACAAGTGGTTAAAGCAGGCAGTTGAAGGTCACCCAACCCAGGTCACCATAAGGACTCCTGTCTGCCGAGGTGCCGGAACCAGGCAGAATGACTCTGGGTGTGGGGACGTCAGGGACACCGTGTAGGTGGAGTTGCCACAAACCTCTTTAAAGAAACATGAAATCCATTCCTTCAACTTTCTCGACATAGCCCAATAGGCATGCTTAGGCCTTTTTCAATACCAGCTCACAACTGGAGAAATCTATCCGATGAAAATTACCAGTTGTAAAGAAAAAAAAAAAAAAAACCTTCAAAGAAAGGAGCAAGTCTTTCTTAATCACTCCTCAGTGAAGCATATCCAATATCCAGGCTTCACTGATGCACGTTGAGTCCCAGTTCACGTCTGGGTGCCTTGCTCGACGTGAGATGGTTATTACACATTTGAAGAACGTCTCTAACACAAAAGATGGAGGAGAAGAGACACAAAATAATCATGGAAGTAAACAGCCAAAGCAGTAAGTCTTCAAGAAAGTGAATAACTCAGAGAGAGAAGAGAAAACATCATCTGCATGAATCGAGAACACACGTGTGTAAAACTACACCCAGACTCTTCGAAGAACAAATTCCTTTAAGTTTTTGTTATCATGTGGCAGATGTCAAAATTTCCAAAAGAAAGTTAATAGATATCCAAGTAGATTTAGATTTCTAACTAATTAGAAGATGGAAGAGATGAAATTATACGCAACCAGTGGTTTTTTTCATTGTTGGGGATCAAATGCAAAGCTGTGGGCATGCCGGGCAAGCACTCTCTCAGTGAGCTGCATCCCCAGTCCCCCTCAGTTTTTTTGACATAGTCTTGTGATATACCTTAAACTGGCCTGGAATATCAATCTTCCTGCTTCCAATTCTTCTCAAGTGCTGGGATTAGAGGGGGGGAGTACCATGCCCAGCCTAAAGGGTTCTTTTTCTTTTTCTCTTATTATTGAAACATACAACTTTTCAGATTGAAGGATTTAGACACTGATCACACATTGACCAGAAATATGATCTTCTATCTGACAGAGGGTTGTGGCTGTCTAGATCAAGGGTAGAGATAATGTTCTTTGGAATGTTTGAAAACCAAACTGGTAAAATACTTTACAACAAAACACTAGAAAACAGTAGAGTGATTTTCTTTTTGTTTGTTTGTTTGCTCAAGAGAGAAGCTCTATTTCCAGTGTTAAAAATTTTTAGCACTTACTACATGAAAGTTGTATATACTTGTTGGTTATTATATGATATACCATTCACTATAAGCATATCTGGGTCCTCAATGTTTACCATTTCTTTGAGTAAAAACATGTTAAATCAACTGGGTGTAATGGCGCACGCCTTTAATCCCAGCGCTTGGGAGGCAGAGGTAGGAGGATCACTGTGAGTTCCAGGCCACCCTGAGACTACATAGAGAATTCCAAGTCAGCCAGGGCTAGAGTGAAACCCTTCCTTGAAAAATCAAAAAAAAAAAAAAAAAAAGTAAAATCCCTTTTTATAAAAACATATGGTGCTGTAGTTCCCTTCTCATTGCTGGGACAAATACCCACCAAAAGCAGCTTATAGGAGGAAAGGGTTTATTCCAGGCTTACAGTTTCCAGGGGAAGCTTCATCATGGCGGAAGAAACCAGCTCAGGTCATCACACATCCACAGCAGAGAGAAAACACAGTAAGCACGAGCTGACTCTGAACACGTGCCTAGGGCTGCACTCCACTTCTGGATCTGCCCTTGGTGATATACTTCGTGCAGCAGGGCTCCTCCTCCCACAGGCTCCAAGCTGAGGACCAAGTAGAAAACTTAATGCCAAACGCCTGAGGCTATGGGGGACATTTTTACATTCAAACCACCACACATAGCTTTACCATCATCTGTACTTAACCTGCTGGGCAATAAAACAGAAGTATTAATTTTCCCCAGCTAACTGTACTGTGTGACCATTGATGGGCCTTTTCCCATTTCTCCTTCCCACTTACTCTTCCTACATGCTGGGAAACACCATCATCTACTCAGGTCTCTGCCATCACCTGTTTTCAGAGCGAGATCATACAGGGTCTTTCTGTGCCTGGCTTGTTTCACTTAACATAATGTCCTCCATTTGCAACCATGTTGTTGGAAATGACAGGATTTCACCCTTTTGTGCCTGAATAATATTCCCTAGTGCACACATGTGTCTCTTTCCTTTGTACATTCATCAACTGATGGGCACTTACACTGATCCCATGGCTTGGCTCTCACAAATAATGCTGCAATAAACATGAGAGTTCAGATGTTCCATTAGCAAGCTGATTTCATTTCCTTTGAATATATAACCAGTAATGGTGTTGCAGGATCATACAATGCTTCTCTTCCTAGTCTGTGCCCCCCTTTATTGCAACCTCTGTTCTGATTTCCATAATGGCTGTACTAATTTATATTCCCACCGAGAGCAGAGGAGGAGAGTTCTTTTTCTACCTCCTTGCTAGGAAAGATGTCTTTTGATAATAGCCAGTTTAACTGGAGTGAGACAACATCTCATTATGGTTTGGATTTTCATTTTCCCCATGACTAATGATGGTGAACAGCTTTTCATGTATCTGTTCTAGAAGAAAAACAAGGGACAGAGATGCATTCCAAAGACATACCTAAGAGAGTTGAAAGTTGTTACCTTGGGTGTGGGGGCGGGTCAAAGGAATTGGGAGTGGAAATGGAGCAAGCAAAAATGAAAATTCAGTACAAGAGTGAATGTTTAGAATGTCCAGTAAAGCTGTTCCGATCATCTATGAGGAAAATCCTGACATGACTTCAACTCTCTCCATGCCAACACTTAATACGAAGATACACAGTTCTTATAAAATATTTAAGAAACTGATCCAAGAGTTTTATAGCCGCTTAAACTGTTTTGCAACTAAGAAGGCCATACAAATACCTTTATTTATTAGAGAGAGAGAAAGAGAGAGAGAAAATGGGTATGGCAGGGCCTCTAGCCACTGTAAATGAACTCCAGACACATATGCCACGATATGCATCTGGCTTACATGGGTACTGGGATATTGAACCTGGGTCGTTAGGCTTCGCAGGCAAGTGCCTTCACCACTAAGCCATCTCTTCAGCCCCAACAAATATCCTTTAACATCTACAAGAACTGAAGTCATGAGGATTCCATGAGCCCCTTGAAGAAGTGACACCCATCCAATCAAATTAGAAGTGAAGAATCTCTAGCTAAGAGAGTGCCAGAAAACAGTGAAGCCGTTGAGTGGGTGAGACTGAGGCAAATTGTGAGGATAATGGTCCAGAACAGAGGAGAAATACTGTAAGTGAAAATAATGCAGAAAAGAAACAGAGAAGGCTAGTAATGGAGATTTGCCTCCCCATACGACCAGGGTAAAAGCGACCATGTGAGCACTGCAAGTTCAACTGTACTTCATGGCATAAAAATAAGATCTGAGATTAAAAAAAAAATGCTGCAAATGAAAAGGCCAGTTGACGTCTAGGAGGCAGGTTAGCAGAGAGAGAAAATATGCTAATTTTGCCATTACTCGGAGTGGCTTCAGACCAGTTTTCTTAAAGTCATTCAACAAACATGCCATAGGGCAAATTGGCTCTTTGTGGATCTATTCAGGGAGTTCGTTTTGGGAAAATATACTCTTGGTGAATTAACCCTGCTTCTGCTTGAGTAGGAAAACAGAAATTACTGCAGAAAATAAGATGAAATAGTCTCTCTCCACCTAACATTTATTTATAAAATGTATTAAAGCAACAGGTGACTGCTTCCTCAGATAGCATAAATATACATATTGCACAAAAGGATATCATCATTTGTTGTAGGGTACATGAAAATATTTTTACTAATACACAGGATAAATAAGTATGTGCACACCTTTAATCCCAGCACACGGGAGGCAGAGGTCGGAAGATCACTATGAGTTCGAGGCCAGCCTGGGACTACAGAATGATTTCCAGGTTAGCCTGGAAACGCTACCTTGAAAAAGCAAACAAACCAAAAAAGTATGTCATGGGCTGGAGAGATGGCTCCTGTGTTCAGTTCCCAAGCACTCACATAAAGCTGGAAGCACAAAGTGGTACATGCAGCTGAAGGTCTTTACAGTGGCAGGAGGCCCTGGGATGCCCATTTTCACACACACTCTTTCTGTCTCTATCTTTCTGTCTGCAAATAAATAAATTTTTAAGTATGTCTAGTGTTACTCCTATTTTTTTAGCTTCTTTAAGTATTATCCAATATGATTAGAAATAATAGAAGTAGTAAGATGTAATTTTGCCTAAGGTTTAGGGTTGTCGAGGAAAATCCCGAGAGAATTAAATGAAATGTATTCTACAAAAGAATAAAGCACCAGATGGTGGAGTTCAACTGTAACTATCAGACAACAATAATCTTTCTTTTTCTAAAGAATATTTTATTTTTAATTATTTACTTATTAGAGACAGAGGGAGAGAGAGAATGAGAATGGGCATGCTAGGGCCTCTAGCCACTGCAAACAAACTCCAGATGCATGTGCCACCATGTGCATCTGGCTTACGTGGGACCTGGGGAATTGAACTTGGGTCCTTAGGCTTCGCAGGCATGTACCTTAACCACTTAGCCATCTCTCCAGCTCAGAAAACAATAATCTTTCTATATAGAAATAAGACCTAATGGGAGAGAAGTCTCCATGTACACTAGCAACCATGCTTGAATGGTTAGGAATAATTTAAAAATGGTCAAAATATAAGTGAATAGAACTTTCAAAATGCCATTAAAAGACACAAAAAAAGACCCTAGTAACTGAACAGGCATACTATGATTTGGACTAGTAAGATTCACAAATACCCACCAAAAGCAGCTTATAGGAGGAAAGGGTTTATTCCAGGCTTACAGTTTCAGGGAAGCTTCATCATGGCGGAAGAAACCAGCTCAGGTCATCACACATCCACAGCAGAGAGAAAACACAGTAAGCACGAGCTGACTCTGAACACGTGCCTAGGGCTGCACTCCACTTCTGGATCTGCCCTTGGTGATATACTTCGTGCAGCAGGGCTCCTCCTCCCACAGGCTCCAAGCTGAGGACCAAGTAGAAAACTTAATGCCAAACGCCTGAGGCTATGGGGGACATTTTTACATTCAAACCACCACACATAGCTTTACCATCATCTGTACTTAACCTGCTGGGCAATAAAACAGAAGTATTAATTTTCCCCAGCTAACTGTACTGTGTGACCATTGATGGGCCTTTTCCCATTTCTCCTTCCCACTTACTCTTCCTACATGCTGGGAAACACCATCATCTACTCAGGTCTCTGCCATCACCTGTTTTCAGAGCGAGATCATACAGGGTCTTTCTGTGCCTGGCTTGTTTCACTTAACATAATGTCCTCCATTTGCAACCATGTTGTTGGAAATGACAGGATTTCACCCTTTTGTGCCTGAATAATATTCCCTAGTGCACATGTGTCTCTCGTTTCCTTTGTACATTCATCAACTGATGGGCACTTACACTGATCCCATGGCTTGGCTCTCACAAATAATGCTGCAATAAACATGAGAGTTCAGATGTTCCATTAGCAAGCTGATTTCATTTCCTTTGAATATATAACCAGTAATGGTGTTGCAGGATCATACAATACTTCTCTTCCTAGTCTGTGCCCCCCTTTATTGCAACCTCTGTTCTGATTTCCATAATGGCTGTACTAATTTATATTCCCACCGAGAGCAGAGGAGGAGAGTTCTTTTTTCTACCTCCTTGCTAGGAAAGATGTCTTTTTGATAATAGCCAGTTTAACTGGAGTGAGACAACATCTCATTATGGTTTGGATTTTCATTTTCCCCATGACTAATGATGGTGAACAGCTTTTCATGTATCTGTTCTAGAAGAAAAACAAGGGACAGAGATGCATTCCAAAGACATACCTAAGAGAGTTGAAAGTTGTTACCTTGGGTGTGGGGGCGGGTCAAAGGAATTGGGAGTGGAAATGGAGCAAGCAAAAATGAAAATTCAGTACAAGAGTGAATGTTTAGAATGTCCAGTAAAGCTGTTCCGATCATCTATGAGGAAAATCCTGACATGACTTCAACTCTCTCCATGCCAACACTTAATACGAAGATACACAGTTCTTATAAAATATTTAAGAAACTGATCCAAGAGTTTTATAGCCGCTTAAACTGTTTTGCAACTAAGAAGGCCATACAAATACCTTTATTTATTAGAGAGAGAGAAAGAGAGAGAGAAAATGGGTATGGCAGGGCCTCTAGCCACTGTAAATGAACTCCAGACACATATGCCACGATATGCATCTGGCTTACATGGGTACTGGGATATTGAACCTGGGTTATTAGGTTTCGCAGGCAAGTGCCTTCACCACTAAGCCACCTCTCCAGCCCCAACAAATACCCTTTAACATCTACAAGAACTGAAGTCATGAGGATTCCATGAGCCCCTTGAAGAAGTGACACCCATCCAATCAAATTAGAAGTGAAGAATCTCTAGCTAAGAGAGTGCCAGAAAACAGTGAAGCCGTTGAGTGGGTGAGACTGAGGCAAATTGTGAGGATAATGGTCCAGAACAGAGGAGAAATACTGTAAGTGAAAATAATGCAGAAAAGAAACAGAGAAGGCTAGTAATGGAGATTTGCCTCCCCATATGACCAGGGTAAAAGCGACCATGTGAGCACTGCAAGCTCAACTGTACTTCATGGCATAAAAATAAGATCTGAGATTAAAAAAAAAATGCTGCAAATGAAAAGGCCAGTTGACGTCTAGGAGGCAGGTTAGCAGAGAGAGAAAATATGCTAATTTTGCCATTACTCGGAGTGGCTTCAGACCAGTTTTCTTAAAGTCATTCAACAAACATGCCATAGGGCAAATTGGCTCTTTGTGGATCTATTCAGGGAGTTCGTTTTGGGAAAATATACTCTTGGTGAATTAACCCTGCTTCTGCTTGAGTAGGAAAACAGAAATTACTGCAGAAAATAAGATGAAATAGTCTCTCTCCACCTAACATTTATTTATAAAATGTATTAAAGCAACAGGTGACTGCTTCCCTCAGATAGCATAAATATACATATTGCACAAAAGGATATCATCATTTGTTGTAGGGTACATGAAAATATTTTTACTAATACACAGGATAAATAAGTATGTGCACACCTTTAATCCCAGCACACGGGAGGCAGAGGTCGGAAGATCACTATGAGTTCGAGGCCAGCCTGGGACTACAGAATGATTTCCAGGTTAGCCTGGAAACGCTACCTTGAAAAAGCAAACAAACCAAAAAAGTATGTCATGGGCTGGAGAGATGGCTCCTGTGTTCAGTTCCCAAGCACTCACATAAAGCTGGAAGCACAAAGTGGTACATGCAGCTGAAGGTCTTTACAGTGGCAGGAGGCCCTGGGATGCCCATTTTTCACACACACTCTTTCTGTCTCTATCTTTCTGTCTGCAAATAAATAAATTTTTAAGTATGTCTAGTGTTACTCCTATTTTTTTAGCTTCTTTAAGTATTATCCAATATGATTAGAAATAATAGAAGTAGTAAGATGTAATTTTGCCTAAGGTTTAGGGTTGTCGAGGAAAATCCCGAGAGAATTAAATGAAATGTATTCTACAAAAGAATAAAGCACCAGACGGTGGAGTTCAACTGTAACTATCAGACAACAATAATCTTTCTTTTTCTAAAGAATATTTTATTTTTAATTATTTACTTATTAGAGACAGAGGGAGAGAGAGAATGAGAATGGGCATGCTAGGGCCTCTAGCCACTGCAAACAAACTCCAGATGCATGTGCCACCATGTGCATCTGGTTTACGTGGGACCTGGGGAATTGAACTTGGGTCCTTAGGCTTCGCAGGCATGTACCTTAACCACTGAGCCATCTCTCCAGCTCAGAAAACAATAATCTTTCTATATAGAAATAAGACCTAATGGGAGAGAAGTCTCCATGTACACTAGCAACCATGCTTGAATGGTTAGGAATAATTTAAAAATGGTCAAAATATAAGTGAATAGAACTTTCAAAATACCATTAAAAGACACAAAAAAAGACCCAAGTAACTGAACAGGCATACTATGATTTGGACTAGTAAGATTCAACATCAAAAATTTTCATTTCTTCTTGAGAGTACCTACAGATATTTTCAAAATTCCAATATAGGCTGGGCATGGTGGCATATCCCTTTAATCTCAGCACTTGGGAGGCCAAGTAGAAGGATCACTGAGAGTCTGAGGCCAGTTTGAGACTACATAGTGGATTCCAGGTCAGCGTGGGCTAGAGCAAGACCCTACCTCAAAAACCAAGAGAAGAGCCGGGCGTGGTGTCACACGCCTTTAATCCCAGCATTTGGGAGGCAGAGGTAGGAGGATCGTGGAGAGTTTGAGGCCACCCTGAGACTATATAGTTAATTCCAGGTCAGCCTGGACCAGACCCTACCTCGAAAAACAAACAAACAAAAAAACAAAAACAAAACAAACAAAAAAAAAACAAGATAAGGGCTGGAGAGATGGCTTTGCGGTTAAGGCACTTGCCTGCAAAGGACTCATGGTCAACTCTCCAGGTCCCATATAAACCAGATATACAATGATGCAAGCACGCAAGGTCACACATGCACACGGGGGGGGGCACATACATCTGGAGTTTGATTGCAGTGGCTGAAGGCCCTGGCATGCCAATTCTTTCTCTCTTGCTATCTCATTCTCTCACATTAAAAAAAAAAAAGAAAAGATTGAAAAATCCCAATATACACATTGTTTGGCAGGATCATCTAGTTGAAATTAGACAAGTTGGAACACAAAATAAACATGTAAGAATCACCAGGGCATCTTGGGAGATGAGTCATGAGGGGGGATGAGACTTACTAACTATTAATATGTAATGTTAAAATAGTGTCATACTAACACTAATTCATACATAGAGAGGGGACTCAATGGAAAAAATGGGAAATAGATCCAAATATAGAAATTTAGTCCAACATCAAGATTTTATTTTAAAACATTGGGGGGAGCTGGAGAGATGGCTTAGTGGTTAAGGCTCTTACGTGAGAAGCCTAGGGACCCAGGTTCAATTTCCTAGCACCCCTATAAGCCAGATGGTTCATTTGCAGAGGCTGGAGGCCCTGACGTGCCCATTTTTGTCTCTCTGTTTATCTGCTTCTCTCTCATAAATAAATAAATAAATAAATAAATAAATAAATAAATAAATAAATAAATTTGTTTAAAACATTGGGGAAAATGGATGAACAACTACTGTAGGCTGAATTAATGGTCCTCAAAATACCTAAGTCCTTATTCCTGGGGGTCAATAAATGGCAAATAGGATGTTGTAGGCGTTATCTTTTTTAAACTGTCTTCATATGGTACAATATATATTTACCCATCAATTTGTGTTGTTTGCAGTCACCAGCTGTTCAGTAATTGGTTACAGCAGTCACAAGAAACTAATGCAGAAGCTGTCTGAAAATTAAGTTGCATTTCTCCCTTCTTTGCACCGAAGAAAATTATTGCATTATTGCATTCTAGAAGAATAACATGAGAATTAAAAAAAAAAATCTTACAGTAGGGAAGTATGAAAAATAACCCAGAATCCTTGAAACAAGATAAACTTAACTCTATAATATATATATATATATATATATATATATTTACATACAGATGTATATAGTTACACATATCTGTATCATATATTTACATATATAATGTATATAATATGAACATAGTACATATGCATATACATAGATATATGTGCAGTTAAATCTGAACAGCAAAGCTCCAACTAAGTGAGAAGATAAGCCATATCTTATCTTTCTTCCCACTACCCCAGGAAAAGATTTCCCCCAGAAAATATATTTTGGAGTAGTTATTATATAGAACAGAACCATTCTCATAGAATATAAAACATTCCTGTCAGAAAGAAAGAACTCCCCTCTAGGAAGATACATATTTTTAAATGGACAATACAAAAATATAGTCACAGGAGAGGAAATCCAAATGCTTTCAACATATGGAATGACAGTCTCCTATACTCAGCATTTCTGTGTATAAATATGACACACCTGCGAGAATAGATTTATTCCATCAAGGACCCATTTCAGACTTCTGATTTCCAACACCATGCTGTCATAAATCTGTGTTGTTTCTTTTTAATATTTTATTTATTTGCTTATTTGAGATAAACAGAGAAGCAGAGAGAGAGAGAGAGAGAGGAAAATGGTCACACCAGGGTCTCTAACCACTGCAAACAAACTCTAGACACATGTGCCACCTTGTGCATCTAGCTTATGTGGGTACTGAGGAAGTGAACCTGGGTCCTTTGGCTTTGCAGGCAAGCTCCTTAACAGCTAAGCAATCTTTCTAGCCCCCCAAATCTGTGTTGTTTTAAGACTGTGAGTTTTGGGGGATTTATGGCAGCATCAATGGAAACAAGGGACCAGGATTAATTAAACTTTGGTGACCCACACAGTGAAATACCATGCAACCATGATAGAAGGAGGAAGAGACTGGCTGTGCACTAACATGGAACAACCTCTGGAATATACATTAAGTGAAAAAAGCAAGAAATGGGTCAACAGGTATGATATCCCACCTGTTGTGAGGATGTTGTAAAAGGCAGTTATACAGTGCTGGTCAGGGTGGTCACCTCAGGTAAGTGAGGTAAACAACCCAAAAGCAGTCCACACTACTTAGCCTTTCAATTTACAAGGAAATAATACATAGCTTATTTCAAAATGAAGAAATGGGGCTAGAGGAATGGCTTAGTGATCAAGATGCTTGCCTGCAAAGCCTAAGAACCCATGTTCAACTCTCCAGATCCCTCATAAGCCAGATGCACAAGGTGATACAAGCAAACAAGGTCACACATGTACACAATATGGATCATGCATCTGGAGTTAAATTGCAGTGGCTGGAAGCCTTAGCATGCCAATATTCTCTCTCTCTCTTTCTCTCTAATAAAAATAAAATAAAATAAAATAAAATAAAATAAAATAAAATTAAATAAAATAAAAAATAAAGAAATGGGGTTTTTACCATGGAAGCTGCCCTTGGCTCCTCAATGGATCAGACCTCTGTGTGAGACACTCAGGAAACTTGCATTTCTCCATTGTGACCAGGAATTACTATAACCAATATGTCATACTTTATAATTTTTTAAAACTTTTTTTGTTTATTATTATTTTTTATTTGAGAATAACAGAGAGAGAAAAGAGGAGAGAGAGAGAGAGAGAGAGAGAGAGAGAGAGAGAGAATGGGCACACGAGGGCCTCCAACCACTGCAAATGAACTCCAGACGCATGTGCCACCTTGTGCATCTGGCTTACGTGGGTATTGGGGAATCGAGCCTCAAACCAGGGTCCTTAGGCTTCACAGGCAAGTGCTTAACCACTAAGTCATCTCTCCAGTCCACTTTATAATTTCTTTTGTTGTGGTTATTGTTGGTTGCTTGGCTTGTTTTTCAGACAAGATCATTATATCTTGCCCAGGCTGGCCTTGAACTCATGATCCTCTTGCCTCAGCCTCCTGGGTCCTAGGATCCCCGCTGTGCACCCCAGTGTGTGGCATTGTAACCTCATAATGAACATACGCTTCTGAAAACAAATAATTCTTGGTCTCTCAGAATTTGGCGAATGATTTTCTTACCCACCACTTGAAGTTTCACTAATGTTTCAATCATTTCCTACCACAGCATGTGTGGGACTTAATGATACTTTAGTAAAGATTTACTGAATGAAGAACTAGTGTTCTCATTTGGGTCTTGTATGTCCCCCAAGGGTCATGAGTGAATGTCATACTCACCAGCTCCGTGCTATCAACACATGGTAGAACCACTGAAATGTGGGGCAGCCTAGGAGCTCCTCTGATAACCAGGGTTGTATTTGAAGGGGATTGTTGGACCCCAGTCTGTTCCTCTCTCTTTCCTCATCTCTTCAATGAGGTGAGCATGGAGGCTCCTCTCATGGTATGCTGCCTCTCCATGAGCTTAGAATTGATGGGCCAATCGACAATGCATTGAAATATCCAAAGGAAATGAGCCAAAATTAAACCCTGTCTCTTTAAAAACTGAAGGCATGTCTGTAAGAACAGAGAGCTGGACTACCACAGATGGATTCGTGGAGGACTGAGGCCGCGAGGTTCACAATATGATTTCTAAAAATAACTCATTCTAAAATGAAAACCATGAGCAAAACCATAAAAAAATAAAGGACATTATTCAAAGACACATAAATGTCTAGCTATAAATAACTAACCTTGTAACACAGAACTCGATTAAATCACAGCTAAATCCAGTCCCTTAGCTTTCTTTATCCACAGAAAAAAAAAGTTTCAACTATTTTTCAGCTCATGGTGCTAAGATCCCTGGACCATGTTCACAGATTGAAGCCATTTAGCACAGGGCTCGCCTTTGTACAGCTGTCCCTAATGTCAGCTGTCACCGAGGGCCTTTAGTTCACAGGCTTCCCTGTTTGCTCTCTGGAGTTCACTGTTGCTATTTCTTGCCATGTCTGGTTCCCACTGAAGCTCTTGGTTTCTCTTATTTCCCCGAGCAACTGAATAACGGCGAACAGAAGCATTTCCCTATATTCCTGGTGACCCCATAACTCCACACAAACAGAAAGAATTGTCCCAGGGAAAGTAATGTTCACAGAGAAGGAAACTTGTTCACTAAAGGCAGTATGATTTTCAAATACTGGGCATAAGCCCAGCTCCTTTGCTGTTCGGTAGAGCCATTTAAAAAAAAATTATTTGTATTTACTTATTTATTTATTTATTTGAGAGACAGAGAGAGAGAGAGAGAGAGAGAGAGAGAGAGAGAGAGAGGATGGGCATGCCAGGACCTCTAGCCACTGTAAATGAACTCTAGATGCACTTTGTGCATCTGGCTTTATGTGAGTTCTGGGGAATAGAAACCAGGTCTTTAGGCATTGTAGGCAAGCGCCTTAACCACTGAGCAATCTCTCCAGCCCAGGTGGAGCCATTTGACTGGATTCTCTGGCCAGTGGCTATCCAGACCCAGCGAATGCCAAAACTGGACAGGGTAAGGAAGCCACTACATTGTAAGAAGCCTAGTGTATTGGTCACTTTCCTCATTGCCGTGACAAATGTGGGACAAACAGTAACTGAAGAGTGAAAGGATATATTTTGGCTTGTGGTTTGAGAGGCCACAGTCCTTGATGGTGAGGAAGGCATGGGGACAGGAGCATCCACAGTCCTTCATGGTGAGGAAGGCATGGGGACAAGAGAAATTCCATTTCCTTGGGGTGTATTATCTCAATAGTCTGATAGCCAGAGAGGGCCAGAGTGTCTCTCTTTTTTTTTTTTAATTATTGTTTATTGACTTTTATCAGAGTGTCTCTTTAGAATATTTTCATTCCTGGGCGGGAGAGATGGCTTAGCAGTTAAGGTGCTTGCCTACAAAACCTGAGAACTCATGTTCTACTCTCCAGGTCCTACGTAAGCCAGATGCACAAAGGTGATGCAAGTGCAAGGTCGTACGTGCCCACTAGGTGGTGCCAGCATATGGAGTCGGATTACAGTGGCTGAGGCCGTGGTGCACCAATTCTCCCTGTGTCTCTCTCTAAAAACTTTTTAAAAAAGAATATTTTCATTCTTGTCAGCATTTATGTATTTTTTTGTGAGGGGAGGGGGCTGAGATAAGGTCTCACAATATGTTACCTGGGCTAGGCTGGTACTTGCTGTGTGCTAACCAACCAGGCTGGTCTCAAACTCCTGATCCTGCTGAGCGCTGGGAGTTTAGGTACATAACCACCATACCAAGCACATTTATGGTTTTCAATATTCACATGAGAATTTTTTAAAATATTTATTTATTTATTTATTTATTTATTTATTTATTTATTTACAAGGAGAGAGAGGTTGCTGCAAACGAACTCCAGATGCATGCACCACCTTGTGCATCTGGTTTTGCATGGGTACTGGGGAATTGAACCCAGGTCATTAGGCTTTGCAGGCAAGCACCTTAACTACTGCACAATCTCTCCAGCCCTGATTTTAGAATCAGCGATTTTAGAAGAAAGTGTAGCAAGACACCATGAAGATGGGATTACAGGACAGAAATAATGCCCACAATACCAAACTAATTTATTCCGTAAACATTTAACTAGCTAGGATCTATATGCGCAGAGGTCTGTCGCCAGATATTAATTGAAGACCCGATTGTTTTTTTAACCTCATTGTTTATGTTGCCAGATATTAATTGAAGACCCGATTGTTTTTTTTTTAGCCTCATTGTTTATGTGCCTTATTTTGGAGTCAACAAAGGGCTGATGGCAGGGAAGTGTGAAGAACTTGAGTTCAAGTCTTGACTTTATTTATTAGTGACATGATGTGGGGAAAGCTACCTTCTTTTCGATGAAAGGCGCGCTCCTCCCCCCAGCCTGTGCAATGCCTCGCTCCATCATATTAGACCTGAGACCTGGTGTTTTCTAGCTCTCTCTCTCTTAAAGTTTCCACTAAGATCTAGGGCTGGCTCCTTCAAGAACCGCTGGCATCTTGCCTTGTCAGACCTCACAGGTTCTAGACTCGGCCTGAACCAGTCACAACACCAGCTCATCCAAAGCCCCAGACTTTACTTGACAATTTTCTTCCTAGATCTCCAGGTGCCTGAAAGATTTTTTGATTTTTTTCCCTCTTCTCCCCTGTTTCATTATTTTGACCCTTGTCCAAACACCATCATCTTTGCCCTTGACCTTCCTTCCAGAAGCCTCTTCACCCGCAGTTTCTAAACATCTCTTCTGTTTAGATATCCATTTCTTTCTCTACATATGGCAAATTGTCTATTGTAATTTTGTTGAACAGATTTTCCATTCCTTTAGATTTTTAGATATTTAATTTTAATTTATTTATTTAAGAGGGAGGAGGCAGAGAGAGGGAAAAATGGGTTCCCCAGGCCTCTAGCCACTGCAAATGAATTCCTGACACATGTGCTGCCTTGCTGACCTGGGGTGCTGGGGACTTGAACCTGGGTCCTTAGGCTTTGCAGGCAAGTGCTTTAACCACTAAGCCATCTTTCCGGCCCATGTGTCTCTTTTTAAAAGTAGGACTCTGGGGCTGAAGAGATGGCTGAGCAGTTGAGAGCACTTCCCACGCAAGCCTGAAGACCTGAGAAGGCCTTGAGAAACCCACATGAAGAGCTGAGCATTGTCACGCATGTCTGTAACCCCCGCTGTATTGGTAGTAGAGGTTACAGAATTGCCAGGGTTTGTGAAAAATACAGCAAGCTCCAGTATCAGAAGGACACTCAAGCTCAAGTAAGAACAGGTAGAAGAATAGTGCAGGGGACACCCAGTGAAATCTATTCCAGTGTCTCCTCAGCTTACCATTCTTATGACAGTGGTGTCCAGGAGGGGAGAGAATTATTGGCAATTCTTGCTGATCCTCACTCGCTGATCCTCACCCTCCAGTCGCCACAGGCAAGTGTATTCCATTGCAGGCAAGCATACAGGGGGCCACCTGGGCACATACATGTGCATACACCGCGTGCGCACACATGTACACACACACACACCACATTGCAAACACAAACACAAAAAAGTGAGACTTGCACCTTTCTCTAGCATTTTTGCTATATTATTATTTTTGGTTTCTGCTTTTTTGTTTTGTTTTGTTTTGTTTTGTTTTGTTTTTTGAGGTAGGGTTTCACTTTGGTCCAGGCTGACCTGGAATTCACTATGTAGTCTTAGGGTGGCCTTGAACTCATGGCGATCCTCCTATCTCTGCCTCTGCTGGGATTAAAGGTGTGCATAACCACGCCTGGCTTGGTTTTTGTTTTTTGTTTTTTTTTTTAATTTGAGAGAGACAGAGAGAGAGGAAGAGGCAGAGAGAGATTGGGCGCACCAGCGGCCTGTCAGCCACTGTGAGCAAACTCCATACATGTGCGCCCCCTTGTGGGCATGCATGGTATTGCTTGCTTGCGTCACTTTTGCGTCTGACTAAATGTCAGACCTGGAGATTCGAACAGGCATTCTTAGGCTTCGAAGGCAGGTGCCTTAATGGCTAAGCCATCTCTCCTGCCCATGGTTTCTGTTTTTCACATGTGAACGCGTAGAGATTTCATACTGGCTTGTTTTCTCATATTTGTTTTGTTCCTTTGATGTGTTTTGCATATCTGCGGGGATGAATGTGTCCTCCAGTTTTAATTTTTCTCTTTTTTCAACTCTTTTTGTTTGTTTATTTTATCGGAGTCTTCCTGGTGAGTTGTTTTCACCCAGATTTCTGTGCTCCACACCTATTTGTGGAGGAAGTTGCTTACAGTAACAGACACAATGACTTAGCAGCAGTCAGTCCTGGTGTTAATTTACAGTAGAAGACACTTGTGTCCCTGGCAAGGTTCAGAGACAGTAGCACTAGGGTAGGGACTAGGGAGGTGTAGTTTATAGTTTTTCTTTTAGAGCTAATGATATTAATAACTAGGCAGAAAGCTGAAGAAAGAATGGGAAAAGAAGGAGTGATGTGTGAATGCAAGAAAATCTATGAATTAGAGAGCTAATGAGAAACAATGAAGAAAACATTATAGAATATTTGTAGAGGGGAAAACAGCTAGTCATAAAAGCACATACAGTGGGCTGAAGAAGTGGCTTAGTGGTTAAGGCATTTGTCTGCGAAGCCAAAAGGCTCCCAGTTTGATTCTCCAGGACCCACGTAAGCCAGATGCACAAGGGGCACATGCATCTGGAGTTCGTTTGCAGTGGCTGGAGGCCCTGATGTGCCCATTCTCTCTGTGTCTGCCTCTCTTCTATCTTTCCCTCTCTCTCTCTATGCTTGCAAATAAAATTTTTAAAAAGCACTCACAGTAAAACAACTAAAAATGTCAAGTATAAAAGAAAGAAGGAAGGAAGGAAGGAAAGAATGAACCAAAAATGGAAAGAGAAAAGGAAGGAAGGAAAAAAGGAGGAAAGGATAGAAGGAAGGGAAGAAGGAAGGAAAATAAAAAAAAGAAAGGATAGAAGAAAGGATGGAGGAAGGAAGGCATCATCTCAGTGTTCCTTCCCAGTTGGGGTGGACATGGCTTCTCCCTCCCCTCGGCACTGCCTGTTTTCTGCAGCAGTCTCTGGAGGTGGGGAGAGAAAGAGGGAAGAGCTGATTATCTCACAAGTTTAAACAAGTTCAGTCAGTATGGCCTTCCTGATGAGGGGAGTTTTTGTGTGGTTCCTTTTTTTTTTTTTTTTTTTAAACTAAATTTCCCTAGTCTGAAGACCTGTCCCCAACCCCAGTGTCAGGTACCACTTAGCCTCTGGTTTGCACACAGAACGTTCCCTGACAAAGGCTATAAAGGGAGTATGGAAGGCCGGCCCACCTGTGTTTGTCACCAAATATTCCCTTCCAAGCTCCCATCAGCTCACTTCCTGTGTTCGGGTGTTGTCACTCACCCAGATGGTGGCAGGGTGATTTCTGCTCAGGATGTGCACTCCAGGGCACTGGTGGAGAATCTCAGGTTTGGGGTCCCACGTCATACTTCTGCCTCCATCTACACAACCTGTCATCACTCTACCCACGGTGTGACCAGCCTCTGGTCCTATTACAGTTTCTCTTCAGCTTGGCATCCTTGTGACAGTGGTGCCCAGAAGAGGAGACACCTCCCTGGCTATTACTGCTGGTCCTTACATGGTAAGAGCAGTGTGGTGACGTTGGGGGCCAGTTGATGGCCTCTCCTGGCAGCTTCTCTTCAAAGATCTGACCAAGGTCTGTTTCGGGATTTTTGTTTGTTTGTTTAGCTCCTCCTTTTATGGAAATACAGTCTATTAGTTTTTATCCCAACTCTGCTGTCTCATCAGGACATGCACAGTACAATCTAAATCACCATCATACCCACAAGTCCCCTTGCCAAATTTTTGAGGTGGGGTCTCATTCTAGCCCAGGCTGACCTGGAACTCACTTGTAGTCCCAGGCTGGCCTCGAACTCATGGTGATTCTCTTACCTCCGCCTCCCAAGTGCTGGGACTAAAGTCATGCGTCACCACACTGGGCTCCAAATTTTCAATTATTATAAATAACAAGATGAGAAGTATTCCCACAGGGGTAACACTCTGTATAATTTGAACTAGTTTTTCTTAAGAGGATAGAATTCAAGAAACATCTTGTCAGGTGCAGATGAATGATCAAATAATACACAATGTACTGTGTAACCAGTATACCACAAAGTCGAGATTTTTTTTTTTTAGTTGAAATTCCTCTAAGATACTGCATTAGCTTTCCATCACTATGAACAAATGCCTAAGATAATCAACTGATTTTATTTTTTAAAAATCACTTATTTGGGCTTAAAGTCTTGGAGGTTCAGCCCATATTGACCCTGTTGCTTTTGGGACTGTGACAAGGCAACACACCATGGCAGAAGTCAATGAATGAAGGAGCGACCATGTTCATCTCAAGGCAGGGAGCCACAGAGGAAGAAGGTAGGGTGGTCCCACAATTCCCTGTGACAGCATGCCCCTGGTGACCCAAAGACCTCCAACCTGCACCACCTCTTAAAAGCTCCACCACTATCCAGTCACTTGGTACTAACACATGGGTTTGCAGAGCGTGAGGGGTGAACAAAGATCCAAACATTGGCATACATCTGGAACGGTGAAACTGTAAAGCTGGAGGAGTAGGGGCTGGAGAGATGGCTTAGCAGTTAAGGCGCATGCCTGTGAAGCCTAAGGACCCAGGTTCGATTCTCCAGGTCCCACGTAAGCCAGATGCACATGGTGGCACATGCATCTGGAGTTCGTTTACAGTGGCTAGAGGCCCTGGCATGCCCATTCTCACACTCTCAAACCTTTTTTTTTTTTTTTTTTTTTTTTTTGGGGTTTTCGAGGTAGGGTCTCACTCTAGCTCAGACTGACCTGGAATTCACTATGTAGTCTCAGGGTGGCCTCGAATTCACGGTGATCCTCCTACCTCTGCCTCCCGAGTGCATGTGCCACCATGCCCAGCCCATACTCTCTCAAATAAATAAATAAAAATGGAGGAGTAAATGACAGTTCTTATTTGTAAATAGGTCTATTCACAAATATTTCTTAGTTGTCCCAGCCTCGGGAGCTGACCCTAGCCCCTCTCCTTCACGTTAAGCCAACACGAGGTAGATTTAGGCAGGCACCACTACTGTTCCTTATCGGTCTCTTTTCAGGGTAGATGGCACGTGTAACTCAGTGCCAAGCACTGAGTGACTGATTAGTAACTCACCAAGTAGCAGGCTCTGAGAAATGGATGAAGGGAAACACAGGTGTAGACCATGGACCTGAGCTGAGGGTGCACCCACCCTTTTTCTGCCAATTACTAGCAGTGGTGGTTGTTAAACAGATAAGTTGCTGTGGAACATAGTAAAAGTTGTGTTCTGGATAAATTCCAGAAGCCAGAGACAGATCCTTTTGTAGTTTTTTTATTTTTATTTTTTCCGAGGTAGGGTCTCCCTCTAGCTCAGGCTGACCTGGAATTAACTATGTAGTCTCAGGGTGGCCTCGAACTCACGGTGATCCTCCTACCTCTGCCTCCCCAGTGCTGGGATTTAAAGGCATGTGCCACTGTTCCAGGCCCTTTTGTAGTTTTCTTAGGTGAGACCCTTACATCAAGTTCTTAAGTGTAAAAGGCAATGCCCCAAACCTATCTCACCATGAACTCTGGAGTGTGTAGTATGATATGATAAGATTCTTTCCACTGCATACCAGGATGGTCTTTGAAAATCAGCTCTTATTTCCTTTTATCGTTGCCAACTCTTGCAACTGCCAAACCTTTAAACGTCAAATAACTTAATGACTTCATCTACTGAGGCAGGCAGTAGGACTCCTGTAATGGACCGCTGACTTGGGTTTTGATAAGACGAATTGCCTTGGGTTGGAAAAAATAACTGCTGACCCATGACACTTCTGTCTTTCTAATATTTCTACAAGGTCAGCGTTTTCAGGCACCTGAAAGGTGTGGCCAGCAAAAGCCAGATCTTCGGACCACAGCAATAGTGCCATAAGGAGCAGTCACAGGAAACCACAAATGACCGCATGGTTCTAGGATCCCAAGGTTATTCTGTAACGGGCCAATGAAATGGAACTCAAGATTAGTTGATCAGCTACGCGGAAGTTTCTCAAGGGTAAGACATTGTGCACGCATGTGTAACCCTCAACAAAGAAATTCCAGGTGCGTGGAGGAAGCATTAATTTCAGGAAGAAGTAAGGAAGTACAGTCTGGGCACAGATAAAAACAATAAAGCAGAGAGAGCGTACACTTTGGGTTCCAAACAGCCAAGTCCAGGCTGATGATCTACGGTGAGGCTCACCCATCTTCTCTCATAGTTCTACTGATGAAGGGTGCACAGGAGTGGGGTGGTTAGGAAGGGTGGACAGACCAGATGAACCACATGTAAAGCCAGGGTTAGGTGCTGTCTCTAGGGGAACTGTTGAAAATAAAAGGATTGCCCTTCAGTCTACAGACCCTGTTGTTCTCCTAGTGCAGAGAGCTCGTCACACCTTGTTTGCTTCTCCTCAAAGGCAAGAAATAAGGCTCGTGGATATTCTTCTCTTGTGTGAGCTTCAAGCTCCAACCCACTCATTCCATTTCCCCTTAGTTAAGACAGGAAGAAAGATGTATGCAAGATGATGCATCCATCTGGGTCCTCCAGAGAAATAGAACTGATAGGATCAAAAAATGGTCAAAATACCTACCAGGACATGTCATTTACAATATAAAAAATCATGTATAAGAGTATATAAGAACATACATGATATAGGACATGTATAATTTAAAAAATTATGAGTGTGTGCAAGTATAAACTAGTGTGCGTGTATTTCTTTCTGCCACTTCTTCCATGGGGGTAGAATTTTCAAGTGCTGAGTCAGAAGATAAAGACATATGATTTACATATTCAATTTCTATATTTTTTTCTTTTGTCTCCCATTAAAGCTCCTGTTATTTTAAATGTTCTATTAGTCTCTCTTGTTGAATTTCTTTCAACAAGAAGTTTAGTTTGCACTAACATGTAATTGTACTTCTTTCTGGAACCCACCTAAAAAGTTACAAAATATGGCTGGAGAGATGGCTTAGCGGTTAAGGCGCCTGCCTGCTAAGCCTAAGAACCCGGGTTCCAATCTCCAGGTCCCAGATTTAGCCAGATGCAAAGTGACGCAAGGGCGCAATGCCACACTTGCCCACAACGGGGCACACACATCTGGAGTTCGTTCACAGCAGCTGAGAGACTGCTGGTGTGCCTTTCTCTGTCTCCCTCTCCCTCTCTCTCCCTCTCTCTCCAAAAAAGAAAAGAAAGTTACAAAATAGGAAGAGGTAAAAATATTTGATTGTTTGATTATCAAATCAAATTGTGTATAAATATAGGAGAGACAGAGGTTTTCCACAAAGTAATGTTTACCTGATTGTGGAGGGACAAGAGGTCTGACATTGTACATCAGGATGGTGGGGTAGAAATTCTTTGCCAGGAGCTGGGGATGTTGTCTTAGAGCAGAATTTCTGCTTTTTTAAGAAAAAAAAAAAAACACTCAGTTTTGTTCTTAAGGACTTTCAGTTCTTCATGTAACAGGTTCATGAGTAGGTTGAAATGCCATCTGGTCACAGAAGCCTCCCAAGACCAACTCAGGCAAAGGGGACAGTCACCACCAAGCTCAGCCCAGTCACCACCGTGTCATTCTCTTTGTTTCTTTCAGCACTTATCACTCAGCAGTGTACTTTCACTCACCATTGCTTACTGCCCCACAGGTGAGAATGGTTTCATGAACACTGACCGATTTTCCACCTTACTCGCCTTTATATTCCTAGCACTTAGGCCCCTGCTCATAGTTGGTGTCTAAGTCAGTGTTTATTTTTATTCAATAAACACATAACAACAAAGTATTTAACTGACTAGAATTGACAGAATCAATTAACAAGTGAATGAGCTTGGCAGAGTTTTTAACTCCTTATTGACAATTGTCAAGTATGTATATAATGTATTTTTTGCTCACAATCCTCTCCCATTAACTTCTTTTGTCCTCCTTCCCCATTCGCCTTCCACTCTTCTGTTTTGATGCCAGGTTTTTTGTTGTTTTTTGGTTTTTCAAGGTAGGGTCTCGCTCTAGCCCAGGCTGACCTGGAAATTCACTATGCAGTCTCAGGGCGGCCTTGACCTCACGGGAATACTCTTACCTCTGTCTCCTGAGTGCTGAGATTAAAGGTGTGCGCCACCACACCCGGCTGATGCCAGATTTTTTTCTTTTGCCCTCTTCCATCATCTATGACAGCTTGTTGATGGGCCCAATATTATGCAGGTCACAACAGCTGTTGTGAGGTCACGAATGCAACATCCACTTTGTGTCTAGAGACACTGTTCCATAGCACGCCTCCCCATCTTTTGGCTCTTACAGTCTTTCTACCACCTCTTCCACGGGGCAGAATTTTTAAGTGACAAGTCAGAATATAAAAAGACACATGATTTATATATTCACGTTCCCTATTTTTCCCATTAAAGCTCCTGGTCTTGCAAATGTTCTATTAGTCTCTCTTATTGAATTTCTTTCACAAGAGCTTTAGCTCGCACTAACGTGTAATTGTTTTTCTTGCTGGAACCCACCTAGAAAGTGACAAATATTAAAGATTATTAAAGATTTTCTAGTGGAATGATTGAATATTGTCTACGTCACCCACAAGGCTCTTCCTAAAATTATGAGCCCTTGGGATTCTTTGAAACATCCCCATTTCTCCATCGACACTGAACACGTGCACTGAATTCCTTGGGCTCGAACAGTTTCTTCAGACTATACTCCCTGGTGGACTTGTCCCCGGACCTCAGAACGCCAAAGAATAAGTAACCTTGGAGGCTGTTAAAGTTGCTAAGTGCAGACCTTGCTCCTAAAGATTGTGGATGAGCAAATTTGGGTGTCTCCGTCTCTTTATTTTTAGCAAATGTTCCCCCCATCCCCCAAGATGACTCATCCCTTAAGAAACACAGTTCGAGGGCAAGATACAGATGCTCCCTTAAGACCCAACCAAACCTTCTCTAGTTAGGCCCGTGTTTGCTGGGGACTAACCTGGGTCCCTCTAGGCAAGTCAGTGACTGGGAAATGCATGAGCAGGGTGGGCTTAAATCTGCAGGACCATGGGTAAAACCCACATCGATATTGTAATATTAAATTGTAATATTAAATCTGCAGGACCATGGGTAAAACCCACATCGATATTGTAATATTAAATTGTAATATTAAATCTGCAGGACCATGGGTAAAACCCACATCGATATTGTAATATTAAATTGTAATATTAAATCTGCAGGACCATGGGTAAAACCCACATCGATATTGTAATATTAAATTGTAATATTAAATCTGCAGGACCATGGGTAAAACCCACATCGATATTGTAATGTTTCTTCCAGCAGCAATACTCCACTTTGTTCAAGCCCAGGCACTGGTCTAAGCTGTGGATGTTGCATGTTACATTCATTTCTGGCAAAGCTTGTGTCAAAAGCAAACCAAAGAAAGGCTGTGGATTACCCACCAGGGCTGTCGCTGTGGAAAGCCTATGAAAACAGAATCAAAAGATGATGGGCCTTTTCTTTCTTTTCTTTTCTTTTCTTTTCTTTTCTTTTTTCCGTGGTAGGGTCTCACTCTATCTCAAGCTGATCTGGAATTAACTACGTAGTCTCACAGTGGCAATCCTCCTACCTCTGCCTCCCAACTGCTAGGATTAAAGATGTGTGCCACCACTACGCCCGGCAAATCTTTTTTTGTTTGTTTGTTTTGTTTTTGTTTGTTTTTTGAGGTAGGGTCTCATTCTAGGCCAGACTGACCTGGAAGTCACTCTGTATTCTCAGGGTGGCTTCGAACTCATGGCAATCCTCCTACCTCTGCCTCCCGAGTGCTGGGATTAAAGGCATGTGCAACCACACCCAGCTTCTTTCCTTTTTAAAAAAAAAAAAAAAATTATTTACTTAAGAGAAAGAGAAAGAGGGCCCCGGGTATAGGCACACTAGGGCTTCCTGCCACTGCAAACTAACACCAGAACCATGTACCAGTTTGTGCATCTGGCTGTAAATTGGTACTGGGGGAATGAAACCCCAGCTGCCAAACTTTTCAAGCAAGGGCCTTTGACCGCTGAGCCATCTCTCCAGCCCAATGTGGAGACGTTGCCTGCACCACACTTCCCTGCCTTATTGCTACATCAATATTCAGCCTCCGCCCCCCCGCCCCCCCCGCCCCCCGCCACTGCAAGCCCTGCAGGTTGCTTTGTGGCACCTATTCCTGAAAAATAGACAAGAGAGACCTTGATCCATAGGTGTGAGGAGCATAGAGACTTCCTGAGGGCATGAACTGTCTCTATCTTATTTATTCTTCTCATCCCAGTGCCCACCATGGTGCCAGGCCAGAACGTCAGCTCACAAGACACCAGTACCTTCCTACATAGGAGGAAATGATGGAAAAGCATTTATTCTCTTCCCTGGCAATAGCTGGGAAATTCACATGGATGCTAGGTGATGATTACGTCATACTTCCCAATATTTAGTCAACAAGAAGAAATCAAGTCTCTTTTTGTTCTTCTTACTAGAATGTGGGGTGAATTATTCCTGGTGAATTCCAATATGCTGAAAACCTGCATTTATTTAAAGTTTAAGTCGTGAGGAGACTTGTCTTGGGGGAGAAGGGAATATGAGCAGACATTATTTCAGCTAGATTCCTGAAGGATGTGGCCACGGATGTGAAAAGCCTCACTTTGCTTAAACGATACCAGCGCTTGATATTTAAGTCGCACTTGTGTCATTTTGAGACAGAGGATCTTAAGAAAGACAGATCAGTGTTCCGCCAGTATTGCCCCAAGTTGGTAATTGAGGGCAAGGATTCAGCTCTCTGGTTGTGAGGTGTGAAGCACTTTTGTATTTAGAGTAAGAAATTCCTGAACACATTACACAAACCCCCAGAGTGACCATTTTCAGCTAGAAAGGGAAGACTGGACAGAATATTCCAGAGTTCTTGGATGAAAAGGTTGGTAGGGCACATTGGGAGTGTTCCCTCGGTAACAGAGGGGGCTCCCAGGACACACAGCTGCTCCAGACAGCACATGTGCAGGGAACAGTGAGAGCATTACTATTCTTAATAATAAAAAGTTTGTCCTATCTCAGACGCCAAGGAACAGTCAAACGTTTTGAATCAATTCCAATTTGCTTCGGTCAGCCCTTTCTCATCCCTTATAGATGCTTCTTTTAGCAATGAAAATTTAAAAAAATAATAATAATGTGAGTAGACGAGGCCTCCAGGGGGATGAGGGAGTGAGCTTGCCAGCAGCTCCTGGCTTAGGTGTGAAGACACCTGTGGAGCCCCCAAAGACACAAATAAGAGTAAATTTAAAGATCAAGAACACAGTACTAGGTTGTATTTCCCCACACCTGGATTTGATGGTTCCCATCTTCTCCAATATCATTTTATTTTACTTTTTAATTTTTTTTATTATTTATTTGAAAGAGAGAAAAAGAGAGAATAGGTCGATGGTTGCACCACCTTGTGCATCAGGCTTTACGGGAGTCCTGGGGAATCAAACCTGGGTTTTTTGGATTTGTAAGCAAGTGCCTTAACCACTAAGCCATGTCTCCAGCCCTTGCTTTTTTGTTTTCGGAATAAATGTGGATTTGTCTCCATCCTCACAGACTCCTCTAGGACAAGCTCAGGAGAATACTGCCATGTTTGATCCAACTGTATCTGATATGGCATATCTTCTTTGACATTGTTTTATTGCACTTTGCTTTTTGGAAGGAGTCTTCTCAGGCATAACTATTTAAGGATGAATTCTACCATGAGTGCACAGAAGTTTCCAGACCTTGGAAACTGGGAAGAGTGTCCAGTCTTTAGTTCAGTGAGGCCTATGGGAAGATGAACTTAAGGGAGGGAGGACGGTGTTCTTTGTGGCATGTACAATACCCGACAGACACAACTCGAGAAAGGAAAGATTCATTTGGATTCATGGCTTCAGAGGCTTTGCCAGTGGTGATGAGGAGAGAATGGCAGCTCAGATCATGGCTGCGGGAGTGTGTGGTAAAGGCTCTGCACATCACAGCACAGAGGGAGCCCAAACCAGAGATCCTGTATAACCTTTAAAAGCCTACCTTCCATGTTCTTTTTTTTTTTAAGATTTTTTTTTTAAAATTTATTATTAGAGACAGAGAGGGGGAAAGAGAGAGAGAGAATGGACGTGCCAAGGCCTCTAGCCACTGCAAACGAACTCCAGACGCGTGTGCCCACTTGTGCATCTGGCTTACATGGGACCTGGAGAATTGAACCGGGGTCCTTAGGCTTCACCGGCAAACACCTTAACCGCTAAGCCATCTCTCCAGTCCTACCCCTCATGTTCTACTTCTGCCAGTCAGTCCCCACATCCCAAAGGCACCATACATTGCCTCCCCAAACAGCCTGGAACAAGCATTTAAAATAAAATGCTTGTGGGGGCTGGAGAGATGGCTTAGTGGCTAAAGCACTTGCTGGCAAAGCCAAAGGGCCCAGATTTGATTCCCCAGGACCCACATAAAACCAGATGCAAGAGGTGGCGCATGCATCTGGAGTTCGTTTGCAATGGTTAGGAGGTCCTGAAACACACCCATTCTCTCTCTTGTGGAGGACATTTCCATTCAAACCATAACACAGGATGTCAATTCCGACATCATTTAAGCAAAGTAGGGATTTACACATCCATGGCCACGTTCCTCATGAATAAAATAAAATAACAACCGGTCATACTCTCCCCACCCACCCGAGGCAACTCTCACAATTTGAATAAATGAAGCTTGAAGCTTGAGTAAATACAAGTTTTCAGCACATTGGAATTAATGTGCTTATATCTGAAGCTCTTTCATTCTCTCTATTTATAAACTCAAAAGCAGTATTTCCCAGACAATTTGAATCTGAGCAGATGGGCATATTTAATATGAATTGGGAAATGTAATTAGCTCATTAAATCCATGATTTTGTGAATATTATAATTTAGGAAGAAGCCAGAATACAAAGAAACAGTCAATTTAAAGAAAGATATTAGGGCTGGAAGGAAGGCTTAGTGATTCAATATGCTTATTTGCAAAGCCTGATGGGGTCGTCCCTAGTACCCATGTAAAGCCAGATACACAAAATAGTGCATGTGTTTGCAGTTTGTTTGCAGTGCAAGAGGCCCTAGAGTGCCAATGCTCTCTCTTGCTCAAATAAATAAATAATAAACATTTTGAAAAGAAAAATATTGCCAGACATTGTGGCACATGCCTTCCTTTAATCCTAGCACTTGGGAGGCAGAGGCAGGAGGATCGCTGTGAGTTCGAGGCCACCCTGAGACTACATAGTGAATTCCAGGTCAGCCTGGGCTAGAATGAGACCTTACCTAGGAAAAAAAAATAAAGAAAACAAAAGAAAAATAGTAAATAGATAATTAAAAAATATATGACAATACATAGAAAACACTGCTTTAGAGCTAGTTGGAAGTAAATATGACATTAGTTTACCTCGGAATTGTATTTACATGCTAAGAAGTGATTTGTATTAAGTGCAGTGACTGTGGGAAAATGAAATTGGATCTCCAAATGAGAGCATTCTCTGATTTTCAGAACTTTTGGGGAGGGGGAGGTATGTTATCAGCAGAGAGCACCTCGCAGAGCAAATCAGAGGGTGGTGAAGCAGAGTGGGGTCTATGGAGGCAGAACCTGAACTTGCACTTCACCAGTTGTGAACCAGGACAGCACCCTGCAGCTCTCCGAGCCTCAGTTTTGCTCACTTGTCAACTGGACATTTTTCCTTCTAAGGACCATTGTGAGGGTTAAATAAGGTGATTACGGTAAAGTGCTTGGCATATCTGAGTAATAGTAAGAGCTGAATAATCTCCAAACTGGTTACTTAGTGGCTGAGGAGATAGCTCAGTCACTAAAGGGATGGTCTTGCAAGCATGAGGCCCTGATCCCTAGAAGTCATGTACAATAAACTGGCTTGGTGGCATGTGCTGGGTTGATGGAGACAGACGGCTCCCTGGGACTGGCTGGTCAGCCAGACTAGCTCCAGGCCAGTAAAAGACCTCATCTCAAAAATAGTGATTGAGGGCTGGAGGGATGGCTTAGCGGATAAGGCATTTGCCTGCAAAGCCAAAGGACCCAAATTAGATTCCTCAGGACCCACGTTAGCCAGATGCACAAGGTAAAGCATGCATCTGGAGTTCATTTGCAGTGGCTGGAAGCCCTGGTGAGCCCATTCTCTCACTCTTCCTCTTTCTCTGTCAAATAAATATATAAAACTAAATATAAATATATATTTTTTAATAGTGATTGACTCCTGTGAAAAGACACTTGAGGTTGTCCTCTGGCCTCCATATGCATGATCATATTTATGCCCCCCACACACACACAATGGCTATTTTCTTCTTCTTTTTTCTTATTTATTGGATATATAGAGAGAGACAGGTAGAGAGAGAGAGAAAACAGACACACCAGGGCCTCCTGTCACTGCAAACAAACTCCAGACACATGCGCCACCTTGTGCATCTGCCTTACGTGATCCTGGGGAATCGAACCTGAGTCCTCAGTCTTCATAGGCAAGTGCCTTAACTGCCAAGCTATCTCTCCAGCCCTATTTTGTTTTTAACCCCTTTCTTTCTTGGGTCTTTTGTCAGTCTTCTTTCTTTCTATCTATCTTTCTTTCTCTCTCTCTCACTCTAGCTCAGGCTGTCCTGGAATTTACTATGTAGTCTCAGGGTGGCCTCGAACTCATGGCGATCCTCCTACCTCTGCCTCCTGAGTGCTGGGATTAAAGGCGTGGGATCCTCCTACCTCTGCCTC
The DNA here is from genome assembly GCA_036365145.1 of Orientallactaga sibirica. Classification (NCBI taxonomy): domain Eukaryota; kingdom Metazoa; phylum Chordata; class Mammalia; order Rodentia; family Dipodidae; genus Orientallactaga; species Orientallactaga sibirica. The sequence goes on from JAEOAD010002805.1 coordinate 369,742, forward strand.
CTGAGTGCTTTCTTTCTTTCTTTTTCGGCCTTCCTTCCTTCCTTTCTTTCTTTCTTTCTTTCTTTCTTTCTTTCTTTCTTTCTCTCTCTCTCTCTCTCTCTCTCTCTCTCTCTTTCTTTCTTTCTTTCTTTCTTTCTTTCTTTCTTTCTCTTTCTTCCTTTCTTTCCAAGCAGAGAGAATGGGTGTGCCACAGCGCCGTGCCACTGCAAACCAACTGCAGATGCATGCACGGCTTTGTGCATCTTTACGTGGGTACTGGGGAATCAAAACTGGGCCATCGGGCTTTGCAAGCAAGTACCATCTCTGAGTTATCTCTCCAACCCTAACTCTTTTGTTTTGAACCCCTTTAATTGCAAACATAACACCTCACTGCATTCCTTAGTGTTTCATGTCAACACTCTAGTGTAAAACACCATGGAAGGGCTGGAGACATAGCTTAGTGGTTAAGGCACTTGCCTGCAAAGCCAAAGGACCCAGGTTCAATTCCCCAGGACCCACATAAGCCAAATGCACAAGGAGGCACATGTGTCTGGAGTTCATTTGTAGCAGCTGAAGTTCCTGGCACAACCATGCTCTCTTTATCTGCCTCTTTCTGTCTCTCTCAAATAAATAAAAATAGGATAAACAAAGACCATGGAAAAGTAGAGGAATAGAAATGAGGAACGGCTATTTCCTTCCCTGGATAATTAAGCCATGACTATTTTCAGCTTTTCACACTTAAAAAAAATACATTGATTCTGTTCATAGATGAGCCCACACAATCTACCTTTCCTTGCGGCCAAGTTTCCAGAAGGGCTTTGAGATGAGCCTTCACCCATTTGATACTTCCCAAAACAGCGAGTGGCCCTCACAATACATGACACTTTTTTTTTTTTTTTTTTTTTTTGAGGTAGGGTCTTGCTCTAACTCAGGCTGACCTGTAATTCACTAGGTAGTCTCAGGGTGCCCTGAACGCATGGAGATTCTCCTACCTCTGCCTCCCAAGTGCTGGGATTAAAGGCATGTGCCATCCCTGTGACACATTCTTTGAGTGGTCACCAGTCACTTTTGGAAAGACATTTGAAATGGAGGGTTCTGTTTCTTTATCTGAATCCAGTGTGCTGATTTCTGGGGCCACCTAATACCAGGAAAAGGTCAAAGGAGACATTTCTGAAACAGCTCTTTCTAGTGCCAGACTGACCAGCACGGTTTTCTAGAGCACCAGTTGTCTAACACAACAGTAGCCGGAACTACCATCAGCCATTCTACATGTTGAAATGACCTTTAATAACTCCTTCTGGGGGCTGGAGAGATGGCTTAACAGTTAAGGCACTTACCTGCAAAGCCAAAGGACCCAGGTTCGATTCCCCAGGGCCCACAGAAGCCTGATGCACAAGGTGGTGCATGTGTCTGGAGTGGAGTCTTGCAGTGGCTGGATGTCCTGGCATGCCCATTCTCTCCTTCTCTTCCTCTCTCTCTCTCCTTCCCTCTCTTTGCCAAATAAATAAATAAATAAAAATAAAAATTTTTTTAAAAAACTCCTGGGAGCTGGAGAGATGGGTCTGGGGATAAAGTGTTTGCCATGCAAGCACGAGACCTGAGTTCTAATCCAGAAAGAGAGAAAGAGACATCTCTCCAGCCCAATAAAATTTTTGATTGTTCATTTTAAAAAAATATTTTTATTTGTTTATTTGCAAGCAGACAGTTAGAGAGAGGGGGAATAGAGAGAAAGTGTGGGCTCACTAAGGCCTCCAGCCACTGTGCCACTCTCTGCATCTGGCTTACGAGGGGACTGGGGAATTGAACTCAGGTCATTAGGCTTTACAGGCAGGCTCCTTAACTGTTGAGCCATCTCTCCAGCCCTTGAATTTCCTTATAAAAAAACATTTTTATTTATTTGTTTGAAAGCAGAGACAGAGAGAAAAATGGGCACACCAGGCCTCTAGCCTCTGCAAATGCCTGTATCTATATGGGTACTAGAGAATCAAACCCCAGTCATGAGGTTGCAGGCAAGCAAGGCAAGCATCTTAACCACTGAACCATCTCTCCAGCGCCCCCTTGAACATCTTTTATGGGCTTCTTTGGGACATATCTGCCCAAGTTGTCTGTTATAAATGATTTTATCTATTAAAGATAAAATATGAATCAACCATGTGAGTTCCTTATGCATTGTGGATTACAAGTTCCTTATCAGACATATATTATGTAAATATTTTTCTCATCTTCTGTCACTTTCCTTTTCACTTTCTGAATAGTGTCTTTTGAAAGTAAACATTTTAATTTCAAGTGGTTCAATGTATCATTTTTTTTTACTTTTATAATTGGTGCTGTTGAAGGAATCAGGATCACCAAGACTTATCCCATGTCTGCTTCTGAAATTATTAGACTTTTAGCTCTAACTTAGAGACCTAGGATCTAATTTGACGTAATTTTTAAATATGCTATCAGGATCACATTTTATTTCTGTGTGCGTGACCAAATGTTATAAAGATTATCGCGTGGCACACACTTGATAAAAAAAAAAAAAACAAGAACCAATTGGCTACTTCTCTGAGTCCACTTTCGAACTTTCTTTTTCTGTTGCCTTGAGCAATATGTCTGTCTATGCCCAGCCACATTTCTTTGATTATTATAGCATGATATCTATTTATAATACTCAAGTCTTCCTTTTTAAATTCTTTTTTTTTTTTTTTTTTTTACAATTGTTTGGCTTCTTCATGTAAATTTTGGTCCACTCAACAATTTCTACAAAAGAGCTATTGAATTTTGACTACAATTGCATTGAATCTCGAATCTATAAATCAGTAAGAATTGACTCATTTACCTTGAGCCTTCAGCCCCATGGGCACTGTCTTGCATCTGTGTTGATTTAGTCCTTATTGAATTTCTCTCATGGAGGTTTGCTAGCTTTCAGTGTAGCTGTCTTGTAAATATTTTATTGAAATGGTATGTCATGGTTTAGGGGCTGTATGGAGCTTTGTTATCTTAATTTAAATTTAGAAAATGGAGCAAAGAAATCCTTTAATTTTCAAGGTATTTAAAAAAAATAATTAATTTGTAGCCAGGCGTGGTGGTGCATGCCTTTAATCCCAGCACTTGGGAGGCAGAGGTAGGAGGATCGCCATGAGTTCAAGGCCACCCTGAGACTACATAGTGAATTCCAGGACAGCCTAGGCTAGAGTGAGACCCTACCTCAAAAAAATTTAAAAAAAAAACCCTATATTAGTAAAAAATAATTAATTGTTGGTGTGTGGGTGTGTGTGTGTTTGTGCATGCATGTGTGTGTATTGCCATTGCAAAGCCACACTTCTGCTATTTTTTGCATCAAGCTTTTACATGGGTGGGCTGAGGATTGAACCTATGTAGAATAGGCTTTGAGAACAAGCACCTTTAACCACTGAGCAATCTCCCCAGTTCCACTCCCACCTTATATTTTGGTCTTTTTAAAGAAAATTATGTTTTGGGCTTGAGAGATGGCTCAGCGGTTAAGGCATTTGTGTGTAAGGCCAAGGGATCCCATTTCAATTTTCTAGGATCCATTTAAGCCAGATGCACAAGGGGGCACATGAATCTGGAGTTTGTTTGCAGTGGCTGAAGACCATGGTGCACCCATTCTCTCCTTCTTGCTCTCTCTGCCTCTTTCTCTCTCTCAAATAAATAAAGAAATAAAAAAAAATTTTTTTTTGGTGCTCCAGGGACTCCAGCCACTGCAAACAAACTCCAGACGCATGTGCCCCCTTGTGCATCTGGCTTATGTAGGTCCTGGAGAATCGAACCAGGATCCTTTGGCTTTGCCAACAAACACCTTAACCACTAAGCCACCTCTCCAGCCCCTATTTTAGTCTTTTTGAAGCAGGGTCTTACTCCAGCCCGAGTTGATCTGGAATTCACTCTGTAGCCTCAGACTGGCCTTGAACTCACAGTGGTCTTCCTACCTCAGCCTCCCAAGTGCAGTGATTAAAGGGTTGTACCACCACACCTGTCTAGTTTTTCATTTTTTTTTTTAAATTTTATTTTTATTTGAGAGAGAGAGAAATAGGCAGGTAAAGAGAGAGAGAGAGAGAATGGATGCTCCAGGGCCTTCAGCTACTGTAAAATGAACTCCAGATGTGTGCCCCCTCCCTTGTGCATCTGGCTTACATGGGTTCTAGAAAATCAAACCTGGGTTCATTGGCTTTGCAGGCAAGTGCCTTAACTGCTAAGCCATCCCTCTAGCCCTAGTTTAATCTTTTTAAGAAATATTTTATATATTTATTTGTGTATGAGAGAGAGCGGGAGATAACGAGAGAGAGAGAGAATGGACACACCAGGGCCTCTAGCCACTGCAAACAAACTCCAGATACATATACCACATCTGGCTTTACATGGGTACTAGGGAATCTAACTTGGGTCCTTGGGCTTTGCAGGCAAGCGCCTTAACTGCCAAACCATCTCTCCTGGCCCTAGTTTCAATTTTTCATCATTATCTTGATTAAATTATATAACCCTCAAGTTTCTGTTCCTTTTTTAAAACTTATTTTATTTATTAAAGACAGAGAAAGAGGCAGAGAAAGAGAGAGAGAGAGAGAATGGGTTTTCAGCCACTCACTGCAAACGAACTCCAGATGCATGTGCCACCTTGTGCATCTGGCTTACAATGTTTCTAAGGAATCGAACCTGGGTCCTTTGGCTTTGCAGGCAAGTGCCTTAGTCACTAAGCCATCTCTCCAGCCCAAGTTTCTGATTTTTTTGATTAATCAAATACAAATGTCATGTCCATTTCACGTGATTATCACAAAAGGCAATAAAAATGATTTACCTTAAAGCACCTAGAACTGATACATCATTTCAGAACAGGCACATCACCTTGGGTGCTGGAGAGGCTCCATTAGAGATGTGCTTGCTGTGCAAACACGAGAACTGGAGTTTGAATCCCCAGTGCCCCTGTAAACGTTGGGTGGGTGTGGCTGACAGTGTCCAATCTCAGCACTAGGAGGCAGAGATAGGGAATCCCTGGGGCAGGTTGGCTAGCTAGACTTGGTAGACTGGCTGAATTGGTAAGCTCTGGGTTTGAGTCTCCATAAATAAGGGGGAGAGTGACCAAGGAAAACACCCAACATCAACCTCACACTCATGCAACATGTGTGCACATATGTGCTCATGCACACATGCATGCACTCCACACACATATTTGCACTGATTTCAGACCTCGGGCTTCGGGAGAAAATTAATTTCCATTTTTTAAAAATATATTTTATTTATTTATTTATTTGAGAGAAAGAGCCAGATAGAGAGGGAGAGAGGGAGAGAGAATGTGTACGCCAGGGCCTCCACCAATGCAAACGAACTCCAGATGCATACATCCCCTTGTGCATCTGGCTTATTCCTGGGGAATCAAACTGGGATCCCTTGGCTTTGCATGCAAGCGCCTTAACTGCTAAGCCATCTCTCCAGACCTAATTTCCACTCTTTTAGCACTGTAGTATATGGAGTGATGTTATAGCAATCTGAGCAGACGAAGTGGTGTTGTTTCCTCTGGCAGCATGTAAGATTTTTGCTTTATTATCTGCACTATATTTGTTATGGTAGTTTCCTTCATGTTCTTTTTAATTTAATTTATTTATATGAGAGAGAGAGGCAGGTAGTGACAGAGAGAGAGTGGGTGTGTCAGGGCCTCCAGCCACTGCAAACTGCATGTGCCATCCAATGCATCAGACCTACGTGGATCCTGGGGAATCAAACCTGGGTCTTTTGGCTTTGCAGGCAAACGCCTTAACCGCTAAGCCATCTCTCCAGCTCACCTTCATGTTTTCTATTTAGGGTTTGTTGAGCTTCTTGGGTCTGTTTTTTATAGTCTTCATCCCATTTAAAAATTGTGGCGGTTATTCTTTTTCAATATATTTTTTCTGTTCCTTCTCCACCTACATTCTGTTTTGGTCCCTAGTTACAATTATAATGGCCTGCTTGACATTGTCCTAGGTGTACTGCGTCTTCTCGTGCTCTTCCTGTTTTTTCTGTGTGTTGCACTTGAATAGTTTCTATTGAGGAAACTTCAAGTTCACTGCTTGTCTTCTATCAATTTGATTCACTCTGCTTTTATCACAAAGAACATCTGTTTCATCCATACAGGGTCCATGTGGGTCATTTCCTAAATCTCCCATTTCTCTTCTCATCAGCTCATGTTTTCCTCTACCTTCCTGAACATATGCCATTTTTTTGGTTTGTTTTTTGTTTTTCGAGGTAGGGTCTCGCTCTAACCCAGGCTGACCTGGAATTTGCTATGTAGTCTCAGGCTGGTCTCAAACTCACAGTGATCCTCCTACTTCTGCCTCCCCAGTGCTGGGATTAAAGGTGTGTGCCACCAAGCCAGGCCTTTCTTTCTTTTCTTTCTTTCTTTCTTTCTTTCTTTCTTTCTTTCTTTCTTTCTTTCTTTCTCTCTTTCTTCTTTCTTATTTTTTAACATATGCCATTTTTAAGGGGTGGCTTTACTGTTATTTTCTACCAATTCTGCTCACCTGTATCATTTTTTCCATAGTCATATTTGTCCAGTTATAGATTTGTAGAGAAGTGAATTTGGTTCTTATTATACCATCACATTGAGGAACGGGTGACATTGGCCTTGTGTCCCCAGGGAATGGTCAATAGTTCACCAACTATCACAGCTTGCCTTCAAGTTACTTCCAACTTAGGAGAAAATGTTCTTCAGTATCATTAGGTCAAATATTTGATAACATGATTAAGAAAACCAAAACTTACCATGTCTTAAGGATCCTAATTTTTGCTCAAACACAGTAAAACTTCTGCACATTGGTGTTTTTCTTTTGAAAAGTTTCCTTTTGAAAGTCATTAAGTTCCAAGATATTTGGTACTTCCCACATTTGCACTTATGCATGCTTTAAAAACATACCTACACCTCTGAGAAAAGTTTAATTCCAGGGCTGGAGAGATGGCTCAGCAGTTAAGGTGCTTGCCTGCAAAGCCTAACAACACGGGTTCAATTCCCCATTACCCACGTAAAGTCAGATGCACAAAGGGACACATGGGTTTTTTTGAAGCAGCTGGCAGCCCTGGCGAGCCCATTCTTTCTGTCTGTCTCTCTTCTCTTTCTCTCTCTCTCTCTCTCTCTCTCTGCTTGCAAATGAGCAATTTTTTTTTAAAAAAAGAAGTTTTAATGATAGCTGCTCTGTGCTCAGAACTTCACTTACAAATGCCTCACATAGTTGCATAGTTTCCTATCAAAGCCCTAACAGATTGAATTACCTGTGTCTGATATCCAGTAAATACCCAATACTTCCAGCCATACCCCAAGTTGCTCTGTGAAAAGAGATCTGTGGAAACCCTTTTCTTTGGCACAAAGCATTATTATTTGGTCATTTGAGATGAAAACATATGTGCCCTGATACATGACAACTCCTTTAAGGAGAGGAATTTGTCTTGTAGGTAGTCACAGAGACCAGTCTGCACACACAGTAAGTATAGCAAATATTTGTCGAGATAAGACTTGCTGTTTATGCTCAGAGACAACATAAGCACCCTGACTAACTTGTCAATATTGCTCAGAGTACACATGCTTCTAAATCTCTGATTATTCAGCTGAGCATTAGAGGAGTGAATGACATTAAAAATGATAAATGCTAGGCTAGAGAGATGGCTTAGCGGTTAAGACACATGCCTGAGAAGCCTAGGGACCCCCATTCGGTTCTCTAGGTCCCATGTAAGCCAGATACACAAGGGGCCAGATGCGTCTGGAGTTCCTTTGCAGTGGCTAGAGACCCTGACATGCCCATTCTCTCCCTCTCTCTGTCTGTAATAAATAAATAAATAAATAAATAAATAAATAAATAAATAAATGTAAAATCTTTAAAGAAAATAATAAAGGCTTTCTGAGGTGGTGATGAGAACAGCTCATATCATTTGGTCAAGGGCCCATCTGCGGTGACCTGTTAGATTCTAGATGCAAAGATATAAAAAGACTGAGTTTTGAAGCCAGGTGCGGTGGCGCACACCTTTAATCCCAGCACTGGGGAGGCAGAGGTAGGAGGATTGCCATGAGTTCAAGGCCACCCTGAGAATACAGAGTGAATTCCAGGTCAGCCTGGGCTACAGTGAGACCTTACCTTGAAAAACAAACAAACAAACAAAAAAAAAGACTGGGTTCTGGCAAAAGACTGAATTCCCAGAGGTGAATTATTTTACCTTAAGGATAACATTTGATTGTGGCTGCATATTTTTGATGGTGTAGAAAATTAACCCGCATTCCATAAGCGAGTCTCCTTTATACATGTCGTAATTTTATATTCCATAATTAAATTTTACAGACTAAGAGGTGCAGACATTGCTGCCACTTCAAATGCTCACTGGACTCTGCTCGTCAGCATTTGCTTATTCCTGTGTGCTTTGTGTCTTTGCAACCACACCCAAACAAGAGAGAAAATAACAGATGTTTAGTTAAGTATTTTTCCTTGTGCATGCATGTGCGTGGGTGTGTGCGTGTGCATGCGTGCGTGTATGTGGCTGTCTTCCAAAGACATCAAACACAGACATTTTTTATTGTTTTTTTTTGTTGTTGTTGTTGTTCCCAAGGAATCACATGGCAAAAATAAAATGAACCCTATACGGCACGTTTGGAAAAATAGTTCCTAACAAACTAATCTGACAGCAATAGCTATGTTCATTGGGAATTCGAGCATACCTGTAGGCAAAGCATGTGTTATGAGCCTCAAAGATAAACAATAAAGTTATATATGTCTCTGAAATAATTACATTCATGTGCTAGATGACTTGGGAACTTGGACAGTTGATTTGCACTTTCAAAAACTTGTTTCTGGGCTGGAGAGATGGCTTAGTGGTTAAGGCACCTGCCTCCTAAGCCTAAGAACACTGGTTCCAATCTCCAGCGGTTCCAATCTCCACGTCCCAAGTTTAGCCAGATGCAAAGTGACACAAGGGCGCAATGCTGCACTTGCCCACAAGGGGGCTCATGCATCTGGATTTCGTTCACAGCAGCTGAGAGGCTGCTGGCGTGCCCATCTCTATCTGTCTTCCTCTCTCTCTCTCTCTCTCTCTCTCTCTCAAAAAAAAAAAAAAAAAAACTTGTTTCTGTAGGGTGTGGTGGTGCACGCCTTTAATCCCAGCCCTTGAGAGGCAGAGTAGGAGGATCACCATGAGTTCAAGGCCACCCTGAGACTATATTAGTGAATTCCAGGTCAGCCTGGGCCAGAGTGAGACCCTACCTTGGAAAACAAAACAAAACAAAACAAAAAACAAAACAAAAAGTAGGATTACCATTCTATTCCCGATTTTATTATGAATTTACTTATATTAGCCACTGCTGTAGCTTGGATTTTAAATGTTCAAAAAGGTCTTATTTGTTAAAATCCTGGTCCTTGGGCAGCATCTGGGGGAAGTGATGGATCCTTTAAGAGGCAAGGCCTCATGGGAGCTCTTTAGATCCCTGGGAGGCACGTCCTTAAAAGGGAAAATGAAACCCCAGACCCCTCCTTTTCCTCTTGTCCTTTGCTTCCCTGGCCATTAGCTAATTTTGCTCTGCCCCAAGCTCCCATCATGATGTCCTTACTGTCAGAACACTCACCTGTGGACAATGGGCCTTCCCAATCATGGACGGAAGTCTCCAACCTGTGATCCAAAATAATCCATTTCTTTTTTGTTATTTATTTGAGAGAGAAAGAGAAAGAAGCAGATAGAAAGAACAGGCACGCCAGAGCCTCCAGCCACTGCAAAAGAACTCCAGACGTATGCGCCACCTTGTGCATCTGGCTTATGTGGGTCCTAGGGAATCAAACCTGGGTTTTAGGCTTTTCAGTCAAGAACCTTAACTGCTAAGCCATCTCTCCAGCCCTCTGTTTCTATTTGTAAATTGATTATCTCAGGTATGTGTTGCAGTAATGGAAAGCTGACTAACACAGTCACACACATATTTAATGTGTTTGGCTATTTTCCTTACTCATACCCACTTTAAAATTTTGCCACCACTGAGCACATTATGAATAATGAACAACTAATCCTGAAGAAATTCCTATTTAAAATTTGAGCGCAGCATACATACAATAATACACTTTGGATATTTCTGTCCCATTACCTTTTAAAATCACACCTTAGGCACTAATTAATATGCAAATATTTATGACCTCTGTTAGACAAATACAGCCCAGTGAAGAGAACTGATCCAGTCTGAGTCAAATTATTCCACTTTGCATCTTTCTATCATCTTGCTAAATTATTCAGTTTGAGATTCCATTTCCTAATTTGTAAATTGGGGGTGCTAGTTCCCATTTCACAAGGTTGTCATGAACATTAATGAAGATGTTTTACCTGAACACATCGAGCACTCAAAATGTATTGTCACGGGCTGGAGACGTGGCTCAGTGTTTAAGGTGCTTGCTTGCAAAACCTAAGTACCCAGGTTCGATTCCTCAGTATCCACATAAAGCCAGATGCACAAAATGTCTCATGTGTCTGGAGTCCATTTGCAGTGGCAGGAGGCCTGACATGTTCATTCTCTCTGTCTGTCTCTCTTCTATCTCTTTCTGCTTGCAAGTAAATAAATAAAAATATTTTTTAAATGTCTTATCAGGGGCTGGAGGGATGGCTTAGTGGTTAAGGCATTTGCCTTCAAAGCCAAAGGACCCAGGTTCAATTCCCCAGGTCCCACGTAAGCCAGATGCACAAGAGGGTGCATGCATATGGAGATCCTTTGCAGTGGCTGGAGGCCCTGGCATTCTCAATCTCTCTCTCCCTCCCTCCCTCCCTCTTTCTCTGTCAAATAAATAAATAAATAAATAAATAAATAAATAAATAAATAAATAAATAATGTATTATCAGACAAGTCCTTCTAGGAGTTATCTCATTTTAGCCTCGTAACAAGCCTTCCTAAGGAAATCTCCATTTTACAGATAATGAAACTGGAGGGGCAGGCAACTTGTTCCAAGTTCTGCAGTATCCATGAAACCCGTCAGGCATCGTCACTGTACCATACACTACCCAATGCATGCCAGCTGTGAAGGGTGACACAGAGACTTCACTCTGGTCTCCCTTGTCAGGCTTAGACTATGTAAAAGACCATTCCCGGAAGACCTAGGAAACCCAGTGTAGCTTCAGTGTCAGCCTCAGTTGCTGGGATGAACTTCCAAACCAGGCACAGTTTGTGGGAGGAATGGCATTTATTTGAAGCTTACAGAACCAGGGGAAGTTCCATCATGGCAGAAGAAGTTGGACCTCCTTGCCCAAATGCAAGCAGAGAGAAAAGCCACCACCATCACCACAAGCCAGCACACTCCAGGAACTCCAGGCAAAGCTCAAGTACTCTGCGTATCTTTAGACTGGAATTCCCCGAACACACCTTAGGGGTAGACCCTAAGATCTGCCCACAGTGACACCTCTGAGCCAGGTGGCTGGAGATCTGAGTTACAAGCTCCTCGATGTACTGGGGACATCCATTCAAACTACCACACCCAGACGATGGCACAACATCCGACTGACGATATCCCACTCGCGCAACTATCCAGGTGCTCCTGGACTTTCTCTTTCCAGGGGGACTATGTTATTTTTCATTGTTTCTTTAACATCTCCAGTATCTTCCAGCACACATGAAAATTAATTTTCCTTCGGGTACAAAGAGCTGGGTGTAAGAGAAGAGCACATGGGATGGAAGGTACTTAGCTTGTTAAACAAAGGATGAATGTGATCACATTGGAACAGGTAATTAAAAATAACTTCATGTGAAAGCAGTCCGCCTGGAAATCCATGTCACTGGGCCACCTGATAGGTTAGTGAGAGTGACATGAAGCAAGGTGCACTTACTATATTCATGAATAATTACAGCAAATAAATAAGTAGGATACACTTAATTTTTATTCCCTTATATTTGTCCTTCTTAAAAATAGTTTTAGGGGGCCAGGCATGGTGGTGCATGCCTTTAGTCCCAGCATTCGGGAGGCAGAGGTAGGAAGATCTCTGTGAGTTCAAGGCCGCCCTGAGACTACACAGTGAATTCCAGGACAGCCTGAGCTAGAGTGAGTCCCTACCTCAAAAAACCAATAATAATAATAGTAGTTTTAGGGGCTGGAGAGATGGCTTAGTGGTTAAGCGCTTGCCTGTGAAGCCAAAGGACCCCGGTTCAAGGCTCGATTCCCCAGTACCCACATAAGCCAGCTACACAAGGAGGTGCATGCATCTGGAGTTCTGTTGCAGTGGCTGGAGGTCCTGGCACACACATTCTCTCTCTCTTTCTGTCTCTCCCGCCTATTTCTGTATCTCTCTCTCTCTCTCAAATAAATAAATAAAAATAACATATTTTTAAAAAATAGTTTTTAGCTGGGCGTGGTGATGCACGCCCTTAATCCCAGCACCCCCGGGGCAGAGGTAGGAGGATCACTGTGAGTTCAAGGCCACCCTGAGACTACAGAGTGAATTCCAGGTCAGCCTGGGCCAGAGTGAGACACTACCTCAAAAAACCAAAAAAAAAAAAGTTTTATTGTTAAGGCATGATTGTACACATATATAATCCCAGCACTTGTAAGGCTGAGGCAGGGGAATCATGAATTTAAGGCCTGTTGTTGCTAATAGCATGTTTGAGACCAGCCTGAGCTACAGATGAGACCCTGTGTCCAAATCAAGCAATAGGGCTGAGGGTGCAGCTCAGGGGGAGAGGGCATCCCAACATATGAAAGGAGCTGAGTTCAATCCCCGAACTACAAAAACAAAACAACAACAACAAAAAAAAACAGTTTTATGGAAGTCTAACTGACATACAATTACTGCATCTATTTAAAATACAAAATTGTGATAATTTTTTACATATATACATGTGGAGCCAAGAACATGATCAAAAAAAATTAACACGGTGCTGGAGAGATGGCTTGGTGGTTAAGGGCACTTGCTTGCAAAGCCTGATGGCCTGGGTTCGATTCCCCTGTGCCCGTGTAAAGCCAGATGCACAAAGTGGTGCATGCATCTGGAGTTCGTTTACAGTGGCTGGAGGTCCTGGTGTGCTTATTCACTCTTCTTTCTATCTGCCTCTTTCTCTTTCTCTTTCTCTTTCTTTCTCTCAAATATGTAAGTAGATAATTTTTTTTTTCAAAAAGGAAAATGAAGGGCTGGAGAAATGACTTAGCAGTTAAGGCAACTTACCTGTGAAGCCTAAGGACTCAGGTTTGATTCCCCACGACCCACATAAGCCAGATGCACTAGGTGGCACATGTGTTTGGAGTTTGCCATTACTAGTAGCTTGGCACACCCATTTTCTTTTTTTCTCTTTCTCTTTCTTTCTTTCTTTCTTTCTTTCTTTCTTTCTTTCTTTCTTTCTTTCTTTCTTTCTTTCTTTCTTTCTTTTGTTGTTGTTTTTTCAAGGTAGGGTTTCACTCTAGCCCAGGCTGACCTAGAATTCACTATGTAGTCTCAGAGTGGCCTCGAACTCACGGTGATCCTCCTACCTCTACCTCCCGAGTGCTGGGATTAAAGGCATGCGCCACCATGCCTGGCTCCATTTTCTTTCTCTATCTGCCCCTTTCTCTCTCTCTCTCTAACAAATAAATAAAAATTTTTAAAAGAAAATGAACATGCCAATCACCATCGAAAGGTTCTTTGCATTACCCTCTTGTCCCTCCGCCCCATCCTTCTCTGCTGCTGTAGCCTTTGTCCCAAGCAACTGCTCCACTTTCTGTCCATTCTCAGGTAAGATCCAATGAGAATAAATGATAAAGTTTTCCTTTGTTTGGTCGACACAACCATTTCCCCAGGTATCTCAACACTTTTTTTCCTAATCTTTTGGGTGTGTTTTTTCCTAGCCGTACACGGTTTCATCATGACCTCTCACGCAGGCCTCTGGAGTTTTTGTTCCGCCATTCCTTTCTTCAGTTCTTTGTGCTACGAACTCCAGCTAGCTCACTCTGTGTGGACTCGAGACATTTCAGCTCAAGGGCTCTACAGGACTCTTCCTTGTCTTGCCCTTCCTAAGTGCAGCCTGAAACCTCTCTCATCAGTCGAGTGAGACAATTATTGACTCACAGTTTTTTTTAATATTTTATTTTTTATTTATTAGAGAGAGAGAGAGAATGGGCATGCCAGGTCCTTCAGCAAATGCAAACAAACTCCGGACACATGTGCCTCCTATTTGTAAATTGATTATCTCAGGTATGTGTTGCAGTAATGGAAAGCTGACTAACACAGTCACACACATATTTAATGTGTTTGGCTATTTTCCTTACTCATACCCACTTTAAAATTTTGCCACCACTGAGCACATTATGAATAATGAACAACTAATCCTGAAGAAATTCCTATTTAAAATTCTAGCACAGCATACACACAATAATACACTTGGATATTTCTGTCCCATTACCTTTTAAAATCACACCTTAGGCACTAATTAATATGCAAATATTTATGACCTCTGTTAGAAAAATACAGCCCAGTGAAGAGAACTGATCCAGTCTGAGTCAAATTATTCCACTTTGCATCTTTCTATCATCTTGCTAAATTATTCAGTTTGAGATTCCATTTCCTAATTTGTAAATTGGGGGTGCTAGTTCCCATTTCACAAGGTTGTCATGAACATTAATGAAGATGTTTTACCTGAACACATCGAGCACTCAAAATGTATTGTCACGGGCTGGAGACGTGGCTCAGTGTTTAAGGTGCTTGCTTGCAAAACCTAAGTACCCAGGTTCGATTCCTCAGTATCCACATAAAGCCAGATGCACAAAATGTCTCATGTGTCTGGAGTCCATTTGCAGTGGCAGGAGGCCTGACATGTTCATTCTCTCTGTCTGTCTCTCTTCTATCTCTTTCTGCTTGCAAGTAAATAAATAAAAATATTTTTAAATGTCTTATCAGGGGCTGAGGGATGGCTTAGTGGTTAAGGCATTTGCCTTCAAAGCCAAAGGACCCAGGTTCAATTCCCCAGGTCCCACGTAAGCCAGATGCACAAGAGGGTGCATGCATATGGAGATCCTTTGCAGTGGCTGGAGGCCCTGGCATTCTCAATCTCTCTCTCCCTCCCTCCCTCTTTCTCTGTCAAATAAATAAATAAATAAATAAATAAATAAATAAATAAATAAATAAATAATGTATTATCAGACAAGTCCTTCTAGGAGTTATCTCATTTTAGCCTCAGAACAAGCCTTCCTAAGGAAATCTCCATTTTACAGATAATGAAACTGGAGGGGCAGGCAACTTGTTCCAAGTTCTGCAGTATCCATGAAACCCGTCAGGCATCGTCACTGTACCATACACTACCCAATGCATGCCAGCTGTGAAGGGTGACACAGAGACTTCACTCTGGTCTCCCTTGTCAGGCTTAGACTATGTAAAAGACCATTCCCGGAAGACCTAGGAAACCCAGTGTAGCTTCAGTGTCAGCCTCAGTTGCTGGGATGAACTTCCAAACCAGGCACAGTTTGTGGGAGGAATGGCATTTATTTGAAGCTTACAGAACCAGGGGAAGTTCCATCATGGCAGAAGAAGTTGGACCTCCTTGCCCAAATGCAAGCAGAGAGAAAAGCCACCACCATCACCACAAGCCAGCACACTCCAGGAACTCCAGGCAAAGCTCAAGTACTCTGCGATCTTTAGACTGGAATTCCCGAACACACCTTAGGGTAGACCCTAAGATCTGCCCACAGTGACACCTCTGAGCCAGGTGGCTGGAGATCTGAGTTACAAGCTCCTCGATGTACTGGGGACATCCATTCAAACTACCACACCCAGACGATGGCACAACATCCGACTGACGATATCCCACTCAAGCAACTATCCAGGTGCTCCTGGACTTTCTCTTTCCAGGGGACTATGTTATTTTTCATTGTTTCTTTAACATCTCCAGTATCTTCCAGCACACATGAAAATTAATTTTCCTTCGGGTACAAAGAGCTGGGTGTAAGAGAAGAGCACATGGGATGGAAGGTACTTAGCTTGTTAAACAAAGGATGAATGTGATCACATTGGAACAGGTAATTAAAAATAACTTCATGTGAAAGCAGTCCGCCTGGAAATCCATGTCACTGGGCCACCTGATAGGTTAGTGAGAGTGACATGAAGCAAGGTGCACTTACTATATTCATGAATAATTACAGCAAATAAATAAGTAGGATACACTTAATTTTTATTCCCTTATATTTGTCTTTCTTAAAAATAGTTTTAGGGGGCCAGGCATGGTGGTGCATGCCTTTAGTCCCAGCATTCGGGAGGCAGAGGTAGGAAGATCTCTGTGAGTTCAAGGCCGCCCTGAGACTACACAGTGAATTCCAGGACAGCCTGAGCTAGAGTGAGTCCCTACCTCAAAAAACCAATAATAATAATAGTAGTTTTAGGGGCTGGAGAGATGGCTTAGTGGTTAAGCGCTTGCCTGTGAAGCCTAAGGACCCCGGTTCAAGGCTCGATTCCCCAGTACCCACATAAGCCAGCTGCACAAGGAGGTGCATGCATCTGGAGTTCTGTTGCAGTGGCTGGAGGTCCTGGCACACACATTCTCTCTCTCTTTCTGTCTCTCCCGCCTCTCTCTCTCTCAAATAAATAAATAAAAATAACATATTTTTAAAAAATAGTTTTTAGCTGGGCGTGGTGATGCACGCCCTTAATCCCAGCACCCCCAGGGCAGAGGTAGGAGGATCACTGTGAGTTCAAGGCCACCCTGAGACTACAGAGTGAATTCCAGGTCAGCCTGAGCTAGAGTGAGACCCTACCTCGGAAAACCAAAAAAAAAAAAAAAAAAAGGTTTTATTGTTAAGGCATGATTGAACACATATATAATCCTCCCAGCACTTGTAAGGCTGAGGCAGGGGAATCATGAATTTAAGGCCTGTTGTTGCTAATAGCATGTTTGAGACCAGCCTGAGCTACAGATGAGACCCTGTGTCCAAATCAAGCAATAGGGCTGAGGGTGCAGCTCAGGGGGAGAGGGCATCCCAACATATGAAAAGAGCTGAGTTCAATCCCCGAACTACAAAAACAAAACAACAACAACAACAACCACAAAAAAAAAAAAAAAAACAGTTTTATGGAAGTCTAACTGACATACAATTACTGCATCTATTTAAAATACAAAATTGTGATAATTTTTTACATATATACATGTGGAGCCAAGAACATGATCAAAAAAAATTAACACGGTGCTGGAGAGATGGCTTGGTGGTTAAGGGCACTTGCTTGCAAAGCCTGATGGCCTGGGTTCGATTCCCCTGTGCCCGTGTAAAGCCAGATGCACAAAGTGGTGCATGCATCTGGAGTTCGTTTACAGTGGCTGGAGGTCCTGGTGTGCTTATTCACTCTTCTTTCTATCTGCCTCTTTCTCTTTCTCTTTCTCTTTCTCTTTCTCTTTCTTTCTCTCTCTCAAATATGTAAATAGATAATTTTTTTTTCAAAAAGGAAAATGAAGGGCTGGAGAAATGGCTTAGCAGTTAAGGCAACTTACCTGTGAAGCCTAAGGACTCGGGTTTGATTTCCCACGACCCACATAAGCCAGATGCACTAGGTGGCACATGTGTTTGGAGTTTGCCATGACTAGTAGCTTGGCACACCCATTTTCTTTTTTCTCTCTTT
Source organism: Orientallactaga sibirica (assembly GCA_036365145.1). Taxonomy (NCBI): domain Eukaryota; kingdom Metazoa; phylum Chordata; class Mammalia; order Rodentia; family Dipodidae; genus Orientallactaga; species Orientallactaga sibirica. Next base: position 387,256 of record JAEOAD010002805.1, read on the forward strand.
CTTTCTTTCTTTCTTTCTTTCTTTCTTTCTTTCTTTCTTTCTTTCTTTCTTTCTTTTGTTGTTGTTTTTCAAGGTAGGGTTTCACTCTAGCCCAGGCTGACCTGGAATTCACTATGTAGTCTCAGGGTGGCCTCAAACTCACGGTGATCCTCCTACCTCTACCTCCCGAGTGCTGGGATTAAAGGCGTGCGCCACCATGCCTGGCTCCATTTTCTTTCTCTATCTGCCCCTTTCTCTCTCTCTCTCTCTCTCTAACAAATAAATAAAAATTTTTAAAAGAAAATGAACATGCCAATCACCATCGAAAGGTTCTTTGCATTACCCTCTTGTCCCTCCGCCCCATCCTTCTCTGCTGCTGTAGCCTTTGTCCCAAGCAACTGCTCCACTTTCTGTCCATTCTCAGGTAAGATCCAATGAGAATAAATGATAAAGTTTTCCTTTGTTTGGTCGACACAACCATTTCCCCAGGTATCTCAACACTTTTTTTCCTAATCTTTTGGGTGTGTTTTTTCCTAGCCGTACACGGTTTCATCATGACCTCTCACGCAGGCCTCTGGAGTTTTGTTCCGCCATTCCTTTCTTCAGTTCTTTGTGCTTTTTAACTCCAGCTAGCTCACTCTGTGTGGACTCGAGACATTTCAGCTCAAGGGCTCTACAGGACTCTTCCTTGTCTTGCCCTTCCTAAGTGCAGCCTGAAACCTCTCTCATCAGTCGAGTGAGACAATTATTGACTCACAGTTTTTTTTAATATTTTATTTTTTATTTATTAGAGAGAGAATGGGCATGCCAGGTCCTTCAGCAAATGCAAACAAACTCCGGACACATGTGCCTCCATGTGCATCTGGCTTATGTGGGTACTGGGGAATTGAACCTGGGACCTTGGGCTTCGCAGGCAAGCAACTTAATTGCTAAGCCATCTCTCCAGCCCTTGATATACATTTCCCTGTCCCAACTAAGGATCACCCCCAATATTGTACCTGTTCCATGTAGTTTGCCCTGTTATTTCCTTTTTTTTTTTTTTTTTCTGTTGGTGTGTTCTGGTAAGAGAGTAAATATGGTCCTATTTTTGCTTTGTGGTGCTAGGGATTAAGCCCAGGGACTTGTGCATGCTACCCAGGCCTCTAATACTGAACTAAACCCCAACCCTGTTCTCCAGTCTATGTAGTCTCAGGGTGGCCTTGAACTCACTGCAATCCTCCTACCTCTGTCTCCTCTGTTCTCCATTCTAATCCAGAGTATAAATCTGATTGCACTGTTTTTAAAATATTTTATTTATTTGTTTAAGGAGAGAGAGAGAAAGAGAAGGAGAGAGAGAGAGAAAATGGGTGTGCCAGGTCGTTGGCGCTGCAAACAAACTCCAGATACATGTGCCACTCTGTGCATCTGGTTTTATATAGGGAACTGGGAAATAAAACCCAGGTGGTCATCAGGCTTTGCAGGCAAAGCTTTAACAGGTGAGCCATCTCTCCAGCCCCAGTTTTACTGTTTTAAATGTTCAGAACTTAAAAAAATATGACACCACAGTATGTATACTTAGTTTAATCTTCCAGAGTAATAAGGAGGCACCTAAGAGGGATGTGAACATCCTAGCAATTGTCTTTATTTAACGGGTGGTATATGCACATGTGTGTGCAGATGTGCTGACGGCCAGAGGTGAATGCTGGATGTCCTTTTCTTATCACTCATCTGCATATTTGCAGTCCAGTGACAGTAAGTCCCAGGGATCCTCCAGTCTCTCCCTTCTGCAGACTGGGATTATGACAGGTGGTCGTGGTCATGCCCAGCTTTATTTTTGGTAGAGTCTTGCTCTAGCATAGTCTGACTGGAATTCACTATGTCATCTCAGGCTGTCCTCAAACTCATAGCCATCCTCCTACCTCTGCCTCCCAAGTGCTGGCATTAAAGATGTGTACTGCCATGCCTGGTCATGCCCAGCTTTTAAGTGGGTTCTGGGAAGTTGAACTTTGCAGTGTCTGGCCCAAGAGGCCCTCAAGCTTAAGCAGCAAGCACTCTTAACCAATGAGCCATCTCCCAAGCCCCCACAATTATATACACCTTTATAAGCTTAGCATTTATCATAGTTTCTGGTACATAGCATATATCTAACATTCATCCAAAGTGAAATAAACTGGAAAAATACTGGAGAGGCATTACATTCAGCTTCTGGCTTCTGACTTCTCAAGCTCACTGTGTGTGCATACTTGATGTTTATTCTTTATTTATTTGTTTAAGACAGAGAGAGAGAGTGAGAATGGGTGTGCCAGGGCCTCTAGCCACTGCAAATGAATTCCAGATGCATGTACCACCATGTGCATCTGACTTGAGTGGGAACTGGAAAATTGAACAGGGGTCCTTAGACTTCTCAGTTTATTTATTTATTTACTTGAGAGAGAGAGAGAGAGACAGAGACAGAGAGAGAATGGGCACACCAGGGCCTCCAGCCACTGCAAACAAACTCCAGACGCATGTACCACCTGGTGCATCTGACTTATGTGGGTATTGGGAAATTGAACCTGTGTCCTTAGGCTTTGCAGGCAAGTGCCTTAACCAGTAAGCCATCTCTCCAGCCCTTTATTCTTCCTTATACACCTCAATTTTCTTCATGCACCAAGAAAGATCTTTCTAAGCAGCAACATTTCCACATCCTTCTGGCTGTGTAACTGTTGAGATGGGATTTACTACCCAGCTTCAAATGGAGAAACGCTAGGGAAAGATTCTACTGAGCCCAGATTCGATCCTATGTCCACCATATGCTGAGAGAACAGGATGCTGTGTTACTATTTTTTAAAATTTATTTATTGAATTTATCTATTTTAGAGAGAGAAAGAAAGAGACAGAGAGAGAGAATGGGTGTGCCAGGGCCTCTAGCTGCCGCAACTGAACTCCAGATGCATGCATCATCTTGTGCATCTGGCTTATGTGGGTCCTGGGGAATTGAGCCTGGGTCCTTTGGTTTTGCAGGCTAGTGCCTTAACTACTAAACCATCCTTCCAGCCTTTTTTTTGTGGGGGGGGAGAGTCAGAGAGAGAGAGATAGAATGGTTGTGCCAGCGGCCTCTCAGCCACTGTGAACGAACTCCAGACACGTGTGCCCCCTTGTGGGCAAGTGTGGCATTGTGCCCTTGCCTCACTTTGTGCCTGGCTAAACGTGGGATCTGGAGAATCGAACGGGCATTCTTAAGCTTAGTAGGCAGGCACCTTAACCACTAAGCTAGCTCTCTAGCCCCCTCCAGCCTTTATATAAAAAAAATTTGAGGCAGGGTCCCCCTCTAGCGAGGCTGACCTGGAATTCACTATGTATTCTCAGGCTGGCCTGGACTCAAGGTGATTCTCCTACCTCTGCCTCTGGAGTGCTGGGATTAAAGGCATATGCCACCATGCCTGACTTCCTGTGTTACTTTTTTAACAAAGTATTTTTCCATTAAAATATATCATTTAGGGCTGGAGAGATGGCTCAGCAGTTAAGGCACTAGCCTGCGAAGCCAAAGGACCCATGTTCAATTCCCAGGACCCATGTAAGCCAGATACACAAGGTGGTACATGCATCTGGAGTTCATTTACAATGGCTGAAGGCCTGGAGTGCCCATTCTTTCTCTCTCTCTCTCTCTCTCTCTCTAATAAAATAAATAAAAATTATTTTTAAAAAATATGTCATTTATGAGGCTGAGGATCTTGCTCAGTGGTTCAAGGTGCTTGCTTATAAAGCCTGCCAGCCTGGGTTCAATTCCCCAGTCACTCATTTAAAGCCAGTCACAAAGAGTGGTGCAAGCATCTGGTGTTCATTTGTAGCAGTAAGAGACCCTGGCCCACAAACATGCAAATAAATGTGTAAATAAATAATGTTTTAAATGTGTAATTCATAAATATTGTGGAAATTATGCATACATAAAAATATATCTTAGCCGGGTATGGTGGTATATGCCTTTAATCCCAGCACTCGGGAGGCAGAGGTAGGAGGATCACTGAGAGTTCAAGGCCACCCTGCGACTACATAGTGAATTCCAGGTCAGCCTGGGCTAGAGTGAGACCCTACCTCAAAAAACTAAATATAGAGTTTCATTGTTAATAGTTTAGGACATTATGGATAATTTTTCTAGGAAAATAAGGAGAAGCAGCCTGTCTTTTTCAATTTCCCTTTGTAAATGCTTGAATTCATTCCTTCTGAGGACAGTTAGGTGGAATTGGAAGCCCATTAGGACCAATGATATACCCACAGACAGCAGAAGTCTTTGTTGTAGTTCAGCACTAGGAAATGAAGAGAGAGAGCAGGGTCATGCCTTTGCCTGTACATATTGAGAAATAGGGTCAGTCCTGAGAACCAGATACGATTTTCTTCCCATTACCAGCCTTGACTCACCTGTGTAAAGAAACACCTGCCTACCTTCAGGGTATTCTCTTTTGAACACTTGTGTAAATTAAAATTTGCCTCCAGGGATTCCATAGTTCTGTGTCAAAAGCTGTGAGAAAAGGGAGAGTCCCAGAGAATCCGTTTTAGTAGTTCTCACTGGGGATGGGCCTTATGACACAAGCTTTTAAACAAGCCCTTTATTTTATTTGGATGAGCTGTTCACCAATATTTACTGGATTCCTACTTTGAACCCAATGTCCACACTGCTCTGGTGATCATAAAAGAAATGCACATAGATTCATATCCTGGGCTGGAGAGAAGGCCCAGCAGTTAAGGTGGCTGCCTGCAGAGCCTAATGAACCAGGCTCCATTCCCTATTACCCACGTAAAGCCTGATACGTGCATCTGGGTTCATTTACAGTGGCTAGAAACTTGGATGCCCATTCTCTCCCTCTCCCCGCTCTCTCCTTGGAAATAAATAAGTAAAATATTTTTTAAAATTTGTTTTTATTTATTTCAGTGAGTGAGAGAGAGACAAAAGAGGCAGATAGAGAGAGAATGGGCGCACCAGGGTCTCCAGCCACTGCAAACGAACTCCTGATGCATGCACCCCCTTGTGCATCTGGCTTACATGGGTCCTGAGGAATCGAACCTGGGTCCTTTGGCTTTGCAGGTGAGCACCTTAACTACTAAGTCAATTCTCCAGCCCAAAATATTTTTTTAAAAAAAATAAGATTCACATCCTTACAAAGCAAACTAATCATCCAACTTGGGGCGGAGAGCAGCTAAAATAGGTCAATGTAAGTAGTATAGGTGGAAGGGAGCATTCTAGGTATTAAAAACTATAAATTCTAGTTTGGTAAATGTTCCGTCCAACCTGCTTGTATATGTTGTCCATCACCAAGGAATTCAGTGGGTCAGTTACTGATACACTGTCTGTCCTCACAGGGCCACTGATAATACATAGAGTGTGTCTTATAGGGGAAGGGAAAAATCTCATACAAATCCTTCTCCATGAGGCTTTGGCAAAAAATGTGTCCTGTTTTCTGACCAACTGGGGGAAAAGGTATCCTCTGTGGGCAGAGTGATTAGAAAAATGAAGATCACCTCCATTCCTGGGCTGAGCATGGAGGAGGGGGACAGGAATTTAGAATTCAGTCTCACCCCAGTACCGTAATCTGCAGTGAACTCTCGTTCTCCTGTCCTGTTAGTTCTAATAGCAACCAGTCCGGTTTGTTTTTGAGCCAAGTCAATAGAGGATGTTCTCTCCCAGGAGACATCACAGAGGAAGTAATGATTGAAACATGAGTGCTGCTCTCACTGCAGTCCTGACAACCTGCTCCAGGGCAATAGCGACAGACACTGAGAACACTCAAAACTCATCAAAGCAGAAATCCAGAAGTTGCAGAGAGCTTACCTCAAAAAACTGTCTCATGACACATTTGCCAAGGCTCAGGGAACGTTGTGGAAGGGGGGGTGGAAAGATTGTAAGAGCCACCAGGTGGGAAGGAATATCCTGAGGCATTGTTTTCCACCCCCACAGAGACTAACTGGTGTGTTTATAACCCCACAAGGAATACCCATAACCCCACTGAGGAGGGCCTTGGTGGAATGGGGGCAGGGGAAGAGGAGATATAAGAGTATAAGCTGATGGGAACATAGCCAGCATGTGATATGTTCACACAGTAAAGTGTATAATTAATAAAATAAAATTTAAAATAAAAGATGCTCTCCCAGAAGTAGACTGCTACTGCTTCAAGCTGTTATTTTGACTCTTTTGTTTGTTTGTTTGTTTTAAATCTTCTTGGTTTACATAGATTCTATAGTCTTGGTGCCATGCTTATTATTGCAAGACTCTCTCTCTCTCTCTCTCTCTCTCTCTCTCTCTCACACACACACACACACACACACACACACACGTTTATTTCCCTCGCATAGTATCAGGCAGATGGCAGAAGATCTAAGAGACTTGTCACAAGAAGCCCTGGGCAGCTGGAGTAGCTTTTGCCAATACCTGCATTTCAGAGCTGTGACTTAAGGGCAGAGACAAGAGGGTGAGAGTACCTTTGAGCAAAAGCCGCAATCCTCCAGTGAGCCCTCTGGCACTACATCAGAGGCTCTGCAGCACAGCTCCAAGCAACAAAGCAAGGCCATCCAGAAAGGAACTGAGGAGTCTATGCCTGGCCCGGCTGTCAGGAACACCCACACCACATGCATGACAACAGGCCTCTGCTGACGTGCACTGGGCCCATTGACATTCAGACTGGATTGCTCTTGGAAGTGCTCTGGGCAGACCCTTGTTGTTGCAAAACTTCCTTCAGAATCGGCCTTGTCTCGGGGGTGCCAGTAGGGAGTGCTCATAAGTGACTCCAGATAAGTGGAAATTGAAAGCTGAGACCCCCCTCAGCCTTTCTCACGAGTCTTGCTAGGAAACGACCCGAGGTTTGTCAGGACAAATGGTGTGTCGGTGTGTCGCAGCGCTGTCATCCTTGGTGAGGAGATGACAAGCCTCCTTGGGGGCCAGTATCCAACAGATACTTGGAAAGCATGAGCACTTTGCCCCTTGTCCACCTGTTCTTGTTTACTCGACTTCCGTTAAGTAAGGGATAATCTCACCCAATGGGAAGGATGATTTCGGCTCCTAGAAAGACACATTAGTTTGTTCTTTGCTGCAGTGGGAGTTGAAGGCAACATTGGGATCCATGACGGGATAGCGAATAGACATCAAAAGTGACTTCGAAGGCTGGAGAGATGGCTCAGGGTTAAGACGTTTGTTTATCTGCCAAGCCCAAGCGCCCAGGTTTGATTCCCCAGTACCCACGTAAGCAGTTGCACAAGGTGGCGCAGAAGTCTGGAGTTCATTTGCAGTGGCTAGAGGCCCTGGCACACCCATTTCTCTCTCTCTCTCTCTCTCTCTCTCTCTTTCTCCCTCAAATAAATAAATAAATAAAATATTTTTTTCAAGTGACTTAGAAACAAGACGTAAGTCAGTAGTAGAGTATTTGGCACACCCAAGGGCCTTGGCTTAGACCTCAACTCTGCAAGAATTAATTGAATGACCATAAGAAGATGGTGACATAAATATATACATAGCAACAGGAAGAGACCTATAAAACTTACGGGGAAAAGGAAAAAATACAAGTCCATCTAACAAAATAATTTTGAATACGTTTAGAAGTACAAGCATATAAGAAATCACTACCTATATTATAAAAATACATTCAAACAAACAAACAACAACAGAAAAAAAATGATATAGGGGCAACTGGGAAGATGGCTCAGTGGAGACAGAGCGTGCCATTCAACTGTGAGCACCTGAATTCAAACTCCCAGAACCAATGAGGGCTTCAAACCATGGTTGATTTCTGTAATGTCAGTGCACCTACTGCGAGGAGGGAAGAGGAGACAGGAGGATTTCCCAGAAGTTCACAAACAGAGCCTCGAACAGCAATGAAAGATCTGCTTCCAATGAGGCATGAGGCGGAAGGACAGGGCTGGAGAGGCGGCTCCGTGGTTAAGGCACGTGCCTCCAATGAGGCGGAAGGGAGGACTGATCACAAAGCTGTCCTCTGACCTTCACACCTCATGCATACCATGGTACAAGTTACATCCTTGCCCGTGAACACACGCACCAAACAAATAAAGGTTTTTAAGTGACATAACACAAACACCGAGAAAGATACCTGCGAGAGTAAGAGAGGAAAGGAGATAGCTCGGGAGGCAGTGGTAGGAGGATTGCCGTGAGTTCGAGGCCACCCTGAGACTATATAGTTAATTCCAGGTCAGCCTGGGCTAGAGTGAGACCCTACCTTGAAAAAAAAAAAAGAGGATGAGAGAATACATAGCATTTGTGTGGGATCCTGGACAGACTGATGCCTAGCTCAACCTCCTGACAGCCAATAGAAACAATGATAATAATAATTCTGACCAGCATGGGATCCTATGGAACATCATATATACTATATATTCACTGAAGGAGAAATGAGAATGGCCCATGATGTAGGACCATGCTGTTGTCCAGAAGTAGCCAGCACCAGAGAAGATTGGAAGAATTCTTGATAGCAGCAATCTCAGAGCTAACTCCAAGGCCATCCTTTGGAAGAATGGGAGAAATAGTCAAGGATATATATATGCATTTCATCTGAGAGTTGTGCTATAGAAGCTATGGATTTAGGTGTACAAGAATAACGCTCTAAGGCTGGAGAGGTGGCTTAGTGGTTAAGGCACATGCCTGCGAAGCCAAAGGACCCTGGTTCAATTCTCCAGTTCCCACGTAAGCCAGATGCACATGGTGGCGCATGCATCTGGAGTTCATTTGCAGTTTCTGGAGGCCCTGGGGTGTCCATTCTCTCTCTGTCTCTAATAAATAAATAAATTAAAATTAAAAAAAAAAAGAATAGTGCTCTAATTTATTGACATTTCTATTCTTCTCTTCCTCCAATTCTGGCATTTGTAGAGTTGGGGGTCCCACTCTTGTGGAGGTGTAAAGCAAAGTGACCTCAGAATTCTAAGCTGTGGCTGCCTCTGAGGCTATCCTTCTTAGTCATAAATATGGAACTGTGGGTGAGGTCAGTATCATGGCCAGTGTCATTGCTGACCCTGTGAGGGAAGAACCATTGTGAGATCCTGGCCAGCTTACCTCAAGACTAAAAATTACATGCTTTGTTTTGTTGGAAAATTGTTTCAGGGCTGGAGAGATGACTCAGCGGTTAAGGAGCTTGCCTGCAAAGCCTAAGCACCCAGGTTCGATTGCCCAGTACCCATGAAAAGCCAGATGCACAGTGGCACATGCATTTGAAGTTTGTTTGCAGCAGCTGGAAGCCCTGACGTGCCCATTCTCATATTCTCTCTCTCTCTCTCTCTCTCTCTTTCCTTGCAAACATAAATGTTTCTTTAAAAAAATTGCTCTAAAAAAATGAGCAGTAATTATATGAAACAAGTTTTCTAGCTGAACATTACAGTAGGAACCAGTTCTCTCCAAGTCATCTGGTTCCACAGAGCAAAATCAACCAAGCTCGTGTGGATCACACAGAAATCGAATGAACTTGCACTGGCCATGAGCAGACAAAGAAGAAGATACAGTTTAATGTTAGGCAAAGAGTAGTTCTGGCTGTTACATGTTAAATGAAAGAAGGTCATGTGTCATTGATCACTATGAAATGGAATATGCTCTGGACACTGGAAGTTTCATCGACTTTATCAAATCAGTTTTGAATTGAACTCCCTTTCTATGGGCATGTGGAAGAATGTTAAAATGAAATACTAACGATGGCTTATTTATCCAAAATAGCTTATGAAGAATTAGTTTAAAAATGTAAAAGTATACAACAATGAAACGAACAGATTGAATTCACCAGACAACAAATACTATTCCATTGTTATAGATGGCGCACCCGAAGCGGCAGCTGCTGGTCAAATCACAATTATTGTATGACAAAATGATGAGAGAAAACTCTGGCTGCTATTCGAAATTTGGAGGAATATCATCCTTCTGTGACTTGACTCAACAGAGTGGAGTTCTGACCTGCCATTGAGTTCTAGTCAGTGTTAGTCTTGGGCCAATTACTATGAAAGTCAAAGTCATGCAGGTGCCTTTAAAATATTAGTAACTTTGCAGATGCCATGCAAGGCTCCTTCTGTTAACATCATTTAGGTTTCAAAAGTCACGTGTCTGCCTGGTGTGGTGGCTCACACCTTTAATCCCAGCACTTGGGAGGCTGAGGCAGGAGGATCACCATGAGTTCAAGGCCATCCTGAGACTACATAATGTATTCCAGGTCATCTTGAGCTAGAGCAAGACCCTGCCTCCAAAAACAACAACAAAAAAAGTTACCTGTCTTTCAACTTGTCTCATAAATATACTGTTATGAACATGTACATTGATTGAGTCAAATTGTGTCTCCTCAAATTCAAAGATTGCGGTATGAACCCCAGAATTTCAAAGTGCATTCAGGGATGAAATCTTGAAGGAGACGCCTAAGTCAAGATGAAGCTATTTGAGTAAGCTGGTGTCCTTCTGAAAGGAGATTCTGACTTAAAGAGACACGGGGCATGCGTGTACATGGGGAGAATCAAGTGAGGATACAATAGTGTTTACATACACGATGCCACCTGCAAACCAAGACAGGGCCTCAAGACAGAGTGGACTCCCAGTGCCTTGGGAGTTCTGAAAAGATAAATGTTCTTTTTTTTTTCTTTTCTTTTTTTTTTTTTAGCCACCCAGTTTCATGTGACATTTTGTTATGAGTGACAGCAAACTAATATTTACTGCAACCTGGACTTCCCTTTCTCTCTCTCTGGCTTAGGAGGTAAGCATCTCATGTATCCTAGGCTGCCTCAAATTTGGTATGTGGCCCAGAATAATCTGGAACTTCTAATCTTCTTGCCTTCACTTCCCAAGCATTGGGGTTATAGGTGGGTAGTGCCATGCCTAGTTTAGGTGGTGGTGAGGAACAAATGCAGGGAGGGCTTTGTGCATGCCAGGTAAGCTCTCTACCATCTGCTACATCCTTCGTCACTGGACATTTTTAAAATCAGTGTATGCTGACAGTGTGCTAAAATGACATACTATTTTTTTTTTTAATTAAGGTAGGGTCTTGCTCTAACACAGGTTGACCTAGAATTCACTCTATAGTCTCAGGCTGGTGTCAAAATCACAGCGATCCTCCTACCTCTGTCTCCCAAGTGCTGGGATTAAAGGTGTGTAACACCACGCCCAGCCCCAACCTATGTTTTCAAACATTTGAAAAAGAAACACAAATCCTCAAGAGAAGCTTATTTAAAATAAAATGTGGCTGGGCCTGCTAGTACATACATGCCTTTAATCCCAGCATTTAGGAGATTGAGGTAGGAGGATCACAGTGAGTTCTAGATCAGTCTGAGACTAAAGAGTGAATTCCAGGTCAGCCTGGGATAGTAAGACCCTACCTCAAAATATAAAATAAAATGTTTATTTAAAACACCAATACAGCTAATTATACTACTTTAACTTCAATCTTTGTACATATTTCAGAATATTAAAAATAACTCATTTGGACATATATAAAAGAAAAGCATTTTTCTTCTTTTTTTTGGAAAACCATGAATGGTACTTTCATTTGTATCTTTGAATTGATATACACAACAACATGAGGAAACTAAAATTACTAAAATATGAAAGTAATGAAGACAAATTATAAAGATAAAAATTATCTGGACATGTGGCAAACTGTAACAAAAATTTCGGAACATAAGCTGGAGAGATGGCTCAGCAGCTAAAGGCGTTGATTACAGAGCCTGACGCTGGGGTTCCATTCCCCAGTACCCATGTAAAGCCAGATGCACAGAGTGGCACACGCATCTGGAGTTTGCTTGCAGTGGCAGCAGGCTCTGGAGCTCTCACTCTCTCCCTCCTTCCCTCTCCCTCTCCTTGCAAATAAATTTAAAAAATTTTAAAATCAGGACATAAGAAAAATAGAACCATTTCGAGGTTGGGGGATTTAGCTCAGTGGAAGAGTGCTTGACTAGAGAGCTCAAGGCCCTGAGGTTGGTCCTCAGCGCTGATTGGGAGAGAGGAAGAAAGAAAGCAAAGAAAGAGAGGGAGGGAGCAAGAGAAGGGAAGGGAAGGGAAGGGAAGGGAAGGGAAGGAAAGGAAAGGAAAGGAAAGGAAAGGAAAGGAAAGGAAAGGAAAGGAAAGGAAAGGAAAGGAAAGGAAAGGAAAGGAAAGGAAAGGAAAGGAAAGGAAAGGAAAGGAAAGGAAAGGAGAAGAAAGAAGATGGATTAAGCCATTTTAGCCAGCAGTAATGAAGTTTCTGAGATGATTTGGTAACAGTTAATGGCAAGACTGATACTTACAAACACATTTAGGAAAAGTATGAACTTTTCCTGGATTTGGCAACATTCTGAGTTTACTGAAAGAAACAAAGTTCTAATATTCTAAGTATGGGCATCAGTCTTCCATGACAAACCACTTATCGCATGCTGCCAGGTCAAAGGCTTTAATATCAGTCACAGAACTGATGTTATATATCATAAAATGCCCTGAAATTTTACAGCCCATCTGTTTAAAAATAAAAATTTTTTTAAAAAATCTGGTTCAGGGACTGGAGAGATGGCTTAGTGGTTAAGACCTTTGCCTGCAAAGCCAAAGGACCTGGGCTCAATTCCCCCGGACCCACATAAGCCAGATGCACAAGGTGACGCATATATCTGGAGTTCGTCTGCAGTGGCTGGAGACCCTGGCATGCACATTCTCTCTCTCTCTCTCTCAATCTGCCTCTTTCCCTCTCCCACTCTCTCAAATAAATGAATAAATAAAGTTTTTTTAAAAATCTTCCCAAGTTGAACAACCACCCTAAAAATTTGGGATATATTATTAATAAAAAGATAAAAGAAGCTGGGCATGGTGGTGCACACCTTTAATTCCAGCACTCAGGAGGCAGAGGTAGGAGGATCACCGTGAGTTTGAAGACACCTGAGAATACATAGTGAATTCCAGGTCAGCTTGAGCTAGAGTGAGATCCTACCTTGAAAAAGAAAGGAAGAAAGAAAAAGAAAGAAAGAGGGAGGGAAGGAAGGAGGGAAGGAAGGGAGAAATAAATAAATTTCTGGGGCTGGAGAGATGGCTCAGCAATGAGGCGTTTGCCTGCAAAGCCTAACAACAGGAGTTCCATTCTCCAGTACTCACATAGAGCCAGATGCACAGAGTGGTGCATGCATCTGGAGTTTGTTTTCAGTGGCTGCAGGCCCTGGCGTGACCATACCTACTCTCTCTCTCTCTCTCTCTCTCTCTTTCTCTCTCTCTGTATCTCTCTGCTTGCAAATACATAAATAAATAAAATATTCCTTAAAAAGATAAAAGAAGCTCACATACACTTGGAAATTAAAAATACACTGCCAAAGCTGGGTGTGGTGGCTCACGCCTTTAATCCCAGCACTCGGGAGGCAGAGGTAGAAGGATTGCCACGATTTCGAGGCCACCCTGAGACTACATAGCTAATTCCAGGTCAGCCTGGACCAGAGTGAGACCCTACCTTGAAAAAAAAAAAAAAAAAAAAAAAAAAAAAAAAAATAGACTGCCAAAGCATGGTTAGAAGAAAAATCAAAATTAAATTTAAAAGCACAGAAATGGATGATACTGACTATCAAAACACATATCAAATCTGGGGAATGAGGGTAAAGTGACTCCTTCAGGAAGGATAGTGGAGAATAATCCAGACTGGGCTGGGGAGGTGGCTCAGCAGTTACAGGTACTTGTTTGCAAGGCCTCCTGGCTTGGGGTTCAGTTCCCCAGGCACCTATGTAAAGCCAGACACAAGAACTGGGCCACTTGCTAGAGTTCATTGGCAGCGCAAGAGGCCCTTGCACACCCCTTCTCTCTCCCTCTCTCTCTCTTTCTTTCTCAAATAAACAAATATATATTTAAAACAAAAGACTGAAGATTAAAGTAGTAAGCGTACCACTAATAAATTAGGAACAGAACAGTGGAAGGCTGCACAGAGGAGGTCACAAAGATAAGGGCCAAGGTCAACAAGTTAGAAAGCAATTACTCTCTCTGTCTCTCTCTTTCTCTCTCTCTCTTCCTCTTTCTCTCATTCTCAAATACATAAATAAAAATAATTTTTAGAAAGGGACTGGAGTGCCGGGCGTGGTGGCACATGCCTTTAATCCCAGAACTCAGGAGGCAGAGGTAGGAGGATCACCATGAGTTCAAGGCCACCCTGAGATATACAGAGTGAATTCCAGGTCAGTCTGAGCTACAGTGAGACCCTACCTCAAAAAACCAAATAAATAAATAAATAAATAAATAAAAATAAAAAGGGACTGGAGAGATGGATTAGCAGTTGAGGCGCTTGTCTGCAAAGTCAAAGGACCACAGATTGATACTCCAGGACCCTGTATGCAAGATGCACAAGGTGGCACATACGTCTGAAGTTCATTTCAGTGGCTGGAGGCCCTGTTGTGCCCATTTTTCTCTTTCTCTGTCTCTCTCTCTCTCTCTCTCTTCTCTCTGCCTCTTTCTCTCTCTCTCAAATACATAAATAAAAAGAACATATTAAGAAAGAAAGCAATTGCAAAAGCGAGTAGTCACAAAACCAAAGATGGTTCTTTGAAAATAGTAAAAAATAATCTCTAGTCAAACTGAGCAAGGAGAAGGGAGGGGGCATGTAAAAAATGTAGGATTGAGAAGAAGGTGTAAGCTCCTTGAACCCTTGATGATAGTACTAGAGGAGAGGACTATAAACTAGCTCAAGTTGGACAATATATTATTATCAATATAAATAAAATGCAAAATAAAATGCAAAAATTGCTAGAAAAATATGATATTCAAAAGGCACTCAAAAATAAATACATATCTGTACATATGCAAATATTACTGACATTTTTGAAATGAATTATTCTAATCTTTTAAAAAGTATTTTATTTATCTTATTTGCCAGCAGAGACAGAGAGAGATAGAGAGAGAGAGAGAGAATGGGCATGCCAGGCCCTCTAGTAGCTACAAATGAACTCCAGATGCATGCACCACCCTGTGCATCAGGCTTTACATGGGTACTGGGGAATCCAACTCAGGTCATCAGGCTTTGCAGGTAAGCACCTTAACTGCTGAGCCATCTCTCCAGCCCCTACTCTAACCTTAAACATAAACTTAGACAGAATGTAAAAAGGAAAAATTTGAGAGTACATGCTATAAAGCAATTTAATTTAGATATGAAAAGAATGATACAAGAAAAGAAAATTATAGGTCAACTTAATTTGGGAACATGATGTCAAAATTTGAAATAAAATATTAGCAAACTGAATCTAATGTGTAAAAAAAGTAAAATACACTGTGACTAAGTTGTGAGTCTATCCCAAGAATGCATGGTTTATTATTAGAAAATCTGTAAATGTGAGTTACCACAAAAGTGTATTAAAAGAGGAAAGCCATGTGACCATTCCAACAGAATTAGAGCAGAAATTTATGAACAAGTCTCTTATTTTTAGACTTAGGACTTCAACATAGAAACTGAAGAGAATTTTCTTGGTCTGATAAAGGATAACTTAGATAAACATATATTGAAAATATTCCATTCAAAATGAGGAACAACACAAAAATATTTACATCTTCTTAACACTGTATTGAAGATCCTAAGCCAGCACAATATACCAGGGGAAAGAAATAACAGATACAAGGACTGGAAAGGAGTGAACAATGTTGTTTTCACAGATGATGGATATATATATATATGTATATATATCCCTAAAAATTCTATTTCAAATGATTGAAATTAAGAGTTTGGTGAAGTGAAAAAAATATATATATAGCCACAGAGGGAAAATGGTCACTAAATATCCATTCATAATTGAATAACAATAAAAATGTACTTAAGATCAAATATCACAAAAATGTGCAAGATTTTTATGGTATTAAAAATGCTAAAGAAGGGCCGGAGAGTTGGCTTAGCTGTTAAGGCACCTGCCTGCAAAGCCAAAAGACCCAGGTTTGATTCCCCAGGACCCATGTAAGCCAGATGCATAAGGTGGTGCATGTATCTCGAGTTCGTTTGCAACAGCTGAAGTCCCTGGTGTGCCCATTTTCTCCCTCTCTCTCTCTCTCTCTCTCTCTCTCCCTCCCTCCCTCTTTCATTCTTTCTCAAATAAATAAAATAAATGTTTTTTTTTTATGTTAAAGAAAATCTCAAGAAAAGGGGGAAATCTCTGTGTGTTGAAGAGGAGATCATATTCTGAAAAAGAAGGATCATGGTTAACCATGACTGTCACTGCGGATGGCTGGAGACTTGCCTAGGTGATCAGTGAAGCACAATTCTGGGTGTGTTTGAGAAGGTGTTTCCAGAGAGTTAAGAGAGCAAGACATGCCCTGAATATGCACAGCACCACCCAGCAAGCCAGGAATCTAGATGAAATAAAAGGGGAAGAAAGAACTGGAGAGATGGCTCAGCGGTTAAGGTGCTTGTCTGCAAAGCCTGATGACTTGGGTTTAATATCTATCTATCTATCTATCTATCTATCTATCTATCTATCTATCTATCTATCTATCATCTATCTATCTATCAAATCTATCTCCCTCTTTCTATCTCTCTCTCAAATAAATCAAATAAAATTAAATTAAAACAATAAAAGCAGGGCTGTAGAGATGGCTTAGTGGTTATGCCACTTGCCTGAAAAGGCAATGGACCCAGATTTGATTCCCCAGGACCCATGTAAGCCAGATGCACAAGGTAGAATATGTGTCTAGAGTTTGTTTGCAGTGGCTGGAGGCCCTGGCATGGCCATTCTCTCCCTCCCTCTCTCTCTCTCTCTCTCTCTCTCTCTCACACACACACATACACACACACACAAATAAATAAATAAAATATTTTTAAAAATAAAATACAAAGGAGGAAGAAAGAGAAAACTTGTTAGCACAGGTGTTCCCTATCTGCTTCCTGGCCCTCAGGAGATGAGCTACTTCTCTCTGCCACCCCTTCTCCCATGAGGTCTTGCCTTACCATGATCCCCAAAATAATAAAGTCAGACAGCCCTGGACTGATAGTTATTAAAACAAGAACCCATACCAACCCAGTCTCCCTTACATTATCTACATTATCTCAGGTATTTGGTCACAGTGACAAAAAGTCTCATAGAGGAGAACAGTAGTCTAAATATGTTAATATTCTGCAAGTTGACCAATAGTTCCAATGCTGCACAAATAGAATCTCAATAATGTTTTTGGTGGTATTTGACAAACAAGATCTAGTAGTATACAAAGGATCAACATTCCAGAATCACCGTTACTAATTGATCAGAGAATGTTAAATTATTTGCTCAATCAATATTAAAGTATTAACAATTCTTATAAGGGCTAAGAGATAGCTCAGCACTGGAAGGCTCTTGTTTGCAAAGCCTGCCAGCTTGGTTTAGAATTCCTAGTGCCACATATGCTCAAATGCAAAAAGTGGTTCATGCATCTGGTATTTGCAACAGCAAGAGGTTCTGGTGTAGCTGGGTGTGGTGGCGCACGCCTTTAATCCCAGCACTTGGGATGCAGAGGTAGGAGGATCGCCATGGGTTAGAGGCCACCCTGAGATAACATAGTGAATTCCTGGGCTAGAGAGCATCCGTACCTTGAAAAAAAAAAAGAGGTTCTGGTGTGCACATGTGTGCACATACACACCACATGCAAATTAATAAATAAAAATTAAGGGCTGGAGAGATGGCTTAGTGGTTAAGGCGCCTGCCTCCTAAACCTGAGAACGCTGGTTCCAATCTCCACGGTTCCAATCTCCAGGTCCCACATTTAGCCAGATGCAAAGTGACGCAAGGGCGCAATGCTGCACTTGACCACAAAGGGGCACACACATCTGGATTTCATTTGCAGCAGCTGAGAGGCTGCTGGCGCGCCCATTCTCTATCTGTCCCTCTCTCCCTCTGTCTCTCTCTGTGTCTCTCTCCAAAAAAAAAAAAAAAAAAAAAAAAAAATTAAAAATGTAATACTTAAGATGGTATTGTCTTGGTATACAAATATACACACTGACCAGTGGAACAGAATAAAAAGGTCAGAAACCAGACAATAGATATGTGGCTAAGATTGTATTGCAGTTCTGTGGGGAAAAGATGAGACTATAAAATAACGTCTTAGAATTATTGGGGGCTGGAGAGATGGTTCAGTGGTGAAGGTGCTTGCCTGCAAAGCCTAAGGACCCAGGTTCTATTCCCCAATACCCATGTAAAGCCAGATGCACAAGGTGGTGCACACATCTGAAGTTCATTAGCAGTGGCTGGAGGCCCTGTTGCACCCATTCTCTCTCTCTCTCATAAATAAATAAATAAATAAATAAATAAATAAATAAATAAATAAATAAATAAATGAATATTTGCTTATCTGAAAATGAAGTTGGATCCCTGCAGCATTAATCTTCTAAAGTAACCATCACAAAGAATCACCGGCCAGGTTTCTTACACAACAGAAATATATTTTCTCCCAGTTCTGGCATTTATAAGGGTGAGAACAGGGCTGAAGGGATGGCTTAGCAGTTAAGGCGTTTGCCTGCAAAGCCAAAGGACCCAGGTTTGACTCTCCAGGACCCACATTAGCCAGATGCACAAGGGGGTGCATGTGTCTGGAGTTCATTTGCAGTGGCTGGAGGCCCTGGCGCACCCATTCTCTCTCTCTAGAATAAATAAAGAAAACTAAAATATATTTTTAAAAATAAAAGGGTAAGGGCTGGAGAGATTGCTTAGTGGTTAAGGCACCTGCCTGCTAAGCCTAAGAACCTGGTTCCAATCTCCAGGTCCCACGTTTAGCCAGATGCAGTGACGCAAGGGCGCAATGCCGCACTTGACCACAAGGGGGCGCACGCATCTGGATTTTGTTCACAGCAGCTGAGAGGCTGCTGGCACGCCCATCTCTATCTGTCTCCCTCTCCCTCTCCCTCTCCCTCTCTCTCTCTCTCTCTCTCTCTGTCTCTCTTTATGTCTCTCTCCAAAAATAAATAAAATAATTTTAAAAATTAAAAAAACATATAAAAGGGTAAGAACAAGGTGCTGGCAGGGTGGGTTTGCAGGGGGGGGGTGGGAAGCTTCTTGCTTTGGCTTGCAGACGGCCACTTTTTCCCGTGTCCTCAGGTGCTCTTTCCTCTGCATGCTTGCCCCCTGGTGTGCCACTCACTGCTTGAAGGGCAAAGTCCCATTGCATTAGTCCCACCGGGACAACCTCACTGAACCTTAGTTAACTCCTTAAAGGCCCTGTCTTCAAGTCCAGTCACCCTGGGACTTAGGACTTCAACATAATGAATTTTCCTAAGTTAAGGGAGGCACAGTTCAGCCTATAGAAGTTACTAGATACTATATACCAATTAAAAGGGAAAAAATCTGTTCCAGCTTGATTAAACGTGAAGACAAAAAGTCAAAACTACCTAGAACTGATTATGAGATATAAAAAAGTACCCACAGGGGGCTGGAGAGATGGCTTAGTGGTTAAGCTCTTGCCTGTGAAGCCTAAGGACCCCAGGTCGAGGCTCAGTTCCCCAGTACCCACATAAGCCAGATGCACAAAGGGGTGCATGCACCTGGAGTTCATTTGCAGTGGCTAGAGGCCCTAGTGCACCCATTCTCTCTCTCTCTCTCTCTCTCTCTGCCTCTTTCTCTCTCTGTCTGTCTGTCACTCTCAAATAAATAAATAAAAATAAACAAAAAAATTTTTTTAAGTATCCACAGGCTGAAGAGATGGCTCAACAGTTAAGGTGCTTGCCTGCAAAGCCTTAGGACCTGGGTTTGATTCCCTAGTACCCATGTAATACACAAGGGGATGAATGTGTCTAGAGCTCATTTGCAGTGGTAAAGGTCCTGGTGTGCCCATTCTCTCTCTCTTTCTCATAAATAAATATAATATAGTAAATAATATAATATAATATAATTAATATAATATAAAGTGTCCAGACATTGAACATCAGGTAGTACACACCAGCAATCCCCGAGAGAATGGAAATTAACAAAGCAAGCCCTGGAATTGTCCCAACATAGTGCTCATGGTAAGTTTCCAAGCTGAAGTCAGGAGGCAGGAACCCAAACCCAGCTGGCAGCTCTCAGAGTTGAGGGACAGAGCTAAGCACTCAGAGACACCAAGGCAGCCAGAAATGGCAGGCCCCAGTACTAGAAAGATGGTTGCCTGGAGAGTTCCAGATACCTGCAGAGGGTTCCCTTTGAGTCCTCAGCTAATTATTGCTCCACACTTGTGCATACTGAGATCCATAAGAGGTCACCAGAAAGGTGTAATCCCCAGAGATCACAAACCTATGCCACCAGAGTAGAAAAACCTTTTCTGCCTTGAGGCACTCACCAGTGTTTAGAAAGGCAATGCTTCAGGAATGGGGCCAAATCAGCTCTAGACTAAAGGCTGCTCTGAGCCTCACCTAGGCAAACTTAAAAGGAAGCTTTGAAAAGCTCAACCTGTTTCCAAGTGCTTAACTGAATCCCAGAACAAGGTCTAAGAGTGTTTCAAGAAATCAAAGAAAAATCCAGCATGTAGAAATATGAAATTCACAATGTCTGGTACCCCATCAAAATTTCCAGAAGGAAAATATTCCAAAGGAAAAAGGAAATATGATCTACAATATGGAGGAAAGTATGCCAATAAAAACAGACCCCAATGAAATGGATTATAGAATTAGTGGATAAGGATGTTAAAGCAGCATTATAAATATATTCCATATGTTCTAGAAGGTCAAAAAACATACGCATGTTAAGAAGCAATATGAGGTATTTTTTAAAGGACTCAAATAAAACAGAGATGAGAAGCACAATGACTTAGATGAAAAAAAATACATTTAATGAGATTAATACAAAGGTTGATACTATAGAAAAAAAAAGCCTCATAAATTTGAAAACATAGAACTAGAAACTATAGCAAATGAAAGCCAGAGAGAAAAAGAAGCAGAGGAAACAACAGCAGTGTGTCACGTCATGGTGCGGTCCCTACAAGAGAAGAAAGGGGACAAAAAGAAAAGTGACAGAATCAGGCCTACATTGTTCTACATTTTACAAAACCATTTGGAAGTTTATACCAAGATTAAATAAAAGCACTGATGCAAGAAGTTCAACAAAGTTGCAGTGAATTTTTATTAAGCAGCCTTCAAGAAAGGCTACACACACCCTTGGAGCGTGGAGCATGAGCGAGTCATCCTTGTCAGCCCGGCACTTGGAAGGCTGAGGAAGGAAGATTGCTGCCAGGCCAAGGCCAAACTGGGTCACACAGTGAGTTTCAGTCCATCCTAGGCTACAGCACGGGACCCTCTCCCACAATATCAGAAAAGTAGAAAAAGAAAGGGGAGAGGAAAGAAGGGAGGGAGGGAGAAAGGGAGGGAGGGAGACTGCAAACATAGATAACCTGATTTTTCATGCACTTAAAAGAAGTCAGCAGTTCATAAAGGAGAGGGAGAAAGAGAGAAAGAACACAAAAGGACAGGATTAGCAAGTATTTCCTAATTTTTTAGAGCTTGTGTGATTTATATTCAACTCTCTTTAGAACTAGACAACTCTCTGAGAACACCTCATCTAATTCCCTCCATTAATAAATGCAGAAACAGGCACAAAATGTTAGTAACTAGTATTTCAGTTCCTTGAGTCCTTATCTGGTTATTTTGCAGTAAAATTCAGGGTTGTCATCCCCGCCCGCCCCAAATCCCGACAACCTAATCCAATCAAAGGGATTCCCAATGGCAAAGTAAAATTGACTGATCAAGTCACTTATTTTGTAGATGACACATAAAACTGCAAAGACATTAGGGGATAATAGTCTGGTCTAAGTGTGTGTGGGGGGGGTGTTCTTTGGTTAAGAAGCAATGAAAGAGAAATGGAGGACAGTAATTCTCAAAGCAGAAGATCCTTTCAAAAGTTCTGTGGGGCCAAGAGCATTTCCCCCGTCTGGAGAGAAGGCGTGGTGTGTCAAGCTGGACACAGTTGCACACATGTGAAATCTCAGCGTGTCTATGGCAAGATAGGAGATGAAGGAGGGAGAATTCTCAGGAGCTCGCTGGCCAGCTAGCCTGGTATGTTCTGTAGAAAACAATAAGACACCCTGCCTCAAATAATGTGGAAAACAAGGACAGCCACCGAGGTTGTCCTTTGACCTCTGCATGTCCTGTGCATGCCTGGATACACACACACACACACACACACACACACACACACACACACACACTTTCTCCAAGAACACTGAGATGCATTTTCACTTCCCTTCTCTTGTAAATCTACAATGGAATGATCCAGAGCAGCCTGACATGAGATAGCGCAGCAAGATGAAGCAGAAGCAGATACAAGAATATAGCCGACCTCCAGCAGACCACACAACAGAGATCTAGAAAAACAGACAATGCTGCCATCCAGTCTTCACTGGCAACTTTTTTTAAATTTTGTTTATTTTTATTATTTATTTGAGAGCAACAGACACACAGAAAGAAAAATGCAGAGAAAGAGAGAATGGGCACACCAGGGCCTCCAGCCACTGCAAACAAGCTCCAGATGCACGTGCCACCTTGTGCATGTGGCTTACATGGGTCCTGGGGAATCGAGCCTCGATCTGGGGTCCTTGGGCTCCACAAACAAGTGCTGAACCACTAAGCCATCTCTCCAGCCCTTCACTGGTGATTTTTGCTTGTTTGCTTTGCTTTGGTCATTAAAACGTTTCATTTCTTTCAAGATTATTTTATTTGATTAATTTATTTGCAAGAGGAGAGACAGACAGAGAGATTGGGCATGCCACGGCCTCTAGCCACTGCAAACAAACTCCAAGGTGCTTGTGCCACATTGTGCATCTGGCTTTATATAGGTATTGGGGAATTGAACCTGTGTCCTTAGGTTTCTCAGGTAACCGCCTTAACTGCTAAGCCATCTCTCCAGCCCCTCCTTTCCTTTTGGTTTCTTTCTTTTTCTTATTTTGGACTGGGGGGGGGGATCAATCAGTAAATGCTTGCCTGGCAACATGAGGACCTGAGTTTGATTCCAGGAACCCACATAAAAATGTAGGGGTGTGGTGTCATGGAGTTTGTTATCCCAGTGCTGGGGAGGTGAGGACAGGAGGACCCCTGGGACTCACAGGCCAGACAGTCTAGCCTAACTGGCAAACTCCAGGCCAGTGTGTATTGACACCAGAGGAAGAGTGAAACAGAGCCTGAAGCAAAAGTGTCATAGAGGGTTTCCAAAATCATGTGGAAGCATTAGTCTTTCACTCCCAAGCACTGGCTTGTCATTGGAGAGGATTTTTTTTTATTTTTATTTATTTATTTATTTCATTTTGAGAGAAACAGAGAGAGAATAGGCACACCTCCAGCCACTGCAAATGACCTCCAGACACACGCGCTACCTTGTGCATCTGGCTTTACGAGGGTCCTGGGGAATAAAACCTGGGTCCTTAGGCTCCACAGGCAAGCGCCTTAACTGCTAAGCCATCTCTCCAGCTCTCGTTTGGAGAGTTTTGAGCAGTGAAGTGTCATGATTAGAGCCAGCCTTCAGGCGAGAATTGACTGGCAATTTTCAGGTGAATAAGACAAAGAAGGGCACCCAAGAAGAGTCTAAAAGCAAAGCTGAGGCAAGGGCTGATGGAAGTGTGTATAGCATACTTGAAGGCGTGGGTTCCATCCCCACACTGCATAAACCATGTATGCTAGGGCATGTCTGTAATTATAGCCCTCAGGAAGTGAAGACGGAGGATCAGGAGTTCAAGGTCATCCTTGGCTACATAGTGAGTTCAAGGCCAGACTGGGCTACATGAGAACCCGCCTCAAAGCAGAGAGATGATGGGCCTAGAATGGAGAAGGAAGAACAAGTCACAGCATAATTCATGGGAGAGACAGTTGATGAAGTTCAAGATGCACTGAGGAGAAAAATGACTATTATTGGGACTATTTGGCCCAAGCGGTAGTGGATGTACCATGAACAGAACTGAAGATGTCAGGGGGCTGGAGAGAGATGGCTTAGCGGTTGAAGTGCTTGCCTGCAAAGCCAAAGGACCCAGCTTCGATTCCTCAGGACCCACAAGGTGGTGCATAAGTCAAGAGTTCATATGCAGCAGCTGCTCACCAGTTCTCTCATTCTCTCTTTCCAAAATAAATAAATATATTTGAAGAAAAGATGTCAGGGAAGAAGCTGTGTTTAAATTGTGAAATGGAGTACAATGTGACAAGCAGGTCTTTGGAACTGTGAGAAACTGGAACTGAGGAGAGTTTATTTCATGTCGCACAGGTGAAATCATGTTTGTGTTTGTGGGAGCTGAAGAATTCCCCCAGGGAGGTGATCTCTGAGCAGATCGAGTCAGAGACTGTGGAGGGCAGTAATGGGACAAGGATGCTAATCCCCAAGGCAGAGGAAGAACTGGGGTGTTGCAGTGTCTCAGAACATGACAAGAACGTTTGTCAAAGAATGGACAGGTCATGGTACCCAGAGGGCCATGGAGTGAGGGGCCGAGGAAATGCTGTGATGAAGGCATGCCTCAGGAACATCCAGAGGTCACGTTATCAGAGTAGTGGACGTGAGTCAGACCACAAAGGGCCAAGGAATGAGTGTGGGCTGAGTAATTCCAAAAAGAAATTTGGCAGTAAGAGACTAGAATGAGGGAAGACAGTAACCAACCCTGAGAGTGGAGAAACTCTCCCAGAATGAGAGGCTACTGAGACAGAAAGAAGCAGCCTGGGCTGGAGAGATGGTTTAGCAGTTAAGGCATTTGCCTGTGAAGCCTAAGGACCCAGGTTCAATTCCCCAGGACCCACGTAAGCCAGATGCACAAGATGGCACATGCGTCTGGAGTTTGTTTGCAGTGGTTTGAGGCCCTGGAGCTCCCATTCTCTCTCTCCCTCCTCAAATGAATAAATCAATTAAGTTAAATTTTTTTAAAAAAAGAAAGAAAGAAGCAGCCTGAAAAAAAAAAAAAAAAGGAAAGGAATCCAATAGCATACAGAAAACATCACTAGACTGGGAAGAAAAATGACAAAAGCAATGGATACAAGTAAGTGGCAGGAGAAGTCTAGGAACATCTGGGCATATGAAGATTGCAGAATATGCCAAGATTCTATTTCTGTCACACTCGCACTTGGGTACTCATGTACAAACAGGTACACTTGCACGCGTGCGCATATACATGCATGCACACAACCCTAAAATGGCATTGGTTTGTAAAACTTCTGGAGATTTTGTAATTGTAAACACCCAGAGGTGTTTCTGCCAAAAAGTGGGATGTAGTGACATTTAATTTTTGTGTTTATCCTTCTGTATGAATTGCAAGTTTGCAAACATTTCTTGTTTTGGTTTTCTGAGATGGAGGACTCATAATTTTGTCTAGGCTGGTCTTCAGCTCTTGGATTCAAATGTCTGAGCCTTCCAGGAACCTGGCACTGTATGTGCACATGGCTGAAAATTGAAAAAATTTTAAATCATGGGTCTTATATTTCTTTTTCTCCTCCTCCTCCTTCTTCTTCCTTGGTTTTTGGTTTTTCAGGGTAGGGTTTCAGTCTAGGCTGACCTGGAATTCACTCTGTAGTCTCAAGGTAACCTCGAACTCACGGTGATCCTCCTACTTCTGCCTCCCAAGTGCTGGGATTAAAGGTGTGCACCATCATGCCCGGCTTTATATTTCTTTTATAATTAAAAGTATTCGTCAATTTTTTCCAAGTTATAGATGGACCTTTATTTAAAAATCAGATCTACCAATTAGCGTTTTCCACCAGCTCTGGAAGCAGAAACCTTCACAGGCCTCATGATGTTTTGTTTAGGTACCACCTTTGTGGCAGCCATTGCTGTCTTCTTTGAGGCCTGCTTGGCCTTTATTTTATTTTATTTTTAATATTTCATTTTTATTTATTTATTTATTTGACAGAGAAAGAGGGACAGAGAGACGGAGGGAGAGAATGGGCCCCCTTGTGCATCTGGCTAACGTGGGGACTGGGGAATCAAATCTGGGTCCTTGGGCTTTGCAGGCAAATGCCTTAACGGCTAAGTAATCTCTCCAGCCCAGCCCTGATATCCTGCTTCCTGAGCCTTTCTAACTTCCGGTTTCTGATTCCTCTTGGCCATGGTAGCAGCGAGATGCCAAAGTGCTGGCTACCTGGAACTTGACCTCATGTCGAGTTTTTTTTAATTTCCTCCAACCGTCCTTTTTGTTGTTGTTGTTGTTTTGAGGTAGGGATTCAATGTAGCTCAGGCGGACCTGGAATTCACTCTGTAGTCTCAGGGTGGCTTCGAACTCATGGCAATCCTCCTACCTCTGCCTCCCGAGTGCTGGGATTAAAGGCGTGCGCCACCACGCCCGGCAGCGCTTTCTTTTGTAGAGGACGGTCCAGTGTATCTGTTGAGAATTCCTCTTGGAAAGGAACAGTGACTCGCATATTGCATTAAGAAACTGGGAAACCTTCCCTGGGTCCTGGTGTAGTGCGGCAGGAGTAGGGGTAGATCATGTATCCGCCGAAATGGCACAGCTCCATCTTCATGCCCGCGGCTGGCACCTGGGCAAAGGGAAGATGATGGAGAGAAGGACTCATGACTTTTAATATCATGCATCAAGGTCACAATTTTAGGTGGCTTGTCCTAAAACAACAGGAATAAGGGCTGGAGAGATGATTTAGCGGTTAAGGCGCTTCCGTATGAAGCCTAAGGACCCTGGTTTGATTCCCCAGGACCCAAGAAGCCAGATGCACAAGGGGGCGCATGCATCTGGAGTTAATTTGCAGTGGCTGGAGGCCCTGGCATGCCCATATTCTCTTTCTATCAGCCTCCCCCACCCCTCTCTCTCAAACAAATAAATTAAATATTGTTTTAACAGAATAGGCATAATAAATAAGATATCTCTCACTTATGGTTCTACATATTTATAATTTAGCATTTATTTTTTTTTTTTTTTGCCTGTGTGTGTTTAGGTTATGTGTGTGATGTATAGTGTACGGATGTGTGTGCAAAATGCACGTGCCATGAGAGTGTGACAGAGACTTGAAGAGAACTGCAAATGGCTTGCTCTATCACCTCTTTCACTCACCTGTCTATTTCGTTGAAATGGGCCTTTTCCTCGCCCTGAAGCTGTTGTCTGTCACTACCCCTGTGGTTTTCCAGTCTCTGCCCCTGGTAGCCTGGGGTTACAGACATGGCTGATCATGCGTAGTTTTACATGGTTTCTGGGTAGTGGAACGTGATGGTTTCCAATCCAAGCAGCCCTTGTGCTTAAGTGTCAAATGCTCTTAATGGTTGAGCCATCTCTGCAGCCCAACTTTAGAATTTTTTTAAAAATATTTAATATTTTTATTTATTTGAGGAAAGAGAAAGAGGGAGGGAGGGAGAGAGAGAGAGCATGTTAGGACCTCTAGTCACTGCAAATGAACTCCAGATGCATGCACTGCCATGTGCATCTGGCTTACCTGGATACTGGGGAATTGAACCTGGATCCTTAGGCTTCAATAAGCCATCTCTCCAACCCTACTATAGAATATTTTTAATGTGCACAAACTTCTTTTACAATCAATATAAAGCTTTCAATGGAGTTCACCTAAGTATTTACCAAGTGATGACATACATATATATATAGGAAAACTATCCAGTTTTAGGAATTAGTATAAAGAAAACATTATATATATAAAATGGAGAAATATCTAGTTATAGAAAAGATGGAATCCTTTTATGGCAACCTGGATGAAACTGGAGGACATTGCACTATGTGAAATAAGCCAGCCTCAGAAAGATGAGCGCTGCATGACTTCACTAATGTGAAACGTGAAAATATCAAATGCATAGCATTACACAGAAGAATTGTTACCAGAGGCTGAGGAGAACAGAAACAGAGGAAATAGGCGCACGCCTTTCATCCCAGCACTCGGGAGGCAGAGGTAGGAGGATCACTGTGAGTCTGAGGCCACAGGAAGAAACGAACCGAATAGTTGGGAATATCACAGTGACCATGAGCAATTGTTCTCCTATTAGAATGTCCAGGGCCCCATCCTTAGTTTTGGGTTTCAGAGACCCAAGCCAAAGTGCTGGTGGACTTGTAACCCTTCCATTTTCTCTCCCTTCCTGGCTGTTGGCAGCAGGACTGGCCCCCTTTGAACTGAGTGGATTGTAGCGCTCTTGCCCAAGCAGGAAGGTGTGGGGAGACATCAAGACATAAATGGATTTCCTGTTGTTATTAAGGGCAGGTAGGTGCTCAAGCAGTAAGTGGAAGGAATAAAAGCAAGGTGAGGGACTAGGGAGATGGCTTGGCAGTTAAAAACTGAGTTTTTGCTACAAGCTACTAAGGGAGATCATCCTCGTCCCAGATACACCAGTGATGTGAATCTGTCCACAGTGAGTCCCTTATTTCCTTCATGGTCTATCTGTAATTCCCCATACATGTTCCCACAACACCTACAGATCCGTACGCATCTTCAAGAAGTGTGAAAGGCGAACACACCATTTATCTCTGAGAAGAATGGAGCCAGAGGAGAGGTGTGAATCATCTGGTTTTTCATGCTGCTCCTTCCGACACCAACAGGCTGACTCTTGGGAACAGCTCACTAGATATTCCAAGGACCCTCGAGGATGTCAATTCTATGAAAATAAGAGTCCTGGGATGGAGAGATGGCTTACTGGTTAAGGCATTTGCCTGCAAAGCCAAAGGATCCCTGTTCGTCTCTCCAGGATCCATATAAGCCAGATGCACAAGGGGGCGCACGCATCTGGAGTTCGTTTGCAGTAGCTGGAGGCCCTGGCGCGTCCATTCTCTCTCTTTCTCTCAAATAAATAAATAAAATATTTTTTTTTAAAAAAAGAAAGTGCGAGTCTTGGGTTCCTTGTTGACCTATATAGTTAGGCCCGGGAGATGCTCAGTAAATATTTATCTAACAAGCAAATGAACGGAAGTGAGAGTATCCAGACACAACAACGTGGGATTGGATATTGATAAATTGATATTCCGTCCATCGGGAACATCACTGAGGAGGGAGAGGTTTTCAGAGCGAAGACGGAGCGAGGACAAAACTCATTAATTGCAATCCTCTGGGGGGAAAGCTGATGTAGAGGAGTGCTTCAGTCTAGTCCCTCCAAGCTAAGCTGAGGCACAGAGCATTCGAGTATGTCCATCTAGAGGAAACAGGGGTTCCAGAGGAGTGGAAGTACGTCTTGACTTTTCTAGGCCCATTGATAAACATCCTAGCACATAAATGGTGACAGACAAAAGGAGGTGGCACTGAAGACTTATTCCATTTATTTATTTTTGTAGTTTTGGTTTTTCAAGATAGGGTCTTGCTCTAGCCTAGGCCAACCTGGAATTCACAATGTACTCTCAGGGTGGCCTTGAACTCACAGCGAACCTCCTACCTCTGCCTCCTGAGTACTGGGATAAAAGGTGTGTGCCATCATGCTCACCACCCCCAGCTCCATTTAATATTTTATTTTATTTTGGTTTTTTGAGGTAAGGTCTCACTCTAGTCCAGGCTGACCTGGATTTCATTCTGTATTCTCCAGGTGGCCTCGAATTCATGGTGATCCTCATACCTCTGCCTCCCGGTTGCTGGGATTAAAGGCATGCGCCACCACGCCTGGCTAATATTTTATTTTTATTTATTTATTAGTGAGTGCGCGAGAGAACGGGTGCCCCCGGGCCTCTAGCCATTACAAATGAACTCCAGATGCATACGCCACCTTGTTCATCTGGCTTACGTGGGTCCTTGGGAATCGAACCTGAGTCCTTTGGCTTTGTAGGCAAGCGCCTTAACTGCTAGGCCAGCTCTCCATCCTTGAAGACTTATTCCAGAATGTATATCTGTTTCCTCTGGTTTGGCCAGAGTTGAGTGATATATGTCCAGGAAGCAATTGCAAATGCAAAGAAAGTTTTTGTTGGTTTTGCTATAATTTTAGGTATATTTTAAAATTTTTTAAATATTTTTTAAAGTTGGTTATATTGTCAAAAAGCTTCTGGTGCTCTGGATCACATTTCTCTCCTAATTTTAATATTCAGTGGCATATAGTGAGCTTATATCTTGTACTGACTCTGGTAAGAGTTTTGAATATAGAATTTGGAAAAGACATAGAGTCTTTCTGGGCTAAAAAGTTTATGTTTTATACTTTTTTTTTTTTTTTTTTGGTATATACCTATACTTGACTTGGTGAGGCTGAGACAGGTTTAAGCTAGCCTAGGATACATAGGAATCCATATTTTTTAAAGTTTATATCTCAAGAGAGAAAACATATTGAAGATTTTCTACAAAAGTAAGAATGTCAAAGCATAGGAATTTGGAAGACTGAAAAAAAAAAAAACTACAGGCGTGCAAAAATCTTGTGTGAGGTGTTTTGAACACATTGCTGTCCGAAGCAACTCATACTGGGAAGATGTTGCCCACAAAGTTGATTCTCAGGCTGGCATAATGTTATATCGATCAGCCAGTAAAGAACTTGCTGCTCAGGCAAGAAGACCTGCATTTGGGTCCCCACGAACCTATTTAAATGCTGGGTGTGGTGGTGTGAATCTATATTCCCAGTACTGGGGAGGCCGAGGCCAGTGGATCCTCAGGGCAAGATAGCTAGTGACTCTGGGTGAACTCATGATCTCTGGATTCAGTAAGAGACCTTGTCTCAACAAATAAGGTGGAGAACACATACACACTGTGTGCACATAGAAAAAAATACTACACCTGGGGGTTAAAAAAACCACACAATTCCTAATAATGATAGCAAGCATCTGAGAATTCCACAAAATGTGCTTGGTTTAGTGTTATCTTCTAGTGTGAAGCCATTTCACGAATCACCTGGGTGTGTAATATCTCCTCTCTATTAGGGAAGTGTACAAAGCATTCAGTACAGTTAGTGCTTAATAAAATAGTTCTAAAGCCAGGCATGATGGTACACTCCTTTTAATCCCAGCACTCAGGAGCAGAGGTAGGAGGATCGCTGTGAGTTCAAGGCCACCCAGACAATACAGAGTGAATCCCAGGCCAGTCTGGGCTAGAGTAAGACCCTACATTGAAATCACACACACACACACACACACACACACACACACACACACACACACATTTCTAAATGAATTCATTTCTTTTTGTTAATTTCAAATCAAATCAGTTCTAATGTGTAAGACTCTGAAGTTTCTGTTGTGAAGTATTTAATGTATTGTTTATGAAAGATATATGTATATACACACGAAAAGTATACTAAATACATGTCGTGAGTTGGCAATCTGCCTGTCTACATTTTAATATCAATGTACTCTTATGTAAAACAGTCTTACCACCAGCTTATGCCTTTAGCAAAAGTGCTTTTCAGATATCTAAATGGTCCTCTGACTAACAAGGAAATGCAGATAAGTTGTAAAATGTTACCACCTCTACTTTCATGGTCATGAAGACCCAGCCCTGCTTATGGAAATTTTATAACTTCTCAGATGTGAATATGTGGGGACTATTGGCCCATTTTACAGCTGAAGAAGCAAGCACGACCATGAGTTTGTTGTCCAAATTCACATGGTTCATCTGACTCCCGAGCCCTGGAAACTTCCCAATCTTGGTTTGTAAAGATTATACAATAACTTCTGATATACCTTCTATTAAAATGTAAATGTTTTTTCTCTTTCAAAAAATTCTGTGTGCATGCAAGTGCACGTGTGTGTGTGTGTGTGTGTGTGTGTGTGTGTGTGTTGGCCTGTGGACAATCTTGGGTGTTGTTCCTCAGGAATGCCATCTACCTTTTCTTTCTTTTTTTTTTTTTTTAACTTTTTTTTATTGACAACTTCCATAATTACAGACATTAAACCATGATAATTCCCTCCTCTCCCCCACTTTCCCCTGCACAAATCCACATATCCCCTCGCTCTCTCCATTAGTCTCTCTTTTGTTTTAATGTCATCATCTTTTCCTCTTATTATGAGGGTCTTGTGAAGGTGGTGCTAGGCACTGTGAGGTCGTGTTATATCGAGGCCAGTTTCTGTCTGAACGATTGCATTGTGAGCAGTCCTACCCTTCCGTTGGCTCTCACATTCTTTCTGTCACCTCTTCTGCAATGGATCCTGAGCCTTGGAGGGTGTGATAGAGATGTTTCAGTGCTGAGCACTCCTCTGTCAGTTCTTCTCAGCACTATGGTGCCTTTTGAGTCATCCCAGTGGTCACTGCCATCTAAAAAGAGAAGATTCTTTAACTGAAAGTGAGAGTAGCATTAATATATGGGTATGAACATTAAACCATCTACATTTTCAGTTTTGAAACAGGATCTCTCATTGGCCTGGAGCTCTCCCAGTAGACCAGTGAGTCCTAGGGATCTACCTGTTTCTGCCTCTCTTGCACTATAAGCATATATCTGGACACCCAGCTTTTTTTTTTTTCTTAAAGGGCTCTGGGGTTTGAATTCAGGTCCTCATATTTGTGAGATAAGCACTTTACTCATTGAGCTATCTCCATAGCTCCATAATCTAAACTCTAAAATGCCAAATATTATTAATAACAATATGACTACTGAAAATTGCTTTTTTCTTTTTTTTTTTTTTTTCTTGCTACTTTTTGCCCTTAGAGCATATCCTGTTAATGATTTAATAGTCAGGTTATTGCATTTTTAAAAGTCATTTGAAGTAAATCTTCTCTGAGTCACAGGACAGATTCACAGTTGTTCTATTTTTATTCGGTTTTATAAAATATTTTATTTATTTATTTATTTGAGAGAGAGAGACAGAAGGAAGGAGAAAATGTAACAGAGAGAGTGAGTATGGACATGTGAGGGCCTCTTGCCATTGCAAACAAACTCCAAAAGCATGTGTCACAGTGCATCTGGCTTTAGGTGGGCACTGGGGAATCAAACCCAGGCCATTAGGCTTTGCAGGCAAGTGCCTTTAACTGCCGAGCCTTTATTTAGCTTTTTAAAACATACTGATTCATTTATTGGAGAGAGAGACTGTGTGTGTATAGGCACACCAAGGCCGCTTGACACTGCAAATGAATTCCAGATGCCAGCGGCACATTGTACATCAGGTTTTGCATGGGCACTAAGGAACTGAACCCAGGCAGGGAGGCAAGCAAGTGCCTTTAACTGCTGAGCCATCTCCCCAGCCCCTTTATTTAGATTTTATTGATTATTTTTTCTAATTTATTTTTTGAGAGAGAGAGGGAGAGAGACAGAGGCAGAGAGAGAGAGAGGAAGAGAATGGGTGTGCCAAGGCCTCCAGCCACTGCAAATGAACTCCAGATGCATGCGCCACCTTGTGCGTCTGGCTTACATGAGTCCTGGGGAATTGAGCCTCGAACCGGGGTCCTTGAGCTTCATAGGCAAGCGCTTAACTGCTAAGCCATCTCTCCAGGCCTTACAACGGCACATTCTAATTTAATAACTTTGGCTACTGGCGTCAATTCAACCAGCAAATTTGACGTTTCACCTCCTTAAAACCCAAAATGCATGTGCCAGACATGGTGGTGCATGCCTTTAATCCCAGCGCTCGGGAGGCAGAGGTAGGAGAATGGCTGTGAGTTCAAGGCCAGCCTGTGACTACAGAGGGAGTTCCAGATCAGTCTGGGCTAGAGTGAGATCCTACCTCAAACACAAACAAACAAATAAACAAACAAAAAATACCTCAAAATTGAGTTTACTTAGGAAAGTGAAACATCACTTTCGGCTGGGAAAACCTGATCACCTGGCCTCATATGGAAAAGTGTGACGCTCGCCTGCCTGCCTTTTGAAAGATGAGCCAACTCAGGGCGATGCTGATGTCTAGTGGAAAAATCCAAGCGGAAACCAGAAAACGGGCACTGTCCTGTGAGCCACAGGTCCTGGTTATCCAGGCTCACACGGGTGACCTGTGCTTGTGCTTGTGCTGGGAAGCTGCTGGAGATGGCAGGAGGTGCAAGGTGGCAAACCATCTTTGGCACAGCTCTAAGACCAAAGCTTCCAGTGCCCTGCAGAGGCGATGCGAGTCATGTGGGAGTCCATCTCTCTGCTTGCCAACTTGAGGTCTGCCTTGGTTTCATATTTAGGAGAGGTATTTGATTATTCATTTATTTATTTGATATGTGTGTATGATGGTTTCATATTTGGGAGATGTATTCATTATTTTTTTTATTTATTTAATGTGTATATATGATGGTTTCATATTTGGGAAAGGTGTTTGATTTGTTATTTATTTATTTGATATGTATGTATGATGGTTTCATATTTAGGAGAGGTATTTGAATTATTTATTTATTTAATATGTGTGTATGATGGTTTCATATTTAGGAGAGGTATTTGATTATTCACCTATTTAATATGTGCACATGATGGTTTCATATTTAGAAGTATTTGATTATTTATCTATTTATTTGCTTGTGGGCACACACATACCACAGTATGCGTGTGGAGGTCAGAGGACAGCGTGGTGGTGTCAGTCTTCACCTCCCACGTTGTTTGTGACAGGGTCTTCCTTGTTGCTTTCTGCTGTGAGTTCCAGCAGAACTGGCACATGAACTTCCGGATTCTCCCAGCTTTGCCTCCCATTGCTGTGGGAGCATTGCGATTACAGATGTGTCCACTACTCGAGTCCAGCTCTATGTGGATTCTCGAGACTCAAACCCAGGTCTTCATTCTTGTGAAACAAGTATTTTTAACCACTGAGCCATCTCCTCAGCCCCCTGTTCATTTGCGAGGTTTCAAACTTTCCATATGTAGCCAAGGAAGACCTTGATTTTCCTACCTCCACTTCTCAAGTGCTGGGACTGCAAGCATGAATCACCAATCCTGGTTTTATGTGGTTCTGGGGGGGAAGGTCCAAACTGAGATTCTCATGCTTACACGGCAAGCACTTTACCCACTGAGCTATCTCTCCATCCTAAGAGTGAGATTTTGTTTGTTTGTTTGTTTGTTTGTTTTTTTTTCAAGGTAGAGTTTCATTCTAGCTCAGGTTTACCTGGAATTCACTACGTGGTCTCAGGGTGGCCTCAAACTCAGGGTAATCCTCTTACCTCTGCCTCCCGAGTGCTGGGATTAAAGGTGTGTGCCACAATGCCAGTTGAGAGTGATATATATATATATATATATTTTTAAATTTATTTGAGAGCAACAGACAGAGGAAGAGGCAGATAGATAGAGAATTGGCACACCAGGGCCTCCAGCCACTGCAAACAAACTCCAGATGCATGTGCCACCTTGTGCATCTGGCTTACTGGTCCTGGGGAATCAAGCCTCGAACCAGGGTCCTTTGGCTTCACAGGCAAGTGCTTAACCGCTAAGCCATTCTCCAGGCCCAGGAATGAGATTTTTTTATTGCACCAAATACTTCAAAAGAGTTCACTTACCTAGGCATTAATCAATGATAGTAGGAATAACTGATGAAGTAAGAAGACAAAATGAAAAGCTGCCTGTAGCAGAACTCCTTCGTGGGTGCTTATCCAGTTACCATTGTTAAGCTGGTAAATGTTTAACAACTGGCCCTCCAAAAAAAGAGGGAAGAACCTTACTTTACAGTTTTATTTTATTTATTTATTTATTTTTGCCCATTTTGTTGTTTATTTCATTGCAGATACTCCCACTATGGTGAATTTTAGACCATGTGTGTATTAAACAAACTTTCAAAACATTGAAAAAAAATCAAACCATAAAGCTCACAAGCCAATGCCAACCACCTACAGCACACCACTGCACTCATGCTTCCCGGTCTTCCTTGCCTCATTTTCTTACAGTGACAAGCTGCTCAGATTAAAAATTAAAATACGGACTGGAGAGTTGGCTTGGCTGTTAAGGCGCTTGCCTGCAAAGGACCCAGGTTCGATTCCCCAGGACCCACACAAAGCCAGATGCACAAGGCGGCACATGTGTCTGGAGTTCTTTGCAGTGGCTGGAGGCCCTGGAGCTACCCATTCTCTCTCTCTCAAATAAAATAAATTAAATAAATTAAAATATGACATCCTTAGCTCCCTTCCTTGGAAATGGGAAAGGCCATATAAGAGTTCTCACAGTGAGCTGTAGGAAGAAGCTGTAGAGGTGGTGACACATAGGTAATGCTGGCAAGGAGTATGTGCCTTTAAGGGGGTGTCAGACTCAGCTACCAGTTTGCTCTTTCCTGTGGGTGATGCAGGCATACTGGGGGAAGCGGGAGTAGACATTTTGTAAATGGTAATGACTGAAAAGCAAAGACAATAGCACAGGACTTTGTCAAACCCTCGGTGAGCCTCTGGTGTTCTGATTTCTGGTCTTTTTTAAGCCAGCCTTCCTTAGTTTTTGTGTTAAAAGCAGCCAAAGTTCAGCCTCCCACATGCCAATAGATGCAGTCTGAGTGAAGAGAATCAGAAATAATGCAGTCACGTTAAAAAAAAATGGAGTCATCAACTCTGTTGATATAAATGTGTCTAAAATTCATGTCTCGGAGACTGAAACCATGTTGTCAACATTTAACTTATTTCTTTGAGAGACAGAGATAGAGAGAAAGAGGCTGATGGAGAGGGAGAGAGAATGGGCACGCCAGGGCCTCCAGCCACTGCAAAAAAAAAAAAAAAAAAATCCAGATGCATGCGCTACCTTGTGCATCTGGCTTATGTGGGTCCTGGGAAATTGAACCTGGGTCCTTTGGCTTTGCAGGCAAGTACCTTAACTGTTAAGCTGTCTCTCCAGCCCTCAACATTGCACTTTGATGGGGCTGTGGCAAGAACATGAGCTCGTCTTAGTGAGCACAACCAGGGACCACGGGGAAGTCCTTCAGAGGCACCAATAGAGTTGCAGAGTGACCGGGACAAGTCACTTAGCTTGGCGGTCCATTGGGTTTCTCATGTAGAAAAAAAAATTCTATCTCTTAGGGGTGTTTGGGTTAGTAGCTATGTAAAGGACTCCAAACAATGACTGCAAACAGTCCACTCAGACATAACCCTTTCAGGGCTGGGGGGATGGTTCAGTGGTTAAAGATACTTGCTTGCAAAGCCTATAGCTGGGGTTCAATTCCCCAGCACCTGCAGAAATCCAGATACACAAAGTTCAGTCTGCAACAGCAAGAGGCCTTGGTGCACCCATGTTCTTCCTTCTTGTCTCTCTCTCCTCATAAATAATGGTGCACCCATGTTCTTCCTTCTTGTCTCTCTCTCCTCATAAATAAATACGTAAAAATATTAAAATGAAACAATCTGTCACTATCATGGTCTGCTGTTTTGCATTTTTTATTTTTCAAATGAGATTCTTTTTTAAAAATTTTTAAAATTATTTTCTTTATTTTTGGAGAGATACACAAAGAGAAACAGATAGAGAGGGACAGGAAGACAGATAGAGCTGGGCGCGCCAGCAGTCTCTCAGCTGCTGTGAACGAAATCCAGATGCGTGCGCCCTCTTATGGGCAAGTGCGGCATTGCGTCCTTGTGTTACTTTATATCTGGCTAAACGTGGGACCTGGAGATTGGAACCAGCATTCTTAGGCTTAGCAGGCAGGCGCCTTAACCACTAAGCCATCTCTCCAGCCCTCAAATAAGATTCTTCATCTTCCCTAATGCAATAGGGTGACGGTGACTAACGTAAGCCAAGATTCAAAGAGAAGCCCGGAAGACACAGGTTGCTACTCAGCCACGTTACTTGGTCTCCAGTTGCCTTTCTCAATTTATTCTTAATGTATTTTTAAATATATTTTCTAATTTATTTATTTGAGAGAGACAGAGAAAGAGGTAGAGAGAGAGAGAAAGAGAGGGAGGGAGGGAAAGAATGCGCATGCAAGGGACTCCAGCCACTGGAAAAAGAACTCCAGACGCATGCGCTATCTTGTGCATCTGGCTTACATGAGTCCTGGGGAATCGAACCTAGGTCCTTTGGCTTTGCAGGCAAGTGCCTTAACCGCTAAGCCATCTCATCAGCACCCCTGAATGTATTTTTATCTTGGAGGCAGAAATCTTTAGGTGGTTTCACGTCCACAATGCTTGAGAACCATGTATTCATTTCTGGCTCTGATGTCATCCAAAGATGGGGATGACATCACACCTCATGGTAGTGGGGGTGATCCGAGTCTAGGACTACATCTCTTCCAGGTTTAGCTTTACGGGTCCTCCCCCAACTCCCACAGATGTTCTAAAAGCTCCAACCATTGTGAGTCGTGAGCATCCTGTTCTTAGCGCACTCCTCAGCTTTTGGGAATGCCCCCCACAACCCCAGCGACTTGTGTATTGTACTGGGACCTTCAGTCCATTGATCCCATCATGTCTTCAACACCTTATATCCCTTTATGTCCTCTCCTCCCTCCTTGTCACCCAGGCCCCTCTATTGTCACTTCCTTATCTACACTTTCTGTTCCCTGATGTCCTTTCCCTCCATCACGCTTACCTGCAAATCTGCTGCTGCTTCTTTTTAGGCTCAGCTCAGGCCCTAAAGGCCAGACTGACCAGGCCTGCTTTTAATTTCATACCCACTGGCCTCAAATGGGCACTTCATGTGTGCCTGTGTAATTCCTTTGCTTTCAGTGGACTGTTTATGGCCCTCCTTTCTTCTGCCTCCCCCCCCCCCCAACATCCACCCTTTGCCATGGTCAGGAAACAGCCTCCTGGGCTGTTTCACAGAGACAAGAAAGCAGTGGTTAGAGACCTCCCTGGAGTTACACCTCTGCAGCCACCAGCCTCTGTGTGCCTATGCCTCCTTCCCCGCCCCCCCCCACCGCCCCTGTGCATAGACTCAGTTTCTGGGTCTCTGCACCTGTGTTTTCCTCTGCTAGGAGAGTTTTAAACCATCCCTCAATTCACATAGCCAGCTTCCTCCTTCTCTTCCTTTAGGACCCTCATCCATGAGGTCTTTTTCCCGATCCTTGCCCTGCCCAATCTCTCGTATCTTGTTTTTTCCTCCATGTCTACTAGGCCCAACATATTTGTGTATTTATCCACCATCTGTCCTCCTTGAATACAGCAGGTACTGGCAGCCATTGACTTTGCCCTACCCGCCCCCAACCCACCGCCCATCAGAGTGTGATTCATTTGCTTATTCGACTGGTGTCTAAATGATTCTGAAAGATGCCGGACATCTTACTGAGTCGGTTACTATGACGGCAGTAAACCAAGGATTCTGCCCTTTTAGGAACATTGTTATGGGCTGAAGAGATGCCTAGCTGTGAAGACTAAGGACCTAGGTTTGATTCCCCCGGTACCCACATTAGCCAGAAGCACAGGGTGGTGCATGCATCTGGAGTTCATCTGCAGTGGCTAGAGATCCTGGTATGCCCATTCTGTCTCTTATCTTCCTCTTTCTCAAATAAATAAATAAAAATAAAGTATTTGGTTTAGATTTGGAATTGTCCTTCAAAGGCCCATGTAGTGAAGCTTAGTTCTCAGCCTGGCCCTGTTGGGAGGTGGTGGGACCTTTAAGAGTTTGTCTTGTGGGCCGGGCATGGTGGCGCACGCCTTTAATCCCAGCACTCGGGAGGAAGAGGTAGGAGGATCGCCGAGAGTTCGAGGCCATCCTGAGACTACATAGTTAATTCCAAGTCAGCCTGGGCCAGAGTGAGACCCTAACTTGAAAAACCAAAAAAAAAAGTTTGTCTGGTGGGGTATCTCATGTCACTAGGGGTGGGGATGTTCAGAAGGGAATGATGGGATGTTGAGTTCTCCCACTTCCTTCTTCTTCCTTCTCTCTCTCACGATCTTTCTCTCTTCTCCTTCTTCCCCTACTTGCCCACATCCCAGCTACTTTGAGATACACAGCTTGCTTTCCTATGGACTTCCTGACACGATAAGGTCCCTCACCGCAGGCTGCAAAGCAGCCCTGGTAATCCAGTGTAGACAGCAACCTCTGAAACCGTAAACCCAAATAACCTCGTCGCCAGTAGACTGTCTCAAGTGTTGGCTACAGTAAAGTGCTGAGCCCACATAGTAATAAGTCAAACAGCCACAACCAACAGGGAAAGAGGCTAGAAAATGTGTATGAGTGGGGCTGGAGAGATGGCTTAGCAGTTAAGGCCTTTGCCTGCAAAGTCAAAGGACCCCAGTTCGACTCTCCAGGAACCCATGGAAGCCAGATGCACAAGGGGGCGCATGTGTCTGGAGTTCGTTTGCAGTGGCCCTGGTGTGCCCATTCATTCTCTCTCAAATAAATAGATATGCATATTTTTTTTTAAAAGAAAATGTGTGTGAGGAGCTGAGAGGGGAGGATGGACCTCGTGGCCAAGGTAGACCTCATTGAGATAAGGCAGATTTGAGTAAAGATACAGGGTGTGTGTGTACAGATGGGCTTTCCAGGGAGGAAATGGCTAATGGGTAAGAACTGATGTGAGGGTAGGTTCAGATTGTTCCAGAAGAGTGAGAAGACTAGAGTAACTGGATGAAGGGAACCAGAGGGGAAGACCAGGAGAGCAGGCAGGAGTGGGAAAGGATGACGTATTAGGAAGATCATGTAGAGTCTCTACACATTGTGAGAACTTTTATTCTGAGTGAAATAAAAAGGCATGTTTTAAAAAAAATACTGAAACAATTTTAATAGAGAGGTTAGTCAGGGTTTTACAACTGTCTCAAAAATGCCCTTTAAAAAAAAAAAGAGTGTCCAAAATTTTTATTACCACTTAAATAACTTTCACAGGGGCAAAATAAAATTTTATAGTGTGCACAATATTAATAATTATCATTTGGGGCTACTAAGACTGAACTAAGAAAGGCCATTTAGAGTTTTTACTTTTCTGTTTTTTTGGCAAATAGCTTTATTATGTCACTTCATAGCTCCCCTCCCTTCAGGAACCAATAAAGAATCATGCAATTAGGGGTAGGAGAGGTGGTCTGGCAATTAAAGATACTTGCTTGCAAAGCATGCTGGCCTGGGTTCAGTTCTCTAGTACCACCTAAAGCCAGATGCACAAAGTGGCACATGTTGTCTGGAGTTCATTTACAGTGGAAAGAGGCCTTGGCACGCCCATACTCACCCTCATTCTCTCTTTCTCCATTTCTCTCTTCCTATAAAAAAAAAATAAAATAAAATAAAATAAAATAAAATAAAAAGAAGAATCATGCAACTGCCTTTAGTCGTTACTTATTTTTCTTTGTTTAACTTAAAGCTTTTTTGAAATAAAATTCACTCCTTTAAAGTACACAATTCAATGGTGTTTTCTATCCCCCACAGTTATATAACCATCATCAGAAACTAATTTTAGGAAAATGTTCAGCCCATGATGTTTAGTTATCATTCCCTGGCCCCTTGTTCCCCCCAGTTCTAAGCAATCACAGATTTTCTATTTTTGTAGATTTGTTTACTCTGAGCCCCTGACATAAATAACACAAACAAAATATGGTCTTTTGTGTCTTCCTTCTTCACTTGACATACGTCCTCATTTTCATCCAGGCAGTGTGTATCAGAGAGAGAAAGAGAGACAGAGAAGAGAATAGGCACACCAGAGCCTCCAGCTACTGCAAACAAACTCCAGATGCATGTCGTACTTTGACCATCTGGCTTTACATGGGTACTGGAGAATCCAACCCGGGTGGTTAGGCTTTGCAGGCAAGTGCCTTAACCACTGAGCCCTTTCCAGCCCTCTATTTTTTTATGGCTGAATACTGTTCCCATGTATGGATATATCTCCTTTTCTTCTTCTTCTTCTTTTTTTAATCAAAAGGAGGTTCTGAACTGGGGAGTAACTCTATCTAAGTAGCATTTAGCTGGGCTCACTCTGGCTATTTGACTAGGGATCAGAGAATGACCAACTGTCAAATACTGCTTTTAAGGAAAATAAGATAACATCCAAGAATTGACCAGTAAGTAGTCAAATAGTTTAATGAAGCAAGGAATTTAATTAGCAGAAATATTCTTATATATAATTTATAAATGGTATTTTATGGGATTTCTTGCATTTCCTTTGAATAATTAAATATGGGATACAGATACAATACCTAAATAATTAATAAGAATTTTAAGTGGAGTGTTGGACATGTAAAGGGACAGGAATAATTGGAAGGTACCATTAATTTGCAGTGGCCTTTGGTATCTTCATATTGCTGGTAACGATTTTCTTTTCTTTTCTGTTTTTGGTCCATGGGACATTTATTTCTCAGAATCATTCTTCTCCAAACGTAACTCAACATTAAGGTAATTAGCCCAGATTTCATGCCAGCTTCCAAAACTGGCCAAGAGAAAAGTTGACTGTTGTACGAAGGCATTTTCAGAGTTTATAAGGATTAGTAAGATAAGAGTTATTTATGGGGTTTCATGGGGGGCAGGGGATAGATCATGGTTATCTAACAGATTGGACCAAAAAAATACAATGCTAAAAAAACAAAAAAACAAAAAAAGATACGTCCATTTCAAGGTCAGTCTGGACTACATGGAGAGACCCCCGTGTCGAAATAGGTATTTCCTGCGACCCTGTCATAATTTCCAGCAACAGGTTACACACTCCAATCACTGGATTCCCAGTTGGCGCAAAACGCATCCACCG
This sequence comes from Orientallactaga sibirica, assembly GCA_036365145.1. Lineage (NCBI taxonomy): Eukaryota > Metazoa > Chordata > Mammalia > Rodentia > Dipodidae > Orientallactaga > Orientallactaga sibirica. The sequence goes on from JAEOAD010002805.1 coordinate 429,380, forward strand.
ACTCCCAGGGTCTGTGTAAACAAATGCACTAAAGTATCAGACTACCCGATTTGGGGGCACACGCAAACGCTTGAAAAAAAAAAAAATCACGTGCAAATCACCGGGTAGTGATGGTGGAGGCCGCGGGCACTGCATTACAGAATGCACCGGGCGTTGATAGGACGGTGCGATGGGCACAGCGATCGCGTGCCGGGACGTCTGGTGGTGGTGCGGGGCGCAGGGGGAGGCGAAAACAAACCGGCGGGATCTGGAACTTGACTAGCAGCTCGTGCAGCCAGGAGGAAAAGGAGGAGGAGGAGGAGGAGGAGGAAGCAGGAGGTCGGGAAAAGCCAGGAGGAGGTGGGCTGCCGGTTTAGCCTGGGTTGGCCTAAGGCAGGCGCGGGGCTGGGCGGTGTTAGGACTTCCCGGGCGCGGTCTAGCGCCCATCTCCCCCCGCCCGCCCACTCGGACCTGGCATCGCTGCGTCCGCGCAGGCCGGGAATTTGGAGAGGATCCCTGGCGGTGGCGGTGGCGGTGGCGGTGGGTGGCGGTGGCGGCGGCGGCGGCGGCGTGCGCGCGTCGGGAGCGAGCGGCGGGGCGGGCGGGCGCGCGCGCGCTGCCGCGCCGGGTCTTGGCAGCCGCCTGGCGGTGGAGGCTGGGCGGTTCCGACTCCCTGACGCCAGCGCGACCAGATCAATCCAGGCTCCGGGAGCGAGCGAGCGAGCGAGCGAGCGAGCGGGAGGACGGCGAACTCTCGAGCTGGCTGAGCCCGGCAGGGCCTGGGGGGTGGTGGGGGGGAAAGGCCGAGGCCCCGGTGGAGCAACGCCGAGCGGAGGACGAGCAGCGTGGAAGCCCCGGAGGCCGGCGTGGGGCGCGCGGGAACCCCCCTCGTTGCCCCCCCACCCCAGCTCCCCGGCAACTCGTGCGTCCGCGCGCGCGGATGGGCGCGCCGCCAAGCCGGTAAAGCGAAACGGGACCTGAAACGCCGCCGTCCGCGGGCAGCCCCGGGTGCGGGACAGGGAGGGGGGACACATCGGACGAGGGGATCCCCCCTCCGATCCCATACACACACATACACCCCCATGATGGCGCCTGGCGGCCCGCCGGGGAAGCGAACCTGCCACCCCGCCGCCCCTTTGTTGGCTCTCCCTCCTCCCCGGGGCCCGCGTCCCCCCGCTTCCCGCAAGCCCGCCGCGCCGCGGCCCCATTGTGTGTCCCCTGGCCGGCCGGGGCATTGCACCCCGGATTGGGTTTTTTTTTTTTTTTTTTTTTTTGGTGTGAACATCCCCTTCCCCCGAGATCGGGGTTGAGGTCAAGGAAACTTTGCACGGAGATTCCCTGGAATGTGTTGCGAGGTTTGGCGAGGACGAGGGCGCGCGTCCTTTTCTTGCCCGCTTCTTCCGCCTACACCCCCTGCGTCGCCAGTGTCGCCTGGTTTCTTTCCCCTGACCCGGACCCGATGGCCTCATTCTGTGTGTGTGTGTGTGTGTTTGTGTGTTCGGGACCACCCCGGCTTTGTTAGGGTTTCTTGAGGGGTGGGGGGGGGTGGGTGGGCGTGAGAGCGCCGCGCGGTCCCGCTGTGCGCACCCCCACCCCGCCCCCAAAGCATCCTCCGCAGGCTGCAAGTGACCGTGTGGCCGCGATCATCTGGGGACAAGGGAGGGAAGGAGGCTCCGGTGCCTTTGCCCGGCCAGCTCCCCACGCTGCAGCCGAGGCTGGGATTGCATTCCAGACGGTGAGAGAAGCTAGGCTCTGAGCCCCAGACTCCAGGCACAGGCATCGTGGTTTGAGTGAGTGTTGTGTCCCTGTCCCCCACCTCCCCGCAGGATCCTGGCCACCCCCACCCCAGCTCCATTCCTTCCCCCCTCCTCCACCAGGGGTCTTTCCATCCTTTCTGAAGTTTCCAGAGCATGGGATGTGAGTTGCATGTTGTTGCATGGTGTCATGTCTTCTTCATGTGAGCCGGGGCTCTGGGTGGTTAAATCACAGAATGCTATTTAACAACAACTCTCTCTCTCTCTCTCTTGCTCTCTCTATTCGCCTGGTCGGATAATGTGCTCCCAACACCTCAGGAGCATAATGATAAAACTGTTCCCTGACCAGGTTAATATTTCATCTCGTTTATAAGTATATCGCTTTAAATGATACCGGAAGCAGGTGAGCTGTATTGGAACTATTGACAGAGAATGGAGGTAGAAGCTGTCGTGGTTCATTGCCCTGGCATGCTCAATGGATGTACAATTCCCTTTCTCTTTCTCTCTCTCCTTCCTTCATGTCTTCCTCTCTCCCTCCCCCTCTTTCCCTTCCATCCTTTCTTTCTTTTTCTATCAGCGTTACTCACGTAGGTGTCAGGCCTGAATGTGCAGTAGTGATTTGCCCTCCCCCAGCCCCTCTCCCATTTGCAGTTACTTGATATTTCCCTGAAGGTGGTGTGCCATTTGTGCAATACTGCAGTTCTTAGGAAACTGTAAACCAGGGTCAGGAGCGATGATTTTCTGGAGGTGGGTGATTCCTCAGGATCCAGAGAGGATCAGGTTTCTGCTGAGGGTAAAGATTTGTCCTTGATTTAATTTTGACCCCTGCAACCATAGGTATGTAACCAAAATACATTTTTCATTTTGTAGTATCCTCTGCTTTTTTTTTTTCTTTTATCCTTGGAGAGCCAATGACTTTTATATTTTGAAGAAATGACAGTATTTAGACAATTAGAAAGTTGGAATTTTAAGTAATTTCTTCTGCTAAGTTCATGAAAGCATTAAGAAGTAAGTCTTGTTCCCCTCGCCCCCCCCACGTCCACTTATTAGTTAAGAACTAAATTTCGGTTTCTAATTTTAATTTCCAGCAATTCTAGGCTCAAGATAAGATGTAGTAACTTAGTAGCTTGGGAAAAGAATGAACTTGAACGTAATTAGATGAGCATATTTCGGCTGCAGTAGCTTACAGCATCAAGGCCAAGTTGTGTGTGTATAAAAGATCTCATTTGTGTAGTCTTACAAGGCTAATGGAGGCACCACGGAGGCTTTATAAATAATGTAAGTTGTGTATAATGTAGTGTCTCCAGAGACAGCCGAGAAAGCATCGTTACCAGGCTTTTCAACCTGCTTGAGATCTTAAATTGATTTACAGCACTGAACTGGTGCAAAATGATACATCAGGATGACATAGGGGTCAGCCTGTAAAAGTCTATGATGTCAGCCTGTTAGTTCAGTCATCATAATTAAACCATATTACAGGGGCAGCTAAGCCAGAGTCTGGCGTTACTCTTCAGATACGGGTGGTACACGGGGGTTTTGTTGATAGTGGAAAGGGTAGAAATGGGTGGAAACCTTCAGGACTGCATTTGGGTGTGGGGAGGGGGAGAGACTGAAGATAAATGCAGAGGTGTTTTCCATTTGGGGATATACAAGCACATGCTTTGGGGCTGCCGAAAAAGACGTTCCCAACTCTGACCTGTTTATGAAATTGTGCTTATATGAACTTGAATTCAAGCCGGCCTTAGGGACTGTCTAACATATCAGAGGACCACATACTTTATCTTTGGTTGTTTATTTGCCCTGAGTTTTCACTGTATGGATGTCTGAGCCTGGCCGTCAGGCTTCCTCTGGGCCACAGAAAAAAACCCTTGTTTTTGCTTTAAAAGTTTTTCTGAAATTCTTGTTCAAGTTCTAGGCTATCTTATGGCCAGCATGAGGTAGCCTAACCTCATCGATTGAAATTGCAATATATATATATATATATATATATAATTTGGTCCACACTACACACATCCCAAGTGCTCCATAGTCACATGTGGCTGGTGACTGTCATATTGAGCAGTGTGTACGTGGAACTGTTCCATGGTCACAGAAAGTTGTAGATGGGTGACCCAGGACCTCTCCCTGTGTCACTTGATTACGAGGTTTAAAAGAAAGAGATCTGTCAGTCAATTTTATAACTGACTAGCTGTTTTTCTTAAAACAAGCAGTTTACAAGAGACATTTGAAGCTACTGGGTAACTTGAGGTTGGCTTTTCTAAGATCTTACTTGTCCATAGTGTTCTAATTTGACTGAGAGTGTTGGATACATAGAAATGCTTGAGGAATTTTTTTCTGAGTTTTAGCTGTGTGCCAGGTATTGTCGATAAAACTTATATCTCATTGAAGTCCTCAAACTTCCTGAAGGCTATTACAACTTTTCACAGGCTTTGAAGAAACTGAGGCCAGAGTGATAGAGTGAGTTGTTCAGGCTGTATCACTAGTGAGTGACTGTGATTTATCACCTTAGCTAGGATGTGAACCAGGCATCTGGCCCCTTCCCAAGCCCCATCTTGACTATATTTTATTTTGTGTTTTTCATTAGATGTATGATTTTGCCATTTATTAAAGACAATACTTATGATATTGGTGTACTTTTTAAAATTTTACATAAATAATCAACCCTTGGGTGAACATTTGATACTGCAAGATACAGCGCACCTTCAGTGCTTTTCAGAGTTGATCTATCTTTTCATTTATAGTTGTCAATGCTGAGAACGTCACTTCGCCTGAATATGTAGGTACAAAATGGCTGAAGTATGTTTAGGGTCATTTCAGAAACTGTTGGAAATCCTGTCCTAGTCTCAAGCCAAAATTCATTGAATTTTTTTTTTCTTGAAACTCAAACAGCAATTTTCATAACCAGGCATTCTGACAACAGTAGAATCCATAGATAGGCTGATTTGGTTACATGCTGAGAAATGATGATAGAAAAATAAGGAGTCTTTGTTTTCCATTATTAAACACTATGTTTCTATAAGAACAGAAAGCTTAGTGTGTCCACAAAACACTGGAATCCATAACGTGGAATATGGTCTGAGCTCCGAGCCGAGGTGTTTCACTGGGTGTTTATGGCACCTCATGATGAGAGAGCCTGCATCGTGCAGAGTGCACAGCTGTGTGTCCAGGAGCAAGGCTATAATGAAGTCATGCAATACTCCGCAAGCGAGCAGTGCCAAAAACTCCCGGGATTCATTGCTCATTTGATCTTGAACCAATATCCCATCATTGCATGTTCAGAAGCCTTTTAGTATTGCTAATTTTTTTTTTTTTTTTTTGCGACCCCTATGTTCAGCTCATCTGGAATTTAGAATGCTGTTGGACTTTGCCAGTGTAGACTTTGTTTTCACTTTTTTTGTTTTTGTTTTGTTTTTTGAGGCAGAATCTCGCTGTAGCTCAGGCTGATCTGGAATTCACTATGTAGTCTCAGGGTGGCCTCGAACTCATGGCGATCCTCCTACTTCTGCCTCCCGAGTGCTGGGATTAAAGGCATGCGCCACCACACCTGGCATGGTATCACTTTTATTTCAAAAGGGGAAAGTGTTGCTACTACTTATCTAAGCAGTGTGCAATTTGAAGAATTAATCTGAAGTAAAAGTCATGAGCTTCAAAGCCTGGTTAGTTTTATCTCTGCCTTTCTGCATAATTCCTGACACTTGGCTCTGTTTTCTTGGGTCATCAGGATTTGATGACACAAAGGGGGAAAACCGTAGTAGTTTAGTTTATCTGTCTTATCAAAATGACTCGTTTTCCCTGAGCAGTTAAATACTGCATCTTGAGATAAAAATATCACTGCAAATTCCTTAGGGATTTGTTTTCTTTTTTGGAATGGTTGATGTTGTTGACTTTTGTGTAATGTCTCACAATTCCCTTTTTCTTAGCTTTTTTTGGAGGAAGGGTTAGAATTTGTTGGAACTGTGGATCCTACATCTTTAAAAAATATTTTATTTATTTGAGAGAGTAATATATATAGAAAGAGATCTCTCTCTATATATATATATGGAGAGAGAGAGAGATGGTGAGAGAGAAAGAGAGAACGGGTGTTCTAGGGCCTCCAAGCCACTGCAAATGAACTCCAGATGCATGCACTACCTTGTGCATCTGGCTTACATGGATCCTGGGGATTTGAACCTGGGTCCTTTTGGTTTTGTAGGCAAGCACCTTAACCGCTAAGCCATTTCTCTAGCCCAAGAAACCTAACTTATTTTACTTCCATGTTCCTATCCCAAATGTTTATGTGCCATGGTGAGTTTACGTGTACACTGGTGTAGATCTGAGTGCTCTTTGGGTTAAGTATTACGTTATTGGGACTGCCTGGCCAAGTTCACAAACATTGATTTGTAAGTTCCTATTCATAAAATAGAGACATTTAGTTTTCTTTTTAATTTTTTTATATTTATATTTTTATTTATTTGGGACATTTAGTTTTAAAAGTTGCTTAAGCCAAGGGTGGTTGCGTCATACCCATGCTTAGAGGCTGAGTTAGGAGGATGGCTGTGAGTTTGAGGCCAGTGTGGGCTATACAGTGAATTCCAGGTCAGCTTGGGCTAGAGTAAGACCCTGCCTCAAAAAAAAACCCAACAAAACAAAGGTTGCTTAAAGATTTTCTAATCTGCTTTGCTCATAGCAAGTCGCCCCATCTGAGGTCCAGAGGGGTACTGCTTTGTCTAATGTTCTCTGACTAAAGGATTGCAAGGGGAAAACCAAATCTGGGCCTCCTTTGTGTTGAGTGATCATTTATCTGTCTTTTAACCACACTCAGTGTTCCTGAGGTGTGGGTTGAACACATCCTGTATCATTTGGGGAAGAGAGGAAAGAAGGTTTTTGGCATGAGGTTGAAGTTTTATACCTAACATTATTTAAGCTAAGTAGGAACCAAGTCTGGCAACCATAGAGATGTTTGCTTTATACAGATTAAAACTGATTTTTTTTTTTTTTAATTCTAGAGATTGAAAAGAAAAACAATGTGTCTCATTTAACCAATGCAACCTTATTCATAGAGGGGAGAGCCAAGACTGCAATGTTCAGATTAAATCAGATAATTTTGACAAATACACAAAACTCTTGTCTTTTGACTCAAAAACCAATCACATTCAAAAGCTGAAGTTAGAGGTCTTTAGAAAAAGAGCTGCATGAAAAGTGGTAGGGAGAGTAAGAAGTAGGGGTAAGAAGAAAAAGGCTAAGTATTCTTTAAAAGCAGAGAAAATTAAGTCATAAAATATCTTTGAGATTGATGACATGTTTTGGTATTTCTCTGTGTAATCTTATTTTTGGTACTGTCATTACATGGTTATCTTTGGGGGAAAAAGGGAGGTATCTCTTCCTTAGCCCAGTATCAGTTACTCTGTCACTGGGACAAAATACCCCACCGGAAGCCACTTAGGGAAGGAGTGGGTTTATTTTCAGTTCAGTTCACGGTTTCTCAAGGAAACCGACACTGCGGGAAAAGCATGGCAGGAACAGGCAGCCAGAGCTGTATTGTGACATGAGCAGGAAGGAAGTGAATGGGCTGAGTGCAAGTGGGGCTGGGCTGTGACCCTCAAGGCTCACCCTCCCAGTGACCCACTTCCTCCTCAAGGCCCCACCTCCTAAAGGTCCCCTCCCATCCGGAACACTGCCTCAACCGGGCATTAGGCGTTCACACACATGAGCCTATGGGGTACATTTTTACATTCAGACCACCACATTCCACACTGAGGGCTCCTCACCCTGGGTATTCCTTATGTGTTGTTATGTGGTAGTCACACATATTCACCTACTCAGATGATCTGCCCTCTGATTTGTAGCGGAATCACTTGAACTATTTTCAACACTTCCTCTGCTGTTGCTTCTTTTACAAAGAAAAAAGTAGTAATAATAATGAAGCAAGTAGTGAATGTAACTGTTCAAAGTCCAGAACGTTCATTTAGGTGTGCATCGAGTTGATGCCAGTTTTGTAGCCCAGCTAGTTGGCCCAGCAACATTTCCGGCTCTTGCTGGCTGACAGGCAGAAATGAGCAGGCTCTCTAGAATACTCATTTGCATAACAGGCACTGTCTTTCAGCTAGGGAAAGGAAAAGCCATCCCAACCATTCAACTTCAGTGACTAAGTGGGAGTTTTAAGAAGGCACTGGGAAGTGCAGTATTTTATGTTTTTAATTTTTATTATTTTAAATATTTTTTATTTTTATTTTTCTTCATTTATTTGAGAGAGAGAGAGAAATAGACGGGGGAGAGAAAAGGAGGGAGAGAATGAATGGGCGCACCAGGGCTACAGCCACTGCAAATGAACTCCAAATGCATTTGCCCCCTTATGCATCTGGTTTATGTGGGTCCTGGGGAATTGAACCTGGGTCCTTTGGCTTTGTAGGCAAGTGCCTTAACCACTAAGCCATCTCTCCAGCCCGAAGTGTAGTATTTTAATTGCAGCATCCTTGCAGTTTCCATAACCTCAAAACAGAATTCTGGAGAAGATATCCTCCCAAGAGGGAAGGGTCACACCTTCTATGGTTTGATCAGTCCTTACATCCTGACTCTAGTGTCTCTTCTCTGTTTCATTCTGAGGTCTGAAAAGGAGTTTTATGTTTCCCTTTTAATAATGCAGATCTGTGGTGTGGTTGATTGTTTTATTAATTTTTTTTCAGACAAGCCTGAATTTAAAGAACATATACACATTAATTATTCATCTGTATACTTTTGAGCTCAGAATGTGAAAGAAAATTACTTGTCATGTTAGGGAATGGGAGGTATAAAAGGGCCTACTGTTTAATTAGAACTTACTATTTAAAATATATTATGCATTGATTTGAAAGAGAGAGAGTACAGGTGTGCCAGGGCCTCCTGCCATTGCCAGTGAACTCCAGATATGTGCACCACTTTGTGCTTCTGGCTTTATGTGAGTACTGGAGAATTGAACCTGGACTGGTAGGCCTTATAAGCAAGCGCCTTTAACTGCTGAGTTATCTCTCCAACTCTCGAAATTATTTATACATACTTTTTAAAATGCTTGATATGTATTTTCTCTTGATTTTAGGGCTGCTGTACTATGCACATTTTTTCCCTACAAGCTCAGATTGTTAGGGTTAATAATTTGTTATGCAAACTTCATTTATTTTCCTCTATGTCTCTGTCTTTTGGGGTTTCTTTGCCATGTGCTTATGCAAAGTGGAAGTATTTCAGACCTGTATAGCTATTTTTCCCTTTCAGTTTCAAACACTATAGGGAAAAAAGAGAACTAATTATCTTCAACTACTATAAATTAGGCATTAACTTAAGTCATTAATTTAGCTAAGCACAAGATCTTTTATTTGTTTACATTGAAAGAAGACATCTTTATTAACGGAGGAGGAAAAATTTTCAATAAGGCCTTATGTGGTAATTTTGGGGAGTATTATATTTACACACTTCATATAGCCATGCATATTTATTAGCTTTGAAAGGCAGAGTAATTAATGAGAAGACATAAAAAATGGAAAATGCAACAACATTTTCCGACTTGCTGGAGGGCAAGACCGGAGGAAGTCCTGTGCGGACTGCTGTGGTGTGGAAGGACATGTGGGTTTGCAGAGGTCGCTGAGCAGGAGGGCCAAGTGTCTCTTCAGTAGCGCTGTCCCGCATCTGCTGTCAAACACTAAATGTCCTCGGTGTAGCTGAGGAACTGCATTCTTGTGGTCTTAACTAACTCACGTTTCAGTTTCGTTAGCCGTGTTTGGCTATCATGTTGAGCAACACAGACCTAATGACTCGTGAGCCTACCATTCTGACCTCAGTGGGTCCTCCTGACAAGCCAGAGGGCTGGGGTGGAGCTGTGCAGAAGTTGGGAGCGGAATTTGAGGGCTCTGCCGTGGCAGTGTATGGAAGCATTGGGAAGCCACTGGAGGATTTGAACATAATTGCAGTTGGAGAGGGTGAGGGCAGAGGCCAGATTATTTAAAAAGTTTTATGTGATGATAACTCTCTGATAAAGGAAAAATGCCAAATCGAACAATTAGAAGGCCTCGTTCTTTACATGGTTATGGGGTTACCACAGGTGGAGTAAGGATCGTGCAAGTGATGCATGAGACTTCCTGGGTTAGATTTCAGTGGGAGTCTAAGTGGAAGAGTCTTGTTGGTAAGCTGGAGATGCATAAGTAGTGCTCATGGCAGAGTTCAGAGTCGTGTGTGGATCTCTGCTGTCCTCTATTGTGTGTTTTGAGAGAATCCTAAAGAGGGAGACAGCAGCATGTTTGGTTTTCCATTGAGGCCCACAAGTAGGAATAGTATAAGGAAGAGGCATCGTTGAAGTAGACAAGGAAGCAACCAGAAGAGAGGTTCCAGAGTTGGAGGCGTGGAGAAACAGGAAGTCATGGGAAGAGAGTCCAGAAATAGGCCTGAAGGGGTAACATATGATTCAGGGTAGAGGAGGAAAGGGCATAACCAAGTGAATGCCATTGTGCAGAAGAGAATGAGCACATTAAGAAATGAGAAATAAGGAGACAAGGTGAGACACTTGCTGTGCACACACCCTACAATCCCAGTCCTGGTATCATGGGGACAAGAGGACCCTCAGGGCTTACTGGCCAGTCTAGCTGAATTGGCAATCTCTGGGTTCATTGAGAGACCTCGTGTCCAAAAATAAGGTGGTGGGGCTGGGAAGATGTCTCAGTGGTTAAAGGATTGCAAAGCCTGAGGGCCTGGGTTCAATTCCCAAGCCACCCATGTAAGCCAGATGTGAAAAATGGCACAAGCATCTGGTGTTTGTTTGCAGGACAGAAGACCCTGGTGTACACATACACAGGCATGCATGCAAGTAAATAACTAAAAATTTAAAAATCAGGTGGAGAGAGACCCAAGAAGACATGTGACAGTGACCCCTGGCTTCCTTATGCACACATGTGCACCCACCCCCACTCATATAAATATGCATGTACACACATGCACACTGCACAAACATACAAAGTTGTGTTCATGACAGGCACGAAACAAACAAGACAAAGAAATGAGAAGAAGATTCTCACAAAGAAGGTGAGACCTCTTCCTGTTTGGAGCAGAAAGCAGATGAGAACTGTTGACAACCTGTAATGTAATGTGAGGAGGGTGTGTTGACTGAGCAAACCAGGTTAGAGAGGAAGACCCACAGCAGAGACTGTCCGAGCTTGTGCTGGCCTTCCAGACTCGTCGGAGGCAGGTTGCCTGGGTTGAAGACCATGCCCAGCATGCATTGGCTATAACTTGTGGAACCATGAACTACCATTACCTTTCGATTCTTCTTCATTTGAAACAATACAGATAGTCGGGCTGGAGAGATGGCTCAGCAGTTAAGGTGCTCGCCTGCACAGACCCGAGGACCTGAGTTCGATTTTCCAGTACCCACACAATGCCAGATGTACAAGATGGTGCATGTGTCTGGAATTTGTTTGTAGGAGGCCCTGGTGTCCGCATTCTCTCCCTGTCTGCCTCTTCCTCTCTCTCTCTAATAAATAAAATATTTTAAAAAGTAAGAAAAAAAATACAGGTAGTCATACACTATAAGAATTCCCGTGAAAATGAGACTGGTTGTATTTCCATACTGTATAAGTGTAAGACATTATTTCATGTTCTTCTGAGGAAGAAACCTATCCAGTTAGACATGACAGTCCATGAATCATAAGCCAACCTGGCCTTAGAGGTGTTAAAATGTAAGAGGTGCATCGTACAGTCTAAAGTATGGAACTTAGAGAATATTGAGGATGCGACCAGCTTCATAGTAAGCATTCAGATAGTTTAACTATTTATACAAATCAGTGCTTTTTTTAAAAAAATAGTTTAGAATGTTAATGAGGGCAGTACTGAGCCCATTCAAGATCAGGAGGTGCAGGGTAAGGTGGTATACACCTTTAATCCCAGCACTCAGGAGGCAGAGGTAGGTGGATGGCTGTTAGGTCGAGGCCAGCCTGAGACTACATAGTGACTTTCAGGCCAACTTGGGCTAGAACAAGACCATACCTCGAAAAACAAAAAACAAAACAAAATTAAGAAAAGATAAGTAGTACCTATATAAAAAGTTTAACAGATTATGTAAATCTGGAGTTAAGCAATAGGATTCTTAGTAATGAAACATTAAATTTGTGAATTGGTATATAGAGCCTTTCTCTCACAGTTACAGATAAAGTTTTTAAGAAAAGAATAGTGAATAAACTAAGGGACAAGTCACTTTACTGATTCAGACAAATTATTTAACTTATCCAGGATATTTAAACATAAGTATTCTGACTTTTTCTGTTTTTCACTTCCTTTTCTTTCTTGGGTATTAAATATGCCCCCCCCCCACCATTCATGAGCAATGCTTACTTAATGCAGAAAGATTCCAGCGTGTATTCTTATACTGTTAGATAGGAAAGAAAAGGTTGACTTTTGGAGGAACATTATTTTTTTATTTAGTTTTCAATATTCTTTATTTATTTGAGAGAGAGAAAGAGGCAGATGAGGGAGAGAGAGAGAGAGAGAGGGAGAGAATGGGTGCTCCAGGGCCTTCAGCCACTACAAATGAACTCCAGACGCATGCCCCATCCTGTGCATCTGGCTTAGGTGGGTTCTGGGGAATTAAACCAGGGTCCTTTGGCTTTGCAGGCAAGCTCCTTAACTGCTAAGCTGTCTCTCCAGCCCTGGGGACATTATTAATAGATAGCTACAGAGCCTTCTAAATGGGGTAGAATTGATAAAGGAAAAGTTTTGTCAATATAATAACTTTCATGTCCACTGCTATGCATCAGATACACCAACCCAGTGAGAAGGCAGCAGATTTCAGCATTCCATGGCTTTGTAAGAAATTTAATAGGAAACACCACTGCAATAGAAAAACAAATCGGAAGGAATGCGAATAAGCAATTCACAAGCAGATGAATTGCAAAGTGATAAACAAAGTGTTCTGCTGTGTTCTGGGTCAGCTCACCACTGGAATGAGGGTGATGTCTTGTCTTGGAGCTTGCTAGGGTTTCTCTGTGGATCAGAAAGCGTCCGCCTGGCAGTACTGGGCTTTTCTCAGTGAAGGCAAGGAAGCCAACGTGTCTGAACAACTGAACGCATCAGGAGTTAAAAGGAGGCGCCAGGTAGACAAATGCAAGGTTGAGTTCTGAAAGGCGGCGTCTCCGTCCATGTCCTTGAGAGGAGCCTGCCTGCCCGGATGGATGATGTGACTTGGAACCAGGAACCTCCGTACTGGAATGTGAGGTGTTCTGGGCCTTTCAGGATTCTCAAGTCACCTGGAATGATGGAGGAGCCTTGAAGATACTAGTCTTCCATAGAGCATTTTGAAATGGCCCCTTTCTCCTGCCTGTCTTACAGTGTTAGATTTCCCAGTGGTATTGACTTGTTTGTGTGAGATACAGTGCTGTCTTGGAATATGGTTTTGGTTATTGACACAAACTGGTTTATGAGGTATCAGAGCGAGAAAAGTTCTCCTCGTGTAGTAAAACCTCTTATAAAGTTAATACAATTTCCAGATTTTCTGCTAGGGATACTAGTTAGTGGTCAAGGGTTTAAAAAGCTGTCATACACCACCCAGAAGGAACAAGTCTGCTGGTGATTGGCAGGAGATCCTGACCCAGACGCATCCCGTTCCGTCTGGTTTGGGTGTTAAGTGGGCTGTTATCCAGCTGCCGGACCGACACCTTCTCGTCTTCCTCATCTTCTCCTTTCTTCTTCATGACCTGAAAATATTTCAGGGCCAGAGGCGAAAACGTGTGCATCTCACCTGCTGCCTCCTCACTTAGCCTGCCTCTCCCTGCTCTTCCTCATCCTTGTGCCTTTTCTGAGTGGTTAGCCACTGGGAGTAGGAGCGCTAAACTGGTTTGCACTGGTGAGACCTGTCGCTCGGAAACTTTTAGCTAAGTCGAGAGGATCTTAATTTTCTTAGATAGTAGCCATTCTTACAGTGGACGTTGCCGTAGACTTTCTACGTTCAGCCGTTTAGGACTGTTGGTGGTCTATAGCTCACCATCTCCATGTATTACAGCTTCCTGTTTTGCTGTTGGCGCTTGCTGGCTTTGCAGCCTGCCATAATTAATAATGGCCTCTTTATTTTCATGTTTGTGTCCTCAAGACTGCCGTGGAGTTGGCTCATGCTGGAGTGAATGTTTGATAGGTTTTAAATATTTTGTGTTAACAGGTTTTAAATATTTTGTGTTAACTGTGAAAAAAGTCAATTTGATAACATTTAAATGATTGGCATAAAATTGCTTGGCATCTGTCTGTTCTTAAACAGTAAAGAGTTATCCAGCTGTTTGAGCTGAGGAGTTCTGTGTGCTGGGAGGCACTCATTCGCAAAGGGCACATCTTCAGTGTTAAGTTTTACTTTTTGAACCAGTAGTAACCAACTCAACAAACGTTTAGGTGTTTTTCTACTGTGTATGCAACACAGAAAAGTGTTGTTTCTGCCTTTAGAAGCAGTCTGATTGGTAAGAAGACGTTCCTGTTACAGTGGCTTATTATTTTTATTTACTTATTTATTTGACAGAGAAAGAGGGAGAGAGAGAACAAGAGAGAATGGGTGCACCAGGGCCTCCAGCCACTGCAAACGAACTCCGGATGTGTGTGCCCCCTTGTCCATATGGCTAACGTGGGTCTTGGGGAATCAAACTTGGGTCCTCTGGCTTTGCTGGCAAACACCTTAACTGCTAAGCCACCCCTCCAACCCACATTGACTTATTTTAAAGGCATTATGGTGGTTTGATTTAGGTGTCCCCCATAAATTCATGTGTTCTGGATGCTGATGGCATTTGGAAGTTGGAGTCTCTAGAGAAGTGTAATGTTGGGGGCGGGCTTATCGGTGTTATAACCAGCTTCCCTTACCAGTGTTGGCACACTCTACTGCTGCTGTTGTCCGCTTGATGTTGGCCTGGAGATTATGTCTACCCTCTACTCATGCCACGTTTTCCCTGCCGGCATGGAGCTTCCCCTCGAGTCTATAAGCCAGAACAAACCCTTTCCTCCCGGTCAGCTGGGTGCTTTCTGCCAGCAACATGAAGCTGACTGCAACAGGCATTTCACCTATAGCTGGGGTAGTCTCTCACAATTAAGGGGTTGGGAAAGGAGTTTTAGGCAGTTGCTGGAAGGTTTTCTTCTGGCCTTCTTCCTCCCCCCCACCCCGTAGGGTCTTGTTCTAGTGCAGGCTGACCTGGAATTCACTGTGTAGTCTCAGGGTGGCCTTGAATTCATGGCAATCCTACCTCTGCCTCCGAGTGCTGGCATTAAAGGTGTGCGCCACCGTGCCTGGCTGGCCTTCTTTTCTAAAAACTGTAGTTCTTTCAGCCAGTTTCTAAATATCTAAAATTTACATTTATATTCTCATGCAGTGTGTGTCTTACACAGTTTGATAAAGGATCATAAATACAGGACTTGGGCCGAGGCTCTTGTAACTTTGAGAACCAGTACAAACCTGCTTGTCTGGTCTGGCCTCTCCTGTAATGCCTTTATTTCAGTTATCGTGTTAACTCTTTGAACTGCGCTCCTTGAGAGCACGCATGGTGTCATTATGACCTTTGTGTTAACACGATGCCATGTACAGTGGTTCCCACCTTGCCTTTGCGTCAGAGTCTCAGGAATGGCTGGCCCTTAGGAGACCCCTCTAGGGTTATGGTGGAACTGTTGGCATGGCGCCCAGTGGACTCACGCCGAGAAGCAGCTTTCCATTTTAACTTGCGTGTGTGCGCACACATGTACACAGTGTGCCTCTAGAAGCCACAGGACAACCTCACGTGTCATTCCTCTCGGGTACCATGCAGCTTTTTTGAGATAGGGTCTAGACCAGCTGGCCAGCAAGGCCCAAGGATCTGCCGGTTTCTGTCTCCCCAGAACTGTGTGTGCCACCACACCTGGCTTTTTTTTTTTTTTTTTTTAACATGGGTTCTGGGGATGGAACGCTTGCAAGGTAAGCACTCTACTGATTGGGCCATCTTGCTAGCCCCTATTTTGATATTTTTAAAAACATGTTAGGAAATCCCATATCATGCTGTCAGCGCACCTTGGGTATGAACTGTGCATGTCTTTGATGCTTGGGAGCCCTTGTCAGAGGGGGGCCCTCTGTTAGTGCTCAGGCACGCCAGTTAAACACTGTGGAATTTCATGCGCTCTGGTTTGCTTTGGGGAGAGCTAGGAAGGAAGGATGTGTGGGTTGGCTATCTTTCCCTCATCCCTGGAAGGAAAAAGCAATCCCCACATTGAAGAATTGGAAGTTCAGTGAATCGGGGTGCTCAGACTTCAAGGAAGAAAGGTGTGGTGGAGTCCAGCAGGGGTCATCTGGCACTGTCTAGGAGAAATGCCAGTGGTCACGCCCTGGAGGGTGGGTGGGTGGATGGAATGGGAATTACAACTGGAATTGGTCGTAAGGCAGAGGCCAGGATGTTACCCTAAAAACCCTGTGATCTGCTGAGAAATATGGGACTATAACATGGAAAGGGGCATCCGGAGGCAGGAGGATAGCAGAAGTGGTGTCACTGACTTCATCTTGACCCTGCCAGGACCAATTTGCATCATCCTTCCTTCCCTCTACCCCTCGCCACTCAACCCAGGCCCTTCACGTAGCATGGGTGCTGTGGCATTGCAATGAACATTGCCTTCCGACAACAGAGTACTGGAGCCAGGTGTGGTGGAGCACGCCTTTAATCCCAGCACTCGGGAGACAGAGGTAGGAGGATCGCCATGAGTTTGAAGCCAGCCTGAGACTACATAGCAAAGTTTTCTCCACTTCTACATTGGCTCAGTTGGACAAGTATTACTGCTTTATAGCTTAGAACTTCTGTTGTAAAAATAATTTCTATAATTATTTTTATTGACACTTTTAATGCATAATCCCCCCTCTTACTTTCCCTCGTTTCCCTTCCTCCATCCCCTCCACTGAACTTCTTCTTCTTTCCAGCTAGTCCCTCTTCTAGTTTGAATCTTTTTCACCCCTCTTCCACCATATGTGGTGGAGCGTTAGTGGTGCAGTGCTGTACTGGTCTTGTTCAGGTGATGACAGTCACTATGAAGTCATAACTGCAACAGCCACTGGGATCTGGAAGTGTCCAAAGCACTCCTTCCCATCATCTGGCTCTTGTTTCTGCCTCCTCTTTTGCATTGCATTGTCCCCCCAGTCTTGGATGGTCTCATAGAGGTGTCTCATTTAACACTGACCACGTAACAGTCACATTCTCAGCACTTTGAGGAGTTTGGAGTCTCCTCAGTGTAGCTTGGAACTTTTTAAAATTTATTCAAAGCTCTTAGATTCAAATGGATTTACTTCTGTCATTGGTTTCTCTGGTGTTCTGGGAAGAGGGGGAGATATCAAAAAAGAAAACAACACGGGCTGGAAAGATGTAAACCAGATGCACAAGGTGGCGCATGCGCCTGGAGTTAGTTTACAGGGGCTAGAGGCCCTGGCACACCCATTCTCTCTCTGGTCTCTGCCTCTTTCTCTCTCTCAAATAAAGATAATTTCTTTTTAAAAAAAGAAAACAGCAAAACCACAAGTTCCCAATTTGGGGAAGGAAGGAGTTGGAGGGACTAAAATAAGACCATGAAATCCTTGTCTATTGGTCCTTCAGTTTCTCTGCATCGAGGGGGAAAAGCAGGGACAGAGGTGGTGCAGGGGGTGGTGCCCTTTGGCACTGAGTCCAAGGTAGTCGACTTCACCTCATTTCCATTAGGGTAATGGGAATGGATACACGAGACTGCCCAGCCCGGGGCCTGGGAGTAGTGGTGACGGTGATGCCAGGGTGACTTGGATTCTTGCTGCAGCTGTGTTGAAAATTGACGGAGACCATGAATACATGCTTACGTGGCATTTCCCATGGACTTGCCTCTGCCTCTGCCTCTACCTCCACCTCCCTGTGGAGTTGTTGCGATGGTTTGAGTCCTCCACTGATGCTGCTTGGGATATTCTGTTGAAGATGTTTTATTGCCTATGCTCTGAATTCTGAGAGGAGGGTCGAGTTATTTATGTCATCAAATGTGCTTTTATATAGTTAACTGTCACCGCTAACTTCCACAATAATTTTTGAACCTTGAACAGGCATTTCTTTAACATTTACTATGTTGTCAGGATAGCTTTATTCTTTTAAGGGAAAAATATAAAGAATTAAAAGAACTCTTTGTGAAATCCTAATACATCCTAAAGGTGTACGTGATTCTTACCCAGGGTGCTTTGGGTTATAAATTCCATTTCCCAGATCCACTCATGTGGCTGGTTGAGAGTTTGTTGACCTCCTTTGGACTTCCGTCATAAGGTAATCAACACAGAGTTCACAATATGTAAGGAGATAGAATTGTTGCAAAGAGAATGTGGAAGAGGGCTGGACAGATGGTTTAGCGGTTAAGGTGTTTGTCTGCGAAGCCAAAGGACCTAGGTTTGATTCCCCAGGAGCCATATAAGCCAGATGCACAAGTGGACACGTGGTTCTGGAGTTTGTTTGCAGTGGCTGGAGGCCCTGGCCTGCACATTCTCTCTATATCTGCCTCTGCCTGCCTCTCTGTCTTTCAAAATGGATAAATAAATAAATTTTTAAAATAAAATGCGGGAGATTGTTGTCCACTCCACCTGCCTGTGTTGTCCTGCATAAACAGCACAGACAATGTCCTTTGAGTTTAGTTTATTATATGAGTCACCCATCCTTCCACCCCACACTTTATTCCTGTAAGCTTGATGGCAGTGGGAACTCATTGCATAGTCATTTTCTTTCTGGTATGCCATTCCATTGGTGGTAAGCCCTTAACAAATTTGTCTGGTAACGCATTAGTTGAGACTGAAACTGCCTTAGTAGTTAGTTGAACCATGTACAGGAGGAAAATGGGTTCTCAAGCCGTCCGAGAGAGTTACATTGGGTTTTTCAGTTCTGATTGGTCTCTGTAGGAAGGTACTGGACGGAACTGGACTGAGCACTTATCAGAGGCTCTGGTACAGGTCACTCCTGACCTCCACAGCTGTGCTTACTTCTGTTTAAACCAGTGACAAACTTGGCTCCTGGTGGCACTTATGTGGAGGGAGGGAGTGCTTCCTGTTTGGGCAGAGCACTGCCAATTCTTGGTCCAGTTTCTCCCCTGAAGTGGTCAAGGACATGCTGGTCAGTCCACTCGCATTTTGGACAGATTGAAAATGGCCGACATTGTCACGTGGAAGAGGGTGACACGATGATCTCAGCGATGGTGGCCTCGATGTTCTCCATGCCTTCCTTCCTACAAGGTAGTCCTCCAAAGAAAAGACTTAGGCTAGGAAAAAAAGACAAGACCAATTTATTTTGAAGATATTTGAGAAATTGAGAACGTTTTTTGTTTACTTGTTTGTAAGTTACACTTTGGAAATCTTGATGGCTATTTTAATTGTTAATAAAAAGGGGGTTTAGTGGGAGGGATCTTGCTTTTGTTTGTATGCCATTTGGTAAAATTGAATTTTTTGAACCAGTTAATCACACATTCATGTCCATATTCTCTTTATCCAGAATGAGGTCGGATGTTTCAGCCTGGGTGTGGGAATACATTTCTCTGAAAATCTCAGCCCAGTGGCCTTCACTCTGTCAGGTACTCACTCAGTTCCTTTTTTCTTTAGAAAAAAGATCCTTACATTATATTTGGAGCTCTGCAAAATAAAACTTTTGCCTATTTTGAATTTTTATTTTTATTTATTTTTTTGTTACTGAGGTTTTAAATTTGAAGACATGATTAGTTAAAAGAAAGAGTGGTTGACTTTTGCAGTCCCTGCCCCCAGCTCACTCCTGAAGGTAACTTACCACTTGCCTTTGGTTTTGTTTAATTTCTTTTAGCTTTGGAAAAGTGAACTCACAGATACACAGACAGTTTTTGTTTCTACTTGTGTTTTTAAAAAGGACTCATAGCATAGAAAATGAAAAATTAGGACTTTTTTTCCCCCACGTGTTACGTGATTTTGTCTCTTTTTTTTTTCATGTTAAACAAATCTATGCTAAAGGCCAGGGCCATAGCTTGGCTTAGCGGGTCGTTCTGTCTTTGTTAGACGTCTGGGCTCCTTAGAGCAAGAGTATGGACTGCAGAGCTTGGCCGAGGCCGAGGCTGTCTGTGCCTCCCTGTGCTCTCTCTCGGCTCGCACTGCTCTCTCCAGTGACCCCACATCCTTTTCTGTTCCTCCCCACCTCTCCTCCGCTGTCTTCCATAAGGACGCCCAGCACTGAGAATCTCGTGGATTTGTTCCACATGTCAGTCATCACCCACTGATCACCCCAATTTCTACGGATTTTTACTCCTGGTCTTTCCCTCCATTCTAGAACTAACTCCTGTTCTAGAATTCCGTCCATTAGAACCCCTCGTCTGATTTATGAACTGCTGCTGTAGGATTTAACCTCCTAGTCCTCATCATATGGGCTTTCATACTGTTTTAAGCAGAAATACAGTTTATTAAGAAAGAGAAGGGCATGGTGGAGAATGGAGGTGGGCTAAAGAGCTGAGGAAAGGCTTCTAAAAATTAAATAGATTTCCCCAACTCTGCATTTTATTCCTAATTGTATAAACCATGTCAGTCATTGGTGGATGGACTCAGGATACTTCTAGAAAATCTGGCCCTTCCTACCCTACCCTACCCTGCTGGTCCAAACCTTTAACATCTTTTGTCCTAACAATTACCACTCTGTCCTCACTGCTCCCCCTACTCACTGCTTCCTGTCCCTCTGTCCTTTTGGTCTCTGTCAACCCAGCAGGCCGTGGTAATCCCTTTAAAGGAGGAGTCAGACGAGGCTCCTCAGTGTTCACATCTCCCTTTGGCCCCCTTCTCAGCGCCATCCCCCATGTTCCCTCTTTGTCCCCCTGTCCCGTTGCTCCCCTCACTCCATTCGGACCACATTAGACTCTTTCTTTCCATTTGTGACAAGTGGCTCCTCTCTGCTTACTGTGTGCTTTCAGGGTCTCCCCTTTCAGGGAGCGTGCTCACTGAGGCTCCCTGACATCAGAATGGGGCCCCATGGTCTTGAAAAAGCTGATTTTTGTCTCTTTCAGGGCTGGGTCCCAGTGCTTAGATTTGTTCCTAGGACATAGTTAGTGTTTGTTGAATTAAACCAAGCAGCTGTAATGTAGTGGTTACTTTTTTTAAAAAAATCATTTTTGTTTTTTAAATAAAGTTGGAATAGTTTCTACTATATAATATTAAACAGAAAAAAATTAAATGAAAATTTCATTTTATATATACAAAGTATTTAAATTAGCTTCATTTAGTTATTGCTTTGTTAACCAAACACTTTTAATTTCAGCATTTTTGTCTTATATTCATATTTGATTCTTTTAACAAGCCAGCAGCGTAGGAGATGGCTTCTGAATTTATAGAAAAGCAAATTGAAGCTCAGGGATGTTTTGTTCAGGTGCTGACAATTTCAGTTCAAGCCTTTTCAAGTTTAGAAAACATCTTAAATGACCAGAAAAAAAAAAAAAAAAACCCAAAAGTTTATTTGAAAGCCTGGAAAGTCAGCCCCTTGGCTTCTAATTTTGGTTTTCGCCTGTCTTTTGTTTCTACTTTGAAAACACATAAAACAAATGGTTAATGTTAAAATTCCTGACAAGGACAGATCAACAAGTTTTATTTCTCTCACCTGTGGAGGAAGTGGCCTCCACCCAGTTTTACTGAATTAGGAGGGAAATGATTTTTTCAAGTGATAAAAAGAAATAAAATTCCATGCTCTTCCCAAAGGAGGAGTTTCACAATTGGGAGGGTGGCGTGAGACCATATGTTGGTTTGCAAAAGGATATAACTTGTAAAGATGTTTCCTTTGATGCCTGGGATGAATATGGCTGTGTTTCCCTTTGAGAGGGTCCTGATTAAATTAAGCAATTAAGAGCCGAGCTGAAGGATCTAAATATAGGGAGTGGGTTCATGGTGTCCTGCACTGCATGGGCTACCTCACCCTACAGATGTGAGAGCCTTTGTTGTCGTAAACAGCACCTGCGAGATCAGCAGAGAAAAAGTGTGTTCCAAAAGATGAAATACAGCAGGAGTTTTACGGGGAAAAAGGGGGTAGCTTTTCCTGCTATAGTCAATTCCCTTTTCATCTGGGGATTTGGCATTTGAATGACTTTTTTTTTTTTTTTTAACCAGGCCAATGGGCTTTAATACAGTCAGTGCTGATTTAAAATATAGACTTAGTAGAATATGGCCTTGACAATTTCTTAACCTCTGAGTCTCAAATTTCTTAGTAAAATTGAGACAGTGATGGATACAGTGAGGAGTCAGTGTAGCGTTTGTAAAAGCACCAGGATGATGTTTTCATACGGTAGTTAAGTAGCTCAGTTAAGCTTTTTTCTTTAATATTTTAAAAACATTTTTATTTATTTATTTGAGAGAGAGAAAGAGGCAGATATATAGAGAATGGGCACTTCAGAGCTTCTAGCTGCTGCAAATGATGAACTCCAGATGCATGTGCCACCTTGTGCAGCCGGCCTGATGTGGGTCCTGGGGAATTGAACCGTGCTTTTGGCTTTGTAGGGAAGCGCCTTAACTGCTAAGCCATTGCTCCTGTCAGTAGTTCGAATCCTGCATAACTGACCACATACAGGAAGTAGCCATAGTTACCCTCCTCAGCAGACTGGAAAACTGCACTTCTAGGATAACCACGGCTCTTTGCTGCATTTGAGGACTGAGCACACAGAGGAGCTTTATCAGGGGAGACCATGGGGACCTGAATGTCTCCCATAATTCCTGAGTCCTGGAGGGCGGCTTTCCACTGTAGTTGGGGGAGAGAAATGAAGAAAAGGCAGGCTTGAGCTGGGCGTGGTGGCACATGCCTGTAATCCCAGCACTCAGGTGACAGAGGTAGGAGGATCACCATGAGGTCGAGGCCACCCTCAGACTACATACTGAATTCCAGGACAGCCTAGGCTAGAGTGAGACCCTACCTCAAAAATCAAACAAGCAAACAAAAACAAAAATCCAAGCTTCTTTGTGGAAGTCAGGAGCAGTACGAAAACTTGGAATTGCTGTTTATCTTCTCAGTTAAATAATGAGATAAAACAAACTTGCTGTCCCATAGGGAATCTTTCCAAGAAATTAACCAGGTGCCATACTTGTGACTAGCTTTAGCTTTGACACAGGGATGTGTTGGTGTAGGCAGAGTGTGGTCAGGAGAAAGAACTGTAAAGAATTTTCTGGGTTGGGGAGATGGCTCAGCAGTTACAGGCGCTTGCTTGCAAAGCCTGGCTGGGTTCAATTCCCCAGAACTTACAGGATGCCAGATGCACAGAGTGGCACATGGAGTGCATTTGTAGTCACAGGAGGCACTGTCTTGCCCATACTCACTCTCTCTCTCTCTCTCAAATAAGTAAATAAAAATAAAAAGAATTTTCTGGGTTGGAGAGATTACTCAGTGGTTAAAGGCACTTACTTACAAACCCTGATGGCCTGGGTTTGATTCCCCACTACCCATGTAAAGCCAGATGCACAG
This sequence comes from Orientallactaga sibirica, assembly GCA_036365145.1. Classification (NCBI taxonomy): domain Eukaryota; kingdom Metazoa; phylum Chordata; class Mammalia; order Rodentia; family Dipodidae; genus Orientallactaga; species Orientallactaga sibirica. The sequence goes on from JAEOAD010002805.1 coordinate 452,514, forward strand.
GTGGCGCATGTGTCTGGATGTGGCACGAGTGCAGTGGCAGGAGGCCCTGGCATGCCCATACTCTCTCTTTCTCTGTCTCTCTCTGTTTTTCTCTCAGTTTCAAATAAATAAATGAAATGTTTTTTAAGAGTAAAATAAGAATTTTCTAATACTGTGAATAGAAATTGAGGTGCATACCCAGGACATCTAAACATATAACCTCGAGTTATATCTTGAGAAATTTCATGTTATTGTGACATTCCTCAATTCTTTGTGCTTTTCATCAGGAGGACACTATTTTTGAAATAGTTTGGCTGAAATGTCACAGCTTGCAATAAGTTTGTACGTGGTCAGCTGGACTTCAGAGTTTCACTTTTTCTTTTTGGTTCTCAAGACTCCCTCTTTCCAACACAGCCAAGTAACCAGACCGCAGCTTTTGGTAGCATGTGGCTAAGTCAGCCATGCCACCGAGGCCTGGCAGGCAGGCTGTTGGCACTTGCACCTTAATGATCCAAGAGCCTGCCTTATGCTCTAAACAGACTTTCAAGCGCATCACCATCCACCACCCCTCCCTGTTGCAGAGACTTAACCTCTAGAAACCGTCATTTTAATAAATACAGAACAGGTGAACTCCACGCTCATCATCAGACTCATGTTACTTACAAGATGGGAGAATCTGGAAGTAGCCAAGCCAGGCTCCACCGTGAGCGGCCCACTAAGGGGACACTTGACTGGAGTATTTGTGACTCGTGCCATGACTAGGACCAGCAGAGTCCTTCTGTATCTCGGAGGACCTTCATATGACCTTCTTGTATGGAATATTCTTTAAATACATTTTTCCTGAGCAATTATAATTAATGAGTTCATTTTAACTTAGAGTCCATCCCTCCCTTCCAACTTTCTGTCAGTGAAATAAGTTCTTAAAAATGTGCATCAGAGGGCTGGAGAAATGGCTTTGCAGTTTAGGCACTTGCCTGCGAAGCCTAAGGACCTCGGTTCAATTCCCCAGAACCCACATAAGCCAGATGCACAAGGTGGCATTTATATCTGGAGTTTGTTTGCAGTGGCTAGAGGCCCTAGCGGGCCCATTCTCTCTCATAAGTAAATAAAAAAAATTTTAAATGTGCATTGGAATATATAGAGGAGACGGTGAATCTTTTTAATCTGTGTTAGACCTGGGTTTGTGGAAATGTATTTTATTTATATATTTGAGAGAGAGAGGGATAGAGGCAAAGGCAGAGAGAGAAAGTGAGCGAGCGAGCAAGTGCTTTATGTGGATACTGGGGAATGAAGCTTTGGGTCCTTTGGCTTTGCTGGCAAGCGCCTTAACGGCTAAGCCATCTCTACAGCCCATGATTGCCCTTTTAACAGAGAAAAGAGGGGCTGGCTCAGTCAGTCTAGTGATTGCTATTCACACATGAGGATCTGAATTCAGATCCCCAGCACCCATATCAAATGCTTTGCATGGCCACATACACGTTTATGGAGAGGCAGAGACAGGAGGTCCCCTGAGGCTAACTGCTTACCTAGTCTAACAGAATTAGTGAAATCAACCCTGACCTTCTCGTGCTTCCACATGCATGTACACATGAACTACACACACACACACACACACACACACACACACACACACACAATAGAAAGGAATGAATGGGAACTTCACCTGTTTCTTCCTGTGGTCCAAACACCCCAAAACAAGTGAGTTCCAGCAAAGAAGCACTTTAGATCATTTCTTGAAACCAAATCACAGAGCATTGCTCTCCTTCAGGGTATTTTCTGAGACTAACATAGCTAGCCCTGTCCCTGTCATTATGGTCATATAATGCCATCGGACTTGTGTGAATTATTTAAAATTTTATTTATGTATGTGTGTATGTATGTATGTGAGAGAGAAAGGCAGAGTGAGAGATAGATAGATAGATAGATAGATAGATAGATAGATAGATAGATAGATAGTAGGGAGAGAGAATGGGCATGACAGGTCCTCCAGCCACTGCAAATGCACATGCACCACCTTGTACATCTGGCTTACGTGGGTTCTGGGGAATCAAACCTGGGTCCTTTGCCTTTGCAGACAAGGTCCTTAATCACTAAGCCATCTCTCCAGCCATTTATGTAAAATTTTAACTGCCCCCCATTCCTGCCTTAAGAGGAAAGATTTACCATTTTCCTTACGGTATGAGGTAAGCTGCTTGCTGCTTGTGTCAGAGTACTCTCTCCACCTAGCTTCACTGTTTCAGAAACTGTCCATTGACTGGTGAATTACTTGGTGTGTCTTTGCTGTGCTGAAATACCTGAATGGGGCAATGTAAGTGGGGAAAGACTTGTTTCAGCTCAGGTTTTCATCCATCACGGTGGGGTATGTGGTGGAACATAGCAGTACACTTCATGGCTGCTGGAGAGGAGTGGGGAAGGGAGGGAGCTTAACTAGTAGCCTTCTCTTTTTCCAGTTGATTCCATTCAGGATCAAGGATCTAGGTGCTTCTCAGTTTAGTCAAGACTAACCACCATAGCTGGTCTCCCCATCTGGAGATGGAGTTAGGGTAGATGTCTTGCTGGACCAGTCTAATGGGGGTGTCTGCTATCCCATGTCTTAAAAAAAATTAGTATTTATTTATTTAGTTGAGAGTGGGGGAGGAGGACAGGGAAGGAGGGTATGGGCACTCCAGGGCTTTCTGCCACTGCAAATGAACTCCAGATGCATGCACTACTTTGTGCATCTGGTTTTACTTGAGTATTGGGGAATTGAACCTGCACTGTCAGGTTTTGTAAGCAAGCACCTTTAATCTAAGCCATCTCTCCAGCCCACTTTTTTTTCAAGGTAGGATTTCACTCTAGTCCAGGCTGACCTGGAATTCCCTGTGTAATCTCAGGGTGTCCTCCAACTCCTGGTGATTCTCCTACCTCAGCCCCCAAGTGCTGGGATTAAAGGTGTGCGCCACCACACTTGGCTGCCCATCCCACTTTTTAAGAAATATGATCTTGAGCTTTATTGACAGTTCTGATCTCTCACTTCTTCGGGACTTCTGGGTAACTAAGTAACCCATTTAAAAATATCTTTATTTATTTGCAAGCAAAGAGAGATAGAAGAGAGAGAGAGACAGAAAGAATGGGCATTTCAGGGCCTCTGGCCACTGCAAATGAACTCCAGATACATACACCGCTTTGTGTATCTGGCTTTACTGGGTACTGGGGAATCAAAACTGGGCCATTAGGCTTTGCAGGCAAGTGCATTACCCACTGAGCCATCTCACCAGCCCTGAGTAGCCTGCTTTATATAGGAGTGTTGGTTATAATTATTATGAATTTCCTACCCCATTGTGTGAATTCTCCATCTATTACCAACAAAACCCACTGCAATTCTTACTTTAATTGTGGATTGTTGTGTTAAATATATCACTGGCATTATATCACTGCAAAAGACATTTTATTGCAGTCTTTGTCTTCTGAAGCTTTTAAAACAAACTCCATACTGTCTAATAACTTTTAGGTTACTGTAAATGTCAGGAATTTTTAGGGTTTCTTTGGATAAAAATGCCTTTAGAAATCATGATCTGTTTTGACAATTCTCTTGACTTCTGTTGAAATCAAGCAGGTTTTTTTTTTTTTTTTTAAGTCCATTTTGGAATAATGAAAATTATACTGGTCCTCTGGCATGTTCTCCTTTGGCTCGTTTTTTTAAAATTTTGTTTATTTTTATTTATTTGAGAGCAATAGACGGAGAGAGAAAGAGGGAGGCAGAGAGAGAGAGAGAATGGATGCACCAGGGCCTCTGGCCACTGCAAATGAACTCCAGACACATGTGCCACCTTGTGCATCTGGCTTATGTGGGTCCTGGGGAATCAAGCCTTGAACCAGGGTCCTTAGGCTTCACAGGCAAGTGCTTAACTGCTAATTCATCTCTCAAAACATCTCAAAGGAAGCAGAATTAACCTCATCAGGCCTTGAAGTCGCCCTAAAGTTGGATGCGGGGATAGATATCACATACCTTTCTATAGTGCTCATTAATATCACCACTGATAATTTATACAACCTGTCTCTCGGGTGTTTTGCATCTCCACAGCATCTAATAAACTATATGGCAAAATGGTTTTATATATTAAAAATTGTCAACCATAGAATTCTTCCAGGGCTCACTGCTGAACTGTGGAAGCTCGTGTCCTGATTTTCTGTATTTATAACATCATTCCAGCTGTTAGGAAGGTCACTGTGTAAGTCTGGAAATGTGCCTATCTTTGGCTCACTGAGTTACTTGAAAATACTTAAAACCTGTTTCTTTAAAAATGAAAAAGTGGATCAAACAAAAATGAAGTTATTAAGTTGTCCTTTTTTTTCTTGACTTGCTTACCAGCTGTTACACATAGTTTCAAAGTAAAGTTAATCAATTCCCTGTCCTGTCACCAGCCTTTTGATCTTTCTGCCGTGATATTTTGCCATTAGTTAAGAACAAATGAGCCAAAGAATGGAAGTGTGTGCATGTGTGTACCCATGTATGTGTGTGTACGAGTGTGTGTGTGTGCGAATGTGCATGAGTGCGTCTTGCTTCATGGACAGCAGACCATTTATCTTCTATTCGTTGCCTTTTTTAAGGTACTATGATTCACCTCACCCCTTGGTCACTTTCTGGGGTCCATATTCTGTCCCCTCCGTGTCGAATGGAGTCATTCATTTTGTCTGGTCCACTGGTTTCCATGCCAGTGCTGAGAGTGGTCGAGCAGCCTCTTCAGGGCTGAAGCAGTGGCAGGTTTTGACTGTCATCTTCTTAAAGGCCCAGTTATCACTTTACATATATAGGAGATTGGTTCCAGCATCATTAAGGGTACCAAAACCTGTAGGTGCTCACATCCATCATATAAAATGGCATGTGGCCACACACATCTTTTTCTATGACTTTAGGTCATCTGCCAATGAGTGCTAGTAGCTAATTCAGTATAAATTCTATGCATGTAGCCATGCTGTATCATTAGGGAAAATGTTAAGTGCTCAGTACATGTACATTTTTGTGTGTATGTGTGTGCACGTATTTGTGGTCTTGTGGGGGTTGGTCCACACCATGTATGTTTGCTGTGTGTGGGAATTGTTCCCCAGGTTCTGTCCACCTTGTTTTGAGATAGTGTGAGATAGTTTATCTCTGGCCGGAGCTCATATCAAGCCCCCGTGATCCCCTGTGTCTGTCTTCCCAGTGCTGACTATCTCATGCACTACCTCTGAGCTTACCAAACAGGCTAGCCGGTCAGCCCCAGGGTCCCCTGGTCTGCCTTCCCAGCGCTGACTACAGCCATGCGCCACCATCCTGGCTTTGTTTTTTTTAAAGCGTGGGTTCTGGGGCTTAAACTCAGGCCCTCATGCTTCCAAGACAAGCACTTTACTGGCTGGCCTATCTCCCCAGCCTCAGATGCACTTTCTAAAAGGTAGCTTTTATCAGCTGTTGATTGAGTCCTATGGAGATGGGGAGGGCCAACTGTATCTCTAACCCTAAGTTAGCATAATCTTGTTTTAAAACTTCCTGTGGGAATCTGAGGTCCATAAGGTATTGAGGGGCAGAGACTTTTTTTTTTTTTTTTGTCTGATATTCACACAACTGGGTAATTACATGTTTATTTACTAGATGAGGCCAAGATGAAGAACATGTCCATTGTTGTGCAATTGACTAATTCAGTTTCCTTTAAATATAAAGCAAGTTACACAGCAATTAACAAGATTTAAAAGGTTTTTTTTCTTTGTTTTTAACAGTAAAAATACCACATAAGTTTCAAAATTAACTAGCCATTTAAAGATGAATATTATAATGTCATTCTTGGCTTCTGGTAGTATTAATCAAAATACTTCCCAGGGATGTGACTGGGAAGAAAAGCTTCTGAATTGAGAACCTTCTTTTTTAAAAATATTTTTATTTATAAGCAAACAGGGAGAGAGTGAGAGAGAGCCTCCAGCTACTGCAAGCAGACTCCAGATGCATGTGCCCCCTTGTGCATCTGGTTTACATGGGTCCTGGAGAATTGAACTGGGGTCTTTTGGCTTTGCTGGCAAGCGCCTTAACGGCTAAGCCATCTCTCCAGCCCTCCAACCTGACTTCTAAGTCAACTGTATTTGTTGTGGCTTGAATGCTTGAATTCATTTTTGTAGTATTTTTGTTGTTGTTATATTTGTTGTTGGATTAGGAAGACTTTGAAAACTTTTTTGCTTTATATTTTGTATAATTATATTTTTTAATTTTAAAAACACACACATGCCAGGGTCTCTTGCTTTTGCAAACGAATGTCCATCTGGATGGTTGGGGACTGAACCTGGGCCGAAAGTCTCTTCATACACTTCCAACCTCTGACTCATCTCCCCAGCCCCAATAATTGTATTTTTACAAGTTATTTATATTTTGTTTATTTGCTTATTTTTGAGGCAAGGTCCTACTGCTGTAGCCCAGGCTGGTCTCAAACTCAGGGCAATCCTCCTACCTCACCCTCCGCTGGGATTAAGGGCATGTACCACCATGCCTGGTTGTAGTTTTATAATTTAAAGAAGGTTTGGAAAGTAGGCGAGCCATTACTTGCTAAGGCGTTCTGTGGACATTATGGGATATTTACGTAGTTGTTCGTTCTGTGTGCTGTTTCTTGTTTGGCTTTGTTTTGTCCAAGTTTTCAGCAGGTTTTGTGAGTGCAGGTTAGACTTTCTATTGCTCTCGGGAGATGTGCATGGTTAACCATTTTCCAACTGTTAGCTGCTTCTCTTTCTTGTTATGTAGTTCTCCGATAAAAATCTTTGTGAAACATTTTTCCCTTTCTTTATCCAGCTTAGTGTTCCTTTAGGGTAAATCTCTAAAAGTGAAGTAGCTAAAACAATACTCATAGTGACTTTTAAGGCTGGTTAGGGGGGTTTTATTGGACTTTTTTTTTTTGGTCACTGTAAATGTTTGTATTTGGACAAGAGGGAAGGAAATCTCTGTTTGCTGACTCGTGTTTTTATTTTGCACTTTAAACTGATAAGGCCACTTAGCTTTTGACATAAACTAAGGCAGGAAGTACAAAAAGGGACAGAAAAGAAAAAAAAGCAACTAGTTATCTTGCTAACTATTGTGAACTCACTGGAGTGCCTTATGTGAGCTGGGTTACATACTTGTTTAGAAAAGAGGCTTAATTCACATAGACAAAAATTAGTCCTCAGTCCTGTGTTTTGTCTTAAAAATATTTTTATTTATTTGCAAGCACAGAGATAGAGAGAGAGAGTGCCCGCGCAAGAGAGTATTTGGGGGTGCCAAGGCCTCTAGCCACAGCAAATACACTCCGGAAAGACGGACCACTTTGTATCTGGCTTTACATGGGCACTGGGGGATTGAACCCGGGTCCTTAGGCTTTGCAGGCAAGCGCCTCAACTGCTGAGCCATTGCCCCAGCCCTGTGTTTTGTTATGCCTGTCATGCTTACATGTCAAGGCTTGTGATCTTTCCACTTTAATTTAAAATTTATATGTGTGTGTGTGTGTGTGTGTTTATTTATTTATTTATTTATTTATTTATTTATTTATTTATTGGCGAGAGAGAAAGAGGCAGAGGGGAGAGGAAGAATGGGTGTACCAGGGCCTCCAGCCACTGCAAACGAACTCCAGACGCATGCACCACCTTGTGCATCTGGCTTATGTGGGTCCTGGAGAATCAAACTGGGATTCTTTGGCTTTACAGGCAAACGCCTTAACTGCTAAGCCATCTCTCCAGTCCCTCCACTTCAATTTTTTTTTTCTGGTTTTTCAAGGTAGGGTCTCACTCTAGCCCAGGCTGACCTGGAATTCACTGTGTATTCTCAGGGTGGCCTCGAACTTACGGTGATCCTCCTATCTCTGCCTCCCGAGTGCTGGGATTAAAGGTGTGCACCACCACACCCGGCTTTCCGCTTTAGTTTTTGTGAGTGACTTCAAGATGTGTAGTACCCAAATAGCCCTTTGCAGTGTTTGGAGGTGGTAGGACACACATACCATCTCTCTCTCTCCTTTTACTGAATCTAGTGCCTCAGCTGTGTTTCTAAAACATAGGTACCATCACATCATGCTTTGCTTTGATTGAAAGCCTTCCATTTCTCCGCAGGGGAAATGCGTCATGGCCCTTCACAGCCTTGCCCCAAGCTACTTGTCAGCCTTAGATCATCTCCACACAGGTTGAGCCCTGTGATTTCTATCCTGTGTCGTTTCAACAAGCAGTTTAGAACAGAGGTTTAAAATTCCAAGCTCTAGACTTACACACAATGGGTTCAAACCTTGGCCCTGCCACTAGGTAGCGTAGCTTAGAACAAGACATTTGACTTTGCAGTATTCACCTCTTCAGCTGTAGAAGGAGGAGCATGAATTTTACTTCAGATAGCTTGTTCAAGTGACTGCCATGTCACAGAGACTCAGGAGAGTTAGCTCTGTTGCTTTTGTAAAACTCTACACGTCCCTTAAGGCCTGTCTTAATATTTCCTCTTTGGAAAAATGTCCTGGAAGCCCTGGAATTAATCACTCGCTCCTTTCCTCTCTTTTACACGCTGCATTTATACTTGACTTTGCCCGTTTGGACTGCCGTAACATGGTGCTGTAGCCTTGTGGTTTATAAGCAATAGAAAGCTGTTTCTCATCATTCCCGAGGCTGTGGAGGCCAAGGTCATGAGATGAGGCCTCACTTCCTCTTAGCTGCCTCTTCTCACTGCAGCCTCACAAAGAAGACAAACTTCTGCGGGGTCTTTCAGTGAGGGCTTTGTCCTCGGGACACCCACAGGTGCCACCACAAGAGTTGGGATTGCACCATCGGTTTGGAGGAGTGGGCACACACATCCATCCTGCTAAGTTGTTGCCAGCTGTTCGATAGCATTTATCTCGTTGTATCGTAGTCAAATAACGCTGTACCCACGTGGACCTTGGTACTTTCCCAGCATCCTTTCTGGCTGAGGTCCTGGAGGTGGTCTGAAGAAGACATTGTAGCTCAGGCCTTTAGGGCTGTCATCGGGTTAGCCATGTGCTTTGTGGGAGTTGGTTGTTTATTCTGGATGTGGGTACTCACCTGTACCAAGGCCCCCTGTCCCATCCCGCACAGGGCCAGGCACATAGTACAGTTTGCTTGAGTGGAGTGTCCCAAATGTGGTCCTTAGTCTCCACGGCCCCAACACCCTCCCCTTGGATAACAGACTCACATCAGAGTTTAAAACTTCAATTCTGAGATCAGCATGTTCGTTCTGTTTGAAAACCAGAGGTTAGAGTAATAAGTTGTTTTGAGAGTCTAAGAAAGACATGCAGACAGGAAGAAATACCTCTTAGAAAGAAGTTGTCTTTCCGGTTCTGAAAATCTGACCTTTACCAAAAAGTAAATTACCATATCCGTGACTTGATAAGGGTGTAGTTTTGTTTTCTCTTTCCTTTTCTGTTCAATGAAAACTTCGAAATCACTAGTAAATTGGCATGGGTGAAGCTTGTCAGCAAACAACCAGTCTTCAAAGTTGAGCCTTCACACATGGAGGAACTTAGAACTTGCAGAATAAATGATCCTTTGATCTGAGTTGCTCCCTGAGCCAAGTCCTTCATCAAACATTTACTGAGAATCTGCCCTGTACCAGGTACTGTGGTAGGCTGCAAAGATAGGGGCGTAATACAATGGAGTTGTTCCTCCAGGGAGGGGGGTGGCAGTGTGGGTTTTCCCAGTATTGCTCTAGACTCAGCTGTCAATAGTGGATATCCTATTAGTTTGAATGTCAGGGATTTTCCCCCATTTTACTAATACTGGAAATTTGTAACTTGTCTTCACTTTTTTATTGATCAGTCTTGCTAAAGGTTTATGCAACTTTATTAATATTTGCAAAGAACCAACTTTGACTTTATAGGTTTTCTCTAGTACACTTTGTATGACAGTTTCTCATTTTCTTGTATTTTCTTTGAGTTTAATTTACAGTTCCTTTCCCCTCTTGTGGTAGACTCACAAAACATTACTAGTTTTTAGAACTTCTTCAATATATTCATTTCAGCTATAAATTTTTCTTTCATTATGGCTTAAGCCAATCTTACTATTTTGAAAATACTTTGTCTTAGCCAGGCATGGTGGCACACGCCTTTAATTCCAGTACTTGGGAGGCAGAAGTAGGAGGATTTCCTTGAGTTCGTGGCCACTCTGAGACTACATAGTGAATTCCAGGTCAGCCTGAGCTAGAGTGAGACCCTACCTCCAACCTCCAAAAAAAAAAAAAAAAAAAAACCTGTGTCTTTGATACATGCACTAAAAGTGGTTATTTCCAATAGCAATATTATTGTTGATTTCTTAGTTATACTAAGAGTAAAGGCTCCTACGTTCTTACGCCTTCATTACATGTTGAAATTTGCTTTATATATGGTCAGTTTGGGTTAGTAGTCAATGTGTGATTGAAGATATATATTCTGTAATTACTGATCTCGGTGATCTATATATGTGAATTTTATCAAGCTTTTACATGTTGTTTTTCTATATCTGTGAATTTAATTTATCAGTATCTTAATCTGCCACTGAGATTGTAGGTTTGACTATGTGTCATTTTGGTTCTTTCAGTTTTTGCTTTGTGTACATTGAGACTGTCCCCTGTGGATACATTTGAAGTGGTGTTTAACTCTCAATTTCCTCCAAGTTGTCTTTTGTCTGAATGGATGGTTCTGCTCGCTCTGCTGTGCTCTCACGTGACCTTTCTCCAGGGCATGGGGGCTGGTGTGGGGATCTTTCTTCCTCTTGTGATACCACTAACCCACCCTTATAATCTAATTTAACCCTTATTACCTCCTTAGAGACCCTATGTCCAAACCAGTCACACTGGGGGCTGGGTGGTCGCTATGTGAATGTTAGAATACATGGCATAGTATAGGGCAGCTGCCCTTCAACCTAGCATGGAATTCAATCCCAGTAAACCCTTGGTGGAGGCACAAAATTGTCAAATTGAACCATCATAAGTTAGGAACCATCTGGACATTAAAAGAATTTAAATAGTTACCTGACATATCATAATTAGTTAATTTAAACAATCGTGTGTTGGGGGTGATTTTTCACATTTTTTTCCTCCCTTGTTTTCTTTTTCAGGCTGACTTTGGGCTTCTCTCCAGACCACGAGGAATGATCTTGTCCGCTTTTGATGGGCGCAGAGCGGACTCTGCGTAGATAAACGGAAGTCTCTTCTGCTGTCCATTCCTGTCCAGAGACCCCTTCACTTCACCAGAGCGCTGTCACCATGAACGTGACCAGCTTGTTCTCCTTCACAAGTCCAGCCGTGAAGAGACTGCTAGGGTGGAAGCAGGGCGATGAAGAAGAAAAATGGGCCGAGAAAGCAGTTGATGCTTTGGTGAAAAAACTGAAGAAAAAGAAAGGGGCCATGGAGGAGCTGGAAAAGGCCCTGAGCTGCCCGGGGCAACCGAGCAACTGTGTCACCATCCCTCGCTCCCTGGACGGCAGGCTGCAGGTCTCCCACCGGAAGGGACTGCCCCATGTCATTTACTGTCGCGTGTGGCGCTGGCCAGACCTTCAGAGCCACCACGAACTAAAACCACTGGAATGCTGTGAGTTTCCTTTTGGTTCCAAGCAGAAGGAGGTTTGCATCAACCCCTACCACTATAAACGAGTAGAAAGTCCTGGTAAGTGAGCCCTACCTGGGTTCTATTTATTTATTTCTTTGTTTATTGCGGCTTTGAAGTAGGTTTTCACTGTAGCCCAGGCTGACCTGGAATTTACTATATAGTCTCAGGGTGGCCTCGAACTCAGTGATCCTTCTACCTATTTCTGCCCCCCCCACCCCAGTGCTGGGATTAAAAGTGTGCGCCACCATGCCTGGCTCTCTGTGGTTTTTATGTGCTGGTAGCTCTTGTTCAAAGCAAAACCCTTAACCGCTAAGGCATCTCTCCAGCCCAGCCTTGTGCTTTTTTACCCCCCCCCCAGGAACTTTTGCCTTCCCCATGACAACCTGAATTTCTCCATAAAGTTCTTTTCCCACCAGAGTTACTGTTCTGTCTTCTCTGCAAGATAGTGAGTAAAGAAAACCCCACAGGGCAGGTATCATCATATCTGTGTTCTCAGCAGCTTGCACAGTGAAACAAATGTTTGCTGTTGACTGAAAATACCACTTGTAATTAGTCTGTATGGTCCAGGTGAGTTTTTAGTATGTCTGTACCCTTAAAACATCATGTTCATTTGGACATTTCATTACTGACATAGGATAAAATGTAAAGCCATTCCTGGCATGATTTTGTTATTCTTACTAACGGACATGCTTTAATAGTAAAAGCTTGATAAAGAGGAGATAGAGAACTGAATAGGTATTTTGAGGCTCTGAATGTCATGCTCAGCCTCCTTTTGTGTTTGTTTCTGGAGGCTGACCTGGAACTCACATCTCATCTCAGGGTGGTCTCACATCACGGAGACCCTCTTACCTCGGCCTCTGAGTGCTGTCGTTAAAGCGTGAGCCACCACGCCCAGCTTTATGGTCATGGTTTTCAAATTGTGGTCCAAAGACTAGAAGCATTAGTACCACCTTAGAACTTCTGTTTTGTGGATAAATAATGATTGTGTTTATGGATACAGTGCAATGGTTCTATATATATGTACGTTGTGGAATCAAATCAAGCTAATTAACATAAACATCACCTCCCATGTTTATCACCTTTTTTTTTTTGGATAATGAAAACAGTTAAAACCCATTCTTAGCTGTTTTGAAGTGAGCAGTAAGTTGTAACTAAGGTTGGCGCGCTGTACAAGTGACCACTGGAACCATCTCTCCCCTTTTGACCAACACCTCACCAGTACTAGAACTCCCCTTGCCCAACCATGCCCCAGCCCACTTCTGGGAACTGCAGTTGAACTCTGTTCCTCTCAGAAATCAACCTTCTTACATTCCACATGTGCGGTCACGTGGTAGGGCCATGCATTGCTGATAGTGCTAATAATACTAATGTCAGTGGACCAGTAGGCCAGTCAGCCCTGCCGCCTCTTGTGGAAAAGATGCTTTTCACAAATATAAAATTGACGTGCTGATTTTTCCATCTCTGATATTCACAAAGCATTCATGTGTGATGAGGTATCTTTGGAAGGACAAGAAAGAGAGTGACATTCTATTTTCATTTGGTGCAATGAACATCTTCTTATTGTGTGCTTGGGGGTCTTTTACTCTATTTCTTTGACCAAAAAATAATTTTAATCATTTATATAATTGTAGTTTTCTCTTAACCTATTGCATTTATTTTATTATAAATAAAATAGTATTAAAAAAAACTGGGGGGAAAACCCAGAACACTTACACATCTTGTAGCATTATGGTATGTAATGGAGGAGTGCAAAGAGGGAAGGGGGCTTCCTTTTGCAGAAAGATCCTACTTTGAATACTACAGAAAAAAATACGTCCTTCAGAAAATGTGTGGACTGTCTCTGCCTGTACACGCGCCGACCCCTCCAGGAAACAAAGTTCTCGGAGTTTCTGAGACTGAGCCCACTGCTGAAGTAGCAGGCTATTTGCTTGGACTTCACCAGCCTTCAGCCAGGACTGCTTATTAGTGGTTGGATTAAGTGTAGCCTGCGTCTTCTACCAGAGTAAATGCTGCTGACGGTGGTTAAGTTGGTCATCTAATTGTGGCATCAGGGAGACCATTTATTCAGTTGCTATCTGCTGTTATTAAAGTGCCATGGAGATTTCCTACCAGTTGTTGGCCTTTTTAAATTTTTTTTTTTTTCATATAGTTCTTAAAAATTCTTTTCTGCACTTTGAACTTAATCACCTTGAAAGGCCATATCAAACCTGATCTTAAATTTCAGAGATTTTGCCAGGTGCTGTTGCACACCTATAATCCGAGCACTTAGGAGACTGAAGTAGAAGGAACACAAGTATTTAAGGCCATCCCAGGCTTCATTCATATAGCATGACCCTGTCTAATAAAATAAAACAAAGACTGAGAATTCCACTTTTATCTTTAAAGAAACACTTTTTGGGGCTGGAGAAATGGCTCAGCAGTTAAAGCGCTTGCCTGCAAAGCGTTAGGACCCAGGTTTGATTCCCCAGTCCCCACGTAAAGCCAGATGCATAAGGTGATGCATGTGTCTCTCTCAAATAAATAAATAATATATATATGTATTTTAAAAGTCTTAGGGGATTTGAGGAGCCCCGGTTTTTGTCATCGTTCACTAAGGACCAGCGCAGTTGTTAGACACTGCCGAGCGTCCCACCAGTTGGAGAGCTGCAGGCGTGCTCTCAGGATTTCGTTATGTCAGCAGCTCTTCCCTATGTGCTCATTGTCCTCCCCAGAGTTCCCTCTTCCGGTGACCTTCAGCACTGAAGCCTGGCCACAATGCATAATGGCAGATCTGCTCTTCATAACACGGAGCCGTGTAGCTAGAAACCAGCGGAACTTCCTCCCATCTAGAGTCCGAACGCACAATCTATTGTTTTAAAAGGGTTAGATGGGCAAAGGAACGTCTGGCAATTTCCCCCTCAATTCTTTTTTTCTTTTTCTCTCTTTTTTTTTTTCTTCTCTCTCTCTCTCTCTCTCTTTTTTTTTTTTTTTGTTGTTGTTTTTTCAAGGTAGAGTTTCACTCTAGCTCAGGCTGACCTGGAATTCACTATGTAGTCTCACGGTGGCCTCAAACTCATGGTGATCCTCCTACCTTTGCCTCCTGAGTCCTGGGATTAAAGGTGTGAGCCACCATGCCCAGCTCTTTTTTTAAAATTAATTAACTATTCGACATGCATGTATTTTGATTGCATTACCTCCCAGTTGTTTTTTTTTTTAAAGATTTTATTTATTTTTATTTATTTATTTATTAGAGACAGAGAAGGGGAGAGGGTGAGGGAGAATGGGCATGCCAGGGCCTCCAGCCACTGCAAACGAGCTCCTGATATGTGCGCCCCCTTGTGCATCTGGCTTACATGGGACTTGGAGAATTGAACTGGGCTCCTTAGGCTTTGCAGGCAAGCACCTTAACCACTAAGCCATCTTTCCAGCCTGCCTCCCAGTTCTTGAAGAGCAGCTCACGCTTTGGAAGTTCAGTGGTTCTGAGGACGGAAACTCAGGTTTACACACTGCTTTCTGTTAGCAGCACTCATGCAAGGCGTGCTGCTCTCTGTCTTCTGCTCACAGATAGGACCTGTTCTTACAGAAGTGACCTGGTGGGCCTTCACTCCACTGCCTGCCTGCCTACCTGGAATCTATAGTCAAAATGAGGCCAAACAGAATAATTTTATAAGTAGAGTTTAGGCAGCTTCATATGAACTGAAAATAAACATTCATGAGAACAATCAAGTTGCTTCATTTTCTTAAATTTTTATTTATTTATACTTGGGGGGGGGCACTGCAAAAGAACACCAGGCACTTGTGCCACTTCTCAGCATCCAGCTCACGTGGGTGGCTTGGGAATTGAACCCACGCTGACAGGCTTTGCAAGGAAGCACCCCTAACCATTGAGCCATCCTCCCAGTCTCTGAAATTGCTTTATACATACAATTATAGTGAGCTGTTGTAGCAATTAGCAGTGTATCTCTGGTGGTATTTCTTCTTTGAGAACATGAAGAATTTCGCCAGCATCTGGTGGTATGGTAGTGTACTCAACAGATATTTAAGAAAGTTGGTGGGCTGGAGAAATGGCTCAGCAGTTAAGAGGCTTGCCTGCAAAGCCAAAGAACCTGGGTTCGATTCCCCATTATGATAAGGTATTTGAGGGACCACCAGCAGGAGCATGTTACAAGATCTCTGGGGCTCGCTCGAAGGGCCTGTCTCTCATACAAAGTAAGGCTCTTTGGTCAATAAAGGATTTAAGAACAGAATGAATTATAAACCACTGGTGGCAGGGTGTCCCAGGAACCCTGGAATGTCACAGGTAATAAATGATAGTGAGAAAAACATACAGATGCTAGAGGGCAAACTGTCGGCTGGTCAAATAGAGTGAAATTCTTGAGGAAATTCAGGACAGACACGTCCATGTAAAGGAGATATTAATTTCCCTTTAGTAGTAGCATTAAAACAGGATAGTGGGGCTGGAGAGATTGCCTGTGGTTAAGGCACTTAACCTGCAAAGCCTAAGGACCCAGGTTTGATTCCTCAGTACCCACGTAAACGAGATACACAAGGTAGTGCATGTGTCTGGAGTTCGCTTGCAGTGGCTAGTGGCCCTGGTGTGCCCATTCTCTCTCTATATATACCTGCTTCTTTCCTTCTCTCTCAAGTAAATAAGATAAAATTCAATAAAATAAAATAAAATAAAACAAGAAAGTGGGTAGTCAGGGGCTTGAATTCTCCACTAAGTTTGGGCACTTTGTCCTCGGGGCCATGCACTGGTCCTGTTTGGGTTGTGTTTCTTAACCCACGAGGAAGTGTTTGGAGGTTAAGATTACACTTCTCTGCAGGGTTGTGGTGAGAATTACGTTAAATACTGTGTATGGAAAGGCCCTGTGCACTAATGCATTCTTGAATCATGATGTGATTGAAACTGGATAAGGAAAATCACTTCTGAACATGGTCTTTAGAATACAAATGAAATTTGTCAGGGAAGCAAATATTTGTAATGAAACAAACATCCAGAAAACTAGTGACAGCTATTATAGTAAAAATAGTAATGTTAGGGCTGGAGAGATGCCTTAGCAGTTAAGGCACCTACAACTCTGATTGTTGTTACACCTCTGCCTTTAAAAAAGTGGAAACTGGGGCACAGAGAGATTAAGTAACTTGTTTAAGAGTATATAACTAGGGCTGGAGAGGTGGCTCTGTGGTTAAAGGCACTTGCTTTCACATCTTGATGGTCCAGGTTCGATCCTCCAGTACCCATGTAAAACCATATGCACAAAGTGGCACGTGTGTCTGGAGTTCATTTGCATTGACAAAAATCTCTGGTGCACCCATTCTCTCTCTTTCTGCCTCTTTATCTCACTCTATCAAATAAATAAGTAAATAAAATACTTTAAACTAAAAAATTGTAATTGTAAATCAGAATAGCTCCTCTTTTTTGCACTGGGAGATGGGCACCATTTTTGCCAGCTCATTTAATCCTTACTGCAGCCATAAGCAGGTACCCAAAAGGCTGCTGAGACACAGACTTTGAGTAACATCACCATACAACTTGGAACTGGAGAGCCAGGATTCAAATTAAAGTCCAGCTCCAAAATATGAGATGCTCAACCCTGCACAGGACCACTTCCTCAAAGAAGCAGTGAGTTTTGTTGCTTTAGCAGAGGAGACGAGCAGCTATCTAGCGTCTTCAGTAGGAGAGCCTGCGACTGAAGTACTGGTGGGAGCCAGCTTGATGGATCCCCCGCTGGTAGTGTGGAGTTGAGAGTTTCCATGCCTGCGTATCGGTTGTTTATGAAGCTGTATTTACTTCCTATTATTCAGTAATCATTATTAGATAAGTGGTGTTCTCTGCTTCATGGAACATATTTGACAGAATCAAATCTGCACTCAGAATGAGCTGAGTATAATTAATTCAGCTGCAATTATAAATTAGACAAAGCTGCCTGATGTGACGCCTGGAAGGAATGGTGTCCATATCAATGGGTCGTTAGGCAGCTCGACCAATTGCTCTTCATGAAGTTGTGTCCCTCGCTGGGTGCTCAGGAATTCATTAAAACCAAGCACACAACACTGCAAGCGGGTGCCGTGGTCAAGTTCACATCATGGAGCTAGGCTGCCAGGGCTTGAACCCCTACTCCACCTGGATATATCCTTTTTTAAAATTTTATTTTATGTAAAATATAACAGGTTATCCTCGTCCATCCCCTTAGCCCAGCTACCATCCCTCACCCTTGCCCCTGCCCTCCCCTGTGGTGTCATGGTATCCACTGTGGGGCATAAAGGCCTCAGTTAGTCCTTGTGGAGTAGCAGGGGGACCATGTCTCAGGGAATATATTCTTTTTTAGATATTTTCATTTTTATTTATTTATTTGGGAGAGAGAGAGAGAGAGAGAGAGAAGGAGGCAGATAGAGAATGGGTGCATCAGGGCCTCCAGACACTGAAAACAAACTCCAGGTGCATGTGCCACCTTGTGCATCTGGCTTATGTGGGACCTGATGAACCATTCCTGGGTCCTTTTTGCTTTGCAGGAAAGAGCCTTAACCACTAAGCCATCTCTCCACCCCTTAATTTTTTTAAAAAGCCTTTTTATTTTTACTTATTTATTTGAGAAAGGGAGGGAGAAAGAGAGACAGTATATATTATTTTATTTATTATTTATTTGCAAGTAGAATGAGTGTACCAGGGGCTCCTGCCACTGCAAGCGAACTCCAGATGCATGTGCCACTTTGTGCATCTGGCTTTATGTGGGTACTGGGGAATCAAACCTGGGCCATCAGGCTTTGCAAGCAAGTATCTTTAACCACAGAGCCACCTTTCCAGCCCTGGTTATAGATTCTTAAACAAGTTATTTAATCTTTTTGTGCCTCAGTTTCCTCTTTTATAAGGCAGAGACAATGACAGGGTGGTTAGGAAGATTAAATGAGTTCGTGTTTGGTACAACAGTTGGCATATCTAAGCATTTTGTATGGGAGAAAAGATCTGTTGTTCCCATTGACTGATGAAAGTGAGGCTTACTGGTAAATTGTCCCTGTTAATTGGCTAGTAAACAATTGAGCAGACATTGGAAATCTAAAACTGAAACCTACCTCTTTTGGGATCTCTCATTTATTCCTTACGATGGATATATATAAGTGTTTTTAGTAAGTCTCTAACACAGCACCTTTCCTCCATGGAAGCTAAGCAAAGAAATGTTTGACAAAGGAAAAGGAGTAGAAGAGAAGATGGGGCAAGGGAGCTGGTGGTGGGGTTGCTGTGACCCGCACAAGTGGGGGTGGGCTGGGGTGGGGTGCCAGGGACTTGTTTAGCTCTCTCTTTGTGGTAATTCAGGCAAGAACTTTTACTGCGCAAATTCATGAGGCAAGGATCCTGGGCTAGCTTGACCCAGAACCAGTGCTTCTTCCGTGGCCCCCTAGCTCTTGAACAAAGAAACTAGACACTGTTTTTCACTGCTGGCACCATATAAGGCCGTGCTGGCCTTTTCCATGTCACTGCAGTTTAAATCTATGTCCTGCATAGGAATCAGAACCGCTGCTATCTAGAGACTTAGAGGGACTCATCTAGAAACGTGACTGAAGGTGATAAAATTGAAGTTCCCATTCCCCAGCTAGAGCCACAGAGAGGGCAAGAACCCTGGTGTCCTGGAGCAGGTGCGGATGGCAGCCCCTCCCCCCACTTCCTTCCCTTAGGCTGGACTTGCTTAAGCTTACAGCAGTTCTGATTTAACATGCCCAGAAGAGGTTCAGGATTGTCCTTAACTAAACAAGGCAGAGCAGGATTCATAGGCAGGAGTGTGAGAAAGTGGTCTGTAGTAATCACCTTCCAGTGAACAGGTCAGGAATGGTAATTAACTCACAAACATATTAATTGAAAGCACATTAAGGACCTTTAATGTGTCAGACACTGGATGTTACAAAAGAAAACAAAACACCAGTTCTGCTCTCAAAGGCGTTATGCCAATGAGTTGAGTCAAATTAGTAATAAAATATTGCAGAATCTACAGTGAAAATTAGTTCTGGCACAGCAGACACAAAGAGGAATGTGTTTATACTGGGGGTGTCAAGAGACCCACGAAGGTGCCATGGAAGACAGACAGAGGCAAGGCTCGGAGATGAGCAGAGAGAAGTAGGAAACTAGCAGGTAGAGACTACAAAAGCTCTGGGATAGGTAGGTGGGAAGTGTGATCTTATACCAGAGATGGGTAGACCCTCAGCTGTGTCCCCAGCCATAGCTGGCATGCTGCAGGTCTCCCAGAGCCCCATGGTTCAAGGAAATCATCAGTGGTATACAAGAGGATCACTGGCCTGCCATTATGCAGGAAGATGAGTTCTTTCTCATGAGTTGAGTTAGGGGAAGGTGAGATGGCTTAGTGGATAAAGCATTTGTCATGTAAGCACGAGAACCTGAGTTCAGATCCCCAGCACCCAGCTAATGCTTGTTAGGAATGGTAGCATAAGGGATCAAGCTGGCTGGCTAGACTAGCCAGGTTGATGATCCCTGGGTTCAAAGTAAAGCTGGAGAAAGATCAAAGGAGACACGTGATGTCAACCTCTATCCTTCACACGCACTCACATGCAAAATGCACATATACTACACACAATGCATACTCAAAAATAGTTGAGTTGGGGCTGGAGAGATGGCTTAGTGGTTAAGCACTTGCCTATGAAAGCCTAAGGACCTCGGTTTGAGGCTTGATTCCCCAGGACCCACGTAAGCCAGATGCACAAGGTGGTGCATGCATCTGGAGTTCATTTGCAATGGGTGGAGGCCCTGGTGCACCCATTCTCTCTCTCTCTTTCTCTCCCCCTGCCTTTTTCTCTGTCTGTCACTCTCAAAAAATATAAACAAATTAAAAAAAATAGTTGAATTAGATTTGTTCTATTTTTAAGTAAACTGAATTATGAGGGGGGGGGCGGGTTTTCGAGGTAGGGTCTCACTGTAGCTCAAGCTGACCTGGAATTCACTATGTAGTCTCAGGGTGGCCTCAAATTCACTCATGGTGATCCTCCTACTTCTGCCTCCTGAGTGCTGGGATTAAAGGCGTGCACCACCATGCCCAGCTTGTAAACTGAATATTTTTAAGCTTCATAATGGTATTGAGTACAATTCATTTCTCTGTTTGTGTTCAAACTGTATTTGCATATTTGCTTTCCATTAATATACTTCATCAGAATAATTAGCATATTTTAAGAAAGTAAATACTACTACAATGCTGTCCCCTTTGGACAAAATTGTTAAAACATTTTTAGAAAAAGTAATCAGAAGCATGAAGGATTGATAAGGCAGGAACTGTTTTGCTGTGGGTGTATGTGTGTGCGTGTTCATGTGTGTGACTCCGAGTGTGTGCATGCCTCACCGTTCGCATGTGGAGTTCAGAAGAGGACTCTTGGGCGACAATTTCCTCCCTCCTCTTTGTTTGTGGCAGTCTCTCCTTGTTCACTACTCTTCCTCCAGGTTAGCTGGCCTAGAGCTTCTGGCAGATTTTCCTGTCTCCACCTCCCTTCTCTCCCCAGGTGGGCTGGGGTTAGCCTGCTACAGTACCAAGCTTTATGTGGGCTGTGAGGATCAGAACTCAGGTACTCTGTATTTCATATCGAGCCCATATCCACTGATCCCCTCTTGGCCCTAAAATGAGGATTTTTAGGGGACTTTCACAATCTCTGTTTTGTAGCACCGTGTGTAACCCAGTGGCTATGAGCAAGGCATGACTCAAATCTCAGCCCCTCATTTAGCATCTGCGGGATCTTGGATGCATCTCTGAGCCCCATTGCTCAGTAGAAAGGGAGATGCTTTCTGGGAAGAGTCATCAGCGCAAATTCCCTGTGTGGGGGGTGTCACATCCTGATGGCTCTTATGATTCAGCCAATATTTCAAACCCTGCTTACCCTCATCTTGGCACCCATGAATAGACAAAATATAAAGGAGCTATAATGCAGGGACTTTAGCTGTAATAAATTTCCATTAGCATTTAAACTTAAGATTTTGAAAAATCATGTCTTCAGTTTCTCTGACATACTTGAGGTAAGGAATGTCATTTCATAAATGATCATATCGTTAATGTTAAGTGGTCTGGCTCTCCACTGCTTTCTGTTGGAGTGTTTCTGTGATCAAGGTCACTGAACATTATATCTTGGAGCAGCTGTCTCAAGTAGATAGCGTACTGGGGGCGACTGGCCACCTTTCTGCTCCTCTCAGTTAACCTCCATGAAAAGTACTTGGGCATCATCTAGACTGAGCTTTGAACACTGCAGAGCTGCAGGACACATCAGAAGCCACGCCGAGTCTCCTGCTCTTACGTGTGCAGAATTCAAAACCCCAAGAAGCTCCGTGATTTGCTCCAAGTCCAGAAGGTAGTTGTCCTGGTCAGGACTCAACTAAGTGCCTTCTCCTTCCATGCAGAGCCAGGAAGCATTTATGTATGGCCAGGAAGCTTGATGGCTGCTGAATCTGTTTGTGGACAAAAACAGGCAAGGAAGGGGCTGGGGACCTCATCAGCGTGTGTGCGTGTGCGTGTGCGTGTTTAAAAAAAGAAACCTATTTTTTCAAGAACATTTGGAGGGTCACGATCCAGGTGAGGATTTGTCCAGTTTAGACTACTTTACCACTGACCCCCTTGGCAGGAGAATTTGAAGCCATTTTTCAGAATCTTGACAAAGCTCCAATCTGGAGTGTCCAGGAGTGGCCTTGTGAGTTTGGCTCTGCTTTCTGAATTTAGCTGTTCTGGTCCATTCCTCTCCCTTGTGTCTTGGCAACACCTGAAAGGCACAGGCCCCTAGCAGAATCACAAATGTCTCCTCAGACCTCGGCTTCCTGAAGCTTTCTGCTTAGTTTGGGTTTCTGTTGACTGGGAAGGGATTTGACTTTAACCGAAAGAGATGCACTGTCGGAAAAGCAGAGTTAAAGCAGCAAGAAGAGGCAGAAGTAAGTCTGTCCTGAGAGGTCAGGAAAAGAAGGGAAGAGCATGTCCGTTTAAAGACTTCAGACAGTGGTTTCCATGGGCTGGAGGATCACACACTCTTTTTCAGAATACTTGAGGGGGGCTGGCACAATGAAGTTAGGGTGTTACTGGGTGAGAAGAGGCCCAACAATACAGGAATGATGCACACAATCTTAACTTCAAAGTAAACTTCAAATCATATGAAATGTGCATGCACAGAAATGTTTTGACATTGCACTCACTTTTTGTGAAGGGGATTTTTATTATAGATTCATCAGCAGGAGCAACTTGGCCAAAGGAAGTCCTGTTCTTGGACATTCCCAGGTGGGAATAACCTTTGCTGAACAGACAGGACAGTGCTTCAAGGTGCCGAGAAGGCGGTCCCCAGAAAAGTCAACACCTCTGCATGTCTGTTTCCCATAAAATAGAAATAGCCGAAACACAGAAAGAAATAGTGGTAAGACAAGACGTTCCTGACCCTAATTCCACCCTGAGTCACGCCTAGAGTCTGTGCACCCCAGTTCTTCAGGCTATTGGTCTGTCACCCAGGAAAGAAGATGCGCTCATGGACTGGAAGAGTCAATCCCAAAAGGGTGACTGATGGGGATGTTTCTTTGTTCCATCTCCCCCAATACACTGCGATACCTTAACAGTCAGTCCATCCCCTGAAATGAAAGCAGAGAGCATTCCCGTCTCCTTTAGGGGGTCCTGGGCCCTGTCTAACCAGCCCAGCTGGCTTCCACGTGCCTTTTCTCCTCACCACTAATGCTTCATTAGCAAGCTGGTAGCTAGAACAGACGCCTCTGCTTCCTTCCCTGAATTTAATTAATGATTGCTTATAATTAGGCTGGCCGTATTATTTATTGGCCAAGCCAGGACACTTATGAGACTGACAAGAGGTCACCAGTAATTATGCTAGACAGGAGGTACACATTGGGACTGTCCCAATTAAATTCCTAATTTCTCTTCAAACAATACGACCTGATTTTTTATAATGATTGATTTGTCATGCATCACCAGAGAGACAGGTACTTCTTATAATCGGGCTTTCTCCTGTAAATTGAGTGACCATAACTTTTATTTGTGTAGAAAAACTCTGGAATTTATTCTACTCAGCCATTCCTTAAACAGATCATGTAGAAAAAAATATGATTTTAAGTCCCCAAGACGACTGTCATGGTTTGACTTGGTCTTAGTTCTTCGTCTCCTCGGTCTAAGAGACCGTGTCTGAGACAGTGGAGCATCATGGTTGAAAGTGCTCCCTGAAGCCTGGCGTGGTGGTGCACGCCTTTATCCCAGCACTCGGAAGGCAGAGGTAGGAGGGTCGCCATGAGTTCAAGGCCACCCTGAGACTACAGAGTGAATTCCAGCCTGAGCCAGAGTGAGACCCTACCTGGCAAAACCAAAAATAAAAAACAGGAAAAGAAAAAGAAAAAGAAAAAGAAAGTGCTCCCTGACTTCACCTGAAGCCGGCCTCTGACATGTCCATGTGATCGTAGGGAAGTTACTCCTCTAAGTACAGTCCATCTGCAGCGTGGTGGGACATGTCAGACCCATGGTCAATGTGTGTGTGTGTGTGTGTGTGTGTGTGTGTGTGTGTGGTGTGCACGTGAATCTTGTGGAACCCGGTCAGCACCTCACAACCACTTTGTAACTGTTTCTTTGCTTTTACATAAGCTACCTTAGTTCTAGAGTTTACTTTTCTATCTTTGCTGTCTGCTTCCTTGCCTGAGAAACTCTGTAACTTTGGTAGAATGGCAGGAGCTAAAGTGTCCTGGCCCTGTGTGCTACAGAGAGAGTCACATGTGACATGAGTGCCTTCCCGAAGTTCCAGTTTACTTGACTGCACGTCATGTCCGCAGTCAGGATGCCGCGAGGCATGGAGGCTGCTGTCTCTGGCCTTCTCCAACCATGGTGGTACCTACATTCAGGACTAGGGCGTCCCTCCTCAGGTAAACTTCCCCGGAAACACCCTAAAAAACACACCCCTTTTATCAGTGAGTAGTGGTCAGTGCCGTGGATATATCATCCCTTGTTCATTGATCCATTAGTGGGCATGTTTTGATTATTCCAAATAAAACATTTGTCAGATGTTTTCATCACTGACCAAAATACTGACCATCACAAAGGGAAGGAAGCTCTTCAGAGGGTTCAGTCCAGGCTCATAGGCTTGGCACGAGTGACTGAGGGGCTTCTTTTCTTGTGGTGGACAGGAAGCTGACCAAGGGAATACAGGAAGGGCCAGCTCCTGAGGGCACACCCCCAGTGACCTACTTCCTCCAGCTAGGCACCACCCTTTAACATTTCCATAACCTCCCAAAATATTGCCACTAGCAGGGGACCAGATGTCCTTGACATGAGCCTGTAGGTGACATTTCATATTCAAACCATGACATACAGGGTTTAATTTCTTTTGGATAAATATGTAGGAGTGGAATGACCGGGTCATGTGAAGATAGCATGTCTAACTTGAAGAGAAACTGCCAAGGTGTTGTCTGATGTGATTGTACCATCCTAAAATAAGCCAGCAATGTATGACAATTCCTGATCCTCATTCTGGTCAGCACCTGATATGGCCAGTCATTTTAATTTAATAATATTTTTAAGATATTTTATTTTTATTTATTTATTTGAGAGAGAGAGAAAAAGAGGCAGATAGAGAATGGATGCACCATGGCCTCCAGCTGTTGTAAATGAACTCCAGAAGCATGTGTCACCTTGTGCATCTGGCTTACATGGGTACTGGGGAATTGAACGTGGTCCTTTGGCTTTGCAGGCAAAGGCCATCTCTCCAGCCCCAAAATAATCTTGTTATGGTAAGATACTACACCATAGACTTATAATTATAGTCATTTGTAGACATGTAATTCAGTGGCATTAAACACATTGACAGTATTGTATAACCATCCCTACTGTCTGGACCCAAAGCATTTTTATCATTGCCAGTGAACACTCTACCCATGCAGCCATACCACCTCCTTGTCCTTCTCTGCTAGTGTCTGATCATCTGTATTTTTCTTTCTGTTGCTATGAATCTGCCTGTTCATGTACTTTGTATGAGTGATAATAAGATATTTGTTCTGTCTGGTTTGTTTCACTAAGCAGAACGTTATTAAGGTCCCCCTAGGGCATGGTCAATTCAGATCTAGTGCCCAATTTTTAATTGGAGTTTTGCTTGTGTTGTGAATGAGTTCTGAGTAGTTTTACATATTCAGGACCCAAGTTCTTTGTCTGCTAAGTGATTGATTTCTTTCAGGTTTGTGGCTTGGGTTTGTTAAATAAGCATAGGGGTTAGAAATTGAGAAAGTCAGTGGAGATGTGGACAGAGATTTTAAAAGCATCAATAAGAATTGATGGTACTCAGAAATAAACTTAAAAGACAAAATGTTACATTTTTTAAAAGTACAGAACCTGGGGAGATGGCTTAGTGGTTAAAGGTGTACTTGCTTGCAAAGCCTACTTCCTGGGTTTTATTCCCCAGGAATGCCTGACAAGTATTCATTTGTAGTGGCAAGAGACCCTAGAGTGCCCATATATAAACAAGTAAGTGAATAAATGAGACAACATGCCAAAAAGAGAGAGTAGATGAATATTGAATAATAGAGTTCACTGAGTCAAGGCAGAAACACAGAAGAAGAAAGGGGTGGGCTTTAAAGGAAGTAAAAGGGGCTCAAGAAAAAATAACTGGAAGGGGGCAGCAAAGAAATCCATGATATGAGGAATGGGTTTCCAGGGTCCCAGAGCCAGTGGAGCAGGGCTGATCCTTAAAACTGTCATCCAAGAAAACCTTACAGAAGTGAGAGACAGCCTCCATCTACATAGTAAAAGATCTATCCCATGCTTGATTGTTTAAGGACAACCTAGGAAAACCATTAGACTTTAAAGACAAAACTCTCAAGGCTTCCAGGCCAAAAGAGCAGGTTGTTATTCATCATGACATTAAGAAAGTCAGTCTGGAAGGCGGGTTCTCAAACCGTCTTACTGAAATAAGCACTTTCTAGAAAGAGAAGGGAAGCAAAAGCAAGTCCCAATCAAGTAGCCTGTCCTTCAGGTCTCAAGGTCATAGAAATCTGTCTGAGCAACTTTGTTCAATGAAGACACAACTGGGGAAATTTTGGCAAAAGATCTGGTGGTATTTATTTAATTGTAGAGATAAGAGTAGTGATGTGGGTGAAAGAGTGTAGAAGTTAGTCTCATAGAGTAGAAAGAATGCAGCTTTATAACTGAAAAGAATGAAGAGGAAAGAAGAGTGAGATTGATGGATAAAGAGTAAGGAGAAAATGTGGAAGTCCTGAATATAATATTAGAGATCAGAGTCTAACAGTACATTAGGAAATAGTACTTAGTGACAAGGAAGGTCTTAGCCCAGGAATGCAAGGACAATTCAAAGAAGAAAATTATTTCAGTACTACCATAAGTGCTGAAAAGGCCTTTGACAAGAATTGAACACTTAATCACAGGAAAACCAACAGGCTGGAGAGATAGCTCAGTGGTTAAAGGCACTTGCTTGCAAAGCCTGCAAGTTTTATTCCTTAGTATCCACATAAAGCCAGATGCACAAAGTGGAACGTACATCTGGAGTTCATTTGTGGTGGCAAGAGGCCCTGGTGCACCCATTCTCTTTCATTCTCTCAAATAAATAAATAAAAAATTTAAGTCAATAAAAAATGCTTAATAGGAATGGATGGTGCTTCATATATGTATATATAAAATCTTCATCCCAAAGTCACTGTCTTAATGGGATTACAAAGAAGTTGGAGAAGTTTGCTCCCTCCACTATTTTTAACATTCTGTGGGCACTATTAGCCAATACAATTGGACAATAAAAAACAACACAAAGGGGGAAAATCCAAACTTTTGTCAGTGACATGATCATATGCCTGGAGATCTCCATAAAGAATAAATGATGATGCAGGTGTGGTGGCACACGCCTTTAATTCCAGCACTTGGGAGGCTGAGGTAGGAGGATCGCCTTAAATTCAAGGCCACCCTGAGACTACATAGTAAATTCCAGGTCAGCCTGGGCTAGAGCAAGACCCTTCCTCAAAAAAAACAAAAAAAGAAAAAAGAAAAAGAAAAAAAAAGAATGATAAAATTAAATAAGACAGCCATATAGATGAGGTAGATAGTAGGCTACAAAAGCAATTTGAAAATATCAATCTTTGCATATTTAATCACCAGTTAGACGCTATAAGTAAAATGCCAATAGAAGATATAAAATGGTTAATAAGTTTAACTAGGAAAGATCAAATCCTGTGTATGGTTTTATAAACCAAGTTCTGTGTATCCCCTAAATTCATGTTGAAGCTATAACCGTAAGTACCCCCCATATGACTAAATATGAGAGCATTGTCAGGGGAGCCCTAAGGCAGTGTGTACGTCTGATGTCCTTATAAGAAGAGGCACTTAGTCATGCAGAGCTAGACCAGGACAAAGGGCCATTGGCGGCAAGCCAAGGAGAGGCCTCCGATGAAACCAGCCCGCCTGTACCACCGCCTTGGACTTGTGGCCTCGAGAAGTGTGAGAATTTCTGTTGCTCAAGGTACCAGTCTGGCATTTTGTTATAGCAGACCTAGCAAAAGTCAGTAGGTCTTGGGAAATAGAAATAGCTCAGGTGGTAAAGTGCTTGAGGACCTGAGTTGGATCCTTAGTACTATTGTAAATTGCTGAGCATGGTGGCGAGCGTCTGTAATCCCAGCATCGGGGAGGTCAAGACTGGTGGGTCCCTGGGGCTGACTAGCTAGTCTAGCCTCATTGGCCAATAAGGGGCCCTTTCCAAAGGAGATGGGCAGTGCTCCTAAAGATGATGTCCAGGGTTGTCCTTTCTCTTACACACACATGCATACACTTGGCACACACACACGAGCATATATGTACACATTAAAAACCCACTGCAGGGTGAAAGAGATGGCTTAGAAGTTAGGTGTGCTTGGGCCTGAGGGTGTCTGAGACTGCCTGAATTCAAATCTCCAGATTGTTCCCAAAACATCTGGGCATACTCCAGTCCTGCATGGGAGCAGAGACACAAGAATCTTGGGAACCCCTTAAGCTCCAGAATTAGGAAAAGGAAACTCTGGTTCAAAACAAGATCAGGCTGAAGAGCGACAGATCAGTTCACTCCTGCCTCGCAGGCTCGTCACCTCTGCTGCAGCCGAATTAGTGGGGTGCCACAAAGTCACATATGTAACTCATAAAGCAAGAGTAATTTTTAAAAACATAGCAATAGACTTTAATAGACTTTCCTAGTGTTTTTTTTTTTCCAAGTACTCCTGTTGGAATCTGGGGCCTCCTACATGCTAACAAGTGCTGTGCTGCCGGGCTCCATCCGCCGGCCTTCTGTTTAATTTCTGTTTTCAGGTAGAGTCTGCGTTGCCCAGGCTGGCCTCAAACTCACTGTGACACACAGTGGCCTTGTCCCCCAGTCTTCTTCCTGCCCCAGCCTCTGAGTAACTTGGATCACAGGCCTGCGCCACCATCAGGAGACAGACAGGATGACAGCTAATGTCCTATGAAGAAATAGTTATATATATATAAAATTGTAATTATCTCCAACTAGAAGCACCTCAGTTCACCAAAAGATCAAATTGTATCAGAAAATAAATTACAGATAAAGGAAGATGCAATATATAGACCTGGTTTGAATTCACATGTTGAGCCAGAGAAGCCAGATGCAAGAATCTGTAACATTCCATTTAGTGGAAGATTTTTGCATCTTTACTATAAAACGTAACACCTTAGTTTCTTAACAGGCACCGGGACCTGGATGAGCAGTGGTAAAATGACTTTAACAGTCCCAGGTGAGCGGCTGAGCATAGCTCAGTGGTAAAGTGAGTGCATAGCATGTGTCTGGCCCTGGGTTTGGTCTCCAGCACTGCAGAAAAGGTAAAAACAATCAGAGACGAGAACAAGGTTACTTGTCAAGTTCACGTCCAAGGTCATCTATAAAAGCCAGCTGTTCTCACCTGTGATGTGGGAGCACATCACTGCCATGCAACCAGACACTGTAGCCACCCATGCCGAGTGTCATCGCGGGGTGCAGAGATACAGTGCCCTTTGCTTTGGTATAATAACATTTAATTGGGTTAAATTAAATTTGGCTGCTCCACCTTCAGGCAGCAAGAACAGTTAAATCCCCAGTTCTAAAGAGCTGTGAGCCAGTAAGAGCCGCTGAAGTAGGTGGTCCAGTAAGTGGAATCATACGCCCTTGCGCAGCATTTGTGGTCAGTGGTTAATTGAACTGTAGCCAATGACCATGAAGAGCAAGTTGGGAAAGCTGGGCATAGTGACACACACCTGTAATCCCAGCAGCTTGGCACTTGGGAGGTGGAGGCAGGAGGATCAGGAGTTTGTGATAACTTACGCAGCACAAGGCCAGTCGGCTAAGTTGGGGAGGGTGACAAGTTGAGAAAAGCTGAGAGGTGCCAGCTCAGGCCACAGCAGCTTCTTGGATGCTATGTCTTCATACTTGGGTCATCCACTAGCAGCATGTGGGTGTCACCTCTCTGTGCTCTTTGGCCTGTCAGGTAGTGTTAAGGACCATGGGGAAGTGGGTCAGTTATTCATTAAGCTCTTGAGAGGAAGGATGTTTGTAAAGAGTGGCTGCACAGGACAGGAGGCTTCCTAAATCCTGCTGCACAGGACCCCGTAAGAGTCGTGTGATTTCCATCTTCCCTGGCCTTTGTATTTCATATTGCTTGCTGTGTTTGTTTCTTTTTAGTTGCTTCTTTTTATTTTTTTAATATGTATTTATTGGCAAGGGGGAGAGTATGGACATGTTAGGGCTGCTTGCCACTACAGACAGACTCCAGATTTGTGTGCCACTTTGTGCATCTGGCTTTATGTGGGTACTAGGGAATCGAACCCAGGCAGTTAAGCTTTGCAAACAAGTACTTTCAACCACTGAGCTATCTCTCCAGCCGAGCATGTTTCTTTTTACTTTAACGTGAGGAAAGGTGCCAGTTTAAACATTTGTGGTCCAAAAGTTGTAAATAATTCCTGTCGTTCAATAAATATTAGCTCAAATCTTAGCAGCATTGTAAAATAGCAGTGTCAGTGGTAATATGCATTCTTTATAGACAGGGTCTCAGTGTGTAGCCCAGGCTAGCCTCAAACTCACAGTCCTTCTGCCTCAGTCTCCTTCCTAAATGCTGGGATTGCATGCAGGTGCCACAATACCTAGCTTGGTTATTTTATATATATATGCGTGCACACACACACACAAAAGTTCTTTTAAAAAATATACGTGTGTGTGTACACACGCATGTTTATATGGTTATGGGTATGTGTGTGCATTCATGTCGAGACCAGAAAATATCCTGGACTAGTCTGTCTGGCCAGTAAGCCTCAGGGATCTCCCTGTCTGGAGCTCCTCAGTGCTGGGCTTACAAGCTCATCACCATGCCTGTTACTTTTACATGGTTCTGGGGATGGAACTCGGGTCTTCATTCTAATTAGGCAAGCATTTACCAGCCCTGTTGATGTATATTCTTGTTTTTTTGGTGTGTGTGTGATGTGGTATGTGTGGTGGTATGTGTGCAGATGCATGTGTGTGCAAGCGGAGGCCAGAGGAGGTTGTCGGGTGTCCCTCCTCCATCCTTATCCATGTGCTTCCTTGAGGAATCACTCATTTGGAGGGTGCCATTTTCATGAGCCCAAACTATACCTCCATCTCTGCTCCCAACAAGACGAAGGTTACAAGTGTGTGTGGCCACACCTAGCTGTTTTCATGGGTGCTGGGAAATCACGCAGGCGGTCTTGGGCCCTGATACTTGGGTGGGAAGTGCTCTGAACCATCTCTCCCCAGCCCTGAGATGTAGGTTCTCACTTTTGCTTCAGTTTTCAGTGAATAGGAAAATGAAGGCTGGAAACATGATGCTTCAATAGTGCTTCGCAGGCTTTCCTTGGGCAGGGGTCAGGGCCGCAGGTTGCAGGCACACGTCCTTGGTGATGTAGACTGACTATTCTCCTTCCCATCTTTGTGGAGTGGTTTTCATTTGAACAGCCTTTTAGAGTGGGCAGTGGGGCAGGGCTTGGGTCATTTGTCATCCTGTGTGATTTTCATCTCTCTCCTTTTTCTTTCATTTCCAGTTCTCCCTCCAGTGCTGGTTCCAAGACACAGTGAATATAACCCTCAGCACAGCCTCCTCGCTCAGTTCCGGAACCTGGGACAAAACGAGCCGCACATGCCTCTGAATGCCACGTTTCCAGATTCCTTCCAGCAGCCCAACAGCCACCCGTTTCCCCACTCTCCCAACAGTAGCTACCCCAACTCCCCTGGAAGCAGCAGCAGCACCTACCCTCACTCTCCCACCAGCTCAGACCCGGGCAGCCCTTTCCAGATGCCTGGTAGGAGGGGGTGCCTAGTGTGGGGGCAGAAGGGTCAACCTGATGTGAAGGGAGCATTGGGGGGAATGTCAGCCGGGCATGGAGGAGATCATGGGAGGGGTGAGCCAAGAATGGAAGGAGATCATGGGGTGTCAGCCGGGCGTGGAGGAGATCATGGGGAGGGTCAGCTGGGCATGGAGGGAGACCATGGGGAGGGTCAGCCGGGCGTGGAGGGAGATCATGGGGAGGGTCAGCCAGGCGTGAGGGAGATCATGGGGAGGGTCAGCTGGGCATGGAGGGAGATCATGGGGAGGGTCAGCCGGGCGTGGAGGAGATCATGGGGAGGGTCAGCCGGGCGTGGAGGGAGATCATGGGGAGGGTCAGCTGGGCATGGAGGGAGATCATGGGGAGGGTCAGCCAGGCGTGAAGGAGATCATGGGGAGGGTCAGCAGGGCGTGGAGGGAGCATCTACCTCTGCAGCCGTGACCATGTCCCTGCACTCTGTGCTCCCGGCCACCATTTGTGGAGGGAGAAGTCTGGCAGCCAGAGAAGCAAATGGCCTGTTTTATTTGTCTGGCACAGATGCTTTAATCAGCTATATTTTTTCCCTTGTTTTTAAAAAGTTTTGAAACAGCTGCATCCTTCTGGGAGTGGCATAATTGTCAGTCTGTGCTCTTGATAAAAGAAAGAGAAAAATAGTACGTTACACACATTGCTGTTAGGAGGAACACAGCCTGGATTAACATCATTTCAGACACTGAAAAAGCCTCACTGTCAGGACAACCTGTTTCCTGGGGATCACATCCCCCATTTAATTAAATCATTTAGATGATGATGTAATCCCTAGAAACATATACTTTAATAACAAAGGCATTGCAACAGAAGTGCTGGGCTGGGGACCATCTGCTTGTTTGACATAGCAAAGACAAAAAAAAACAGTTATTTTCCTTTTTCAGGCTTCACTGGTGGTGTAATAGTTATCAAAATAAATGATTAATTGGGACATTATCTTTTCCAAATTACAGAGTAATAAACAAGAATCTCAGGAAAAAAAGTAGTACCAATTTATTTATTTATTTTTGCCAGTAGATATCAAGAAGGACACTATACACAGATATTCTTGAAATCTACTGATATTTTAGTAAGGGAAAATGACTTGGGCAAACATGTGAATCAGACCACTTGAAGTGTGTTTAATTAAATTTAAACTCAGAATCAGCACTGAGCCTTCAAAAATTGAAAAATGGTCCACATTTTTGCTTTTTTAAAAAAATGTACTATTCATCACCTTAAAAAAATTTTATTTTTAAATCTTCAAGGCAGGGCTTCATTGTAGTCCAGGCTGACTTGGAACTCACTCTGTAGCCCCAGACTGGCCTCAAACTCACAGCAATCCTCCTCCCTCAGCCTACTATGTGCTGGGATTAAAAAGGCATGCAGTACCACACCTCTTATTTATAAACATGTTTATATTGCACTGTGTCTGTGGTTCAGTCTAAAAGTGTTGGGGATAAAGGTAGGAGCAAGAAGACTTTACAAATGAATCTTTATGGGCTGAGAGATGGCTTAGCAGTTAAGGCATTTACCTGCGAAGCCTAAGGACCCAGGTTCCAGTCCTCAGTACCTACATAAGCCAGATGCATAAAGTGGTACACTCATTTGGAGTTTGTTTGCAGTGGCTGGAGGCCCTGGTATGCCAATCTCTCTTGCTTTCTCTTTCTCTCTTTGCCTCTTTCTCTCTCTCTGTCTCTCTCAAATAAATAAAAATATTTTTTAAAAAATCAGTCTGTGGGCTAGAGGGATGGCTTAGTGGTTAAGGCATTTACCTGCAAAGCCAAAGGACCCAGGTTCAATTCCCCAGGACCCACATGAGCCAAATATACAAGGAGACACACACATCTGGAGTATGTTTACAGTGGCTAGAGGCTCTGGCTCATCCATTTTCTCTCTCTGTCTCTCTCTCCCTCTCCCCCATTCTCTGTCAAGTAAATAAATAAAAATAAATATTTAAAAAATCAATCTTTATAACCCATGGTGAAGACCAGTAACCCCACTGAGGAGGCCCTCAGTGGAATGTGGGCTGGGAGGAGGGGATGGCTATGAGAGCGTAACACAAGGGGAATGTGATCCACACATGATTGTCCATATAGTAAAGCTCCTAACAGATAAAAACAGTAAAATAATTTTTAATAAATCATGCTAAAAAATCAATCTAATCACATTGGGTGACTTCCCATCTACCCACTCCCGGGCAAGCCCACTGGGTCTGATGGATAAGTTGGTGGCCAGGGAGTCCATTTCAGAGGACTTTTGAGCAGTGGTCACCCCAGGTGAGCCCCAGTAAAAACTATTGCTTGAATTTCTCTTGGCCACCGGGATTAAAGCCCAGGCTGAGGGAGGAAGTGTGGAAAAGAGGAAGGAGGGGTGCCTGTGGGAACAGAACAGCGGTAATTACCTGCCCCTGCTGGGCAGTCTGTGCTGGTGCCATAGGGTGATCTTGGGATTTTCACCAGCTTCACCCCAGCTTGAGGTCAAGCAGAGCCGGCCTTATAGTAAGCAGAAAGAAACTGCATTGAGAAGGAAGCAAGACCGGCTGAAAGGAGGCCTAGGCTCCATGTGCTGAAGTCCCTCCCTGCAGGCTTTGTTGTTCAGCTTCCACAGTTGCCCCAAGTACTTACCATTCATGAATCCCAGAGGTAGAAGTTTGTTCCCAAGGCTGTCCTACATGCTGGGTGGGCTGACGGGGCCATTGAGGAACTTGGGTTTGGACAGCGAGCAGATGATTGTGAGAAAGCCACACCCTTTATCTTCTAGTAAGAAAACACCAGGCCCACATGTGTTGTTTGCCTCAGAAATCATATTGTTTGTCCTTGTTCGCCAGCTGGCTGTGTGCTCTTCAGAGAAGAATTATGTTTGTATGTAAATTCTGAAATAGTACACAGCTGTGATGAATTGATTTATTTGCTATTATTCTGTTATTGGGATTTAAATACTAGTAATTACTTAAAAGGGTGTAGGGAGAAAGTAGTCCTAACAGATTGCTAAAAGTCATGGAGGAGGAACAGTTTAAATTAGTGGGATGTACTGAATTTCAGCTTTTTTTTTTTAAGCTCATAGGTTTAGTGCAAAGGTCCTGGAATCTCAGCTTCCATTTCAGTGAAATAGAAATTTCACCAAATTCTCAAAGCACATTGTATTGGTTTGAAAATGGCCTGACCCCAGATAGGTTTTTAGTACTGGTAGTGCTTTTCTTCCCACCGAATTGTGTGTGTTTGTTTGTTTTCTGTCACAGGGTCTCACGTAGGCTGCCCTTGAACTCCTGCCAGGATTCCAGCCAGTCTTTTGATATGGAGCCTGATTCCAACTCAGTCTCTTAAGAATCTCAACACAGGGTGCTAGAGATGGCTTAGTGGTTAAGGTGCTTGCCTGCATAGCCTAAGGACCCAGGTTCAATTCCCCAGTACCCATGTAAGCCAGATGCACAAGGTGGCACATGTGTCTGGAGTTTATATACAGTGGCTGGAGGCCCTGGAGAGTGCCCATTCTCTTTCTCTCTCTCTTTTCTCAAATAAAATTAAAATTAAAAGAAAAAAAGAATCTCATCACAGAAGACAACTTATGTTTTAAGCATGTTATTTTTATTTTATTTTTTTGTAGCTGATACACCCCCACCTGCTTACCTGCCTCCGGAAGACCCCATGACCCAGGATGGCTCTCAGCCAATGGACACGAACATGATGGCACCGTCACTGCCCTCCGAGATCAACAGAGGAGGTAAAACCAGTCGCTCCTTACGCCCTTTTTAAGAGTCTGCTATGTCCAGATATCCAGATGCTACATTCTCTCACAGAGTTATTAGTCCTTGAAGAGACAGCTGTTTGGAAAGCAGAATGCAGTCAGAAAAGCCCAGCGGAGAGAAGAATTCTTTAGATCTTCGCTTCTTAAATGAGGAGTCATGACCCTATGTTCAGCCTCTTAATGTCCCCCCAGAATTCAGTTTTGAATGTATGACAACCAAAAATGAAGTCAGTGACGATCAGACGTGCAATGATTTCACGGTGTCACTGGCTCCTACGTTGCGGGACTTTAGTGTACATGCCTTCAGCTCAGAAGAGCGGCTGCTGCATGCACCAATGCTAGCGCTTTTACTACACATAATAGAGGTTTCTGGTCTTACAGGAAGGAGCATAATGGTTTAATCACAGAACAATTTTCCTACTGTCATTTCTTCACATATATCAAGCTTGTGTATCTTTGCACTGTATTGTGTTGAAATAATGTTTGACTTTAAAAACTGCTATTTGTAGCCCGGCCTGGTGGCGCACGCCTTTAATCCCAGCCCTCAGGAGGCAGAGGTAGGAGGATCGCTGTGAGTTCCAGGCCACCCTGAGAC
Organism: Orientallactaga sibirica; assembly: GCA_036365145.1. Classification (NCBI taxonomy): domain Eukaryota; kingdom Metazoa; phylum Chordata; class Mammalia; order Rodentia; family Dipodidae; genus Orientallactaga; species Orientallactaga sibirica. The sequence continues at coordinate 488,648 of JAEOAD010002805.1, forward strand.
TACATAGTGAATTCCAGGTCAACCTGGACCAGAGCGAGACCCTACCTTGGGAGGGCGGGGAAACTGCTATACTAATTTCTGACTTGAATTTTATTTTAAAAGCATTATTCAGTGGAGTTTGACTTGAGATTAAGGCAGAATTTCTAACAATTATTCAAAGGGCCTTAAACATATGTCTGCCATTTTGTATTATATATTGATACAAAGTAGCATTCTAAGTATTGCCAATTATAAAATCAAAATATCAGTCAACTCTAAACATCAGAGATGCTCAGTATCCTGCAACAGCAAATAATAAGCCTACATTTAATTCTTTTTTTTTTTTTTTTTTTTTTTAGGGTCTTGCTTTATCCCAAAATGACCTGGAATTCACTATGTAGTCTCAGGGTGGCCTTGAACTCACAGCAGTCCTCCTACCTCTGCCTCCCGAGTGCTGGGATTAAAGTTGTGCGCCACCATGCCTTGGTGTCAACCCTGCTTGGAATTGGCATTTGGGGAACAGGTTAGCAGTAAACCATGAACAAGGGAGCCCTGCCACTCTGTTGTCGAGCTTATGATGTCCACTTTGGAAAATAGACCTTCCAAGAATTTTCCTCCTTAGAGTAAGTTTACATCAGTTCCCAGTTTCAAAGGAAGGAATGTTGGCTTTTTCTTGCTGTTGCCTGTGGTGGTTCAGATAATTCGATTCTGCTGCTGCTTATTTTTGTAAATAAAGCTTTATTGGAACACGTGACATATGACTGTGCTATAAGGCTAGAGTGGAAAATAGCTGTGATACATGCCTTGCAGCTCACAAAATCTTTCTGCTCTACAACGGGAAAAAAAATGTGTCCATTCTTAACCTAGATGAGACAGGCATTTTGAACAATCCTCATAGCTGATAAGCCTGCCATTCCTGACCTGTAGCTTTCCCTGAGATTTGGCTCTTGTAAGTTACCAAAGCTTTGCCCCTTGATTACAGCAAAGTGACAAGGAGGAGGAGCATGGTGTAACAAGCAAGGGAAGTGGTGTGTTTTCAGCTGATCCACTTAAGTATACAAAATAACCAATTGGTGGGTTTTTGTTTTAAATATATTTTATTTATTTGAGAGAGAGAGAGAGAGAGAGAGAGAGAGAGAGAGAATGGGTGTGCCAGGGTCTTTAGCCACTGCAAATGAACTCCAGATGTGTGCGCCCTCTTGTGCATCTGGCTTATGTGGGGCCTGGAGAGTCGAACCAGGATCCTTTGGCTTTGCAGGCAAACACCTTAACCACCAAGCCATCTCTCCAGCCCCTTTGGTAGGTTTTAATGATCATTTTCTATGTTTTCTTTATCAAATTGTAAAGTAAGGTGAATTTCAGTATTTGGATGTTGACTTTAGGAGCACAGGAGTATTTCTTCCCTATCAGCACCTCCAATGTAAGTTTCCCTTCTGTGTTTTTTTTTTTTTTTTAATGCATTTACACCCGACTTCATAAACCTCAGCTCTGTGTGTATTGGTATGCTGGAAATACTAGGTTTGTGTTCCTGGAATCTCTAAAGTGGTGTTACAAGAGGTTTTGCTCCAGAAGGAACTTAAACCTCTCAGTTGAAAGCACTTAGAAGCCTGTTCTGTGTGGAGATTTGTTAGTCTGAGGAGATTTGACTTAACAAGCTGCATCCTGTCAGTAAGGTTGGGTAATTTCCACTGTTGGGCCATTCTGGAAATGGAGAGACAAAACACACCTGCTCTGCATGACTTAAAGCAAATGTAAGGAAGTTCACATGACATGTGGATGAGAGAGATATGATTCATCCTGTGAGAATGGCCAGCTGGCAGGATTTCTTCCTGAGGTTGAGCGCTGGAGCTGTGATCATCATTGGCAACCTAATGTGAGGTCAAGTAACTTCTTATCAAGAATTAAAGGCTAGTTTCCATTGCTTGGAGAAAACAGGTACACCAAAGTCTTGGCCGAAAGTAATTCTTTTCTGTGCCAGCCCCCTTGGACCTCTGCTCTTGTCCCATTTGCTTTTTCACTTGTCACTTGGATGGTTTTTAGGTGGTGTGCCAAGAGCTGTGGTGGGAGTGAGTGATCTCCACCTCTGCATATTAAGGAGCAAGTAATACGTTGTTTGTATTCAGCAAGTGCTGTGTGAGGCTCGTCGAGCTGGTGTTTGGGTTTTCTGAAAGCTGTTGGAGAAAATCATTTCCCAGTTAAAGAGAATGCCACACTTAATAAGAAGGCCTTTAGACCTCCTAGAAAAGTGTCGACATTGTAATCACAGTTGCCTGGCCTCATCTTCCTTCTGTGCAACTGAGTCAGTCTGTGATGTGAAGGCACAGTGTGGTTTCAGCTTCTGAGAGCTCGAAGCACAGACGGTGATGGACAGAACCTCTTCTTTCTTGCAGATGTGCAGGCAGTTGCTTATGAGGAACCAAAACACTGGTGCTCCATTGTCTACTATGAGCTCAACAATCGCGTGGGGGAAGCGTTCCATGCCTCCTCCACAAGTGTGTTGGTGGATGGTTTCACCGATCCTTCCAACAATAAGAACCGTTTCTGTCTTGGGCTCCTCTCCAATGTTAACCGGAATTCCACCATTGAAAACACCAGGCGACATATTGGAAAAGGTAAGTCTTCCCTTGGCTGTGTTTCAGATGTGAATTTGTTGTGTCTCCGTCCACCACCCCCACCCCCACCTCCCCAGGGGTGATCAGTCATCTGTCTGACAACACCAGCTGATGTTCAGTTGCTGCAGTGCGAATATATTTTTTGAATTTGTATTCTCTGGAGTTCTTGTAATCAGTGATTTTGATAATCTTCCAGTTCTTCTAATAGTGATAGGAATTCACTAAAATTTTGACTTGCTATGTTGGGGCACTATTCTATCTTATGTTTTGCTATAAACTAAAAATATCTTTTTAAAAATAGACATTTATTCGTGATGGAGTAAAACAGTCCTGTAACTTCAAGGTGTATTTATTATGTGATGGAGCGAATGGCTAACTGTGTATTGTTCTAAACATGAAGAAAGACCATGGTGTTCCTTGTAGGTATGAGTGGGAAATCACTGTTGAATGCATTTGGCTTATGTAGGCTGTGGGGAATCAAACCCGGGTCCTTAGGTGTCTCAGACAAGAGTCTTAACCACTAAGCCATCTCTCCAGCCCTAATGTGTGTGTTTACATGTGTGTGTTTTCATGCATATGTCTATATGTGAGCCTTTCTGTTCACAATCTGAACACACATTCAGTGAAAGGGCCCTGGAGGAAAGGTACCCAATAGCAGTAAGCACATCTCGTGTCCAGGTCAGTATTGTTAATGCCCTTCCCCTGCCCCCCAAGAACCAGAACTTCTTGGAGATTGGCTGATTCTAAAGCTGGGAAACGGGATAAGCTTCCTTATGGCAGAAAGAAATGCTTATGAAAATATTGGCACCTCTTTCTTAGGAGCCAATTTGCAGGGTTAGCCATTGCACAGCTCTGAGACAGTTTAGTGTGAAAATACTGTTGTCCTTTGGTATCTGTGGGAAATTTGTTCAAGGACCCATGAGAGTACTCAAATCCAGGGGTGCTCGATTCCCATATATAAAAGGATAGAAGCTGGATGTGGTGGCACACGCCTTTAATCCCAGCACTCAGGAGGCAGAGATAGGAGGATCACCATGAGTTCGAGGCCACCCCAAGACTACATAGTGAATTCCAGGTCAGCCTGGGCTAGAGTGAAACCCTACCTCAAAAACAAACAAACAAAAAAAGATATAGTATAGCGTCCCACTTATGTGACCTTTCCTTATGCCTCAAGTCCTCTCTGGATGATTCATTCCTGACAATGTAAAGCCTACGTCAGTAGTTCTTGTGCTGTATTGTTCAGAGAATCACAAGGTGAACAGTGTGCACATGATCATGCACTAAAAAAATTGGGGGAGCAGTCCTGGAGAGATGACTTAGTAGTTAAAATTTTTTTTGACCTATGGCTACTTGAATCACAATTCAGAATTCACAGCAAATGAAGGGCAACTGTCATTAAGCATAGTAATGGATTTTAAGCTCTTGAGAGACAGTGCTCCCAGCAGTGGTGGCTCATAACTGTAATCCCAGCACTCAGGAGCTGAAGGAGGGCTTCAGGAGTTCAAAACAAGGTTGGCCATGTAGTGAGCTCTGTATACTCTTCTACCCATTTACTGAGTCATACATGCACACTAGTAATGAGTAGAGAGATGAAGGAATGGGAAGGTCTGATTGACACACGTAGACCGCTAGAATCATCATTTTGCACCCCCAATAGTAAGGACCAGGCAAGAGTCGTCAGTAAAAGCCAAACATAAGGAGACATTTTTTATGCGATTCGGGGTATTTGCATGATCTTAAAATGTTTCTCCACAAACTGTCTGTTAGTTGCAAGGGAAAATAAAAGGCAGCAGAATTACACCGTGAGGTGTTGCATCATTAGTACACGGTGTGATCACTCCTTCTCTTGACTGGAGAGTCAGAATTGTCACCACCAGCGAGAGACATGGGTAGCATGCTTCCAGATGTGGTGGCCCACGGCGGCTGTAGCATCACCTACACAGAATCTGAGCTGAGAATGCAAATCTGAACCAATCTCAAGGACACATCAGACAGCTCTAAAATGAGAAACATCCTGTTTCGAAGAGTGAGGAGTGACTATTCCAGATTCAAAGTGAAGACCCTGGACATGGTCGTGTACTATAAAGGACTTTTTTTGGCGTATTATACATATGTAGTGTGTGAAGCTGCACAGGCCCTGTGCTCGTATGTGTGGGGGCCAGAGGAGAATGGTGGATGTCCTTCTCTTTTCTTTTATATGCCTGTTACCTTGAGATAGTTTCTCTTATAACCCAGAGCTGCTGTTGCTGCTGTTTCACTGCAGGTCTGTGGTCTCTGCCTCCTGAAGGGCTGGGGTTGCAGACATGTGTGGCTCTGCTAAGTTAGTTATGTGGCTGCTGAGGAATGGAACTTGGGTGGTCTCTGGTCTTCATACTTGCTTGCATAGAACATCTTGCCAGACCCAGAAAGGACTTATTGAGGACAGCAGTCAAAACTAGATTGTGCAAAGTAGATGCAAATATTACATCACTGTTACAGTTCCTGGCATTGCTAGCCATATAGTGGCTATGTATGAAGCTCTGTTACATATTTCTTAAGAATTACACATTTTGGGCTGGAAAGATGGCTTAGTGGTTAAGGCATTTGCCTGCAAAGCCAAAGGACCTCAGTTCTATTCCCCAGGACCCACGTAAGCCAGATGCACAAAGTGGCACATGTGCCTGGAATTCATTTGCTGTGGCTGGAGGCCCTGGCATGCCCATTCTCTCTCTCTCCCCCCTTTCTCTCTCGCTCTCTCAAATAAATAAATTAAAATTTAAAAATCTTTAAAATAAATACACACATGTACATGCAAGGATTTAGGGGGAAAAGGGCTGTGATGAAATTTATCAGGAAGAAATTATTTATATCCAAAGTTGTCTGCCATTTGTCTTGTCTAAAATAATCTGTCAGAAGTTCTGAAATACAGAGAGAAGTGGTGTGTGTGTGTGTGTGTGTGTGTGTGTGAGAGAGAGAGAGAGAGAGAGAGAGAGAGAGAGAGAGAATGAATGAGCAGGCAGGTAAGCTGTTTCACAGAAATACAGAGAGAAGTGTGGTGTGTATGTGTGTGTGTGAGAGAGAGAGAGAAAATGAATGAGCAGGCAAGAAAGCTGTTTCACAGGAGAGGATCTGGATGATGGATGTTCTTTTGCTTTGTTCTCTTTCAGGCTTTTTTTTTTTTGTAAGTTTGAAATTTTTTCCAGAGTAAACATTTTAATGGCCAATTGTGAAATTTATAGCAATGGACCAGATGAAAGGGTTATTTCAATAGGTGTTTAAGAGGCATTCAAGATAAAGTTTTAAGGGCTGAAGAGATAGCTTAGTGGTTAAGGCATTTGCCTCCAAAGCCAAAGGATCTAGGCTCTATTCCCCAGTACCCATGTAAGCCATAGGCACATGGTGGTGCATGCATCTGGAAGTTGTTTGCAAAGACTAGAGGCCCTGGCATGCTGGGAGGGAGGGAAAGAAGGATCTTAGATAGTCAGATAGATAGATAGATAGATAGATAGATAGATAGATAGATAGATAGATAGATAGATGGAAAGAAGAAAAGGGAAAGGAAAGAAATACTGGGCTGGAAAGATGGCTTAGCAGCTAAGGGCTTGCCTGCTAAGCCTAAGAACTTAGGTTCAATTTCCCAGTACTCATGTAAGCCAGATGCACAAGGTAGTGCCTGCATCTGGAGTTCTTTTGCACTGGTTAGAAGCCCTGGTGCACCCTTCTCTCTCTCTCTCTCTCTCTCTCTCTCTCTCTTTCTTTCTTTTTCTCTCCCTTTGTCTCTCTCAAATTAATAAACAAAATATTTAAAAAAACAAACAAAAAATCATTTAAAAATACCAACTACTCTTAAAAGTAGGAGTTTACAGATATCTCCTTACTCTGGTTAGAGGAAAAGAAAACATCAAGGACGGTCTAGTAATGAAATGCTAGAACTCGGGTTCATGGTGCACACAGATGTCTTCCGAGGTGTATAAACTCCCGAAGTTTATGCAAACAGAGTTTTGCACTTGGGATGCTAGGACATAGTTTTCACTAAGTTCTAAAGGTGACTGCTTCCCCAAAGTAGCAAAAAGCTGCTGTACAGTTTCCTCTGACAAAATAAGGAAATAAGCATTCTGGGAATGCCATTCCTTAAAATTGTTCCAGACGCCCGAGTTAGTGTGCACACTAGAGTTTTAGACACTGGAAAGGATCCAGGGTCGTCGTGACTTGCAGATGATATGATTGATGGATGATATTCTCGGGCCAGATTCTTGGAGTGAAGCTAGTCGGCCAGAAGCTGGTGATGGATTTTGCCAAATGGCTTTCCAGAAAGCTTTGACTGATTTCGACTCCTACTAGACACGTGGGAGTGGGTTCCCTTCACCTTGTCCATTTGTGATGAGCACCTTATGTGTCTACGTGGTGCTGTCTACCCAGCAGCTTACACCCCAGTTTTCCTCAGCCTTGTAATAATAACCAGTGAGAAAATAAAATGTAGGGGGACATTTTACTCCCAGTTGCAAGGAGAAACATAAATCTCTTGCAAATAATCTAAACTTGAGATATGTAAGAAGTTATATGAAGAGAATCAAGTTTTACTAAAAGAGAAAAAAATAAATAAATTGGTAGTCTGCTTTCCTTAAAAGTATAACTTAATATTGTGAACATGTTTCAGATGAATATTATTCTTGCTCAGTTATTTTGTAGTTTTAAAGCAAATTAAACTACAGTATGATGTTTTGTGAAGGTTGGATAATGTTTTGTTTTGTTTTGTTTTGCTTTTTGAGGTAGGGTTTCACTGTAGCCCAGGCTGACCTGGAATTCACTATGTAGTCTCAGGCTGGCCTCAAACTCACAGTGATCCTCCTACCTCTGCCTCCTGAGTGCTGGGATTAAAGGTGTGTGCCACCATGCCCGGCTGGATGATGCATTCTTAATATTCCCTTTAAGGATAAATAAATTAGAATAGCTGAAATATTTAGTGGAAGAGTAAAGTAAAACATTAATGACATTAGAACTAATAAAACATAAAATCACATGTAAGTCATTGTGTAATCAAAACAGTGGAATAAATGAAACTCAGACCTGTGTATAAAAACTCAGTGTTCAGTGATCGTAACAAGTCAGTGAGTTCTCCTCATGGTCCTGCAGTAACAAAGTGAGCTTTGGGGAGGGAGGGCGAGGGGAGAAAGCCTTACCTCATAGCACATTCATGAATCAATTAATGAATAGTTTTTTAAAATTTAAACTATTAAAAAGCGAGAATAGTTTGATCTGAGTGGTAAAAGCTTTCTAATCATAAAAAGCAACAACAGGCTGGGCATGATGGCGCACGCCTTTAATCCCAGCACTCAGGAGGCAGAGGTAGGAGGATTTCCGTGAGTTAGAGGCCACCCTGAGACTACAGTGAATTTCAGGTTAGCCTGGACTAGAGTGAGACCCTACCTTGAAAAAAAAAAAAAAAAAAAAAGCAACAACAGGCTTTTTTCTGTAGGTTAAAAATTTAGCATGAATAAAATTAAAAGACAAATGAGTAGCAGAAAAAATAAGAAATAAATTATTTAGATCCTAAATGCACAGCTCATAAAAATAATTTAAAAAGCACTAGAGCCCCTCCTCTAGTGAACTAAACAGATTAAGTGATGCCTACAGTGAGTTCACAAGAGAAACCCAGATTGCTAATGTCTACGTGGACATACCCAGCCTCTCATGCAAACTAAAGCAAGTAAGAATTTTTTTTTTCCAGCTCTGAAGGACAGATATGTCGCTGTTGTTGAAGCGCAGAGTCAGTGCTGCCCAGGTCAGGTCAGATGAGGAAAAGCGGCCACACGGTCTCCCAGGGTGTAAACGGACACTCTCATCCTGGAAAGTCACTCGGAAAAGTGAACCAAAAGCCTTCGATCCACCGATTTAACTTCCACGAATCCCTCCTAAGAATACTCTTAACTGTCTAGAGCCGTTTCTCCTGGCATTCTTAGAGAGTTAGTATCAACAGCAGTGGTCCACTGGTGGGAGAAGATTACATAAATTGTTATATCTGTACAGTCATACAGAAGTTGAAAAGTTTGCAAAGGAATTTTAATGATACATAACACTGGATACAGTATTTCACATTTAGCAATTGTTTTTCTAAGGAGTGGTAATATTCTTATTGTTTCATGTTTAAGTGACAGTATTTTCTATGTCTTTATATTTTGATTTTCTGCTTACATTTTCTAAAATGAAAAGTCATTATGTTTTGTAATCAGGAAAAAGTTTTTCTTTGGGGAAGTCATCTCTACATGGAGCCAAAGAAATAGATTGCTGCCTCAGCGACTGTTTGGCTGTTACACAGAAATACCATGTCGTGTGTCCCCAAACAGCAAGTGCAACTTTGACTCACTCTTGCCAGTGTTATTTGTAAAGGCAGGTCTTAATGCCAGCATTGTCACAGGGTTTCCCTTCTTTCTTTAAAGGCCAGGTGAGATGTCGGCAGCAGGTAGATTTGGTGAACTCTTATGTTACACCGTAGGACCTCCTCCCAATGTTAAAAATTTCTTTCTTTTTTTCTTCTTCTGTTTTTTAAAGTACACCTTGTATCTTATGGGTCTTAGTGGTATCTCTTCCAATTCTGGCTTTCTAATTTCACCACTTCCTTTCTCCTCAGAGGGTTTTTTGAATAATTCAGCTAACAGAGTAAATGCAAGAAATGCGAGAGACCTTAGATGATGGTTATACGTTAAAGTCCAGGTTTGATTGGACTCTGTTTTTTGTGTATGTTTGTGTGTGCATGTATGTGTGTCTGTATACATGTGGGTGCATGTATCTGTGTGTGCGTGTGGAGGCCAGAGGAGGACATTGCTAATCACACCCCACCTTATTTTTGAGACAAGGTCTCTCACGGAGCCGAGAGCTTACCAATTCACCTAGATGAGTGAGCCGGTGAGTCTGCACCTTCCGGGCCCTGGGCACCACCACACCCCAGCTTTTATGTGGGTGCTGAGGTTCCATGCTCAGGCCTTCATGGTTATGTGGCAAGCACTGCCTACTGAGCCGTTTCCAGCTAAGTTGTACTCTTGGTAAAGTGAGACTGTGGTCTCAACTATGGCCAAGTAGAGTGTGAAGTACTTACCCAAATGCAGTTGTTACACTTGGTGAGGAGTTTTGAGAGACTTCTGTTTTTTCCTAGACTCTCTTGTAATACATAGGTATTGAGTTAACTAGTCCAGTCAACTAAAATTTGATCAGCTGTGCAGGAAGCTGGGCCTGTGTCACCAGCCGAAGTTCAAGTCCAGATGAACATATATTCCTGTCTTAACGCTAACCAGGCTCCCTGCAGACATACCAACTGGCATGGTTTGTCTTCCCACAGGAGTTCATCTGTACTACGTTGGAGGAGAGGTGTACGCCGAATGTCTCAGCGACAGCAGCATCTTCGTGCAAAGTCGGAACTGCAACTACCACCACGGATTCCATCCCACCACTGTTTGCAAGATCCCTAGTGGGTGCAGCTTGAAAATTTTCAACAACCAAGAATTCGCTCAGTTACTGGCCCAGTCTGTGAACCATGGCTTCGAGACCGTCTACGAGCTCACCAAGATGTGTACCATACGCATGAGCTTTGTGAAGGTGAGAGGCTGTGCGTACTCGGGTTTTGCTGCTTTCCCATAATTTATAAATCAATAGCTTCATATATGTCCATATCAGCAGAATTATTACTTAGGGATTTTTAAAGTTTTAATGAGTATCAGTTACCAAGAGATTAGCATTGTAACCTAGCAGTGCTGTGTTAAATGTGGGTAGAAGAGCCTTTTCTGCCCTTGTCCTCACGAAGTAACACTGTTACTGTGGAAAGTGGTCTCCACATGCATGTGCAGGCACGTGTACCTGCGTGCCATACACACGCAAGCACACATGCACACACCCAAAAACAGGATTGAAAAAAAAAGTTTGAGCCAGGCATGGTGGTGCACGCCTTGGGAGGCAGAGGCAGGAGGATTGCTGTGAGTTCGAGGCCACCCTGAGACTACATAATTAATTCCAGGTCAGCCTGGGCCACAGTGAGACCCTACCTCGAAAAACAAAACCAAAACAAAACAAAAAGTTCATCACACTGGAAATTATCTTTAGTCAGATTTTTTAAGTGGTTCTAGTAAATGGTATGCTTTTTGTATAATTCAAAAGGGCAAGAGTCTTTAGCTCCAAAAGTGTTTTGTAAGTTATAAAACACTGCTCATTATAATGCTATCTTTCCTATTCTGCCTCTAAGTAATAAAAGTTTTAAAGATGCCGGGCATGGTGGCGCACGCCTTTAATCCTAGCACTCGGGAGGCAGAGGTAGGAGGATCGATGAGAGTTCGAGGCTACCCTGAGGCTACATAGTTAATTCCAGGTCAGCCTGGACCAGAGTGAGACCCTACCTCGAAAAACAAAAAAAAAAAAAAAAAAAAAAAAAAAAAGTTTTAAAGATGCCATTAAAATGTAAAAAAATAAATAAGTGAGTGTGACCTACTCTAGCAACTGGCTTGTCTCTGAAGTCTCGAAGATAACTTTTCCCCTGTATTACTTCGGGAAAGAGAACTAATTGTCTACTTGGGGGAGGCAATCACCTTTCATGCTCGATCTTCAAAAGCTCACCCAACTTGTTGTTAAACCCGTTCCGTAATGCCTTTATTGCTGAGCATAATTTTGGAGCCTTACTTTTTAATCATCTTTGAGATCAAAGATACCTTTTCCTGTAATATTTTCTCCCACTTTGAGTCATCTCTTACTGCTTTTTAAAAAATATAATTTAACAGCAATGGGGTCTGGTACCGCTGCAACATTAAAGAGCTAAGTTTACCCTATGGGGAGGCTCACGTCTGTGCCACATACACGTGACACTGCATAGACTTGTCTCATTCACTGTTCACATGCTAGCATTTAGGCTCAACTGATTCTTAAAATAGGCCCAGTGGCTTGCCAGCATGATTTTTGTTTGTTTTTATTGGTTTGGGGAAAAGAACAGCCCTTGAGAGGCAGGAGGAACATCTTCTCATCCCACTTCGTCCCACGGGAAATCTCTGGCCTCATGTTCTTGACATGTAGCATGGAGTTTGATGGAATTAGAATCACTCTTGAGGTCTCTTGATGAGTCTGTTACTACTCCTACTATTATGATGATTATTGAAGCACCACTCCTGAAGAACTTATGGTTCCTGTGCTCCACTTAGCTTTCTGTAGCATTTATTGCCTACTGATTACCCAATCAATTTGAACTGTTACTTTTACATAATTTGCTTTTATTGATTGATTGATTGATTGATTTATAAGCAGAGAGAGACAGAGAATGGGCACACCAGAGCTTCCAGCCGCTGCAAATGGACTCCAGATGCATGCGTCACTTTGTGCAAGTGTCTTTACATGGGTACTGGGAAATTGAACTCCAGTCCTTAGACTTTGCAGGCAAGCACCTTAACCACTGAGCCATCTCTCCAGCCCCACGCCCAGCATTGTATGTCAGTGCAGGGAATCTGAGCTCGGGTCCCCGTACTTGAATGGCAAGCACTTTATTGACTCCATCATCTCCCAGCCCCTCAGTAACTTAATTTTATACAACTAAAACCAACATTCACAGTAATAAGCTATCTATAATGTAATAAAGCTATGTATTCAAAATTTATGAATTGCAGCCGGGTGTGGTGGCGCACGCCTTTAATCCCAGCACTCTGGAGGCAGAAGTGGTAGGATTGCTGTGAGTTCGAGGCCACCCTGAGACTACATAGTGAATTCCAGGTCAGCCTGGACTAGAGTGAGATCCTACCTTGAAAAACCAAAAAAAAAAAAAAGTTATAAATTTCATTCTTTGAACAAACATTTTAGTGCTGTTGTAGAGAAGCAGATAGAAAGTCGTATCCAAACCTGCAGCTTCCAACTTCCTACAGCCCTGTGTACTTACTTGTAACATAGTACAAAATAATATAGCATGCACATACAAAATAATATAGCATGCACATACAAAATAATATAGCATGCATGGGGGCTTGAACAAGATATGATGGACTTGGATGTGAGTTTAGATAATGAAATCTTACTAAAAACTTGATGGCATGGTAATAGATTATATGTTAGCAACAAAAATCTTGTATACTTTCAGAACCATCTTCTTTAGTATTATAAGGAATACACACTTTTTCCTTTTCTTTTGCTGTTTTGAAGATGATAATTGGGGCATGTTAGTATAAGTCATGTATCTTATAAACTATTTGTTTCTTAAACTCTCCCGTGTCTGAAAGCCCAGGCTGTGCAGCTGAGCAGGCATCTATAGAGCTTTCAGTTTGGGCCAGTGACTGGACTGGTGGCGGAGGTCAGATACAAGCCCCGCCCCTGCCACCAAGGAACACATTGTCTAATGACACCGGCCTGTGCACTGATGTGGCAGTTGACATATATACACATACACAGATGTATTTCATAGATCACAGCTTTCTCTGAAACATTCTTATACTCGCATGTATTTAGTAAGGCTTCTGGAGTAGATGGGTAGCAGAAATAAGCAGGGCCCAGCCTCAGATATTCCTCATGAAACAAGGATTAATCAGAACTTTGTGTTCTAGTGCCCTCTCGCACCAACACCATTTTTTAAACTTGAAATGAAGACTCACTGTGTAACCCATGCTGGGCAGGAACTCACAAACCTCCTGCCTCTGCCTCCAAGAGTGGTGGGATTCCAGGCACACACCATCACGCTCCACTTTTCTGGTGACGTCTACTGAACTTCCCGGTCTTAACTGCAGTAGCTCTGCTGCGTCTCACCGCGCGCCTCTTCTTGTCTGAGTGATGGTGTCTGTGGCTTCAAGGCAATGACTGATCATCAGTGAGCACTTCCGGAATATTGACATGCACCATGATTGCAGGATCAAGAGATCAGTGTTGGTGGGTGGGACTTCACTGCCTGTCTAACGCTGTGTTTTCCCTTATTTATTGGTGACAGAGGGAGAATTTAATAGTGGCTGTAACAGGACTGGGGACGTAGCATTAGCCTAGCATGTGAGAGGCCCTGGATTTGATCCTCACTGTCCTAAAAATGGATGAGCATTAGACAGACCACCTAGCACTTGAGAAGCAGGAAGCTCCAGGTCAGCCTCAGCTACAGAGTGAGACCCTGTCTAACTTCATTAATTAATAAATAAACAATAGGATAGCATTACAATAATGTAATGGGAAATGATATCAAAGCTATATTCTACTTTTTTCCTTCTATCCGTCCCTCTCCAAAAAGCAGTGATGAAGCTGGTTAATAATTTTTTTTTTTTTCTCAAGGTAGGGTCTCACTATGGCCCAGACTGACCTGGAATTCACTATGTAGTCTCAGAGTGGCCTTGAACTCACAGTGATCCTCTTACCTCTGCTTCCTGAGTGCATGTGCCACCATGCCTGGCTAATAATATTTTTATTAAGACAACTTTTTAAAAAGATTTATTTATTTATTTTGAGAGAAAGAGGCAGGCAGAGAGAGAGAGAGAGAATGGGTGCACCAGGACCTCCGGCCACTGCAAACGAACTCCAGATGCATGCACCCCCTTGTGCATCTGGCTTACGTGGGTCCTGGAGAATTGAACCAGGATCTTTTGGCTTTGCAGGCAAATGCCTTAACCACTAAGCCATCTCTCCAGCCCAAGACAACTTTTTAATATATTTTAAAACTTTGATTCCCAAAGACTGGCAATTCTTAGTCTAGAGTCAGTTGTAGATGGACCGGGTGGCAAACACCCAAATAATTACCCAGCAAGTTTCATGTGTGCTTGTGGTGTGTGCCGTTTTCCTGTGAGAAGAGGACCATGGCTTTCATCAGAACCTCGGATTATGTGAACTTCTTAGTTAACAAGTTGAGGCACTGAATGAAACAAATGACACCCACAATGTATTTCTTCTAGGGCTGGGGAGCCGAGTACCACCGCCAGGATGTTACTAGCACCCCCTGCTGGATCGAGATCCACCTGCACGGCCCCCTCCAGTGGCTGGATAAAGTTCTTACCCAGATGGGTTCGCCTCATAACCCTATTTCATCCGTGTCTTAAACGGCCCCGGGCTCCTGCTTCTCGAAAACTCTTGAGCCTTGCATGTACTTGAAGGATGGCTGATGCATCGGATGGGAAGACGGGCTGAGAAAGGAGCCTTGATAATACTTGACCTCTGTGACCAACTGTTGGACTGAGACATTGAAACACCTTGGTAACAGACTGTTGATATCAAGAGAACCTATTTAGTTTACATCGTGACCTTCTGTTGTAAAATCAACGAAAATGCAGACTTTGAAGAGGACTTTGTGTCTAGTTGCAGAAGAGATGGACAGGACAGGGACACATCATCTAGGAGATAAACAGTCCTAAGAGAGTCTTCTGTGTTTGGCACTTTAAGGGTCATCATTTGGCGGACGTTTAGCATTGATAGCTGAGTCTTTTGTGTGTTTTTATCAGGTGTAGAACCTATGTGGAGTCCTCTTCTCATGGGTTCTGATAATATTTTAAAACGGTTAGTAACGAATGGTTTTTGTTTGTTTGTTTTTAAAGTAAAGGTTAATCTTTATGATATACATAGTAATCTTTCTAAAATTGTATGCTGACCATACCGCTGTCAGAATAATGTTAGGCATATGCTCTTTGCTAAATATGTATGTACAGAATATCTGGAAGTTATGAATAGTCAAATGACTAGTGAATCTAGAAGTATTTGAGGGGGCGGGGCAGGGAAAGGCCACCTGCAAATGTAGAGGATACTGTAAAATTCTGTTTGTTGCCGTCAACAAACTGGTGTCTGGATTTTGCTGTGTTTCAGTTTTTCAGAGATTTTTAATCCTACTTTTTTTCCCCTTCTATCCCATCCTCTCCAAAAAGCAGTTGTGCAGCCAGTTAATTCATGTAACTGAGAGCAAATGAATACTTCCACTCTTCTCAAATTGACTGCCTAATGTTTCAATTCCCACCTATGGAATGCTTGGATTCAATGAGCAGTTTTTGTGGCGTTTACAGAAATAGGCTTTAATTTTCAAATGAATTGTTTGCCAAACCTAATAACTCTGTTAAATATTTGCAGGATTTAAAGAAGATCCTACTTAAATCCACTTCAAACTTTTTTAATTGTTTTGTACTCTGTTTGGTTTTATTTTTCTTCTGTTAATCTTTTATATTCACCTGTGCTCTCATACATTGAGTGCTTTTATTCCAAAACTAGTGGGTTTTCTCTACTGGAAATTTTAAATAAATCTGTCATTATTGCTTACTTTGATTAAAAATTTGTCATGTTCTTTCTTTACCTATTAGGTTGTAGAATTAATAAGACGTTCTCCTCTTCTGAGCACCCTGCCAGATGTAACAAGCTAATCCTAAGACACAGAGCCTGGATTCTGAAGGGAGCAGTCATTTTCATCAGAAGAGAAAGGATATGTAGAACTGGAAAAATTAAGAATAGTAAAATCTATTAACTTATTAATGTGAGGAAATATAGTAACAACAGTTATTAGTGGGTATACTCAGTTAAGCTGGCCATGGTAACACACGCCTTTAATTCCAGTACTGGGGGGCAGAGGTAGAGAGGAGGATTATTGAGTTCGAGGCCACCCCGAGAACACATAGTGAGTTCCAGATCAGCCTGGGCTAGAGGGAGACCTGCAGGTGCAGGGTGACTGCAGGGAAGATGCAGTGATGATGGGGCACAGGCTGGGAGCTGAGGCTGTACGAGAGAAAATGATGACATTTGTACTTTTCTTGGTTGAGGTAATGTGAAGTGAGGTATGCACGTGTGCTCATGTGTGTGGCACACGTGTACAGGTGGAGACCAGACAACAGTCATGGCTGTCATCCTCAGAGATGCTGTCCCAACTCCTTTGGCCTGGAGCTCACCAGTTAGGCTAGACTGGCTGGCCAGCGAGCCCCAGGGATCTCAACCTCAGAGCTGAGATCTCCGGGGTATGCCACCGTGGATGGCGTTTTTACATGGGTCCTGGGTACCAAACTGAAGTCCTTGTATTTGCAAGATACAAGTTTTAATGACTGAACTATACTCCCAACCCCCTCTTAAAAAATTTTTTTAAAAATTTAAAAAAGGAATTCACCCATGAGGGACACACCATTGATGTCTTCCTATAAAATAAAATAAAATAAAATAAAATAAAATAAAATAAAATAAATAAAAGAAAAAAAAATAAAATAAAATAAAATAAAACTACTCCTTCTTCACATTCTTCCCTGGACTCTATACACAGCCCTAAAATTTAAGGATTTCCCTTCTCCTCCCCCTAATTTGAAACTGAGTCTAAACAAAAAGAATGTTTTACCTTTTTTCCCCCCCTGAAAACAACAAATTTATCCCCCTCCAAAAAAAAAATGCTAGATGTACATTTCTGCTGCTAATTGTTGCCTCCCACGACATGGTGCGAGTGGAGAATGCCGGGGCCAGAAGAACTGCATCATAACACGATGTCATGCCCGTCTTTGCTGGGTCACGTGGCTTCTGCACACCTCTGTGTGTTCACCTGTTAATGTGTCCCTTTCACAAAGGTAAAATGGGCATTGTTTAGATAAAACTATGTGTTTAGGGCTGGTGAAAGGGCTCAGTGCTTACTCTTAAAGCCTGGTGGCCTGGGTTCAGATCTCTAGTGCTCAAATAAAGCCAGATCTACAAAGCAGCACGTGCACCTAGGGATCGCTTGCAGTGGCAGGAGGCCCTGATGTACCCATTCCCTTTCCCTCTCTCTCTTCTCTCTGTCCTTCCTTCCTCCCTCTTTCCCTCTCTCTCTCTCTTTCTCTTTCTTTTTCTCTGGGCAATTTATATAAACTATGTGTTTAGAGATGTAACTGTTGGGTAACCGCAGTTATTTTTCTTAAACCTTCTCTCCAAATCCTTGTTTTTCACTACCCAAGTCATTTCTGGTGCAGGTGACTTGGACTGATGATAGTGATTGCTAAGGTGTAATGACAACAACACAGCTAATAAAACGGGGCTGGAGAGGTGGCTCACCGGTCAAGGATGCTTGCTTGCAGAGCCTGGTGGCCCCGAATTAATTCCCCAGTACCCGTGTAGAGCCAAATGCACAAAGTGGCACATGCATTTGGAGTTAATTTGCAGAGGCAGGAGGCCCTGGTGTGCCCATGCTCACTCTGTCTTTCTCTGTCTGTCTCTCTCAAACAAAGGAAAATATTTTTTAAAAAATTAATAAAGTGAATTGGCTTAACAATGAAGTAAGCTGGAAACTTTCTGTCAAAAGTTGTCCTAGTGGAAAGCTGTTTTTTGCTCCTTTGTGTTCCTGTGTTGGGGCAGTGAGGCAAGTTGGCTGAGCACATTGCTGCTGGTAGCCATTGTGATTGTCTACCACATAAAACATTAAGGTTATCCAGTACATTGAAACCTACCTATTGGAGACCCTTGAAGTTTGCAGCATGGTGCACAGAAAGGCCATTTATGGTCTGGAGAGATGGCTCAGCAGTTTAAGGCAATTGCTTACAAAGCCAAAGGACTCAGGTTCGATTCCCCAGGATCCGTGTAAGGTGTCTGGAGTTTGTTTACAGTGGCTAGATGTCCTAACACACCTTTTCTGTCTATCTGCCTCTTGTTTTTTCTCTCTTTCAAATAAATATTTTTAAATATTTTATTTATTTATTTGAGACAGGGAGGGAGAGAGAGAGAATGGGCGCAACCAGGGCCTCTAGCCACTGCAGACAAACTCCAGACACATGTGTCACCATGTGCATCTGGCTTACATGGGACCTGGAGAATCGAACCCGGGACCTTAGGCTTCTCAGGCATGCTCCTTAACCACTAAGCCATCTCTCCAGCCCAATGATTAATTTTTAAAAAGGCCATTTATAAGGGCAATTATGTGTTATTTTGGTAAAATATTAATGAAGACCACTGTCATAGACATAGGAAGCCAATACATAAGTCTTTTTTTGGAAGTTTTTAGTTTAGGGCTAAGTAAAAGATCAAAGCAACAATTTATCTAGATTATTATTAAAACCAATGAAATAGGCAGGAGAGATGGCTTAGTGGTTAAAGGCTTTGCTTGCAAAGCCTGGTGGTCCGAGTTCAAATCCCCAATACCCACATAAAACTAAATGCATCTGGAGTTTGTTTGCCGTGGCAATAGGCCCTGGCACACTCATTTCCACCCCCCCCCCCCCGATGCTTGCAAAGAAATGCCAATAAAACTAGTTAAACAAAACAAAGCAGGGCTGGAGAGATGGCTCAGCAGTAAAGGTGCTTGCCTGTCAATTCCCAAGTACCCATGTAAAACCAGATGCACAAAGTGGTCCGTTCATCTAGAGTTCATTTGCACTGGCTAGAGGCCCTGGCATGCCCATTCTCTCCCCTCTCCCCTCTCCCCTCCGCAACCTTTTCTCTCTCTCTCTCTACTTGCAAATAAGTAAATGAAATTAAACACATTGATTTTTAAAACAAAGCAGGGCTGGAGAGATGGCTTAGCGGTTAAGGCGCTTGCCTGCATAGCCAAAGGACCTAGGTTCGATTCCCCAGGACCTATGTATGCACAGCATGGTGTGTGCATCTGGAATTCATTTGCAGCAGCTGAAAGCCCTGGCATGCCCAATCTCTGTCTTTATCTGCCTCTTTCTTTCTTTCTTTCTTTCTTTCTTTCTTTCTTTCTTTCTTCCTTCCTTCCTTTCTTTCTTTCTTTCTTTCTTTCTTTCTTTCTTTCTTTCTTTCTTTCTTTCTTTATCTCTCTCTCTCATATAAATAAATTTTTTAAAAAATTTAAAAAGCGCCAGGCGTGGTGGCACATGCCTTTAATCCCAGCACAGGGGAGGCAGAGGTAGGAGGATCACCATGAGTTCGAGGCCACCCTGAGACTACATAGTGAATTCCAGGTCAGCCTGAGCTAGAGTGAGACCCTACCTCAGAAAACCAAAAAAAAAAAAAAAAAAAAAAATTAAAAAGCAATGTGCACAGTCAAAGATGGTTCAAGACCCATTCGTCATGGGTCGGCCCATGTGGAGCAGCTGTGAAAATCACGGGAAGTGAGAAAAGTCAAGGAACCAAGACGGAAATCAAGGTGAGTTTGGTGGTTTTTCCAGGACGGCATTGCCACAGGGAACTTAGTTCACAGTAAGCACTCAGTGAAGAATCAACAGATGAATGAATGAGTGAACGAACGAATGAACGAACGAGTGATAAAGGATAGCCTCACAGACAGGCTCGGGCCGGGTGTGGTGGTGCAGGCCTTTAATTCCAGCACTTGGGAGGCAGAGGTAGGAATAGCACAGTGAATTCGAGGCCACCCTGAGACTACCGAGTGAATTCCAGGTCAGCCTGGACTAAAGTGAGATCCTACATAGAAAAACCAAAAAAAAAAAAAATCAGAATTCCCTAGGCTCTCTCTCAAATAAATAAAATATCTTTAAAAAATAAAGTCAAGCACAGTGACACGCTTATGCTTATAATCCCAGAACCAGGGATATAGAGACACGTGGATCCCTTAGGATCACTGGCCAGCCAGCCTAGCCTAATGGTTCCCATATGTGATCCCAGCACTCAGGAGGCTGAGGCAGGTGGATCGCCATGAGTTCAAGGCCACTCTGGTCTACATACTGGATGAGCTCCAGGCTAGTGAGAGAAAAATGAGGATAGTGCCTGAGTAAAGACACCTGAAGTGATCCTTCACACACATATGCTTATAAATACTAATTTTCCTTTATATTACTCCCCATATCACCTCTGAAGACTTATTTTTATTTATTTATTTATTTGAGACAGAGAGAGGGAGAGAGACAGAGAGAGAGCAAGAGAGAATGGGCGCTCCACGGCCTCTAGCAACAGCAAATGAACTCCCAATGCATGCGCCACCATGTGCATCTGTCTTACGTGGGACCTGGAGAATCGAACCTGGGT
Source organism: Orientallactaga sibirica (assembly GCA_036365145.1). NCBI lineage: Eukaryota > Metazoa > Chordata > Mammalia > Rodentia > Dipodidae > Orientallactaga > Orientallactaga sibirica. The sequence continues at coordinate 509,059 of JAEOAD010002805.1, forward strand.
CCTTAGGCTTTGCAGGCATGCGCCTTAACCACTCAGCCATCTTTCCAGCCCTCACCTCTAGTTTACAGAGTAACTGCTTGCCAAGATAACTCTTACCCTTGTAATTTCCCATATTAAAATAACGTACTGGACCATGGTTCTAGCTCAGTGGTAGAGGACTGGCCTAGCTTGTGTGAGGTCTTGGGTTCCATCCCCAGTGAGTGAGAGACACAAAGAATCCTAACGTAATTTCTAACATCCATGGTTTGATTTGGGGGTTTGCACCTTGAAAAGTGCACCACCAGGTTCCAGACCCACGACTCCTACTGGCTTCAGCATACATCTGAGCCTCAGGATTCAAGCTTCTCTTTAGTTCTGTGCCATTTTTCTACCCCACTGATGTTTTCAAGTTATGACTCTGTGTGTGTTTGTGTGTGTGTGTGTGTGTGTGTGTGTGTGTGTGTGTGTGTGTTACCACTCACTGTCTGTGTAGCTCCACACCCCAAACGCTTCCATCCCCCTGTGTAGGCAAGGATTTATTTGGGCAGTGAAGTCTTATCTCCCCTGGTCAAGACATGGAAGTCTTCTATTCAACTCGTTGGAAGTGTACGATCCAGAACTGGGTGACCTGGCAGTCACTTTGCCTTGGGCATCTGCCTAAACCCACAGCACATTCTACTGTCACCAGTCATCGCATATTAATAACTCACTTGTGTCTAGTAAGATCCATTAGCTTGTCCCTACCAATTTTCCTTCCCTACTGTGCACTTGGCACTTGTCTAAATATATTTAGAAACATAAGTTAGCCCGGGTCTTTCTCAGAGGAAGGAGACAAGATAAGTTAATTTAACATTTATAGACTATGTAATTCTGCTTAAGCATAAAGCATTAAATGTAGCACCACGAAGACATTTCTTTGAAGCTCATCCCCATATGACAGTAAAATGCTTTCAAGTTCAGACCAGAAGGACTCTGATAGCAATGAGTTGTGACATTGACCTCTCTTTAAAGTGGAGGGGGGAGCGATATTTATTCCAGCTTCTATTCCTCGGGAATCTGAGAATAGAATGAAGTAAGGGAGAGGGCAGAGGCCTTCAGTAGAAAGACCTATATCCAAATCCCAGCTCCTGTACCTCCTCCCTGGGTAGTTTCTGGAAAGTTCTCCAGATGCTTTAAGGAAGTCTTTTAGGGATGTTGTGAAGATTCAAGATAATTAAGTTCTGCTGTTTGAAAATCTTCTGTAACCTTCTTCAAGTTCAAACACATCTACAGGGCTGGGGAGATGGCTCATTGGTTAAATATTAGTCCTTGGTTGCAAAGCTTGGCAGCCTGGGTTCAGTTCCTCAGTACCCACGTAAAGCCAGGTGCACAATGCGGCACATGCATCTGCAGTTTGTTTGCAATGGCAAGAGGCCCTGGTATGCCCATTCTCTCTCTCTCCTCTCTCCCTCTCTCTCTTTTTCTCTCTCTCACACACATACACATACATAATTTTTTTAAAACCACATACACACTTTATAACTAAACTTGTGACTGTTAAAGTTAGAAAATAAACTCTGTCGAGTTACCTTAGAAAATATGAAAATACGGCTGGAGAGATGGCTTAGTGGTTAAGACACTTTCCTCCAAAGCCAAAGGACCCAGGTTCGATTCCCCAGGACACATGTAAAGCCAGACACACAAAGTGGCACATGCACCTGGAATTTGTTGGCAGTGGCCAGAGGCCCTGGTGCTCCCATAGTCTCGCCCTTTCTCTCAGATAGATGATGGATAAAAGAGATAAAATTTTTTGAACTTAACATGGTTGACACTTAACTTCTAGATCCCATACCACTCCTCACCCACACGTGACATTCCCCTTTTCAGTCACCCGATGACCGCTGTCTTTCAACCAGGTGCTGATGCCAAAGCTTTTTTTCCATCCCACATCAATGCATTGATAAGTCCCTTTGTCTCTGCTCTTAGCCCATACTTAGTGTGTCCGTATGTTTTCCACTCCTGCCATAGCTGAAGGTACCATCAGCTCTTGTCGATATCATATTTTCTTACACTGTGAATTATGACCCCACATGGGGTCACATAACTGAATGTGGGAGGGGTGCAAAAAAATTTTGGCAGCTGGGTGGTGGTGGTGCACGCCTTTAATCCCAGCACTCAGAAGGCGGATGTAGAAGGATTGCTGTGAGTTCAAAGCCAGCCTGGGACAACAGAGGGAATTCCAAGTCAGCCTGGGCTAGAGTGAGACCCTGCCTCAAAACAAACAAACAAACAAACAAACAAAAAACTGGCAACAGTAAAGTTTCTACATGTGCAATAACCAAAAATTAATTCAATATCAAATGTGTGATGAGTCTAAGGTTTTTCTGGCCATGTCCCCCCATGCTGTATCGTGTGACTTCATTGCAGTCTGGGTCTGAACACGCAGCCTGCAGACTGCACATTACATGCAACTACCAACCCACGCTTGCCACCTCTCTGCTCCGATTCAAGTCTCTTTTACACCGTGAATTGCAGTTATGTTTTTGCAGTTTTAAAAATGCTTTCTTGGGCTGGAGAGATGGCTTAGTGGTTAAGGTGCTTGCCTGTGAAGCCTAAGGACCTAAGTTCAATTCTCCAGGTCCCACGTAAGCCTGATGCACAAGGTGGTGCACATGTCTGGAGTTTGTTTGCAGTGGCTGGAGGCCCTGGTGTGCCCATTTTCACTCTCTTTCTGTCTCTAATAAATAAATAAAAATAAATCTTTAAAAATGCTTTCTTCATTTTTCTGCTTTTCATATTTTTATACACATATAATGCATTTATTTATTTATTTTGGTTTTTTGGGGTAGGGTCTCACTGTAGCCCAGACTGACCTGGAGTTCACTATGTAGTCTCAGGGTGGCCTCAAACTCATGGTGATCCTCTACCTCTGCCTTCCAAGGGCTGGGATTAAAGGTGTGCACCACCACACCTGGCTTCATATGGAATGTATTTTGATCTTATTCCCCCCCATTATCCTCCCTCATCCCATCCTTCTTCTGTCTTATTAACCCCATCTTACTTTTGTGTGTGTGTGTGTGTGTGTGTGTTGTTTTTACACAATGAGTTAACATAGGATTGTGTGTATGATGCAAGGTTAAGGGTCAGTTACGGTGGAATGGGCACTACACCAATAATCTCACCACTGACGAGCCTGACTCCCCCTCCCAGCAACCATTAGTTTCCATTAGCTATGCTGGGATACCTGGGGTCTCAAGGGCCCTTCCCCCATCAAGGGTGAAGTCCTGACAGACTCAGTCTTGTGCAGGAGACCACAGCTGCTGTGACTTTATAAGTGTAGCAGCCATGTCATATCCAGAAGACAGTGCTGTGCAGCCCTCGTCCTTCCGCTCTTAATTCTTTCCACCCCTTCTTTTTTTTATATTGACAACTTCCATAAATATAAACAATAAACCACAATAATTCCCTCCCCCTTTCCCCTTCACAACTCCACCCTCTATCATATCCCCTCCCCCTCTCAATCAGTCTCTCTTTTATTTTGATGTCATCATCTTTTTCTCCTATTATGATGGTCTTATGTAGGTAGTGCCAGGTGCTGCGAGGTCATGGATGTCCAGGCCATTTTGTATCTAGAAGAGCATGTTCTAAGGAGTCCTACCTTTCCTTTGGCTCTTACATTCTTTCCGCCAACCGCTTTCATGGAAACATCATGATTTAATTACAGAAAACAGAGACTTAATATTTTCTCACCATCTTTCCTCAGCATGTAACTATCAAAGTAGTATAGTTTTGGATTGTCTCATGTTAAGATGTTTGATTTTAAAAGTTACTGTTTTGGGAGCTAGGGACATGGCTTAGTGGTCAAGTGCTTGTCAAACATGCGTGAGGACTGAGTTTGGATCCCCAACACCCATGTCAAAGCTGGGCACGGTGACATGCACCTGCATTCCCGGCACTGGACAGGCAGAAACAGGTCTCCAGGACCTGCTGGCTAGCTGGTCTAGCTGAATCAGTGGGTCTCAGGGATAATGAAAGACTCTGTCCCCCAAAACTAAGGTCGAAGAGTGATTGAGGAAGACACCCGATGTCAAACTTTGGCCCCAAGCATATATGTTATTGCACCCACATACTTGCAGCCACACATATATGAACACACCACACAAAAGCAAAATTGCTGTTTGATTTGCTGGTTTCAGTTTCATAAAAAATTGCTCAATGAATTTTCACCTGGGATTAGGACAGACTTTCTAGCAATTTCTGAAATGGGTTTAAATATACTTGTGTCACAGAAACATCTCAAACCCACCTTCCAAGGCTCAGGGTCCATTGTGGAAGAGGTAGTAGAAAGAATGTAAGAGCCAAAGGAAGGCTAGGATTCCTTACAACGTGCTCCTCCAGACACAAAATGGCCTGGATATCCATGACCTCACAGTGCCTGACACTACCTACACAAGACCATCATAATAGGAGGAAAAGATCATGACATCAAACTGAAAAGAGAGACTGACTGAGAGGGGGAGGGGATATGATGGAGAGTGGAGTTTCAAAGGGGAAAGTGGGGGGAGGGAGGGAAGTACCATGGGATATTGTCTACAATTAAAGAAGTTGTCAATAAAAAAATAAAAATTAATATACATATATATATATATATATATATTTTGCCATTTTGTACTACATATTTAGATAGAGTTCTAGAGTTATCTATCAAAATACCAGTCAACTCTGAAGAACATTGGAGGTGCTGTACATTCTGCAGAATCCAATATTCAGACAAGATTTAATTCTATTTTTAAATTTATTGATTTACATGTGTGTGTGTATGGGCACGCCAGGGCCTCTGTAAACTAACAATAGACATTTGTACCACTTAAAAAAATTTTTTTTTTTGGTTTTTCAAGGTAGGGTCTCACTATAGCCCAAGCTGACCTGGAATTCACTAAGTAGTCTCAGGCTGGCCTCTAACTCACAGCAATCCTCCTACCTCTGCCTCCCAAGTGCTGGGATTAAAGGTGTGCACCACCACACCCAGTTTAAAATTTTATTTATTCATTTATTTGAGAGAGTGAGAGAGAGAAAGATTTTTAATAGCAAATGTTTGATTTGTATACCTAACTTATGTACCTATACTTTGGGGGCGGTCACAAAAACATTTCTTTTTTGTAAAAATATTTATTTATTTATTTATTTGAAAGAGAGAAAGAAGAGAGAGAGAGAGAAAAACGTGTACGCCAGGACCTCCAGCCACTGCAAACGAACACCAGGCGCATGTGCCACCTTGTGCATCTGGCTTATGTGGGTCCTGGGGAATTGAACCTGAGTCCTTTGGCTTTGTAGGCAAGTACCTTAACTGCTAAGTCATCTCTCCAGCTCTTTTAAAAAAATATTTTATTTATATTTATTTATTTATTTGACAGAGAGAAAGAGAGAGAGATTGAGAGACAAAAACATTTAAGTGCAAAGTTTAAGAAGCCTGGTCCAGACTGCCACCAATATCGCCTGGCTTTCTCACTGCACCGCTTGTCTCGACTGCACTCACCTCTCTGAGTAACACCCCAAGGAATGTGAAAATGCAACGGCTGGAGAGATTGCTCAGTGGTTAAAGCATTTGCCTGCAAAGCCTAACAATCTGGGTTCAATCCCCCAGTACCAATATAAAACCACGTATACAAAGTGACACATGCATCTGGAGATCGCTTGCAAAGGCTGGAGGCCCTGGTGCACTCATTCTCTCTCTCTCTCTCTCTCTCTCTCTCTTGCTATGTCTTTCTGCTTGAAAATAAATAAATAAAAATTTAAAAATGCAAATTAGAGCTGGGGCTATGGCTCAGTGAATAAAGTGCTTGCCACGCATGAGGACCAGAGTTTGGATCCCAGCACCCACATAAAAATGCCAGGGGTGGTGGGAGTAGATGCACACCTGTAATTGCAGAGCTGGGGAAGCAGAGACGGGTGGTTTCTGGGGCTCACTGGTTGGCTCGTCTAACCAAATCAGTATGTTCTAGGTTCAGCAAGAGATGCTGTCTCAAGAATAAGGTAGAGAGTGACTGAGGAAGACACCTGATGTCTACCTATGGCCTCCACATGCACACACACACACACAATGTCCACACATATATGAACACACACACACACACAAAAATGCAAATCAGTTTATGATGCTTTCCAGAATAAAACCTCACAACTTTCCACAGCACTTAAAACAAAATCCAGACTCCATCCTGTGGCTCTAAATAAAGCCTGACACTGTGGTTCTCATTCCTAGAAAGGGCTTGAAATGTTATCGGTGCCTTTGTATTATCGTCTGATTGGGACGTGGGGGTAGTAGCTGCTACTGGCATTTACCAGGCGGGGTCAAGAACGCTAGATGTTCCAAGTTGTGGTTTGGTACTTCATTCCACGGGCTGATTGCTCTCTGAGCCTGGGCCCTGCTCAATATTTTATATCAAAAGTAAAGCACATTCATAGGATTTTCCAGGAATTCAGCTCCTCTATCGATATAGCAAAGTATATACTTGGTTTTGTTCCAATTTTATCTGAAATGCTCTTCATTTCAGAATATCACTTCACCCTTAGAGCAGTCAGTGGTTATGTCTATTGCACACATAGACACACACACACACACACACACACACACACACACACACACACACACACTGATTCTCCCTAAATAGGCAATGTTAGTACCTTCTAGTGGAGTCATGCCACATTGACATGTGGAAATGCAGAGTGCAGAGTTCTTCATTATAACCTTCCCTCCTCCTCTTTTTCTCCTCCTCCTCCTCCTTCTTCTCCTCCTCCTCCTTCTTCTTCCTTTTTTTGTTTTTCGAGGTAGGGTCTCACTCTAGCTTAGGCTGACCTGGAATTCACTATGTAGTCTCAGGGTGGCCTCGAACTCATGGCGATTCCCTCTACCTCTGCCTCCCGAGTGCTGGGGTTAAAGGTATGTGCCAACACGCTTGGCTATAAGCTTCTTCTTCTTCTTTTAATCACTCCTTTTAACAAAAAGGAGTGGTTCATTCACAACACCATTTCAGGTGGATTTACAAGCAAAAAGAAAAAAGAATTAGACTAATCATAGTCATTTGAGAAATAAGAAAACGGATTATATCCCAATCAAGTAAGGTTGTCATAATATTCAGGAGAACCAGACAAGTGAATGCCATCCATGGAGGAGAGGTTGCACTCTTCATTAATTTAATCAATTAATTTATTTGCAAGCAGAGTGAGAAAGAGAGAGAAATGGACACACCAGGGCCTCCAGCCATTGCCAATAAACTTCGTGCATGTGCCACTTTGGCCATCTGGCTTTACGTGGGAACTAGGGAATTGAACCTGGGTCCTTAGGCTTTGTGGACAAGTGCCTTAACTGCTAAGCCATCTCTGAAGCCCCTTCTTTATATTTTTAACTTAAAAACAATTCAGGTGAAAATGGCATAATATGCAGGAACTTCATTTTAGCCCAGTAGCAAGGGCATCTTGAAACGCTTTCTTCTGAGAAGGATTCAGGCCCCACAAGGTCAGGCTATAAACCTTAAGATCTCACTTCCTCCAGTTAAGCCCCACTTCCCAAAGGTTCCACCACCTTCCCAAACAGGGCCACTATTGGGGAACCAAGTGTCCAAACATATAAGCCTGTGAGAGACAGTTACATTCAAACCATTATAGCTTCGTGAATTGATGGTTATGCTCCACTTATCCTAAATTAAATAAAATATTAAAGGGTTCTCCTTTAAAACAGGGTGAAGAATATACTTCTTGCATTAGACCACATTTTATAGCAGATTATGTAGCTATACTACGATCCTTCAATTTTCCTCCCATAATGCTTTAGAAAGACTTTTCAATTTCTCTGAAATTGTACCACAGGTCAAATTGCAAAGTATATAATAAAATTACTGAGCTGTGTTTGAGCTTTTAAAGTGTGGGTTCCCAGCCTCTTCATTTCTACAACACAGAGATGACTTGTTTAATTTATACACCAGCCGAGTTATGTAACTCTTTTAAAGGAACTACACATTTTATTACTTGGTTTACTCTGAGGAAAATGACATTTGGAAGTTCCCTGGGGGGTTCTTCAGAGATTGCTCAGTGGATAATCTGTTTGCCTCTCAAGCATGAGTACCTGAGTTTGGATTCCCACAACCAACCCATGTAAAGCTGGATACTGTAGTGTGAGCATCTGTAATCCCAGTGCAAAGAGAGATGGGAACAGGAGCATCCCTGGAGCTGGCAGCAATGGACAAGAGACACTGCCTTGGGCTGGAGAGATGGCTTAGCGGTTAAGGAGTTTGCCTGCGAAGCCAAAGGACCCGGGTTCGATTCTCTACTTTAAAAAAAGAAAGTTGGAGCAGGGTGTGGTGGCACACATGTTTAATCTCAGCACTTGGGAGGCAGAGATAGGAGGATTGCTGTGAGTTCAAGGCGAGTCTGAGACTACATAGTGAACTCCAGGTCAGCCTGGGCCAGAGTGAGATCTTACCTCAAAACCAAAACAAAAAAAAAAAAAAAAAAAGAAAGAAAGAAAGTTGGGGGCTGGAGAGATGGCTTAGCTGTTAAGGCACTTGCCTGCAAAGCTTAAGGACCCATGTTCAATTCTCCAGATCCCACGTAAGCCAGATGCACAAAGGTGGGATAAGCACAAGGTCGCATATGACCACTAAGTGGAGCAAATGTCTGGAGTTTGATTGCAGTGGCAGAGGCTCTGGTGTGCCAATTCTCTCTCTGTCTCTGTCTCTCACTTTGTCTAAAAAAATGAAATAAAAAATAAAAATAGTTGGGGCTGGAGAGATGGTTCAGTGGTTAAGGTGCTTGCCTGAAAGCCTAACAACCAGGGTTCGATTCCCTAGTACCTATGTAAATCCAGATGCACAAAGTGGCTCATGCGTTTGGGGTTCGTTTGTAGTGCCTCGAGGCCCTGGTGTGCCTCCCCCACTGTCCCTCCTTGCAAATAAATAAATAACATATATTTTTTAAAAAGCAGGTTTCTTGAGAAATTATTTTTTCAATTCCACTTTTATTATCTGAGATAGAAAAATCCTGTTTTTTAGATTGGGAGAGAAAAAGGCAGAAGTGTGTGTGTCTTGCTGGTGGAATCAATCTTCAGGGCTGTGGCTGGACGCATTTGCTGATTTTCAGTGATGGGAACACTCCATCATCTGGGATCCATTGTCTTGGAGTGATTTTATTTATTTATTTTATATTTTTTAGTTTTTCGAGGTAGGGTCTCACTCTAGCTCAGGCTGACCTGGAATTCACTCTGTAGTCTCAGGGTGGCCTCGAACTCATGGCTATCCTCCTACCTCTGCCTCCCAAGTGCTGGGATTAAAGGCGTGTGCCACCACGCCCGGTTTTGTCTTGGATTTTAAATAAAACGGAAGGAGAAACAGGTCGTTCTTGCCAGATTGAACACCTGCCTGCTATGATTCTGTGGTCAGTGCTGGAAGCTGGGGAGGGTTTAGGAAGAAAGTGACCCAACTGAGACCTCTGACCTAGTATTTGAGAGTCTTGTTACTGGCAGAGAAAGAATGCAGAGAAGAGACATAGTAAGGAATGCGGAGGAAGCTTTATTACAGAAAGAAAGCAATAGGCAGAGAGAAAGGGGGAAAAATGCCATTTGCAGCCAGCGGCTTCCTGGCACAATTTGTGTCATCTTCCTCTGGTATCAATGACACAGTCCATGGCCCGTAACATTCCTTCTCATCTACACAGTGAGTGTCTCCCGTGTTGGGGACTTTTTTGGGACATGGGAATACCAACATGTTGACATCCTCTGACACAAATAGCTTACACTTCCACCCTCTACAAATGGCTTGGTCAGTCAGTGGCCGCTAATGCCCTTAGGGGTATAGACAGCAAGGGGCTTCCCTTGCCCAGAAGAGGCCAGACACCTTCAACAAGTAAGAAAATAGAGGCATAAACTCTCCCTTACATGAGATAGTGCTCACATGCCCCAGAAGCCCCTCCTTCACTGCAGCTGCTCGAAGGCTGATAGTTACACCTGCCTGAACCCCGAGTTGTGACTCAGTAAATGTTACTCCACCCCCCCTGCCTTTCACCTTCCTTCTCCAGCATGGGCCACAATCCCAGGGCTGCCACCTCAGGCATTCTCTCTCTCTCTCTCTCTCTCTCTCTCTCTCTCTCTAAAGACTCCCCAGCCCCAAGCACGCAGCCATTCACGCAGACCTCTGTTACTGAAGCCGTCTGCTCTCTTGACTTCTGGCTCAGCAAGCACTACTTTCTATGTTTCCCATCTCTGTACTCCGGTAGCTACTGAATTCTCACCCTGCTCATCCTGCTGTTCTTTTCTCTCCAGCACCAATAGAGTCCCTAAATTCCCTTTCGAGTCCATTTGTAAATTCTTTTATCTATAAGACCTGCAAAAGGGCGTTGAATCCTCGGAAGACAACAGTGTGTACGAAAGGGGTGAGCGTGAAAATTTATCTGAGAGAGAGTAGCACTTAACTGGAGGATGAACAGCCCAACTTCCAAGCAAGCTTAATGAAGGGAGGGTGCTCCGTGAGCTAAGGAGAGGAAAGGTGAGGAATTTCAGAAGGGGTCAAGTTCTTCTGGGACAGGGTTTAATCCATTTGTATGTCCCTGTGTGGGTCTATGAAAGTGGCATCAAATACAAGATGGGAACAGCCAATTCTACAGGGCTGATGGTATGGAAATGCCTTAATTATGAAGCAAAGGACAGTTAGCGTTGGTCGTGGATCCCAGCCTATTTGGTATGGTTTTTTTAAAAATCATTTTATTTATTTATTTGAGAGAGTGTGAGAGAGAGGCAGATAGAGAGAGAGAGAGAAAGAGAGAGAGAATGGGCACACCAGGGTCTCTAGCCAATGCAAACAAACTCCAAATGCTTGCATCAGTTTGTGCATCTGGCTTACGAGGATACTAGGGAACTGGGGAATCAAACCTGGATCCTTAGACTTCGCAGGCAAGTGCCTTAACTGCTAAGCCATCTCTCCAGCCTGGGGATGGATCTTTTTTTTTTTTTTTGAGAGAGACAGAGGGGGGGAGAGGAAGACAGATAGAGATGGGTGCGCCAGCCAGCAGCATCTTAGCTGCTGTGAACAAAATCCAGATGTGTGTGACCCCTTGTGGTCAAGTGCGGCATTGCACCCTTGCATCACTTTGCATCTGGCTAAACGTGGGACCTGGAGATTGGAACCACTGGAGATTGGAACCAGTGTTCTTAGGTTTAGGAGGCAGGCGCCTTAACTACTAAGCCATCTCTCTAGCACGGGATGGATCTTTCTTTGAGTGGCTTCAGGACATCCTACTGTGAATCTTCTCTGCTGAAGCCTCTTTTCCTTCCTGCCTTTCTGCCTCAGCTCCACCTGCAGTCAGTTTCATTGCTCAAAAGTTCTCCCTAGGGAGGCTCCGAGGTCCCTGAAACAATACAGGCCTTTGCCAAGGCTTTTGGTTTCTCCTCAGAACTAGATGGTAAAACCCTATTGCTGAAGACTCCCCATGCTTGGGCTGCAGATCACAGAGATCAAGCTGGAGCTGAGCTAAAAGGGTTCTCAGTGTTGATGAGCTGTCAGCTGTCAGGATTCTAGAAAGAGCTATGCAGCACAGAGCCTTTGAGGGCGAGAGGTCAGCAACAACCTTAACTAGCAGCAGATCCTGCAGACCTTAGAGCTGACCAGCCAGGCCAAATGTGCCAGCTGGTGCAATGGTGGCATGTCTGTTATGGGGAAAACCAACTGCTCTCTGATTGGGCTAGAGGCCTGCTCCACTGCAGGGAATTCCTGCCTGGCACTGAAAACCTAGTCCATAGCCTATGAGCTGGGAAGGTCATACACCCTACGGGGAAACTAGTACTCTTGTCTGGCTAAATGGACATATCATGCCCACCAAACTCTACAGACTTATGTTTGTGCCCATATATTAATGCCACTCTCACTTTTAGTTAGAGAAGCTTCCCTTTTCATATTGTGATAACCATTAGGGAGAATCAAAACTCACCAAAGTGCTGAGAAGAACTGACAGTGGAACGTTCAGCACGAAGTGAGCCATCACTATCACACCCTCCATGTCTCAGGGACCATTGCTGAAGAGGTGGAAAGAAGGTAAGAGCCGGGCTGGAGAAGATGACTTAGCGGTTAAGGCGTGTGCCTGCAAAGCAAAGGATCCCGGTTCGACTTGCCAGGACCCACGTAATCCAAATGCACAAGGGGGGACGTGCATCTGGAGTTTGTTTGCAGTGGCTGGAGGCCCTGGCACACCCATTCTCTCTCTCTCTCTCCTTCTCCCCTTTTCTCTCAAATAAATAAATAAATAAAATATTTTTAAAAGCATTTTAAATAAAGACTGTAAGAGCCAAAGGAAGGGGAAGACTGCATACAATGCTGTCTTCCAGATACAAAGGGGCTTTGATATGGGTGACCTCACAGTGGCTGATGCTACCTACACAAGACCTGCATAATTGGAAAGAAGAAGGGTTTCACCAGAGGGGGAGTTTGGGAGAGAGAGGTGGGGGTCATGGGAGAAGGTTATGATCATATTATATTGTCTATAGTTATGGAAGTTTCAATAAAAAGTCCTCCCTCAAGCTGGGTATGGTGGCATAAGCCTTTAATCCCAACACTCGGGAGGCAGAGGTAGGTGGATTGCCTTGAGTTCGAGGCCACCCTGATACTACATAGTGAATTCCAGGTCAGTTTAGGCTAGAGTGAGACCCTACCTCAAAAAACCAAAAAAAAAAAAAAAAAGAAAAGAAAAGAAAAAAGTCCTCCCTCAGATACACAAATGGAGCAAGGGAGGCAGAGAAAGTTCCTGAGAGTCCATCACTGTTTATTATGAAAAAGACAGCAGGGGGAAGGGGACATATGTCTCCTTCCAAGAATTCCTTACAAAAGAGATAATGAAGAAAGGAAAGCATTATGCAAATGTGGTAAGATAAAGCATTAGCATTATGCAAATCCAGATGAGACTAGAGAACCAGAGCTGAGGGCTAAGCCCAGTGGAAACTCCAGTCAAGGGCAGAGCAGGACAGATGGGAGGACAGATGGAAAGGGAAGAAGAGAAAATGGGCATACAGGAGAAAGAAAGAGGACAAGGAGAGACAGAAGAGGAGGAATGGGTGGGAGAGAGCAGAAGACAGGGAGAGGAAGAGGGGAGGGGAGGGAAGGAGAGTGTAAGGAATTATTGGAGAAGAGGGAGAAGGCAGAGGAAAAAGATGGAAGGTGGGGCATGGTGTTTTGGGGTCTGGTGTCGCACAAGTAAGACCATGGAGGCACGGAATGTGAGGCAAAGTTTTATTGGGTAAAAAAGAAAGAAAATAAAAGCCAGTGCACACCAGGGCTACACCCAGAGTTCGGGTCCTTGAGATGTAGCATTGTATTGTTCGGAGCGTCAGTTAAGCCATAAATCACAATTTATATTCTTAGAAGATTATAGGGAAGAAAAACAGAATGAACTTGTGAAAAGGTCTGTTGGTCAGTTACGGGAAGCACCTGGGGTGGGGGTGTGGTATGAGGTAGGCCTGGTCCACTTATCTGCCCTTAAGGACTTTGTACAACCATGCAGGCCTGGGTAATGCTCTTCAGACCAGCAGAGCATCCTGTTTATCTCCCATCCCCACCTGTTCAAGCAAGTGTTTCACCCCATTCTTTTGTGGGCTCTTCCAAGGAAGTGACTTCTATTTTTCTCGAAGCTTCATGTAAAGAAATAATAACATTTTCCCCTCTTTACAACAGGAGAAGAGGGGAGCTTCCAGTCTCTAGTCATCCACTCGGGTACACAAACATTTGTGCAGCACAGGTCTACTGAGAATGCTCTGCCAAGAGTGAAGATTCCATCTAGCCTTGGAGCGGGGCTGCCAGGAAATGTGATGGGCACGTGAAAACTGGAAACTTTCCAAAAAGGGATTTGGTCACTTGTGGGTGTCACACTATGCAGAATTGGGGCATCTGGCATAATGATCCCTCCCCACTCACCCAGCTCTTCATACATCCGTCAAGCTGACGTTTCTTTGTGCCAACTGTGTGGTGTCCAGGCAAAGGCATGCGGCCAGCCATTGGAAACAATCACCGGGATACTGACTAGGAGTCAATAGTTCTGTCTGTATCGTAGGATTTTTGACTTGCTCTTTTCCCCAGTGTCTAGTCAGGCTGTGTTATGCCAGACTGACCTGCCTCTCTGATCCCCAAACATTAATCTTGCTGGTTAGATTGGAGAAAACTGAGTGGTAATCCTCTATTCTCATTGAAATAATAAGATCATGACTGATCTGTGGTGCCTAATTTCAGCCATTACATATCCCACACAGCACTCTCTGTTCAGTTTGGGACTTAAAATTTAAATATATTTGCTTAAAATGTTGGGGCTCAGTCTGTGAAGTGCTTCCTGAGCAAGCACGAGGGTCCAAGTTTTGATGCTTAACGCCTACATAAATACCAGGCACAATGGTGGGTTCCTGTAATTTTAGCACTCAGGAGGAGGCAGAGGAGGGTTCTCGGACAAGCTGGCTAGCTAGGCTCACATACACATACAAACAAACACACACACACACACACACACACTTGCAACCATATACAGATAGGTGATAGAAAGATAGATAGATATAGATAGGCAGACAGACAGACAGACAGATAGGCTGGAGAGACAGCTCAGCAGTTAAGGTGCTTGCCTGCAAAGGCTAATGACCCAGGTTCGATTCTCCAGTGCACAAAGTGGCACATATATCTGGAGTTCATTTGTAGTGGCTGGATGCCCTGGTGTGTCCATTTACTCTGTCTCTCTTCTATTGCTTTCTGCTTGCAAATAAATAAAAATATATACACATACATACATACATACACACAATTTTATAGACAACATGCACTTGGCTAATTAAAAATTAAATATCACCAAAAGACTTCTAATTGCAAAGCAACCACCCTGGGCTCTTTTGTTTTGTTTTGTTTTGTTTTGTTTTTGAGGTAGGATCTCACTCTAGCCCAGGTTGGAGTTCACTATGTAGTCTCTCAGAATGGCCTCAGACTCACGGTGATCCTCCTATCTCTGCTGGGATTAAAGGCGTGCGCCACCACGCCCGGCTCTGGGCTCTTCTTTTCTTCAGTGTTGCTGCCCAAGGCAAACCACTGCTAACATTTGTTATTGTTTTCTTTTGGTTGTCATCTCCATAGCTCTGAATAATAATAATCTCCTAGTTCTATTTCTGGTATATTAACTCGAGACCTTATTTATTGATTTCCTCCCTTGACGCAGGATTTAGCTCTTATATGACTCCCACATCCCCTTCCTGCCTTCTCCCAGTATAGCAGTTTTGTGATGCTCATTTCCTTCCTGGCCTTCCTCGTGTCTCCAATCCTTGGACTAAGTGTACGCAGCTCCGAGATGAAGATACAGGATCACAGCTTCCCTTGAGCTTCACCTCCCAGCCACGTCCCCTGGAACCTCCAAGTGTGTGCTGCCAAGATTGACGGCATTCAAACCATGTTCCTTTAACTCAGCCGACACTTCTGTGATTGGCCCACAAGTTGATTCTAAATGTTCCGGGCCAATAAACAGAACTTCTATTGTTGTAACTGTGTCAAGTGTCCATCCAGAGCCAAACAATGAACCCTCATTGCCCCTTGCCCTTGTGGTTCTATTACTCAACAACTGAACCCCTGAGGAGATAATATTTCCAGAGTCAAGTTCAAATGCACTGTCATCTTGTGTGTTCTGCCACGCAGTCAAACTTATATTTTCATTTGAGTTTTTTGCTTTGTATTCATATCACTGATTTCTGGTAATGGGATTTTCTTGTCTTTTTCTCCTTGTGTGTGTGTGTGTGTGTGTGTTTATGTGTGTTATATGAACATATGTGTATAGACGTGCCCTGAGGAGGCCAAAGATGTTGGGAATCCACCTTATTTCCCTGAGGCAGCATCTCTCACTGAATCTGGAACTCCCTGTTTTTCAGCTACACTGGTTGACCAGGAAACCTCAGCAGTTCTCCAGCCTCTGCCACTCTCAGCACTGGAGCACAGACATGCGCGGCCACCTTTGGCTTTTTACGTGGGTGCTAAGGCTTGAACTCATGTCCCCATGCTTGTACAGCAAACGTTCTTCCTGCTGAGCCATCTCCCCTGCCACAATAATTTTTTTCTTACAATTCCTTTATTTTTATTCATTTATTTTGGGGGCTAGAGAGATGGCTTAGCAGTTAAGACACTTGCCTGTAAAGCCAAAGGACCCAGGTTTGATTCCCCAGGACCCACGTAAGCCAGATGCACAAAGTGGTGCATGCATCTAGAGTTTGTTTGCAGCAGCTGAAGGCCCTGCTGCACTCGTTCTCTCTCTCTCTGCATCTTTATCTCTCTCTTAAATAAATAAATAAATAAATAAAAAAGGAAATAGGGTATCCCAGGCTGGCCTCAAACTTGCAATCCTTCTGCCTCAGCTTCCAGAGTATGGGAATTACTCACATGCACCAACATGTCTGGTTTCTGATTCCCTTTCTGTCTTTCTTTCTTTCTTTCTTTCTTTCTTTCTTTCTTTCTTTCTTTCTTTCTTTCTTTCTTCCTATAATGTAACGTAAGGACTCTACTTCAGTAAGGTTGACATATCAAAAGAGTCATCATGTGTAGTCAAAAGAAAAGGAATCAGGGCTGGAGAGATAGATTAGTGGTTAAAGTGATTGCCTGCAAAGCCAAAGGACCCGGGTTCGATTATCCAGGACCCATGTAAGTCAGATGCGCAAGGTGGTGCATGTGTCTGGAGTTTGTTTGCAAGCCCTGATGCTCCCATTCTCTCTCACAGTTTTTTCCCTCCTGTTATAAAGGTCTTGTGTAAATAGTGTCAGCCACTGTGAGGTCATGAACATCATACACCTTCACCTTTTACTTTATCCTCAAAATATCCTTAATTATGTTCACAATTTAAAATTGTACTTGAGGTGCTAGGATTAAATGGAAGGGCCTCTTGCATACTAGGCAAGCACTCTGACTATGGAGCTATGCTTCTAGACCGTCTTAGAATTTTAGTTCCTCATTTGTAGCAAACGCACTGCACTTGGGTAACATCAGGCTAGTGGTTCAATTTGAAGTGAGTTCACTGTCTCACCATGGGGCTGGGGAGGTGGTCCCCTGAACACAGTCCGAATTCAGATGTGCTTTCACTAAGTTCACAGAAAATGCCACACTGCTGTGACTCCTTTGAGTGGTCTTGAGGGAAGGTCGGGATGAGCCACGGAACAAGGGCAAAGGCGAAATGTCCCTTCAAACAACCGACATTCTTTCCTGCCAGGAACGCCATGGCTCATGCAGCAGGGGGAGGTTCCCCCGGTCCATTTGATCTCCCAGGGCCTTTGATACATGAACACAATCCCAAGTGGGGTTTGAAGTGGCACACGGAAGTCCTTAGATCCCATCATCTTTGGCAAAGTGGCGGTGCTTTCTACACATTCCCATCCCAAGGCCATGCCTTGTGCTTGCGGGGTCAGATTTTCCTCATTTGCATATTGAGCTTTGCATGTCAGTCGCTGAGTATTATTACAGTGTTATTTACAGTATTTTTTTTTGTTTTGTTTTGTTTTGTTTTGTTTTTTTGAGGTAGGGTTTTACTGAGGCTCAGGCTGACCTGGATGGAATTCACTAGGTAGTCTCGAACTCACAGTGATCTTCCTACCTCGGCCTCCCAAGTGCTGGGATTAAAGGCTTGCACCACCACACTCGGTTTATTTACAGGATTCTTTACAGCATGTGCAATGAGACAACTCACGCATAAACAAATACATGTGACCTGCCAGTAGTGTCATTTCTAAGTATTTATTTAGGAGCTAAATAGATACCTTATAGGCCAAATTGTGGCATCGACACACAGAACCTTGATCAGCTGTGGCCACATCTAATTAGGTAAACGGCAGCTACGGAGAGGGAGAAAGGAAATGAGCTCCTTGCTTGAAAAATGCACCGATGGGGGCTGGAGAGATGGCTTAGTGGTTAAGGCGTTTGCCTGTGAAGCCAAAGGACCCTGGTTCAACTCTCCAGGACCCACATAAGGCAGATGCACAAGGGGGCACATGCATCTGGAGTTCGTTTGCAGTGGCTGGAGGTCCTCGCCGTCATTGCTCCTCTACATGCTTTCTGCTCTGCCTCACTTCCTCGGTGCTGCAGTTGCTGCTTCCCTTCTTCCCAGTGGACGAGCGAGTGGTCAGGACGCTGGAGAGAGCTAGCCAGCCTGCCAGGGAGAAACGTCATCAAGGGTCTTAACCATTTAGTGCATCCTGCAAGCTTTTTGGCTGCCCAACCAGGCCAAAGGTTGGCGTGATGGTGGCATGTCTGGTGTTGGAGAAACCAGCTGCTCTCTGATTAGACTTGAAGCCTGCTCCACGGGAGGAAATTCCTACCTGGTACCGAAAATCTAATGAAAAGACTATGACTGGGGTGATCATAAACCCTAGAGGAAAAGCTACTACCGTAAATTGGACTAAATGGAGATATTACGCCCACCAAGTTGCTCTCTAAATACTTATGTCTGTGCCCATACATTAATGGTCCTCTCACTTTTGGTTAGCGCAGCTTCTCTTTTCAGATGATGGAAGCCATTGGGGAGACTTAAAATTCATCCAAATGCTCCAAAGAAGAGACAGTAGAGTGTTCTACCACACCCTCCAAGGCTCAGAGACCATTAGGGAAAAGGTGGCAGAAAGAATGTGAGAGCCAAAGGAAGGGAAGGAGTGCCTCAGAATACTGTCTTCCAGACATAACGGGGCCATAGCGTTCATCACCTCACGGTGGCTGACACTATTGACACAGATCTGCATAAAACGAGATAGAAGATAGGGCTGGAGAGGTGCTTTGGGGTTAAGACACTTGCCTGCAAAGCCTAAGGACCCAGGTTCGATTCTCCACCACCCATGCAAGCCAGATGCACAAGGGGGCACATGCATCTGGAGTTTGTTTGCAGTGGCTGGAGGCCCTGGTGTGCCCATTCTCTCTCTCTCAAATAAGTAAGTAAGTAAATAAATACAGAAAATAGGCTAGTTGGGAAGAAGAATGGGTTTAGTGAAGGGAGGGTATAGCAGTACTGTAGACAAAGGAGGGTGGGGTGGGGATGATGACCAGAATAAATTTTGAATATGTATGGAGGTAAGTTTTTCTTTAAAAAAAAAAAAAAAAAAAACATTTTAGTGCTGGAGAGATGGCTTAGTGGTTAAGGCACCTGACTCCTAAGCCTAAGAACACTGGTTCCAATCTCCAGCGGTTCCAATCTCCAGGTCCCACATTTAGCCAGATACAGTGACGCAAGGGAGCAATGCCACACTTGACCACAAGGGGGCGTGCACATCTGGATTTCATTCGCAGCAGCTGAGAGGCTGCTGGTGCGCCCATCTCTATCTTCCTCTCCCCCTCTCTCTCTCTCTCTCTCTCTCTTTCTGTCTCTCCCCCCCCCAAAAAAAAACATTTTATTTGCAAGGAGAGAGAGAGAATATGGGCATGCCAGGGCTTCTAGCCACTGAAAACGAACTCCAGATGAACGAGCCACCTTGTGCAACTGGCTTTACTGGGTACTGAGGAATCAAACCTGGGTCATTAGGTTTTGTAGGCAAGTGCCTTAACCACTGAGCAATCTCTCCAGGACCAAAAGGTTTTCAAAAAAGAAAAGAAATGATGCTTTAAAAGTCCCTAGGAGAACTTGCAGAGCTAGCTTCCTGTATACTGCATACCCCTTGTGCACGTGTCTGTCACGGCCCGAGAAGAACACCACATGTCTTTTCCTGTGTCTTGAGATGGGGTCTCTCAGCGAACCTGAAGTGGAATTCTGGCTGCCATCAATCCCCAGTGATTCTCCTATCTGTGCTCAGCACTGGAGTTACAGGCAGGCATGGTGTAGCTGGCCGGGCCTGGCTTTTCCTATGGATGTGTGGGGATTAAGCTCAGGTCCCTATGCTTGCAATCAGTGCTCTTACCCACTGAACCATCTCTGGAGGCCCCTAATTTTTAAATTACTAATAAAACAACTATTTTTGTTTACTGTGGTAAAATATACATAACAAAAATTACTATTGGAGCCACTTTTAAGACAATACTTCAATGGTATTAAAATCCACATTGTCACGGGCTGGAGAGATGGCATAGCGTTAAGGCATTTGCCTGCGAAGCCTAAGGACCCAGTTCGATTCTCCAGGTCCCACGTAAGCCAGATGCTTCAGGTCCCATGTAAGCCAGGTGCACATGTCTGGAGTTTGTTTGCAGTGGCTAGAGGCCCTGGCGTGCCCATTCTCACTCTCCCTCTCTTTCTTTTCCTCTGTTTCTAATAAATAAACAAATTAATTTTTAAAAAGGCTCAGAGGGCTGGTCAGATGGCTTAGTGGTTAAGGCACTTGCCTGTGAAACCTAAGGACCCAGGTTTGATTCTCCAGGTTCCATGTAAGCCAGATGCACAAAGTGGCACAAATGTCTGGAGTTCATTTGTAGTGGCTAGAGGCCCTGGCGGGTCCATTCTCACTCACTTTCTCAATCTCTCCCTCTCCCATCTCTAATAAATAAATAAAAATAAACTTTAAAAAAATCCACATTGATGCTGGGTGTGGTGGCGCATGCCTTTAATCCCAGCACTTGGGAGGCAGAGGTAGGAGGATCGCCGTGAGTTCAAGGCCACCCTGAGACTGCATAGTTAATTCCAGGTCAGCCTGGGCCAGAGTGAGACCCTACCTCGAAAAACCAAAAAAAAAAAAAAAAAAAAAAAAAAAAAATTACACATTGTCAGTTCCCAATAGCCTTTATTTTACTTTCTGTCTCTGTGCATTTAGTATTGTCATGTATCTCATGTAAATGGAATCACATGAAATCAGTCCTTTTGGGTTTGGCTTATTAGCATAATACCCTCAAGTTTAATTTAATTCAAAGCATAACGTTTTTTTAATTGCTAATAATTATAGCTAATATAGGCATAATCATAAATTATAATTTTATACCAGTGGAAATATGTTTGTCATCTGTCACTGAGGTTTCTGGAGTTCTGTGGAGCATGGAGAGTTCGAGGCAGGGATTCCAGCCTACATGTGGTCACTTTCTTTTCTATTTCTACTAAAACAGAAAGGCCTAATGACAATTAGTCATCAGGATTGGTAACACCATTATAACCTTTGCTAACTCCTAATGCATGGTTCCAACGTGTGTGCAGACCCTCAGCAGGATTTCTTTCTTAGCAGTGTCAGGCACTGTGGTGTCAAACATCACATTTAGGGCTGGAGAGATGGGTCAGTGGTTAAGGCACTTGCCTGTAAAGGCTGATGACCCAGGTTTGATTCTCCAGTACCCACATAAAGCCAGATGCACAAAGTGGCACATGCACCTGGAGTTCCTTTTTAGTGGCTGGAGGCCCTGGCATGCCCATTCTTTCTCTCTCTGTGTGCAAGTAAATAAAATATTTTAACAAGTATATCACATTTAGTACCTGGAATGGTCTCTGTTGGTTATCAGTTAATTAATTAGTGTGTGTGTATGGTATATGTGCTCTTGCAGTGCCCCATACACTCTCAATCCTGCAGTGGGGTAGCTCGCCTGCCTCACTAGCCTTGGCTGGTGGCTCAAGTAGAACTTTGCAAGTTCTTATCTGTAGCTCTTCCGCCTGGTCTTTTTTTTTTTCTTCAAACTATTTTACTTATTTGAGAGAGAAAGAGAGAGAGACAGAGAGTGAGAGACAGAGAAAGTGGGTACACTAGGGCCTCCTTGTGCATCTAATTTTATGTGGGTACTGGGGAACTGAAACAAGTCCTTTGGCTTTGCAGGCAAGTGTCTTAACCACTGAACCATCTTTCCAGCCTCTTATTTAAAAAAAAAAAATGTTTCATTTATTTATGTGAGAGTGACAGAGAAAGAGAGAGAGAGGATGGGCACAGTAGGGCCTCCAGCCACTGCTAACGAACTCCAGATGCATGTGCCACCTTGTGCATCTGGCTTACCTGGGTACTGGGGAACTGAGCCTTGAACTGGGGTCCTTACACTTCACAAGCAAGGCCTTAGCCATTGAGCAATCTCTCCAGCCCCCTGATTTCTTTTTTAAATTTTATTTTTATATCTTTATTTATTTATTTGAGACAGAGAGAGAAAGAATGTGTGTGTGCAGGTTAATCAGGCCTTCTTGCCATTACACATGAAGTCCAAATGCACATGTCACTGTGTATCAAGCTTGACATGCGTACTGGGGAATCAAACCCAGGCCACAGGCATTGCAAGCAAGGGTCTTGAATGGATGAACCATCTCTTCAGCCTGATTTCTTTAATAAATGAAAATAAGCAAATCTAGTGTTGAAATCAAACTTGTTAAGATATTTACACCAAGTTGGGCATGGTGGCTCATGCCTTTAATCCCAGCACTCAGGAGATAGGAGGATCACTGAGAGTTTGAGGCCAGCCTGAGCCTACAAAAGGAGTGCCAGTTCATCCTGGCTAGAGTGAGACCTTACCTCAAAAAAGAAAAAGAAAAAAAAAAAAAAAAAAGAACAGCTAGGCGTCTTGGCGCACACCTTTAATCCCAGCACTTGGGAGGCAGAAGTAGGAGGATCGCCCTGAGTTTGAGGCCAGCCTGAGACTACATAGAGCAGCATTCAGGTCAGCCTCTGCTAGAGTAAGACACTATCTCAGAAAACGAACAAACAAACAAAAAAAAGCTGGGTGTGGTGGCGCACGCTGTTAATCCCACCACTCAGGAGGCAGAGGTAGGAGGATCACCCTGAGTTCGAGGCCACCTTGAGAATACAGAGTGAATTCCAGGTCAACCTGAGCTAGAGTGAGACCTTACCTCGAAAAACCAAAAATAAATAATAATAATAAAATGAAATGGCAAAGTTTCCACTCTGACATAAGCCTGGGGCTCCAGAAAATACTAAGATATGCCTTTTGATAAAACCACCTTTCACGAAAAAAAAATTTGGTGTTACTGGTGTCATGAGGAAAAGCTTTTTTTCCACCATTCATTTCAAAAACATGTGTAAATACCTTTCACTTCAGTGAACAGTTCACTTCTGTGTGCACAGGGGTCTTCTATTCAGTAAACAGTTCACTTCTGTGTGCACAGGGGTCTTCTATGCAGTAAACTGTTCACTTCTGTGTGCAGAGGGTCTTCTATTCAGTAAACAGTTCACTTCTGTGTGCACAGGGGTCTTCTATTCAGTAAACAGTTCACTTCTGTGTGCACAGGGTCTTCTATGCAGTAAACAGTTCACTTCTGTGTGCACAGGGGTCTTCTGTTCAGTGAACAGTTCACTTCTGTGTGCAGGGGTCTTCTATGCAGTAAACTGTTCACTTCTGTGTGCACAGGGGTCTTCTATGCAGTAAACTGTTCACTTCTGTGTGCACAGGGGTCTTCTATGCAGTAAACAGTTCACTTCTGTGTGCACAGGGGTCTTCTGTTCAGTGAACAGTTCACTTCTGTGTGCACAGGGGTCTTCTATGCAGTAAACTGTTCACTTCTGTGTGCACAGGGGTCTTCTATGCAGTAAACTGTTCACTTCTGTGTGCACAGGGGTCTTCTGTTCAGTAAACAGTTCACTTCTGTGTGCACAGGGGTCTTCTATGCAGTAAACTGTTCACTTCTGTGTGCACAGGGGTCTTCTATTCAGTAAACAGTTCACTTCTGTGTGCACAGGGGTCTTCTATGCAGTAAACTGTTCACTTCTGTGTGCACAGGGGTCTTCTGTTCAGTAAACAGTTCACTTCTGTGTGCACAGGGGTCTTCTATGCAGTAAACAGTTCACTTCTGTGTGCACAGGGGTCTTCTATGCAGTAAACAGTTCACTTCTGTGTGCACAGGGGTCTTCTATGCAGTAAACTGTTCACTTCTGTGTGCACAGGGGTCTTCTATGCAGTAAACTGTTCACTTCTGTGTGCACAGGGGTCTTCTGTTCCGTGAACAGTTCACTTCTGTGTGCACAGGGGTCTTCTGTTCAGTGAACAGTTCACTTCTGTGTGCACAGGGGTCTTCTATGCAGTAAACAGTTCACTTCTGTGTGCACAGGGGTCTTCTGTTCAGTAAACAGTTCACTTCTGTGTGCACAGGGGTCTTCTGTTCAGTAAACAGTTCACTTCTGTGTGCACAGGGGTCTTCTATTCAGTAAACAGTTCACTTCTGTGTGCACAGGGGTCTTCTATGCAGTAAACAGTTCACCTCTTTGTGCACAGGGGTCTTCTATGCAGTAAACAGTTCACCTCTGTGTGCACAGGGGTCTTCTATTCAGTAAACAGTTCACTTCTGTGTGCAGAGGGTCTTCTATGCAGTAAACAGTTCACTTCTGTGTGCACAGGGGTCTTCTATGCAGTAAACAGTTCGCTTCTGTGTGCACAGGGTCTTCTATGCAGTAAACAGTTCACTTCTGTGTGCAGAGGGTCTTCTATGCAGTAAACAGTTCACTTCTGTGTGCACAGGGGTCTTCTGTTCAGTAAACAGTTCACTTCTGTGTGCACAGGGGTCTTCTATTCAGTAAACAGTTCACCTCTTTGTGCACAGGGGTCTTCTATGCAGTAAACAGTTCACTTCTGTGTGCACAGGGGTCTTCTATGCAGTAAACAGTTCACTTCTGTGTGCACAGGGGTCTTCTATTCAGTAAACAGTTCACTTCTGTGTGCACAGGGGTCTTCTATTCAGTAAACAGTTCACTTCTTTGTGCACAGGGGTCTTCTATTCAGTAAACAGTTCACTTCTGTGTGCAGACGGATCATATATTCAGTAAACAGTTCACTTCTGTGTGCACAGGGGTCTTCTGTTCCGTGAACAGTTCACTTCTGTGTGCAGACGGATCATATATTCAGTAAACAGTTCACTTCTGTGTGCACAGGGGTCTTCTATGCAGTAAACAGTTCACTTCTGTGTGCCCAGGGGTCTTATAGTCACTGCCAATTTCTCCAGAAAGCACACTGAAAAGACAGGCACGCATGGCAAGAGTTTGAATGTGCAAACTGCTTTCGCCAACTGTTTTTCTCCGAATAAGATAATGGATAAAGAGGCAATTATTTTTATCCAAGTGGTAAACACTTTCTTGTCCCACACATTACTGCTTCAACCCCTGTTTTGTCCTCTAGACTCCAGCGTGGCTCCCCAAATGCTTGCTAAGTGGGTAAGAACTCTCCTCTTGCATAGAGTTAGAACAATAAGTTAGCCCACTGGTCACTGAACACTTCTCCCTCATATATTTCTTTTCCTGTGTGTGTGTGTGTGTGTGTGTGTGTGTGTGTGTGTGTGATTTTCAGTTTTTCTAAGGTTAATGTCTTTGACAAGAAATGGCACAATGAAAAGAGAAACTGTTCCCTTAGGCCAATGTCCTCTTTCACGGATTAGGAAAAGGAAGCATGAAGAGTAAGGAGGTGGGAGGAGACGACTGGAGGTGATGGATGTGTTCCTGGCATTGACTGTCTCGTAGTTTGCTGCACGTCTCTGCCAAGTGCAGACTGAGACCCTGCACGTCTCTGATTCTTTCCCTAGCTAGCACACACTCCTGCTGCAGATAGCTTCTCTGTGCTGTATGTCATTAATATTACACAATGCACAAGAAAGAGTCTTTGTGGTTTAACAAACTCCATGTACCCAGTTAAAGTTTCTTCCTTAACAGAACCGTTCACCATACAATTGGCTTAGTAAACAGCTGCTGTGTGACTGCTATATTTGCTTCTGGATGTATAATGTTGTCTTTTTTTTTCTGAGGTAGGGTCTCACTCTAGCCTAGGCTTACCAGGAATTCACTATGTAGCCTAAGGGTGGCCTTGAACTCACAGCAGTCCTCCTACCTCTACTGCCGAGTGGTGGAACTAAAGGCATACGCCATCACGCCCGGCTTTGGATATAACTTTGAATAGTGTT
This sequence comes from Orientallactaga sibirica, assembly GCA_036365145.1. Taxonomy (NCBI): domain Eukaryota; kingdom Metazoa; phylum Chordata; class Mammalia; order Rodentia; family Dipodidae; genus Orientallactaga; species Orientallactaga sibirica. Next base: position 534,814 of record JAEOAD010002805.1, read on the forward strand.
TCTTCCCCCCACCTCTCTCTTTAAATGACATGATTTATCAGCTTCCTATTTGACAGCATGATTTTGTGCTTGTTCAGGAAAAACTCAATTGGTTTATCAGAAAGGTCATGGTACTGTGAGAGCAATGCAAAAGGCTCAGCGGCTTCTTGCCATTCTTTAACCAAGTTTCACAGCAGACAATGCAATAGATACCAGAGACAAATTGATTGCTGGCCTGATAAAATCCAATTTTCACATATTCATCACGAGCCTCTCATTCTGGCAGATGCAGCTGGGCATTCCAAATCTGCATTGTATGTGGGCGCACTGCTTGTGTTTACATTGTCTTCTTATTTATGTTATAACTTTCACCACTACTGATGTGCCTCACTTTGAAGTCACTGATTTATTTCTTTGAATTGGCTATCGTGACATGCAATAAAAATGTAAGACTGCACGATGTAAATAGCACTTAAATATATAAAATTCAATAGCCAAGGAAGAGTACACTCATAACTCTTAGCTGTGCTGAACAAGTTTGGGGAAGACAGTGATCATTAAGTACGTGATTAGATTCTTACAGATAGACTAAGATAATATTAACCCTCACAATTACAGAATGAACCTGAGCTAAATGATGTCCTTACTCTTTCCTCCTGTAGCTGGCCGGAGAGCACCAACTATACAGTCCAAGTGGGAGCAACAGCTCCCTGGAGGGAGTGACTTCATGATGTTGGAATGGCTGTCTGTCATCCAAAATAGCCCATATCCTCCAAAGCCCCATATCATTATTTAGTCCTCCTGTGCTTATAAGATAGATCTGGTTCCAAGACAATGTTTATTAATATGTAGGCATGGCAAAGGTAGGCCATTGTGGTGGTTTGAGTATGAAATGTCCCCCATAGCCTCACACTTAAGCCCCTAATGGTGGAGTCTTTGAGGGGGTGGACCCTTGCTGGAGGAGGCGTGTCATTGGGGATAGACCTTGGGATTTTTTTTAAAAAATTTGTTTTTGGAGAGAGACACAGAGAGAGACAGACAGAGAGAGAGGGAGAGGGAGACAGATAGAGATGGGCACGCCAGCAGTCTCTCAGCTGCTGTGAATGAAATCCAGATGTGTGTGCCCCCTTGTGGTCAAGTGCAGCATTGCGCCCCTGCATCACTTTGCATCTGGCTAAACATGGGACCTGGAGATTGGAACTGGGTTCTTAGGCTTAGCAGGCAGGCGCCTTAACCGCTAAGCCATCTCTCCAGCCCAGACCTTGGGATTTTATAGTCTAGCCCAGCTCGCTATTGCAGCAAGTTCTCTCTTGCTGCTTTCTCCTTGCTGCAGTAACAAGCTGTAGTGCCTGGCTATCTGCCAGTGCCATTCTTTCCCCACATGAAGAAACTTCCCCTTAATTGTAAGTCAGAAATAAACCTTTTCCTTCCATAAGCTGCTTTGGATTGAGTGTTTTGTCTCAGCAATGGTAAAGTAACTGCTACAGCTATAGATAGAGGATGTATATAAATGAAGCATTATCCTTGATGTCTCAGAGTGGATGGTTCAGAACTCAAGTAAATAGACACAAATACATTGTAAATCACCAACTGCTAAGTGCATGAGGAAAAGAAAGAGCAGAGAGAAAATCAAGTGAGTGTGTGTGTTGGGGTGGAGTGAGGTCTCCTTTAAATTGGCTGGCCAAAGGCAAGCACTGTGTGTGTGTGAGCTATCTCCTCAGAATTCCTCCCAGGAGCATGCTGCGTGGGTACTGACTATATGTTCTTTCCTAATGACAGATGTGTGGTGTAGGAACCCCTGGATACACATTCCCTAGTTCTTGCAATTCCTGGTGTGGTGATGGTTTGCATTTTGTGCTTGCCCTGTTACAGGCATTGTTCTGGGCTCTGGGTCTACAGAGGTGAGTGAGACAGACAAGATTCCTTGTTCTCACATGTCTTTCATTCTAACTGTGAGATGCTCTTCCCTAGGACATGGGAGAAAACTATGACTAGACACTGAAGTACTAAAACCACTTATAAAGAACACCATGGGATAAACAAATATACCCTTGGCCAACAATGCTTGACTGTAACCTGACTAGATGTTTAATTATATATATAAACAAGCAAGCTTTTAATCAGTGGGAACTGGTGACTTGGGGATGTGGAATGGGGCTGGGGAGCAGACAGATGGGGTGACTCCAGCCACCTTATCTCTCTAGACTGATACTTTATAGTCTAGCCCAGCTTGCTAGTGCCAGCAAGCCCACTCTTGCTGCTTCCTCCCTGCTGAAGTGACAAGATGCAACACTCCAGCTGTCTGTTCTGACATGCTTTCCTTGCCATGATGAAACATCCCCTCAAAAGGGTAAGCCAAATAAACTCTTTCCTTCTATAAACTGCTTTTGGTCAAGTGTTTGACCTCAAATGGACACTTGCCTATAAAGACAATGACCGAAGAGTATGTGATGTGGGCTTTCTGGTCACGTGCATAAGTCCCTGAATGTACCTATCAGGATTCTTTACTGGAGAGAGAGTACAGCCTGAGTCCTTTGCCTGCAAGGCTTGTGGCTGGGTCTGGATAGAGGAGATATGGTAACCCCCACACAGTAGCTCGAGTGCCCCCAGAAGACCACTGGCCTTGGCTGAGCTCTCTTTCCAATCAGCAATGTGAACCAATCAATAAATGTGAGGTATTTCACCAGCTATCCCTAGGAAGAAAATAATGATTTAAGATGTCAGGTAGGAAATGGATATCACAGGACTTACAAGAAACTATTTTCAGAAACTTGACTGATGTTCCCAAGAGCTTTCCAAATAGACAAGAAAATGTAGGACAATTGAACACTCAACTTTTGATCCTTTTATAAGGGCTGGTGGCCGTGCTATGAGTAGAAAGGCAAGTGAACACAACCAATGGGGTTCTTTTAATTAAATCAACAGGCATTTCTCATTTATGCCCACAAGCTGAAGTAGCGTATGAGATCAAAAAAGAAACATTCAGCAGTTCAATCCTGTCTCCTTTTCTTGTGAAATTGAAAAGAAACAAAATAAGCCATTTGAATTTGATGTGAGGGCAAACTAGGAATATTTATCACAGGCAGCTGCATAATAGTCACCCAAGATCAAAGGTGCTCTTTCCAAGTTCAGCAAAAATACACAAAGAGTTTTGATAAATATTGAATTATGTTTCAGGGCAGCAGCTCATACTAGTAATATAATCTTTAAAAATGTATTTCCTTCTTTGAAATTAAAGTCCATCACCAAATACATTTTAGAAATACACTGAATCGCTCACTGTCTCTGCCTAGGAGAGAGTTTTTGTTTCTTAACTTCAATTTTTCTTCTGAATGATAAGAAAAACTATTTGAACATTTTCAAAGAAATGCAGTTTTTTCCAAAAAAAACATGTTGTGGTTGTATCAAGCACATTTTAATCTACTATTGCCAGCTTATGACAGTGTTTAAAGACTGGATTAGATAATGAGAATGACTTTGAAAAGTATTTTATGATGTGTTGTGCAAAAGCAGGGTAGTTATACACCTAAAAATATTGAAGATCTTTCTAAACTTTACACATTAGGATCATTAAGACACGGTAAAAAAATATATATATATACCGATGTTGGAGAGATTGCTCAGTAGTTAATTTACTTTTTTGCAAGGTCTGATAGCCTGGCTTCAATTCCCCAGTACCCACCTCAGTTGGGTATGAATTGTATTGAAAGGGAATTTATTGGATTAGTTTACGGCAGTCCAACAACAGCAGTGTGCAGACCTGAGAATCAAGAAATGCGGAAGCTGCTCAGTCCACGATGCTAGATGTCTCAGCAGTCCCAGTCCGGCACTGAAGACCTGGAGGCGTCCTGAGGAGCTGCTGGTTTTCAGTCCACTCGGGTCTTCAGTCCACGCTGGAAGGCAGCACTGGCAGCCAGGTGGGAGGAGGGGATTTTTTTCCCAGAGCTTCCTTAGATCAAGCCCCCCTCCAAGAGGGGCTGCCCACTCCGGGGGAAGGGCTCACTCTGGGGGAAGGACTCCCTCCATCAGTGAATCCTTCCTAGAAGCAACCTCAGAGGAATGTCTGTGGATTCCTAAACAGATCAAGTCCACAACAAAACTTAACCAACAAGCCGAGCATGGTCGCGCACGCCTTTAATCCCAGCACTCAGGAGGCAGAAGTAGGAGGATTGTCAGGAGTTCAAGGCCACCCTGAGACCACATAGTGATTTCCAGGTCAGCCTGGACTACAGCAAGACCTTATCTTGAAAAACCAAACCAACCAAACAACAACAACAACAAAAACTAGGCTAGGGAGATGGTTTAGCCATTAAAATTAAGGTGCTTGCCTTCAAAGCCAAAGGACCCATCCTTGATTTCCCGGAACCCACATAAGCCAGATGCACAAGGTGGTGCATGTGTCTGGAGTTCATTTGCAGTGGCTGAATGCCCTGGTGCACCCATTCTCTCTCTCTTTCTATTTGCCTCTTTCTCTCCCTAAAATAAAATAACATAAAATAAAAAAACCGAAACTTAGCCATCACAACATACCATCTAAAGCCAGATAGATATGCATGTATCACCTTTGCAGTTGCAGAAGGCCCCGGTGTATCCATTCTTTCTTCTCTCTCTCTCATAAATACATAAGTCAATGAATAAATAAATAAGTACACTAATATGGGCAGGGAAGATGGCTCAGTGGTTAATAATGCTTGCTTGCAGAGCCTACCAGCCAGAGTTTGATCCTCCCCAGTACCCACAGAAAGCCAGAGGCAAGGAGGTACATGCCGAACTGAGGTCTCCTGATCCCTTCCTCTCACAAGGACTCTTCTCTCTGCTTGCTTGTTTCCTTCCTTTCTTTCTAACTACTTTTTTTTTTTAATTTTTAATTTTTATTTATTTATTTGAGACAGAGAGAGGGAGAGAGAGAAAGAGTGACAATGGGCGCGCCAGGGCCTCTGGCCACTGCAAACATGCATGTGCATCTGGCTTACGTGGGTCCTGGATAATTGAACCTGGGTCCTTAGGCTTTGCAGGCATGCACCTTAACCACTAAGCCATCTCTCCAGCCCTCTCTCTGTTTTTTTAATTTTTGCTTTTGAATAAACTTTGCTCTGCTTTATCTTTAAAATAAAAGTGGCCCAGGCACCTGTAATCCCAGTAACAATGGGAGGTGGAGCTAGGAGAATTCCTTGAGGGCCAGCCAGTGTAGCATGTGTTTACAGCAACAAGAGACCCTGTGTCAAAGAAGGCAGAGGAGCACAGACACGTAGAAGTTGTCCTCTGACCGCCAACATGTGCTATGACACACACGCCCTCACTCACACACAAGTAAATAAAGACAAGAAAATATCCATGGTTTTGGTTCTACCTCTTACAGCTTAGCTCCCTAGTTGACTATAATCTTCAGTCAAGACAAAGAACCGCCATCCTAAAAGAATTGTAACATTAAAAATTCTAAAATTCAAAATGCATTTATGTTGCCAAAGCCGAGTGTTTGATTTCAGGTTACTATACACATTTAAAATATCAATATGCCCCAAATACTGCATCAATAACCTATGATTTTTTTTATATTTGACAACCTTGACTTCGGTTCTATATTTTTACTGGAAACCTTCTTTGAGACTATGGGAACAGCTTAGAAACACAAGCCTTCGATTGGGCAAAGATGTTTCAGGTTCTCCTATCCTGGGGTCCTCAATCAGTTCTCCCAATGCTCCCAACTTGGAGAATTTGCCTTACGTTGCGACACCTTGTGTTCAAGCTTTACAGTTGTCATCAGCAGGATGGGCCGGCCAGAAACAAGGCTATGTCATCTTGCTTAGTCCAAAAGCTGACTGTCTTTGCTATTACTTTTAAATGCTCATTTTCATTTTTTAGAAACACATTTGTTCACACCTGCGTAGGTACTTTCATAGAAAAGGTGTTATTTCTTTTGTTTATCATGGCAAAGGATCCTGGACAGGTGAAGAGTTTTGTATGAATAGGAATAAATTTTATACATACACAGATTTATATGGTTGTGCATGTAATTATATAGATCCCTTTTTTTTTTGTTTGTTTTCGAGGTAGGGTCTCACTCTAGCTCAGGCTGACCTGGAATTCACTTTGTAGTCTCAAGGTAGCTTTGAACTCATGGTGATCCTCCTACTTCTGCCTCCCAAGTGCTGGGATTAAAGGCGTGTGCCACCACACCCGGCTAATTTTAATATTGTTAATATATATTTTACAATTTATTTATTTATGAGAAAGAGAGAGAATGGGCATACCAGGGCCTCTAGCCGAGTGGCAAACATACTCCAGATGAATGTGCCACCATGTACGTCTGGCTTACGTGGAGACTGGGGAATTGAACCTGGGTTCTTAGGCTTCACAGGGAAGTGCCTAAACCACTAAGCCATCTCTCTAACCCTAGATCCCATGACATTTGTGGGGGTTATGTAGATATTTATCTTGCAGTGCTAGTGCTATGGAAGAGGTCACCAGCGTTGTGGCCTAGCTCATGTGTTTGGGGCTGGTTTCAAAGGTTGTTGAACTTTATATGTATATATTTATTTATTTGAGAGAGAGAAAGACAGAGACGGGAGGAGGGAGAGAATGGGCACTCCAGGGATTCCAGCCACTGCAAATGAATTTCAGATGCATGTGCCACCTTGTGCATATGGCTTACGTGGGTCCTGGGGAATCTAACTGGGATCCTTTGGCTTCGCAGGCAAACACCTTAACTGCTAAGCCATCTCTCCAGCCCCTAACTTTTCCTTTCTAGGTCTGCTTAGTTCTCTTACATAGTAATTTATTTTGTATAGTTTCCTATTGCCTGAAGCTTACAAAGCTTGAAAAGCATGCTACTATAAGCAAATGAAGCATTCGGATATTTTAGTTTACTGTGGATTTGTTTCTGTGGTTTTCTGCTGCTCTTGCGCATGGTAATTTGTTTCCTTGTAGTGCATGGTCACTTCTGTGAGCTGCTTTCTGGTTTTTGTTTGGAAAATTATTCTCTTTGAGAATTCTTAAAGGCCTATAGCGAAGGCACCTGTCTGGCTAGTGAAGATACTCTTGTCAGCTCACAAACAATGCATGTTTTTCATTTTGATGACAGATGTGTGTCATGACACGTAGCATTCATTCTCTAACTTTTATATTTATTTCATTTCTCATAATCTTTTTAGGGAGGACAGGTTATTTTCCTAATTGAATCCTTGCTTCAATTTCTTTTTGAAATAATGGAAATACTTAAATAATTGACTTGGTTTTAAGTTCATCTTTGCCCTCATTCTGCTAGGTTTTTCATATTTGTTTCCCTCTCAGAATGTCTGTAATTATGCTTTTGATTTGTCTTTTTGTTTTGTTTCTTTGAGGTAGGGTTTCACTCTAGTCCAGGCTGACCTGGAATTCACTCTGTAGTCTCAGGGTGGCCTCGAACTCACGGTGATCCTCCTACCTCTGCCTCCGGAGGCTTGTGCCACCACACCCGGGTTTTTTTTTTTTTATTTCTTTGTCTTAAGACATGGGATAATTTCGTTCCCCATACTTCCAAATGATTGCTTCTCCCCCCTTGTTTAATCATTTTATGGTAATTTTCATTGTGTGTTATTATAGAATGTGGTCCATTTTGGACTTTTAGAATTTGATGGGGACTTAGTGGCCTTGTATGTGGTCAGCTTTAGCACGTGGTTTAAAGACCCTTACTAGAAGGAAGGGATCATGTCACTCATGATTTACATGAACAGAGGTGGACAGGTAGGGAGATGATAACCTTGTAATTTATCATCTTCTGTGTTGCCTTTTTGGCCTCATTTGTTTGTTGGGTCATAAATTGAAGTGTATAAGAATCTTTCTTAGGAGTAAATTAAAACGTATCTACATTCAAGGATATTAGCTCATGTTATGCTAGGATACTTAATGTTTTAATTAATGATACTTGGAAGAGCAAAGCACGCAGTTAATATTACAGTAGGAATTTCAGTCTCAGTTTTTTCTTCCCTTTAACCCTTTCACACTGAACACACATCAGCGGTCTTTCTGTGCTATGTCTTTTCAGTAAGAATCAAGATGGCTGTTTTATTTTTGCTTGTCACTTTTTCCCTACCGATCACTCTTTTTTTAAAAAGTAGCCAAGAACGCAACGTCTAAATAGACTTTGGAAAGTCTGTTTGTTGCTCTGCTCTCTCGTAAATCAAGTAATCATGGAGTAGGTTAGAATAAAAGCAAGGACAGTTTTTATTTGGGAAAAGAACAGATTTATAAAGCAGGAGACAGATTCAGTTCAAAAGCAAACAAGTGTTTCATCCAGGGGAAGGAAGTCTGGATTTTTAAAGGAAAAATTGGGGACAATGGAGGTGAAGTAAGTTGCTTTGAACAATGTATACAACAGTTTACACACGTTTGGAACCAAGTCAGCTTGGTGCTGAGTGGCTGCCTATGCATTAAGCTATGCATGATTGGTTGCTAGGAGGCTGTGCTAGGAAATAGTAAGTCTTTGCAGACAGGCAGTAAGTCAACCTCAGCCTCAGAACTGGAAACTCTTACAATCTATAGTTCTGAAAGCATTCTTTCCAGGAAGCATTCATCTGGAAGTTAAACGATTGAGGAACTTGTTGTGATGAGGCAAGCTGGTGCCTGTCAAATGTGATTTCTGTGCTCTCGTTCTCTCTCTCCTGACCCACCTGGAACTGTCTTAATTTTTATTCATCCTATCTCCATTCTTCTTTCTCTAATCATTGTGGTAAAATTTGTTTTGATGTAAGAGGAAAATGGTTTCTCATAGAGCATTTGAAACAGTTATCTGTAATATAAACAAGCAGGGAAGAAAAGGCACATATAATCCCAAAACTCCAAGATAGCCACCGTTAATTAAAAAGTTTTAGGGTTGGAGAGATGGCTTAGTGGTTAAGGTACTTGCCTGGGAAGCCTAAGGACCCAAGTTTGATTCCCCAGTACCAATGTAAGCCAGATGCTCAAGGGGGCGGATGTGCCTGGAGTTCATTTGCAGTGGCTAAATGCGCTGGCATGCCCATTCTCTCTCTTTTTCTCAAATAAATAATTAAATAAAATATTAAAAAAATAAGACAAGTTTTCAGGCTGGAGAGATGGCTTAGTGGTTAAGACGCTTGCCTGCAAAGCTTAAGGACCCAAGTTCAATTCCCCAATACCCACATAAGCCAGATGCACAAGGTTACACAGGCATCTGGAGTTTGTTTGCAGTGGCTAGAGGCCATGGTGTGCTCATTCTATTTGCCTCTCTCTCAAACAAATAAAATTTTAAAAATCTGGTTTTCTTCTAATATAATTTCTGTAATTACTTCCTAGAAGCACGGGCAGTTTTACATTCTGACTTTTCCACTGACAGGTGTATTTTCCATTATTGAAAGGCCTCTTGCCACTGTAAACTCCAGACACATATGCCACTTTGTGCATCTGGCTTTATGTGGGTACCTGAGAATTGAACCCAGGCTGTCATGCTTTGCAATCAAGTGCCTTTAACCACTGAGCAATCTCTCCTGCCTGTTTAACAATTTATGATGGTGTTGATTCTTCTGGACTAGGAAACAAATTTTGAAAATCGGTGTGTGCAAATATTTGCTTTGTTCATTTCTGGAAGGTAATGCTTACTCCTACCATGGTAGGTTTTATCTTTGATACTGCAGAGCGGAAATGTAACGTTTGTCCTGTTGAGGAAGGAATAATTCTAAAGCATTCTCTCAAATCTTTTAGTTTGCAGCTTTTGTTAAACAGTTGTACTTATGGTGGAATCTTACTGGAACACTCACCCATTTGACCCTGCAGTGACATCACTATACAGCTGGCCCCATTTTGTTTTTAAGTTACCTGCTGTCATTTAATTCATTTCCTTTGGTGTTTTCCTTCCTGTGGAAAGTCTCTGACATCTGTCCCACATACTTTATGAATACAAAGGCTCGTCTCTTCCCTCTTTATTTTTAATTTTCATGAGTCCGTTATTCTTCCCCTCTTTATAGTTGTGATCTTTTTACTTCCTACATTTTACTGTAATTCTTCATAGCTCCTCTTTTTAATCCTTAGCTTATACACTTTAATTACATTCTATTGACATATCTAAGACTGAACCTAAGGTCAAATGACAGCACATGGCTTTCTACCTCATTGGCACCATCGTGTGGTGAAATTGTGCACTGCACTGGAAAAATCTGCAGACAAGGTGCCGTTACAGTATGACTTCCGATAGAACGACATCGATATCCGAGAGGTCTTATTACAGTCACTGGGAGATCCCAAGTAGCCTTGTTACTTTAGTAGTAACAAAGAAAAGTGGGAGATAGCACACAGTGGTGGCTGTTACAACTCCATGCTCTGTCTTAACCTCCTTGCATTGTGGTTCCTATGTAAAGCAGGGACGCCAGCAGCATTCACAGGGGTGGTGACAGGAACAGCTAATGGTCAGATACAGTGAGAACACTGGTCATTGTGTACGCCAGCACTCAGATGTGGTAAGATGTTAACAAATCATCACATTTAGTTCCCTCTTTATAGTAAAACTCATATTAGGAAGTTTCACAAAATAAGATATCCCCTGAGATTTTAGAAAATTGTATCAAAATAGTATAACTACTTTCAGAACGATCAGAGATTAGGCCTAAGTGAGGTCAGGGGAAGAGACTGATTAAAGGAACCATGGAGGGAAGGCTAATCAAAATCTAAGAGGATATAAATAAGTCATCTGGAAACCTACTTTTCCGGACAATGGAACACTCAGAAGCCATAGACTGTTACTAGAAAATTTTCAGTGCCAGGGATAGGATACCTTCCAGTGAGTTGTTGGCCAGGGAGGTCACAGATAGCCCTAAAACATTATAGGCCATTGCTGAGGCTCTTGGTTTCCCACCAGGAATAGATGGTAAGACCCCGTTGCTGAAGACTCCACTTACTTGGGTGGCAAGTTCACTGAGAAATCCTGCTGGAGCTGAGCTGAAAGCCTCCTCCATGAAGACCAGCTAACAAAGTTGGAAAAAGCCACACTGCATGCAGATCAATGGGAGAGAGAAAACACCAGTGAAGGTACTCAGCAGTGGACACTGCAAGCTTTAAATTTGGCCAGCCAGGCCAAATGAGCCAATGGGTGCAATAGTGGCATGTCTGTTATGGGGGAAACCAACTGCTCTCTATTTGGACTGGAGGCCCGTTCCATGGGAGGGAATACATCCCTGATACTGAAAACGTACCACAGGGGTAGTCATGAGCCCTAAAGGTGTAATGTCTGCTGGAGTCTTGCTAAATGTATATACTGTGCTCACCAAACTGCCCAGTAAGCACTTCTCTTAATGTCCACACCCATATAATGCTACTCTCACTTTTGGTTAGAGAAGCTTCTCTTTTCAGATGGTGGCCACCTTGGGATGAATCAGAAGGCACCATGGTGCTGAGAAGAAGGGACAGAGGAGTGCTCAGCACTGAAACGTTTCAAACCTACCTTCCAAGGCTCAGGGTCCATTGCAGAAGAGGGGGCAGAAAGAATGTAAGAGCCAAGGGAAGAGTAGGACTCCTTACAACGTGCTCCTCCAGACACAAAATGGCCTGGATATCCATGACCTCACAGTGCCTGACACTACCTACATAAGACCATCATAATAGGAGGAAAAGATCATGACATCAGAATAAAAGAGACTGATTGAGAGGGGGAGGGGATATGATGGAGAGTGAAGTTTCAAAGGGGAAAGTGGGGGGAGGGAGGGAAATAACATGGGATATTGTCTACAATTAAAGAAGTTGTCAATAAAAATAAAAATAACTAATAAAATGCTGCAGAAAAACTTTAAACAGTTCAATTAAAGTGCTTTTTTTTTTTTTAAAAAAAGGGAATTAAACATGGAAAGACCTTCTGAATTTTACTTACAAAGTGAAATTTGAAAATGTTGTTAAATCAAGCAGAATTGAACAATTACAGAGGGGAATAGTTTAAAACTTTTTCAAGGGCCAAAATGTGTTTTGATATTAAAGATAATTTATAATCCCAAATCTTCTCAAGTCATTAAAAAAGTATTAACTTTTATAAATCCTTGGAAGAGGTACACTTAGCACAAATCCGAAGGTTTGAAGTGTTTCTATTAAAATTAATTACTGATGGGAATAATAGAATGAACATTTAAAAGTGGAGAAGCACAGGCGCTATCTTCCTCCCATGAAATTGTGCATTTTCAACAGGAGTCGTCTTGCCAGAACCCCAATTTTAGCTTCCAAATGGCAGTGTCCCCAGAGTTAGCATTGTCCAACGGATCTGTCATGCTATCATGTACATATAGTTTACATTATCTTTGTACTTACTAAATTTATCAAGTTATCTAGAGACAGATTTTGTTTTGGAAACTAGAGCCAACATCTGCATCTGGCTTGTTTAAGTCCTGGGGAATCAAACCTGGGTCCTTTGGCTTTGCAGGCAAGCGCCCTAACCACTAAGCCATCTCTCCAGCCCTTCTGGCCACCATCTTGTTTCTTAATTTTCCCGGCAGTATTTTCAGTCTTGAGAGAGGGAAAGCCAGGAAAGGGAAGAGTTTCACGACTTCGATGTGCTGTAACTCTGCTTCAGGTACAACATTCAAGGGTAGAGAAAGCTGTGGTTGCGCCCAGTGTGCTACAGGCTCACAGCGGTGCCAGGTTGGTGCAACTAGTTAGAATGAGGCACTAATATTTCCACACTTATTTTCCACATGGTGTGCTGAGAAGAAATGTCTCCAGTGTCAGTCTGAACTTCTTGAGATGAACAATCTGGAAAAACCCATGCCGTTGATTACTGAGATCCAGTGACTCCAGGGGACTTGCTACCATTGACTTCTCAATGCTATGCTCAGAAAGCACATTTTATACAAACAAATTGTTACACATTAATTCAGATTATCACCCAAAATTGTCTTTCTTGGTTTACACTTGGTGTACATGAATGTGGCCTATTTCTCCATTGACTTAATCTTTTTATTCCAGCAGTATTCTGTAGCATCTTTCATTAAATGTATTGTTATAGGGCCGGGCATGGTGGGGCATGCCTTTCATCCCAGCACTCAGGAGGCAGAGGTAGAAGGATAGCTCTGAGTTCAGGGCACCCTGAGACTACAGTGGCCTGAAGCCCTGACATGCTTATTCTCTCTCTCTCCCTAATAAATAAAAATATTAAAAAAGAAAAAACATCACAAACCAGAACCACTTATAACATATATGCAAAATCCTGGTGCAAAACACCAACAAATTGTACAGCAAAGTAAAAAGAAAATAATAAAATAGGCCAAGAACAGTATTAAGTACAAAATAAAATTTAGGTGAATAAGTATATTCTCCCAACTAGGTGATAACTTGACCCAAATTTCCACAATGCAGCAAGAACAGTCTTTTTCCTCTTCATGTTAAGAAAAGCCAGCCTGCAACACCTGAAACACTGAAGAGGAAATTCACAATGATTTTCCTGTTGAATATTGATTTGCTGCCACCTGCTGGGAGGCAGAGCTGGGTTCCCAGCATCCTTGAAAGGTGTGATGACCTTAGAATTTGTAAAGCTGTGTCTGTTCCTTAAAAATGAACATGTGCTAGGCGGGTACCTTTAAGCCCTCCCCCCCCGCCATTAACAATTTTAGAACTAACTGCATGTAAGATGTGACCTGAATATAAAATGAATATTCTTTTCCGTCCCACAGAAACTAGGTGGCATATTTGCATTTCTCATGAAGTGACTTACAATGTAGTTCCTCCACGAGGTGAGCTGAGTAAGTACTGAACAAGAATTTGTCTAAAGGCGAGAAGAGGTCATCTACCACTTGACTTGGGCTAATGAGAGAAAGGGAAGTGTTGAACAACACAGTGTGAACAAATAGTGATGGTCCCAGGCAAAGTGCCCCCTCTCCCAAAAGCTCATTCCTGGTGGCCAGAGGATGGGGCCATGAGCCCAGAATAGAGCAAGACCATGGAGGAGTGGCATTTAGTGGAAATGGATTGGACTGAAGTAGGACTGGTGACTCCTTTAACTGCTGAGCCATCTCTCCAGCCCCAGTGACTCATTTTTTCCCTATGGACAAGGCTGTGACCACCACTGTCTTGTGTGTTCTGAGAGTGGAGAATTCATTTCCTATTGCACAGGTACACATGAAAAAGTTTTGTCACAGCATAGATTATATTCTAAGCCTGACCAAAAACTAATTTAGGAATTTTAGATGATTTACTCAGGGACTTCTGAGATTTAGAAATGTTTTGAAATTTGGGGGTCTCTTCAAAGGGAGTGAATGGTTTTTTTTATGAGACCAACATGAATGTTTGGGGGCTGGAGGGTGGCGATCACCCTCCAGTGATCACCAGACTGAGGACCTTGACATGGGAGATGATTATCCTGGGTGTTGTAGGCAGCTTCATGTTGCTGGGATGAAATCCAAACCAGACACAGTTTATAGGAGGAAGGGGTTTATTTCAGCATATAGATCCAGGGGAAATTCCATCCATGGCAGGAGCAGCTGGTGCCCATACATCCAAGCACAGAGAAAACTGCGGCAAGCAAGACACCACCAGCCCCCCATGCACTCCCCCAACACCTGCAAAAAAAAGCAGCAAGCAACAGGCACCCCAAGATCCACCCCCACTCCCCAGTGATAGTTCCTCCAGCCAGGAGGATGGAGACCCAAGTTACAAGCTTTAATAGAACACATGAGGCTATGGGGACACACATTCAAAACTACCACACTGGTCTATCTACTGGGCCCAAGTTCATCCCACCAATCCTGAGGTTTCGGCCTCTGAAGACACAGGAAGAGGGCCACAAACCAAGGAGTGTGAGAAGCTTCTAGAAGCTCACAAAGGCAAAGAAAGAAACATGCTTTACTACTATATACAGCATCCAGAAAGGAATGAAATCTGTTGGTATGCTGATTTCATCCCAATGAGTCTTGTGCTGGACTTTGACCTACAGAACTGTAAAATAACAAATTTATGTTCATTTAATCTACTAAGTTTGTGACAATTTTTAGGCTAGTAATAGAAAGAACATACATTAATAGAATAGCACCAGTTACTATGTAAGAGCTTCTTCTATGATAATTCACTTGAGAAAGGAGGCTAAGACATATGAAAATAGAATGCATCAACTGACCCCTGGCTACCCAGCTGACCTCATCTCCTACCACTCTTGCTCATAGCATCTAGTCTCACCTCCTTGTTTTGTCCTTTACACATGCTACAGAGGACTGGAGAGAGAGCTCAGTGGGTAAAGGCACTTGCTTGAAAAGTCTGCAGGTCAATTAAATTCCCCAATATCCATGTAAAGCCAGATGCATAAAATGGCTCATTAATCTAGAGTGTGTTTGCAGCAACAAGAAGCCCTAGTACACCTATATTCTTATCTGTCTGTCTCTCTCTGCTTGCAAATAAATATATAGTTTTTTTTTTTTGTCATTTTTTCAAGATAGGGTCTCACTGTAGCCCAGGCTGACCTGGAATTCACTATGTAGTCTCAGGGTGGCCTTGAACTTATGATGGTCCTCCTATCTCTGCCTCCCAAGTGCTGGGATTAAAGGCGTGCGCCACCATGCCCGGCTTATATGTATAATTTTAAAAACACACTATAGGTGTAAGTGGGTTATATGCAAATACTATGTGATTTTATATAAGGGACTTGAGTTTGTCCAAGTGATCATGGAACATTGTATTGTGCCGGAAACATAGTAGCTACTCAAATATATTGAAATTAATGAGCATTTGAAGTTATAACTGACAGATGGTAACTCATTGATCTTATCCTAACCCTACACACCTAACAGTGAGCTGTGACTATCAAATGATACATTAACATCACAATGGTTGGGCTTTAGGTGATGGATGTGACATCATGTCTGTAAAAATAAGTCATGAGCTAGAGATGGCTTATAGGTTAAGGTGCTTGCCTGTAATGCCTAATGACCCATGTAAAGCCAGATGCACAAAGTGGTGCCTGCATCTGGAGTTCGTTTGCAGTGGCTAGAG
Organism: Orientallactaga sibirica; assembly: GCA_036365145.1. Taxonomy (NCBI): domain Eukaryota; kingdom Metazoa; phylum Chordata; class Mammalia; order Rodentia; family Dipodidae; genus Orientallactaga; species Orientallactaga sibirica. Next base: position 550,738 of record JAEOAD010002805.1, read on the forward strand.
GCCCTGATATACCCCCATTCTCTCTCTTGCAAATAAATAAATAAATAAATAAATAAATAAATAAACAAACAAATAAATAAAATTTAAGAAAAAAAGAATGAAGTCATTTCTCAAGTGCCTCCACAGTTTTAAAGACATGGAACAGCATTTCTTAGGGCCAGATTATTAGGAAACTACTAGATAAATGATTTTGTATTTTCTTTTGTGAACATGGTTTTAACAAACTTCCTCATTTCCTAATACCAAGCGATCTTTCATAAATTTAAACTTGATCAAAGAAGAAGAGGTAAAGATTTTGCAGACAGATGATCAAGGTTAAAACATCAAAGTCAACTGTGCCACTTCCTATCCTGCCTTAGCTAGTCCTCAGTAGCTGGTATTCAAAATCAAGTCTGTTCTATTGTCTTCCCACTAATCTTTTGCTTCCAGCTCTCCATGACTGACTCTTTGATGGACAATTCCCTTTGGGATCAAAGTGGTATCTTTTAGTCCAAATAATAATAAAAATAAAGGTAGGATGGAAGACCAATTCGTCTTTAATTGTTCTATAGTCAATATGAATCAAGCAACCTATATCAAATAGCTAAGGCCAAACCCCTCCCCAAATGTATGCAAGTATGCAAATCACAGGCGAGGACTGAGGTCTGCATTCCGGACACTTCCATCTCCAATTAGGACTATTTCTACATGTTCCAATTTGCTTCTGGATGCAAATTAGACCACCTTATGGTAGTTGTCTTATCACCGATTTTATCACCTAAGAGGTGTTTTTCTTTCTTTTTAAAAAATATTTTGTTTTTATTTATTTATTTGAGAGAGAGAGAGAGAGATACAGAAATAGGTAGGTAGAGAGAGAGAGAGAGAGAATGGGCGCACCAGGGCTTCCAGTCATTGCAAATGAACTCCAGATGCATGCACCATCTTGTGCATCTGGCTTATGTGGGTCCTTTGGCTTTGCAGGCAAGAGCCTTCACCGCTAAGCCATCTCTCCAGCCCGTGTTGTTCTTTTTAGATTCGTTACCGTTCCGCCCCGCGGCGAGGCAGCAACTAGTGCGCACGGTGTGGCGCGCATCTTTCCTGGGAGAGCCTTTCGGCCCTCGGATGACTTCCGGGAGCATCACGGAGGCTGACAGCCCGGCTTCTGGAGTTAGGGCATGTTGTGAACTACTCATCCGTGTGGGTGGATCACAAGAAGACACTGGGTCCCTCCACCCGTTCACACCACGCACGGCCTACATGCGCTTATTGCAACAGGTAGCGAACGGCCCAGGCTGAGTCTCTCCGTCCCGGCGGTCGAGCACCCCGCATCGGAAGCTTCCAGAAGCGTCCCTGGAGGACCACGACCGCAGCGGAGACGGAGACTTCCCTCCTGCGAGAAACCCCAGCTTTCTCAAAACCGTCGTCCCCCTAAAAAACAAAACAAAACAACCCCCCACCCCCAGGCGCGCTCTCCCACTCACCACAACACTCCGCCCAGGGCCGCCCCGTTGCGCCTGCGCGCCGGCAGCCGGAAGGGGCGGGTCCCCGTAGCCGGAAGGGGCGTGGCGACGCGGCGCGGCCCGGGGTGGGTGAGTGCGAGGCGCGCTGCGCAGTGCGCGCGGCGGCGTCGGGGCGTCGGGGTTAGCGCGGCGTGCGGCAGGCGGCCCCGGGGTCAGCGCGGAGGTCGGGGGCGCCCCCTGGAGGAGCGTGGGGGCGCGGGAGCTGGAGGAGGTGCATGAATGTGGCTGTGTGTGCTGGAGGGGGGAGGCGAGGTGGGGACGTGTGTGCGCGCGCGCAGACGACGGCGGACTCGAAGGGAAACTTGACTGCGTGCGCAGCGGGAGAAAGGCGTTGTCACCGCGGTGTTTACGTGTCCCTTCCTCGTGGGCCGGGCTGTGGACGCACCTTCGCGCCCTGGGAAGGTAGTTTGGGGCTAGGCGGGTGGTTAACCCCACGCCAGGCCTGGGGAAAAGATCAGTAGTCCCACCCAGGAGTGAAATGAAAGCAAAATAACATAAAAGAGATCTTGTAGCCTTTTAATTTAAGCACATGCTCTCATGCATAGATTTTGTAAGACTAGTAAAACTTTCAGGCTGGTAATCAAGAAAACAAGCTCTCCAGAACGTAAACATTTTGGGATCCAACAATGCCCACCTTTTGTGTAGTAAACACATTCAGGGAAATCTTGTTTTCAAAATAGAGTGGTTTTTATCCTACTAAGAGAAACAAAACAAACTTGGAAAGGAAGTTACATAACCACAAGGCATTTTAAAAAAAGGAATTTGAAGATGTCTAAAGAATGCAATTGACGGCTGGTGAGATGGCTCAGCAGTTAAGGTGCTTGCATTCAGATCCCAACGACCTGGGTTCAACTCCCCAAATGCATCAAGTGGCACATGCATCTGGAGTTCGTTTGCAGTTGCTAGAGGCCCTGTCGTGCCCATTCTCTTTCTCTGTGTTTATATCTCTCTGCTTGCAAATAAATAGAACAACAACAACAAAAAGAATGTAACTGAAAAATCTGGTAGGTGCTTGAAACTTACCACTCAGCCGAGGGTTGTCATTTGGGAACGTAGGTCTGTCTTACAAAGATCTGCTTTTCTTCTCCATAGGACAAGAGCCTGTATTATGCCATTTTAAAAAATTGATTGTTAATGTCATTGGCAAGCAGCTGAGCTAATATGCACTCTCTGTGGGCCAGGAACAACTAGTTTGTGATCTGTGCATTTAAATTAGTATCCAGAGACAACTGGAATCAGAGAATGGAAAATGTCTTAAACTGAGATCAACAGGAAAGGATTTAAGAAAACTAAATTGTCAGTAGGGTAGGGGAAGTATCATTGAGAAGGAAAGGTATCCACAGTGAGTAAAATTTTAGTTTGGGAAAGTAAATGGCAAATTTGGAAGACAGTGAGTAACCCTCATAGAGGTTTTAGGTGGAGGGGGAGTAAGAGCACGTGAGTGCAGGGTGAAGACAATTGGACTTTGTCCCTAAGACAGCAGTTGTCAAACTGGAGGTTTTTTAAAAAACACATGCTGATGACTCCTACTTCCTCACTCTTTGATCCAGAAGCCTGAGAACTCCCTTATCTGTTTTCAGGCACTGCTGGTCTGTTTGGAGAACTAGTGTCCTAGGACGTGGGGACCTAGGGAGGAATTTGAGGAGAGTAAGGAGACCACTCAAGATGAGTCTTGCTGTGAAGTCCAAGAGGAGAACTGGGAAAGGAGGTGGAAAGGGATAGAAATGTTTTTTAATCAACACCTGCTCAGTGGAAGTCTTGAGCAAGTGTATCCACACTCACTCATACTCTTTTTTTTATTTTCTTTTTTGTTTTTAAATTTTATTTATTTATTTGCCAGCACAGAGAGAGAGAGAGAGAGGGGAGGAGAGGCAGAGAATTGGCACACCAGAGCCTCCAGCCACTGCAAACGAACTCCAGATGCATGTGCCCTTTGTGCATCTGGCTTACGTGGGTCCTGGAGAATTGAACCGGGATCCTTTGGCTTCGCAGGCAAATGCCTTAACTACTAAGCCATTTCTCCAGCCCCTCATTTATACTCTTATCAGCATATGTAGGTCTATTTTCATTTTGCACAGGAAGAGCTGAGTGTGTAAGAGATTGCACAGGTCTCAGAGCTCTCTGAGACCATGTAGATTTGAACTGGCAAAGAGAATGAATTAAAACATTTAATAGTGATGGAATTGAGAAAAATAAGAGGCGTCTGCGGAATGTTGACCTAAAAGTAGAATTTGGAAATGTCTTATAGGAAACACCATGAAAGGGAAAGTGGCCAGGGAACTTTGCAGAGGCCCTCTGTGAATTCAGTGTGTGTACCGTATTGCTTTCACATAACAGGAACTTAAACCCAGTTGAATAGTTGCTTGTTTAAGAAAGTCATTCTATTCTATAAAAGTATTATGTTGCTGACATTATTTGAAAAGGAGAAAGTCGTCCCTTCTGTAGGAGTGGTGGGAGATGGTAGACATTAATGGCATCGGACAGCTTAACTTCTAGTTGAGAAATAGAGACATATGGAATAACACTGCATCACCGATGCATTGTGCTGGATCAAACACTGACCTAATGTATTGATTTTGACAATCCTCTGTGCTTTCTCTGGCCAAGATAGTTATTGAAATTACAATTTCATTGGATCAGTTCCAAGACAAATATTCCAAGTCACACTGGCTGCTGCTGAGCAGTTTGGGAGAGGAAAAATATCTATATGTTGAAATCAGACTTCACAGAGAAAACTCTTAGGACAAATAGATATTTACTCTAAAGTCTAAAACGGTGCACATTTTCTGCATAACAATCAGCCGAGGAGTGGTCATTGTAATAGTGCTGTGGATCCCTGCAAACTCATTGGACTTTGTCCCAGTCTGTTCTTGTCAAAGCAGAGGACTGTGGATACAAAGGAAAGTCAGAGTCTATGGGAGACTGCTATTGTACAGGTGACCGTGGGGCAGTGTGATGAGCACTGTTAGAAGGGAACGTGGTCAGTACATGATGGTAAGAGATGGGAGTGAACAGAATAAGGATGGCAGCCCGTGGAGATTGAGCAACAAGACACTTGAGTCGGGTAGAGGAGGAATTTACGAGATGCTGAGGAAGAGGTTATTCCAGTCAGAAAAAACATCTTGAGTGACAGCCACAATGTCTGAAAGAGTATAGCCTTTTCTGGGATCTATGTGCAGATCAGAATGTGGTAAAAGTTGAGGAGGGTAACAAAGTAAGCCGGAGAGGTGGAAACAAGAACTTATAGAGAGCATGAGATACTCATGAGATGACTGGCTTAGCTGTAAGCTTCACAATACCAGGAGCCACGCCTGTCCTAACAGGTCAGTGTATTCCACGTTCTAGCACAGTACCCAGTGTGTAATAGGATCTCAGTAAATACTGAATGTATGAATGTGTCATTCACAGAAAAACTGTCCCTTTCCTTTCCTTTCCTTTCCTTTCCTTTCCTTTCCTTTCCTTTCCTTTCCTTTCCTTTCCTTTCCTTTCCTTTCCTTTCCTTCTTTTCATTTTTAGTTCTTCAGGTAGGGCAAAGCGAGCCATTTAGGAATTTTAAGCAGAGGAGTCACATGATCATGAGGACAAGTGATAGTGTGGAAACTGACTATGTTCAGAGAGGTAGCTACAGTCGATTGGATCTTCCAAACTGAAGATCATACATATTAAAATCTGCATTAAAGGTAGCAAAGACAGTATTGGAATGTTACCGTATATAACAGGGTAAGTGGTGTTTGATAAAAACTAAGTTTCAGTTGTATGCATGTGTGGTGATGTAAACATATTCCTTCCCATGGAATCCAGAGCTTGAAATCCACTGTAGTGGAGAAATGGGGAGTATAGGTGGAGAAGAAATGAATATGAATGATGTTTTTGAGGAAAACAAATGTGAATCTTAAAATGCTTCTAAGCATGTGAACCTGGCAGGAGGTGTGCCAGCTTCCTGTTACTGTAACCATTATATTAGATGATAACTTTAAAAATGCAGGCTTATGTTGGGTGTGGTGGCGCATGCCTTTAATCCCAGCACTTGGGAGGCAGAGGTAGGAGGATCACTGAGTTCAAGGCCACTCTGAGATACAGAGTGAATTCCAGGTCAGCCTGGTATAGAGCTAGACCTTACCTCACAAAACAAAACAAAACAAAAAAACAAAACAAAACAAAACAAAACAAAACAAAAAGATTGCAAGCTTATTTTGGCTTACAGTTTTGGAGATTTCAGTCCATGACCAATTCTCCCAGGTGCTTTGGCCCTGTGGTGGCACATTGTGTCATAATGGGAGCATGTCGCACAGGAGCTGCTTACTACATGGAGGCCAGGAATGAAAGAAAGGGCTGGAATTTCAACATCCCTTTCTAAAGCAGGCCTCAAGTAACTTAAACTTCCACTAGTTCCCACTCCCTAAAGGCTGTTCCTACCACCTCCCAGTAGCACCATGGGCTGGGAACCCAGCCTTCAACACATGTTCCTTTGGCCACACCTAAGCCCCAAACCATAACAGAAAGCCATGACTTAACCTATTTCAGTGTTTTTGTCTACTTGATATTTTTCATTATTTATTTACTAATAAATTAACATTGAAGTTTATTAGGCATTGAAGTACTTGGAGGTAACTTAATGTTGTGAATGCTGCAGAATTTTGTGTTTTGGTAGTGCTTAGCTTACGAATCATGGGATGACAGCATACTGTCAGGAATCATGAAAATTAATTGAAACAATTTGATATGGTTATTGTCCAAGTTTTTTGGTTTCTTTCCTTAGGAAAACAAGAAAAGAAACATAGTTATATGAGCAGATACAAAGCCCTTCTCTTGACCTAATATGATTTTTGCTACTAAAATGACAATAAAATTACAGCCTTATTTTTGTATCTGCCAGTGACATATATATTAAGGTAGAAAGTCACTCATCAAGCAAAGTCATGCTTTACTTTTAAGAAGTTTATTAGTGCCTTTAAAATCAGCTCAGTTGAACAAAATACTGGGGTTAAGTAAGTTATGAATTTATCAGGTGTGAATTTCTACAAAGTGGAAAACATTTTAAAATGTTTACAGTTTGGTCTGTTCTGACACCTGCCGCATTATTGGCAATTCATACTGATTCAGTTTATATAGGAAATGTAAACTGCTTTCTAATTTTGACAAAAGGAAATAAAACAAAAAGATAAGCAGCTAGCCATAATCATGCTACTTTTGAAAACTATTTTGTATTTTTGTTAAGGTAGCACCAGACAGATCTGTGGGTATGAAATCCGCCTTTTCTCCCAAGTCCTTTCACTAATTGTGAGGCTTTGGCCAATCTACCTGAATGTTGCTGAGCCACCTTACCTATAAAATAGAATCCCCTACATTGTAGGATGGTCACATGGATTAGCTAGGAAAATGCATACACAATACTTCATGCATAATAAACACGTGGTAAGACAGCTATTGGTGTCTACCATTCACATGGTCCGGAGAGGAGGGGATGCAAAAAAAATAGCCTTCAGGAAGACTTGTTTTTGTTGTTGTTGTTGTTGTTGTTTGTTTTTTTTTGTTTGTTTGTTTTTCAAGGTAGGGTCTCACTCTGGCCCAGGCTGACCTGGAATTAACTATGCAATCTCAGGGTGGCCTTGAACTCACAGGGATCCTCCTACCTCTGCCTCCCGAGTGCTGGGATTAAAGGCGTGTGCCACCAAGACCGGCTCAGGAAGGCTTTTGAAGGTGTGGAAACAGAATTAAAAAATGTGGATAGCTTTTTTACTTGGTAGGGGTGAGGAGAAGTAAAATGGTGGTTTTTTTTTTTTCCTGGTACTTTTTACTTAAAGGCCTCTTAAGATTTTTCTTGCCTAAGAAATAAACCTTAAAGTTTGTCAGATTTTCTGAGAACAGTTGCAATTACATTGTAAGCAATCACTATTTTCTTTTAGTTTTATTTATTTATTTAAGAGAGGGGCGGGGAGGGAGAGGATGGGCATGCCAAGGCCTTCAGCCGCTGCAAATGAACTCCAGATATATGTGCCACTTTGTGCCTTTGGCTTATGTGTGTCCTGGGGAATAGAACCTGGGTCCTTTGGCTTTGTAAGCAAGTGCCTTAACTGCTAAGCCATCTCTCCTGCCTAGCAACCACTATTTTATAAGTTAGAGAAATTGAACTACTTTTATTAATCTCATTTAGAGAATTAAGTTTTTGCTACCAGGTGTGGATCCTTATGAACTTGACTTTTTATTTTGGAAAATTGCTTAGCTGTCAAAGATGCCTTGATTCCAAACAAGGAACTTACAAGGCAGAGTGTTAGGAAAGGTCACACAGGTTAGTGGTGTTACCCAGACTTCTTACTGTGTATCTGTCAATTCAGAACAGATAGCCTTTCCATTCATGAACCTGAAACAGAAGTATTGACAGGTTGCCATGTGGTGGGCACTGTTCTAGATTCTAAAGAAATAAGGATATTGTCCTTTTTTTTTTTTTTTTTTTTTTTTGAGGCAAGCCCAACAGACTGCCTTATTTTATTTTATTTTTTTGGTTTTTCAAGGTAGGGTTTCACTCTAGTTCAGGCTGACCTGGAATTTACTATGTAGTCTCAGGGTGGCCTCGAACTCATGGCAATCCTCCTACCTCTGCCTCCTGAGTGCTGGGATTAAAGGCATGTGCCACCACGCCTGGCTAGACTGCCTTATTTTTTAATGCGAGAGTGGGTGAGAGATAGAGATACAGAGAGAGAATTGGCATACCAAAGCCTCGAGCCACTGCAATTGAATTCCAGATGCATGTGCTCTCTTGTATACATGTGCAACCTTGAGCACTTGTGTCACTGTGCATCTGGCTTATGTGGGACCTGGAGGGTCGAACATGAGTCCTTAGGTTTCACAGGCAAGCACCTTAACCACTAAGCCATCTCTCCAGTATGGATATTGTCTTTTAACGGGAAGATTATCAGCTCACCTGAGTGATGAAAACTGATGGGGTGAGGACGGTTAACAGATGCATTCAGAACAGGATGACAAATGTCAATGCGATCAAAAGTGGGGAGCATTGACTAGAACTTAACTGCCTGGAAAAAGTGGAGAAAGTGTGTCTCAGGATGTGTTTGAATTGAAGAGGCATTTTTCAAGCCACCCCCCCAAAAGCTGTCAGGACTCATTCTAGACTCAAGTTTTATGATAAAATGTATGAACTTTTTAAAAATTTGCTGTGCGTAGAACACATGAGCAGCCTGTGGAGAGCACATATGTTCAGAATGCTCCTGCACTTCTAATCCTCACAAGATTTTGCTAAAAGTCTCTGGTGACGTGGTGTTGCGAAAACATGATAATCATTTTTTTTTCACCTTGCTGGCAATTCTTTTTTCCTAGGCTTTTTTTTTTTAGAATGAATCCCAACATTTAATATTTATTTATTTTATTTATTTGGGAGAGAAAGGGGGAGAGAGAGAGAGAGAGAGAGAGAAGGAGTGAGAGAGAGGGAGGATGGGCGTACCAGGGCCTTCAGCCACTGCAGATGGACTCCAGACGCATGCACCACCTTGTGCATCTGCCTTATGTGAGACCTGGGAAATTGAACCTGGGTCCTTTGGCTTTGCAGGCAAGGTGCGTTAACTGCAAAGCTGTCTGTCCAGCCCCTTTTCCTAAGCTTTTAAGAAGATATGCTAATTGTCTGATTTAGAAACTGACAGGTTCACATACTGAATGTGACACTAATGGTTACGATAAACAGTTTCAACTCACCAAGTTGACTCTGTTAGGAAGGCATCTGAATGAAGAGTGAAGCAGGTCACAGATTATGGCAAAGATAGTGAAATCATGAGTAGCTGTTAGACATTTCTCATTAAAAATTCTGAATTTTGCTGGGCATGGTGGCACACACTTTTAATCCCAACACTCAGGAGGCAGAGGTATGATCGCCGTGAGTTCAAGGCCACCCTGAGACTACAGAATGAATTCCAGGTCAGCCTGGGCCAGAGTGAGACCCTACCTTGAAAAAAAAAAAAAAAAAAAAAAAAAATCTGAGTTTTATCTTAAATATTTTTTGGTTGATACAGCAACTGTGTTAGTTTTCTATTATTGTTGTAGCAAATTACCACAAACATAGTACTTGAAAGCAACACTAAGTTATCACCTGATGGTTTGGTTGGTCATGGCTTATGTGGGTCAGGGGCTAAGGTCAAGGGGCACTAAGTTCCATCCTAGAGCGTCTAGGAGAATCAGCGTCCTCACTCTGCAGCTTCCACAGGCTGCCTTTTTCCTAGGCTCTTGGCCCTCTCACTCCATCCTCAAAGCAGTCGAGGGCAGGCGGAATCTTCATCGACACACTTGTCAGCTCCTCACTTGTCTTCCTCTCGCTGTTCTTTTTTTTTTTAATTTTGTTTTTATTAATTCTGGACATACTTAGTATGGAAACAACACATATTGGTACCATTCTCTCCCTCATCCCTGCCCCTTTTCTGAAAGGACCCTCCTTGTGGGAGATACAGGTCATCCATGTGGGGATTGTGGGTCAAGCATTATGGGAACAGCAGTCAGTTATGGGGAGAGGCAATGCCTCTGGCCATGATGTCCAAAATTGTGACTCTTAACAGCCTTTCTGCCCCCTCTTCTACAAAATTCCAAGCCGTGGTGGGTGAGTTTTAGGTCTACTTCAGTGATGGGCTCTTAGGAGCCTCTGGATCTCTGCTTTGGTAGGTGCTGAGTGTCCTCAGTGTCTGTGTCCTTCACCCTTATGCTGATGTCAGGTTCACCGAGAAAGCAGCACTCTTGCTCATCTCCCCAGTTCCTCTGTGGTTTCAGCTGGGGTCAGGCTGAAGTGTGCTGCGTTGTTGATCTCCTCAGGTCCTGCTCCCATCTGAAAAAGAGAAGCAGATTCTCCAATGGAGAGAGAAGTCAGCACAGGTTAAATGAGATAAGCATTATTAATCTCCTCTCTCTGTCCTTACACCTCATCCCCCATTCCCTCCTTGGGAATTCTGCATAAAATGCCAGAGATCCCTTAAAAGTCTGTCAAAAAAACTTCTCTTCTGTCCTATGGCTTTCAGTCTCAAAGTCCTTCCAGTTAGCCATCTGGAGGGCCCTGTATGTGACCCATCTTTCCCAAACAGACAGTAGCTTAGTTTTCTCTTACTAGAGCATCAAGTTCATGAAGACAACAATCTTTTTATTGTAATCCCATAAGTGCTACACTTGTGCGTGGCATACAGTAAATGCTCAACTGTTTCTTGGATGAATACTTTATCATCGGTTTGACTTGTAATCTGTAATGGTTTGAAATTAAATGTCCCCTGCACCCTCAAGTGATTGTCATAATACCCCTTACGTGGTGGGAGGTGGAGCCCTGCTGCTGGAGGAGGTGGGTCAGTGGGTGAACGCTGAGGCTTACTAGTCCAGCCCACAGGGTGTTCAGGATTAGTTCTCTGCTGCCGTGCAAGATGTGATGTCCATCTGCCTGTGCTGCCGCGCTTTTCTCTTACGGTTGAAAACCATAAGCCACAGCAAACCCTTTCTTCCAGTCAGCTGCTTCTGGATGGGTGTTTTGTCCAGCAACAAGAAGGTTAATGCTCCAGTGTCCCTCCTCTTTCTCATTGTTACCTTTGTTTGTTTGTTAAATAGAGGTCGTTATGGTAAGATTCATTAATATAAAAATGATCTACGTTAAATAGCTTGACTTTGCTATTATATTACATATGGAACACCTCACAGGGTGATAGGACTAGATTTGTAATAATGATGTTCTGTACCCTCATAGCATTCCCTCTTTCTCTTGTTTTTTGGGCCCTTTTAATACTATTATCACTACTGTGACAAAAAATGCTTTTCTTTAATCTGGCTCCATTTTCCATTTCTCAGTGTCCCTCTCCAGGCTGCATCCCTGGCTAGCAGCATTTACTGCAGTCTGGTCACTTTGACTTCTCACCACTGCTCCCAGACACATCTCGTCAGACAACAAAGCTGATTGCATCAGCCCATAAAGGTCTCAGTCCCTGCCACTGCCAACAGACAAAAGCTAGTTAGTTCCTCGGCCTGCATTTCTATCTAGGCACAACTTCCTCCCCACCCCTCGTTCTGTATGCCAAGCCTCTTCCTGACTTTCTCCGTGTGCTCTGACATGACAGAGAAGATGCCCCGAGTTTGTATGTTCAGGCCTCAGCTAGAAACCTGCCTCATGCTTCTTCAGCCCTGCATTGACTCCTGGTATTCTGACCTCCCCAAGGAGAGGAACTTCCTGGAATCCTGTCTATACCCATTGCACTTTGTTCTGTTTGTTTTTAATTTTGTTTTGTTTGTATTGGACACGGTGTGTTTTATATTGTGAGCTCTTGAAGTACTGAGAATATGTCGTTTAAGACAATAAAGTGTCCTACCTAAGGGTGTAAGGGGGCAACCTAATCCTTGGAACCTATAAATGTGACCCTGTTTGGAAAAAAAATAATAATTTTTTTTTTTTTTTTTTTGGTGGGGGAGTAGCCAGGCATAGTGGTGTGCACCTTTAATCCCAGCACTTGGGAGGCCAAAGTAGGAGGATCGCTGTGAGTTCGAGGCCAGCCTGAAACTACACAGTGAATTCCAGATCTGCCTAGAGTGAGACCCTACCTCAAAAAAAAAAAAAAAAAAAAAGAGCGAGAGAGAGAATATCTTTTTGGTAGAATTAAGAGGGGAAGTCCATCATGGTAATTTGGGACAGAGCCCTTGAGCACTAATAAAGAATGTCATGGTATGATGGCTGTGTATCAGGTACTTTTCTCATAATTGTGTCCAAAATATATGACAAAGCAATGTAAAGGAGAAAAGCTCTATTTTACTTGCAGTTTCAGAGGCTTTCAGTCCATCACGGTGAGGAATGCGTGGCAGTGGGAGCACGTAGCTGACTCCTCACATCATTGTAGCCAACAGGAAACACTAGAGCCTGAGCAGAGAGAACGTGCACAGGCCCTCCCGCAAGGAAACCCCTCCACTAAGCAGGCCTCCCCTAAGCTTCCATAAGCTTCTCAGAACAGCACTACCAGCTGGTGACCGTGTGATGAAACACATGCGCCCATGGGGTACAGTCCAGATTGCAGCAATAACAAGCTGGAACATCAGACACCTCTGTTATCAATGCCCCACTACTATTTTCATCATGTGTCACGTGGCTTGGAAAGGAGTACGTGCTCAGGAAGTAATGGTTGAATAAAAATACAGCTCTTGCCCATGAACTTCCATTCTAGTGGTACTTGCAGTGATGAGAATTATTTGTGAGTAATATTGACAGAGGCCTTTGTCTTCCAAGAGAAGTTGTTTTATTGTCTTTCTGTGCATGTGTATGAAGGGTACTGGTGGATATTTTAAAATTTTATTTATTCTTTTGTGTTTTTTTTTCTAGGTAGGGTCTCACTCTAGTCCAGGATGAACTGGAATTCACTGTGTAGTCTCAGGCTGGCCTCGACACAGCGATACTCTACCTACCTCCTACCTCCCGAGTGCTGGCCTTAAGGGTGTGTGCCACTACACCCGCAAATTAATTCATTAGTTAATTTATTTGAGAGAGAGGGGTAGATAGAGAAAATAGGTGTACCAGGGCCTCTTGCCACTGCAAATGAACTCCAGACACTTGCGCCACCCTGTATATCTGGCATTATTTGGGTACTGGAGAATCAAATGCAGGCAAGCAGCTTAACTGCTAAGCCATCTCTCTAGCCCTGTTTAAAAATTTTAACAACTTTAAAAAGTTGCCCTTTTAGAATAAGACTAATTTTTTATAACCAGAAGTTAAAATGCCTTCCTCAAAATTGTTGTCATTGGAAAAATCAATGATTAACAACTATTAATCTATTTCTTCTTTGTCCCTAATAGAAATATTTCCTAGCTAAAATTAATTCCATATTTACTGGCCTTGAAGTACCACTTAGAGAAGTACCTTGGAGCAATAAATTGACATTTCATTGTAGCACAAGGTACTGGGCAAGTTATGTGTGTCTGTCTATAAATCTTGTTTTCCACGGAAATTAGGGCTGTGCCCTCACATTGCTAATGTTTTATAAATTGGTGTAATAACAGCAAAACCTAATGTTGACTGAGCTTTTACTCTGTGCTCCAGGCTTTTTACATAACTGAAGTCAGATTGTTCTCACAGCTAGCTCTTGTACCTACTCTTTTTATTCCACAGGAAGCGGAGGCACGGAGTGGTTAAATGACTTGCCCAAGACCATGGCATCTTAAGCAGCAGAGTGAGGGGCTGGGGCCATCCGGACTCGGCATCCCCTTCTGCTTTCACTCTCTGCTATGACTGGGAGTTGTGTTGTGAGCATCAGTGAGTGCGTGGCTTCCCATACACTGCACCTAGTCCTGTGGTGGTCCACAGACACTGACAAGGGGGCTGGACCAGGGAAGAGGCACTTTGAAAAGCCCCGGGTGCTTTTGACCGGCCTTTGAGATGCTCCGGTCTGGTTACCGCGCGGCCCACGCAGTTCACTTCCCATTAAGGCTTATTGTTGTTGACTGTGGGCTTCGGCCAGGTTCTTCAGGGTGAGCCTTGAGTACATACGCGCATCTAACTTGTGCCTGGAGTGCCAACTACTAATCACACGTCCTTTGTAGAGAAATGAATAAGAGACTCACATCAGCGGAGTTGTTCTTAAAGGATCTTTTCACTTCAGAATCGGGTATGCTGACCTGAAGAAATCATTACGATGAATGGCAGAAAACATCTAGTTTGATGAGGTTTTGTACATCAGTGTTTGTTTATGGCAATCTTCATGTAAATTCCACTTCACAACCGAGTAATAGTTTTCTGATTTGAGTTACTCTGAATACTCAGTGTTGCCAAGGAGAGAGTCTTCTCTCGTAAGTCTGCTATGGGAACTCTCCCACTTACCCTGCCAAGACCCCTAGTGACTCGTGAATCAGAAGGTGGGACAAACAATATGCTTTTCATTTTGCCACTTCAGCACCTTAGTTGTCTGTTGAACTCAGATGTGTATTTTTCTTCCAGGAGGTCATAAATCACATCGAGTCACAAAGCATTCAGTTACAGACAACATGAATATTCCCATGCTGCTGCCGTGTCCGAGGCAGCATTTCCTGAAAGGCCTTTTAAGAACACCTTTCCATCACCGCCACTTCATCATTCACTCAAGCACTTGTCTCGGATCCGGAATCCTGTGTGCTCGGCCACTGAAGTCTCTTGGACTCCATTGTACAAAGCAGACACCACTGTCAAATGGTTTAAGAAGAAAATTATGTGTGCAAGCAACCTTGAAGGACCACACAGAAGGGCTTTCTGATAAAGAACAAAGATTTGTGGATAAACTTTATACTGGTTTAATCCAAGGGCAAAGGGCTAGCTTAGCAGAAGCCATAACTCTTACAGAATCAACTCACAGCAGGAAGAGGTACTTAGCCCAAGTGCTACTTCAGAAAGTACTAATCTACCACCAAGAACGAGAGCGGCTGAACGAAGGAAAGCCCCTGGCATTTCGAGTGGGTCAGTTCTCTGTTTGTTGTCTAGTAATTATTTTCTAAAGTCTTTTTCTATTTTTTATGAGAGAGAGAGAGAGAGGGAGGGAAGGAGAGAATTGGCACACCAGGGCCTTCAGCTACTGCAGTCAAACTCCAGATGTGCACTGCCTTGTGCACATGTACGACCATGTGCATGGGTTGCCTTGTGCATCTGGCGTACATGGGATCATAGGAGTTGAACATGAGTCCTTAGGCTTCACAAGCAAGTGCCTTAACTGCTAAGCCATCTGTCCAGCCCTACATTCTGTCTTTTTAAAAAATATGTATATTTTTACTTCTGAGAAACAGAAAAATAGAGAAAGCATGGCTACATCAGGGCCTCTTGCAACTGCAACCACAGTTCAGATGCATGCACCCAGTTTGTGTATCTGGCTTTATGTGGGCCCTGAAGCACTGAAACTGGGCCAGCAGGCTTTGCAGGCAAGTGCCTTTAACCTCTGCACCATCTCCCCAGCCCAAATTCTGTCATCTTTTAAAGTAAGTGTAAATTGTTGGGCATGGTGGTGCACACTTTTACTCCCAGCACTTGGGAGGCAGAGGCAGGAGGATCACTGTGAGTTCAAGGCCAGCCTGAGACTACATAGTGAATTCCAGGTCAGCCTAGGCTAGAGTAAGACTCTATTTCAAAAAAAAAAATTAAGTATAAATATTTTGAAATCAAATGAAATTGGCTTTGTCTTGAATATCTGATTGAATTTTTAAAAAAACATTTATATATTTGCAAACAGAGAGGAAGAGAGGCACAGAGAGAATGGGTACACCAGGGCCTCTAGCTGCTGCAGATGATCTCCAGATGCATGTGTCACCTGGTACATCTGGCATTATGTGGGTTCTGTGGAATCAAACCTGGTCCATCAGACATTGCAAAGAAGTGCCTCTAACCACTGAGCCACCTCTCCAGCCTGTCTGGATGAATTTTAGATGTCTTTTTTTTTCAGATAATTATCATCATATATTAGAAAAATTGCCATGACCATTTGAACAAAGGGCTTATATTTTAAGAGTATAAAAATTTATTGTGGCAAAAATCTTGCTATTGCTTCTGGAATAGAAATATACCCAGGAAGCACTGTTAACCTTTCAGTAGAGCTGCTGTGAATTTCCCAGTTTTGTGGTATATAACCTATTAGCCTTCTCACATCTTAGAATTCTACTTCTTTGGTGTTTCATTAGTCTTTGACTTTGTTTCTCTTTTGAAATAGAAGCTCACCTGTAACTGGGGCTGGCCTCTAACTCTCCATTCCCCTGCCTCAGTTTCCTGAGGGCAGGGATTCCAGGCATGCCCATAAGTTCTTTCAAACATTTTTTTATTCCATTTTTAGGAGGGCCTGTCAAGCCAGCCCTCTCAGTGCTACAGTGTACCTTGAAGGAGAGATCAGTCATTGACTGGTTCTATTTAAATGTTCATCTGATTTGAGCAGCAAGAATTAAACAAGGTAGTTGAGGTGAAATGAACTCATTCCACGGTAGTGAACCAGAATATGTGAACCAGACTCTTCTGTGAAAACAACCTGACCTGGGCCTGAAGTGCAGAGCTGGGTAATGAGTAAATACATGGAAATACTGACATGTAACAGACCTTAAAAAATATTTATTTATTTATTTATTTATTTATTTATTTATTTATTTATTTATTTATTTATTTGAGAGAGGGTGATGCTCCAGGGTCTCTTGCTACTGGAAATGAACTCCAGATACATGTACCACATTTTGCATCTGGCTCACATGGGTACTGGGGAATTAAACCCAGGTGGTCAGGCTTGGCTTTCAAGCACCTTTAACCGCTGAGCCATCTCCCCAGCCTGACATATAATGGACTTTTGTATCATTGTATATCCTCTGCATACAGACTCAAACCTCCTTGTTTTTAGAGTAATGGATCCAAATACTTTAAAGATGGTTTCATAGATAGCTCACCAATCAATATTTGTTCAACATTTTTCACTTCTTCTGCCTTCACTGAGAGCCTCTCATTTTGAGGGACCTGCACTGGGTCTTAATAATCGTTATGTGAACAGAGAAAATAGCAAGCCCCAAAGAGGAACTCCAGTTATGGTGAAGTGTCTGCCTCAGAGAGTCCTTGAGCAGGAAACGTCCCCCACACGTCTGGAATTCACTAAGACATCACACAGATCTTTTCCATTGCTCCTCTGAATATTCTCTTTCTACCTCATGAGGCTAGATAAAGTTATATCTTAGCTGAGGTAATTTTATCATTGACATTTATAAAAGCAACAAGTGTTTATTTTGGATAGGAACCCACCAAGAACTGTAGTACTATGGACTACACACACGTTTGAATATAGCTAAAGGCCTGTCTTGAATGTGCTTCACTGAGCGAGTCTATCTCTCGTACCCTGCATAGGTGCCACCCACTGTTCTGAACACTCTCATAAGACTCTTAGAACAACCTACAGAGAGAGACAGAGAGTTACAGGCTCAGTTTTTGTGCTGAGGCATGAAGAGGATAAGAACTGGACGAGGCAGCACTGGAAGGAGACCCTGCTGACTGCCCCAGCGTGCGTTCGCCCTCTTACCTGATATACTTGGCAGACTCCATGTTGGAGGCTGCTCTCCCTTTTGGGACACAAACATTTTTTTTTTTCAGGATTTCTCTTATACTGATATACTTTGAGTTATGAGTGAGATAAAGGAGAAGAGGATTCTATATATAGAAAGTTCCTTTCTCAATCATTAGGAATTTCCAGAGTAGTCAGTTGTTTTTCCAGTGGTCAGATAAAGTAGACAGAACTGGGGCAGGTGGAATAATTACCCGTGGTGATGAGGGCAGCTGGAGAAACTGGGCTTCTTGAAGCAGGCACTGAAGTGTATCCAGAAGACCCACATTATGGAGAAAAAGGCAAAATAGGTTTTTAAAATAACATTTTAGTTTTATTTATTTGAGAAAGAGAGAGGCACACAGAGGGAGAATGGGCATGCCAGAGCCTTCAGCCACTGCAAATGAACTCCAGACACATGTGCCTCCTTGTGCATCTGGTTTACGTGGGTCCTGGGAAATCCAACTTGGGTCCTTTGGCTTTGCAGGCAAATGCCTTAACCGCTAAGCCATCTCTCCAGCCCCCAAAGTGTGTTTTGTAATTTATGAAAGTCAACTTTACACAAGTGGAACTCAGAATTTTTTTTTAATTTTTAAAATTTTATTTATTTATTACAGTCAAGGCTTCTAGCCACTGCAAACAAATTCCAGATGCATATGCCACCATGCATCTGGCTTACGTGGGACCTGGAGAATCAAACCTGGGTCCTTACGTTTCACAGGCATGTGCCTTAACTGCTAAGCCATCTCTCCAGCCCTCAGAATTTTCTTTTGTCCTTCATATATCACTATTAGGAATTAAGAAGGCAGATTTTAATTTACTACTTTAGGACATGTTAAAATATACTAATGGTTTTAATAAATTAGGCAGAATAAATGATAGTTTAATGGTCTTAATGCTGATCTGATTTATTTTATTAAATTAGGGGATCTCTTTTCACTGTAGGATTGTCTGGGCCCCCTGGTGCTGGAAAATCAACCTTTATAGAATATTTTGGGAAAATGCTTACGGAGAAAGGGCACAAATTGTCTGTGCTAGCCGTGGACCCTTCTTCTTGCACTAGTGGTGGTGAGTATGGCTGACTTAATTGCAGAGCTGTGGGGGCTCTGTGACAGGTAGCGGGAATGCCAGCTGGGCCTTGACTTGTGGAGGGAACAATTCCAGTTCTGCATAAGTGAGATGGAGACTTCTAGAAGTGATTAGGGAGCTTCAGGCTCTGCGGAAGAGGTCCTCTTGTGAGTAGTTCAGTGGGATAGCATGTGTAGGAAATTGAGGCCATCTGAGAGCAAATTTCAGCCCTTTGGTGATCGTGTCTAAGGCCAGATCCTTCTGTTCTGTTGTTTCATCCGCCTGCACCAGCAGCTCTGCCATTCATCCTGGGATCCTCACGGTGGTGTAGTGTACCTTGTCTCCGAAGCCTTTAGGAAAATCTTAACAGTTTATAACTTATCATCTGTTTATATGTCCAGTGAAATAGGATGCTCTTAGAAGGATGAGGTAATATATTGCTATCCCCTGGAGGACCTAACAGTACACTGTACACTGCACAGTGCCCAGCAATTACTTACTGCTATGAGGTCATGCAATCCCTCAACATTTCACTTACAGCTCATCAGAGATAACATGCATATAAACTTCGTTCCCCAAAGGATCATTTAAAGAAAACATAAAGCATAACCTATAAACCTGTAAACTCCAAAGATGTGTTTCTCTTCTTGCCCCTTCATGACTTAAGCAGTTCTGATGGCAGTGATTCGCTTAACCAGTGTTTGCCTTCTGTAGGGGAGGCATTCGGCACAGATGGTGCTGTGCTGTAGATACTATGAATAAGACATGGGGCTTTTGGCCTGGCACAGCTTCTGGTTTGCAGGGGAAACACAAGCAAGACATGCCATTACAGTATAATGTGTACCGTGAACAGGGTACTCTCTGTCAATTTGGTTTGTATGCTGTGGTATCCTGCGGGATATAATCATATTTCAGAGGCCTTGGGTCAGTAGAGAAGAAGACAGTGCTGTTACTTATAACTGAGAAATACAGCCCGGAGCATTCTGAGGATTCCATCACTGTAATAGGAAGGGTAACTGTCAACAGAATGTATGCTGTCGAGTTTCAGGATTAAATCCATGTTGCTGTGTAGTCTGCTTCATTTAGTTTAAGGACTTTGTTAAAGCAAATACATTTAAGTATGCCGGATTTTTAAAAATAAGTGATCCTCTTCCTTGGGCTGGAGGAATGGCTTAGCAGTTAAGGCATTTGCCTGCAAAGCCAAAGGACCCTGGTTTGATTTCCCAGGACCCAAGTAAGCCAGATGCTCAAGGGGGCCCATGAGTCTGGAGTTCGATTGCAGTGGCTGGAGGCCCTGGCATGCCCATTCTCTCTCTCTGACTCTCTCAAATAAATTAAAAAAACTTTAAAAAAATAAGTGATCCTCATCACCACCTAAGTAATAAGGTCTTTCCCTTCCACCTTCATAATATTCTAGAATATATGCCATAGAAAAAAGCAAATTATAGCTTGCAATAATAATTGATGCAGCACACATTGATCTGTGATTAAAACAGCATAATTATATGGGTCCCTACTTTCTAGAGCCAAGGTGATAAAGAGTCCCTTTGTCAGGTTATACAGTGAGAGAAGAGCACACAGGGGGACAAGCAGAACTGTATGAATAGAATTTCAACCTTACCCCAATAGTATAGACTTTCAGAAGATAGCACTACATTGAAAGTTCAAGAAGCATTCGTTACTTGATCTGTGGACATTCTGTTGACTCTTGGACCTGCTATAATAGCTGGGCACCACCCTTAAGCAGCTACAACTGACAGTTTTGGATTCACCAGCAAAACAATCACCTGGGAGAGTAACCTCCTAATGTCACGTTCAATGTGATGGGAGTTACAGGAGAATGAAGTACAGCCTGGGCAGATGGCTGACTTACATAGGGGCGATTTCTGGCAGAAAATTACTTTAGGACAAAGGTTTATGTGAAATAAATCAAGTAGTTGAGATATGTGGCAGGTGTACACTCTAGAATCAGTAAAATGGAGTCATAAAGGAGAAGAGCTTGTCTTTAAGGAACATCTCAATTTTCAGAGTCTTGGGCAGCAGTGTGACAGTATTCAGGCTAGAATGGTAGCACATCTTCACATCGTTTTATATTAGCATCGTAGGTGGTGAATGGTGTCTTAGGCAGAGTGACAATATTTAGGTTAGAATGGCAACACACCTTCACATGTTGTTTATATTAGCGTCTTTAGATGGGGATGATGTCTTTAGGCAGAGTCACAGAATTCCGGTTAGAACAGCACCGTATTGTCACATGGTATTATATGCAAAAAGAAAGTAGGAAAGGTCATAGTAGTTCTAGTAGGCTTTCATTTCAGAATTTTCAAGTATTCATATTTGGTCAAATACTTCAGATAACTCAAAAGTGTAATTGTTCAATTCCCTGGGAATTAATCAAATGTCTACTCAGAACATTTTGTTTAGCATTCATTGTATAAGTAAGGAGCTTATTGTGCCCAAGCACAGTTTTTTTTTGGGGGCGGAGTTTCGAGGTAAGGTGTTGCTCTGGCCCAGGCTAGCTGACCTTGAATTCACAGCGATCCTCCTACCTCTTCCTCTTGAGCGCTGGGATTAAAGGCGTGCACCACCATGCCTGGCTCAAGCACATTTTCTGAGCCTTGGAACAGGCGACATTAGGGCCAGTTCTTTGTTGCTGGTGGTGGCTGCCCTTGAAGGATGCTTCTACTCATTGACATCCCACTCCTACTTGTGACAGATGACAATATCACTAGACATTGCAAGTTTCCTGTTTGTGTAAGGGTGGGAACTGGCTGGGTAAGGACTACTATGAAAGACATAATATATTCAGATACAACCCAAAAACATGTTGCATGAATAGCTTTCCATCTTTTCCACTTACTTTGCATTCATTTAAGCTCCACATTTTCTAACTGGTAAGGGGTTAGAAGCAACAGACTGGATCGAAGGGCAGCTTACAGATACATTTACATAGCATTTACATAAGGCTGAGAAAAAATGTCATTTATACAAATTCAAGAAGCAGGAATAGAGGCTGCTCACGGTAATAAGAGAAGGGGAGTGTCAGCTAGGTTCTCATGTCCTCCAGGGTGGCGGGTTGCAGAGCAGTTACTGTACCATAGACAGTCACTGAGGTGTGCATGGCATGGGCGAGTTCTAGAGAGACTGTATGAAGGTCTTTGTAAGACAGATAAGGCCCGTGTTGTCATTAACAGGGTTTGAAGCACATCTTCTAGTCCTCTGCATGATCTCACCTAAGCCTTACAGTGGTTTACTATCCTTTTTATGTAGTTTGAGGAGGGATAGTTCAGGAAGGCAGGCTGGCTGCATCAGAGGGTTGGTCTGGGACTGGCAGAAGCTACAAGTGGACAGGGAAAATAGAACTGGACTCTGAGGGCCTTTGGTGCTTAGGCTGAAAAATCTGGGTTTCAAGCTGTGGGCAGTGGGAAGCCCTTGTCAGTTTTGTGGGGCTTGGAATGTTGGAAAGATTAATCCCGCATGATTATATATAGTGAGTCAAAGGCAAACCCAATAACGTGGGATTCAGCAGGAGATTCTGGAAGAAGTGTCATAAAGCATGTACCTTGGAACTGGCTGATTGAGAACTGATTGCCCCTTATAAGTCTTCCACAATTGTAAAATGTAACTGTGTCTTAGGATCCCTTTTAGGTGATAAAACCCGAATGACTGAGCTATCAAGAGATATGAATGCATACATCAGGCCATCACCTACCAGTGGGACTTTAGGAGGTGTGACGAGGACCACAAATGAAGCCATTCTGTTGTGTGAAGGCGGAGGCTATGACATCATTCTTATTGAAACTGTAGGTGAGTGTGTCTTCTGTTTTATAGGGTACAATTGTAATGGATGGTTATAAAAAGGAGTGACAACTGGGTTCATTCAGCAGATCCTTACTAAAGAGTTAACTAAATGCAAGACGCTCCAGTCCAGCCTCTGTAGGCCATGTGATATGTACGCTGTGGACCCTCACCTCAAGGGTTTACCATTTAAAGGATGAAAGGAAGCCAGGTGTCCGCATAACTGAAGCATAAGGTGGCGTGTTCTGTGGACCACAGGAGAACTGTAAGCATTGGGGTGACCTATGCAAGCAAAACACAGTGTCTTCTTTTTGTAAACACCTCATGTGCTTAATACTCACCAAGAAAATCAGTGTACTTGAGTAACTTTTGATTATGAGGATGTGTTTGATTTCATTCTTTAACATAGTTTTTTGTTTATTTTATTTTACTTAAAAAAATTTTTATTTTTATTTATTTATTCAAGGGAAAGAGAGAAAGAGAATGGGTATGCCAGGACCTCCAGCCACTGCAAATGAACTCCAGATGCGTACACCCCTTGTGCATCTGGCTTATGTGGGTCCTGGGGAATTGAATCTGGGTCCTTTGGTTTTGCAGGCAAGTGCCTTAACCACTAAGCTATTTCTCCAGCCCTTATTTTACTTTTTTGAGGCAGGGTCTCACTGTAGCCTAGGCTGACCTAGAACTCCCTCTGTAGCCAGTGATCCTCCCATCTCAGCCTCCTGAGTGCTAGGATTACAGGTGTGAGCCACTATATCCAGCTTTTATTTCATTCGTATATCTTTGGCACATACTTACCTGTGGTGAAGTCAGCAAAATCAAAACACTAAGACATCCATGTTCAGCAGACAGCCAATTGAGTTATTGTGTGACCCAAACTAAGTCAGGCTCAGAGGATCACTGAAGACTTCCTAGAGAAGGTGACAGCTGAGCTCCACTTGGGAAGAACTGTAGTCCCATCATGTGGGGTAAAGGGCATTGCCCAGCCCCGCGGGAGTGGGATCACGGGACTCATGCAGAGATGTGCCTGTCCTGAGGTCACGGAGAGCCCTGGGGCAGAGATGTGGGTCAGGGCTGCTCGTCCTTACATGTCCTGCCGAGGAGTCCAGCGCTTACTCTGAAAGGAGCGAGACGGCCCTGGCGGCAGAGCTGGGGGAATGCCTAGTAGGGTTAGAGCAGGGCAGGAGCAGCTAGACCGTGGCCCCGGCCAAGCAAGGCGTCATGAAAGGCATGATGGGTTGAAAAGAAATTAGCATCGGTTGGCAGGGCTCTATCCACGATAAAAAATAAGAGGTGAGGAAGGGAGACTGAAGTTCTGGAGAATGCTGAGGAGAGAGGCAATGCTGACTTCAGTATAAGCACAGTAATGTGACGTGCTTGCTGGGCATTTAATGAGGTGACTGCCTCAAGAAGAGACCGAGCAAGAAATACAGACTCACAGTCACCAACAGAGCCCAGAGTTCCTAGTTTGCTTTAGATGCATTGGGGAAAGTAGACAAAAATGGGAAATATCTATCAGTCTGCTAGAGCTGTCACCATAGAACACCACAAGCCGGGTGGCTGAATCAGACCTTTGGTCTCTCACAGGTTTGTAGCTGGACATTCAGGATCAAGGTGCTGGCAGGATGGCTGGTTTGCCAACAGCCACCTTCTTGCTATGCTTACACATCTCTCTGCATACATGCACCCTGGATGTTGTCCTCTTCCCGGGAGGACAGTAGTCTGTTTGGATTAGATCCCAGTCCTCATGACCTCACTTAACTTCTCTGGAGACCCCATCTCCAAATACAGTTACATTGAGGGGTTAAGATTTCAACACGGGCCTGGGGAGAAAAGACAGGCCTAATTCAGTCGCTAACATTAGCCAGGCTGCCTTTGGTAACTCTCATTTAAGTTTGGAGGAGAACCCAGGGAGAAGTTAGTATAAAAACTAAGCATGTTACCTAGAAGTTGTATTTCACTGCTTGTCCCAGAGACTCAAAATAATAGTCCCTCAATAAAAGAGAGGTTGTGTTCTTATAAATCAAAGCAGGTCCCGAGGTGGGAGGTGGGAGCAGATGTGGTTCTACGTGACTTCCAATGCCCCAGGCTGCTTCTGTTGCCTCTGTCATCTGCTCTCCGCTCTCAGCACTTAGCTTGCATCACGTGGTTGTTCATGATGGAAAGATGGCTGATGGAGCTTTACTATCACATCTGTTCCAGATAAAAGGAAGGAGGACGGGGAACAAGAGCAGAAAGGGGGAGGCAAAGGGGTACTCCAGCTGGCTAGCCTTCTTTAAAGAACTTGCATGGAAGCCCTCTAATGGCCTTTGCTTTCACTCTCATTGAACTCTGGCTGGAAGGGGGACCTTGTGAGTGTTCACTTTCACAGGTACATGGGTGCACTGGTGTGAGAAAGGGGCAGGAACGAACACTGACTAGGGAACCAGTCATTTCTGCCACACTGCAGAAGGAGTTTCTAGGTGAGCATCTGTTGAGCGGGGATATGGAAGATCAGACAACATTAGTTAAATTTTTCCAGAAATGTGACTGTAAAAAGAAAGTGAGAAATATGGTGAAAGGTGAAGGAAGCTATGAGATTTTTAACTTACCTTGTTTGGTTTTAAGATGATAAAGTCCTGAGCACAATATATATTGTTTGTTGAGGGGCCAGAGCCTGTAAGGAAAGAAGGCTCAAGGCAGGAGGAATAGGGGTACGGGGAGTGGGAAGGGGAGTGGGCAGTGCTTCTCATGGGAGATTGTAGAAGGACGGCCAGGGCGAGGCTGCATTGGAATCCGTCTGTCTGCAGGGTGCAGGGAGAAGCCAGGGCAGTGCCTCCTTTATTTCCTGTGAAGTAGGTGCCACCATGAGAAGGAGGGTATTAGGGAATGGCTTTCAGGAGGCAGTGAGGAGGGGTTAGAGGATGCCAGAGACTCTGACCCTGAAGTAGTGCTACCTGCTGTTGACAGAGTTTTCTGGCATGCTTAGTGTTGTAGTTGGCTTCTTATGGCTGGGCCAAAAAAAAAAAAAAAAAAAAAAAAAAACCTAACCAAAAGCAGCATATGGGAGGAAAGGTTTGATCTCAGCTTACAGTTTCATGGAAAGCTCCCTCATGGCACGGAAACAGCAAGAGGGCTAGCTTGCTCACTTCTCTGGGTAGAGGTAGTCTGTCTACTGGGCTGAAGCCCACCCCCAGCAACACACCTCCTCCAGCAAGGCTCCACCTCCCAAATTGCCACCAGCTGGGGATAGTATCAGAAACACAGGAGGCTGTTGGGGACACTTTACATTCAAGCTGCCGTGCTCAGAGCAGAAGTAACTGAGGCAGCAGGGAGGTGAAGGTGGCTGCAGGGTGGGGATGAGAATGAGAACCTGGAAGACGAAAGCTTTGGCAGACCAAGGCAGTGATGACAAAGAAGCCGAGACAGAGCTTTGATGCATCTCAGTAGAGGCTCCAAAGCATGGGTCTAGTACAAGAGAGGGAGGGGGTGCTGGAAACTGAACCCCCAAATTCATGTAAGTGACATTCAAAGTGGGGCCTTTGGGAGACAATTAGGATTAGATGAGGCGATGTGGGTGGGGCTCCTGTAAGGGACTAGTGACTTTCTTGTGTGCATGTGTAGGTCAGAGATCGACATTGAGTGTCTTCCTCAGTCTATCCACCTTGATTTTTGAGGCATGGTTTCCCACTGAACCTGGGGCTCACTTACTCAGCTAGACTAGGCAGCTAGCTCCAGGGATGCCCAGTCTCTGCCTTCTCAGCCCTGGGATTTGAGGCATTCACCCCTGCACCTAGCTTTCACATGGGTGCTGGAGATCTGAGCTCAGGTCCTCGAGCTCTCCTGACAAGCACTTGCTGACTGACAAGAGGCAGAGACGACTAAAGTAGCATGACATAGTTAGTTTCACGTTGCTGGGATGAACCTCCAGACCAGACACACTGTGGGAGGAAGACGGGATTTATTTCAGGCTTACAGATCCAGGGGACGCTCCATCATGGTGGAAGAAGCTGGCCCCTTTGACAGGTCCATGCAGAGAGAAACACCACCACCAGCACCATAAGCAAGCACACACCAGGAACCCCAGGCAGAGCTCAAGCTCTCTGCATATCTTTAGGCTGGAATTCCAGATCTTCCCCCAAATATACCTTAGGACTGGACCCTAGGATCCACCCACAGTGGCATCAAGTTACAAGCTTGAGTAAAACTCTTGAATCTATCAGGGTCATCCATTCAAGCTGCCACAGCATGCTTACTCTTTAAAAAAAATTTATTTTTATTTATTTATTTGAGAAAGAGAGGGAGGGAGGGAGAGAGAAAGAAGCAGACAGAGAGAGAGAGAATAGGCACATCAGGGCCTCCAGCCACTGCAAGTGAACCCCAGACACATACGCCACCTTGTGCATCTGGCTTATGTGGGTCCTGGAGAGTTGAAACAGGGTCCTTTGGCTTTGCAGACAAACACTTTAACTGCTAAACCATCCCCCAGCCCAGTGCTTACTCCTTCTTTTATATGATGCCTCTTGCTCTGGCTTTTGAACCTGCCCCCTCCAGAACTCAGAGCCAAATAAACTTCTATATTTTATAAAGTATCTAGTTTCCCACATTTAGCAACAGGTGTTTAACGGGATTAATATGTGACCATGAGTGCAAGAGAATTGAAGTGGAATGAAAATGAGTCAATGCGTTTGCAAAAGTACAATAACTGAATGGCTTAGGATATGGTTGTGATTTAAAATTCCAGGTGTGGGGCAGTCGGAATTTGCTGTGGCCGACATGGTTGACATGTTTGTTTTACTGCTGCCACCAGCAGGAGGAGATGAACTGCAGGTAATGAACTTGATGTTCCCCTTCACAGTCTCTGTCTCTGAAGACCCAGGTCTGCAGTAAACTTTTGTAAGTTAAATTGAAGATAGTATAGGGAAAACAGCGCTCACATGGGCTAACATGCCTGAACCATCAGTCAGTTCTCTGTTCATTTTTCTTTCTCAGCTTATGGTGATCGTGATTATTTTGAGCAAATCATCACACACCTAGACTTTTTTCTACACGTCACAGGAAGTGACTAAAATCCTAAAACATCCATGGAGCTCGAGCTAAAAGGGACGGCTCCTTCATGGATGTTTGCTGAGCACTGGCTCAAAAGTTCTTCACGAAATACCACTTTGTTCTTCCTGGGGAACCGCTCTCTTTAGCTTATACACTATATGCAGTGCACTGCTCTCTTGAAATGTACCTGCCATTAACCAGGCCTCAGCTTCCCTTTACCTCAGACGCCAGCTGGGTTCCCAGGCCACCTGTGTCTCTGAGCAAGTGACTACAAATCTGAAGGTTCCCACTGCTCCTTGGATTCATTAAATCATTAGAATAATCCACAGAACTCAGTAAGCCCTATACTTACAGCTCCGCGATGAAGGCTTCAGTCAGGACCAGCCACATGAAGAAGAGACACGTAGAGAAAGCTCTGGGAGGGGCCCAAATGCAAAACCCATGTGTCCTCCGGACACGTTTCCTTCCTCACACTTGGCTGGGTGTCACATCTCCCAAGCTTGGAGGTTCTTAGTTCTTCATGGGGTTTCATTATGTAAACATGGTTTGTCTACTCACCTGCCATAAGTGAACTCCGTCTCCAGCAGATGGGTCCGAAGCCCCATCCCTCTATCATTCAGTAGGTCTTTCTGGAGTGGTCAGTCCCCATCCCTGAGTTACCTCTTGCTAAAGAGGACTAGTCCCATGTATCTGCTGAATAAGAGTGACACTCCAGTCATTTAGAACATTCATTCCACAGGGCCTGGGATGTAGCTTACGTTAGAGTGCTTGCCCAGCATGCATGAGGCACCGAGTTCAATACTTGGCACCTCACAAATTAGGGATGGTGGGCACACATCTGGTGGGCACATGCCTGTGATCCCTGCTCTCAGGAGCTGGAGACAGGGAGATCAAAAGTTCAAGGTCATCGTCAGCTATATAGTGAGTTTGAGGCCAGCCTAGATCACTGGCAAGATTTCCAAGTTCCCTCCCAGGAGATTCAGGCAAATGAAAGACATTCTTAGAACTTCTCTTTCAGTTGGCTTTTTAGTTTCAAATATCAACAATAGCAGACTGAGAATGGTGTGATTTGGAAACTTTAACTTGGAGCTTAATAAAAGGCACTACCCAAAAAGTTTGAAAGAAGTTTTAACAGCAAAATGTGTTTCCCAAGTAAGATATGGGCCTTCAATTGTGTTCTTTGTAGTATTTTTATTCAACATAATTTAAGTCAAGAGGTTGGAATGTTATTAGCTGTCATATTATTTTTAAATATTTTTTAAAGATTTTTATTTATATTTATTTATTAGAGTCAGAGAGAGAGAGAGAGAGAGAGAATGGGTGCACCAGGGCTTCTAGCCACTGCAGACGAACTCCAGATGCATGTGCCACCATGTGCATCTGGCTTACATGGGACCTGGAGAATTGAACCTGGGTCCTTAGGCTTCAAAGGCATGTGCCTTAACCGCTAAGCCATCTCTCCAGCTCATATTATTTTTTGTTAAATGCAAATTTAGAAAATGTACACAATTGGGAATGTTTCAAGAAGCCTTTGCTTTTGTAAATGCAAATATGAATGAGTGCATTTTCTTCATAAGCATCCTGGTGATGGGTGATTTTGTGTTGCTTGTGATGAGGATCAAAATTCGTCAGGACTGTCTCCTGCCCCTCAGGCACACCGTGTCTTCACCTGCTTACTCCAGCTCTGCATGTACTTCACCATGTTAGTGCCTAAGTTTTGATGAGATGTTACAAATGGCTTCCATAAGTCCCAAGACCTGGTGCATTTTAGTCATTTCTATTAAATAGCCGTGGTTCCCCGCTTACAGGACTTAGGAAGCTACAGAACATGGCCATAGAGAGTATGACTTTCACCTTGTGGCGTTAACCATTTGTCTCACTTCTGTGCTAGTTGTGATTCAATAAAGTGTTTCTGGCAAACGTGACCCCCGTGTGCTCTCCAGGGCATCAAACGGGGCATAATCGAGATGGCGGATCTAGTTGCTGTGACTAAGTCTGACGGAGACTTGACGGTGCCAGCACGAAGGATACAAGCAGAGTATGTGAGTGCACTGAAGTTACTCCGCAAGCGCTCAGACGTCTGGAGACCAAAGGTTAGTTTGCATTCCCTTCTGCATTTCTCACCCACCACCGGTGGGCTGTGTATGTGAGCGTGGAGGATGTAGGTCCTGGGCTGGGCACATAATCAATGTTTGCATGAATGCAAACCTTACAGTTTCAAAATATGACCAAACCAGAGTATGAAGTGCTGATTCTAAATACGATCTTTCAAACACAAGATGTCAGAAACTGGAATGTGAGGTCATAGACCAGACTGCCCCGTCTTTGATGTGAGTGGTCTGGGAGTGGCAGCCGCGCAGTCCCAAGAGGAGCCAGGCTCGGGATTATGGAGCAGTGAATGATTTAATGATATTCTGGACTTTGAGAAGCGGGGAACGACTTGCAAAATGGTACTTCATCCACATTGTGTCTGCTGAATGCTGTTTTCAGTGAGTTAAGGAGAGGAGAGGAGAGGAGAGGAGAGGAGAGGAGAGGAGAGGAGAGGAGAGGAGAGGAGAGGAGAGGAGAGGAGAATCCTGTAGTAGTGATGGAGTAGTGTTGGTGTAGGCTGTTCTTCTGCACGAGGATGTGTCCCTAATGAATAAGCTGTAGTCATTAGGGGAGCAGAGAGGCCTTACTACCTGCTCCACTTTTCCCAGACACTCCTGTGTAGAATCTGGAGCCATCTTATACATGGAGGTGCTGGGAGCTCAGCCCTGCACTCACTGAGCAAGTCATGGAGGAGCTGGGTGCTTGGTTGTACACTCACTGAGCGAGTCTTGGAGGAGTCTTGAGGAGCTGGGTGCTGGGGCTTGTTGTAACTCACTGAGTCATGGAGGAGCTGGGTGCACTGAGTCATGGAGGTGTTGGTTGTATACTCACTGAGTCATGGAGGTGCTGGGTGCTGGGCATTCACTGAGTCATGGAGGTGCTGAGTCATGGAGAGTCATGGAGGTGCCTGATTGACTCTATTCTCCCTGAGTCATGAGAGCTGTGCACTGACTGAGTTTCTGAACCATGCCAATTCAACAGGGAATAAAGTTTTCTTCAGCTCAGCCTCTTCTCCAGCCCTCAGGCCCCAGGGAGCCTCGCTCTCATTCCTGCCTTTTCTCATCCCGTGACTCACTAGTCCTCTGGATGTCCTTGATCACCTATCTGAGCAATTCTAAGCTAAATAAATGTCTGGGCTAAAACATTTGACCTTAAATCAATGTCTTATTTCTGCCCTGCCCTGAGTAATCCTAGGTGTGTTACCTCAGTACGTGTGTTGGTATATTTACTTTGACATAACAGTAAAATCTCATTTTTGTCATTTGTCTGTTTCCATAAACTATAACATTTCATTGGCCAACCTCAGAAAATCCTTTCTGTGGCTTTAAGTGAAACAGTTGGCTCTACCTTCTCCACAGGTCATTCGCATTTCTGCCAGAAGTGGAGAGGGCATCAGTGAGATGTGGGACAAGATGAGAGAATTCCAGGACCTGATGCTGGCCAGTGGTGAGCTGACCACCAAGCGCCGGAAGCAGCAGAAAGTCTGGATGTGGAATCTCATCCAGGAGAGCGTGCTGGAGCACTTCAGGACTCACCCCAGCGTCCGGGAGCAGATCCCGCTCCTGGAGAGGAGAGTGCTCAGTGGGGCCCTGTCCCCGGGACTTGCAGCGGACTTGTTGTTGAAAGCTTTCAAGAGCAGAGACCAATAAAGCTTATCCTGCACTGTCATCTTACATCAATGCTTAGTGTTTAATTACCAGAATAGCGCCTGTGTATTTCACCATTCTTTTATCATGCCTTGTCTTATTTTTTTAAGATTATTTTATTCTATTTATTTACATATTTGAGAGAGAACTTTGAGAAGCGGGGAACGACTTGCAAATGGTACTTCATCCACATTGTGCCTGCTGAATGCTGTTTTCAGTGAGTTAAGGAGAGGAGAGGAGAGGAGAGGAGAGGAGAGGAGAGGAGAGGAGAGGAGAGGAGAGGAGAGGAGAATCCTGTAGTAGTGATGGAGTAGTGTTGGTGTAGGCTGTTCTTCTGCACGAGGATGTGTCCCTAATGAATAAGCTGTAGTCATTAGGGGAGCAGAGAGGCCTTACTACCTGCTCCACTTTTCCCAGACACTCCTGTGTAGAATCTGGAGCCATCTTATACATGGAGGTGCTGGGAGCTCAGCCCTGCACTCACTGAGCAAGTCATGGAGGAGCTGGGTGCTTGGTTGTACACTCACTGAGCGAGTCTTGGAGGAGCTGGGTGCTGGGCTGTGCAACTCACTGAGTCATGGAGGAGCTGGGTGCTTGGTTGTACACTCACTGAGTCATGGAGGTGCTGGGTGCTTGGTTGTATACTCACTGAGTCATGGAGGTGCTGGGTGCTTGGTTGTATACTCACTGAGTCATGGAGGTGCTGGGTTCTGAGCCCTGCATTCACTGAGTCATGGAGGTGCTGGGTGCTGGGCTGTGTACTCGCTGAGTCATGGAGGTGCTGCCTGATTGACTCTATTCTCCCTGAGTCATGAGAGCTGTGTACTGACTGAGTTTCTGAACCATGCCAATTCAACAGGGAATAAAGTTTTCTTCAGCTCAGCCTCTTCTCCAGCCCTCAGGCCCCAGGGAGCCTCGCTCTCATTCCTGCCTTTTCTCATCCCGTGACTCACTAGTCCTCTGGATGTCCTTGATCACCTATCTGAGCAATTCTAAGCTAAATAAATCTCTGGGCTAAAACATTTGACCTTAAATCAATGTCTTATTTCTGCCCTGCCCTGAGTAATCCTAGGTGTGTTACCTCAGTACGTGTGTTGGTATATTTACTTTGACATAACAGTAAAATCTCATTTTTGTCATTTGTCTGTTTCCATAAACTATAACATTTCATTGGCCAACCTCAGAAAATCCCTTTCTGTGGCTTTAAGTGAAACAGTTGGCTCTACCTTCTCCACAGGTCATTCGCATTTCTGCCAGAAGTGGAGAGGGCATCAGTGAGATGTGGGACAAGATGAGAGAATTCCAGGACCTGATGCTGGCCAGTGGTGAGCTGACCAAGCGCCGGAAGCAGCAGAAAGTCTGGATGTGGAATCTCATCCAGGAGAGCGTGCTGGAGCACTTCAGGACTCACCCCAGCGTCCGGGAGCAGATCCCGCTCCTGGAGAGGAGAGTGCTCAGTGGGGCCCTGTCCCCGGGACTTGCAGCGGACTTGTTGTTGAAAGCTTTCAAGAGCAGAGACCAATAAAGCTTATCCTGCACTGTCATCTTACATCAATGCTTAGTGTTTAATTACCAGAATAGTGCCTGTGTATTTCACCATTCTTTTATCATGCCTTGTCTTATTTTTTTAAGATTATTTTATTCTATTTATTTACATATTTGAGAGAGAATTGGTGCACCAGGGCCTCCAGCCACTGCAAACAATCTCCAGATGCAATTGCCACCTGGTACATCTGGCTTACCGGGTACTAGGGAATTGAACCTGGGTCTTTAGGCTTTGCAAGCAAATGCTCTAACTGCTAAGCCATCGCTCCAGCCTGTGCCTTGTCTTATGTATGTGTGAATGGTGCAAGGTGAGGCAGTACTCTTGAGGCAGTACTTCCGTTACTCGTTTCCATTTCTTTCTCTTATACCCTGGCACAGTGGCCTGGAGTTTCGTTTTCTGAGTCAGAAGCAAACAAAGCTGAGGAGGAAAGGGCACGTACCCTAAAATGGCCACTGTCTTTCTGTGTTCTCTGAATTTCCAGAGAAAAGCTGAGCAGGAGAGACCACATTCTTAAAGACTTTTGTGAGGCCAGAACAACACACAACAGATTTCTGAGAACTGAAAGTCACGGTTGGCGTTTAGTGTACCACATTATTCTAAGAATTTCTGAAGTGCCATGTTTTCCTATAACCAAGCAACTGGAATGATATGGACTCAATGTTAAAGTCAGCTTGGCTGGACTTGCAGACTTTTTACCCCAGGACACGCAGGAGAGCCGGAAGGGAAAAATCAGCGTGAACTTCCCAAAGACCTTGCAAATCCCCAAGAGACGTGAGTGGGGGGTCAGAACAACTCAAGGCTCCTCAATGGGGTCGGAAGATCATCAAAGACCCTCCCACTTCTTCCCTTCCTTGGCTGTCTCACTGCATATTACTACCTCTCCTTTTTTCCTGGCAGTGAACAAAATTTGTCTTATGGGGAAAGAATGGGCTCCGGAGTTGGACTGCATGTTTCAGCTTAAGCCAGATCAACTTCTAGAACTTGAATATATGTAACCTAGCCTGGAGGCTTCAGTTTCCTACCTGGTAAAATGGAATTGCTACACTACTCTAAAGAGTTGGTGAGGGTTAAATTAAATGATTCAGTGAAATACTTTAGCCGTCGTGATGGTATATGGGATATACTGCTTGCTATCTTTTATGATGTTAAAGTTGTGGATACCCAAAGCTACACAAACCCTATGTATGATTGAAGTTTTTTTCCTGTGGTCTTATTACCACCATCAAGCTCTTGTGATATTTTACGGTTTTCTTTAAAGCACTGGTTCTATTTAATTCTTTGACTGTCTTATACTGCTGAATGGCAGTTACAACTATGTACATTCCAGTAAAATTACTTTGATCCATAAAATTTCTCCACTGCATAAAATATACTTCCAGAAATTTTAAACATACTCTATTCTGAATTCCTTAGGATATTTTACACAGCATGTCAGCTTTTAGTGTTTCTTATTCTAATGGTTCCTGCCTGAAGTCCATTTCCTTGAGTATCATTTCAATACACACCCCTTCATATTGTAGAAAGAGCTGTGGGACTGGCACACCCATCTTCTGTGTGAAGACCAATGGGAGCTGTGAGCGGTCAGCCAGGTGATTTTCCTGATTTGAGGGCAGACCACCATTAGACCATTCCATCAGATGAAAGACTGGTGGTTTAGAAACTTCCAGAGAAGGCATTTGAGAGTTTCCCTTAGTAAACCATTGTAGAATAACCTGCCATTTGTGGTACAATGTGAGGTGCTATGGAGCATTCACAGCATAGTAAAGAAGGTAGAAAAATGCCGGGCGTGGTGGCGCATGCCTTTAATCCCAGCACTAGGGATGCAGAGGTAGAAGGATCGCCATGAGTTCAAGGCTACCCTGAGACTACATAGTGAATTCCAGGTCAGCCTGGGCTAGAGTGAGACCCTACCTCAAAAAAAAAAAAATGGAGAAATGGGACTTTTATTAGCCCTCAATTTTATGCTTTTCTTCTCAGTTAAAACTTTTAAATACTATATATGTGGGGCTTGGAGAGATGGCTTAGCAGTTAAGGCATTTGCCTACAAAGCCAA
Source organism: Orientallactaga sibirica (assembly GCA_036365145.1). Lineage (NCBI taxonomy): Eukaryota > Metazoa > Chordata > Mammalia > Rodentia > Dipodidae > Orientallactaga > Orientallactaga sibirica. The sequence continues at coordinate 585,489 of JAEOAD010002805.1, forward strand.
AGGACCCAGGTTTGATTCCCTAGGACCCATGTAAGCCAGATGCACAAGGTGGCACATGTGTTTGAAGTTCATTTGCAGTTGGCTGGAGGGGCCCTGATGCACCCATATTCATATTCTCTCTCTCTCTCTCTCTGGCTTTCTCCAATAAATAATATATATGTAGTCATAAAAATATTAGAGAAAGCCCTCTTGTCTTCCTCAGCCTTTACTGTATCACTGGCTGTGATATAGATACCAATTTCTAAAGTACTTTTACCTTTATTTATTTTATTTGCTATATACACAGTATAATGGTAAAATATTTGTGGTGTTTTTTTTTTTTTTCCTTTCAAATCTGAACCTTTCCCCTCCATTTGATTAAGCTTAAATATTGAGTGTCTTCACCCCTACCTATGAATCTAGTGTGATGGACCACTGGCCTGTTGAAAAGCAGAGGTTTTGACTCAGCTACATGTGGGCCAAATCTCCTCAGCTCTTTCACTAACTGGCCATATATATGATTTGGAAAAAAAGCTTTTTCTCTGTGTCTATCAATTTCCTTATCTGTAAAATTATGATGACAATAGCTATTCTGTAGTGCTGTTGAAAGAAGCGAGGACATTAAGTGTTTGGCACTCAGTGTTTGGCAGGTGTTTAATAAATATCCCATGACATCTCTAATAGCTTTTTGGTCTGCAGGACGGGCGTTTGAAGCAGGGCGTGGTGGTGCACTTCTTTAATCCCAGCACTCTGGAGGCCAAGGTAGGAGGATGGCTGTGAGTTCGAGGCCAACCTGAGAATGCATAGTGAATTCCAGGTCAGCCAGGGCTGGAGCGAGACCCTACCTCAAAAAAAAAAAAAAAAAACAAAACAAAACAAAACAAAACAAAACCAAATTAGTGTTTGCTTTCAGATTGGTAACACTACTTATCTGCCGTGCCTCGGTTTCCTCACTGTTCCATGGGAATGGCAGTATGTGATGGTTGATCTTCATTGTCAACTTTGAGATCACCTGGGAGGTTCAGCTCTCGGGTGTGTCTGAGAGCATTTCCAGAGAGGTTAAATGAGGAGAGAAGAGCCACCCTGAATGGAATGTGGGTGATACAAAACTGGAGGGAGAGGAAGGAAGGGAGGGAGGGAGGGAAGAAAAAGGGAAGGAAGGAAGAGAAAGAGGGAGGGAGGGCAAGAGAGAGAGAGAGAGAGAGAGCTAAGTAGCAGCTCAGCTCATTTCCTCACTGTGGTGTAACATGACCAGCTGCCTCACACTTGCCTCCACAGCCAGAGCCAATCCTGCCCATGTCTTCCCTGTCACGACTGTCCTCTCAACTGAGCCAAAATAAATGCTTCCTTAAGTTGCTTCTTGTCAGGTATTTGATGCCGGCAACGAACTAGTCATTCAAATAGTATCCTTCCAGAGTTGTTGAAAACACTATTTTAACAGCCATACATACCTGGACATATGTAATAGTTACTTCTTAAAGTCAGTGTGAAGAGTCAGTGACTATTGTCTCCATATTAAAAGGATGATTTGTTTTTCATATTTCTTAAATATTTTATTTATTTTGAGAGAGAGAGAGAGAATGGGTTGCCAGGGTCTCCAGCCACTGCAAAGGAACTCCAGGTACATGCGCCACCTTGTGCATCTGGCTTATATGGGTTCTGGGGACTAGAACCTGGGTCCTTGGGCTTTGCAGGCATGCACCTTAACCGCTAAGCCATCTCTCCAACCCAGGATTATTATTTTTTTCTGAAAAGACTATTTCATGGGTCAGCTGCCTTAAAATGTGACAATCATTAATTTCTGTAGGTAAGAAAAAAAATAGACTACATGACAAATTGAGCTCCAGAATTGACATTTTGCTAAAACAATGCAACATCTTATTAAATGATACAGTTACTTGAATAGTTAGCATTAGCTATCGCAACATACCTAGCCAGGAACTTGAATAATCATTCATAATATCTTACATGCTTTTCCAAAAGTTTCATGGTTATTACCCACTGTTCATGGAAAACAACTAATTAAATTTATATATATATATATGTATAGTGTATATATATATATATAGTGTGTATATATATATGTATATGTATATATGTATGTGTGTGTGTATATATGTATATAACCATATATATACATATATATTACTTAAGTTCATGAAGCCCAGTCTTTCGTTTATCTATCTTTTGAGTGTATGTGTGGTGTATGCATATATGTGGGCCATTTGTGTGGTGTGTACATGTGTGTGCAAATACATGCATGTGTGGAGGCCAGAAGAAAACATTGGGTATCTTTCTCTTCTTGCTCATCTGCACGTTTCCTCGAGTCTGTCTCTTAACCAGGAGTTGCTGTCTCTTTCAGCCCTGGTGGTTTTCCTAATTCTGCTCCTCACAAAGGCAAAGGTGTGTGTGGCTATATCCAACTGTTCCCATGGGTACTGAGGATTCAAACTCTGGCATCTCAGGCCCTCATGTTTATATGGCAAATGCTCTTACTTACTGAATCACCTTCCCTGACTTTGAGGGAAAAAACAAAAACAAAACAGGGAGCTGGAGAGATGGCTTAGTGGTTAAGGCTCTTGCCTGCGAATCCTAAGGACCCAGATTCGATTCCCCAGCACTCACATAATGCGGCTACACAAGATGGCGCATGTGTCTGGAGTTTGTTTGCAGTGGCTAGAGATCCTGTTGCACCCATTCTCTCTGTGTGTAATTAATTAATTAATTTAAAAAATAATGTTTAGCCAAGCATGGTGGCACATGCCTTTAATCCCAACACTCGGGAGGCAGAAGTAGGAGGATCGCCGTGAGTTTGAGGCCACCCTGAGACTACATAGTTAATTCCAGGTCAGCCTGAGCTAGAGTGAGACCCTACCTTGAAAAAAAAATAATAATAATGTGTGTGTGCGAGAGAGAGGAAGAATGAATGGGTGTATGAGGGCTTCTGGCCACTGCAAACATACCCTAGATGCAGGCACCACTTGGTGTATCTGGCTTTACATGGGTACTGGGGAATTAACTAGGCCATTAGGTTTTGCGGGCCAGCTCCTTAACCACTAAGCCATCTCTCCAGCCCTCATTTTTTTTTTAAAGAAAACAAAAATTCATAGTATAAAATGTAGAAGATGTGAGTCAAAGTGTGTTAATATTTACATAAAATGTGGTGGCATAAGGGCAACCTTGGGGTAATTTATTTTGCTTAGCCACCTCAGCTTCTTGAAGGAATGAGGCGAGGGCATGTGTAAGTCAGCAAAGTGCCCCGCTCTTAACAAGGTCAAACGCTTAATCTAAATGAATGTTGCTTTTCACTAACCCAGAGGAAATCACGTGACCTCATCATCAGCGGTGTGGAGGACTCTGTAGAGACGTGTCTTAGAATAACAACAAAGCCATTGCTCAGCCTCCTGCTTGCATGCTGTCCTCTTCTATGTGGAGCTCAACTGTTTCAAGGTCCAACTTCTCTTACACACAAAGTCACACTAGTCCTTGTCCCTAATTTGCTGACCCAGCATCCCTACATGTGACTGACTCATTCCTACATGCAGAGTCTTAGAAGAAAATTGTCCTCACGGGCTGGAGGGATGGCTTAGCAGTTAAGGCGTTTGCTTGCAAAGCCAAAGGAGCCTGGTTCGACTCTCCGGGACCAACTTAAGCCACATGCACAAGGGGGCGCATGCATCTGGAGTTCATTTGCAATAGCTGGAAACCCTGGTGCGTCCATTCTCTCCCTTTCTCTTTCTCTCTCTCTCTCTGCCTCTTTCTTTTCTCAAATAAATCAATAAAATATATTTAAAAAGAAAATCGTCCTCACAAGCCCACTGTATATTACTCTCTCTATGCTGTGAACAAATAAGAGACCAAATGTGCAGCAAAATAGGAAAGGGTTTATGGTGGCTTACAGTTCCCGAGTAGAGAGTCCATCCCCACAGGCTGCGGCAGGAACAGAGCTGGCCACACAGTGTTTGCGATCAGGATGCAGAGAACACACAGGAAGTAAAGCTGGGCCACAAAACCTGAAGGCCCACCCCCAGTGGCCCATTTCCCCAGGAAGTTTCCACCTCTGTACACACCATCCAGTGGTGCTTAGCTTAACATGAAATGAACACATGACACGCAAAATATGATTTAAAGGAAGGTCAGGGGGTTACCTGGAGAGAGATTGATCAATAGAGAACTGTGGGGAGCTAGAGCCGAATGGAAAGAATGCTGGTCATGACCGACTTATGACAACTCACGAGTTGATTGGCTCATGTGTGTCCTCATAGACCCCAAGTTGCTTGCCTCATGCTTATCAGTTCAGATCACACTCACGAGTTGTTTGGTTCATGACGAATTTCATCAGGAAATCTTTGGAGAAGCTGTGAGCTCCTGCCTTCAAGACACTCCACACCAAGGCTTAGCCCGTGCAAAGATGATCCTCCTCTTGTGGATTAGCTCCTTGTCCACACACCTCCTAGAAGCTCCATGACCACCTCAAGCAGACCACTTTGCTGGGGATCAAGTCTTCAAGCACGCGTGCCTGTGGAGGAAAGTCCACATCCAGTTCTTCACATGTAAGGCGGCTGTTGTGTATGGTGCTCAGGGGTTGGCAGCCCTTCCCTTGCTGGTGGGTTCACCTGAGATTAAATCGTGAACTCCTATTGGACAGAAAAACAGCATCAGAGATATGAGGAAATTTATCTAAAGTCACCCACTGTTCCTAAATCTGATGCGTGATACTAGATTCAAATATCAGTTTCCAAAAGTGCAAAACACCTTTGTGCACTTTATTTCATTCTTTCTGTAAGACCGTTCGGTGACAGACGTCCTCACAGATGGAGACCCCTGTGGAATACTGTGGTTAAGGGATCTGTTCATGATTTGGATGGGAAGAGCCTGCTCAGTGTGACCTTAAGTTTTCCTTTTAAAAGAAAAGTTTGGGCTGGAGAGATAGCTTAGCAGTTAAGGCACTTGCCTGCAAAGTCAAAGGATCCCAGTTCAATTCTCCAGGACCCACATAAGCCAGATGCACAAGGGGGTGCATGCATTTGGAGTTCTTTTGCAGTGTTTGGAGGCCCTGGCGCAACCATTCTCTCCCTCTCTATTTCTCTCTCTCTCTGCCTCTTTCTCAAATAAATGAATAAAATATTTTATTTATTTATTTCTTTGAGAAAGAGAGAATGGGTGCGCCAGGGCCTCCAGCCTTTGCAAAAGGACTCCAGACACATGTGCCACCATGTGCATCTGGCTTACATCATCCAGAGGAATCAAACCCAAGTCCTTAGGCTTCGTAGGCAGACACCTTAACTGCTAAGTCATCTCTCCAGCTCACCTTAAGTCTTTTCTTCCACAACCTAATCTCCTTGGATTTTTCTCTTTTAGAGCATGGTGTGACAAGGTATTTTCCTGTTGATCTTTCTCCTGATCTTTGAAGATAACACTTCAGGCATTAAAATCCTACCCCAAAATTGCAGAAGAAGGGGTGGAAAGATTCAAAGAGTCACAAGGGAGAAGAAAGGAGTATCCTGAGGCATTGCCCCCCACCGCCCACAGAGACTGACCGATGCATCAATGACCCCACAGTTGAATACCAGTAACCCCACTGAGGAGGACCCTCAGTGGAATGGGGGTGTGCGGGGGGGGGAGGAGACATAACACTATAACCCAATCATTAGGTGACCAATGTGCAATATGTTAAAAAAGTAAGTAACCAACCCAAAAGAAAACAAAAATCAATTCTATCAGAACTGTATCATCTAGGACTCTTAGCTAAAAATGATGGGAATCTGCTAGCTGGGCAAAAAGAGGAGTTTATTGGCCCATTGGCTCATCTAATCACACAGGGAAAGGGGTGGGGAACAGAAGCTTCAAGGGTACAAAGAATGAGGGCTGGAGGGATGGCTTAGCAGTCAAGGTATTTGCCTGCAAAGTCGAAGGACCCAGGTTCAATTCCCCAGCACCCACGTTAGCCAGATGCACAAGGTGATGCATGCGTCTGGAGTTCATTTGCAATGGCTGGAGGACCTGGAGTGCCCAATGTCTCTCTCCCTCTTTCTCTCTGTCAAATAAATAAAGAAATAACTATAAAATATTTTTTAAAAAAGAGAACAAATAAGGAGAGGGTGTTCCTCATCGCTCTTCCTTTCTGGGTTTAAGCACTGTTTCTCTGGGTTCCTCCACATAGCTGGAGACGTGGCAGCCCGCAAACACCTAGACCCAGATGAAAGATTGCCGATCTCCACAGACTCAGTTCTGAAACATCCAAGCTTCCTGGGACCTACCAGCCAACAGTTTTCAAGGAAGCACCTTTATACAAGAAAACAAGATATAAAAGTATTATTGAGAGCAGGATAAAGATATTAGCATATTCTTAAAGCCACCACTTATATTTTCAAAAGGACTTATTGTATGCTATGTTTGTTTAAACTGCCTTCTAAATTGGAAAGAAAAATCTGAAAATGTTTTCTACAGTCTCACATAATCTGGGCTGTTTATTTTTCTATTTAAAAATAATACATGTTGCTAAAGAAATTTTCTTTAAATAAAACCTTTTTTTTTTTTTTTTTTTTTTTCTGGAATCAACAAAAGTTCAAGTACATATGCTCCTTGACAATAACCCAATCATTAGGTGACCAATGTGCAATATGTTAAAAAAATAAATAACCAACCCAAAAGAAAACAAAAATCAATTCTATCAGAACTGTATCATCTAGGACTCTTAGCTAAAAATGATGGGAATCTGCTAGCTGGGCAAAAAGAGGAGTTTATTGGCCCATTGGCTCATCTAATCACACAGGGAAAGGGGTGGGGAACAGAAGCTTCAAGGGTACAAAGAATGAGGGCTGGAGGGATGGCTTAGCATTCAAGATGTTTGCCTGCAAAGTCGAAGGGCCCAGGTTCGATTCCCCAGCACCCACGTTAGCCAGATGTACAAGGTGATGCATGCGTCTGGAGTTCATTTGCAATGGCTGGAGGACCTGGAGTGCCCAATGTCTCTCTCCCTCTTTCTCTCTGTCAAATAAATAAAGAAATAACTATAAAATATTTTTTTAAAAAGAGAACAAATAAGGTGTTCCTCATCACTCTTCCTTTCTGGGTTTAAACACCATTTCTCTGGGTTCCTCCACATAGCTGGAGACGTGGCAGCCCGCAAACACCTAGACCCAGATGAAAGATTGCCAATCTCCACAGATTCAGTTCTGAAACATCCAAGCTTCCTGGGACCTACCAGCCAACAGTTTTCAAGGAAGCACCTTTATACAAGAAAACAAGATATAAAAGTATTATTGAGAGCAGGATAAAGATATTAGCATATTCTTAAAGCCACCACTTATATTTTCAAAAGGACTTATTGTATGCTATGTTTGTTTAAACTGCCTTCTAAATTGGAAAGAAAATCTGAAAATGTTTTCTACAGTCTCACATAATCTGGGCTGTTTATTTTTCTATTTCAAAATAATACATGTTGCTAAAGAAATTTTCTTTAAATAAAACCTTTTTTTTTTTTTTTTTTTTTTTTTCTGGAATCAACAAAAGTTCAAGTACATATGCTCCTTGACATTGTGTGGGTTGAGAAGAGCGGGTGACCCGGCTCTCCTTTTTTATCCTTCATCCTCTAACTCCATCTTTTATTTTTTAATCCCATCTGGATTTCTCCAAGAGATCTCCACACACGAGAAGAAGAAACTGGGCCTTCAGTTTTCCTAGAACAAAGGTACTTATGTTTTAAATTTAAACATTTTTAGGAAAAAAATGCTAAAGTCAGATGCTAACACATGTTTGCCAATAATTTCATTCTCAGAGCAAACATGCTATGCGGTATGCCAGCCTCAGTTTAAGACTTTGCGATTCCTGGCTAGAGGGAAAACTCAGTGATGAAGTGTGAGGGCTTGTAACCACCTGAATTCAACATCTGGCTGAACCGGGGTCAACAGCTGGATGTGGATGTGGCCATGTGTGCTTGTAAGCCCAGTCCTGCAGGGGCAATAGCAAAGAGGCCAGGAAATCACCTCAGTTTAAAAAACATGGCCAGCTCCGGGGTCACTAAGAGATTCTGTTTCACGGGAGATGGGTCACCTCCACCTCATCTGCCCAGGCCCAGAAGTCACTACAGAGGAAGCGGTGACACCCATACCGCTCGCATGGCTAGCCTGGAAACCAGTTCTAGGGAAATGGCGACCGAGACTGTGGTCCCTCAAACCTCATCACCACAGAGGTCCAGAGTGGACAGAGAAAGCAACACTAAATCCAATCCCTAGCTTGCCCACCAAGGCTCAGGGAGCATCGCGGAAGAGGGGGTGGAAAGATGGTGAGAGCCTCAGGGTGGGTGAGGATAGCCTGAGACCCCATGTTTCCCCCGTCCCTGCAGAGACTGGCTGAGGCCTCTTGGTCCCCACAATGAATACCAGTAACCCCACCGAAGACCCTCAGCAGAAATGGAGCAGGGGAGGGGGGGTCTATGAGTGCAACCTTTTATTAAAAATCAGCGAATGGGGCTGGAGAGATGGCTTAGTGATTAAGGCGCTTTCCTGCAAAGCCTAGGGACCCAAGTTTGATTCCCCAGAACCCACTTAAGCCAGATGCACGTGGTGGCACACACATCTGGAGTTCACTTGCAGTGACTAGAGGCCCTGGCACACCCATCCCATGCTCCCCCTCTCATAAATACATTAAAGTAAAATATTTTTTAAAAAATCAGTTAAGAAAAGAAAAGCAAAAGAGAGACTCTGGTTCGAATAAGCCGGATGAGGAGAAGATGGAGCAGGATGCCCCCGATGTTCGGTTCCAGCCCTCACGGGTCAGCACCCTCCACTGCATGTGAGCGCACAGGGTGCTGCAGGGGCACATACATGTGCTTCCCCCACCACCACCACACACACACAAGCAAAAAGAAAGAAAGAGAAAGGACTTGCGGTTCTACCCCAGAGTAGTGTCTCCCGTATTCAAAGACAGGTTGCATCACAATGAAGACTAAAAACGCAGGTTCTCAGGGTTTGCCTGGATGTACAGTCTCTGAAGGCAGGCGACGGCTCTTCGTGTAGAGAGCAATCTCTTCGTGCTGATCAAATCACGTGGGAAGATTCTTTTCGGACACCCGCGGCTGCTCCTCTGGCAGAGCTGCCGATCAGTGGCTCTGAGATGAGGCCCGACATCTGTGCCATGAAAGAGCTGCACAGGCTCCTTGAGCAAGCACTGAGGTACTTCTCCAAGAACTGATAAAAGAAAGAATAAACACCAGGGTTGGGGAGATGGCTCAGTGCGGTTAAAGGGCTTACTGTTTCAAGTATAAGCACCTGAGTTCAGATCCCCAACATCTACATAAAAACCAGGCATAGTGATACATGCCTGTAATCCGAGTCGTGGGCAGGCAAAGACTGGAAGCTCCCTTGCTGCTCACAGGGAAGCTAGTCTGGCTGAATCAGTGAGAGAGACCCTGTCTCAAAGAATAAGGTAGAGAGAGGTTGAGGAAGACCCTGATGTCGACCTCTTGGCACCACATGCACGTGTACACGTGAGCTCCCGCAAGCACACACGTGCCCATACACATAGACGCATGTACACCACACACATACATACACACACACACAAAAAGAAAGACCAAAAAAGGACAAACACCAAGAGATCAATTTCATTTGATGTATCAGTAAATTGTCCATTAATCTGAAGAAAGGTTGACGGGCAAACATACTAGCCACGTATGAAGAGTTGCGTGTGTCAAAGAGTGAGTGCCGTGACCGCTCAACCTGAAAGAAGTTCCCGGTAAATTCCCATGGTCTTGATTCTTAACCCTGAGAGTTCTTGAGAATCTGCTAGGACTTGGCGTTTTATATATTTACTTTTTTATTAGAGAGAGCGAGAGAGAGCCTGACAGTGGGCGTGCCAGGGCCTGTGGCCACTGCAAACAAACTCCAGATGTGTGTGCCACCTTGTGCATCTGCCTTACGTGGGACCTGGGGAATCAAACTTGGGTCCTTTGGCTTTACAGGTAAGTCGCCTTAACTGCTAAGCCATCTCTCCAGCCTGACTTGGCTTTTTAACAATACCTATGTCTGGGCCCGCCCCCTCAGGACCAGTGACATCAAAACCCATGAGGTTGTGTCCTGGGCTTTTGCTTATTTTGATAGTTCCCAGGTTGGCTGTCTTGTCAGGCAGCGGGAACACTGCTGCTGTGGGTGACACTTGAGAAGCTGTTGAGTCACCTGCTATTGTTGACATCACAGGCAGCCCATGTTCTTTTCCAGATGCTGGGAGGCTAGGTCTTCAGGAGCAAGGAATGTTTAGCACCAGCCTTCTATCCCTTATTTCTGCCCCTTAAACCACCCCAATGCAGATTCCCACTCTATCTATGAGAACAGTGTGTTTATGATAGTGGTATATTTGTGATAGCAGTAATAGGTAAAGCATGTTGCCAAGTCCTTTCTTGTTATAAGAAAGGAGACTATTGCTTAGAGTAATTTTGAGCCAGTGAGTTTGATGACATAAGTTTGTCAGTTAAAATTTGTGAGTTTGAGCCGGGCGTGGTGGCGCACGCCTTTAATCCCAGCATTCGGGAGGCAGAGGTAGGAGGACAGCTGTGAGTTCGAGGCTGGCCTGAGAGTATAGAATGAACTCCAGGCCAGTCTGGGCTAGAGTGAGACCCTACCTTGAAAAGCTAAAAAAAAAAAAATTAAATAAATAATTTAAAAAAAAATAGTGAGTTTGGAGAGGAGGTGGGAGCATTTGTGGAATTTTGTGACTGTTGCCTGGCAACCGTACCTACGACAGTGAAGTGTCTGCACTCTGAACTGTTGGAGTTAAGAAGCTTGGTCAAGCCAGTCTTTGGCTTCCTGCTAATACAAGGAAATAAGTTTTTCCAATATGCTGATGGCTTGATTCAAAGAACATTCAAAGTGATGGCTCACTTCTTCTACTTGACACCACAAATTCTTCTGCCCTTCAGCCCTCTTACCTCGCAAGAATTTGAGCTCATCAGATGCAAGGCCCGGGCATCGTGGCAGGAAGAGACACGGCAGTCACATTCGTCGGTGACAACCTACTTGGGCAGTTACCGGAGAAAGCAACTCGATGTGGATGAACACGGTCTTCTGGCTCTGAGAGCCTGCCAGCAGGTGCCTACCTGGAAACAGTAAGATTCCTTTGTAATTCACACCTGAATCTGTCAATATCCATGGATGGGTACTGTTAGAAGAAAGGTACTGGAGAGCTATAGAGATATCAGAGATGTTAGCCCTGTCACTTTCCTGGGTAAATGTCAGTGGGAAGAGCTTCACGTCAGTTGCCAGCTGAAATCACGGCCACCATTCTTGACTTACTCCTCCTGACAGGACATATAACTACTTACCCCTGGAAGGATATGAATAAGAGGGTTTGACTCACTAAATAGATACTTTGTTCTCTCAGAATTTCTCTTTGTCTTCTGGATGGTCTCTCCTTGTAGGAATTGGCAATTCCTTCCAAGCAGGAAGAAAGTCCTATCCTCCCAGTGGTTTATGGGTGACTGTAAGAGTTGAGGCCCCCAAAACACTTCTGAGACTTTATTTGGAAGCCAGGCCCTATGATAGGTCCATAGTCAAAGAATTAGGGCTGGAGGGTTGGAGAGATTGCTTGGCAGTTAAGGTGCTCGCCTGTGAAGCCCAAGAACACATGCTTGACTCTCCAGATCCCACATAAGCCAGGTGCACAAAGGTGAGGCAAGTGCAAGGTCACACATGCCCATTAGGTGGTGCAAGTGTCTGCAGTTCGATTTCAGTGGCTGAGGCCCTGGCATGCCAATTCTCTCTCTGTGTGTGTCTCTCTCTCTCTGTGTGTCTCTCTAAAATAAAAAAATAATGAAAAAAAAAAAAACTAGGGCTCGAGTGGTGGTTCAGCAGTTAAGGCCTGAAAATCCTAAGGACCCAGGTTCCATTCTCTAGTACCTATGGAAGCCAGATAGACAAGGTGGTGCATGCATCTGGAGTTCATTTGCAGTGGCTAGAGGCCCCAGTGTGCCCATTTTTCTCTCTATCTGCTTCTTTCTCTCTTGCAAATAAAAAAGATATTTTAAAATATTTTTTAAAATTAATTTTAGGGCTGGAGAGATTGTTCTGGGTAAAGACCCAGGTTTGAATCCCCAGAATCAACGTAAAATGTAGGGCATGGCAGCATACCTTTAATTCCAGCAATAGGAAGATGGAGAGGGACAGATAACCTGGGGCTCACAGGTTAGATAGTCTAGCCTAATTGCTAAGCTCTGGGGTGAGGGAGAGAACTATTTTTAAAAAATAAGTTTGTGGGTTGAGAAGATAGCTCAGTGGCTAAAGGCACTTGCTTACAAAGCCTGACAGCCCAGGTTCAACTCCCTAGTACCCGTGTAAAACCAGATACACAAAGTATTGGATGCATGCATCTGGAGTTGATTTGTAGTGGCAAGAGGCCCTGGTGTGTTCATTCTCTTTCTCTCTGTCTTTCTTTCTCTCTCAGAAGTAACTAAATAAAAAGAGCTGAGCATGGTGGTACATGCCTTTAATCCCAGCACTTTGGAGGCAGAGGTAGGAGGGTCGCTGTGAGTTCAAGGCTGCCCTGAGACTGCACAGTGAATTCCAGGTCAGCCTGGGCTAGAGTGAGACCCTACCTTGAAAAAAAAAAAAAAAATGTAACTAAATAAAATATATAAAAATAAATTGAAGCTGGGCAAGGTGGTGCACGCCTTTAATCCCAGCACTTGAGAGGCAGAGGTAGGAGGATTGCCATGAGTTTGAGGCTACCCTGAGACTACGTAGTGAATTCCAGGTCAGCCTGGGCTAGAGTGAGACCCTACTTTAAAAAAAAAAAAAAAAGTAAGTTAAGGGTTGGAGAGATGGCTTAGTGGTTAAGATGCTTGCCTGTGAAGCCTAGAGACCCAGGTTCAATTCCTCAGTACCCACGTAATCCAGATGCACAAAGTGGCAAATGTGTCTGGAGTTTGCAGTGGCTAGAGGCCCCAGCACGCCCATTCTCTCTATCTGCATCTCTCTCTCTCTCTTTCTCTCTTTCTCTCAAATAAATAAAATAAAATAAAAATTATTTTAAAAAATAAGTTGAAGAGTGACTGAGAAAGACACCTCTGGCCTCCACATGCATGTCCACATACCTGCACATACACCCACACATATATGAACACACATACACACATGCACCCCCCCACACATATATCATCAGTAACGACAACTCTGGAAATAAATAACTTACTCAGGAAAAGGGGATTTTGTGAGCATCCTATGGTGAGGAGAGTGTAGCATTTCTGGAAGGATCTTGGTAAAGGATAGGAAGTAGAAAAGCAAGCTGCTCCAAGGGGAGAGTGCTTCCCAGGGCAGGGAAGCATTGGATCCCCAACACTACAGGGGCTCCCCGGGGCTCAGCGAGCTCTAAGCTGGCACACAGGCAAACGTGAGAAGTCAGTATATAATCTGTCCCTCTGAACGTTCATCACTAGAGGTCCACATTCTGGGAACTTACTTGAAAATCATTTGGAATATTGGCTCCAACTTCAATGAGCAGAGTAAGGCACATTAGTGTCCCAGTAAATGTGCATTATCCTGCCTTCCGGGTCTTTGCAAGTTGTCAAAACAGGGTGCCCCTTAGCTGAAAGGTCTGAGCGGGACTTTCCAGCCGGGTGCCCTGTCTGGTTTATTCCAGCAATCTCCAGTCTGCTTGTAATCGCACTCAAGTGTGCTTCCATTTCCGTCAGCTCCAGAAGTCCCTGTGCTAATTCTAGGACACCCGAGGCACCTCGTGGCCAGTGGGGAGCATCTTCCTGCACAGCAGAGGTCCTCTCTGAAAACAGATCCAGATAGATCCACGTGCCAGAAGACGGAAAAAAAACGATATTTAATAACTGAAAAATGCAGTTTATGGGGCTGGAGAAATTTCTTATCAGTAAAAGCACTTACTTGCAAAGCCTGCTGGCCCTGATTCAATTCCCCAGTGCCCAAGTAATGCCAGATGCACAAGAAAATGGCACATGCATCTGGAATTTGTTTGCAGTGGCAAGAGTGCACCCATACTCACTCACTCTCTTTCTCTTTAAAAAAATATTTTAGGGCTGGAGAGATGGCTAAGTGATTAAGGCACTTGCTTACAAAGCCAAAGGATCCAGGCTCAATTCCCCAGGACCCATGTAAACCAGATGCACAAGGTGGCGCATGCATCTGGAGTTCATTTGTTGTGGCTGGAGGCTGTGGTGCACACATTCTCTCTTTATCTGCCTCTCTCTCGCTCTCTCTCAAATAAATAATAAAAACAAAATATAAAAAATATTTTAAATAATATTTTATTTGTTTGCAGAGAGAGAGAAAGAGAGAAAGAGGAAAGAGAAAGAATAAGTGTGCCAGAGCCTCTAGCCACTGCAAACAAACTCCAGATGCATGTTCCACTTTGTGCATTTGGCCTTATGTGGGTACTGGGGAATCGAACCTGGGATATTAGGCTTTGCAGGCAAGTGCCCTAACTGCTGAGCAGCCATCTCTCCAACCCCAGTGAGTTCTTTTTGTTTGTGTTTTCGAGGTAGGGTCTCACTCTAGCTCAGGCTGACCTGGAACTCACTCTGTAGTCTCAGGTTGACTTCAAACTCACAGCAATATTTCTACCTCAGCCTCCCGAGTGCTGGTATTAAAGATATGTGCCACCATGCCTGGCATCTCTTTCAAATAAAAAAATTTTTAATGCAGTTATGTGACATCTGGTTGGTGAAATGTACGGGACATTGAATCTGTTTCCTACTCAGAATGTGATCACTGTCTGAACCATCCCAAGCCAGGCTCCCTTGGCATTGCAGATCACACAGGGGCACAAGCTTGTGATGGTCATCTTGTTTTGGTGGATCCTCAGACACATAAATATGCTCAAAGCTCAGCTACTACAGTTCTACTAGAGGCGAAGAAACAGCAAGTGTTAGAACCAGAAATGAAGGGCAGATTGCGTGCATTGGAAAGTACTGATTTTGTGCTATATTTGCTTTTGTTTTTAATCTTTTTCTTGACTAATTTTAGCCTTGAGGACAAATGTCTTAAGTTCTTAGCAAAAGCTGTTTGACTAAAATTTCATAAGGCTGTAGAGAGAGAGAGAGACACGTTCATGCCGTTCAAAAAAGTTTTCTGTATAAAAATTCTGTGAGTTTGGCTGCAGGATATGGTTGTGGCAATTGGCTTATGGTGGAAGGAGGATTATTGAGTTAACAGCTGAAATGAATGATCAATTAAAATGTCTTAATCCAGGAAAACTTTGAAGTATACAAACCATGATGCCTTTAGCTCACATTATTCATTATGTATATCCAATGAATAACTATATCATATGAGCAGAAGAAACTTAGGGGGGACTTACTCATTAGTTCAAAATTAGCTTTAATAGAAAAATGAGCTGGAGAGATGGCTTAGCCATTAAAACACCTGCCTGCAAAGTCTAAGGACTCAGGTTCAATCCCCCAGTACCCACGTAAACCAAGATGCACATGGTAGCATATGCATCTGGAGTTCGTTTTCAGTGGCTGGAGACCCTGGCAAGCCCATTTCTCTCTCTCTCTCTCTGCCTCTTTCTCCCTCTCTCTCAAATACATAAATAAATTAAAAAAAAGAAAAATATGTAAAATTTACAATGTATTTTGTAGTAACTTTCTTGTTGCTGGGACAATACACCTGACCAGAAACCGCTAAAGGGGGAAAGTCTGAAGGGGAAGGTTCATGATAGCTAGGAACAGCAGAGAATGGACATCATGTCCTGCCCCAGCAGGTAGCAGAAAGCAGTAAGAGAGTGAGCTGAGAGCTCTGGCTCTGGGAAACTGGCCTGTAACCACCTCTCCCCAAGCTTGACCGCAGCAACACATCTCCTCTAGCAAGGCTCTACCTCCCAAACTGTCACCAGCTGGAGACCAAACATCCAAAACACACAAGTCTATGGGGGACAACTGATTCACACCACCAGAAGGACATGCCCTGGTCAAACAAAAAGAATTGCCCTGTCTTGGAAGAAGGGAGATCGGTGATTCAGAACGGTAAAATGGAGAGACCGTGTCACCCTCCGTTGTCTGCCAAGGTTAAAACAAGGCATAGAGCTCCAGCGTAACTTGTTGTTTTGTTTTGCAGTGATGGGGTCAAACCTAGGGTCTTGTTTACGCCAGGCAAATACCTCCAACCCCTCAAATGTACTTAAAAAAGTCTTTTTTTAATTGACAACTTCTGTACATATAGACAATATGCCATGATCATAATCTCCCACCACCTTCCCTTTTCCTCCACATTCAAGTTTTCCTTTCCAACTGGTCTCTTTTCTATTTTATTGTTATTTGTTTATTAGAGACAGAGAGGGACAGTGAGAATGGGCGCGGCAGGGCCTCTCGCCACTACAAACAAATGCCAGACGTGAGTGCCCCCTTGTACATCTGGTTTACGTGGGACCTGGATAATTGAACTGGGGTCCTTAGGTTTCGCAGGCATGCGCCTTAACCACTAAGCTATCTCTCCAGCCCTCTTTTCTATTTTGATGTCATCATTTTCCCTCTCCTATTATGCAGGTCTCGTGTAGGTACATCAGCCACTGTGAGGTCATGAACACCATGGTCACTTTGTGTCTGGAAGACAGTATTCCAAAGCTCCCCTCCCCTTCCCACTACCTCTTCAGCAATGGTCCCTCAGCCTTTGAGGGTGTGATTGAGATGTCTCATTTAGTGCGGAACACTCCACTGTCACTTCTTCTTGGCATCAAGTGTACATTTTAAAGTATTTACTCAGTTAACATTAAAGAAGTCAGAGCAAAGCTACCTATTGTGACTCTAAACATGTAACTCCCTGGAAAGCAGAACTGAGACAGCATACTTCAGAGGTCGGGCGAGTCGAGTGGGTGAAGTGCACTGATATTTGATGTCAGTGAGTGTATGGCATAATGCAGGCCTGGCCCTAGCCAGACCGCATGGCAGAGAAACCAGGGAAGTGGCTTCTGTGAACATGGCGTTCTGCGCAGGCCTGGCGTGACAACAGCTACAGTCCCATGCTCCTGAGAAACCTGGTACGAGATGATCTGTCTGGAGACAGGTTGTCATTGGTCACAAAAAGGGGACCACCTCATACAATGATTGGCCAGCCAAGTCCCTTAAAACTCTGTGTACTTCCTCAATAAACGAGTTTGCTGCAGCTCGCCCTCTGCTGCTTCCACCCAACTCCCGGAGTCTGTGTCGTGACTCCACACTGCTCACCCCCAACTCGGCAGAGACCCTGCCGTCCCTCCTGGGCTGGCCCTAGGGGGGACCCCAACAAGTGAGCCTATTGTATGTGGTATTGTCACAGTGGACACAGAACATTAAGTATTTGTTGACACCGTAACACAATTTTAGCACAAAGAGTAAAGTTTAGCCCATGAAAATTTACAAAAGTATTTGGGAAATCTAACAATGGAAGACAGAATGTGAGCAAAGATCAACCATCTTAACAAGCTCACTGGGCATGTGAGCTTGAAGGCTGATCTAGGTAGCTTTGAGAATGAGTAGAGTTTTTAAAGTCATAGGAGAAAGGAGCTGATGCATGAGCATGTGTTATGCGTGGCAAAGTTGTTTTCCATGGGGGCTGAGCAGCAATTCTGACACCACTGTACACATAGTCTGGAGTTGGACAATTAAGTCAGTGGATGGGAGATGGTGGGAGCCAAGTCTCTTGCTGTTGGAATGAGAGGTAAAAAGTAATGGGAAGAGTCTAGAAATGACCCATGTCATAATGATTGGCATGTTTAGCATAATGTAGATAAGATGGCGATTCATAGAAATATTTATGTGCATAGAAATATTTATATGCGTGTCCCTATTCACACATTACTATGTACATATATTTCCTGTTCTTTTGAAGAAACAAGTCCTTGCTCAGCACGTGTCAGTGGGAACAATTCTAACAGCAAGCACATTTAGTGCCCTGATTTTGGTTTCTTAGTCTATGGCCAGACTGCCCTGAATGGGCTTGATCTTGTCTGAATTTAGGTTTCTGATACTTTTCTCCAGTAAAGGAAATCAGGGTTCCTTGGAGAATTGACTGATTCTCAGGTAATATACATGATAGGGCTGGAGAGATGGCCTAGAGGTTAAGTGCTTGCCTGTAAAGCCTAAGGACCCTGATTCAAAGCTCGATTCCCCAGGACCCACATAAGCCAGATGCACAAGGTTGTACATGCATCTGGAGTTCATTTGCAGTGGCTGGAGACCCTGGTGCGCCCTCTCTCTCTGCCTCTTTCTCTCTCTGTCTGTCTGTTGCTAATAAATAAATAAATAAATAAATAAATAAATAAATATTTTTTAAAAAAGAATATACTTGATAAACATGGACCTCGGAGTGCCAGAAAAATGTCCAAGTGTCCAAAACCAAAACAATAATGATGGAGACAAATGAAAACCTCCAAATGGCCAAAGCTGGAATTTTTGAGCAAAAAAAGAAAAGAAAGAGACATAGTAGATTGTAACCCAACACATAAAATAAATATACATGAGCCTCTTGCCAGCATAAATAAACGATTGAATAAATACATTAATGGGAGAGAAAGGACAAATCTACCATGCAGAAGAGTTTCAAATTATTCATACAGTTGTTTTCTGACCGAGGAGATGGAGCCTAACTCACTTCTTCCTAAATGTGAGCTTAGTGACTAAATGTGAGCTTAGTGACTTTTCCCCGGTGGAGATGGAGAGAGAGAGAACGTCACAAGGAGCCCAGCACTCGCTCTCGTTATTTCCAGCCAGCTGATCAGGTTGAACACCAGCAGTGATAAGCCACATTATGATCTAGATTGCTGATATGAGGTGGCGAGAACGGCAATTTGTTTTGATGGTTTTTCTGACCAAAACACATGACCCTCATATAACCATGAACAATTCAAGGACATCCTACAAAATACCTGGTCAGCAGTTCTCAGTACTGTCAGGGTCAGGGTCATAAACATAAGGAGAAATGAAGGAAGTATTTCTGTGAGAAATCTAGGAATGAATATATATATATATATATAATTTTTTTTTCTCATATTCATGCTGTGGCATTCCAGATGAAACCCTGGAGCTAAAAAAGAACATTTTAGGGGAAAACTTAGGAAATCTGAATAACCCACGGACACACTAATCAATAATGTTTCAATACTGGCCCATTAACTATCATAAATGTATGACTCCAGAGGCTAGAAAGATGACTCAGTGGATAAATGTATTGTCAAGTATGAAGGCCAGAGAGGGCCTGATTTGCCTTGAGTTTAATTCCCCAGCACCCATGCAAACAGCAGGGCCTGGCCACATATGCCTGTAACTCACGTCCTATGGAGGTCAGAACCAGAGGATTGCTGGGGCTGGTCGGTCGACCAGTGTAACTCAAAACAGCAGCTTCAGGTTGGGGGAACGACTCAATCTCAAGGCAGCTTGCAGCTCAGGGATTGAGGGGGACACCCAGTGTATACCTTTGGCCTCTGCACATGTGCACAGGGCTCACCACATGTGCACACACACACATACACACATGTATATACACCACACACACACCACAGAAACACACCATGCCATACATACACACACCATACCACAATACTACACATACGTGCAAAAAAAAAAAAAAAAGATGTACTACACAAATATAAGATGCTAATAATAGGGGAAACTGGATGTAGGATATATGGCAACTCGCTATATTATTTTTACAATATTTTTGTGGATCCAAGCATGTTCTCATATTAGGTGTGATGATATGTGGGTGTAATCCTAGCTCTAGAGCAGCCAAGGCAGAAGGATCATGAATTGGAGGCCAGCCTGGGTTACATAGTGAAATTGAGGAAAATCTGGACTGTGGCACAAATATGAATGAGTGAATGAATGAATAAATAAATAAATTTGAGAGAGGGAGGAGAGAGAAAAAGGGAGGGAGGGAGCAAGAGAGAGAATAGGCATGCCAAGGCCTTTGACCACTGCAAATGAAGTCCAGATGCATGTGCCATCTTGTGCATCTGGCTTATTTGAGCCCTGGGGAATCAAACCTGGGTCCTTTGACTTTGCGGGCAAACACCTTAACCACTAAGCCATCATTTCAGCTCAATAATTTTATTTTTAAGATGTCCTAAAATTAACTTTTTTAATGAGAGTCAGAGACAGCTAGACAGAGAGAGAGAGAGAAAGAAAGAATTGGCATTCCAGGGCCTCCAGCCACTGCAATCCAACTCCAGACACATGTGCCACCTTGTGCACATGTGTAACCTTGTCTGTTTCTCTCAAATAAATAAATAAAAATATTTTTTTTGAAAAAAAAAAAGAAAAGGAAAGAACTTTGTGGTTCCCATAGAAGTCATGAAACTGGCTGACTGTCTACCTATATCATGATCATTTATCCCAAACCTACTGAAAAATTGTCAAAGGGGACTGGACTCAGAAACTACATTTAAAAAATTAATTCCCTGCTAAGTGGCTAAAGGCACTTGTTTACAAAACCCAAGGGCCTGGGTTTAATTCCCCAGTACTTACATAAAGCCTGATGCCCAAAGCGGTGCATGTGTCTGAAATCTATTTGCAGCATCAAGAGGCCCCTGCGCATCCAGACTCACTCTCTCTCAGAACAAATATATTTAAAAATTAAAAGTTAATTCCCTCGTATGATTCAACAGCTGCTATAGGTGAGGAGGAAGATTCAAGGTGGACGCCAGCCCCTGTCTGAATTCATACGTGCACACTAGGAGTGTTTGAGAATTCATTAGGTTTCCTCAGCACAGTTCCAGCCCCTTGGAGTTTGGCGGCCCTCCTTCTGCAACTGGAAGCCCTAAAGCAATTACCACAAAATGTTAGGTTCTAGGAATCGATGCCATTGTCCATTCCAGGCAGACTCCTCCAGGCTTCCCAATAAGCCCCTGCTTGCTGATAAAGAATGTCACATCCAGAGTCAGGGAAGCTCAGACTACAGATGTGTTTCACACGATATAGATACAACATCTGTGAGTCCCCATGTTACCCCAGTGTCATTACGTTTTTAAGTTTTATTTGGAAACCAGTGTAATTACTGTAATCCTTCCTGTTCCACGCATAGCACTTATCTTATTTTGAAAGCAACTCCCTGGAGAAACACTTGTAAATCCTGTAGAAATAATTATAAACTTAATGTTTGAGCTTTTCATGCAGACGAGTTGAAATGTTACCCTTTTACGACACATCAGAAAGCAAACATATCCCTAAAGAAACTGAGAAAATTCAACTTAGACTGATTTAATGGGAGGATGGAGTTATGACTGAGAGGATGGAGAGAGAGAAGAAGTTTAAGAAACCAAGTGAAGGGGCTGAAGAGATGGCTTAGTGGTTAAGGCATTTGCCTGCAAAGCCAAAGGATCCCAGTTTGACTCTCCAGGACCCTCATAAGCTAGATGCACAATGGGGTGCATGCATCTGGACTTCTTTTACAGTGGCTGGAGGCCTTGACATGCCCATTCTCTCTCTCTCTCTACATCTTTCTCTCTCTCAAATAAATAAATAAATAAAATATTTTTTAAGTTAAAAAAACAAAAGAAACCAAGTGAAGCAGCCAGTGGTTAAAGGCACTCCCTTGCAAAGCCCAATGGCTCAGGTTCACATCCCTCAGGACCCACATAAAGCCAGATGAACAAAGAGACACATGCATCTGGAGTTCGTTTGCAGCGGCAAGAGGTCCTAGCCTGCTCATATTCTCTCTCCCCCCCAACCCCGTGCTTACAAATAAATAATAAATAAGATATTTAAAACAAAAGAAGAAACCCTGGCTGGAGAGATGACTTAGTGGTTAAGGTGCTTGCCTGCAAAGCCAAAGGACCCAGGTTTGATTCCCCAGTAGCAACATAAAGCCAGATGCACAAGGTGGCACATGTGCCTGGAGTTCATTTGCAGTAGCTAGAGGCCCTGGTGTGTCCATTCTCTCTATATATACTTCTCCCCCCCATAAGTAAATAAGTAAATAAATAAATAAATAAATAAATAAATAAATAAGGAAAAACAAGTGAAAGGCGGGTGAAAATCCCTTTAAGTTCATAGGCTCCATGTGACTTACCAACCCATAAGCATGTAACTGCTTTCTCCTGCTTGCTTTCTTAAGGATGCTCTTGCTGAACAGTTCTACTTACTATCCTCTACCCGGCCAGGCCAGTTCCCAAGAGGCTGCCGATGTCAAAGGTAAGTGCGAAGTGACCACTTCTTCTCAGCCTAGACCCACCACTCAGCCTACGGTGACTCTTTTAGGTTCTTTTCCCCCCACACCTCAGCTTAACGGAGGTGCGACGGACAAATCCACACTGGATGTATTTAGTAGGTTGTACAATAGGATATTTTGATATATGTTCAGATTGTGAAATGATTACTGCAGTCAAGCTAATTAACATATCAATCGTCTCACGTAGCTACCGCACGTGTGTGTGTGTGTGTGTGTGTGTGTGTGTGTGTGTGTGTGTTGCAAAACGTAAAAGCTATTTTCTTAGCAAATTTCAAGCTATAATACATTAACAAAATATTTTTATGGGCTGGAGAGATGGCTTAGCAGTTAAGGAATTTGCCTACAAAGCCAAAGGATCCCGGTTCAATTCTCCAGGACCCAAGTAAGCAAGATACACAAGGGGGCGCACACATCTGGAGTTCATTTGCAGTGGCTGAAGGCCCTGGCACACCCATTATCTCTCTCTCTCTTTCTCTGCCTCTTTCTCTCTCTCAAATAAATAAATAAATAAAATATATTTTAAAATATTTAAAACATATATTTTTTTTATTTATTTATTTGGCTGGGAGAGAGAGAAGGGGTGAAAGAGGAGAGTCTGGGTGTGCCAAGAACTTCAGCTGCTGCAAATAAACTCCAGATGCATATAGCACGTTGTGTGTCTGGCTTTCCATAAGTATGAAGGAATTGAACCCAGGCTGGCAGGCTTTACAAACAAGTAAGTGCCTTTAACTGTTGGCTATTCCTCAGCCTTAGAAACCATTTTTCTTTTGAGGCAAGCCCAACAGACTAGCCTTTTTTTAATGCAAGTGTGAGTGAGAGAGAGAGGGAGAGAGAATTGGTGTGACAGGGCCTCCAGCCAATGTAATCAAACTCCAGACGTATGTGCCACCTTGTGTGCATGTGTGACCTTGAGCACTTGTGTCACCTTGTGTACCTGGCTTATGAGGGATCTGAAGAGTAGAACTTGAGTCCTTAGGCTTTGCAAGCAAGTGCCCTAACCGCTAAGCTATCTCTCCAACCCTAGAACACATTTTTATTAACCACAGTCGCAATGCCATATGTTTGGGCTTTAGAACTTATGGACAGAAATTTGTACCCTTTAACCCCTCTCCCCCCATTTCTCTCACTTCGTCCTGTCTGGTGATCACCAGTTCTACTTTGTATTTGTGTAACCTTGACTTTGTGAAATTCAATATATAAACCAAATGATGCAGTGTTTGTCTCTCTGTGCCTGACTATTGTCACTTAGTGTCCACTAAGGTTCTTTCATGCTATTACAAATGGCGGGACCTGCTGTTTTGTAAAGGCTAATGTTCCACTGCATGGCCATTCCCCATTTTCTTCAGCTATTCATTCACAAACAGATATTTAGTTTGCTTTCACGTCTTGGCTGTGTGAAAACATGGTTGGGAGCACAGGAATCAGACATTCCCTTCAAGAGAATGATTTGATTATTTTGGATAGATACACCCGAATGTATGTATTTCTGGATCATACAGTAAATTTTTTTTTATGTTTTATTTTGTTTTATTTATTTGAGACAGAGAGAGGGAGGGAGAAAGAGAGAAAGAGAGACGAGAAGAGGAGAGGAGAAACAGAACGGGCATATCAGGGCCTCCAGCCACTTGCAAACGAACTCCAGACATATGTGCTACCTTGTGCATCTGGCTTACATGGGACCTGGAAAATCAAACCTGGGTCCATAGGCTTTGCAGGCAAGTGCCTTAACTGCTAAGCCATCTATCCAGCCCATTATTCTTTTTTTTTTTAAAAAAAAAAAACATATTTTATTTATTAGCTGGGGCGGTGGTGCATGCCTTTAATCTCAGCACTCAGGAGGATCGCCATGAGTTTGCGGCCAACCTGGGACTACATAGTAAGTTCCTGGTCAGTCTGGGCTAGAGTGAGCCCCTGCTTTGGGGAAAAAAGTGAAAAAAAATTTATTCATTTATTTGAGAGAGAGAGAGAGAGAGAGAGAGAGAGGAGAGAGAGAGAGAGATAAAGACTAAGAGAAAGAGAATGGGCTTGCAAGGGCCTCTAACTACTGCAAATAAACTCCAGATGCATGCACCACCTTCAGCATCTGGCTTTATGTAGGTACTGGGGAATCAAACCTGGGTCCTTAGGCTTTGCAGGCAAGTTGACCCATCTCTCCAACCCTTCTGTTTATTTTTTAATATTTTATTTATTTATTTATCAGAGAGAAATAAGGAGGCAGATAGAGAGAATGGGTGCACCAGAGCCTCGAGCTACTGCAAATAAATTCCAGATGCCTGCACCACCTTGTGCATCTGGCTTTGTGTGGGTCTTGGGGAATCGAAATTGGGTCCTTAGGCTTTGCAGGTAAGTGCCTTAACCACTGAGCAATTTTTTCAGCCCTCGGACCTTCTCTATGACTGTATTTACTCCATCCCTCTTCCTCTATCTTGGTGGGAGTTAACAATTAGATTTACAAAACATTTAATTTCCTAAGAAAATTGTATTTTACTTCATTATACAGCAGTTAAAAATAAACCTGCCTTAAGATTTCAAATTTGACAAACATGTGGCAAGTTTTATAAAGTACCCAGCCAAGATGTAATTTTACATATAACAGAGACTTATTCCATAACTTGAAGCTATTTATCATAGAACTTTCTCATTGTCATTCACTCACTTCCGCCTCTAAAATAAGTCTTGACCATAGAACAGTGGTTCTCTATTAGGGGTGACTTTGTCCCCTAGGGGACATTTGGTAATGCTACAGTTTTAGTTGTCATAGCAGAAAAGGGTGTAAATGGCATTTAATGTGTAGAGGGCAGACCCTATCAAACATTCAACTCAGAGGATGGCCCTCAATGAAGAATCCAGACCAAATGCTGATAGAGCCAAATGTTTTAATTTCTATAGAAGACTCAATCCCATCTTATGAGTAGCATCTTTGCCACTGTACTTCTGAAAAGAGTTGGCTGCTACATGGCAAATAGAATTTAAAAGTCAACTAATTTTCACTACCCAAAGTAACAGTTAACTTTATGTTGCAAAATGATTCTCAGGATTCTCTGTCTTAGAATGACAGAAAGTTGGGTATATAGTTGGCCCTCCCCATCTAAGAGTTCAGTCAACATGTATTGAAAATATTTAAAATTTTTGCATGTGTACTCTATCCATGTGTCCAGTTTTCCTTGCCCCTATTTCCTAAGCAGCACAGGGTAACAACTATTTACAGTGTATTAGGTATTATAAGTATTCTAGAGAAGATAGGAAATATAAGGAAGGATTCTGCTGGCTTTCTTAATAAAATTTGACTTTATGGGAATCGGATGGGATCTAAGTGTTCCTGTGTAGTTTGTTGTTGCAAGAGAACAGGAAAGGTAGCCATTTGTGCTATGGTTAAATCAGGAAAGTCAGGGCTGGAGAGATGGCTCAGCAGTTAAAGCACTTGCCTGCAAAGCCTAATGACCTGGCTTTGATTCCCCAGTACCCACATAAAGCCAGATGCACAAAGTGGCACATGCATCTGGAATTCATCTGCAATGGCTAGAGGACCTGGGACACCCATTCTTCTCTCTCCCTCCCTCCCTCTCCCTCTCTCTCTCTGTCTCAGCCTGCAAATAAATAAATAAAATTTAAAAATTTCAAAGCAAACCAAGAAAGTCTTTTTCTTCCTTTGCACTGAAGAACAACAACAAAAGCATCAAAACACACTACACAGCTTGAAGACAAGTCTGAGTTGTCCTACCAAACAGCTCTAGGAAGGCCCCAAGTTAGCTTTGCCAGAGGATATATTGGTCTCTTCCATGCTTGCTATTTCAGGATTCCTGGGAATCAAGCGTGACTGTATGTTTCAGGTTTGCTAGGGATATGTTCTCACCAGGGAACTTGCGCAAGTTCCAACCCTCTGAAACAGTTACCTGGATTCACATGATGGGGAATCTTGTCTATCAACATGGTAGGGTTGACAGATGCCTAGGAGATTACAAAAAGACACTTCTGGGACTGGAAAGATGGCTTAGCAGTTAAGATGCTTGTCTGTAAAGCCTAAAGACCCAGGTTTGATTCCCCAGAACTCAAGTAAGCTGGATGCATATAATAGTGCATGCATTTGAAATTTGTTTGCAGAGGCTGGAGGCCCTGGCAGGCCCATTCTCTCTCTCTTTCTGTCTCTCTGTCTCTGTCTCTCTCTCTCTCAATAAATAAGTAAAAATAAAATAAATATTTAAAAAGAAACACTTCTGCCAGATCCCAGCACTTGGGAGGCAGAGGTAGGAGGATTGCCATGAGTTCGAGGCCACCCTGAGACTACATAGTGAATCCCAGGTCAGCCTGGGCTAGAGTGAGACCCTACCTCAAAAAAAAGGGGGGGCTGGAGAGATGGCTTAGTGGTTAAGGTGTTTGCCTGCAAAGCCAAAGGATCCCAGTTCGATTCTTCAGGACCCACATAAGCCACATGCACAAGGGGGTGTCATGCATCTGAAGTTCATTTGCATTGGGTGGTAGCCCTGGTGTGTCCATTCAAATCCCCCTATATATATATATAAATAAATATATATATATATATATGTATATAAAGAAATATATATATGTATATATAAAAAAATATATATATGTGTATATATATATATATATATATATATATATAGAGAGAGAGAGAGAGAGAGAGAGAGAAAGAAAGAAAAGAAAAGAAAAGAAAGAAAGAAAAAAAGAAACCCTTGTGTGTTTGTCTGTGGGGTGTTCCAGATAGGATTACCTGGGAAAGACCTACCTTGTAGGTAGCGCTATCCAATAGGCTGGGGGCTTGGGCAGAATGAAAGGGGAAGTGGGAGGAAGCATTCTGGTGCAGGCTGTATCCTTTCTGCTCCCTGACCACTGGGAGGGGAGCAACTGTTCGGTTCCACCATACACTTTCTGCCTCACCTTTGGCCCCACAGCAATAACACAAGTCTACTACAGACTGAAACTCTGAAATGTGAGCCAAAATAAATCTTTCTGCCCTTAAGCTGATTTTTCTCAGGTATTTATTTAGTCACAGCAAGGAAAACTGTCGAACACACCCCATAACTGTCAATCAATGGTCTTTATGGGCCGACCGTTGTTAGCTCTTTCCCCCTTACAGGAAACTTCCTTTCACGAGCAGTTCCTTATTTATAATTTTCCTTCCAAAAGGCAGCTTTTAAAAATTACTTTTTAAAATTAGAATGGAGTTTATAGAAGCAACCTTTAACAATCGTGTGTTTCAGATGGTAGCCTGTAGAATCCTATGGAGTTGCCCCTAAAATGGTAACACTTTAAAAATTGAAATGACAGAATAGCACACGGCACAGCAGCACGTGAACATGACTTTAGTTATACAGACTCCTTTAGTTCCTAACCCCTAGCGGGCAAGGGGATCATCTACACAAAACCTAAATATGAAACGCATGTATGCATCCATGCATCGGATGAACAACAAACAAGGGTTGAATGTGATTTGGGCTGAGAGGGAAAGATGGCAGGTGAATGGCTGGGCCTTTGGGACAAGTTGGGACCAGAAGCAAGGGAAAGACCTTCCATCTCTAAGTAAGGTGGATGCACTGTGGCCTCCAAGCTTTGTTTTGTTTTGATCATGCCTCTAAGGATGTCTCCTCTTGTCCTGGTTTTAGACCGTTTCCAAAGCTTTTGCTCCTGAAGGTTGGGGCCTCAGCGTGAGGGTGCAAGCAGCTGGGTCAGGGCACGATGGGTGGAGGGAGCTTTTAACACAGGTTATCTAGTCAGCCTGAAACCAGGGACCAAGCTGGCTCCAGGATGGGATGGTAAATATAGCAGTAGCCCTAACCTCAGCTTACATCTCTCCAATGGGGGAAGCCCTCACACTCAGGCCAGATCTTCTACCACAGAGGCATCTGGGTAATGTCTCCTCTCTCTGAAGTTCAACGATGGGACCAAGGCAAAGGATCTCACATCCCTCAGCTCTACAAAGAAGTAGCAGAGGATGAAACACACCCACCAACCTCCCAAAAGAAACCTAGTTCTTGGGATGGAGAAATGGCTCAGCAGTTAAGGCACTTGCCTACAAAGCCTGATGACCAGGGTTCTATCCCCAGTACCCACATAAGGTCAGATGTGCAAAGTGGTGCTTAGAGGCCCTGGCGCACCCATATATTCTCTCATGCTCTTTCTTTCCTTGCAAATAAATGAACAATTAATTTCAAAAAACCCCCTTAGCTCTGACTTCTCTGTGACCACACGTCACCCCACCCACCCATTAACTGAGATGCTTCTACATGAGGGGCCACATTTTCACTCCCACTGCTCATACGCTGTGTGTTGGCCTGCCCTTCCTTCAACTTTCTTCCTCACACCATTGCCTGGAGAAGAGAGCTTACCACTTCCTTCTGGTACAAGCCCTTGCAAGTCTGTTCTGCCAGGCGGGAAGACTCCAAAGGCTTTGGCAGGAACACCTGCACCGTGTCTCCCTAGGGCCTCCATGGTTTGTCTCCCTTCACCAACAAAAACGAGCAGTTTTGTGGGATCTTGGAGAGCAGGTGAATGTGTTGGAGAGGGGTAGGGTGTTTCCTCCCTGAACCATGCCCTTGCCCTCCTGCCCTGTTTCACTGTGGAACTTGACAGTGACAGTTTCCTGGCTGCCCAGAGTGGGTGCAGCAGGAAAGAAGGTGCCTCAGATCACTCCTCGCTTGCCTCTGGATGCCCAAGGTTGCTTGAGGTGTCAGCTCTCAGGACAGAAGGGCTTTCTAACATCTAACAAACATTTGTTTGCCTGCTCATTTATATGCTTTGAGAGAGAAGAGATAGAGAGAATGAATCAGACCCTGACCATCACATTTGGCTACCTACCAATAGATCTAGAGAGAATGATAAATATTTGGCCTGGAAATGAGGGCCTTGTGATCCCAGCAAGCTGAAAATGACAGCTATCCCGGATCCTTGTCAGTAGGGTCCAAAGAATCCCAGGCTGGGTCTCCGAACTCGGAAACTGCCAGTGTCCCCTCCAGATGTTGGGAATTCTGTTTGGTTTGGTTTGGTCTTGCTTGGAAACTGACTAATAAATGGTTAAATGTGTTTGCTGGAAAATATGCAAGTGTAAAGCAACAGTTTCCAAATTCCCTGCAGAGCCTGGACACAAGGGAACATTGGCAGCCAAGCCTGTTATTAAGAAGGTCACACGATGCCATCTGCTATTGCATGCACTTTCCTGTTCAAGCATGGCACGGACCGGGGGTGGCTGCAATTGATTTGCCCTGAGAGCTTAAAGCGAGTGCTCTAGTGGGCATGGCAGTGATTTGGGTGGGCTGTGTAAGCAGACCGTGAGTGTGACCATGACAGGGGCTGGAGTTATGTGGGAAAAGATGGGACAAGGGGCCTGCTTTATTCGTTGGTCTGTCTTTAATTACAGTTCAGATGGGATTTGGGGTGCCCATGTCTGGCTTGCCTTCTTTGTAGGTCTGAGGTTAGCCATCTACAAAATATGATAATAGCTTTCTTAGAATTATAAAATTAAGGCAGATAGATAAATGCCTTATTCTTTTATTCACAACTAAAATGTTGAAAGAATATTACAGTTAAGACCAGCTCTTTTTTCCTGGATTCAACTGTTAACTTTTTGCCACATTTGTTAACATTTTGCTGTATCTGAATTTCCATACTCTCACATATGTTTCTTTGCCATAGTGGGTGTAAATGAAAGACAACAATATAGTTTAAAATGTGTTAGCATGTGTCTTCTATGAGTACAAATTTCTGGCTCACATAACCATTATATTAATATCACACTGAAGAAATTTACCATTGATAAATAATGTTTATCTTCTACAACTTCTACAAAATAATGTTTATCTTCTATAACTACTGAATGCCTAACCCTTACAAATCTGTCAGACTTGCTCTGTAATCTATCCTGATGCTTAACAAATGTCTCTGTAACACAGTGATGTCTTGTATTTTTTTTAACGATTTATTTATTTATTTATTTAAGAAAGAGAGAGAGAGAATGGGCATGCTAAGGCCTTCAGCCACTGCAAATGAACTCCAGACGCATGTGCCACCATATACATCTGGCTTACATGGGACCTGGAGAATCGAACCAGGTCCTCAGGCTTCACAGGCAAGTGCCTTAACTGCTAAGCCATCTCTCCAGCCCATGTCTTGTATTTTTGAGACCCTTTGAAAAATCCAAGGAAAGCTCTGGTTTCTATCTTCAGGGGATAAAAAAATCTTTCAAAAGACACCTATCCCAGCCAACAATGCAGCAACAATGCAACATCTTGGATCCTTCCAGAGTGTCCACAGAGTTCAGGTTAAGTATTAACCTAATGCTGATGCTTAAATTCTCTTCCTTGGGCTGGAGAGATGGTTTAGCTGTTAAGGTGCTTGCCTGCAAAGCCTAACGACCCAGGTTTGATTCCCCGGGACCCACGTAAAGCCAGATGCATAGTGCAGATTCATTTGCAGTGGCTGGAAGCTCTGGTGCACCTGTTCTCTCTCTCTCTTTGTCTCTCTTCTCTCGGTCTGTCTCTTCTTACAAATATTTTTAAAAAATAAATTCCTTTCTGTGCATACAGTTTGAGACCACCGTCATCACAAATGACAGAGAACAGCTTGTCTTCCAGCATTGTTTTGTGTTTATATGAACCTCTATTTCCAAGGACTTACAATTTCAAAGAAATTAGAGATAGGTAGGTAGGCCATCAATCTACTGAATAAAAATTGGAATCACAAACCTGGCTGACAATTGAAATATGACAGATACCCAGTAGGTGGACTAAATGATTACACTAGAAAACTTGGAAGAATCCTTCCAAATTTGGACTCTGTTTCTGCTAAGAGCTGAAACCCACACGTCTACAGCCACCTTCTTGACAGTTTATTTTTTTATGTCGCTTTTATTTTCTTTTTAAATACTTTATTTATTTATTTATTTATTCGAGAGAGAGAGATAAGGAGAGAGAAAAAGAGAGAGAGGGTGGAAGCACCAGGGCCTCTAGCCACTGAAGACAAACTCCAGACCCATGCACCATCTTGTACATCTGGTTTTACGTGGGTATTAAAGAATTGAACCTGGGTTCTTTGGCTTTGCCAGCAAACACATTAACCACTAAGCAATTTCTCCAGTCTGAAAGTTTACTTTTTTAAAAGTTTTTTAAAATTATTTTTATTTATTTACTAATTAGAGAAAGGGGGGAGAGAGAGAGAATGGGCATGCCAGGGTCTCTAGCCACTACAAATGAACTCCAGATGCATGTGCCACCATGTGCATCTGGCTTACATGGGTACTGGGGAATTAAGCCTCAAACTGGGGTCCTTAGGCTTCATAGACAAGCATTTAACCCTTAGGCCATCTCTTCAGCCCCCCAAAAGTTTAGTTTTGAAAACCAAATACACATAGCATTCCATCAGGGCTGGCACAATATTTAAAGACCCTAGTTTGCAAGGGCAGAATTTGGTGACAGTTGCTAAGATAGTCTCAAAAAAAAAAAAAAAAAAAAAAATTGGGATGGAGAAGATTGCTTAGTGGTTAAGGTGTTTGCCTGCAAAGCCAAAGGATCCTGGTTCAATTCCCCAGGACCCATGTAAGCCAGATGCACAAAGAGGTGCATGCATCTGGCGTTCACTTGCAGTGGCTAGAGGACCTGGCGTGCCCATTCTCTCTCTCTCTTACTCTCTCTACCTCTTTCTCTCTCTCAAATACATAAATAAACAAATAAATAAATAAAATAAATTTTTACAAAATTGCCCACTTGCTTCTAGTTCTAGGCTGTGAAAGCAGGGAGCCGCACAGGACATTAGGGGACCAGGAAGTGAACTTGCAAAGAAAAATTCATAGTCAACCATATTCCAGCATGTGAGAGCTTATGGGGATTCCTCTCCATAAGCAAGCTGAAGGAAATGAGACACATTGCTCCCCAAGTGAGGCAAATGATGGCCAGGAGTGTGTAAATGAATACCTTATGCAATGGTCCAACATGAACCCTAATGTCTGAACTATTCTCCATAATGGATCAAACTTACATTTTATGAATCTTTGTTATTACCGAATCATATCATTTACTAATTAAGGATCATGTTGTCTAATTGTTGGTAGGAAGGGTGGTGAAAAGCTCATTAAACCCCTGGTAGGTTGAAGAGGATTTTTATAAAAGTCTTCCAGCTCTCTGAGAGGCTAAGAATTCACCGAGAACGGAGTAATCAGAGTTGATTGTGCAGTCTAAACTTCTTACCCATCTGCTGCTATGGTAGCTATGGAAATGAGGGCTTTTCTGGAGTTTAATTAAATGTCAAACTCACTTTGGCTTAAGATACCTTGTTTTAAAAAGAGTCTATTTGGGGGCTGGGGAGATGGCCCAGTTGGTAGTACTTGCTAATACGAGTGTAAGGACCTGAGTGGGAGCTCCACAGCGCCCACGTGAAAATCAAGCTTGTCGGAGTGCACTTGTAAGCCTAACGCTAGGAACGCAGAGACGGGAAGATCCCTAGGGCTTGCTGGATGGCTAAGCAAGCTGCAGTAATGATCTCTGGGTCCAGTGGGAAACCCTGATTTAAAAACATCAGACACTTGACATCCATCTCTGGCCTCCAAACACACATTCATGCACGCACATGCACACACACGCACACACAGTTTATCAGCATAAAGTATACAAATAGCAATGATTACTCACCAAATACTCTTCCTTCCCTGGCTCAGCCCTAGTGTCCAGACCCAAGCAAGGCCTCCTTTTCAGCATTTCCCCCTTATTTTTAATAAAAATACACCAGAGAACAAAACATGATTAGTGACTAGGGAAACGCAAACCCCAAACAACTACGTACTACTTTTGTACCCATCAGAATAGCTCTAAGCCCGAGGGCTGGGGAGATGGCTCTGCGGCTAAGGAGTTTTCTGCCCAAGCATGAAGACCAGAGTTCAGATCCCCAAAGCCCGCGTACATGTCGGGTATGTGTGGCTGTCTGTCTGATATACAAACACTTGGAAGGTGGACACAGGGAATCCCCAGGGCAGGCTGGTTCACTACACAAGCTTCATTGATGAACTCTGTGTTCAAATGAGAGTCCTTCAGTAAATAAAGTGGAGATGAATTGAGAAAGACACCCAAGGTCAACCTCAACTGTATAGATACATGTGTGCATATGCAACCCCCGGCATGTGCCCACATCCATACAAACACACACACACACACATATACACACATGTGCACACACACATGCAAACATGCATACCACATACACAGGCAAAACAAAGTCGTAATATTGTAAAAAAGGCAGAGAGGGCTGGAGAGATGGCTTAGAGGTTAAGGCGTTTGCCTGCAAAGCCAAAGGATCCTGGTTCAATTTTCTAGGACCCATGTAAGCCAGGTGCACAAGGGGGCACACGAGTCTGGAGTTTGTTTGCAGTGGCTCTCTCTCTCTCTCTCTCTCTCTTCTCAATCTCCCTCTTTCTCTCAAGTAAATTAATAAATATAATATTTTTAAAATTTAAAAAACATTTAAAAAATGCAGAGAAACTAAACCCTTCACTCATTTGGTGTTGGGATTACAAAGAGCACAGACATGTCGGAAAACACTCCAGAGTTCTTAAAAACTTAAACATTCATTTACTTTATTTTCCAGCAATTACACACTTAGGAATTTACCCAAGAGAAATAAAAACATGAGTGCAGGGACAGGCTTGGTAGCACATGCCTATAATCATAGCTCTCAGGTAATTGGAGCAGGAGACTCATGAGTTTGAAGCCATCCTGGGCTACATAGTAAGTTCAAGGTCAGCCTGAGCTACACAGATCAATGCCCATTCAAGAAACTAACCACAAACAAATGAAAACTAATGTCTAGACAAAGCTTTCCACATTAATGTTGACGGAAGTATTCTTGGTAGCCAAGATTAGAAATGTCCTTCTGTTTATCAGCTGGTGAGTGGATAACAAATGTAATATGTTTGGACAGTGGAATACATACCATTCAGTAATAAGAAAAACAAAATACTAAAAGTAGCTGCATCATATTGTGCTAACTGAAAGGAGATGTACTAGAGACCACCTACTGTATTATCCCCTTTCTATGAAATGTCCATTAGGCAAACACATAAATTATAATTAAAATTTTTTTGAAATATATTTTGTTTATGTATTTAAGATAAAGAGGCAGAAAGAGAGAGAGAGAGGGGGAGAGAGAATGGGGATGCCAGGGCATCTAGCCACTGCTAACAAACTCCAGATGCATGCATCCCCTTGTGCATCTGACTTATGTGGGTCCTGGAGAATCAAACCAGGGTCCTTTGGCTTTGCAGGCAAATGCCTTAACTGCTAAACCATCTCTCCAGCCCCACATAAATTATTTTATTTTATTTTTATATTTTATTTGAGAGAGACAGAGAGAGAGGAAGAGGCAGAGAAAGAGAGAAAG
This sequence comes from Orientallactaga sibirica, assembly GCA_036365145.1. NCBI lineage: Eukaryota > Metazoa > Chordata > Mammalia > Rodentia > Dipodidae > Orientallactaga > Orientallactaga sibirica. The sequence goes on from JAEOAD010002805.1 coordinate 620,003, forward strand.
AATGGGTACACCAGGGCCTTTCAGCCACTGTGAACAAACTCCAGATGTGTGCACCCCTTTTTACACATGTGCGACATTGTGTGCTTGCATCACTTTTGCATCTGGCTATATGTGGGACCTGGAAATTTGAACAGACGTTCTTAGGCTTCACAGGCAGGCTCCTTAACTGCTAAGCCATCTCTCCAGCCTATATAAAGAAATTAAACCAGTGGTTTTCTGGGGCTGGCAGTTGAAATGGGGGTGTTAAATGAAAATGGTTCCAAGGCTCATTGAGGAAATGAAGATGCTCTGCAATTGGATTGTAGCAAGGGTTGCATGACTTGGTAAGTTTGTCAAAAAAGGTCAGTTTGAGGTGTTTAAGTTATACCTCGGCAAGTTTGTTTAAAAAAATACACCTGAGCTTCTTGGGATCTTAAAAGAAATTTACCACCTTGGAATTTCAGCATAGTCTTAGTTCCCTCTGATTCTAAGAGTACAAGTTGTGAATCATAGAATGTTCCAGACATGGAAATGTGTGCCATCCAGCTTTACCATAGATTTAACTGCTAGTCACAGTTTTATCTTGTCTGGCTATTTTTATTTTATTTTATTTATTTATTTATTTATTTATTTATTTATTTATTTATTTATTTATTTGCGTGAGAGAGACAGAGAGAGAATGGGCATGCTAGGGCCTCTACCCATTGCAAACAAACTCCAGATGCATGTGCCACCTTGTGCATCTGGCTTCTGTGGGTACTGGGGAATTGAACCTGGGTCCTTAGGCTTCTTGGGTAAGTGCCTTAAGTGCTAAGCCATCTCTCCAGTCCTAACTCTTTTTTAAAAAAGATATTTGTTTATTTGCAAGGAGAGAGAGAGAGTGAGAGAGGGAGAAAAACAGAAATAGTATAGGCATGCCAGGGTCTCTAGCCACTGCAAATGAACTCCAGATGCATGCACCACTTTGTGCATCTGGCTTTATGTGGGTACTGGGGAATCAAACCTGGGTCGTTAAGCTTTGCAGACAAGTGCCTTAACCACTGAGCAATGTGTCCAACCCCCTGATTCTTACTTTTAAACAAAGCAAGAAACAAAGACTGTGTGTAGTATGTGGGTAAGAGCCTCACTTGTGACTATTGGAAATTTCATTCTGCTGTTCCTCCCCTCTGCATTTGCTTACAGGACTTCCGGATATCACCAAGCCTTTGAAAAAGTCAATAGATGTCAAGCACAAAGTGGTATGTCCAACATTGTGATCCTTTACGTGTACAGCCCTTAAGTGACTGCGCAAGGCATGCCATTCATACAAACAAAACAAACAAAAAAAATCCCCAACCACTCATTCATCAAACATTTCTGTGTACGTACTTTGTGTAGCTTCTTATTAGGAGACAGGGACACAAAGGTGACCAAGATTACCAAATGTGACTAATTGACCAGGTTCTGCTCTGAGCACAACCCCCACTTTCTCTCTTGCCCATTCATGGTGATAATTATATGTAACACAGTGGTCGTTCAAACAAAACCAGCTTGTTCCAGTATTGGACCATTGTGTTCCTATGGGAAACATAAGATTGGGTTCCTATAAGCCGCTAGTCACAACATTTTTTTTTTAGCAACTGATCAATATATAGTTTTTTAAAAAAATTCTGTTTCTGCCTGAAGACAAATTCATACGTGGTGTTAATTCATTAACATTGAACTCGTGGCCACAGCATGGTGTTGGAGCTTCATTAATGAGGTGGCACGTCATAGCTTTCCTGTGTTTAGGAACCCTGGACAGCATGTCAGCACGACGGCCAGGCCCATTGTAAACAGCAAAATCACCACCACCAACAACAACAAAAAAACCCCATAAAAATGCAGAAAATATGGCTCTGAGTAGACTGCCAGAAGATGCCTAATTACTTTATGAGAGCACAAATAAGAGCTGTTCACCTTGTGTGACCTCAGCTGGAGACACACATGTCAGGTGATTTAATTTTTTTGCCACTCTATGCGTGTCTACCACTGACCTCGAAAGTGCTGTATTAACCTCATATTATGCATACATTTCAGCAAGTAGGTGAATTCACACAAATGTAGCATCCATAAATAATGAAGGCTTAACTGTGTATTTCCTTTGCCCATTTTTTTTTCTTTTGGGGTACATAGCTTTTTCATGATTTATATAAACTTTACGTAGCAGAATTGTACTCTTTTGTGTATCCTATTTTCAAAAATATTTTATTATTGAGTTAGTTATTTGCAAAGAGAGAGAGAAGAGAGAGAAGGAAAGGGGAGAGAATGGACATGCCAGGGCCTCCAGCTGCTATCAACGAACTCCAGATACATGCGCCACTTTGTGCATCTGGCTTTACGTGGGTCCTGGGGAATTGAATCCAGGTCATTAAGTTTTGCAGGCAAGCACCTTAATGGCTGAGCCATCTCCCCAGTCCCTTGCCTATCTTACTTTATAACTATTTGTTTGTTTGTCATTCCACTTTACTGTTATTGCCTGTTACAACAGTGGCTTTTGACCATAGTATCAAAATGTCTTTTGAATGGAGGGACACGATTGTGTTTTTTTAAACAATTTTTTAAAAAGTTTTTTTTTTTGTTTATTTATTTATTTGAGAGCAACAGACAGAGAAAGAGACAGATAGCTAGAGAGAGAATGGGTGTGCCAGGGCCTCTAGCCGCTGCGAACGAAATCCAGATGTATGTGCCACTTTGTGCATCTGGCTTATGTGGGTACTGGGGAATTGAGCCTCCAACCAGGGTCCTTAGGCTTCACAGGCCAGTGCTTAACTGCTGAGCCCCTCTCTGCAGCCCCTGATTGTGATGTTTTGGTTGTAAAATGATCTGATAGGTTCATATGTTTGAATACTTGATCCCCAGTTGGGGTACTGTTTGGGAAGGTTGTGGTACTTTTTGGAAGTGAGCCTTGCTGGGAGAAGTGTGTCACTGGGGGTGGGCCTGGAAGTTTTATAGTCCAGCCTGCTCGCTGGTTTCCTTTCCCTTCTTGCCTGCTAATATGATGATGTGATACGAGCTTCCTGCCCTCGCCAGGCTTTTTTTCTCCACCCTTCTGGACTCTACCTTCTGAAACTGTAAGCGGAAATAAATTCTTCCTTCCCTAAATTGCTTCTAGTTGGTTATTTTGCCCTAGCAATGAGGAAGTTACTGGAAAATTGATAAAGGAATTTTTTAAAGTTTTTTTTTTTATTATTATTGTGAACATGTCTTTTGTTTGTGTACTTGCTTGCTTGATTTTTTTTATGCTTTTTTTTTTTTTTGAGGCCAGGTCTGGCTGTATATCCCAGCTGGCCTCAAACTTCTCCTGTCTCAGCCTCTCCACTGCTGGAATTTGAGACATGTACCACTGTGCCTGCTTTGGTTAATATTCCCTCTCTCTCTCTTTTGTTGTGTTTCTTTAAGTTTATTTTTTTAATTTATTTTTATTAGATATGGACATATTTAGTATGTAAACAACACATGTTGGTACCATCTTTTCCCTCCTTCCTGCCCCTTTTCTGAAGAGGTCTTCCTTGTTGGGATTCAGGTCAACTCCATGGGGGTTGTGGGTCATGCATTATGGGGGCAGCAGTCAGTCATGGGGGAGAGGCAAGGTCTCTGCAAAATGTCCCAACTTGAGGCTCTTAACAATCTTTCTGCCTCTTCTTCTGCAAAATTCTCTGAGCTAGTTTGGGTACATTTTAAGTTTATTTCAATGATGGGCACTCAGGAGCCTCTGGATCTCTGGTTTGGCAGGTGTTGAGTGTCCTCAGTGTCTATCTCCTTCACCCTTGTGCTGATACCAGATTCATTAAGAGCGCAGCGCTCCTGCTCATTTCCCTAATTCCTCTGTGGTTTCAGCTAGGACCGGGGTGGAGTGCGCTGAGTCGTTTATCTCCTCAGGTCCAGCTCCCGTCTGAAAAAGAGAAGCAGATTCTCCAACCGAGAGTGAAGTCAGCACAGGTTAAATGGGATAACCATTATTAGTTTAGAGAGAAATTAAAGGGTGTAGACCCTCTAATAGCCCAAGATTAGTGGGAGCTTGACAATGGAAAGCAGAATTGTTATCTGGATATGATCTGACTTGTTTTCCAGTTTCAGATATCGTTTCCTTTCCACTGAGCACATCCGTTAGCCAATCTCTCTCTCTCTCTCTCTCTCTTTTAAACAGGCACATCAGATTTGGGGTTGTAGTAATCTTTCTTCAGCATCTCCATGCTATGGAAAGTTGTGTAAGTCCCATAAACTATTGTTTTATATCTGCTTTCTGTCTTTAACTTTTTTTTTTTTTTTTTTTTTTTGCGAGGTAGGGTCTCACTCTGGTCCAGGCTGACCTGGAATTAACTATGTAGTCTCAGGGTGGCCTCAAACTCTCTGCAATCCTCCTACCTCTGCCTCCCAAGTGCTGGGATTAAAGGCGTGCACCACCACACCTGGCCCATTAACTTTTATTTTATATATTTATTAGAGAGACAAAGAGAGGGAGAGAATGGGCACATCAGGGCTTCCAGCCACTACAAACTCCAGACCCATGTGCCACCTTGTGCATCTGGCCTACATGGGTCCTGGGGAATTGAACCTGGGTGTTTTGGCTAGAGACCCTGGCACAGCCATTCTCTCTTTCTATCTGCCTCTTTCCCTTTCTTTCTCTCTCTCTTTCTCACTCTTAAATTTAAAGAAAAAAAGTAAAAAGAAGGCTGGGGCTGCAGCCTACTGATAGGCCATTTTTCTAGCCCATATAAGGCCCGGGGTTCAATTCCAGTCGAGGGGAAAAAAAGTCAATAAATTTTAATTCTTCATACGTAGCCAAGTCTGCTCACCACACATTCATGTCTCTTCACTCTAGATTTGAGACCTAAACAGCCGGATTTTGACATCCTCATGAAGTACAGATCTAGAGGGACGAACTTCTTAAAGCAAGTAAGATTTGTCACCTGCCACTCAGCAGGAGATCTCTGGGTGTGTCTTCAAGGCCGTGGGAATGGTCAAGGCTCAGATCTGGTATAAAGGCATTCCCAATGATCATCAGGCAAAAAAGTCAAGGTGTTCTGACGAGAGAGGCAGCTTCCTTAAGCCGCAGGAACAACTCCTAGCATCGGCCCATCCAGTTGTTTAGGAAAAAAGCTTCAAAGAGGCTTCCAAGGATGGCATTCCCAACAGGGAATTCAACTTCACTCTAATTATATTTTTGATGCCGTGGGTTTGATATCCTAGTTATGTGTGTATTAGGCAAGAATAGCCTAACCATTAAAACAAAGAACGTTCTTCAAGGGCCATCTGACATTGTCACAAAGAATCACTAATTATGCCCTCAGGTTGCTTTCAAAAGGCTGGTGGGTGCCAGAGAAAATCTGATAAATTTAGCTAACTGGTCAGGGGTGGATGGCTCACCTTGGGTCCTAGACAGCCAGTTTAAGGTAACCTTCCAGAAATGAACTTTCTGCTTTAAGACCTGACAGCTTTCCCAGAGGAAGGGTTCAAGCCCAGGAAGGCAGTACCAGAGAAGCACGGGGCACTGGAAGCTATGGACTCACTGCAAGTTGCACTGGGTGTCAGGGACATCTGCCTTCTCCGTATGGCTGGTGCCTACTTGTGGGAAGGGTAGATGGCCTTCTGAAAGGATCCTTATTTAGTTAATCACTATTATGAAATAATCACTTCTTGCTGCGTGGAGTAGCAGCTCAGATGCCAACAATGCCCTTGACAACCAATGTCTTGGCTATTCTGGGGACAGTTGTCTTCCTCCGCAAGGGGCTTCCCTGACCCCTCCTACAAACAAATTCTCCATACCGAACAGCAGCCTATTGTAAGTCAACCAATGACAAATGACATGTTATATTTTAAAAATTTATATTTTATTAACATACAGAGAGACATTATATTTTTGTGACGCATTAACAGGCTAAAAGTACTATACTCACACATAGCCCACATGCAACGAATATGGGACATTTAAGAATGTTGAGAGCCGGGCGTGGCGGCGCACGCCTTTAATCCTAGCACTGGGGAGGCAGAGGTAGGAGGATTGTTATGAGTTCAAGGCCAGCCTGAGACTACATAGTGAATTCCAGGTCAGCCTGGGCTAGAGTGACACCCTGCCTCAAAAAAAAAAAAAAAGAAGAAGAAGAATGTTTAACCTAGAATCCTGGCCAAAAACAAATCGGTTTGCGTATTCTCAGGAGGGGAGATGTTGCAGTCAGGCAGTCAGGTTTGCATTGCTGGCAGAAATCACTTGACCAAGAGCAGCTTTTGGGGAAAAAGGGGTTTATTCTGGCTTACAGATTCGAGGGGGCGCTCTGTGATGGCAGGGGAAAACAATGGCATGAGCAGAGGGTGGACATCGCCCCCTGGCCAACAACATAAGGTGGACAATAGCAACAGGAGAGTGTGCCAAACACTGGCAAGGGGACACTGGCTATAATAACCATAAGCCCACCTCCAACAATACACTGCCTCCAGGATGCTTGAATTCCCAAATCTCCATCAGCTGGGAACCTGGCATTCAGAACACCTAAGTTTATGAGGGCCACCTGAATCCAACCACCATTGGGTCCATCAGTGGAGTATGGGCAGGGAGGAGGGAAATGATGGGACCAACACATGATGTATCCACACAAAGTTTCTACTTAAAAAAACTAAAAACAATAACTTTTTATTATATGAGACAAGGCAAATTATATTTGTGAGGAGAGAATGACGAGAGAGAGAAAGAAAGAGAAAGAATGGGCACACCAGGGCCTCTTGCCACTGCAAAGGAACTCTAGGTGCATATGCCACTTTGTGCATCTGGCTTTATGTAGATACTAGGAAGCTGAACCCACGCAGTCAGGCTTTGCCAACAAATGCCTTTAACAGCTAAGCCATCTCTAAAGCCCCAAGCAAGGCAAAGTTAAGGTTCCAAGGAGGTGCTAGTATTTTAGAGGAAAAAGTGTACCATTTCCCCATCAGCAACAAGTAGAGACTGCCTGAACATTTTAACCATCATTAACAATTTTCTGACTTTTAAAGATATTTTCCTGGTAACTAGTGCCTTTGCTAACGGCCTCTAAAGTTTTATATTCTTGGACTCTTAACGGGAAAGCAGAGGATTCACACCCTGGAATGTCTGGGTAAGAAATGGTAGAGGGGCTGGAGAGATGGCTCAGCGGTTAAGGCACTTGACTGCAGAGCCTAATGACCAGTGTTCCATTCCTCAGGATGCATGTAAAGCCAGATGCACAGGGTGGTGCATGCATCTGAGTTCGTTTGCAGTGGCTGGAGGCCCCGGGTACACCCATTCTCTCCACTCTCTCTCTCTCTCTGCTTGAAAATAAATTTAAAAATAAAATAAAAAGAATAAACTCTTTAAAAGAGAAATAAGAGAAACAAGGGGAGAACGGTGGTAGTGAGGGGCCAGTGTTCTGATTCCAAGAGTGCTTGCCTTTGTTCCCCACACTCAAGCTTATTGATCTGCCTTCCAATAGTGAGGCTCAAAATACAAAGCAGAAAGGTTTTTTTGTTTGTGTTTTGTTTTGTTTTATAAACACACACACACACACACACAGAGTTTGGGGAGACAATGCCAAATCCTGCTCATAAGTGATGCCTGGTTTGAAAGAGGCCATTTAATTCCCAATTCTGTGGGAAAAGGGAGCGTTGCCGGATGAACGAGTGTTGACAATTGGGCCATTTTTTTCCCTCTCCCTCTCTCTCTCCAGCTTCAGCAACAATGGGATGCTGATAGCAAGATTGGCTCATCGGAGGACTCCGAGGTCGATCGATACTCCAGTTACCTGCCTTTACTTAGCTGACTCGGGAAATGAAGCCGCAAAGCTGGGCCCCAGAAGTTTCTGTCACCTACCACTGACAAAGGAGGACCTGGCAAAGAGTGCCCCTTGGCAGGACCTTTTGGAACCTTCCCTAAGATTCGTCTCCTTTTTCTTGTGCGCATGTGTGTCCACTGGAAGAGGCGGAGAGCAAAAATTATCACTATTATCATCATTATTAAGTATTTCTTCAAAAAACAAAAAAAAAAAAAAAAAAACACCTGCAAGGCCGGGGTGTGGTGGCGCATCGCCTTTAGTCCCAGCGGTCCGAAGCAGTGGTAGGAGGATTTCTGTGAGTTCGAGGCCACCCCGAGACTACAGAGTGAATTCTAGGTCAGCCTGGGCTAGAGTGAGACCTTACCTCGAAAAACAAAACAAAAACCCTGCAAGAACCCTTCCTAGGGTGATGTGGCCTCCACCATGGTGGGCTCCCCCGCCACCAAAACGAGTTCCCTGGCTCTGGGAAGTTCTAGCAGGACTCAAAGGCTGGAAGGGGGGGGGGAGGCTTTTTTTTTTTTTTTTTCCTTTCTTTTTCTTTTTTTGCTATTTGCAGTCCGAGCCATCTCCCAGAGGTTTTCCTCCTCACAAGGCGGGACTCCGATCTTGGGGCTCAGCCTTGCCCACCCCATGCCCTCCGGTGGCCGAGCATCCCCAAGCCCACCCATCGCGGCCAGGCTCCCTCCTCTTCCCGCTCAGCCCTGCGACCCGCCCGCGGTCCCCACGCGGCCTGGGCCACCCCACCCCGGCCGACAGAGGGCGCTGCAGAGACGGGCCCGGCGGGCGTGGGATGCAGCCGCCGCCGCCTCCTTCCGCATCCTCCGCAGCCCCACCGACGCCCTTGACCGAGACTGCCCTGCCATGCTTGGCTTCTGTCGAACAGGATAATTAAGACTCGCACCCTCACCCCCACCCCCAGTCCCACCCTCTACCTCCCACTCCTAGCTATTATTTTTGTCCTTTACAGCCCCACTTTGGACTAAAGACATTCCCTGGGAACCATCTGGTCCTTCCCTCCCTGGGACTCTTCATATGGTTTCCATTAAGCTCCCCCAAACAGTGCATTGAAAATGCAGCCCCCGGAGGCTCGCTCAGGGACCTTCCAGACTTCTGCCTGCCCTGGCCAGCCTGGTTGGAGAATGGGAGGTAGAAGGAAGTGGAAGGCAGTGCCCAGGAGTCCTGCAGGAATTTCTGTCGGCTTCACCACAATGGTTGACATTCAGTTGATTTAATGTTTGGTTTTCACTGAGTGCAAGGCACAGCCTGTTAGAATTCAGGTTTAATTCTAAAAACCAAAAAACAAACAAACAAACAAACAAACAAACAAAAAACCAATCAATGTCAACATTACAGATCAATTTTCAGAAATCCACTGTAACCCGCTGCAGAACTATAGTTGGAACGGTGTCTCTCCCGTGTTTGTCCCCCCCTCTTCTGTAGGAATAACAGAACAAAACAAACGTTAGCCTGTGGAAAAATATTCCCTGACACGTGGATGAGGGTTTGTAGGCAAAGGAAAAGGAGACAGGCAGGATCAAGGAGTCATAAAAGAGTGATTTATCTGGAAAGTTCCTTTACATTTATAAGACATTAGTCTAGTCTGTCAGTTTATTGAACAGACTAGAAAGTGTAGCGCAGGGAAGGCCACTTGGCTATGAGCAAAACACTGAGTATTGTGGTCTAATGTAGGCAGTTGGTGGGAAGGAGCTTGCTCTCCAAGAACTTCAGACAGCAAAAGGGATTCTGCTCAACTGAATTAATGTGCGGTGTACCTTCTCCCACAGGCCCTTAGTCCTTCTCTGGGCAGTTCCCTATTTGGGGCGGTTCAGTTCTTTCTCCCCTCCCCCCTTCCCTTGCTTTCCTTCCTAGCCTCCTCCTCTCCCTCCCGACCATGTGATTTTATTTGGGTTTTTAAAATGAAACCAGGTGCTGCTTCAAACAAAGACAAAGTAATAACAAGGAGAGACGATCCAACGCCTCAGGAATGCGCTGAGTTTTATGACTCAGGCTGTCCTGGCAAACAACCGGGGCTGACACGGAGAGGTGGGTGGCACTGAGCACAGACCATACATGGTAGCTCTGGGGCCTCCCCAGAAAGGGTAGTCAAGACAGCCTGTGACTCACTTCCCCAAAGCCGAGGATGCTCTCGTACTTTGTGGAACAAGACTTCCCTGAGGCCAGACTAAGGACCATTAACGTTTCCCTGATGGGCCAGATACTTATGATGGGCTAAGGGGCACCCTGACCTTTGGAGGAGAAGACAGCTCAGGACAAAGATCAACCCCTGTGGAAAAAAAAGGCTGGCTCAGGCTAGAGAGATGGCTTAGCGGTTAAGACACTTGCCTGCAAAGCCAAAGGACCCTGGTTCGATTCCCCAGGATCCACGTTCTCCAGCTGCACAAGGTGGCATATGCATCTGGAGTTCATTTGCAGTGTCTGGAGGCCCTGGTGCACCCATTCTCTCTCTCTCTCTTTGTCAGCCTCTCTCTATCTCTTTCAAATAATAAATAAATTAAAATAAAAAATAGAAAAAATATTTTTTTAAAACGGCATGTTCAATGGATTTAGGCAAAGGCACTGATGCCTTTAGGAAATGAACCTGTAGGTTGCAAAGTGACATGAAAATTAGCATGTGATGGAGTGGAAACGATGGCTGGGGACTTCCAGGTCACAGGATGGCTGCAGAATCTTGGGTGGAGGAGGGGGGTGGGTGGGGTGGAGGATGTTTCCAGAGCAGAAGGGTGGCAGTGGGACAGCTCAGGAAGAGCCCATCTAGTATGGATTCTGGGATGTTGTCCCTAACGCAACCAGGGGGAGTGACGAAGAGCCCACTGTGGACTTTCCATTAACGCCCAGAAAAGCTCAATCACACATCTGTGCATTCTGCGAATTCTTTTCAAATGAGCATAGTGATGGGGTGAGGTGTACATTATTATGTATTTTTTCCCTGTTACTAACAGGCCAAAAGCACTAGGGATAACATCTCTTTCAACCAGGGTGGTCAGAGGGGCCTGAAATTGGGTGGTAAGACGGCCTGGGTTCCCTTTATTGCACAGGCCTGGGTGGAACCCATGTGAGTGAGAGGCATCCTGCTGGTGTCCCCCAGTCCAGAGGGGGGCTGGCTGTCACCTTTTGAATGAATCTTGAGTGGCATCTGAGGGCTTGGTTTTCCTTTTCTTTTTCTTTCTTTTTCCAGTCCATGGTATACCTATCAAAAAGCTGTAGTTGCAGGAGAGACTCTGCTACACTTTTTCATTAAAGTCTACTTGCCTGGAAAAACACAGTCCTTTAAGGATGGTGACTTCATAAATATTTATAGTGTGAGCGGGCGTCACTCTGCCGGAGAATGGGCTCGTTCAGATTTATTTATGATGTGCCACTCGGGTGAGTGACATCCGTCATCTGAGGCGGCCCAACACTCAGTTTCTCTGAAGCATGTTTATGGAGCGATTATGCCTGTGAATATTTGCTATTTTTAGGCCCTCTCCTCTCCTAACCCCCACTTAGCCCTCCTAAGTCCCCAAACTAGCAAAAAGTCAGGTTTATGGTATAGGGCAGATTTGATTCCCTAATGACAAGGCTCAGGGGCTTGAACGCACTGCAGGAGCATTTGAAGCACTGGGACAGGCAATTAGAAAGGGAATGCCAGTGGGTTACAGAGTTCTTACACTAAGGTGGTTGGTTAGATCTGCGTCTGTCTCTCCTGTCACAGGTGAGGGCTTTCAGCTGGCCATGAAGAGTGTTGACAGATGATTAGTGACAAATGCTCATAAACCCCTTCCAGGCCTCTTTTCTCTGTCCAGCACTGACCAGACCTGCACCATGCATCCCATGGCTCTGGGGCCATGATGTGTGTGTGTGTGTGAGGGGGGACTCTATGAACTGAGTCCAGGTCTTTAGTGTAACCTGAGAGCTCCCATCTTGGCCACACCTGGCCCCAGGCTGGGGCTGTGGCAGCTGTCCCCCATCTGCTGTGTTGGAGAGGGCTTCCTGGTCTATAGCTAGGAATATTCCGACCTATGCTTTTCTTGCTAGACACAGGCCTACTTCAGAACCCAGCAGTTGCCTCCCATCGGCTTGGTGAGCTATTGTTTATCCTGGGAAGGGCCAGGTCTTGGCACCAGGGGGTACGAAGCATTGCCAGCCTTTTATTTTTAGAGACAGGAAAATGTCTGTTTTGTTGGCAGCTGCTCATTTCTGGCACACACGAGGGATGGTGTAAAAAAAGTTCAAGTGAGAGATTCCAAGCCTTAAATTCATGGCATATGACATAGGAACCACTAGTTTCTCAACGAAACCCTTTGTGGAGCCTGAGAGCTTTCATTCAAAGCCCTTTGGGCAAAGCTTAGTTCAGCTGCTATACCCTGGTGGCAACAGATTTTTTTTTTCAAAGCCACAAACCTTATAGCCTAAAGTCCCCTTTGAGTGCATAAGTGGGCTGGCCTGAAATATTACTTTCTTGACCATTCCTCTTCGTGTCAACCAACCCAGAACCTAGTCCCGCCTGATAGGGAGGAGACGAAAAAGCCAGTCTTCTTAAGTTTATGTCATCCATCCACTTTCCCCACGCCCACCGACATGGTAACTGTCAGAATGCATCCACTTTCTATGGCAAGAAGTGTATGACCAGAACCAGGGATTGCATTTCCAAGCCTTATTGGAAATAACAATTTTCCCCAATATGGCTCCCTATTAAAAAACGTTTATTTGGGGGCTGGAGAGATGGCTTAGGGTTAAGGCGCCTACCTGCAAAGTCTAAGATCCCCCGTTTGAATCTCCAGGTCCCACGTTTAGCCAGACACAAAAGTGACACATGTGCACAAGGGGACACACGTGTCTGGAGTTCATTCACAGCCACTGAGAGGCCCTGGCATGCCCATTCTCTACCTGTCTCTCTCTCTCTGTCTCTCTCAAATTAAAAAAAAAAAAAAAACAAGTGTTTATTTTGTATGTTCTGTCCTTCTGGCTACTCACATGTGTATGAAAACATTTTGTAAATTGTAATAACATACTATACACAGAGGTAAAAATGAAATGAATTAAAAGTAGAAAACTGTGTTTTTCTACCTACTTTCTTTTCTTCCCAACCTTTGGGAAAGGGTTGTTTTCTAATTATACAAATGCATGCTCCTTTACCACTTATTTATTTATTTATTTAAGATGGAGAGAGAGAAAGAGAGAGGCAGATAGAGAATGGGTTTAGCAGGGCCTCCAACTGCTGCAAATGAACCCCAGATGTACGTACCACCTCGTGCATGATGGCTTACATGGGGAATTGAACCTGGGTCCTTCGGCTTTTCAGGCAAGCATCTTAACTATCAGCCATCTCTCCCGCCCTCTTTACCAGTTTTATAGTCATGAATAACTGTTGGATTCATTTTTTTCTTGCCGGAACACATCCTTTGTAGGTCTTCCTTTGTTCTTCAGAGAGTGGGCAATAAATTTCCACAGGGAGGGCTGAGTGAGAATTCATTTTGATCCCTTTCTCTTTCTTTCTTTCTCTCTCTCTCTCTCTCTCTCTCTCTCTCTTCCTCTCTCTCTCTGTGTTCGTTTGGCTTGTTATAGAGCTCTAAGTTTGAATTTACTTTTCCTGAATGTTTCTCAATTGTTGTTCCATTTTTTTTCTGGAAGCTTCTATGGTGCTCGGCAGTCTCCTGCTGCCCCGCTCCTCATCTCTTTGTAAGTCTCTTTCTGAGTCCTATTGGAGCCTGTATGGAATCCCGTTTCTGGAGTTTCAATTGTGATTTCACTATGTGGGACTTGATTTTAAAAGTTCTCCCCCACTTGGGGCTAATGGGCTCTTTCAGTCTGAGTTTGGAGGAAGAAAAAACAAAGGTTCCATTGAAAGCCAGGTGTGATGGCGCATGCCTTTAATCCCAGCACTCAGGAAGCAGAGGTAGGAGGATAGCCATGAGTTCGAGGCCACCCTGAGACGACATAGTGAATTCCAGGTCAGCCTGGGCTAGAGTGAGACCCTCTTAAAAAAACAAACAAAAAAGAAAGAAAGAAAGACAGGGAGAGAGACAGAAAGAGAAAGGTTCCATTGACCTATATAATAAACTAGAAACCAGAAACTATAAAGTTTCCACTGATCTATAATATAATAAAGTGTTGAGGGAGAGAGGAAGGGACTGTGGGCCTGAGTGTTGGGAAGGATTTTATCTATCATCTATCTATCTATCTATCTATCTATCTATCTATCTATCTATCTATCTACCTATCTATCATCTATCTGTCTGTCTGTCTATCTATATGCAGGGCCTCTAGCCACTGCAAAAGAACTCCAGAAGCATGCACCACCATGTGCATGTGGCTTATGTGGGACCTGGAGATTCGAACCAGGGTCCTTAGGCTTTGCAGGCATATGCCTTAACCACTAAGTCATCTCTCCAGCCCTTGGGAAGGATTTTAAGAAGATAAAGAGGGGGAGAGTAGTAAGTCTTGGAAAGATCCTTGTTAGTTTGACAAGAAAATAGTATCCAAAAAAGATTTTCAGGGCTGGAGAGATGGCTGCGCCTTTGAGGCCCTTGCTTGCGAAGCCTAAGGACCTAGTTTGAACTCTCAAGAACCCACATAAGCTAGCTGCACAAGGTGATGCATGCGCACAAGGTGGTACATGTGTCTGGGGTTCAATTGCCGTGGCTAGAGGCCCTGGCATGCCAGTTCTCTCTCGCTTGCTTGCTCTTGCTCTCTCATAAAAAAAATAAAATAAGGGCTGGAGAGATAGCTTAATGGTTAAGGTGCTTGCCTGCAAAGCCAAAGGACCTTGGTTCGATTCCCTAGGACCCACATAAACCAGAAGCACAAGGTGATGCAAGCATCTGGAGTTCGTTTGCAGTAGCTGGAACCTGACATGCCCATTCTTACCCAACCCCCTCTCTGCCTTTCCCTCTCTCAAATAAATAAATAAAAATAAATAAAATATTTTTAAAAAATTATAAAAAAGATTTTTAACAACTTTGAATATGTGTATATAATATGTGTATATATGACTTTTGTTTTCGTGATTTGATGTTGAGACTGAACTCCAAGACTGCCTTGAGTTAATGAGTTATATAATATAAATAATTATTAATTTAATATCTTTCTCTCATTCTGTGTTTCTCTTACTCCCACCCCTACATCCAGGAAACATTTTTTTTTGCCTGTTAATCCGTTATAGGACACATTATTTTTATCTTTTATTTTTTATTTTTATTTTTACTTTTTATTTTGGATATAGGGTCACTATATACCCAGGCTGGCCTTGAATTCTTGGTCCCACCTGCCTCAGCCTTGGTCCTTCAGAGAGCTAGAGTTATAGATGCATGCCATCATGATTAGTTCTTTTAAAAATTTTTATTTTTTAATATTTATATTATCTATTTGCAAGTAGAGAATGAGAGAGAGAGAGAATAGATGCACCAGGGCCTCTAGCTGCTGCAAATGAAACTACAGATGCATGTGCCACTTTGTGTATCTGTCTTTACATGGTTAGGGTTAGAAATGGAGGCAGACAGCTGCAGAGATGGCTTAGCAGTTAAGGCATTGGCCTGCAAAGCATAAGGACCCCGGTTCAATTCCTCAGTACCCACTAAGTCATCTCTGCAGCCCTGATTAGCTTTTATTAACGTATATAACAAAACAATGGAAGTCAGTGGTCTAAAGTCCTACTGTTTTTCCAAGCACTCCTCTGTACTGCACACATTTGTCAACCCCTAACATACTCTTTTATCATTAACAGCTTATAGGAACCATAGACACATGGTTTCTTCACTCATTCAGTAATCTAGTTTGTCACAAGATAATTTGTCATGAATAGATGACAGATTTGGACGGGAGTGACCGCATAATGGCCAAGCTTGGGGCAGGCCAGGATTGTGCTTAAGATCTGGCATGAAGAGCCCTGCTCCCTTCCTCACAAAGTCCTTTACTCTAGATGGAAAAAGGTGCTCCTAGACTCTCTAGGTTGGCCTGCTGGTGGTGGGCAGGTGTGACCCAAAGGGACAAAGCTGGGGAAAGGCCCAACACATAAGGCTACTTCCCAAGTACATCATGTCCATCCAGCAAAGGCAGCAGAAGAGGCAGGCACTCCCAGTCAGGCTTCTTGTGCACTGCCTGAAATGTAACCATGGCATTATATTTTTTGTGCTTGTGTTAACTTGAAAAAAATATTCAAACTAGTCATCAAATTTTCATTTCAATGATCTAAGTAGTAGGTTTCCATATGGCTTTTTCATATATTTCGAGTTTTGTCAAACTTAAAAAAAATAATTTACTTATTTATTTGCAAGCAGAGAGAAAAGAGAGACAGAGACAATGATTGTGCCAGGGCCTCCAGCTGCTGCAAATGAGCTCCAGATGCATGTGTCACTTTGTGCATCTGGCATCTGGGTTTACATGGGTACTGGGAAATCGAACCTGGGTCATTAGGCTTTGCAGGCAAGTGTCTTAACCGCTGAGCCATCTCTCCAGCCCCTTGTCAAACTTTTTAAAAAATATATTTTATTTATTTGAGAGAGAGAAAGAGGCAGGGAGAGAGAATAGGCATGCCAGGGCATCCATCCACTGCAAATGAACTCCAGATGCATGCGCCCCCTTGTGTATCTGGCTTACGTGGGTCCTGGAGAATTGAAACAGGGTCCTTTGGCTTTGCAGGCAAACGCCTTTAATCCCAACTCGGGAGGCTAGGAGGATCGCTGAGAGTTCGAGGCCATCCCTCCAGTTAATTCCCCCCAGTCAAACCCTTTTAAAACCAAAAAAAAAAATGGCTATAGGAATGATAGTGGAAGGTCCAAATTCTCCTAAGAGACTAGGGTTGCATGCGGACTCTTTCTTCCACCTGTATTATGTAAACTCAGGTACAGGCAACCTGTGTAATTTGCAAGGAGAAAGAGAGAGAGAAAGAGAGAGAGAGAGAGAGAGAGAGAGAGAGGGAGAGAAACTGGCTCTTCTGCCTAGCAAATTCTTAGGGGTGGAGTAGTCAGCCCCTCCCCCCACCAATATTGAATTCCAGTTGTCAATTGCAACCCTCTGCCTGGTTAAGTAGGGACACAGAATAGCTTATTTATACCATTTGCTGTTTTTTTTTTTTTTTTTCAAGGTAGGGTCTCATTCTAGCCCAGGCTGACCTGGAATTCTCTATAAGTCTCAGGATAGCCTCAAACTCACAGCGATCCTCCTATTTCTGCCTCCCGAGTGCTGGGATTAAAGGTGTGTGGGCTTCCATTTGCTGTTTAGTGGGGTTCTTTTTGGATAACCCCATGCACAGTGATTGAGCTTTGGAGGGTGGGTGGGTGGGTGTCTGATAGTCTTGCTGGGGCCAAGATGGTAATAAAATCCAAAGGACTACAAAGGCTGTCAGTCAAGGGCAAGCTTTGCTGACCTTTCTGGATGCCTACTCTAGACCGTCAATAGATCCCAGAGGTGTGTCCATTGGAGGGGTCATGTGCCATGAAGGAGGGAGCTTTGGGGGAAGGAGTGGCTTGAAACTGGTCTTCAGCCAAGGATAGCATCTCCCAAGGGAATGAAAGCTGACGCTTCCAACAAAATGAAGTTCAGGGGACCACTGACCCTGAGGGGCAGCCAGACCAACACTGGCCTCTAGGATCCTCAGGGGCACCAGGCCACTGCTTGAAGACGCCATCAGCATGTCTTTTCATTCTGGAATATAAGCCTTCCTCCCCTTGTACAGAACCACAGTTCTACTTATCTCCAGAGAGAAGGAAATGTGTTCCAAATGATTCTTTCCTGCAAGAAAAAATTTGAGGTTTTTAAAACTGCATTTTATAAAACAAGAGCCATACATTTCCTTGACTCTTTGTAGTGCTGTTTGTCATTCTTGGTTAACCTTTATTAAATTATAGCTGTTTACTCATTCCTTCACTCTTGGTTGTTGTTTTGAGATAGAAGTATCATGTATCCCAGGCTGGCCTTGAACTCACTTTGTAGCTGAAGATGACTTTGAACTCTCTGCCTCTGCTTGCCAGTTCTGGGATAACCAGCATGTGTGACCATAACATCCTGTATATGCAGTGCTAGGGATCAAACCCAGGGCTTCATGCAGGTTAGACAGTCACTGAATTAACTAGCCCACTCCATCCTTTATGTTAATCCATTGATATTATATATTGTATGTGAATGCCCTTCTGGAATTACATATCCAAGGAAAGAATCCATTTTTTAAACATTTATTTTATTTCATTTGAATTGGGGGGAGAAAGAAGCAGATAGAGGAGAGAATGGGCATGCCAGAGCCTCTAGTCGTTGCCAATGAACTCCAAACACATGCACCACTGTGCATCTGGCTTACATGGATACTGGGGTATCAAATCTGGGTCTTTAGGCTTTGCAAGCAAGAACATTAACTGCTAAGCCATCTCTCTAGCCCAAAGAATTCAGTTTTCATTTGCTTGCTTTGGGGTCCTATTTATTTACTTATTCATTGAGAACTTTGATACATAAACGTACTGTAAATTGATTTTTCCTGTCTTATCATTCTCGTTTCTTTCCCCTCTTCCTTGAACAACTGAGGACCGTCCTCTTTCCGTAGTCTTTTCTCTGTTTTGGTCTCCCACTCCCTTTGTCTTCTTCCATCCTCCCTGTGAGAATGTTGGCGGTTTTGCTGTGGGTTTTGTGGGAGTCGCAACAACCTCCGTGAGGTCCTAAATGCACCAGTTGGTTTGTGTTCAGAAGACAGTACCCCAGCGTACTCCTTCCCCACCCTGTGGCTCTTACATTCATTCTGGAAGAGGGGCCAGAAAGAATAGAAGAATCCATTTAAAAGAGAGAGAGAGAGCATGAGATTTGAAATAATAGCCACCCTTTGTTTTGAAATTTAAGTTTTCAGAAAACAGCATTTGGAAAAGCAAGCCCACCTCTAGAAAACGTGACAAATGTCTAGCAGATGTCATTACTGCAAATATTCCCCTGAAACCCCTGAAATTTCCACTTCCTTGGGATTTGCTGCTTTAATGGAAGAGCTTACCACGGTGACACACACACTCTGCTTCTCAAAGTGTGGTCTGCAAGGCTCCGCCAGATGGTCCCCTTCAGAATAAATGCTTTCAATATGATAATGTTTATATTTGTGTTTCTGGCATGAATTAATACTTTTCTCATGATATTTAATAAAAAACAGATTATCTGTCTCATAAAATCCAGTACCTTTCTGCTCATTCGGTCCTAGGAAGGTTGTTGTGTGTGTGTGTGTTTTATTTTTTGGTGGGGGAGGATTGTCTTGTTGGTGAGGTGGCAGCCAGAGTGGGCTGGAGAAGTGAGTTCGCTCCTCAGCTGGTGTGGCATGCAGCCAGGAAGGATGCGACAGCCATCCTTCTCCACAAACGTTGGGTTTGAAATGACTCAGAAATGCCTACTAAAGTCCAGGGCGCCAACACGAATGACCTTTTAACACCTGGGTTTTCCTTCCTTCTAGCTCTGATCTTCTGGGGCTAGGGACTCCTGGGATCTCTTTGGTCATATTCGTCATGTTTTCAGAGGCTTAGTAACATTATTTCCTTCTAAGCCTTCATTTTTTAAAAAACTTTTTAATTGACAACTTTTATATTTACAGACAATAAACCATGCTATTTCCCTCCCCTCCCCCATTCCCCTTCAGAACTCCACTCTCCGTCATATCCCCTCCCTCTCTCCATTAGTCTCTCTTTTAATTTGACGTCATCATCTTTTTCTCCTATTATGAGGGTCTTGTGAAGGTATTGCTAGGCACTGTGAGGTCATGGATATCGAGGCCAATTTCTGTCTGGACAGTTGCATTGTAAGGAGTCGTACCCTTCCTTTGGCTCTTACATTCTTTCCGCCCCCTCTTCCTCAATGGATCCTGAGCCTTGGAGGGTGTGACAGAGATGTTTCAGTGCTGGACACTCCTCCGTCCCTTCTTCTTAGCACTTTGATGCCTTTTGGGTCATCCCAGTGGTCATCACCATCTAAAAAGAGAAGCTTCTCTAACCAGAAGTGAGAGTAGCATTAATATGTGAATATGAACATTAGTGTAGTGCTTTCAGGGCAGTTTGGTGGAAATAATATATACATTTAGCCAGACAAGAGCAGGCTAAGCCTTCATTTTTCAGTGCTGGCGTCCTTGCTTTATAAGTCACATGTAATCAAATATAATTCGGAATGGTGAGGGCCAGGAGGACCTTCCCTCCCTTGACTTCTCTTTGAGGCGCAGGTCTTTTGCATTAGCAGCGTGGTGCTCAGTTACATCCATGGCCGCCAGCCCCGCTTCCTGAGATCTCGCGGGCCCACAGAGACTGGCGCTGGCAGACAGGCAAGTACAGGGTTTATATCAGAACAGACTGTCTGCACGTCAAAGATGAGTTTAGCCCAAAAAGCTGTGGAAAATTGGTGTGCTGTGTGGCTAGAGATTGTAATGCCAGCAATTTACTTTTCTCCTTTTGAAGGAATGTGGAGTAGGGAATGGGAAAAGTTTAGAAGGATATTTTTTTTTTTTTTTTTTTTTTTTTGGCAAAAGCCAAGTGTTCCTGAACTTTAGTTCTTTCATTACCAAACTTCACAGGAAGACAGACTTTTCTCCCTGCCACCATCTCACTTACAACTCATTCTTTTATATTTATTTATTTATTTATTTAGGCAAGGTCTCACTCTGCTTCAGGCTGACCTGGAATTCACTATGTAGCCCCAGGCTGGCCTCGAAGTCCTGGTGATCCTCTTACCTCTGCCTCCTGGATTACCAGTCCTGGGATTAAAGGCATATGCACCACCATGCCTGCCTTTTCTTTTCTTTTCTTTTCTTTTCTTTTCTTTTCTTTTTTTTCCTTTTCTTTCTTTCTTTCTTTCTTTCTTTCTTTCTTTCTTTCTTTTTTTTTTTTTTTTGAGGTAGGATGTATCCCAGGCTGACCTGGAATTCACTATGTAGTCTCAGGGTGGCCTTGAACTCATGATGATCCTCCTACCTCTGCCTCCTGACTGCTGGGATTAAACGTGTATGCCACCACACTCAGCTCCAACTCCTTTTTTAAAAAAAATGTATTTATTTGTTTGCAGTCAGAGAGAGAGAGAGAGAGAGAGAGAGAGAGAGCAAGAAAGAGAGAGACAAAGATAGAGAATGGGGTACTCCAGGGCATCCAGCCACTGCAAATCCACTCCAGGTACATGTGTCACTTTGTGATCTGGCTTTATGTGGGTACTGAGGAATTCAACCTGGGTCGTTAGGCTTTGCAGGCAAGCACCTTACACGCTGAGCCATCTCTCCAGCCCCTTCCAACTCCTTCTTTGAACCTGAGAGAATTTGCTTTTTGCTTTCAGTTCCTGATCTGTCACTGAGATGATGTCCTTGAAGGTCACTGCAGCTCGTCACACCGGCAAGTGCCATATCTACGCCAAGCTTCTGTCCTTATCCTTTGTCATTTTGCAGAAGTCTCTGTGTCCTCAGCTCTGTGCTTACATGCAGCTTCTCTGATCGTTTCTTCTTGTCGTCACAGTTGCTACCAGTGTCCCCTGCTGTCAAAATTAGCATCTCCCAAATGTCTACCATCAGGTCCTTTGCTGCTGGCATTCTAGTGATAGTTGCTTCCTCAACAGCATTGTTTTTTGCATGTATAGGCCCAATCCTGAGCTTCTTTCTCAGCTGTGGAATGACTCCTTTTCAAGAATGCCCTGTTCAGGGCTGGAGAGATAGGTTAGCAGTTAAGGCACTTGCCTGCTAAGCCTAGGAACGCCCATTCGATTCTCCAGGTTCCACGTTTAGCCAGATGCAGGAGATGCAAGGGTGCAATGCCACACTTTCCCACAAGGGGGTGCATGCATCTGGAGTTCGTTCACAGCAGCTGAGAGGCCGCTGGTGTGGCCATTCTCTCTCCCTCTCTCTCTGTGACTCTCTCCAAAAAAAAAAAAAAAAAAAGAATGCCCTATTCAGAGGGAAAGCTGGTGATGGTGACACACCTGGTGAGGTTGCCAAAGACCTTCTCACGGATGCTAAGAGGAGAAAAGACTGGCTAAATGCTTGGCAAGAAAAATAAACAGACTCTGAAGGAGTTAGTAAATCTCTTTATTGAGGCTCTCAGAAATTCAGCACATGACTGCTGGACAACAAGAAGTCTATCCAAAGATTACAAAACTGTCCCCACCTCCCCATCTAGAAAGAAAGCTGTCTGTTGACTTATGATCCTGGGGGAGCCAGATACCTAGTTGTGTATCTTGGAAGAAAGGGAGAAAGAAGTTCGTGTGTTTCTTCATAATAATCCTGCTCCCCTCCTCCTCCTTAGCATGACCCAACCATCATCATCATCATCATCATCATTATTATTATTATTATTATTAGAGAGAGAGAGAGAGAGGAAGACAGAGATGGGTGTGCCAGCAGTGTCTCAGTTGCTGAGAAAGAAATCCAGATGCGTGCGCCCCCTTGTGGTCAAGTGCACCATTGCGCCCTTGTGTCACTTTGCAGCTGGCTAAACGTGGGACCTGGAGATTGGAACCGCTGGAGACTGGAACCAGAATTCTTAGGCTTAGGAAGTAGGCGCCTTAACTGCTAAGCCATCTCTCCAGCCCGACCCAACCCTTTTGAGGCATGGGAAGGACATGTTCCCAGTCTTGGGAGCGTTCAAATGCAGTGTGTCCCTCTGCTACCTCAGAATAAAACCCTGCTCCTGCCAGAGAGGTCTGCCTGCTCCTTCCTTTCCAGCTCGCCTCGAAAATCTTTTTTTTTTTTTTCCTTACAGACTCTGTGATCAATTCACTGTCCAAAGAGAGAGGGGAGGAAAAGAAAAAAAGTAGGGTCACAAGAGGGGCAAAGCAGATCCTAAGCTCTGTACTTTGGGTGTTTTGAACAATGCTGTTCTCTTATCCAAGTTAAGGGAATCTGGGTAAACACTCACAGTATCTGGCGCCTGGGACACTGACCACCCCCCCCCCAAGGTCCCACTTAGTGGTTTCTTCAGGTTAAGTCATTATGGACACTTCAGATCTCTCTGCCATTCCTGTCTTTTCCATCATCTGTTCTTGGTGCTGCTGGCATGGTTTTCCTAAAACTCAAGTCCTATGGTGCCATCGTCATCAACAGTTTTTGTTAGTGCTGTCCAAGTCGAGGAGCTTGAGAAGCAACTGTAAAGTTCAGTCTTCTTGACAGAGGGTTCAAAGCCCTCCACAAGCTGGCTTCGTTTGGTATCACGGTCGTTTTTCCAGCACAATCCACAAAGCGATCTCTCACCTTGCTTTTGCTCAAGCTGTTCTCTCTTATTTAAAGTTTTTATTTATTTATTTATTTTTATGCCCAGAGAGTGAGAGATAGAATTGGCATACCAGGACCTCTAGCCACTGCAATTGAACTCCAAGCGTGTGCACCCCCTGCGTGTATGTGCGACCTTGCACGCTTCTGTCACTTTGTGCATCTGGCTTATGTGGGAACTGGAGAGTTGACCATGGGCCCTTAGGCTTCGCAGGCAAGTGCCTTAACTGCTAAGCCATCTCTCTAGCCCCCAAGGTGTTCTTTCCATATGGAATGTCCTCACTTTCCCTGCTTAGAAAAACCTACTCGTTTTGTAGATTTCACTGTGCTTACATTGCCCCCCTCAAAGCATCTCCTTCCCTGGTAAGAATTAGTAGCCATCTCTAACATATGCGCAGCATTTTCTTGAATACATATTTCTTGTTTTAAAATATTACTGTGTGTGTGTATAACTGTGTATGAGTGTGGACATCAGTGTGCTAAAGCACATATGTGAAGGCCAGAGAAAAACTTTGGGGTGTTGGTCCCTGACTTCCACTTCCATTCTCATTCATCTCTGTGTCCTCTAAGCGGACTGCAAACTTGCAGGAAGTTCTCCTGTCTTCCTCTCCCATCACACCCAAGGTGTGCTAGGATTACAGAAGCCTGCTGCGGCTCCCAGCTCTTCTGTGGGGTCTGTGGATCAAAACCCATGCTTGTACGACAAGTGCTTAACCACTGAACCATCTCTCTAGCCCTTAAACATGGATTTCTTCTATTGGTTGGCTGTTCCTTAATCTAGGAAAAGTATCTTGTCTATATTTCTTACCAGTGGCTAGTATTCAACTTCCCATATATCTTTTGTTCATAAAATAACAAATGAGGGGCCTGGAGAGATGGCTTAGCAGTTAAGCGCTTGCCTGTGAAGCCTAAGGACCCCAGTTCAGGGCTTGATTCCCCAGGACTCATGTAAGCCAGATGCACAAGGTGGCGCCTGCACCTGGAGTTCCTTTGCAGTGGCTGGAGGCCCTGGCGCGCCCATTCTCTCTATCTGCCTCTTTCTCTCTCTGTCTGTCTCTCTCAAATAAATAAATAAAAATAAAATAAAATAACAAATGTGGGGGTGGAGAGATGGCTTAGTGATTAAGGCACTTGTGGGCAAAGCCCGTGGACTCAGGTTTGATTCCCCAATACCCATGTAAAGCCAGATGCACAGGGTGGCTTATGCATCTCGAGTTTGTTTGCAGTGCTTGGAGGTCCATTTGCACCCATTCTCTCATTCTGTCTCTTTCTCTCTCTCAAATAAATTAAAGGGATGGAGAGATGTCTCAGCAATTAAGGTGCTGGCTTGCAAACTCCAATGACCCGGGTTTGATTCCCACTATCCACATAAAGCCAGATGCACAAAGTGGCACATGCATCTGTAGTTGATTTGCAGTAGCTAGAGGCCCTGGAGAACCCATTCTCTTCTTCACCCTCTCCTTGTAAGTAAATAAAAAAAATAAATTTTTTTAAAACCAACCAATGAAAAGGTGAGGGGCCATTGCTCATTGGTTAAGGTGGGAGGGGAGTTAGTTCACTAAGTGGGCTTGGGCAGGCTTTAGCATATGGATGATGGGATATCGACTTCACCTTGTAAAGAACAGAGATGGAGAATACCCAGGGAGGCGATGGATGATGGGTAATATCGGGGCTCAGCCCTGCACATAGGACGCGGTAACAAAGAATCATGCTCGCCCCGAGTGAGCCTTTTAACCACAGGCAGACAAGCCAAGCTGTCAAGTCCTTCATCTACAGGAAATTATTATTCTGCTTATTTAAAGTGACGCAGGCCCTCTTGGTGTCACTCAGATGCCTGTGTGTTTCGCTGTTTCTGCTGCAATGTCAATTGTCCGATGTTGTGAAGAGATGGGCCTTGACTGATAGCACACTCAGGACCCACTGCTCTCCCCATTTGTTTCATCCTAGGGAAGACAGGCGGGGGGGGATCTTTTGATTAATGATTTTCCTTGGACCCTTAATTATTCTTTTCATATGTTAGCCTCTTTTTCATGGGTCTGTTTTTATTTCCAGCAGCACAAGAGCAAGATACAAGTTATTATATTTTAATATGAAGCTTGGAATAGCAAAACGGACGGTCTTCTTTCTGGAGGTTCACAATGTGTGTGCTTGTAAGTCTTTCATGCATTCCTTATATATGTTCCACGTGTGCATGTGACCATCATGCTTGTGACAGTCTTCCGTCAGTAAAAGGAATGCTAGTTGCACGTTTGTCAGCAATGAAAACAGAGAAGACCCATATCCCGAATATTGAAAATTTCAATTTTTAAAAAGTTTGTTTGTTTATGTATTTATTTACAGGGGAGGGGCGTGGAGAATGGCGCACCAGGGCCTCCAGCCCTGCAGCCAACGAACTCCAGATGATGCACCACTAAGGCATCTGGCATTACATGGGTCCTGGGGAATTGAACCTGCATCCTTCCGCTTTGCAGGCAAGCACCATTACCGCTAACCCATCTCTCCAGACCTAAAATTTCAATGTAACTATGAGAGATTGATACTCTCCATGCAACCTGAGGAAATTATATACACAAAGAAAGCAGCAGGCCAATGTAATCATTATATTCCTAACTGGGATACTGCCTCCATGCCTCCTGGTTGATCCCCGTTCATAATAAGCCAAGGCCTGTGAGAAGCAGCTCAATGCCTTTTGCCTGGACTTGACCCTGGCCTACATGCCTGGGTGATAGTTTCTTTCCTTAGGCTCTGTTTGAATGCTCAGGGCTCCAGGCAGGAAGCAACCCACATCCTTGTGAAGTGGTTTCTCTAAAGGCTCCTATAAGCTCTCTGTCCATTGAAGAGATCACAAAATAAAATCTAGAGGTGGGATCCTAGCTTAGTGGTAGAACTCTTGCCTAGCATGTGGGAGGCCTAGGGTTCTATACCTGACACTGTAAGACAAGCAACGAAAGACAAACACCCATCCAACCAACCAAACAAAAAAACACCAGAGAAGAGGAGACTGCGAAAGGACCCACCATATGGAAGTGAGGGCTGCTAGCTGCTTCCCCTGTGTACCTCTTCCATTCCTTCACATCATGACCCCTCACTGTCCTCAGCTTTGCCCACTCCATCCGTTCTTTGTGCAAGTGGGAGGAGCTTTGATCCAACACACCAGGCTGAATGAAGGGCCAACACTGGTCTAGAATCTAAAGTGACATGAGGGCTGGAGAGATGGCTTCGTGGTTAAGATGCTTGCCAGCATAGCCAAAGGACCCAGGTTTGATTCCAAAATATCCATGTAAAGCCAGATGCACAAGGAGGCACACGCATCTGGAATTCATTTGCAGTGGCTAGAGACCATGGTGTGCCTTCTCATTCTCCTTCCCTCCCTCTCGCTCTCTACCTCTCTCTCTCAAATAAAGACATAAATAAAATTTTCTTTGAGAGACAGAGAGACAGAGAGAGAGAAGAAGAGGCAGAGAGAGAGAGAGAGAGAGAGAGAGAGAGAGAGAATGGGTGCACCAGAGCTATTTCAGCCTCTGTGAACGAACTCCAGATGTGTATGCCTCTGGCAAGCGCGGCATTGTGTGCTTGTGTCACTTGCATCTGCTAAACGTGGGACCTGGGGAACCGAATGGGCATTCTTAGGCTTGGCAGGTGGGCGCCTTAACCACTAAGCCATCTCTCCAGCCCATAAATAAAATATTTTTTACAATAATAATAATAATAATAATAATAATAATAATAATAATAAACGTTGTTTTGGATGGACATCTCTTCGTCCTTACCTTTATTGAAGTGTCCAGCTGTGGTGAGGTGGGACTGGCAATGCCTCACTCAGCTTTACCAAATGTCTCTTGCAATCTGCCCTGGGCTGCTTTTCTACCTCTGCGGCTGCATATAGTCGCCCCCCTCAGCCATCCCAGGTCATGGGACATGAGGCATGTGAGGGAGTGAACATCAGCTGGGGTTGCACCAACCCTTTGCTTCTTCTAACACTGGGGCTGTCAATTCTGAGCTCCACTGGAGAGGTTATCAGAGAGTTGCATCCTGGGCGTAAGCAGTGGCCAGCTTGCCAGTTCACCTGGGGGCTGGACTTCCTTTCTTGGTTGATTCATACTATGTTTCCCAGTAAATGATTTCTCAGGGATTTGCTTTTTATAGGAACACAGAAAAAAACTGATAAATACAGATAGGCAGGTAGATAAGATGTAGATATATATATAGGTAGGTAGATGATCAATATTTTAGGGAGACCAGCCGGATCCAAGAGAGAGATGCAGCGAGATAGCGTGCCCTTTATTTTTAAATTTTTAATTAATTGACTTAAAGAGAGAGGAGATACGGGCATGCCAGGGCCTTTTGCCACTGCAAGTAAACTCCAGATTCATGTGCTAGTGAGCCTGGCTTTATGTGGGTACTTGGGAATCAAACCCAGGCTGTCAGGCTTTGCGAGCAAATGCTTTTAACCACTGAACCGTCTCTGCAGCTCTCCTCCTCCTCCTCCTTCTTCAGCTGTAGAATTGTCCTGTGAAGCAGAGCTTTATTAAGACAGCTATGGCATCATACCATAGGGAGCATGATGGGTTCCCAAAGCCAGAGAAAGGGCCTTTGAGCCTGGGATCAAGTAGAGTTAGCATGTCATGGAAGAACACGGTGGGGTTTTACTGAGGACAGAGAGACAGAGGGACTTATCCCATCCTCCACGGCTCAGGGTGTACTGTGGAAGAGGTAGTGGAAAGAATGTAAGAGCCAAAGGAAGGTTAGGATTGCTTAAATACATTCTTCCACACACAAAATGGCCTGGATATCCATGACCTCACAGTGCCTGAAACTACTTAATAAGACCTTCATAATAGGAGGAAAAGAGGATGACATCAAAACGAAAGACAATTGGAAAGGGAAGGGGATTCGATGGAGTGTGGATTTGAGAGGGGGCAATGGGAGGGAATTATTATTATGGTTTTATTGTCTATACTTATGGAAGCTGTCAATAAAAAGTTTTAAATGGGGCTGGAGAGATGGCTTAGTGGTTAAGGCACTTGCCTGTGAAATCTAAGGACCCTGGTTCAATTCCCCAGGACCCACATAAGCCAGTTGCACAAAGTGGCTTATGCATCTGGAATTCGTTTGCAGTGGCTGGAGGCCCTGGCATGCCAATTCTCTCTTTCTGCCTATCTGCCTATTTTCCTCTTTCTGCCAAATAAAATAAAACATTTTTTAAAAGTTTTTAAAAAGAGAACAATGGGAACTTCTTGCTTTTATGGGTTTGGGGTTGAGGGGTAAAGTCCCACACCACATGTCTCTGCTTGTGGGTTAGGAGCCACAGAGGCGTAGAGTGTCAGAAAGACACTGCATAGGACACACACAGAGGTGTAGAGTGTCAGAAAGACACTGCATAGGACACACACAGAGGCGTAGAGTGTCAGAAAGACACTGCGTAGGACACACACAGAGGTGTAGAGTGTCAGAAAGACACTGCGTAGGACACACACAGGGGCGTAGAGTGTCAGAAAGACACTGCGTAGGACACACACAGAGGCGTAGAGTGTCAGAAAGACACTGCGAGGGGACACACACAGGAGTGTCAGAGAGACACTGCGAGGACACACAGGGGGCGTAGAGTGTCAGAGACACTGCGTGGGACACACACAGGGGCGTGGGAGTGTCAGAGAGACACTGCGTGGGACACACACAGGGGCGAGGAGTGTCAGAGAGACACTGCGCGAGGGGACACACACAGGGGCGAGGAGTGTCAGACAGCGTGGGACACACACAGGGGCGTAGAGTGTCAGAGAGACACTGCGAGGACACACACAGTAGGTGTCAGAGTGTCAGAGAGACACAGAGGCGAGGGACACACACAGAGAGGACACACACAGAGGCGTAGAGTGTCAGAGAGACACTGCGTAGGACACACACAGGGGCGTAGAGTGTCAGAGAGACACTGCGTAGGACACACACAGGGGCGTAGAGTGTCAGAGAGACACTGCGTAGGACACACACAGGGGCGTAGAGTGTCAGAGAGACACTGCGTAGGACACACACAGGGGCGTAGAGTGTCAGAAAGACACTGCGTAGGACACACACAGGGGCGTAGAGTGTCAGAAAGACACTGCATAGGACACACACAGGGGCGTAGAGTGTCAGAGAGACACTGTGTAGGACACACACAGGGGCGTAGAGTGTCAGAGAGACACTGCGTAGGACACACACAGAGGCGTAGAGTGTCAGAGAGACACTGCGTAGGACACACACAGAGGCGCAGAGTGTCAGAAAGACACTGCATAGGACACAGGGTTATAACTCAAGTGACCTTGGGGGTTCCTGGGCTTATCTTGCTTTACCTCTTGGTCTTGAACCCTGGAGCAGCTGGGTCTTTAAAAAAGTGACCGCTAGAGAAGCTTTTTTTTTTTTTTTTTTTTTTTTTTTTTCAAGATTTGATTTTTGTTTATTTATTTATTTATTAGAGACAGAGAAAGGGAAAGAGAGAGAGGGAGAGGGGAGGGAGAGAGAGAATGGGTGCACCAGGGCCTCTAGCCACTGCAAACGAACTCCAGATGCATGCACCCCCTTGTGCATCTGGCTTACGTGGGACCTGGAGAATCGAACTGGGATCCTTAGGCTTTGCAGGCCAAACGCCTTAACTGCTAAGCCATCTCTCCAGCCCCGAGAAGCTTCTTTTTGAAGATGGTGGTGACAAGTGGACAGACTCAGAACTTGTCCAAGTACTGAGAAGTGACAGTTCAGTGCTCAGCATTCAGTGGGACATCTCTATCCACATCCTCAAAGGCTCTGGGGACACTGTAGAAGACATGGTGGAAAGAATGCAAAGGGCCTTATACAGCCTGCTCTTGTCTGACTAAATGTATATTTTATTCCCACCAAGCTGCCCTGAAAGCACTACACTTAATGTTCATATTCACATATTAACGCTACTCTCACTTCTGGTTAGGGAAGCTTCTCTTTTCAGATGGCGATGACCACTGGGATGACCCAAAAGGCAACATAGTGCTGAGAAGAAGGGATGGAGGAGTGCCCAGCACTGAAACACCTCTGTCACACCCTCCAAGGCTCAGGGCTCATTGCGGAAGAGGGGGCGGATAGAATGGAAGAGCCAAAGGAAGGGTACGACTCCTTACAATGCAACTGCCCAGACAGAAACTGGCCTCGATATCCATGACCTTACAGTGCCTAGCAATACCTTTGCAAGACCCTCATAATAGAAGTAAAAGATGATGACATCAACTTAAAAGAGAGACTAATGGAGAGAGGGAGGGGATTTGATGGAGATTGGAGTTCTAAAGGGGAATGGGGGGGAGGGAAAATCATGCACTTTTTGTATGTAAGTATAGAGGTTATCAATAAAAAAATTATTTATATATAAAAAAAAGAATGCAAGGGCCAAAGGATGGGGAGGAGTACTTTGGAATGCTGTCTTCTGGACATGAGGTGGCCGTTGCATTTATGATCCCACAGCAGCTCCTGTCACTTGCACAATATCGGGTCTATCAACCTGTCATCAGGGATGAGGGGGGAGGGGAAAAATGACATCAAAGTATAGAAAAGAGATTAACTGGAAAGAAGAAAGGGGTCAGTGAAAGGGGGATATGGAGGTGGTACAAAATAAAGTAATGTAAGGAAGGCTGGAGAGATGGCTCAGTGGTTAAGGCATTTGCCTGCAGAGCCTGACAACCTGAGTTTAATTCCCCAGTACCCATGTAAAAGCCAGATGAACAAAGTGGCACATGCATCTAGAATTGGTTTGCAGTGGTGGGAGGTTTACAAATAAAAAATATATAGCAAGTAATATAGGGAGATTAAGCTCAAAATACATTATGTGTATCTATGAAGACTATGAATAAAAAATTGAATAACATAGTGACCACATCTGTGTTGTACTAGCTAGGTCTAGAAGGGAATATATCTATAGATGATAGATAGGTAGATAGACAGACAGATGATAGATAGATAGATAAATGAATAATAGAGACAAATACACCAGTGAGTGGCTAGATCTAGGGAACACATAGCTAGCAAGGTAATAAATAGGGAGGTGAGGCAGATGCGCGGTAGATATGTGCCACCCATCTGTCTTGTGGACAAACCCATCACACGGAGGACAGCCTCACATTCTGCTTTGAAGTGAGATATACGAGAAGAGCCTTCATAGTCCTTTAAAATGCACTTTGAAAAATCTATGGGGTCTAAGAATTGCAGTTAGAGTAAAGATTAGACTTACATAAAAATATAGAAGGCAGGGGCTGGAGGGATTGCTCAGTGGTTAAGACACTTGCCTGCAAAGCCTAACAACTTGAGTTCAGTTCCCCAGGACCCACATAAAGCCAGTTGCACAGGGTGGTACATGCATCTGGAGTTCATTTGCAGCGGCTGTAGACCCTGGAGCACCCATTCATTCCCTCTCTGTGTCGTCCTTCTCTCTATCTCTCTTTGCTTGCAAATAAATAAATAAATAAAATTTTAAAAATACAGAAGCCAGGTTATGACTTCTCTCCTAGATATCTTTTTTTTTTTGATTTTTAAAACTTATTTTTATTTTTTTAAACTTTTTTTTCCTTGACAACTTCCATAAACCATAATTCCCTCCTCTTCCCCACTTTCTCCTTCACCAGCCCAGCCTCAATTATATCCCTTCCCCCTCTCCATTAGTCTCTCTTTTGTTTTGATGTCTTCATCTTTTCTTTTTTTAAAAATTATTTTTTGGGGCTGGAGAAATGGCTTAGCGGTTAAGGTGTTTGCCTGCGAAGCCAAAGGATCCCGGTTCGATTCTCCAGGACCCACGTAAGCCAGATGCACAAGGGTCACATGCATCTGGAGTTCATCTGCAGTGGCTAGAGGCCCTGGCGTGCCCGTTCTCTCTCTGTGTCTGCCTCTCTTCTATCTCTCTCTCTCTCTCTCTATGATTGCAAATAAATAAATAAAATTTAAAAAATGTTTAAAAAATTATTTTTTTATTGACAACTTCTATACTCACAGACAATAAACCACATTTCCCTCCCCTCCCCCATTTTCCCTTCAGAACTCCACTCTAAAGAGAGACTAATGGAGAGAGGGAGGGGATATGATAGAGAGTGGAGTTCTCCTAGACATGTCTCCTAGACATCTTGTTTTTAAATTTTTTTTTATTTTTACTTATTTTTGGAGAGAGACACAGAGAGACAGGCAGACAGAGAGGGAGAGGGAGACAGATAGAGATGGGCACACCAGCAGTCTCTCAGCTGCTGAGAACGAAATCCAGATGCATGCGCCCCTTGTGGTCAAGTGCGGCATTGCGCCCTTGCGTCACTTTGCATCTGGCTAAACATGGGACCTGGAGATTGGAACCACTGGAGATTGGAACCAGTGTTCTTAGGCTTAGGAGGCAGGCGCCTTAACCGCTAAGCCATCTCTCCAGCCCTAGACATCTTTAAGAACTGAGAGAGAGTACCTTTCTGGAATGTTCTGTTTAGAGTGCTACATTCAGGCATGGTCTTAGCTGGCTGTGTACCCTCTTGGTGACAAGGCCAGTTCAGTTACTTCTTTTCAATGCACAGGAAGTGCCCAGGAGCTAACTTTCCTAATACGCTCAGTTCTTGAGGTGAGTGTCTTAAGCAAGTAGCCAGATAATAGTATTTATCATATTCTTGCATTATGCTAAAACGAAATTTCATGAGCCCTGCTAGACCATGTATTCTACAGAAAACATTTGAACCACGGCTGGTAGAGAGCTCAGTGGTCATGCCACATTAGTTAGCAAGAGGAGTTGGGGCAGCGATGGGACATGGAGGGGCAGAGTTGGAGGGAGGAAGGCGGGGAGGACAAGATGCCCTCATTCTCTGTGCCTCATTCCTAACTCATCTAGCCAGACAGAGCCTCCCAGGTCTGTAAAGCGTGTTTAAGCCATCCTCCAGATGACTCAGGAGGTGCTGATTTTGCTGGAATCAGAAAAGAACAATTTTAGACCTCTCAAATTCTGAAGTGGGAAGAAAAATATTTTTAGTCAGTTTTACCACCCTTGAGCCCACTGGAGCTTGAAAATATTGAGGAGCCATGTTTGTTATAACTGCTTTGCTATGACTTTTTTCACGTTCAGACAGTCACAAAATCACCCTTTATATTATTTATCAGGGTGGTGAGGGGGTCTCAGACATCATTCAGTTCTTTATTTTTTATTTTTATTATTTTACTAATTAATTTATTCATCTTTTGGTTTTTCAAGGTAGGGTCTCACTCTAGTTTAGGCTATTATTATTTTTTTTTTGAGAGAGATAGACAGAGAGAAAGGCAGAGAGAGAGAGAGAGAGAGAGAGAGAGAGAATGGGTGTGCCTGTGCCAGGGCCTTTCAGCCACTGTGAATGAACTCCAGATATGTGCTCCCCTTTGTGGACATGTATGACATCTCATGCCTATATCACTGTGTCTGGCTTATGTGGAACCTGGAGATTTGAACATGTGTCCTTAGGCTTTGCAGGCAAGTGCCTTAACCATTAAGCCATCTCTCCAGTCCAGTTCTTTCTTTCTTTATCTCTTTCTTCTGAGAAAGAGAAAGAGGGGGAGAGAGAGAGAGGGAGAGAATGGGCACCCCAGGGTGTCCTGCCTCTGCAAATGAACTCCAGACATATACATCACTTTGCATATCTGGCTTTTTGTGGGCACTGGGGAATTTGAACCCAGGCCCTCAGGCTTTGCAAGCAAGTGCTTTCAACTCCTGAGCTATCTCTCCAGCCCCCTATCTTCTCTTCTTATGAGATGTTTAATAGTGGGTCATAATTATGCCTCTTGGTGACTTAGCTAGGCTTCAATTCCAGGGCAATGACCCTCTTCGTTGGAAAACATATGTATGTATGTACATTATTCTCACT
Organism: Orientallactaga sibirica; assembly: GCA_036365145.1. Lineage (NCBI taxonomy): Eukaryota > Metazoa > Chordata > Mammalia > Rodentia > Dipodidae > Orientallactaga > Orientallactaga sibirica. The sequence continues at coordinate 653,812 of JAEOAD010002805.1, forward strand.
AAATGAGGTGGCAAGAGTTGGAATGGGGGAGTTAATTCTGAAGTGTGAAATGAAGTATGTTCTCTGCCTTAAGTCTTTTTAAAAATTTTTTTAGATTTTTGAGGTAGGGTCTCCCTCTAGCCCAGGCTGACCTGGAATTCACTATGTTATCTCAGGGTGCCCTTGAACTCACAGTGATCCTCCTACCTCTGCCTCCCAAGTGCCACCACACATGCCTTAAGTCTTTAGAAAGCCAAAAATTAATCCTTAAATTCTTCAAAAAGGAATTCCAAGAGGACACATCACTGGGGCTCCTTCTCCTTTTGTATCTCTTAGCATCACAAAGTGGACTTGCAGTGTCCTCTTTTGCAGGGCTGTCTCTTAAAAATAATTACAAATGAGAGCTCTACTACCTCATAACACAGATGAGGTCTTGAGACCTGCTAGACCTCGGGCAAGGGAGAGATGGGGTCCTGCAGTTCTCGGGGTCAGCACACTTGCCTCAACTCAGGACATTGGCCCATTGGGTTAATTGTACCTATTCATAATACAGATCCAGTTTTGTGTGGCTCTCTTCCTCTGAGGGGATGCAGTTGGCTGGAGTCTTTCGGATGTTTGTGTTGCTGTTCCTTTCGGATGGAGCACGAACCTCTGGGGACACTCTTTCACCTCGGGATTTTGCTCTGGGCAGCTGTTGGGAAGAACTAGTCTTACACCTTCTGTCTTCTCGAGCCTGGAAGAAATTCTTCAGGGGCCATTTCCCTCCCTCCCTCCCTCCCTCCCTTCCTTCCTTCCTTCCTTCCTTCCTTCCTTCCTTCCTCCAAAGCTCCTCTTAGCCCTTCTTCCAGCCTGTGAGCTGAAAACATTGAGGGGCCTTTATTGTGTTTCAGCAGCTAAGGATTTTTAAATTGTTCACACCACCACCATCCCCCATGGCCATTGGTAGAGATCTAAGGATGCTTGTGGCTTAAGCTTTTGTTAGGTGTGCTTGCTTTCCAGGAAATAGAACGTCTGTCAAATGATGAACCGGTCAGTGCCAAGGCACATTAGAGAATACATGGTTTTGAGTCTTGGTAAAATATATTTATGTAGCATGACAGTAGAAAAAGTAACTATGATTTTTGGGTCAGAATTCAAAGGCCAGATGAATGGCTTGGAGAGACACGGTCAGTTAGCAAAGGTGCCTTCTGTCACGAATGGCTGTGTTCTGAGACCACCCCTCAAGATCACTGGAAGTCTATCTCAGGGGCAGTGATTTCCAAGCTGGTGATTATTTCCTGTATATTTCTGGCTGGGCTCAACCACAGGGGATGTATAAGGTAGCTCTAGTGTCCAGAGGAAGAATGTGTGCACAAAGCAGGAAGCCACTTGTGCCAGAACTGTTAGCAAAAAGCAAAGAAATCTGACTTATTGTAATATTTTCAAAAAGTACAGATACCCCCCCAAATCAAATTCACATTTGAATCAAATACTAAAATATGTGTTCACCATATAAACAGTTATTAAATTTAAAAAATGGAGGAGAAAATAGTAAGTAGGGTCTGGTGGCTTTTTGTACATTATTTCATTTAAAAATATATATTTGATCACTTTAAATGTTAAACTAAAGTGGCTCACCACTTCTTGAAAGAAAGAAAGGACATTATATTTATAAGCCTGCAAGTTGTGAGCCAGGCCAAAATCTGCATCTGCTGCTCTCTATATTTTTATCAATATCACAGATTCCTGAGGTCTCAAATAGATAGAACGTTAAAATGGCCTAAAAAATTGTTTTCACTTTTCAGTGTGCTTTTCATCTCTCTCTTGATTTTTAAAATTTTATTAATTAATTTATTTGCAGAGAGAGAGAGAGAGAGAATGGGTGCGCCAGGGTCTCCAGCTGCAGTAAACAAACTCCAGATGCATGCACCACTTTGTGCATCTGGCTTTATGTGGGAACTGGAGAATCAAACCTGGGTCATTAGGCTTTGTAGGCAAGCGCCTTAACCATTGACCCATCTCTCTAACCCCTCCATCTTTCTCTTCTTTTTGTCTCAGTTTTTCTCTTGGACCTTCCCTTACATAACAACTATGGATACTTCACTGGATAGACTATTGAGCTTTCAGAACCTCATTAAAATTTCCCCCTCATTAAAATCTCCTAGTTGTTAAACTTCATTAAGATACATGGAATTATTCATCTGTTTTTTTCCCCCTCTCTTTGGCTATGGGGTCAACAAAATGATGTTAGGTAGGAGAGGGTAAAACTGCTGAACACTTTCAAATGTCACTAACTGGTCTCAGGAAGGAGCCAGCTGCCACCACCATCCTGCGTGACACATACGGTCTCAACCTTCACGGACATCAATGGTGTAACACAGAAGCGGTTTGCATTAAAACCATGGCTTTTCAAAAGTTTGCCTGGTACAACAGTTACGACTGGGAGTAGATGTTTCAATACCCCGAGTACAATGAAAAGTGGAAACCACACCACACCAAACCAAAACACAACCCAGAACAAAGGAAGACACACAGGACCCTGCGGTTTAGCAAGCAGTCAAGGATGGTAACCAAGAAAGAAAAAGAAACAAGAGTATAGCCAACCTTTTCTTTTTAATTAGAGTATATTATACTTTCAAACTGGATACACTAGAAATTGGCAATGCAACATAAGATGCAAAGGAATATACCAGTTACTGTCAAAATGACCCTGTACAGCCTTGTAATGCAAAAAGCTTTATACAATACAAATTTTCAGTAATGTACACAAAACTTGACAGTACGATCATCTGAACATAATATGAGGAGTTAAAAAAAAAAAACAAAAAGGAGAGAAAGGATAGAAGAAAGAAAGTGCTGGAATTCTAACTGCATTAGTCTATGGAAAAATAAGCCAGCTTTCATGGGAGGATGCATAGTGAAGACTGGGTTAAAGTGAGTTTACTAGGTGAATGCCTCAGAGACGTTAGTGTTGTACGTGGAAAGGAACATATCCTTCCCTGAGTATCAAACTGCAAACCAAGTTCAGGGTACATAGTATCTAGGTGGAGTCTGCAAAAACAAAATGCGGTAGATTTTCCTCTTTATTAATAACAATAATAATATAAAAAGTCAAACAAACTCCAAACACACCTTTTCTCACTCAGAAAACTTTTATAATTTACCAGAAAGATTTGATGACTCTTTCCAAAGTGCTAAAAAAGTTGTTGCCCAATTATATTAAGCATTACTAAGTCATTCAAATACAAGTTCAGTGGCAATGAAGTGAAATGCATGGCATTTGAGCAGTAAACACCTCCCCTCTCCTCTTAACGTTTCCACCCAAGGACCTCTTTATTGCACAAGTGGCATGCTGTAAAACCCAGAGTTGTTGTTGTTGTTCTTCTTTTTTTTTAATCAGGGTCACCCTTTCAGGTTTTTAACCTGTTGGGGCCTTAGTGTAAGTCACCTTTTCTGCCAGTCTCTGTGGGATCACCACGCCCTCCCCTCTTTCCTGTCATCACTGAACTTGTAAGTTTTGAAAACACATTATTAGCCAAGTGACACATTGTCCATTAAATGGGGATAAAGACATAACTTAAAAAAAAAAAAAAGAACAAAACCTACGCAACCCGAAGCCCAGTGGACTTGGAGTCTATTGTCTATAACTTTCTATCTTGTCTTTTACTGGGACATTGACATGGGGAGTTGAACAATGTTTCAAACAAGACCAAGAGCCAAGGCCTTTGCTGGAGAACGACGGAAGCTTTGGGGAGCTTTCTGGCCTAGCTGATTGGTTTCCCTGTGTAGTGTAAACTCGTTTGCCAGGGCACCTAGCAGGCTCTCCATCCATGGCTGGATGACGGGTGATGCAAAGTGTAGACACCTGCTAAGTGTGGGGGAAGGAGGGCAGGTAGAGAGGGCAGGGGGAGCCCCTGGTGTGGACAGACAGACAGACAATCTTCTGGCTTCCTGAAGAACTGCAATAATTCCCAGTGAGCTTTCAGTGACGCAATTTGATTAGAGGAAGAAAATTAGAGATGCTTTTATTTTCCCCGGTGAAACTGATGAAAAGGACAACGCTAACTCTAGGATAATACACCGCGGGAAAACAGCAACCTAGTCAGAAAAAGCCTTCCTCCTGTACACCAGCTCTTGGATCGATAAATAACATATAAACTTTTACATTCCAAACTTCTCCTCGTTACACAGAGCACATTTCTTCCTGCTCTTTCAGCCTGTTTCATACTGGAAATTCTGCTGTCTTACAAAAAACAGGCAATGAATATAGCCAAAGCTTTTTTTTTTCCTTTCCGTTTTTGACCACCCATTACTTTTTTTTTTTTTTTAGATGAGCAAAGGGCTTAAGTGACTGATCCACACCTGCTTCCTGCTGTAATAAAGTGCTGCACAGAAACTGCCATTTTAATGACCACAAAGTAAGAGCTTTAAATAAGTAGAAAGTTAGCTCCCTAGCAGGTTACCTCTAGCAGGCATTAAGAGAATGGAATACGGGATTACTAAGAGCTATGGCGAGAGGCTCTGCAGCTGCAGACAATGGGGACTTCTCAGGGGCATCAACCGAAGCAGAAGACTACACAGCACCTTTCGTTCGCGTCCTCATCCGTCAAAGAGGTTGTGGCTGAATTTTCAAACATACAGTCTACTCATTCCATAAAAAGGTACATTTTGTTCCTTTTATTTTTATTTTTTTTCCAATGAAAAACAAAACTAGTGCAAGACCAAAGCACTGTGCAAAACTGCCATTTCTTTTTTTCTTTTTCTTTTTCTTTTTCTTTCTTTTCTTTTTTTAGTCTGAGCATTTATACCCAGAATTGATCCAAACCCCCTTTAATCTCCTTGGCTGGATTTATTTATCAACCATAACATTTTCCACTCATACATTTTTTTTTCTGCAAACAATGGTAACCACTGAATTAATACATCATATATATATATATAAAATCTGCCCTTAAAAAATGATGTACCAAGTGTGTGTGTGCACCATACATCTTGTCTCCGTATGGGCATTCACACTCAACAAGTTCTGTGACTCCACTGCAGTGCTGGGAGACATTTCGTACAGACCTGTCACTTGATTTCGTCCTAAGCAGAGGAGATGGGAGCTCCTAGCCTCCAGCACTCTATGGGAAATGTCCCACCGCACTGCATACGTTTACCATCCTTCATCCACAAAGCATCATGCCTTACCACTCTGCAGCCGTAGAAAATAGAGAGGGGGAAAGTGGTGAAGGAGCTTGAGGGACACAGCTGTGGATGAACATCCCAGGAAGGAGAGAAAAGAATGTTCATCGTTGCTAAAGGAGCCAGTACGAAGAATGTGCAATAGAAACGTCAGGGCACGACACACACGGCTCTCTCTTTTGCAATCTACAATCGCCCACGCGCGCCATTCACCCAACAGAAAACCAAAATGCACCAGTAGAGAAGGTTGGAAGTGCTGACTGCTATTAAGGACACTCTCTTTAGGGGTTTAACAAGACAGAATTCCTTTCAGAGAGGGGAGGAGGGAGCAGGGCTGGGAGTGGGAGTGGGTGGCTGGGGGAGACATGCCTGTGAAGGTGGGACGCAGCAGATAACCTTTCTGAAGACAGGTAAAGCAGCTTCTTGGTCAATGCGATACGTATACACACAGAGCCAACCCTCTGTTCCTCGCTAAGGATGTACAGTACACGTGGTTCAGACCCCTGGGGTCTGGAGGTTTTACAGCAACATACACCTGCTGGGGTTGTGTTTAAGTTTTGTGTTTTTTTTTTTTTTTTTTTTTTAAATTAGTGTGTGTGTGTTTCCTGTCTCTGTCACTTTTTTTTTTGTTTGTTTTTTTTTTTGTTTTTGTTTTTTTGGTACAGAACGTGGCTGCCCTCAGACAGTCTCTGCTCTTTCTCTTAGTCCGAGATAGGCAAGAAAGGAGTGTTTGGGCGAGGGGATGCTGGGAGGCGCAGTCTGAGGTCTAGGAGGGTGGAATGTGAGATCCAAGTGGTTCTTGGGGTACAACATTGTCAAGGGAATGAGATGGGCAAAATCTGAGTTCCGGTACTTGTCGAGGCGCAGCGGGGAGCCGTTGAAGGCCAGGGCCTTGAGGGCCAGGTTGGGCTCCGAACTGCTGCCGTGGGCGGCCGACAGGGCCACCGTCTGCAGAGCCTGCGAGGCCGACATGACGGACAGTGGGGACAGGAGACTCCGGGTGCTCCCCACGACCAGGAGCGGGGCCCCGGGGCCAGCGGGCTCCCTGGGGGCTGGACTGGGGCCTTTCTTGTCCTCCTCGGGCCCATCCCCACTCTGGTGCTTCTTCACGTGGCGGCTGAAGACGAAGGGGTGCGTGGTCTTGAACAGGCAGTCTCCGCAGCTGAAGGTCTGGCGGGGGGCATGCTTCAGTTTCTTGTGCAGGTTCAGATTGTCTTTGCGCTTACAGCTGTAGCTGCACTGGTCACAGTGGAAGGGCCGCTCGCCGGTGTGCACGCGCACGTGCTCGATGAGCTTGTTGGCCGTCTTGGACAGGTAGCCGCACTGGTCACACTTGTAGTGGTTGCCCAGGCGGTGCTCGCGGGTGTGCGTCTCCAGCTCCAGTTGGTTTGCTTTCACTGTCTGGCAGATCCGGCACTTGTACTCCATCTTGTAGTGGGTCTTGAGGTGGCACTCCATGGCAGCGGGACGGTTGGTGGAATAAATGCAGAATGGGCACCTGGAAGGAGAAGTAAGACGAGGGGGGGGCGTTCAGCCGGAAGGGGTCTGGGACTGTCCCAGGTCTCCCCTCCTCCTCTCCCCAGCCTGCCCTGGACCCACCCACTGGTCCCCCAGGCCTGCCCAGCCCTGCCCTGCCACCTCTCGGATGGCCCTGTTCTGCTTTCGCTGCGGACAGCACAGTCCCCGCTAAATGGGGGGGTTCCACTGGGCTCTGCTCAGCTGCTGCTGGGGCTCCAGGCCGCAACAGCCCTGGCAGAGAGCACGGAGGAGCAAGTAAGCTGGTGCTCCCTTCCAGCCCCCACCCCAGCCCCTGGGTCCCTCCCAGCCTCCCATTCCCGTAGGACATGGCAGAGGTCTGGCCCTCTTGACCTCCCCACTAGATGGGAGCGACACAAAGAATTGACTTTTCATGCATCACACCAAGCACACGCAGAAAGGCCATAGGAGGTTTTAAAGAACAGCTTGTAGGGGGAGAGCTACCTCCAGCAAACAGAGAGCTGCAGGGGTCAGAGTCGTGCTTATTAAACAAGTATTAGGATGAGAAGGCCTGTGTGTCCTTCTGTGTTCGCGTGTGGATGGAGTGTGTGTGCGGGCCGTGTGTGTGCACAGACATGGACTCTTGGACGGACCGTTATCTCCTAAAGCACGGGTTTCTCCATCAGGACAAGGGAAGGGAAGACTGAGGGGCCAGGGACAAGGAAGCCCACGCAACAGTCCTTCCACTAATGAGTGGTGCAGAGAAGGACCACCGGCCTCGACAGCTTGAAGACATAAGTCGCAGGACATCATTCATTATGCCACAGAAATACCAGGAATCCAACTGGACAGTGAATTCTCAGAGGGCCAGAGCATTTCTGACATTTTAATTTTTTTTTTTTTTTGTGCATTCTCTAGGGTGCTTAAGTGAGTACTTAGCACGTGGTAAGCACTCTGGACACACTGAGTCATGCTCTGGGCGGTCTCTACAGGTAATTGAGGTAGACTGGGGAAGGGTGGATTTGAGTCCCAGCTCGAGCACTTGATCAGGTCCTAGGCTGATGTCCTATGACAGTGCCTGGGTTTCTCTGTGGCTCAGATCTTCCAATTGTTTAAGTTACCACCCACTCCGCTGCTGTCAGAGGGGCTTTGAGGAGCGGATAGGGTGTGTATACAACAGCTGTGGGGCTTTTTTTTTTTTTGTTGTTGTTGTTTTGGAAGTTGCCAGGCTTAAGCATGTGTGCTTTCCTTCCAAAGAGAATGCAAATGCCTGAATGGCTGCCTCAGCTTGGGCTTGGCTACTGTAGGGAAGGGCCCGGGAGGGGACTGTCCTTAGAGGGTTGGAGAAGTGTTTAGCAGAGCCCAACACAACCAAGGGCCACCGTGCACTGCCTCCTCAGCACCAAGCTCGCCGTTAGCCCTTGAACCTCAGCTCAACAGAAGAGTGCACAGAAATATAAAGCCCATTCCCAGGTCAGGTGCACACACAACCCCTACGCCAAGCTGGGCCTTACCTAGAGGAGTCTGAAACTCACCACTGTCCTGAGCTACGGCAAAAGAAAAATAATAGTATAATCTTATTTGATCTGCATTACGAACAGGATATAGAGTACAAGCAGTTCCATCACAGAAAAGCAATTTAGACATCGGCGGTCTGTTTCGTGTTAAGGACATTTCTGTGACCCACAGCTCAGTCCTCCTTTCACTGCTCAGGCCAAGCGCTAAGGGTTTTCCGTGCTCCCATTACTTAAGGACACTTTCTCAGGCAAATGAATTCTCTGATATGGCAAACAAATAAACAAAATAAAACAAAGACTCACTGTGTAGCCAGAAGGCATTATCATTTTTTTTTCCAAAGTATTCTTCTACCTGGTCAGTCAACTATGACACAGGGAATGGTTGACACCCCACAGGAAGTGTCGGACCCAGTGGTTCAGGGGCTTGGGACTGCTTAGGGCCTTGGAAGGCAACTGGCAAAGTTACAAATGGCAGGGAGGGGTGTGACTGGGCTATGGGAAGGCAATGATATTAGTCCACTCATAGAAAGCAGTTTTTTTTTTCTTTTTAAATAAAAACACAATTATTTATAAAGGGACAGTGGGATCAAACCTAGTCCAATTCCCACATAAACTCTTGCGAGGCATTTTTCCATCTGGTTGAATGAATTATAAGCACACATCTCTTTCCCTATAACCCTACCCGTTCCCACCTATGCACCCCCAAAAGTGAATAAAATGGAATCAACCTTTGGTGCTGTTTCTTGACCCTTCTGGCTTTGAGGAAGGTGCCCCTACCAGCAAGCCCTGCACCGCCCCCAACACTCCACCCCTAGGCCCCTCTGGGCCTTCCCCTTCCTTACTCATTCAGAGAAGGCATGCCCATTAAATGTCTCTGGCCCATTGTAAGTTTTAATGATAAACAGGTTTTGAGACTAAAAGGAACCCCCCCGCCCCCCACCGAGAACAATACTTTTTTTTTTTTTTTTTAAGTAAAAAGTATTCCTTTAACTACATGGTAATTTCAGCTAAAAGCGAATATGCATGTTTGACAACTGAATCTTTCTGTGGGCCAACTACTTATGCTTCTTTCTCATTTCTTCTACACCCAAAGTGCCTTGTACACAGGGCCTCTGATTTCAGGATCACTGGGAAGATTAAATTCTGGTAGTGCTAGGACATGAATTTCCTGAGGGTGGAAATTATATTTTATTCCTCATGTGCCCTTTAGCGCCCATTATCAAGCTAGACACACGGTACGTTTGATAACAACTGACTGGTCTCACTTGAGGCCAGAGGGCTCCTTGCAAATATTGGTTTAGGGTTGCTCCTTGTCTGGATCTTTCCGGAAGGCGTCAGCATGTCTGCAGGAAGACGTGATGTTTGCATGAACAGTGCTGCCTCCTGTCTGAGCAAAGTGCCAACATCCCAGTTTTGGGGAGGTTGGGGTGCTTGTAGTGCTGACTTAAAAAAAAAAAAAAAAGGAAATAGTGAATGGTGCTGCCACTGTAATGAGTGACACCTGGGGACCCTAATCCCCAAGTCCATTAAATCAAGTCTGACCAAAAGTCAAGCAGGGCAGTTTCTGCTACAGGTCTTGTTCCTTGTCCTGAGCCCTGGAGTACTTGTGAAGTGGATTATTTTATTTTATTTTTTCATGCACATGTGTGTCGACTCCTTTGGGACAGTTCTCACTCCATCCAGCTCAATGCAGCAGAGCCTCCTGACTAACTCCCCTTATACCAGGCTCCCTCTTTCCACGATTTCCCAAAACCTTCAGGGGAGGGATGGGATGGGGTGGGGAAAGGGTGTGGAGTAACAACGCAATAAAAGGTTCTGTACTTGCTTTCCTTACTTGAGCCCACCGGTGGGGACAGTGTGGCATTTCTTATGCTCCAGCAGCTGTTCGGGGGTCTTCATGAACTTGTGGCACACGTCACACTCAAACATCCGGGTGATGAGGTGAATCTGCAGGTGGCGCTCAAACATGTTCTTCGTCTTGCAGACAAAGTTGCAAAACACGCATTCTAGCCCTGCAAGGTGCAAGGGGTGGGATAGGAAAGCAGGTGTGGGGTTGAGCTCCTGCCTCCTTCCAACCCCTGCGTCTCCCGACAGATAGAGCTTTCTAGGTACAGAAAGGAGTTAAGTGTTCAGCTTCAGGGTCAATGTCATCACCCTCCCCGTCCTTCCATCCCATATTCGAATGCACATCGAGCCAAAAGGCAGCACAAGATTTCAGTTGTGAACATTACACTGTGTCTTGGGCTTAACATCTATTTTCCAGCATTGGTCCTTTCCAGGGTTTATATTCTCAAAACTCGTTCATCCAAGCCTGGGCAGGGTTGGGCAGGCCACGTATCCACTTCCTCCCTTACCTTTTTCTGGCTTTTCCTCACTGTTCAATGAGGGCTGGCTCCCAGGCACGACCGAGATGACCAGCAGGTTGTTCCCACCTTTGTTTTTCTGGGAGCCATCTGAGTCATCTTTGCTATTGGCCGAATCACTCAGAGCTGAGAGGGAGGATGAAGAGGGGCTATTTGATTCACTGGGGGTCTTCCTGTCTTCCCCTGAAAAATGAGAACAACAGGTCTGTTACATGGTGGATGAAACTTTGCAGGATGATGGTATTTGAGGGTGGAAGGTCAGTCCTCGGGGATGGATCATTATTGGGGAGCCCACAGTTTCCAGCTCCCCCACATCACCCGATGGGCTCCTGATCCTACTGTGGTCCTTGGGACCAAAAGCAGGTGACACTCATCCCTTTGCAAGTCTCTAAAAAATATTTATTGATGAGAGAGGGTGGGGAATAGGCAGACATACAGAGAGAATGGGCACGTCAGGACTTCTAGCCACTGCAAACAAACTCCAGGCGCATGTGCCATCTTGTGCATCTGGCTTTATGTGGGTCCTGGGCAATCATCTTAACCACTGAGATATCTCTCCAGCCCTGTTTGCAAGTCTTTATTGAGGTTGTACAATAATTAAAATAGAAGGAAAGTGTCAGCTAAGGTACCAAACATATTACCAAAATCTTGAGAGCTGGGTTACATTTTAAATTAATTGTCTTATTTTATCCTTGCAAAAATCCTAGGTGTAGGGGGCTGGGGAGATAGGTCAGTCAGTAAAGTTCTTGCTTCATAAGCATGAGGAACTGAGTTTGATCCTAGAGCTCACATAAAAATGTTGGATGCAACTGGGCGTGGTGGTGCATGCCTTTAATCCCAGCACCCAGGAGGCAGAGGTAGGAGGATCACTGCAAATTCAAAGCCACCCTGAGACTGCACAGTGAATTCCAGGTCAGTCTGGACTAAAGTGAAACCCTACCTCCAAAAACGAAAACAAAAACAAATGTTGGATGTAGTGGCATGTGCTTATAATCTCAACACTAAGGAAGTAGACACAGAAGGATCCCTGTGGCCCACTGGCCAGCCAGTCCAGCTTAATTGGCTAGATCCAGGCCAATGAGAGACCCTATCTCAAAAAAGGTGGCCAGTGTTCCTAAGGAGCGACATCTGAAGTTGTCCTCTGGTTTCCACACACATTCACATAACTGCACACACACCTGTACACAATAACATGGACATACAAATGCACACACACATTAAAAGCAAATTCTAGGTCTAGGGCTATAGCTCAGTGGGAAAGGAGTATGCTTAGACTGCAGGGGCCCTGGGTTCAATCCCTAGATAGACACAGAAGATCTTATCAGGCACTATTGTCACTCCTACTTCATAGATGAGGGAATGGTGACCCAGAAGGATAAACTTGATGTAGGTCACATAGCTATCAGATCACAATAAGAAGAGGTTTGAGTTGGTCTGACTCCAGAGTCCACACTTGTTAGCACATTGGACTGTTCTTCAAAGCGTGGCATAAAGAAGTCAACAATACATTACAGTCTACTGTTATGAGACCTAAGCTTTTCCTCACCTTGCAGTTTCAGCTGGATCTAACATTGCTACTCAAACAACGTAGAAAAAAACAGATAAAATGCATCACATAATAGTTTTTATGATATTGGACATGAGGAAGTAACAGAATTGGTCCCCGAGACACAAGAGAAAGAAGGCAAGTCCTGCTTGGCTTTCTGGTTTTTTTCTGAGATTTGTCCCCGACTGCAGGTCAGGAGGGGGGACCCAGAAGCAACCTTACAGACTCCCCACATAGAGGAGACAGAGCTGAAGGTCTAGCAGGTCAACATGAACAGATATTGCAAAATACAACAGCAGAAAGGAGCCAGCACCACAGAGAAAGGACCCAGAGACCTGTAGGGGTCAGCAGCACATGGGTCAGAGAGGGAAGTGAGCAACTGCTCAAGCCACTTGAAAACAGTGAGGACAGTGCCTGGTGCTCACATAGAGCTGAGCATGTTGTCTGTTTCCAACAGCCAGACCAGAAAATACACAATTTACAGAGTAGTAGGGGGAATATACTGAGAAAGGTCTTTTATAGCGGGCAGTAATTAGCCCGAAGCAGATCAGTTGCCTAAAAATCATGGAAATGAGACCACAAATGATCAAAGTTTCCAAGTAAATGACTATGTCCTAGACAATGGCCAACAGCACTAACAGCAATATGATACTGCACACCTAAGATGATAAAAATCATAATATGGAATCTAAACAAAGATTATCACACACACAGAGAACCAAACAATCAAAACGAACCTAGATCTGGCACTGCTGTTAGAATGTTTAGGGGAAGACATAATTAGGTTTCTTTTTCTTTCTTTCTTTCTTCTTTTTCTTTTTCATTTTTCCAGGTAGGGTCTTTTTTTTAGCTCAGGCTGACTTGGAATTCACTATGTAGTCTCAGGCTGGTCTCGAACTTATAGCCATCCCTCCACCTGTGCCTCCCAAGTGCTGGGATTAAAGATGTGCACCACCACCTTGGTGGGGGCTGGTGGAGAATATAAATGGGTGCAGCAGGGCCTCTAGCTGCTGCAAATGGAACTCCAGATGCATGTGCCACTTTGTGCATCTGGCTTTATGTAGGTACTGAGGGGAACTGGACTTGGGTTAGGCTTTATAGATAAGCCTCTTAACTGCTGAGCCATCTCTCCAGCCCTTTGATTATGTTTCATATGTCCAAAGAGTTGAGCAGAGACATAGAAGATATGAAAAGGCCCATGTAACATTTCTATATATGAAAACTACAATGTCAGAGATGGAAACACACTGAAGGGATCACTGGCAAATAAGACATAACAGAAAAAAATACCAGCAAGTGTGAAGATAATAGGTGTAGAAATAGCTGAAATGAACTAGAAAAGAGAATTCCTGCCAAATGAAGAGTCATTGAACTATGGGACATTTCAGGAAGCTTACTGTATGTTTATCTAGAGATCCTGATTGGTGGTCAGTACCTAAAAAGTATAAGCTAGGTTTGATGGTGCATATCCGTAATTCCAACACCCAGGAGGAGTCAGGAGGACTGTGAGTTAAATGCCTGCTTGGGCTACATAGATCTTGTCTCAAAAGAGGAAGAAGAGAAGAAGAAAAAAGACAACTATACCAAGCAGCCCAAGGGACATCATCATTAAATTGCTCAAAGCCAGATTTAAAGAAAAATATCCTAGACCCAGGTATTGTGTCTGATTGCTTACCATTCTAGCACATGAGAGCCTGAGGCAGCAGGCTAAAGAGATTAAGACCAACTTGGGCTTTACATTGTCTACAAAAATAAAAATGAACAAAAAAGAAAGAAAATAAAATCCCAAGAGCAACTAGAAGAAGAAAGGCATGTTATGTGTAAAGGAATAAAAGTAAGGATGACAGCAGATTTCTCACTAGAAACAACTCATCTGAAAAGACACTGGTACAACACCTCTAAAGAACTGAAAGACTGGCTGCCAATCTAAAATTACATGCCCACTGGGAAAACCAAACAAAAAAAAAGGCTGACATTAAAAAAGATAAAATACCTATTCACCAACAGACTCAAATTATAAGAGCTGTTAAAAGAAGTCCTTGAGACAGAAGCAAAATGACACGAAATGTAGAAATGGATCAATTCAACAGAATGACAAGTGCTGGAAATGGTAAGTGCCTGGGTAAATTTATGTTTTCTTCTTACAAGTTAATTATCTTTAAAGATAATAAAAGAACTATTTCTCACTCCAAAATAACACTGTGTGTAGTAAGGTTTAGAGCACATCTTTAAGTAGAAATCTGAATATACCATAAAAGCTGGGAGGGTAGAAATGTAAGTTTACTATTGTGAAGTTCTGATATCAAAAGGTAGGATAGGGCTGGAGAGATGGCTTAGCAATTAAGGCGCTTTGCCTGGGAAGTCACATGTTCAATCTCTCTCCAAATCCCATGTAAGCCAGACACACAAAAGCGAGGCAAGAGCAAGGTTGCACATTCCCACTAGGTGGTACAAGTATCTTGAGTTTGATTGCAATGGCTGAGGCTCTGGCATGCCAATTCTCTCTCTTTCCCTCTCATTCTCTTGTTCTCACTCCTGCTCTCTTTAAAAATTAAGTAGGAAAATCACTTCTTGAACTGCAATGCATTTAAAAGGTATCCTACAGGGCTGAGGTGATGGCCCAGTGAGTGCTGGCTTTCTGATCCTGATGACTAATGTCCTGGAGAGATGGCTCAGAGGTTAAAGGCACTTGCTTGCAATCCTGATGACTGGAGTTCGGATCTCAAAAGCCCACCTAAAGCTGGATTCCAGTAGTACTCATGTTTGTCAGCCCAAATGTGCATATGGCAATAGGAGAAGGAATCAGAAGAATCCCGAATCGTGCAGGCCAGACAGGCTGGCATTCACAGTGGTAAAACAACAGAAGACAATGTGTTTTAAACAACGTGGAAGGCGAGAACAACACTAAGGCCGTCTTCTGACCTCCACATCAAGCAACAGCATGTGTATGTACACCCATCCGTCTGTCTGTCCACCCATCCATGAAAATATACACAATGTACACAGATGGAGAACTATCTCTTGTTCTGGGCTTAGGCGGGTCCATTTGGTGAAGATGTCAATGCTTTCCACACTGATGTGCAGAGCCAGTGTAGAGCCACTATACATTAGGACAGAAAATGTAGGAAGACTGCAGATTAGCTCCCTCCAGATCAGTCTATTCAGCAATGAATTCTAGGAGGCAACTTCTGTTATTAAATTAAAGATAAATCAGGGATGGAGAGATGGCTTAGTGGTTAACGAGCTTGCTATGAAGCCTAAGGACCCATGTTTGACTCTCTAGATTCCACGTAAGCCAGACGCAGAAGGTGACACAAGCGCAAGGTTGCACATGCGCACAAGATGGCGTACTCATCTGGAGTGCTCATCTGAAGTACTCTTTGCAGTGGCTGGAGGCCCTGGCTTTCCAATTTTGTCTCTCTCTCCTCTCTCTCTTGTTCTCTTTCATAAAAAAATTAAAGGTAAATCATATATTATGGATAGGCATAGAGGTCTAGAAGTTAACAAAGCTTTGTAATGGTGGATTATGACTACAGCATGAAATTATCAACATGTTAATTGTCTTCCTTTATGTCTTCAACATTTCCTTGAAAGGTCATGTGTTACTTGTCCAACTAAAGGACTTAGATTTTTTTTTTTTTAGAAAAATCTTCTTTACTGACAACTTCCATAATTATAGATAATAGACCATGGTGATTCCCTCCCCTCACAAATCCACCCTCAATCATATCCCCTCTCCCTCTCAACTAGACTCTTTTATTTTGATGTTATCCTCTTTTCCTCCTATTAGGAAGATCTTGTGTAGGTAGTGCCAGGTACTGCAAGGTCATGGCATTAACAGGCCATTTTTTGTGTGTGTGTGTGTGAGTGATTGTGTGTAGTATGTGTGATACATGCATGTGGTGTATGCATGAGGATGGGCAGAGGCAGATGCCCCATTGTGCATGTGTGTGGGTGTAGAGGAGAATGGTGGATGCCTCCCCCTCCACTGCTTATCCACATATTTCCTCGAGATGGAATCTCTCACTGGTACTGATTCCAGAGCTTGCTGTTTTCATGAGCCCCAGTAATTCCCCTGTTTCTGCTCCCCACAAGACTGGGGTTTAAGATGTGCATGGTCATTCATAGCTGTTTACACGGGTGCTGGGAATCAACCCTAGGTGTTCTCAGCTCCTCTCAGGTCCTTGTGTTTATATGGAAACCCCCTTTACTCATCGAGCTACCTCTCCAGTCCCTATAGAATTGTTGTTGTTGTTGTTGATTTTTTATTTATTTATTTTAGAGTGACAGAGAGACAGATAGATAGATTGAGAGAGAATGGGTGCACCAGGGCCTCCAGCCACTGCAAACGAACTCCAGATGCATGAGCCACCTTGAGCATCTGGCTTATGTGGGTCCTGGGGAATTGAGCCTCAAAACGGGGTCCTTAGGCTTCACAGACAAGTGCTTAACTGCTAAGCCATCTCTCCAGGCCCCCTATAGAGCTTTTATGAAAGAGAAAGGAGGGTTGAAGCTGTAGCTCAGTGATAGAGAATATACCTAGCATGCAGGAAGACCTGGGTTCAATCCAGAGAGAGAGAGGGAGAGATAGAGAGACGACAGAGTCACACATACAGAGAATAAATATATCCACTTATAATTCTAGTCTTTTTTTGGTTGTTGCTTATTCTAGCCCAGGCTGACCTGGAATTCACTATGTAGTCTCAGGCTGGCCTTGAACTCACAGCGATCCTCCTACCTCTGCCTCCCGAGTGCTGGGATTAATGTGTGCACCACCACACTTGGCCTTTCATTTCTAGTCTTGTGGGAACTGAGGACTGTGTTTAGGATCCAGGGCCTTCAAAGTATAAAATCTCGTTCCTTCCAGAACTGAACGTGGCTTCTGGACAGGCAGCAGGTGACCCCAATCATGGGCCCATGGGAAGGAAGCCTAGCAGATGCTCTCAGAAGATGAAGTCCTCTGTTGCTATAGGGAAGTAGTATGAAAATGAGCACTACTATTGCAAGCCCTTACCGACCCAGGATGCATTCGTGTAGATGGAGTATTTCTCGTGGGGTCCCCAAATCACTGCTATGACTTCTCTGACCCACCTTCTCAGCTCTGACTTATGGGTAGTTTCTTACAGGTAATTCTTTAAAATATATTTTTGGAACGAAAAGGACTAGTTTTAAAAATAGATTCATTTGAAGCCCTGAGGTTTGAAGCATTGGGCAGAGCTACCTACATTGACAAATTTAGAAGATTCCAGCGGCCATACCAGAAACTGTGACATGGGGCAGGGGTTCAGCTCAGCTTGCTGGATTTGTAATCGCTAGTCTAGGTGGCCTCTGGCTCCCTCTGCTTTCAGACATCTTTTGCAATGTCTGTGGGGTTTGCGTGGGGTGTTTTTGCCACCTGGACCCATGGCCAACTGTGGTCTGAGTGGTTACCTACCTTTGGCATTACAAAATTCGGTTCATCTCCCTAGGCTTGTTATAAAATTTTATCCTACTCATAAGCTATAATATCAACAAAGCATTTCCCATGCTATTGTACATACCCACCAGCCCCATGGTTGGCTCTCAAAAACTTCATGAAAATATTTGAATTGGTTGTTCAAAGTGCTAGCATTATATGCTATACTATGTCACTGTAACAGGATGCTATTTCATGGAACCCGGATCTGGAATTCCGCACGCTCCCCTCCACAGCAAGCAACTTCTTCCATACAAATAACGTGACTAAGTTAACTGAGCTCTGAGGTTCAAGCGAGAGCCACAGCTGAGCCATCTTCCTGCTTATCACAACACATGGATGAGTTAGTACACACACATGTACACACACTGAACGAACATTTCCTCCTCACACTTGGTGGGCATTGTTCCAGCTACTGGATATAGCAGTGACTTAGACAAATTCCATATTCTAAGACTATACTTTAACACACATTATATAGCATAAATATTGCTTTATGTAATAACATTACAATAACATAGCTTTTAAAATAAATATTTATGATTTATTTATTTATTTGAGAGAGATAAAGAGGCATATATATATATATATATATATATATATATATATATATATATATAAAACACAACAGAGAGAGAGAGAGAGAGAGAGAGAAAGGGAGAGAGAGAGAGATGGGGGGCATCTCTGGGCCTCTAGCCACTGCAAATAAACTCCAGATGCATGTGCCACCTTGTGCATCTGGCTTATGTGGGTCCTGGGGAATCAAACTTGGGTCCTTTGGCTTTGGAGGCAAGTGCCTTAACCACTAAGCCATCTCCTCAGCCCCCAGCCCCCACCCCCACCTTTATTTCAAGGTAGCCTAGTCTGACCTGGAATTCACTATGTAGTCTCAGGGTGAAACTCCTACCTCTGCCCCCCCAAGTGCTGGGATTAAAGGCGTGAGACACCACACCTGGCTACAATAACATAGCTTTTGATGTGGATCTAGATGAACCAAAGTTTGGATCAAATTCAAGCAAACACTTCAAAACAGTACTTAATTCTGTTTAGTAGTAAGCCCTCATTATGAACAGTTAGCTTGTAAAAGGGCTGATAACAATGGCCTTTGGGCCCATACGAGCTTCTTCCTCTTGTAAACTAAGTTCTATTGGAACAGGACCATCCATCTGCGTATTGTCTACTACTGCTTTCAAGTTCCAATGGCAGAACTGAGTCATAATGACACACCTGGTATGACCCGAGAGTCTGAAACATTTATCATGGAGCCAGATGAAAATATGTTTCGTGGGGCGTGGACTTAGCAGTGCTGTAGTCTCATAGCAGCCGTATGAAAACTTCTACCAAGTTACAAAACAAACTTCTTTTTCTTTTTTTATTGGTGTGAGTATAGTATGTGTATGGATGTATGTGTGCTGTATGCACGTGTGGATGCAGATGTGCATGCCCCAGGCTCATGTCATCCAGTCTCCTCTTTTATTACTTCGTTTCTTGTTTTATTTCCTTGAGACAAGAGTGTCTCACTGAACCTGGAGCTGCTGGACATTTTGGTTACATTGGCCGGCCAGCTCTCCTTCCTTTCAGTACTGGAGTAATAGGTGTGTGTGACCATGCCAAGCTTCTTACAGGGGTGGTAGGGACTGAATTCGGGCCTTCCTGTTTGCCCAGCAATTCCTCTGATATGCTGAGCCATCTCTCCACCTCCCAAAGAAAAAAACTAATAATTTATTTGCAATAGAGAAGGGGGCACACCAGGACCTCTAGTCCCCACAAATGAACTCCAGACTCATGAGCCACCATGTGCATCTGGCTTATGTGGATTCTAGAAAAATCAAACCTGGGTCCTTAGGCTTAGCAGGCAAGTGCCTTAACCACTAAGCCATCTCTCCAGCCGAGAAACTTTTTTTGTTGTTGTTGTTTAAAATGCATTTCACTCTTGGTTTTCTGAACTAACAAATGAGAATATTCTTTCCTGCCAGCCCAGAGCTCCATCACCTGAGAGGGAACAAGGTCCTCCCTGTGTGCCCTGTGGTAACGAGGAGGTGAGTGTGTTTGAACTGGTTAGCTAGGAATGTGAAGATTCCATGACAAGCAATGCTCAGTCCAGCTTCTTCCTGGCCAGTGCGGTTTCCCCGAGGTGGGACAGTGCTGGCGGGGGCTATGGAGCGAGGTAGGGGGGGTAGATGCAGGGACACAACAGAGTGCAGAGGACTGAGGGTTTAACAGAAAATATATTTAAAAAAGTATGTGCAATGCCAGTGAAAATGGGTGAGGCTGGCCTGTCCCTCCATTAGCCATTCCAGAAATGTTGAATTTAATCTGTCTTCCACGTGGGTCTTCTAGCTCACCTAATGCCCATGGTGCTAATGTGGTTACGGCCAGACAACCGACTGTAAAAATGGCACCTTCTCACTCAGCATAATGTCTCTCTGCAGACCTCCAAGTCATAGCCGCTCAATTTACTGACAGAAACAAGCTTTTATTGCTGTTGGCACCACAGAGCCAAAGCAGCCAGACACACACACACACACACACACACACACACACACACACGACACACTGAGGTCCTTGTCGGCTGTGCACATCGTCAGCACAACTGTCAGGGAAATTCCCTTTCCCGAATCCTTTGAGAGATGGTGATGTGAGGGGCTGACCCTATGCCCAGGGCTGGCAGTTAGCAACATCAGCTCTTAATTTGTAAGCACCACAAATAGGGGGCAGCGGGGAGACACAGGAGGGTCTTCCTCAATCTCGCTTAATGAGTCCACACTGGGGTCAAAATGTAACCGCTGCTTGTGAAGGCCTAGCTACATGGTAGAGTCAAAATGTTAACATTGTTCAAAGGGAGCAGTTAACCAGAATGGCAATGGAAGGCAACACTGGCCAAGCCTTGGGAGGTTGGTTTTCAAAGAAGCTGGTTGTCTGACGGAAGTGCCATGTGTCATTATGGCGAGTGTCAGAGCCTGGGGAGTTAGCTGAGCAGTGCCCTGGGGAGGCAAAACAGGGAGGTACGAGGAGGCTCTGCCAAGTGTCCCGTGGGGCCTGTTAGAACAGCAAGGGGACAGACAGCCGATTGAGGGACAAAACCTATTACGGGTTGGAGTTCTGCAGTCACATCCTGCTTGCTGACTTCATAAAGAATGCCCCACCTTGGTGAAGCCTGCTTCTCTCCATGTTTTGATAACAATAGTATTTGCCTTAGAGAGTTGCTATGGCAATAGGTGAGACCCAGCAGGCAAGGTGCCAAGGAATTTAGTGACTGTCATACACAGTGAAGAGGGAGAGGATCAGGTGACTGACGACCAAGCTCACAAGCTCTCAACAGCACCCATAGCTGTGTCTTTGAATTTATGAGACTCAGGTGGTACCAAGCCATCACACTGATGACAGAGCATTGCGGCTCTGAAAAGGCCCCTCCTTCTGTGATCTCACAGCAAGGAGGATGCTGTGGCCAACTGGCCCTGGGGCGCAGGGATGGAGAAAGACGGATGGGAATGGTCACCTGTGTGCTTGGTGCCAATGTGATTCTTAATCTCCGCCTCCTCCATGGTGACAAAGTCACAGGCAGTGCAGCAGATGGAAAACATCCACTGCTCCTTGTCCACGTGGAGAGACATGTGGCTGACAAACTGGACATTGAGCTCCGTCTCAAATCCACACACATGGCAACTAGAGGGAAGGAGGCAAGAAAAGGGAGAAAGAAGTGAGACACAATTCCAAAGGGCTTCTCGTTTAGACACGGTGTGTGGAAAACACTAGAATGCATGTGGTTTCTAGCAACCAGAAGGTAGTGAGTGCATAAGAAAATTCTTTTGCTTTCTGGGATGACTCGGGGGTGGTCACTATGCCAGACAGATTAGGTGCCAGTGTAACGTAACAATCCCATACATTCAATAACGGTGCTAAATAATCAGAAAGTTAATTAAAAACTACAGGTTCCAGATGCTGCACATTGCCCGGCTGATTCCTTTGGGTAATGAGATGTGGGGCAGCGTTGCCAAGGTATTTAGTGGTTGGCCCACTGATAAACTCGGAACATGCTGAACACCCCAGAGTTTCCCTCTGGCTTCAGAAACCTGCTGGGTAGCATGGAAGGTACACACAGATCACTCTGCGGCATGCTGACCAAGAGGCACCCCTGTCTGTGACAATGCCTGATGGAAGTGACGCATCCACTTAGATGCCCTACAAAAGCAAATTTCCACCAGTATCTCTGAGGGCAAAATTTGGTAGACTGAGGGTTTTATAGTGGCCAAACCAAATACTAACTCAAAGTTGACTAAGGAGCAAACCGTAGCCCTGCATTAAAGGGTAACATCATCGGGCTGCAGGGATGGCTTAGTGGTTAAGGCTCTTGCCTGCAAAGCCTAAGGACCCATGTTAGACTCCCCAGAACCTACATAAGCCTGACGTACAAGGTGACACAAGTGCAAGGTCGTGCATGTGCACAACGTGGCACACGTGTCTGGAGTTTGACTGGAGCAGCTGGACGCCCAGGCATGCCAATTCTCTCTCTCTCTAATAAAAAATGTGAAAAACATTAAAAAATAAAAGGGTAATGTCAGCAAGAGACATACTCAATGGTTTCCGAGTAATTTCCATGGGCTTCAAAGACTTATGTTTTCTTGTCCCCCCCACCCAGAGTTCTTAGGCAGTAGTAATAAGGTGCTCGACTTAAAGCGGGGGGGGGGCATACCAGAACTAACAGCCAATCAGAGCCTTATATCCATCTCTGAAGCTCCATGTCACAGAGTCACCTCCCAGACCATTTCTCTTTCTATTATTTTATTTTATTATTTACTTATATGACAGAGAAAAAGGGAGAGAGAGATGGAGACAAAGAGAGAAAATGGATGCACCAGGGTCTCCAGCTGCTACAAACTGGCTTCAGAAGGCACGTGCCACCTTGTGCATGTGGGTCACGGAGAATCGAACCTGGGTCCTTTGGCTCTTCAGGCAAGCGCCTTAACTGCTAAGCCATCTCGCCATCCCTGTTTCTATTATTTTTACTAGGGACACCTGGGGCCGTGCAAACACAGGGTTCAATCAAGCAAAGAACATTTTAAAATGAAGATCAGGGTATGGCTGAGGAAAGACGTTCTGTGACCCGAGCCCTAGGCTGGTATGGAGGGGCCCTATGTGGAAGTAAGGGGTCTGAGGAACGTGTGTGATGGCAGCCCGTGCTCCACTCACCTGTAGTAATATGGATGTTTCTTCCCATCACTGCCTTCAGAGGTGACAGCGCTGACAATGTCCTCGGTGTCTGTACTCACCAGCTTCACAGAATGGACGGTCAGGTGTTGGTTTAGGTTTGCACGGCACTTAGCAGCATAGGGGCACAAGTGGCATTTATATTTTCTTTCCTCTGGGGGACAAGGAACAGAAAGAAATCAAAACCGCTTTCAAAATAATTGCAAAAAAAAAAAATCAGTTAAAAAATACCAAAGAGTGTTGGGCGTGGTGGCGCACGCATTTAATCCCAGAACTCGGAGGGCAGTGGTAGGAGGATCCTTGCGAGTTCGAGGCCACCCTGAGACTACATAGTGAATTCCAGGTCAGCCTGAGCCAGAATGAGACCCTACCTTAAAAAACCAAAAATAATAATAATAATAAAAATAAAATAAAATAAAATAAATAAATAAAGGATGGTTCAAATCTACTTTAACATGGGGGCAAAGGTCACCCCTTGGTATCATACTAGTAATTCATCCCTGTATTAAGAACTGCAAAGATGCGGCTGGAGAGATGGTACAGCAGTTAAGGAGCTTGCCTGCAAAGCCTAATGACGCAGGCTCGATTTCCTGGTACCCACATAAAGCCACATACACAGGCATCTGCAGTCTGTTTGCAGTGGCTGGAGACCATTCTTTCTGTCTGTGGTCTTTCTCTGCATGCAAATAATACAGTGTTTTATTAAATTTGTAACTTGGATCTGGCTGGAAGAGGCGTCACTGGGGGCGGATCCTGGGATCCAGCCCAAAGCCATGTTTGGGGGGGGGGGATCTGATTCCAGCCCAATGGTGTGGAGAGAGGTTTGGACTCTGGCAGGGTCCCTGCTTGCTGCTTTTTGGGATTTGCTGGCTTCTGGTGGTTTCTATCTGCTTGGATCTGTGAAAGGGGGCCAGCTTCTTCTGCCATTGATGGAACTGCCCCTGGGTATATAAACGTGAAATAAACATGTTGCTCCCATAAACAGTGTCCAGTTGGATATTCATCCTAGCATCATGAAGCTGTCGACAGCACCCACCAAAGGGGGGCACACAGTGCTTGCTAGGGGGTCTCCTTGAATTTCTGATATCTTCTCTCTCTTTTTGGTATGGTTCTGCTTTTTCCTAGATACCTTTCTTGCTGCCTCTGTTCAAGACAACGTGAGTTCTACAAGGATACTATGTGTGATTGTATGACTGTGCATATGCGTGTGTCCCCCACATGTCAGTTTTGGGCGCGTGCTGAGCCAGAAATGGTGCGGTTTCAAACAAGCATTTGCAGGACCGCGGCATCTAAAAGACTCCATCGTGTTCCCCAAGCTTCAGACCTGGGTCAGCCATGAAATAAAAGCTAATGAAATTAAAGGAAAATGACTTGTATAAAATAATTTAATTGGAAATTTTCATTTTACCTAAATAATATAAAAAAAATTCCAATTAATTTCTTCATGGAAATGTGCTCATAAAGCTGACTACTAACATGTCGTGAGCATTTGCAGAGTGGCATTCTGAATCCATTTGATTAATCAAGCAAATTAAAGCACAAGGAGAGGAGCAGGCTTCGCTTTCAGCACACAGATGAACGTGGCAGGCCCCGCAAAGAACCACCCCACATTGTAGCCCCAAAGGGACTTGGTATTTCTGGACGTAACTTGCAGAAAGCACTTGTCTTTTTCATTTCACCAGGAAGACATGGGGAAAGAAATGTTTTAGCACAGATATAAAGCACCATCGTTATAGCGGGTCCCCAACAAGCAAAGGGTGGCGGGTTACAAGGAGGCTATGTTGCAGACACCATCGAGTCTTATGTAGAGCTTCTACACTTGCACTAAGAAGGGAGGATCTTGGATTTGGCATTACGGTTATGCTTTCTCCATAAAGCGAGCTAGTGGCTTTCTGTTTTTTGTTTTTGTTTTTCTGTTTTTCCTATTATCTGTAAAGGTTTAATAACGTGGGGATTTTTTTTTTTTCTAAAAGGTGAAAAATAAATTATCTGGGAGAATTTTTTGGAAGTAATTCTTTCATTCATAGTATTTTAAATTTTCTTGTTCACTCTGTCCCTTGGGTTAATTTTGTCTGAACTGTCTGTCATCTAATGACTCTAGTTAAAAAAAAAAAAATCATGAGGCATCCTTATTGTCCAATAATTTCTTAATATCATCTGCTATCAGTCTTCCTTTTCCTTTCCTATATTGGAATTATTTGCTTGCTTTTTAAAATATTTATTTATTAGACAGAGAGAGAGAGAGAGAGAATATGAATATGGTCATGCCAGGGCCTCTTGCCTCTGCAAACAAACTCCAGATGCATGCATCACTTTATGCATCTGGCTTTACATGAGTACTCGGGGAATTGAAACCAGGCCAACAGGCTTTGCAATCAAGTACCTTAACCACTGAGCAATCTCTCCACCCCTTTCTTTTCTTTTGTTATTCAGGCATAAGACAGGTTGTCTAGAGTTTGTTTTCTTTTATTAATTCCTTCAAGTGAGTGTTAAGTTCTTTTATTTTTGCCTTCCTTTCTTCCTTCTTTCCTTCCTTCTTCCCTCCCTCCATTCCTTCCTTTCTTCCTTCCTTTCTTTCTTTCTTTCTTTCTTTCTTTCTTTCTTTCTTTCTTTCTTTCTTTCTTTCAATTGGAGAGAGACAAAGAGAGAGAGAGAGAGAGAGACAGAGAAAGAGGCAGAGAGACAACGGACATGCCAGGGCCTTTCAGCCACTGTGAACTAACTCCAGATGTGTGCGCCCCCTTATGTGCATGTGCAACATTGAGTGCTGTGTCACTTGTGTCTGGCTAAACGTGGGACCTGGAGATTCTTAGGCTTCTCAGGCAGACTCCTTAACCACTAAGCCATCTCTCCTGCCTTGCCTTTCTTTTTTTAATATTTAATTTAATTTATTTGTTTGAGAGAGAGAGAGAGAAAAGCAGATAGAGAATAAGAGAATGGGCACGTCAGGGCCTGTAGTCACTACAAACGAACTCCAGATGCATGCAACACCTTGCGCATCTGGCTTATGTGGTTCCTGGGGAACCGAACCTGGGTCCTTTGGTTTTGCAGGCAACTAGTTTCCAGCCCTAGTTATTTAATACTATCTTTCTGCTCTTTTTATTTTTATTTTTATTTTTTGGTTTTTTGAGGTATGGTCTCACTCTAGCTCAGGCTGACCTGGAATTCACTATGTAATCTCAGGGTGGCCTCGAATTCTCAGTGATCTCTCTACCTCTGCCTGCAAGTGCTGAGATTAAAGGCGTGCACCACCACACCCGGCTCTTTCTGCTTTTATTTTGGATAGATGTACAACAATCTCTCTCTGTCTATGTGTGTATAGATCGGAAGAAAGCCTATGATGTCATTCCCGAGGCATTCTCCTCCTTTTATTGCTTGAAGACAAGGTCTTTCACTGACTTGGAACTTGCCAGGTAAACTAGACTGGCTGGCCAGGGATCCTGGTCTCATGTCCCCAGCACCGGGATTGTGAGCCTGTGTTACCATGCCTATGGGTTCTAGAGATCTAAACCAGGTTTTCATGCTTTCAAGGCAAGTACTTTAATGACTGAGTTATCTCCCCAGGCCTTGTACCCAAATCTTATTTTGCAATTCCCCTTTATTTTAAAAATAGGGTCCTACAATGTAGTCTCGGCTGGACTCAAACACATGATCCTTGTGCCTCAACCTCTCAAGTGCTGGAGTTGTAGGTGTGTACTGCCACACCTGGCTTCTGTCATGTTCTTATGTTTCCTCTAAAGTAGATATACCTGGGGCTGGAGAGGTGGCTTAGTGGTTAAGGTGCTTGTCGGCAAAGCCAAAGGACCCAGGTTTGATTCCCCAGTAAAGCCAGATGCACAAGGTGGTGCATGCATCTGGAGTTTGTTTGCAGTGGCTAGAGGCCCTGGTGTGCCCATTCTCTCTCTCTCTCTCTACTGCCTCTTTCTCTGTCTTTTAAATAAATAAATAAATTAATTAATAAATATGATTAAAAGTAGATATATCTGGAGATTGCTAAAGCCTGCATTTTCAATGTCAAGATGGAAATAGCTGGTTGCATTATTTGATTTGATCTGGACTGGGGACTGAATTCCAGGCCTTGCATATGCTGTCACTTGCATCTTGCTCCCTGTTGGGTTTACCCTGTTCTTTCTGCCTTCCCTTGTATTTTGCTGATTTAGTTATTGTTTATTCCTTCCTTGTTAGCTTGTGCCTTCCTTCTCCTGACCCTTAGAACTGACCACTCTTTATCTACTGTTGCATGTAAATAAAGGCAGAAACTAGTTCTCCACAGATGTTGTCTCCCCTGGCCTCTACTACTCCCAAAACCAAGAAATGAAATCAGGTGACTTGTAAGCCTTCACACACAAGTGAGCGTGTAAGTGTCCTTTTTAAAAAGACATCTGTCCTGTACAATCTCTCTCAATAGTCACACTGAATTCTATACTAAATACCTTTTCTTCACAAACTTCAATTTTGCTTCATAAAACAAAAGCTGAAATCAAGAAGATTTCAGGTCCCATCTCCTGCACCTTTAAGATCAATCCACTCTTAGTAAAATTCAGAAATTTTACCTGGAGATGCTCAAATGTGAATCTCTGTCCCTCTTTGTACTCAATGAGCCCTTTCAGAGCAAACACAAAAGCTTTCCCAGGATCTGCTTACACACAACAGGCCTGGAAAGGTCACGGTGAACAAATTTCCGCCTCTTCCTGTAACAATTCTCTTAGAGAAACTCAACTTCCTGCTGGCAGAGAGGTTCCTGAGGGAGTTCTGGAAGGCTGGGCAGCTGCGGCACCAACTCACCTGTGTGCAAGGAGAGGTGTCGGGACAATGTCTGCTGTCGGCCAAACACTTTCCCACACACATCACAGGGAAAAAGCTGGTCATTGAACTTCCAGGATGGTAAACCGTTTCCTGCCTCGAGGACTATCTTTTCTGTTTCTGGGCAGAGAGAACAAAGCACTGTGAGAATCAACAGGGCAACACCAATGCGCTCATTTTACCAGATCCCGAGGCCTTCGGTTGAGCCTTCTCCCGAGGATGGCTAGTCACTGCACCCAAGACCCCGTAAGCATCTTCATACACAGTCACTCAAGTTCTAGGTTACACAAAGTTAAGACAAGGAGGGCTGCAGAAATGGCTCAGCGGTTAAGGCACTTGCCTGCAAAGACTAACAACCCGGGTTCAACTCCCCAGGATCCATGTAAAGCCAGACGCATGCATCTGGAGTTCGTTTGTAGTGGCTGGAGGCCCTGGCTTGCCAATTCTCTCTGCCTGTCTCTCTTCTCTCAGTCAATGCTTGCAAATCAATACATTTATAAAATTAAGACAAGCGAGGCTGGAGAGATTGCTTACGTAAGCCATATGCGCAAGGGGGTGCATGCAACTGGAGTTTGTTTGCAGTGGCTGGAGGCTCTGGCACATCCATTCCCCCCCCCCCCGTCTGCCTCTTTTTTTCTCAAATAAATAAATAAATAAATGAAATATAAAAATTAAGACAAGGAACTTGTATGTAGCAGACTGTATACTGTGCTCCACATAAAACTCCCTAGTACAAGAGTGCCAACTAGAAGTCCCCCCACCAAAGTCTCAACGCATGTGAGAAAGCCATGAGCTCCACAGGCTAGGTCCACATAAATCAGTCTTGAATGAATAAGTATGCATTAAAATATATATAAAGCCGGGTGTGGTGGCGCACACCTTTAATCCCAGCACTCGGGAGGCAGAGGTAGGGGGATCGCTGTGAGTTGGAGGCCACTCTGAGGCTACATAGTGAATTCTAGGTCAGCCTGGGCCAGAGTGAGACCTACCTCAAAACAAAACAAAACAAACCAAAAAAGTATATATTAATGCATTCTCTTGTCATCTTGGAATTTTTATAATCATCTATAGAATTTCTTTCAATCGCCTAACCCTTCTCATTAAACTGAACCATAATGAATTATAGAAACATCCCTTCACAGTCATGTAAAGGAAACAGGTGACAGGGAGGGGGTGCTGAAAAGAAGGGGATATTTCCAAGGGAACACGGGTCTAGACTTCATTTTGGAAAATCAAGTAATACAATGAGTTAATATCTTGTCCTCCTCCTCAATAAATTATTGTGAATTGAGCTGGAGAGATGGTTTAGCTTAAAGACCCAGGTTTGACTTCCTAGAAACCACGTAAGGCAGACACACAAGGTGATGCATGCTTACAGGTGTCACATGTGCACAAGGTGGCACATGTTTGGAGTTTGATTCCAGTGGCTAAGGCTCTCTCTCTCTCTCTCTCTCTCCCTCTCTCTCATAAAAAGAGAATTCTTGTGAATCTTAAGGCATAGTACTGCATTACAGAGCCAGGTACTAGATGGGAATGATGAAATAATATTAGGAATTTTTCTCAAGATTCAAACAGATGATAATGCTTAGACTGCTGGCTAAAGACATCAGAGGAGAAGTAGTTGAGTTCTCACGGTTTGGCTAAAATTGCTTTCCAAATATAGGCTTCCACCTGTATTTGGACGAGCCAACTGGATCAATGCTTGTTTGGATGAAGATCTGCCAGACAGTGTAATCTGAGGGAAGAAGAAACAAATGCCAATGTGTGGTTGGAAAGGGGAGGAAGGGGACCTTGTTGAAACTGCAATCATGTTTGCTGTGCAGGGCCCGCCAGCCATCCCAACACTGATAAAACACATTTATTGATTGATCTGTGTTTGTCAAAACTTAGCTCTGTATGCCGTAGGGAGAAGAGCTCGTCTGTTTATAAAGCAGAACGGTGTGACTAAAAACCTTCTGCAAAGCAAGGGGTGGAATTATGGGGAGGGAAGGTGCAGAGGGAGAGAGTGATAACAGAGTTGAATGCAAGCAACACCCCTGGATCCTTGAGCCCTAGTGTGCACTGCAGGCCCATGACAACGACAGGGCATTTTAAACAGTTCCCGTGAAGTGTGTCATCAAAGCAGTGCTTTCAAGGACGATGACAGCAATCATTACAAGCATAGGTCAAGAGGGTGCAGGGTCTTCGAACATATTCACAATAAATGAATTAACTGGGTCACAGACCCAGCAAGTAGGTGCAATTAAAAATGAAGAAACCTCTTAATAATTCTTTCAAGTATTAGTTATGTACTTGAGGAGGAGCCGAGGCATCGGATAATGTCCACCTCCCTGCAGAGCCTTAGAAAGTGACCACAACTCTGGAGACCGCTGCAGTCCTGCAGAAAGCACACAGCGCAGGCGCAGCCGAGTAGAGCAAGCACTGCGCGGGCGCGTCCACAGGTAGGAAGGGGACAGTCACAGGCAGTGAGGAGTGTGGCTTTAAGGATGCACGTCCTGACTTGGAGATCCCTGATCCTTTCTTCACAGAGCAGAAACGAAGCTCCTCAGACGCCACGTTCTTCTTCATTGATTGTTAACCGTGTCACTCAAATGCCATGTGCCACACATCAGTCAAGTTTGATGGCCTTCTCCCCTCTTTCTTTCAACACTTCCGAGCAGGCACCAAAAGCTAGCGATTATAGCTCACAGAACTTTCTGGAACTACCATCGAGTCTACCTTAAATCACCGCCTCTCACCGAAAATCCTTGCAAGACCCTCCACAATGACACAATGGCTACCAAGTTATCTTTTCCTTTTGACAGACCCATTCCCATGCCAGACAGATCTTGCCGAGTCACAAAGCTGATCACATCTTCTCCTGTATTCCCAAGGACATTAAGCCACCAGTCAATTCAGTTTGAGGCATGTGTGGTGACCCTGCTGATGACTGGTTAACCAATCGTCACAGGCAACTTTTCTTTTCCCTGGTCCTCTCCCACTGTGAAGGCAGCTGGTGTGTTGGCTAATAAACAGGCTTTTGCTTTCCTGGTGAAAAGTAAGATATAACTGGGTGTTGGTTTTCTCTATTTTTTCCAGCCTTGATCATAGAGGGACTGTCTGGGATTTGGGCAGCTAGTCTGTAAACAGGAGGTATAAGGATGAGAGCTAACAGTCATGTGAAAGTCAAGGTCCTTGATGACATTGTTCAGCGGCTCAGTGAATGTTGCCAGGAGTCACCCACCTTTGCACTTCTTGTTTTGTGAGGCCTAACTGTTACTGTCTGCTTCAGGCATTGTTGGATCTGTTGCTAAAATTACTGATGGCATTCTTTTATTTTATTATTCATGAGAGGGAGAATGGGCACACCAGGGCCTATAGACACTACAAACTAACTCTGGTTGCATGTGCTGCCATGTGTATCTGGCTCACGTGGGTACTGGGGAATCGAACCTGGGTTCTTAGGCTTTGCAGGCAAGTGCCTTAACTGCTAAGCCAACTCTCCAGCCCACAGATGGCATTCTTAATTGAAGCCCCCTTCCCCTGGTTATCCCTGGTCTTGGGACATTGGACATTGGCTGTAGGGCTCTGGCTGGTGACAAGCACCCTCTGTATGTCCAGGAGTCTCATGAGCTCTCCACAGCCGCTATCAGTAGCAGAGAGCATGGAGCTAGCTGACCACATTTGCATCTTCAATTATCTTCTGTTCTGCTTAAAAAAACCTCACAGGAGCCAGGCATGGTGGTGCATGCCTTTAATCCTGCCACTTGGGAGGCAGAGGTAGGAGGATCACCACGAGTCAAGGCCACCCTTGGACTACATAGTGAATCCAAGGTCAGCTTGGGCTAGAGTGAGACCCCACCTCAAAAAACAAGACAGGGCTGGAGAGATGGCTTAGTGGTTAAGGCGCTTGCCCGTGAAGCCTAAGGACCCAGGTTCAATTCTCCAGGTCTCACATAAGCTAGATGCCCATGGTGGTGCATGCATCTGGAGTTCCCTTGCAGTAGCTAGAGGTCCTGACATGAACATTCTCACTCTCTCCTTCTCTCTGTCTCTAATAAATAAATAAATACAAATATTTTTTAAAAACCAAACCAGAACAAACTAACAACAATAACAACAATAAAACATTACAGGCTTCTTTTAGATTAGTAAGGATTTTACTTTAAAAAACTTAATGGAGGGCTGGAGAACTGGCTTAGCAGTTAAGGCATTTGCCTGCAAAGCCTAAGGATCCATGTTCAACTCTCCAAGTCCCACATAAGCCAGATGCGCAAGGAGACACAAGCGTGCAAGGTCACACAAGGTGGCACACACATTTGGAGTTTGATTATAGTGGCTGAGGCCCTGGCATGCCAATTCTCTCTCTCCCATTAACAAAAAAAAAAAGGCCAGTCTGTTGGGCTTGCCTCAAAAAAATATTTAATGGAAGCATAACATATATATCAAATGGAAATGTGCATGTGTCAGTAACTGCTTTTAAAAGTTCTCCCCAAATGGCTCAGACTATAGGTATTATTTAAAATTTTTTTGTGCTTTCTTATTCCCATATCCCTTACTGTTTCATTATTTGAAGTAGCTATGAATGTATATTTAACATTTTAACAAAACACTTCTCTTAAGACAATCTCCTTTCTTATACATTGCATAGGATTTTGTTTCCTGCAAGGAGTTTCATTTCTTTCATCCTTTTTTTACTCTGATAGCTGGAGTATCTTTTTTGCTTCCTCATGGTACAGTTAGATGTTTTCCTCTAATTATCCATCTATAGAGTTTGTCTTGAATATCATTTGAGGCTTTTCTTCTTCCTTAATCAAGGCTTTTAAAAATTAGTTTTAATTTATTTATTTGAGAGTGAGAGAAAGACACACACACATACACATAAAGAGAATGAGCACACCAGGGCCTCTATCCACTGTAAACATACTCCAGACACATGTGCCACCTTATGCATCTGGCTTATGTGGGTCCTGAGGAATTGAACCTGGGTCCTTTGGCTTTGCAGGCAAGCACCTTAACCACTGAGCATCTCTTCAGCCCAATAAGTTTTTTTTTTTTAAATACCTTTTATTTTATTTTTATTTATGAGAGAGAGAGAGAGAGAGAGAGAGGGAGGGAGGGAGGGGGAGGGAGAGAATGGGTATGTTATGGCCTCCAGCTGCTGCAAATGAACTCTAGGTACATGCGCCACCTCATGCATCTGGCTTATGTAGGTCCTGGGGAATTGAACCTGGGTCTTTTGGCTTTGCGAGCAAATACCCTTAACACTAAGCCATCTCTCTAGCCCAAAGTTTTTTTTTTTTTAAAGTATTTTTATTATATTTATTTGCAAGAGAGAGAAAATGTGCCACTTTGTGTGTCTGGGTTTACGTGGGTACTTGGTAATCAAACCCAGCAGGCTTTGCAAGCAAGCACTTTTAATTTCTGAGCCATCTACCCAACATAAGGAAGGTTTTGCTTTGTGTGGCATGGTGCTGGGGATGGAAACCTGGGTTTCACACATACTAAGCACATGCTCTACCACACAATAGGTTTTTGTTTTATTTTGTTTTGTTTGTTTTGTTTTGAGGCAGCCCACTTTAGCCCAGGCTGACCTGGAATTCACTATGTATTCTCAGGCTGGCCTTGAACTCATGTGAATCCTCCTACCTCTGCCTCCTGAGTGCTGGGATTAAAAGTGTGGGTGCATCACTACACCCAGTTTCAGCTAGGTTTTCACTTTGCATGAAGCAAAAAGTGTGCAGGCACAAGCGCATTTACGTCATTAGCACAGTCACATCACCTTCACAAACAGTCTCAGCACAGCCCCTCAGCTCTTCCTGGGTAGAGATGCGAGGCCCATTACTCACCCTTACAAGGCTTCACTAGCTGAGATGTGGTAAGATGGATGGGTTGCTAAGACTTGGTGATGGGAGTAAGGCTTATTTCATGCCAGGTCATGGGGAAGATGAAGCCCACCAAGCATGTCTCTAACACTGCCCACGAGATTAACTCATCTGATAGGACTGGGGGATCTCTATCAAGCTCCACAGATCATCAGGTCAAGTAGAGTCTTCAAGATTCAACTCCTTCATTTCCATGAAGACCTCTCCCACCTCTGTGCACCCAGTAAGTCGCATGGGGCTGAGAAATGGTTCCATGGTAGTAAACTCTCCAACCTGCCCTAAGCCTCGGTTCAAGTATTGGATTTTTTTTTTTTTTTTTTTCCCCAAGGTAGGGTCTCACTCTAGCTCAGGCTGACCTGGACTGGAATTCATTATGTAGTCTCAGGCTGGCCTCGAACTCATGACGATCCTCCTACCTCTGCCTCCTGAGTGCTGGGATTAAAGGCGTGCGCCACCACACCCGGCTCAAGTATTGGATTTTTAAAAATATTTAATTTATTTATTTGAGAGAGAGAGACAGAGAGAGAAAGGGGGGGGGGTTGAGAATAGGCACACCAGGGCCTCTAGCCACTATAAATGAACTCCAGACACATGCGCCACCTTGTGCATATGGCTTATGTGAGTACTGGGGAATCAAACCTGGGTCCATAGGCTTTACAGTCAAGCACCTTAACCACTAAGCCATCTCTCCAGCCCTATGCCTTGGTTCAAAAGGAACTTGATAATCATCTATCTTGAATGCTCTCATCTTACATATGAGGAAACCAAGGCCAAGAGAAATTTAAGTCACAGCCCCAGGTCACTGGTTCGAAGCTGGGAGTGTGTCGACTCTCCCATGATTTTATTTAACCTCCTCCTAACCACAGGCAATCGATACCAGAGTCTATAACCGAGCAGAGATTCCTCTGATCCTGTTCTTTGGCTCTGAGTTTAATACTCTTGGTTACAAGTGGGCCTATGCAGATTTGGCAACAATTCATTCACAAGTGCTGAAATTGCTCTCGTCTCTCAAGGATCAGCCTAGGATTGTCCAGGCATAGGGAAGCTGAGACTTCCAGCAGACCACAAGCCCAAATAAAAATGGGTCAATAGGAAGACCACATGGACATGGTCCAAAAGTCAAACCCCTCTGACGTCAACTAATTGTGTAGAAGAGGGACCCTTGGTTCCTTCCATTGACATCTGGGGAGCATTTATGGTAATAAATAAACACAAATATTCAAAACATAAATTTCAAAAGCAAGTGGACAGAAGAAAGGACTTTGGTTGGTCTCCTTTCAAAGTTATTGCCCTTGGGGCTCAGGAGATGGCTCAGTGGGCAGTCCCTGCTGTGAAAGTATGAGGAGCTGAGCTCAGCTTCCCGGCACGCATGTGAAAAGTCAAGCAAAGAGGCGATCCCAACTCCGAAAAGGCAGAGACGCTAATCTAGCCAAATTGATGAGCTTCAGGTTTGGTGAGAGAGAGACCCTGTCTTCAAGAATAAGGTGGAAAAAAGATTCAATAAGATGTCGAATGACATCTGACTTCTGGCCTCCACACACATGCGCATGCAGGTGCACCCACATAAAAATCCACCACACTGTACAGCGCACACGCACACACACTCTCCCCATCCTTGGCCCTCTGCCTGAGGCACAGATGATTCTGTTGTACCTTTCTCTGTGGGAGGAGATGTGTGTTCCCTGAGGAAGTAATCCTCCCCAACAACCATCACTCAACTTGACTTTGGCAAGAGAAGGGCTGAGAGAGAAGGCTTTATTTGGTTGAAGCAAGGAGGGAAAGTTTGGCAAAAAAAAAAAAAAAAAGATAGATCTCAACACATAAACAAACTGGAGAGATCAACGACAGCCATGCTGGCTGGGTTCTGCGAGGCTCTTGGGCCACCTGGGTCTTCCACCATGACACATGAGTCTTGATCAGTTCTCCTCTTCATCATCCAGGCTGACAAGTTTTGAGGACAACTCAACAGTGAAATGCTAAACTCTTCTCTCCTGGAGAGATAGAAATTGGTTGTTTTCCAGGCAGCTCACATCACTTTCCGGTGAAACCCATCCCTCCTGGCCATTACAGATTCCCACTGGCTGCCAGGGAAGTTCCCGGATCACGGAGGCGTGAGCCTTTTAGAGGCTCATCTTCACAGCTCTTCTGTGCCACTTTAAAAACTTTTTATTTATTTATTTGAGGGAAAGAGAAAGGCAGATAGAGAGAAGAGAGAATAGACGCACCAGGGCCTTTAGCCACTGCAAACAAACTCCAGATGCAGGTGCCACTTTGTGCACCTAGCTTACGTGGGTACTGGGGAATTGAACCTAGATCCTTAGGCATCACCGGAAAGTACCTTAACCACTAAGCCATCTCTTCAGTCCCTAAAATCTTTTTAAAGGTCATTTATGGCAGTGTACCAGCATCTGTCTCTTCAGTTCGGAGGGTCTATCTTGGAGCTTTAGGGCTGTTCTAGGACAGTGGTCACAAAGCACATGACTAGGATTGATGTCCTGTCCCATCATTATCACTAGAGACCCTGCGGAAGATTCCAGAAGGTTTCCTCATGGCAGCCCCTCACAGACCTATTAGGTTCCCTTTGACCACCTCCCTGCAGGTCTCTGTGTGACAAGTGTCTTCTGTGGCACTATTTTAAACAGTCTTCAAAGTATGGATTAAAAAAAAAATAATGTCAACCTCTGACCAACTGCAAACACTGGGTGGGTATTCTAAGATCACCATTCATAGCCCTGATCTTCTGTTAGCAAAATGTACATTTGTAAATTTTTTATTATTGATTTATTTGAGAGAGAGAGAAAGAGGCAGATAGATAAATAGATAAAAAGAATGGGTGCACCAGGGCCTCCCGCCACTGCAAATGAGCCAAGATGCATGTGCCACTTTGCGCACTGGGCACTGGGCACTGGGGAATCGAACCTGGGTCCTTAGGCTTCGCAGATAAGAGCCTTAACCAAGCCATCTCTCCAGCCCCAAAGTATAAGTACTTTTGGATAGTATGTGGAGTGCTGTGGGGAATATGGAATCCCACAGATAACGTCTTCAAAACTGTCCATGAGATTAACCCATCTGGCAGAACAGGGGCTTGTTGGCTCCATCAAACTCAACACAGCATGGGATCAGGCAGAGGGGGATCTGAGATATTCAAATCCCACCCTTTCATTTGCACAAGCTCAAAGTGAAGAATGAATTCTAAGACCTCACCCACTCTGGGCACCTTACTTATTGCAGAGAGTTGAGACGTCTTTCTACGGGACTTCCCATGGCCCATCTCACCATGGCCAGAAGTGCAGGGCATGTGG
This sequence comes from Orientallactaga sibirica, assembly GCA_036365145.1. Taxonomy (NCBI): domain Eukaryota; kingdom Metazoa; phylum Chordata; class Mammalia; order Rodentia; family Dipodidae; genus Orientallactaga; species Orientallactaga sibirica. Next base: position 690,488 of record JAEOAD010002805.1, read on the forward strand.
ATCCTGGGAAGGATCGAGCCAGAAAAGCTAGACTGCATGTTCTGTTGTTGCTGTTTGAAACCGAGTCTCATCTGCAGCCCAGGTTGGTCTTGACTTCATGATAACTCTCCTGCCCTTCCTGCCTCAGCTTCTTGACTACTGGAATTATGGGCATGAGCCACCGTATCTGTCTTAAATGGAATTTTACTTTATTTTTTTTTAGTTTATTACTTGGCAACAGTTAGCTTCAATAAATACTTACCAATTGACATGTAATCTGTTAATCTGGGAAGAACTGTGTGTCTCCTCTATCTGGTTCTTTACATAGGCCATTTAAAATCACTAAGAACAAGTCAGTTCCTCTGACAATAGAAAATAGCTGGTACCAGATACCCGTAATTCCAAACAGGATGAAAGCATGGGACCTGAGCACCATGGGGAACTTCTTTAAGCTTCCAAACACGCAGAGTGACAGGCCAGAATCCACCTGTTGCTGCCTGTTACTTCTGTGTATATATAACTTTGGAAAAAAAATCTATGAGTCAAAATGTGGACATTGCTTCTACATTTTGTCTTCACTGTATATCTCCAAGATCAGAGAGTCCTCAGTAAATGCTTACTTAATGATTACATGAACCAGAGCCAGTCACATGGCCACAGTCATGTCTGTTGTACTGAATGGCAACCTAATTTTACATTGCAACAAGGAAGTGAACTAAAATGTTGGGTCAGTTCTCAAACTAAAGGACTTTGGGTATTATTGCATAGACCAGTGATCCTCTCTCCCCCCTCATCTCTCTTTTTTGAATATGTATGTAGTGAGGGTACATATGTGTTTATGTGTGGATGCATGTGTATGCAGGTGTGTGTGTGCACCTGTGGATACCAGAGGTCAGCTTCGGATGTGTTCCTCAATCTCCCTCCACCTTATTCTTTTGAGACAGGGTCTCTCACTGGTCCTAATCCTCGCCAATTCAGCTAGACTAGCTAGCCAGCAAACCCTAGGGGTCCACCACTCTCTGCCTCCCCAGTGCTGGGATTACAGGCACGAGTGGCTGAGCTCAGCTTCTGCCTGGGAGCTAGGGATCTGAACTGATGTGCTCACGCTTCTATGGCAAACAGTTGAGCCACGGAGCTATCTCCCTATCTCATGACCACCTCTCTTTTGAGGAGAATGGAAGAGTTTAAAGTCTTAGCAAATGCTCTTGGTATGTTTCAATGTTGAGGACCTTATAACCTTTGGTAGAAAAGTCATCAATAGTGGAAGTTGTAGAACTTCTTTTCTTTGTACGGGAGGGGGGATTAGGTAGACACTAATAACTGATTGCTCAATATGGAGCAGAACTATTTTTAAAAATATTTTATTTCTTTCTTTACTGATTTGTTTGCAGAGAGAGGAGAGAGAGAGAGAGAGAGAGGGAGAAGAAGGAGGAGGAGGAGGAGGAGGAGGAGGAGGAGGAGGAGAATATGAGCAGGCCACAGACAATAGCCACTGCAAACAAACTCCAGATGCATGCCCCATTTTGTGCATCTGGATTTACAAGGGTACTGGGGAACTGAACTGGGGTCCCTATGCTTTGCAGGCAAGCGCCTTAACACTGAGCTGTCTCGCTAGCCCCCCAGAGCTAATTTTTTTAAAGGGTGGCAGCACACCTTCCTGGTGTGAAAACCCACATACAGTTCGTGCAGAGAGCTCTGATTCCCTCTGCCCCCACCCGCCACATCCTCAAAGACAAGTCTACTGTAAAAAAGCTTTTGCCTTTGACCCTGGGCTCTTCCTGTTGGGTGTCTGCAGGTGGAGCAGCTGTCTTTGTGCCATGAAGAAGAAGGCCAGAAGGCTGTGGAAAAGGATGGAAGAGCAGACTATTACAATGCTGAGTCCTTGGCACCTTCCTCCAACAGCTGCCTCTGCCCTGTCCTGCCTGATTCTGAATTCCTTATGGGGTGAGAATAAAAGATCCTCATTCAGTCATTCAGTTAGGTCTTCTGAGTCAAGCGGAACACCATTCCAGCAGACAACGATCCCACTTGGGAGTTTATGTTCACTGTGTAAACATCAGAATGTGTTGAAAGTTCATGGAGACAATGTATAATGAAAACAATGGTTTACAGATATGGAGACATGTTCTAGGCCCTGCATTTTGCATTTTTCACATTGCATTTAACTTTATAACAGCCTTAGACATTAGTTGTTAGCATTTGTGGTAGTTTGAATATATGTCCCCCAATATATTCAATGTTTTATTACTTTATAGTTTGCATCTGCAATCACCTTGCTAGAGGCAAGGTCACTGGGAGCTGGTCTTAAGGTGTGGTGATGGTTTGAGATTCCATTGTAAAGATATGCAAATGTGCCTAGCAGGAGTTCCTGAAGTGTGCTGTGTGACCTTTTGGCTGTAGTTTTTGCTCTGTGTGCTGTGTGGCTGGGGGCTTTGTTCTCTCTTGCCTGGTCCTGGGGAGAGCAGGCCACTTCTTCTGCCATTATGGAACTTCCCCTGGATCTGTAAGCTTCAATAAATAATATCCCTTCCTCCATAACTGTGTCTGGTCTGGAAGTTCATCTCAGCGAACCTGAAGCTGTCTGCTACAGCATTCTTGTTTTTTTTTTTTTTCAAATTTAAAAAATATTTTGTTTATTTATTTACAAGAAGAAGACGGGGGGTTGGGAATGGATTGGCTGGGGTCTCCAGCCACCATAAATGAACCATGTGCCACTTGGTGCATCTGGTTTTATGTAGGTACTGGGGAATGGAACCCAGGTCATTAGGCTTTGTAGGCAAGTGCCTTAACCGCTGAGCCATCTCTCCAGCCCCTCCCCTCTTTTGTAAAGTGTATCAACAGACTCAGGGTATTTGATTCGATGGTCCTCCAAGCTGGTAGTAAGCGGCAGCTTATTCCAAACTCAAATCAGCCTGCCTCAAAAGTCTATTCATCACACTATACGATAAGAACAAAGAGAAAGACAATTTATTTTTATTTTTTTTTTGAGTAGGGTATCACTCTGGTCCAGGCTGACCTGGAATTCACTATGTAGTCTCAGGGTGGTCTCGAACTCATGGAGATCCTCCTACCTCTGCCTCCCGAGTGCTGGGATTAAAGGCATGCGCCACCACGCCGGGCAAGAAAGACAATTTTAACAAGTTAAATTGACAGGAAAATCTACTCTTACAGTCTGGAATGGTTAAGTTCACTTGTTAACTTGACCTCATTAGGAATGGAATGACAGACACACCTCTTGAGCAGGTCCACAAGGGTGTTTCCATGCACTGAACCAGGAAGTCCTTTCTCCCCAGTGGGTTTCCGCTGGGGGACTATAGGTAAGGAAGCTTCCGGAGGATTCCAGGGCTTTCTTCTTCCATCTGGTTATCTGCGCTACTCGCTGCTGAGTGCTTTTTGCGCAGCTCCCCTTGCTGCTTGCATGTGGGCGCTTCTGCTATTCGTTTGATCTTGTGGGCTGGAATGCTATGGGGACCTCCGACTCTCGGGCCTGCTTCCAGCATGGTGCACGGAGCCACGGCCTGGGTCTTTGACGTCCCCAGTTTGTGTCCAGTCTCGGATTTGTGCAGCTCCTGGACTGCGACTCATCTGCTTGCACCTAAACAGCTGCGGGATTTTTCAGCTTTCCGGTCTGTGGACAGCTGCTGTTGGACTGCCCAGCCGGTTCTGCTTGAAATCTTCCGAAAAGCACTGACCATAAAGAAGCCTTGCGGGGTGGGGAGGTGGCTCAGTTGGCAGACATGCGGATCTGAGTTCAGATTCTCGGCAGCCACATAACTTTAAGGAGGGAAAGGTGGGGGCATGCTTGGATCCGTAGTGCAGGGGAGGTGCAAACAGGAGGATCCCCAGGGTTGATGGCTAGCTAAAGGAATTGGTTCAGTGAGACCTTGTCTCAAAAGAGTAAGGGGGGAGCAATTGAGAGAGACGTTCATGTTTCCTCCCGGATCTGCCTGAGAAAGAATGGTGGAACTCTGAGTCTGTTTTATTACTGTGGCCTGCCTCATCTCTGGCCATTTCCTAGGCGTTGCCTGCTAGAGTTTGAATCTTAAATGTAGCCGGGCGCGGTGGCACACGCCTTTAATCCCAGCACTCGGGAAGCAGAGGAAGGAGAATCACCGTGAGTTGGAGGCCACCCTGTGAATCTTAAATGTCTCTTAAAGGCCTATCTGTTAAAGGCTTGGTCCCCAGCTTGCCGCTGTTGGGAGGTAAAACTTACAAGAGAAACTGGAGAGATGGCTTAGTAGTTAAGTGCCTTAACCACTAAGCAATCCCTGCAGCCCACAGACAATATTTAAATTCAAGTTTTCGTCCATGATTTACTATCAAGTTTGGCACCACATGGGAACATCTTGAGAAAAACCATTATCATTATTTAAATAGAAGATTTTTTTGTTTCCTTCCTCGTTTATTGTTAAACTAGATGTTAAATACATGTTTGCTGATTAAAGGAGGGAAAGAATGAGCTAAAATAGCAGATCAGTATGGTTAAAACAATTATCCTTTCTGTGCTGGGGACGCAGCTCAGTGGTGGAGCATTTGCCCAGCACCAGGAAAGCCCTGGGCTCCATCCCCAGCCTTGCGGAAACAAACAACCAAATTGAAAATGCTTATTTCCTAAAATATCTTGTACAATACTAAGATTCAAATGCTCACTTGTTCTAAAAATTATGTGTTGTGTTGTCCATCACACTTATGGAGCATTGTAAAATATTGATTTAAAAAAATAATTCATGTCACAGTCATTTCCAAATAGGATCCAAACAAACCTTCACTTCTCACTGAGGTTGGAATGCACTGGAATTTTCATTTGTTTTTTTCCCCACATACAAAACATAAAGTTGGACTGCCACTACTGTACATGGCTTTAGCAACATGTTATATTCCAAAATCTGCAAGCCAAATACCGTTAAGTAGGGTCAGTCTATTCCTACAAGAAGGAAATGAGATTCCAATCCGTATGGACACACACAGAGGCAGGTAGGCAGGAAGCTGAAGAGCCGAAGTGGGCACAGTTGAATGGGAATAGATCATGTTGAACAGAATCCTGGCTCGTGTCAAAGTACACAAGTATGGGCGGATAATCGTTCCTGCCTAGAAAATCACAACTCTACGGAAGGTAAGCAAATTTATTTCAGAACATGAGAATGTTTTCAGACTTCCTGTCCCTATTCCCACGGGTCCAGAGGCTAAGCAACGTATAATGATATGCACACAAGGAAAATCCTGGATCTCCCAAGATACTCATGTTTGCAGGCATCCTGTCATCTTCTGTTCCCTGGAATCCTGTATTTATCTGCAAATATGTTTGGAATCAATTGTTTTCATCTTCTTTTCTCATGGACAAGCCTTGATTATATCACCCATCTCTTCAAAGCTCTTGAAATTCCCAAAAAGCCTTACCAGCCCCTAGATACCGAGATACTACTGTGTGATTATGTACCATTTCAAATTTTCTAACCTACTGCTTCTAAAATAGAACTATTTCATTTTGCCTTTCATCTGACCTTGAATTCTAGCACATTGTGCCATTTATGTCAACTGATGCAATATTTAACATTTGAAGTCAACATTGACCACAAAGGTTTTTTATCCTTGACTCAGAAATACTATTTATGTGATTAACCTGGACAACATGATTTTAGATGGTAGGGATTTCTGTGTGTTGGCTTATTTACGTTATTTTTCCCCAGGTAGGAAATCACAGACATAGGGGTTGGCCCTTTGCTTCAGTGTCTCACAAGCAGTAGAAATTTATCGTTCTCAACTCTGGAGGCCAGGAAGTCCAAGGTCAAGGTAGCAGCAGATTCAGTGTCTGGTGAGGGCTGCTTCTTACAAACATCTCCTTATGTGAATCTTATGTGGCAGAAGCACAAATAATCTTGCTTAGGCCTTTTTTTTAAAATTTGTATTTATTTATTTATTTGCAAGGACAGAGAAAAACAGAGAAAGAAGAGAGAGAGAGAGAGACAGAGAGGAAGAATGGGCATACCAGGACCTCTTGCACTGCAAATGAACTCCAGAAACATGCACTACTTTGTGCATCTGGCTTTGTGCGGGTACTGGGGAATCAAACTCAGGCCATCATGCTAGGCAGGCAAGCTCTTTACCACTGAGCTATCTCTCCAGCCCCCTTGCTAGGTCTTTGTAATAACAAAGGTCACTAATACCATTTAAGAGCTCAACATCGCTTGCAGTTACTGTCACATTGCTGGGAGAAAGCACGTGACGAACAGCAGCCGATGGGAGGGAAGTATTACTTTGGCTTGTAGTCTTGAGGGAAGCTCCATCATGGCAGCTGGGTGAGGTGGGGTGGGGCAGGTAAGCATGGCATGAGCAGAGGCCACACATCACCTCCGCCACAGCAGGTGGAAAACAGCAGCAGGAGAGTGAGCTGATCCCTGGGAAGGGGTTGACAGCTGTACCACAGCAACAACACACCACTTTCAGCAAGGCTTCGCCTCCCCAACTGCTTTCAGCTGGGGACCAAGCATTTAGTACACATGGGTTTATGGGTGACACCATCTCATAACCTAATCACCCCTCAAAGCCCCAACTTCTAACCTTATCATCTTGGTGGTAAGGATTCCAATGGATAAATTTTGGGAGGACACGATTAACTTTTAGCATCTAGCTCCTTGCTAGGTAGGACAGGAGGGAAGAGACAGTATTTTCCTGTGAAAGTATGGCATAATAATGGGTAGCAGTGATAATGTGCTACCAATAATAATAAGTAATACAGATGCCAATGTTTTACTTTTTACATAAATAAGTCATCTGTACAATGAGTTATTTGACTATCCCTCAGGCTGGCCTCAAACTTCCTATGTAGCTGAGGAAGATCTTGAATTTCTTACCCTCTTGCCTCTGCCTCCTGAGCGATAGGATTACAGGTGTGTGCCATCTTGCTTAGTTTATAAGGTGCTAAGGATGCCCAGGGCTTCCTGCATGATAGGCAAACACTCTACCAACTGAGCTACTTTATAATTTCCATATAATTTCTGTTTTTTTAAATTGTATTTAGGGCTGGAGAGATGGCTTAGCAGTTAAGATGCTTGCCTGCAAAGCCTAAGAACTCATGTTCGAATCTCCAGGTCCCATGTAAGCCAGATACACAGTGACACAAAGCACACAATGTTACACATGCACACAAGGTGGTGCATGCGTCTGGAGTTTGTTGGCAGCAGCTGAAGGCCCTAGTGTGCTTATTCTCTCTCTCTATCTCTGCCTCTTTCTCTCTCTCTCAAAATAAATAAATAAATAAATTGTATTTATTCATTTGTGTGCACACGTGTGTGTGCATGGGTGTGTTAGGGCCTCTTGCTGCTGCAAAGGAACACCAGATGCTTGTGTCACTTTTTTAAAAAAAAATTTTAAAAAATTTTATTAGTTATGTACATAGTGTGTAACAGCCATGATCATTAGCCTTCTCCCTGTCCTCCCCCCATGGGTAAAGTGGGTCTTGCCTTATGGGGGCAGCCATCAGTTATGGGGGAGAGGCAATGACTCTGTGTACAATGACCCAACTCATGGTTCTAACAATCTTTTGCCCCCTCTTCTGTGAATTTCCCCAGCCATGTTGGGTTCATTTTAGATCTATTTCAGTGACGAGGTTTTGTGAGTGTCTGTGTCTCTGGATATCTGATTTGGTAGGAGCTGAGTGTTCTTTGTGTCTATCTCCTTCGCCCTTGTGCTGGTACCAGGTCCACTGATAAAGCAGCACCCTTGCTCATTGCCCCTATGACTCTATGGCTTCAGCTGGTGCCCTGGTGAGGTGCAATGGGCTGATTTTCTCCTCAGGTTCTGCGTCCATCTTTCCCTCCCTGTGAGCTGAGGTGAGGTTAGGCAGATGCCATCTTGACTGGAAGTCCTGCTTGTGTCATTTTAATGTCTGGCTTATGTGTGTGGCTTGAGAATTGAACTTGGGACCAACAGGCTTTGTAAGCAAGCTCCTTTAACCTCTGAGCCATCTTCCCAGCCTTCCGTATGATTTCTTTTCTATTTTTTTTTTTCGAGGTAGGGTCTCACTGTAGCTCAGGCTGACCCGGAATTCACTATGTAGTCTCAGGGTGGCCTCGAACTCACGGCGATCCTCCTACCTTTGCTTCCCAAGTGCCGGGATCAAAGGCATGCGCTACCACGCCCAGCTTCGTATGATTTCTTTAATGAAGGAAAAATGAAGGATATAGATATAGGTGAAGCAGGAACTGTACAGACGAACAGTTAATATTTATTTAGAACTTATTTTGGTTCTGGGCACTCTGTTCAGCAAAGGGTTTTACCTAAGTAATTTCCTTTAATCCTCATAATAGCACAAGAAGTTGGTCTCATTATGATAGTAATTTTATTTATTTATTTTGGTATTTATTTATTTATTTGTTTTTTTCAAGGTGCGGTGGTCTTGCTGTAGCCTAGGCTGACCTGGAATTCACTATGTGGTCTCATGCTAGTCTCGAACTTACAGTGATTCTCCTACCTCAGCCTCCCAAGTGCTGGGATTAGAGGTGTGCAACACCAAGCTCGGCTATCCTAATTTTATAGTTGAGAAAAATCAAAGCTTGCCATATGAAGCAATCAGCCTGTATATACATCTGGCCAGAGGTAGAGCCTGGAGCTTAAATCCAGGATGCGTCACTAGGAACAATACTGTTTTCAGCTTCTGTTGTACGTGAGTGTGTCATTCCTGTCCGAAAGGACCTGTAATTTCTGTGTCAAGGTATAAAAAGGCTGATAGTTTCTGGCCTGGAGATTTTTCTTGGCCGGTAACCTCATTCGGACATGGTGCTAACAAGGCCACTGTCACCTGTTTAATTTTTCTCTTTCCTAGGTGGCAGGTGCCACTGCATTTCATGGCCTTAGATCAAAACAGAACCCTGTCAGGAGCCTTGAACACAACATTTCTGTTGAAGAATGGGGTGGAGTTAGAATGAGGAAGACTTAATGTTTAATATAATCTGACTTCACATCTTATTAGCAAGGACTTTGAAGAACTGAACTTATATCTGGAAATTAGGGCATCGCTGCTTTTATCAACACAAAGAAGTAAAAAAGCTAAGTTATTTCTTTTAAATCATTTCAGGTTTGGGAAAAAGAGTAAGAAATGGATTTTTGGCTCATGTACCAGAAATGTAAATATCCAGCAGCCGAGGGATATTTTTAAGTAACAGATAATATTCTATGCTCCGACTCCAAAGCGGCTGAACAAAAAGCGGAAAAATATTTTTGAGAGGATGTCTCCCTTTCAACTTTCAAATAGAAAAGGAAATGAATTAAATATAAAAAATTTTTATGTAGCCAAATCTGGTAGTAAATGCCTCTATTCGTCTGAGAGGCAGAGGCAAGAAGAGTAGAAGTTCAAGACCAGCCTGGGCTACATAGCAAGACTGTATTCCAAACAAACAACAAACAAAGCCAATGCAATTGTTGTTTACATATCAAACTACAGAAAGATTAAATAACATATGTGGAGATGCAGCGAGATCTCTCCCCTTCATGGTCGAAATGTAATATATTCTGCTTATATGTCCTGTATTACTGTAGGTTTTACATGGATATGTGTTTCTTTTACATTCTGACTGGGTTATATTGAAAATATCTTGTGCTATCTTTCCTTTTACATGGAAAATATTTGCTGACTTGATTAAAATTTCACTAGTTTTAGGCCAAAGAGAGCAACCATGCATTGATGTAAGAAACATGTAAACTGATGTCAATAATTTCCCCACAGACAAGTCTGAGACGTCGTCGGTGCTGCCTCACTTCCTACCCCGTAACAGAAAGTCTCTCTCCACCTTTAATAGTGAAGGTTTTACATTCTGTGGAGACTTCAGTCTTTGCCTCACCTTCTATCAACAGGGAGGTCTAGGAAATAGGTGCGTTCTTCCGTAGTCTGTGAAGAATTTAAGGGGTGCATAAGCTAATTGTCTGTCTAAAACCTTAAGTTACACAGCGGAATCTAGGCAGGGTGGGAATCAGTTTTCCTTCGTCTTCCTCTTCCCTTCAGTCCTTACTCCCCCACATGCTGAGGTTCAGAGTAATTTCCACATACCAAGAGTTCAAACCCTTCACTGCACTATGGCACGTGCACATGGTGGAGACCAGATGCCACCAGGAGAAGTTCATTTTCTGCTGTTTCCCAGTTTTGGCATGTGCATAGCTGTAACCTTAATGGTGCATGAATGAAGATTTTTGCATCTAATATTAATATGGGAACTCACACATAGTCCTTCACAAGTTGGAATGCTGCCCCCTGCGCATTGTGACAGTGTATGGGCTGAATTTTCAGTGGAAGAATTTGCCTCTTAAGTGCCATGGTTATTCTCTGAACATCCCAATCTTTCAGGAGAAAATGTTAATTAAAACTCTTACAGGTAACATTCCTACATTTCTCACTTGAAGAGCCAACACCTGTACAGACTGACAGAAAATCTTTCGACCTGTCAAGCCCCAGACATGGAGTTATTTCTATTGGGTGGTGATGGTTCAGTGGATCAAGGGTTTGCTAAGCAAGCGAGAGTACCTGAGTTCAGATTCCTAAATGCCGCATGGGAGCTGGAAGCTGTGATGGACTTCTATAATCCCAGCATGCCTACAGTGAGAAGAGAGGCAGAATGTCCCAGAAGCTCACAGATGGGCTAGTCTGGTGATCTCAGTAGCAAAAAGAGATCCCAGAGACTCGACCTCAAGAGAAGTGGAAAGTGAGGACAGACCCCGAAAGTTGTCCTCTGACCTCCAAAGGCATGCCGTGGCATGCGGGTGACCACACTTACATACATGAACACACATGTGGGTGCACGCACACACGCCCATCCGATACATCATTCAACTCCAAATTAAAGCCACAGAACAACTCTTGTGGCCCTCGGTGTCTTCCCTGTGGAAGACATCTGAGTGTTCCCTGCATTCTTTTTTTAAAAAAAATATTTATTTATTTATTTGCCATCAGAGAGAGAGAGAGAGAGAGAGAGAGAGAAGAGAGGCAGAAACAGAGAGAATGGGCATGCCAGAGCCTCTAGCCACTGCAAACGAACTCCAGATGCATGTGCCCTTTGTGCATCTGGCTTACATGGGTCCTGGAGAATTGAACCGGGATCCTTTGGCTTCGCAGGCAAATGCCTTAACTGCTAAGCCATTTCTCCAGCCCCCCTGTATTCTTTACGTCAGCAAGGAAGGACTATCATTTGCTCCCACAAGGCACATCACTGGCTGCTTGGAACCATGCGGGGAAGAGACTGAACTCACTTCTCCATTTCCATGGTCAGCTTGAAAGCAAGCTCTTCACTCCTTGAAAGGAGATTAATTTAAAAATAAACGTTCCAAAACAAACATGGATGTACACAGACCTGTGTTTGTGCAGAGAATGTATGTGGTGGGATGCACTATAAGGTGGCACCTGTGAGGACAGGCAGGGAGCAGTGAAGTCTTGGTGTGGGACAAGGAGACCTTATTTGGTCATTTGTAAATTGGGTTTCTAACCAACTTTGAGCATTTATTGTCATACTAGTTCACTCCTAATACGTGTGCATAAACTACTGATGAAAGCAACAATTGACTTCATGGCGAGCTAAAGAAGCACCAAGCTCTCTCTGGAGGACCTGACGTGCGTTCTACCATACACCCCTCCTAAAGACGTACGCTGCAGGTGCTACAGCCATTTACTCCATGCTGACGTGAGCCCCGTACACTGTGTGTCTACTGGGAGTGTCCTTCCAGGGTCCAGCTGTGTCAGGAGGAAGGTCAGAAGCACGGGGCCATGTTTCATAACGAAGACATGGATTTCTTAGAGGTGGTGGCTCTGAGCTGTATAATCCTGGGGCCACATTTACAGTAATTATTAACCCGTTCTAGTGTAATTTAATACCCCAAAGCAAAAACTACAGGGCCTCAAGCATTTCCCATTAACAAGTCTTGTCAGGCTCAAGTCTGATTGAGTTTTTCTGTGTTGGGGAAAAAAAAAGAGAGAGAGAGAGAGAGAGAGAGAGAGAGAGAGAGAGAGAGAGAGAGCCTATAGAATAAAGTACAAGGTCTTGTTCCCAGAGGTAAACTCTATACCTTTAGGTAAAATTACGTTAGAAAGCTTCACATTGATGGTTTCAGACTCTCCTTCCGTTGTTCTTCTATGGTAACAACAGCCAGAGCACGATCTTCCTATTGAGTTACAGCTGCTGGCACGGCCACTCTTGAGACTCATGCCGAGGGAAGGGATATGAACTTTGTGTGTGTGTACAGTGCACGTAGATGGGTGTGCGTGCATGTTCGTATATGTGTGGGTGCATGTGTGTATGTGCATGTGAGTGGAGGCCGGTGTCTTCTTCCAGCTTCCTGGAGACAGGGTCTCTTGCTGAACCCAGAGCTCAGCGATGCAGCTAGACTCAGCAGCCAGTGAGCCCAGGAATTCCTAGTCTCCTCCCTGTCCATCGCTGCGGTTACAGGCTGTGCCCCACCAGCATTTAATACAGGCTCTAGGGGTCTAAATTCAGGTCCTCATGCTTGAGTGGCAAGTGCTTTACTCTACTCACTGAACCACTTCCGCAGCCCAGTCTGTGAATCAATTAATTAATTTATTTATTTGCAAGCAGACAGAAAGAGAGGAGACAGATCGAGAATGGGTGCACCAGGGCCTCCAGCCACTGCAAACAAATTCCACACACATGTGCCCCTTTGTGCATCTGGCTTACATGGGTACTGGGGAATCGAACCTGGCTCCTTTGGCTTTGCAGGCAAGCACCTTAACTGCTAAGCCATCTCTCCAGCCCCAGCCTGTGAATTTTTTGAACATTAAGAGACTCAGAGCCCCCTCATTCCTTGTTTTTTTCTTTAATTTTCCTTAACCAACCATTCTTTCCAAAAGAAAGAGGACACGAATGGAATTCTTCTTCCGTTGTTTCTAGGTACCACAAATTTAAAGCTTGTTTCTTCAAACACTGGGATGATTTTTAAGCAACCTTCTCTAACAAGTATGTTGAAGTTTAACAGACCAAGCTTTTATGGTGTAAGGACGAATGACTTACTCTGGAAATTCATACTGTATTGTTAGACCTACCCTCCCACTGAGCACTCAAAATTTTTGCCGGCCTAGTAAAGATTTTGACCCAAGTTGGTTTAAATATTGTTCACTTCCAAATGGTTATCAGCCAGAGCTTTCATTATTTTCTGTTGAGAAATAATAGGAATTGTGATACTAGGTCACTATGGTGCCCTCCCACTAATTATTACAAGGAGGCAGAATTATCCTATTAAATTGTATTTTGTGAGGACCAAGAGATATTGGAAAATTTGGGGGAAATGGTGGGATTTTAACACCTCCTCATCATGATTTTGTTGAATTTTTTTTTTTTTTGACAATCATTCTTAGCGAGTTAGAGAACACAGCATTAATTTTAGATTTGCCTTAAGAAAAGTTTTGAGAAGAAAACCAATGCAAGTTTTGGGTACTGGAGTATGGCTGTCTCCCACAAACTTCATGTCCACACCACAATATGTTAATATCTACAGACAATATATCCTGCTCCCATCAAGTAGTATATGTGTTTTGCATTCCTATCACTTTCTATGAGGCGAAGAAAATAGTCATGAAAAGTGAGAAACGCCTTCACAATGAATGTGGGTGTTTTAGGGGCCAAACTGTCCCTACAGCACAAGGTTTTCTCTTTGTATGTTTGTAGCTTTAAAGACCTGCTAACCTACTTTCTAGTCATGTTTTTTCTTAGAGCTGAGAAGGCAGGATTCCTGGAAGGATGGATGGATGTCTGCGACATGATGCTGAAGCCTGAAATACTAGCACGGGCTGTCACACAGGCATCTTTGAAGTTGCCACTTACTCCAGTTGGAGGTTTTAAATGTCTTTATGGAGGACTCAAAGACAGAGTGGTCATGAGTGTAATAAATTCTGTTGAATCAAACCAGGAATACCTGGCATTTGTTAATCAGTAGACAAATGTGAGATGGGTCATTTAAAGTTGTTACAGCAGCTGCAGTTGTTGCCTGTCTGTACTGAATCCCTAGCGTGTCCACCCTCGTGGCTCTGTGGTAGGAAGCTGGGAGTTGGGATCAGTCAACATCTCGTCCAAGTTGGTCCTTATGTCAAGTCAAATGTCACATTTTGGTACCTTACTGAGGATCAGGGTAGAGGTGGTACCTACAGCACAAAAATAAGTCAAAGCAACAATGACTATTTATTGAGACTTAAAAACTAAATGAGGAGGCCTGCTCCATGGGAGGGAATACATTCCTGATACTGAAAACCTGTGATAGGGGTAGTCATGAACCGTAGGGGTGTAACATCTGCTGGTGTCTGGCTAAATGTATATACTATGATCACCAAACTGCCCAGTAAGCACTTCTTTTAATGTCCGCACCCATATATTACTGTTACTCTCACTTTTGGTTAGAGAAGCTTCTCTTTTCAGATGTTGGTGACCTTGGGATGATTCAGAAGGCACCATGGTGCTGAGAAGAAGTGACAGAGGAGTGCTTAGCACTGAAACATCTCTAACACACCTTCCAAGGCTCAGGGTCCATTGCGGAAGAGGGGGCGGAAAGAATCTAAGAGCCAAAGGAAGAGTAGGACTCCTTACAATGTGCTCCTCCAGACACAAAATGGCCTGGATATCCATGACCTCACAGTGCCTGACACTACCTACATAAGACCATCATAATAGGAGGAAAAGATCATGACATCAAAATGAAAAGAGAGACTGATTGAAAGGGGGAAGGGATATGATGGAGAGTGAAGTTTCAAAGGGGAAAGTGGAGGGAGGGAGGGAAGTACCATGGGATATTGTCTACAATTAAGGAAGTTGTCAATAAAAAAAAAAATTACATGCTGGTGACTTGCTAAATGTATGTACTATGCTCACCAAACTGCCCAGTAAGCACTTCTTTTAATGTCCACACCCATATATTAATGCTACTCTCACTTTTGGTTAGAGAAGCTTCTCTTTTCAGATGGTGGCAACCTTGGGATGACTCAGAAGGCACCATGGTGCTGAGAAGAAGGGACAGAGGAGTGCTCAGCACTGAAACATGTCAAACACACCTTCCAAGGCTTAGGATCCATTGCGAAGAGGAGGCGGAAAGAATGTAAGAGCCAAAGGAAGAGTAGGACTCCTTACAACGTGCTCCTCCAGACACAAAATATCCTGGATATCCATGACCTCACAGTGCCTGACACTACCTACACAAGACCATCATAATAGGAGGAAAAGATCATGACATCAAACTGAAAAGAGAGACTGATTGAGTGGGGGAGGGGATATGATGGAGAGTGAAGTTTCAAAGGGGAAAGTGGGGGGAATGGAGGGAAATAACATGGGATATTGTCTACAATTAAAGAAGTTGTCAATAAAAATAATAATAAAAAAAGAAATTAAAAAAATAAATTAAAAAAATTAACCAGAAACAAACAAACAAACAAAAAACTAAATGAAATGAACTGATACATTTCTGCTTAACAAGGCTAAACTTAGTAGGTACCAAGTGCACTAGTCCCCCTGGTGACAGACTGGTGGTGTTTAATAGCGTGCATGCTGATAGGCTCTGCTGAATGCTTGCTGTTATCTCACTAATCTTCACAACACCACGAACTGGGTGTTAGCATCATTTGCAGTGTACACACGGGAGTCCAGGCAGAGCCAAATGCTCAGGTTAACCTAACGGTTAAATGACAAGCCAGTGTAGCCACTGTCACAGCCTGTGCACTTACCCAGGACCAAGGCCAGGTGGAATTCTTAATCAGTCTTTGAGTTCTTGACCTTGAATGAATTAATATCCAAACAAGATATAGAAAGCAGAGACATCTAGGGGTTCTCCAATACACACACACACACATACATACATACATACATACATACATACATACATACATACATACATATAAATATATATATATATGGAGAGAGAGAGAGGCAAATAGAGAGTGAATGGGCATGCCAAGGCCTCCAGCCACTGCAAATGAACTCCAGACACATGTGCTACCTTGTGCATCTGGCTTACGTAGGTACTGGGGAATTGAACCTGGGTCCTTGGGTTTCACGGCAAGTGCCTTAACCACTAAGCAATCTCTCTAGCCCTTCTTCTTTCTTTAATAAAGGAACTCCTTCCCAAGTTTTGTTTGAACTTATGGTTGCCCAATGACTCACTGCTTGTCAGTGTTTCCAAGAGCTATAGATCTGACCAAGTGATATGTACAACCTCTGGGTCAAAGCTTTTTAGACTCGGTTGTGACCACTAGGTTTGGGTAACTAAATGTGAGGGTCAGGCAAAATCTGGCAACAGTAAAAGGTTTCTGAATGCACAACAATTAAAAATTAATCCAAACTCAGAGTCAGTAATGGACCCAAGGTGTTTCTGGCAGCGTGATCCTGTGTTGCATGCTATGACGTCACTGCAGACTTGGTTCTGACCATACGACAGAGACACTTTACACCGCACACTTCTTCAAACCACACAATGCTGACCAACACTGCTCACAGCACTTCTACTCAGACTCGAGATGACTGTAAGGTCTGAATGGCAGGGTTTTGACTATCTGCACAAAGCTTTCTGCTCTTATAGAAACATAATGGCTTCAGCAACAGGGTCCTGCCATCTAGTTCTGGTGGGCAAAGAAGAGCCTCAACAATAACCTGTAATGTTTTGGGGGCATCAGAGACCTCTTTGGTCAAGGTATCCCACTGGAAGGTATCTCACTCTGGCACTGAAAAATTTCTAATAACAGTCTATGATTTTGGGGCACAACATTACCCACTCCCACAGACACTTCTGCTCAAACTTTTTTTTTTTTTTTTAAAATTATTTATTTATTATTAGCGAGAGAGAGAGAGTGGGGGGAGGGAGAGAGACAGAATGGGTGTGCCAGGGCCTCTACCCATTGCAAAAGAACTCCAGATACATGCACCACCATGTGCATCTGGCTTACATGAGTTCTGGGGAATTGAACCTAGGTCTTCAGGCTTCACAGGCAAATGCCTTAACCACTGAACAATCTTTTCAGCCCCTCAAACTCACTTTAAATATATATATATATTAGTGAAGAAATGGGTTTCCACGTGGCTTATTCCTAACATCTTAAATTTTGATTAACCTTCCTCCCATTGCCACCTCTGCTTCATTCCCTCCCCTGACCCCTCTTAGACCATTTCACACCCAGTATCCTGTTCCTATACTGACATATCAACTATACCCTCCTGTTAAGCCCCCCTTCCTCCCTCCCTCAAAGCCTCCTTCTAGTTTCCTGATTTCTACTACTGACTTTCCTTCCAACTCACATTATGGTGGCATTACAGAAAACAAAGACAATATTTTCCTGCAGTCTTTCTTGAGCATGTAAATTAGAGCATCTTTGGATTATATTGTGCTGGATAAGTACATCCACCTCATTTCTATGCAAATTTTCTTTCATCTTTAATCAATGATAACATTATATATACACCAAATAATTGTTTTAAGATAAAATTATGATTATCAGTATGCTTGATTTATATACCTATTTTCTATATTTCTATACCTGGGGCTAAGTCAAAATTTCTTGGGTGAAGAGGATCATAAGTGGAAAAAGTCCAAGACTGCTCCAGGTCAGGCCCTTAAGAGGAGATTCATGCTCTCAACTTCTCTTGGGCCATCCTTCTGGTTAGGATGTGGATGTGATGGTGGGACGCACAGCAGCCACATCACACCATGAAATAAATAGAAGAAGTGTGCCAAGGATGGCAGAACAGCAAGATATGAGGTGTCCGAGCACCCTGGGACTCTCACATTGGCCTGGAACTTAAAAAAAAAGTATTTGTATTTATTTGCAAACAGAGAGATAGAAAGAAGAAAGAGTGACACAGAGAATGGGTGTGCCAGGGCCTCCAGCCCTGTGAATGAATTCCAGATGCATGCTCCCCTTTCTGCATCTGCCTTCAAGAGGGTACTAGGGAATAGAACCACTCGCATGCAAGTGTCTTAACCACTGAGCAATCTCTCCAGCCCTGGCCTGGAACATTTATACTATGGCTGCTAAAGAAAAGAAAAATAAATTTATTTCTTATTTAAGCCACTACTATTCTGGCCTTTTTAATAGCCACTGAATCTTTACCATAATCACTACATATTACAGTTTTATCATTTGACATATGTCCAGTTAGGCAGTTTATAGGGAGCAGGACCTTCTGCCCTATCATCTGTGTGCTTTTTCTTTTCTTGTGCAACTGAGAGAGAGAGACACACAGAGAGAGAGAGAGAGAGCATTGGGGCACCAGGGCCTCCAGCCACTGAGATTGAACTCCAATCACGTGTTCCCCATGTGTGCATGTGTGACCTTGCACACTTGTGTCACTGTGCATCTGGCTTATGTAGGCTCTGGAGAGTCGAACATGGGTCCTTAGGCTTTGCAGGCAAGCACCTTAACTACTAAGCCTTCTCTCTAGCCCTATGCATGCTTTTTCTTGAGATTTAATGCTAATTTATGAGCAAGATTCTGCCACGTGGGACTCTTGCTTTTTAGGGCACTGTTGAAGTAAACAGAATCACAGCTTCCCAGCTGTCTTAAAGAAAATAAGGACAAGTATGAACAGAACTAATAAATAGCCAAGTCCTAGGTTAGAAATGAGAAATTTCCAGAAGGACAAGGTGATGCCTAGTTCAAGCCTTGCTGTCTGTCTGTCTGTCTGTCTATCTGGTCATTGAGTTTTGCTGTTCAACTTGTGCCCTTTATGTATATTTGCCGACACTGAATGCACAGTCTCTCAACCTCATTCCTGCTGATGTTGTCCACCGGAGAATTATGGTACTGGGGATTGAACTCAGGACCTCATACATCCTCGGCAAATCCTCTACCACTGAGCTACATCCCCAGCCCTTTTACATTTCGTTTTGAGATAGGGTCTTGCTATGGTAGCCCAGGCTGACCTTGAACTTGTGCTCCTTCTGCCTTAGCTTGCTGAGATTCCAGACATTTCCATTCCTGGCTATCAGACACTCGACAGCACTCCTAGCTTTGACCTTCAGTATAATAAACCTGATGACTAAAGATGACCCTAGGCCTGGCCAAGCATCCCTTGGGGCAAAATCACTCACTTTCACTTGCAAGGGTCTCAGAAAGCAGAGGCTGTGACAACTTAAATCCTAATACGGAGGACAACAGGTAAAAACCATATTAATATACTTTCAATGACAGTGGTGCCCTGATGACCGGGGCAAGGAGCATGAACTAATTCTTATTTTTTAAATTACGAAGGTCACTGATCTTTCAATAAGAAATTCACAGGGTACTGAAAAGTAAGTCATAGACATAATTCCAAGAACATTTATCCATCAGTCCACTTTCTCCCTCCAAGGTTAAGATGGAAATAAGTGCATATGTGAAGTAAAACAAAAAAAATCCATCTTTTTGGTGTATGAGTACAATTCTCCCATAGGATCTGTCCTGACTAGGGAGGCTCTGATACTTTCAGAATTAATCCCACTTTTCTGTAAAATGAACTTTTGTATTTACATGTCAATAGCATCATACCAGCACATGTTTACATGTTGTAGATGTATCATCAATGAGAATCATTTACAGATATTCTCAAATACATAGCTTTGTTAGCCACGGGCCAAGTTCTTCTATGCTGGCATTCCCGTAAGACTTAGCACTGAATCTGTTTTAATGAATGGAAGCCTGTCCACGCTCGACAAGTTCAGTATATTCAAGGCAAATCAAATCTTGAGCATCTCTTTGCTGGAGTGTAGAGAAAAGGTCTACTGTGAGAGGACACATCGCCGGCCGTCCAGAGATGGGACTCCAGAGCAAAATGAGGAAAACACTGTCAACTTGCATTCCTTTCAAATCACTATGCATATCCCAGCACCTCTGGCATAATTAATGATTGCTGGGGCATGGGAAGTCAATCAATTTGATGTTCATTTTCATCAACACAGCAGAAGGAATGCCCCAAGGGGGGGGGATGGAAATTACATTATGTTTTAATTGAGAGAATTCTCTCTTTGCTGACTTCTGGAGTATGTAGAATCCAAATCCTAGCTTCTCTTCCTTTTGATTTTAACTTTATTTACCTATTTTGAGAGAGAAAGTGAGAAAGAAAGAGAGGCAGATAGACACACATACACACACACACACACACAGAGAGAGAGAGAGAGAGAGAGAGAGAATGAATGGATGCACCAGGACATCTAGTCACTGCAAACGAACTCCAGAAGCATGCGTTCCCTTGTGCATCTGGCTTAGATGGGTACTGGGGAATTGAACCTCACTCAGCCTTCACAGGCAAGTGCCTTAACCACTGAGCCATTTCTCCAACCCTCTTTTCCCTTTTAACAATATGTGGTTTAAAGCATAGTTAATTATTTGCAACCCATCATTTCCAGCCACCCCAAAACTGTGTTACCTCAATCTGAGCATTCTAACCACTCACAGTGGAAGAGTATACCTGGGGTGGGGAGGTCTGCCATTCAAAGGAAGAGATGATTGTGACAAATGGAAATCAAGGCAACGTACTGGGTCATCTGTCCCTTATCTCATATGCTAAATAAGAATGGGGGCTTGAGATGGCTCCGCAGTTAAGGCACCTGTCTGAGAAGCCAAAGGACCTGGGTTCGATTCCTCAGTACCCATGTAAAGCCAGATGCCCAAGATGGCTAGAGAGCCTGGCACACCCATATTCATTCTCTCTATCTGCCTTTTTCTCTACCTCCCAAATAAATAAAATAAAATAAGAATGGAAGCCTGGAATTGTCACAGTTACCTATCTTCAAGAAGGCACTCAACCAAAAAGTAGCTTCAGATACCAAGGGATATGAAAGTTCAATTAATGTCTAAAAGCGAAATTTAACACATGTCCTCTTTTTTCTCTCACTTAAGTTCATTTTACTTTGACTTCAAGGGTTTAAAAAGTTATTCCCAGACATTGTTCTTCAATGAAATTCACTAAAATGTAAGCACCATTTCTTTCATGTTCCACTAGGATAAGAAACAGAATATTATAAGACTACATTGGGGGAAGGTTTGTTTCCGTGTGTGTGTGTGTGTGTGTGTGTGTGTGTGTGTGTATGTGTAAAGGTTTATTGAGAAAACAGTGAGAAAGCCCAGTGTGTCCACAGAAGTATGCTTAGGGTTTTGAGAAAACAGAGGGAATGGAAAGCCCAGTTGTGTCCACTGCAAGCAACTGCAGTGAACTGCAGTGAAAGAGGAGCTTCAGTGGTTTGAGAGGGTTGTCCCATTAAGGTGACACTTATTCCTCCCGTCTACTCAGCAAGTCTTCAGGTGAATCAGCTCTCCTAAGGGGTGGTCTCCCAGCCAGGTGATTGATAGGCTCACTTGGATGAAAAGGGGGAATGGTAATCAGGTCTTCATCCAGTTTGGTTCCTTTTAGTTTGTCTGGGTTTAGCAGAGTCACAGAGGGCAAGGCTGGTTCGGGAGGATGCACCCATCTCAGCAGGATGGGAATTAGGAAACACTGGCATTTGCCACAACCTAGCCTGCTCACGGGACCCAAAGCCACCGTCACAGGGCAGGTGTGAGGATCAAAAAGGTAGTTCTCTGGACTGGAGAGATGGCTTAGCGGTTAAGGTGCATGCCTGCAAAGTCTAAGGACCCCAGTTCAATTCCCCATGTCCCATGTAAGCCAGATGCACAGGGAGGTGCATGTGTGTGGAGTTCATTTGCAGTGGCTAGAGGCTCAGGCATGCCCATTCTCACTCTCTTTCTCCCTCTCTTTCTCCCTCTCTGTCTCTAATAAATAAATAAATAAATAAATAAATAAATAAATAAATAAATAAATAAAAATAAAATCTTTTTTAAAAAAAAAGGCAGTTCTCCAACTCCAGGATGGGAACCCAAAGGTGGGGACTTTGGACTCCTTTATTGGTCATCTTAGTGATGTTCAAGTATCCAGGGGGTGACACACTAAAACTGTGAAATGAACTTAGTGGGTCTCAATCAATGTTGTTTTTCTTTTTCTTTGTTTTTTTTTTTTTTTTTTTTTGAGGCAGGGTCTCACTCTATCTCAGGCTGACCGGTAATTCACTATGTATTCTCAGGGTGGCCTCAGACTCATGGCGATCCTCTTACTTCTGCCTCCTGAGTGCTGGGATTAAAGGCGTGCACCATCACACATGGCCAGTGTTGTCATTCTTTAAAGGTGAAATGAATTTGAGAGGAGACCAGGGCAGGAGGATTATGAGTTCATGACCAGCCTGGGTTATATAGAGAGACCCAGTTGAAAGAAAGAAAGAAAGAAAGAAAGAAAGAAAGAAAGAAAGAAAGAAAGAAAGAAAGAAAGAAAGAAAGAAAAAAAAGAACACAGACGTGGTACATATGTGAAGATTCTTTCAGTAGCCCTGGCTATCAACTTAGACTACTTGCCTCCTTCCTACCTCTTCCTCCAACCCCTCTTCCCTCCTTTTCTTTCTCTTTATTCTATAATTAGCACTAATCTACCTAGGTAATAATCTATCTCTGTATTTTACATCATGATTTAGTGTACACACACATACACACAGGAGTGGCTTTTGTCAAAAAATTTTTTTGAATTTGTACCATTTAGTACATTTTGTACCTACTGTTTTTTTTTGAGAGAGACAGAGAGAGAGAGAGATGGAGAGAGGGGGAGAGGAAGAGAGATAGAGATGGGTGCACCAGCAGCCTCTCAGCTGCTGTGAACGAAATCCAGATGCGTGCGCCCCCTTGTGGGCACATGTGACATTGCACCCTTGTGCCACTTTGCATCTGGCTAAACGTGGGACCTGGAGATTGGAACCTCTGGCGATTGGAAACTCTGGAGATTGGAACCAGCGTTCTTAGGCTTAGGAGGCAGGCGCCTTAACTGCTAAGCCATCTCTCCATCCCAGTACCTACTTTTTTAATGTTTAAGTTTATTTATTTGAGAGAGAGAAAGAGGCAGATAGAGAGAGAGAAAGACAGAGGGAGGAAAGGATAGACTGGCATACCAGGACTTCCAGCCACTGCAAACCAACTCCAGACACATGTGCCCACTTGTGCATCTGGCTTATGTGGGTCCTGGGGAATTGAACCTGGGTCCTTTGGCTTTGTAGGCAAGTGTCTTAACTGCTAAGCC
The DNA here is from genome assembly GCA_036365145.1 of Orientallactaga sibirica. NCBI lineage: Eukaryota > Metazoa > Chordata > Mammalia > Rodentia > Dipodidae > Orientallactaga > Orientallactaga sibirica. Next base: position 713,521 of record JAEOAD010002805.1, read on the forward strand.
ACCTCTCCCAATAAAGCCATCTTTGTTTTGACAAAGTACATTATAGTCCAAGTCCAGGAGCTCAGTGGACAAGGTGCTTGTTACACATCTCTGAGTACTTGAGTTTGGATCCTCAGGCTCCATGTAAAAGCCAAAAGCTGTGATAACTTAATATTTCTTTATTTATTAGAGAGAGAGAAAGAGAAGGAGGCAGAGAGAGACAGAAGAGAGAGAAAGAATAGAGAGAAAACATGAGAATGGGCGTGCCAGGGCCTCTAGCCATTGCACTGGTTACACCTATGGTGCAGGGAGGTGGAGACAGAAGAATTTCTTGGAAGCCAGAAGGTGGTGGTGAGGTAAACAATAGGAGACCCTACTTCAAACGAGGTGAAAAGCAAGAAAAGACCCAAAAATTGTCCTCTGACCTCCACACACTTAGCATAGTGCACCCATATTCATACTCACACACACACACACAAAATAAATATAAGCATAAATAAAATTGAAGGAAAAAAAGACCAATTCTACTAAAACAAACTCTAAATTTTCTTCTTTTAGAAATCTTTCTAATTCTAATCCCACCAAACTCAGCAACGGGAACAAAATGAGGCCAGACCGCTGTCCACTATGGAAAGGAAACACACAGCTCTCCTTTGCTGGCCATCAGGGGAGCAGCGCACCTCAGCTACACAGAACCAGCTGCCATGGAGGCACCTAGCTGTCCGCAAAGGGATCTAGGAAGAGCCATGAGTTCAGTCCGGAAGGCACAGCGCTGGGGTTCCCATCTTGGGAACATCTGCCACACAATGCAACCAGACCAGCCCCTTCTCTGCCTTCCTTCTAAGTGGACAGAAGTTATCTCCAGTTGATCAAAGGACTCCTTACTAATCAGTGTGTCTGACTCCCCAAGACTCTTATAACGCAACAGAGACAGTGATACCATTTGGTTTGAGCCAGTAATGACTTCCCAAAGGTCTGATGGCAAGTTGACCCTGATTCTCCAATCAAAGGGAAATAACTTAAAAACGTGTTCACAGTGTGCAGAGCACACACCAACATCCTGATTGGGTTATTTACGCAGAGAAAAAAACAACAACTCCGTCAAATTGGATGCAATCTTCCTTAACTTGATTTCTGTTCCAACTTGCCCTAGCACGTGCTTGAGCAACTCTGAAAGAGGGACCACTATCTTTGGGTGGTCAGCAATCTGCTCATCTCAGTCAGCAGGAATTTTCCTTTTTTTTCAAATTTAAAAAATTATTTATTTTTATTTGAGACAAAGAGAGAGGAGGACAGAGAAAGAGAGAGAGAGAGAGAAATGGGCCAGGGCCTCCAGCCACTGCAAAAGAACTCAGATGCATGTACCACCTTGTGTATCTGGCTTACGTGGGACCTGGAGAATCGAATCTGGGTCCTTAGGCTCTGCAGATAAGCACCTTAACTGCTATCTCTCCAGCTCTCCATATGTGTGTGTGTGTGTGTATAACTATAAAGTCACACATAGTCTTAGAGATTTTGACCAGTGTGCTAAATAAAATTGAACACACATATATACACATACGAATTGCACAATGCAGGGAGAATGGATGTAAATGAATCAATTGTGAAGGTTTCTCCACTCTCCATCTCTCTCTCTCTCTCCCCAGGGAATTCTGGGTTTTGATTCTTCATGGAAGACACTAATTTAGACTCATTGGCACAGCATTGAGAAGCCAACCTTGCCCATTTACCATAGAACCTTATTTTCTCACTCCGGTCTTGCTTAGCAAGCTATCTGTGAAAACTCTTCGGGAGAATGGCTCGGTGACCAGTCGAGAAGAGCTGATCACGGCTCTGCTCTGGTGGCTGAAACACACTGAAGCTACTTATCCAACAACGGACTTGCATAAGGCACATCTTCAAAAAGTCTATGAGAAGTTCATATTTCCTCAGTGCTCACGAATAACAAATCAAGTATTTTTCTTTTTCTGTTTGGGGTGGGTGTGGTATACGCATACATGCACACGTGTGTGGAGTCCCGAGGATCCGGTGTCTTCCACTATGTGGTAGTTTGAATAAATGGCCCCCAATATATCCAGTGTTTTATTAGTTTATAGTTTGAATCTGCAGCCACCTGGCTGGAGGCGGTGTCACTGGGCGGATCTTAAGGTGTGGTGGTGGGTTTGAGATTTCAATCTAAGTGTATGCAAAGGGTGCCTAGCTGGAGTTCCTGAGGTGTGCTGTGCTGTGTGGCTTTGGCTCTTTGTGCTTGGCCCTGTGAAGGCAGGCCAGCTTCTTCTGACATTATGGAACTTCCCCTGGATCTGTAAGCTTCAATAAATAATATCCCTTCCTCCATAACTGTGGTCTGGAAGTTCATCTCAGCTAATCTAAAGCTGTCTGCATCACACTATCACTCTTATTTCTTTGAGACAGGGTCTCTCACTGAACCTGAAGCTCACTCCATCTTTTAGACAGACTGGCTGACCAGTGAGTGAGCCCAGGCAATTCTGTCTCTACCCCGCCTTCCATCATATGTGTAACCATGCCTGATATACATACATGCATACATACATACTTATATACATACATACATACATACATACATACATACATACATACATACATAAGTATGTATGTGCAAGCACTCTCTTTCCCACTGAGCCATCTCCCATCTTCCCTAAATCAAATATTTTTGAGGTAATTTCAACACCTGAAGATTATGGAGGGAGGTGGAAAGGGGTCAGTGCCTGTGGTCAGCTTCCTTACAAGCTGAGGTTTTAATGGTTTGGTTTGTAGCAGTTTTTCTACTAAGTACTTCTTCCATGAGTCATGGAAGCAACACCCTCCCTCCGAAAGATGCATGTATATTCGCGCTAGCAGACAGGGACGCCCCTCACAGTCAACATCGCACACACTCTGGAATCCTGTTGGAAAAAACGGATGTTGCTGTCTTACTCAATATAATTCAGTGTAACGTCTAGGAAATGCCATCATTAGTGGTTTTAGGATTGTAAATCACCCTTCAGTTGCAGCCTGACAAAACACACATATATGATAGTCTCTAGGCAGGCCTGAAAGCATCTGGTAGAGTAATTTACAATTTTATTGGCCAATTCACAGTTCCCTGACATAGCTCTATAAATAATATGGGGCAATTCTGTGTGAAGCTAAATTCACCTTTCTTATGAAGCCATTCTCTTTTCTAGAAGAATTTCTAAATAACGAATTCATTTTTTAAATATATTTTTATTTGCAAGGAGAGAGAAGGCTGAATGGACACACCAGGGCCTCTTGTCACTGCAACAAACTCCAGATGCATGCGCCACTTTGTGCATCTGGCTTTATGTGGGTACTGGGGAATCAAAAACAGGCCTTTAGGTTTTGTAAACAAGTACCTTTAACCATGGGGCAATCTTTCCAGCCCCCTGGATTTGTTTTATTTTTTCTTGTTTTTTAGATTCTAAGTTCTATAATTTTCTGAGCCTTTCAATGTAAGTGGAATAAGTTTGGTATTCTTTTTTCTTCTATAAGTATTCAGGTTAATAAGTACTGATTTTTAACTGATTAAAGAGAAAAACAAAAATTGACTAAATCTAATACAACAGAATCTCCCCTTTTTGTTTATTTTTATTTACTTATTTGAGAGACAGGCAGACAGAGAGAGAAAGAGGCAGATAGATAGATAGATAGATAGATAGATAGATAGATAGACAGACAGACATAGATAGATAGACAGACAGACAGACAGATAGAGATAGATAGATAGATACATAGAGAAATGTGTGTGCCAGGGCCTCCTACCACTGCAAATGAACTCTGGATGCATGAGCCACATTGTGCATCTGGCTTACGTGGGTCCTGAGAATCGAGCCTCAAACCGGGGTCCTTATATCTCTGTTATGACTTAGTACTAAGGAAAATTAAATGTAATAAATGTTGGGAAGCCCCCACCATTGATAATTAGGTAACTATTCAAGATCTGTATAAACTCCATCCTTCCGTGAAACAGTTTGGCCAGTGAACGTTTTTGCCCCTCGATTGCTACGTAGCCCATGCTTTCATTTTAGTCTTTTAGAAACATTATTTGGTCTTTAAAGATTAAATAAAAAGGAGCCTGAAAAACGTTTTAAATCAGAAATGAGATTTTGCAGTTCTCCTTAATTCCGATGGTCTCTGCACTCTGGCAGAGAAAGGTCTGTCCCTCAATCCTCCCCTCCAGCCTCATCTCCCCAGGCCAGGCTCCCATCTGGTCTTGTATCAACAGCTCCCTCTACCACAACACTCTTCTTCACATGGCAGACAGAACATTGCCCCAGAAAGTTGCCTGAATCACACCTTTTTGAGGAATCAAGCCCACTCTTGACTTCACTTATTTTTGTGTGATGTTTGCTATAGTATGAATGTGTCTGTCCTCCAAGACACATACTGGACATTTGATCCCCAAATTGCTATAGTAAAAGATTTGGAGGTGGAGCTTCTGGGAGGGCCCCCAGTCACAGCATGAGTAGCTTTATAAGAACAGGGAGACCCCAAACTGATATACTGGCTCTGTCTCCTTAAGATGGCCTTCATCTTTGACAGAGAAAAAGCCCTCATCAGAAGTGTAGCAGATGTTGCTGTCAAGGTCTTGAACTTTATAAGAACTAGTCCCAGGAGACCCCAGATAATGCTGATATACTGGCTCCGCTGTCTCCCTGATAAGGGCTTTGATGGCCTTCATCTTTGACAGAGAAAAAGCCCTCATCAGAAGTGTAGCAGATGTTGCTGTCAAGGTCTTGAACTTCTCAGACGCCAGAACTGTGAGTCAAATAAAATTTTATTTTATTTTAGGAATTACCTAGTCCCAGGTACTTTGTTATAGCAACCCAAAATGAACGATAATGCTAGCATGCCATAGGTGTATTATTTATGTCATATTTCTTGTCCGCTCCCCGTTCTAATGTATAAATGTTATGAAGACAGGGGCTTTGTTCGGTTCACTACAGCTTCCCAGGATCTAAAAAGTATATGTATATATGACTGAGTGTGTGTCAATTGAATGCATGAACTTTCTTTTCACCTGAGTGTACATATACCTTATAAGCTCCTCCCAGTGCTTATTAAGTATTCAATGACTCTCAGATATTTTTTATATTTAAAATATATTTTTATATTTAAGTCTTTATTTTTTATATTTTTATATTTAAGTCTTATTTAAAAATATTTCTATTTATTTGCAAACACAGGGAGATAGAGAGAAGAAAAAAAGATATTGAGAATGGGTGTGCCAGGGCCTCCAGCTGCAAACAAATTCCAGATGCATGAGCTTTTTTGTGCATCTGGCTTTATGTGGGAGAATCTAACCCAGGTCATTAAGTGCCTTCACAGCTGAGCCATCTCTCCAGCCTTTAAATCTCATTTTTATAAAATCTCAGTATCTTTTGTCCATGGTGGAAGGAAGAATGAAAACAATCTAAGAGAAAAAGCAATGAGCCACTGAAATGCTTTTTTGTTTTTACTTTTATAAGTGACCTCTTTGGTGAGGAAGTTAAATAGATCCAACGGGAATCTGAATGGTCATTATACTTCTTGGACCTTCTTGGACTGAAGATGCCCCCTGTCTAAAGACATGATTTTATCATCACACCTAAGGCATCAGTGCTTCTCAGACCAGTGTGCAGTGACAGACAGTTTCATTAAACATTTTAGCTTTGACAACCATGTTAGGAAAGATGGTTCACGGTTCTTTTAGAATAGCTGGCACCCTGGGGTAAGTTTAATTAAGTCATCTCCCTTGTAAGACTGTAAGCTTGAATCATCTCTTGGGTGAGTTTGGTAAATACTCAAATTGATATATGTGACTTTGCAATACTTAATGTCTGTGTGTGTGTGTGTGTGTGTGTGTGCCAGTGTGTGTATGGAGTTCAAAGGACAATCCTGAGTGTTTTTTCGTGCCTTTCACCTCATTTGAGACAGGGTCTCAGTTTTCGCCACTGTGTCTGCCCAGCTTGTTGGCCTGTGCACTTCCAGGGGATTCTCCTGTCTCACCATATGCATGCTGGGATTATAGACTCTTGTGCTCTTGGCTCCAGTTTTGCGTGTTTGTGTGCTTTACCCACTGAGTCATCTCTACAGCCCAGGTATTTCACGAGCATTTCATAGGTCTTTGAAAATAAATTAATTGGATGTGGAAGCCTTAAAATTTCTGAAATGACTACAAAAATTTGATCATTGTTACCCAAGACATTTGAGAACCTCTGGCAAAGATGTGTGACCATAATCATTACCATGCTTACGATACATGACTCAAAGCATCACAAATCTTACCTTTCTTTCTTAACCTCTTATTCCTGCTAATAAATTTAAGTTTTCTTTATAACAATGTTTCATCCTCATCATAAAAAAAAAAAAAAAACTAAAGGGACAGGACAAGTTGGGATGAAAGATACCAATAACAAAAAGTCCACAAACACATTGTCACCAAAGACAACAGCAATGAACATTTTGGTGAACATTAATTTTTCTTTTTCATGTCCAAACGCTGTTTCTTTAAAAAAAAAAAAAGTCCAAACATTAATTACTATGGAAGGCATGGAATCCAAGACCATCTTAGTATGACACTATACTAAAAATGTGATATTTTTAAAATACCACATTTTCGAGTGATAAAAGTAACAGTTGGGAGATAGACTGAAATGCTTTAAAAATTAACATTTTTTTTTAAGAAAAATGAAAAACAATTTGACCAAAAATAGTACCAAAAATAACTTTCAAATAGTGAAAACATGCCTACATGTTAAAAGCATTTGTAAGAGAACATAGTTCTCTTCTTTTCTGAGCAAACTTTTCCTCTACTTTTCTCTGGGCAACTGCCTGTATAGCATATACAAAATCAGTGTGGAAAAAAAATAATTGCTGTGAGTCATGCTGCCTTTTAAGTCAACTTGCTGGAAAATGGTTATTTAGGCTCTACCTCATGGAGGAACTCCTGCAGTCATACTCTGTCCAAGACTGGCAGCCAGGAGCTGTACTTAATCTTTTTTGTAAACGGCTCTTCCAAAGATCCCATTCCCTAATTATCCTGTTTCCTGGCTTCCTTCCCATTCCTATAATTCAGCTGATTTTCCCGATAACCTCCTGAGCCTCTTTCCCTGGACCCATCCATTCAGGAATCCCTCCATGACTCCTCCTCAAGCCTAATTCCATTGAGGTTGAAAGAGAGTGACTCATTCGGGGATACTTATGGTGGGAAAGTAGACTCTAGCAGGATGAGTCATTCTAACTGGAAAACCCCCAGTCCCAGATGGGACGGATGGGGACAAGGTACCCGCGAATGAACAGCAGAGGGTGGACCAGGAAACACTGGGCCTGAAAATAGTAGTTCTTAGTCGGGAGGACTTGGGTATCTCAAGATGAATTCTGTGTCACCTTTGTTTGTTTGCTTTTGGTGTGTGTATGTGTATGTGTGTGTGTGTGTGTGTCTGTACACACACACGGGTATGTGTGCATATATGTGGAGGCCAGTGAAGAATGTCAGGTGTTCTCCTCTATGGCTCTTCCAATCACTTTCTTTCTCTTTTTCTTTGAAAACTACATTTATTTGAGAGATAGAGGGAAAGAGGCAGACAGAGAGAGACTGAGTATGGGTGCACCAGGGCCTCCTGCTACTGTAAACCAACTGCAGATGCACAAAGTGGCACATGCATCTGCAGTTCCAGGGGGATCAAACCTGGGCTGTTAGCCTTTGCTAGCAAGTATCTTTAACTGCTGAGCCATCTCTCCAGCCTCTGACTGTTTTCTTAAGATGGAGTCTTTTTCTACATCTGGAGCTACCATTTCCATCAGACTGGCTGACCGGGAGCCGCCTCAGCCTTTCTCCAGTCTTTGCTCCCCACTGGGGTTACGGACGTGCATGATCTACTGTTTATGTCACGCCTGGGGTTGAAGTCAGAGTACACCAGGCTCTCATGCTTGTGCTGCAGTTGCGCTCATCCTCTTAGTGCCCCCCCATCCCACAAGTTATTTTTTTTTAATTCCATTTTTATCTTGTCCAACACTTCCATATCTATCACATTTCTGGGGTCATATGCAGATGTGGTTCAGACAAAGTTGATCTTGTCTAAACCTGCAGGCATCATCCCATGGCAGCAACGTCCATAAATCCGGTGCTGACCACTCAGGATGAGAACGTATCAAACAATTACCCCTTTGTTTAAAATTCGAAGGACTTACTAATATTTTCTGATTATAAGAATAATATGGCCAGGTGTGATGGTGCACGCCTTTAATCCCAGCACTTGGGAGGCAGAAGTAAGAGGATTGCTGTGAGTTTGAGGCCACCATGAGACTACATAATTAATTCCAAGTCAGCCTGGGCCAGAATGACACCCTACCTCAAAAAACCAAGGGGAAAAAAAAAAGAATAATATGTGCGCATTAGAAAAATACAAGCCCATAAAGTGTTAGTAAAAATCCTTACAATCTAACAGAGGTAAAATGACCATTTTTACATTTCATCTTTTCATCTTTTCTTCTTCTTTTTTGTTTTAAACATATGCGCACATTTTGATAAGTGATGGATTTGTAACTTACTTTGCTCTCATTGATGAGCTCACTGAAGAAAGACACTAAGAAGGGTTGCTTTATCCATTCATTGCAGTAGTTCAGTTAAGTCTAAAGATTGCTCAGTATCTCTCCCAATAGAGTATGTAAATGCTAATTCTCAAAAAAAAAAAAAAATAACCAAGAACATATACTAACCTAGGAAAGAGCACCTCTCCCTGGCCTCATCTTTGTACTCTTCTGTGGTAACCGCCATTCAGTTTATTTGTCGGAGGAGAAATTAGCTATGGATATACAGTCATATGTCTACACAAAAAAGGTACTGTGGAGCAGGGCGTGGTGGTGCACGCCTTTAATCCCAGCATTTGGGGGGCAGAGGTAGGAGGATCGCCATGAGTTCAAGGCCACCCTGAGACTCCATAGTGAATACCAAGTCAGCCTGGGCTAGAGTGAAACAATACCTCGAAAAACAGCCCCCCCCCAAAAAAAAGGTACCATGTCCTTTAAAAACTCATAGATAGATTGGTGGGATACATATTGCCTGCAGTTAAGTTTTCCTTTATTCAATCTACCAATATGTCACTGGCAGCTATTCTTTTTTTCTTTTTATATTTGTGTGTGTGTGCGCGTGCATGTGCTGAGTATGTGTGTATGTGTGGCATGATGTATTGTGGGTGGGATATATATGTGTATGTGTGCAGTGTATGTATGTGTGGCATGGTGTACTATGTCTGGGTATGCATGTGTATGTGCAGAGTATGTATATGTGGCATGGTGTATTATATGTGGCGTGTGTGTGTGTGTGTGTATGTGTGCGTGTAAAGATGCACGTGTGCTATGTGTGTGCACCAGGAGAACTTCGGGTGCCTTTTTCTATTGCTCATCCACAAAATTCCTTGAGACCAGGTGTGAGCTGCCATTGATTGGTCAGCCAGCCCCAGCCATTCTTGGGTCTCCATCCCTACAGATGCCTGTGGCCACGCCTGGCTTTTCAGGAGGCTCTGGGGCGTCAAACTCAGTTTGTCTCAGCTCCTCCCAGCCCTTCATGCTTAAGCTGCAAGTGCTGCTTAACTGAGGAGCCATCTCCTAGCCTGAGGCCATCTTTCAGATAAATTTCGTTAGCTTTTCATTTTAAAAAATAGTTGTGGAGTTTTCCATCAAATGTTCCTGCTTCACTTCACCAGTTCCTCATGGACATTTAGGTTGCTTGGCAGTCTTCAGGCTGCCGAGCACCTTCCTATGACTGCACTTTAGAGCGCCTTACAAGTCCATTTGTTGGTTGACGTTGTAGAATGGGACATCAGCATGCAACTTCACAACATCACATGGAAAATTGTATTTCTGTTAACCTGTTATCATTAAAATATATTTTATTTGTGAGAGACAAAGAAAGGGACAGAGAGAAAGAGACAGAGAGAGAGAGAGAGAGAGAGAGAGAGATGGGCGGATATGGGTGCACCAGGGCCTCTAACCACTGCAAATGAACTCAGACACATGCATCTCACATTGTGCCTCTGGCTTTACGTGGCGTTGGGGAATCAAACCTGGGTCCTTTGGCTTTGCAGGCAGGCACCTTTAACTACCAAGACATCAATCCAGCCCTGAATTTTTAACTAGTATATTTTTAATGCAAGTCTTTGATAACGTAAGCGTCACAATAGTTCAGAACAGGAAAATGAAAGGGGAAAAAAACCTGGAGAAGACAGAAGACAAAAGCATTTGAGAGGAGAGAAATGGCCAAGTCCATGTGATCATCATGTCTCCAGCAAGACCTGTCTGTGGACAGACTTCCTGTCTCGGGAGGTGAAAGCTATGTGCCTGGGGAGGCATGTAGCCTGGCAGCTGTATGAAACTATCTCTTTATAAGTGAGAGACAACCGGGAAAGAGTCACTGTGCAGTGGGACGCACTTCCAAAGCAAGAGGAAAATGTCACGCACAAATTTTTAATAACTTAAAAAGAAAAAAAAAGAAATTTCCATTTCGTGAGCTGTTCATATTCCATAGAATTTCACCCTGAATTCAACTCTGTCTCACACTTTCCTGTATCTCTGAGAGACTCCTATGTGGTGAACTGCTGTCCTATACAAGTCATGTGTTAAAACCATCCTTCAAGAAAATAGTTTAGCTTAGAAGCGTTCCTGAAAATATTCATTAGCTCAATGATGGGGAAAAAAATCTACTTGAAGTAACTCCAAACTTCTTTTTCTTTAAATATTTTATTTATTTGAGAGAGAGAAAGAGGCAGATAGAGAGAAAGAGAGAGAGAGAATGGGTGCACCAGGGCCAATAGCCACTGCAAACAAACTCCAGATGCACATGCCACCTTGTGCATCTGGCTTACATGAGCACTGGGGAATCGAACCTGGGTCCTTAGGCTTCTCAGGCAAGAGCCTTAACCACTAAGCCACGTCTCCAGCCCAACTCCAAGCTTCTTAATAGAGACTTAATGACCTGAAATTTTATGACTAGGGGATTTATTATTATAGCTGAAAATCAGTATGAAGTGTTGACATTCATTATGAGCTTTTTGTTTGTTTTGTGGGGCGAATTCTCACTATGTTTCCCAGGCTGGTCCTGAACTCCCAGGCTTAAGCAATCCTCCTGCCTCAACCTCTGGAGTCGCTGGACTACAGGTGCTTGCCCCCATATCTGGCTTCCTTAAATCAAGCACTGGACTTTCACACCAAGTCCTGGGAGCCTTGTGGAAGCCTTCAGTCTCCCACTCCCTGTCCCAGAAACGCCCTGTAGCTTCACTGATGGTCTGTTAACAGCTCTGCATCTAAGGCGAGGAAACGAACACGGTAGCTCTGCAACCCTTCTGCCAGGTGGGCCATTTTATTCTTAGAGGAGCTCTTCCACGATGGGGTGAGCACTCCCCTTAGATGGAGACCAGCTATATTTACAAAGAGCTTTGATTGCACACTGCATATCCAGGAATGGGATCATTTTAGCCTGTGGTAAAGCAGATGTGCATTGTAGTCCAAGTTTTAAGATCTTCCCCATCCCCACTCTTTAGTGTATGTGTGTGTAGTATGTGTGGTACATACATGGGTGCACAGATGTGCAGACCCTGTGTCCATGAGTGTGGAGGCCAAAGGAAGACATCGGGTGTCTGCCTCTTTCACTTTTCTATCTTTTTTTAAAAATATTTTTTTTATTTTACTTATTTATTTATTTGACAGAGAAAGAGGGAGAGAGAAAGAGATAGAGAATGGGCGTGCCGGGGCCTCCAGCCACTACAAATGAACCCCAGATGCATGTGCCCCCTTGTGCATCTGGCTAATGTGGGTCCTGGGGAATTGAACCTGGGTCCTTTGGCACTGCAGGCACATGCCTTAACCACTAAGCCATCCCTCCAGCCCTTATATTCTTTTTAAAAATTTATTTATTTATTTATTTATTTATTTATTTATTTATTTGAGAGAAAGAGGCAGTGAGAAAGAGAGAGAATGGGCACGCCGAGGCCTCCAGCCACTGCAAATGAACTCCAGATGCATGTGCCCCCTTGTGCATCTGGCTTATGTGGAGCCTGGAGAGTTGAACTGGGATCCTTTGGCTTTGCAGGCAAACACCTTAACCACTAAGCCATCTCGCCAGCCCCACTTTTATATCTTATTTCTCTGAAACACAGAGACTCACTGAACCTGGAACTCCCCATTTTTCACTTAGACATACTGACCAGGGAGACCCAGCTATCCTCCTGTCTCCGCCTCCACAGCACCATACATAACTTAAAAAAATTCTATTCGTGGGTGTGGTGGCACACACCTTTAATCCCAGCACTTGGGAGGCAGAGGTAGACAATAACCATGAGTTCAAGGCCACCCTGAGACTATAGAGTGAATTCCAGGTCGGCCTGGGCTAGAGTGAGACCCTATCTTGAAAAAACAAACAAACAAAAAATTCTATTTGCACGTGTGTGTGTGTGTGTGTGTGTGTGTGTGTGTGTGTGCCAACTAACACCAGACATTTGCACCATGTTTTGTGTCCAGCTTTCATGGGTTACTCTCGAAAGATGAATTTACCCAGGGTCAGCAGCCTTCACAAGCAAGCCTCCTTAACAACTGAGCTGCCCCCTACTCCACGCATGGCTTTTTATGTGGGTGCTGGGGATCAAACTCTGGTCCTCATGCTTGTCAGGCAGCCATTCTTGCCCAATGAGCTATCTGTCCAGCCCCCCAAGATTTGTCTAGAATATTTAAAATGACTGTAGTTCTAAAAACAGCAGTTTCACTTTTTCTTTGCTATTTTTCCTTTTCTTTTGGGAGGATGATAGTGCTGGGGACACCCTTGAGTTATATCCCAAGCCCTTGATTTCTGGAGACAGGGTCCTGTTATATTAGCTCAGGTTGGCCTTGAACTCGAGCCATATTCCTGCCGCAGCTTTCTGAATAGTGCAATTGCTGTATCTGGCAACAGCACGGTTTTCACCATGGGTGCTAGCATCTAGTGAAATGACGGCCACCAACACACGTCCATGCCTCGCAAGGAGCTTCTCATGAAGCCTGAAGGTTGGGGCAAAAATAAGCAATTGCAAATACCTAAGGGTGGTAAAGGAAGTGGCACTTAATGTAGTTCTGGAATTCCAGGAAAGGACTTCCAAAGAAAAGGGGAGAGCACTAGAAAGAAAGACAGCAGGGGTTGGAGAGATGGCTTAGTGGTTGAGCGCTTGCCTGAGAAGCCTAAGGACCCTGGTTCAAGGCTCAATTCCCCAGTACCCACGTAAGCCAGATGTACAAAGTGGTGCATGCATCTGGAGTTTGTTTGCAGTGGCTGGAGGCCCTGGTGTGCCCATTCTCTTTGCCTCTCCTTCTCTCTGACTCTCTCTCTCTCTGTCTGTCTGTTGCTCTCAAATAAATAAATAAATAAAATATTTAAAAGAAAAGAAAAGAAAGACAGCAAATGGGAACAGAGTGAAGGGTACCCGGTCAACGGGCACGCCTCACTTTGAGGACAGTGGGCAGGTCTCAGGGCTGAGGGTGACATGGCGAGCTCTGCCTTCCGGGAAGATGAGGCTGGCTGCAGGATGGAGCGCAGGGATCGGATGCGGTGGCACTGGAGGCAGGGAGAGCAGCCGGGGATGGGATGGTAATGGGGAATCCGTGAAGAAGATGACTTGTCAGGTTGAATGAAAGGACACAACCGAGAGAGGTCGGAGGGGGTCAAAGGTGAACAGAAGTGGAGGGGGAAAGAGGTGATACCCAAAGACACGGGGACAGACTCTGCGTCCTGACCCCCTTCTCCACGTCACCTTCTCTTTACACTTCAGTGCCCGACTTGCCACGCCCAGCGTAGGTTTCCCAAGGCCTTTCTGAGGTCACTGAAGCCTGCTTAGCTGACTTGTGGGGAAGCCCAGGGTGTGAGCACTTAACTGTCCTGGGAGCATTTCCAAAAGATGACTCCCGATCTAAAGAGCCCAGCTCTAAAGAGTTTGTCCTACTTGTGACAAAATGCCCGAGATAAGTAATTACAGGGAAGGTTGTTTTGACTTCAGAGGTTTCAGTGCATGGTCCATTGGCCTCTTGTCTTTGGAATTGTGCGGTGACAGGTCACCACAATGGGGAGTTGTGGTGGTTTGATTCAGGTGTCCCCCATACACTTAGGTGTTCTGAATGCTAGGGGCCCAGCTGATGGAGATCTGGGAATTAACGCCTCCTGGAGGCGGTGTATTGTTGGGGGCGGGCTTCTGGGTGTTATAACCAGCTTCCTCTTGCCAGTGTTTGGCACACTCTCCTGTTGTCCTCCTGATGTTGCCCGGGAGGTGATGCCCACCCTCTGCTCCTGTCATCATTTTCCCTTGCCATCACGGGAGTTCCCCTTGAGTCTGTAAGCCAAAATAAACCTCTTTTCCCACAAGCTGCTCTTGGTTGGGTGATTTCTGTCAGCCATGAGAACATGACTGCAACGAGAGTGTACGGCTGAGGAAGGCCAGAAGCAAAGAGAGGAACAGGGTCCAATATCCAGAGAATCATGCCCCCAGTGACCTAACCTCCTTCCACTAGCCACACCTCCTAAATGAACCACAGGCTCATTGTAGGAGAGAAATTGGCTAGGCAGTTTAGTGCTGGCAGGACCCCCAAAGCGAACAGCTTTCTCCGAGACTAAATGTGGGAATGGTCCTTGGGACTGTAGGGGAAAATCTAGGTCATTCCAATTTCAGACATATCGGAAGGGTCTGGTCTTTCCTTATCTCTGCCCCCTTAGGGAGTCCTTCCATTCCCTTCTAAGAAGGCCTTTCCCAGAGAATTAAGATTTCGGGGAAGATTTCCCTTTTCTAGAAATCCTGACCCCAAACACCTGCCATCAGGACTAGACTGGCTAAACCAGCCACCCATCCATGGGGCTCAGAAAATTTCCAACCTGAGTCTCGAGGTGGGCTCCTCAAACCCCCTCGTGCCTCCCTGGGCAAGGGCTCTGCCTCGCTTTGTTCTCTTAAGGTCTGGGCTTCTCTGTGTCTCCCCCCTTCCCTTCCCTTCCCTTCCCTTCCCTTCCCTTCCCTTCCCTTCCCTTCCCTTCCCTTCCCTTCCCTTCCTTTCCATTCCCTCCCCTCCCCTCCCCTTCGCTTCTTTTCTTCCTTCCATTAAGTCTCCCTTCTCTTAAGGCTATAATAAAATCTTTAAGCTATAATGAAATCTTTCTGAACTTTATCCTCTTGTTTGCACATTTCATTTGTTGAGTTCACAAGACAAGAAACTGGGGACAGCCCCAGATTATTGGTGCATTGGTGTACTGTGTTGATGGATTGGCAAGGAGACCCCAAATTCCCATATCATTGGCACCAAGCCTTCAGCTCGTGTGCCCTTGGGGGAACACTCAAGATCCAAGTCTAGCTCTGGAGATGCTGGTCCATACTGGTGAGCTATCTGATTACACTGGTTTTATTGGCTCTCTTCCTTTCCTTGGTTCGTGTTCCTATCCCTGCCAGGGTTTCCTGATCTTATTGCTAATAACCTGTCCCCCCCCCAACACAAATTATACTAAAATCAGCTTCTGAAAGAGCCTAAACGAATGGTGTTCAGATATAGGATGTTGTTAACTAAGGTAGAAGCAACAGGAGAGGAAGGGGTTCATTTTTATTTACTCTTGAGAGGAAGGGAATGGCTGGGGAAATGATGTGCTCTTTGGGACCTGTTGAATTTAAAGAGGCTAGGTGGTGGTGGTGGTGGGGGGAACCTATGTGTGGGATGTCCCAACACACCTAGGGAGTGGTGTGATGAGCCTCGTATTAAGCAAATGAGGAGGACCAGCCATTTGTGCTTCTAGTTAATGTCTTTCTTTTTTGAATGATGAGTTAAAAACAGAAACATTATCCTATTTAACCTATGCTGACTTCACTCTCCCTTAGAAAATCTGTTTTTCTCTTTCAGAAGGTAGCGAGACCCGAGGAGACCCCTCGCATCTCAGTCAAGGCCCAGGTGAAACCACAGAGGAATTGGGGAGATGAGCAAGAGAGCTGCTTCCACGGTGAGCCTGACAATCAGCGCCAGGGTGTAGGAGACAGACCCTTAGGAGACTCAACACCTACCAAAGCAGAGATCCAGAGGCTCCTAAGAGCTCATCACTGAAGTAGACTTAAAACTCACCCACCACGGCTCAGGGAATTTTGTGGAAGAGGGGGTGGAAAGATTGTAAGAGCCACAGCTTGAGACATCATGCCCAGAGGCATTCCCTCCCCCCAATAACTGACTGCTGCTCCCACAACGTATAACCCACAACTCCATGGGGAATACCAGCAACCCCACTGAGGAGGGACCCCTGTGGAATGGGGGCAGGGAGGAGGGAATAGATGGTACCAACACATGATGTATCCATACAAAGTATGTTCTTAATAAAAAAGAAAAAAGAATTCACAATAGAATTTATAATATAGTAGACATCAAGTTATTTAACCAAAAAGAAGTGAATAAATGAAATGACTATAGCTAGATATTCTCTTAAGGTAATAAAATAAATTATTGTTTTTTTTAAAAGAACAGAAACATTAACTATCTTGATAAATGAAACACTGAATGGGGGGGTAAAATCCTTTAATAACATTCCATTAACAACTATATCTAAAAAGATCTGTAGTGTAATGTGCATAGTCATTCTGACAGAGAGGCCCTCATTTGTCCTACATATGGGGCTACAGAATGGACTTGTTTAAATGAAAATAGACAGTCTACTTTGTGAGTGGAATGACTTCTTTCTTTCTTTCTTTCTTTCTTTCTTTCTTTCTTTCTTTCTTTCTTTCTTTCTTTCTTTTTGCCTTGGTTACTGGAGGGCAGTTGCTGCCCTGAAAAGGAATAAACACAAAGGAAAAATTGCACAAAATGAGAGTATGTATTTTTGATAGCAAAGGAATGGAAGAACATATTGTATATATAAAAAGAGGCCTTGTAGATTGAATTAGCCAGTCCCAAACAGAAGCCAGGGTCACTACATTGCAATTTTCAGACCAACCCCTCTCCGTCACCCATCACACACACTGCAGAATTTGGCTGTTTATACCTCGATTCTTTCTTAAGGCATCTAAGTAGTCATCGTGAAAGTGAAAACACAATCACAGAGGCCGTGTAAATAGTGTTGGGGATGCTTTGCTTGGAGTGGAGGACGTTATCAGACCAAGGTCAAAGTGACCACATGGCCCTCGAGGGTCACCTACATGTGAGAAGTCAAATCTTCACACGGGGGTTTGTGAAGGCTTCTGGATGTGAGCATTTTTTGCCAGGTACATACATGACAATACTGATGGCCAACTCTGACACCACATGACTCAACCTACATGCCACGTGGGTGGAGGCCCCCCTTTTTTCCCCTCTATCTTTTGTGGCTTTTAAAGGTGAGGCATTGAGTGAACATAAAACTCTCATTTGGAAAGGTTACCACCTCATTTAAAACAAAACAAAACTGTACTTCAGTACATGAACCCACAAATGTTTTTTTTTTTTTTTTTTTTTCTGTAGAGACTAACATAATTTAAAGAACTGACTTATATTTTTGAGAAGGGCTAACTCAGACACATAGTTGACAGTGACTAACGAAAGACCTTTCTCTTGAACAGTCTTTAATGGAGTTGACAATTCCTCTTTGAAAAACACCTACAACTAAAACCAAGCCAGCTGGTGAAGGACAGATGGGGTTAGTCAGGACTACACAATTTTTAGCCTTAACATTATCTGGATTAGGCATTCCATAACTATGCAACTTGCTGCCTCTAGCCAACAGCTGCCCGAACTGTAGCTTGTCCACCAAGTACATCCAAGAAATGCCTCATGGTGTGGAAGTTTCCAGATTTGCTTCACACACAGCCGAAAGGACATGTGTCAAGCTACACGTCCTGAGCACATTGCCACCGACCCCTGCTGCAAACACAAGTGCTCCTGCTGTTAAGCTGCCAAGTTGAGATCCACTGTCTTCATCGTCCCTATGAATCTGAATTGAATGTGTGCTATCGACAGCTATAGATGTGTGCCTGGCACCTAGACCCTTCTATTTGGAGATGAGCCCAGCAGCCTTGATAAATGAAGAAATCATGTCTGAAGTACTCAGCATGATGAATTCCTACAGAATTGCCTACACGGGACCAGCAGTACTAAGGAAAACCTGGACACGCAGCCTCCTAGAGGCCCTTCACGTGCCATCCCTGGTTACCACCACTACCCATCGCTACGGCTTTCCACAATTACTATGGTGACTTGTCCCCTGCCCCAACAATCAAGGAAGTGGCAGAAGGTTAGGGGACGGACCTTGGACTAAAGTTAGATTTTACCCTGTACCGTCCACAGTTTTAGCCTTGCCAAGAACAGAAAGGGACTAGGGTAACCAATGCTCCCTGAATCCCAGCCTGGATCTTTGCCTTCTGCGCTGCTGGCCAGATCACCGGAGTTCAGCAGGATGAATTTTCTTTAATCAGACAGGTGTAACAGGAAGGGCACGAAAATTTGCTGAAGCTGGAATGGGAATACAGCTACTTAGTAGAACACTTATGTGAGGCTCTGCAGTCAATCCTAGTATTGTTAAAAAAAAAAAAAAAAAGTCAAATGAAAGACACACCTCAAATGATTCCCAGGCATTGAAAAGAGAAGAGCTAAAGATGGAAGAGTAAAAAAAAAAAAAAAAAACTAGAATTAGATTAGCGCACAGTGATTGTTTCTATCAGGTTCTGAAAGTGTCATCAGTGGAGAACCATTTTTTACACTCATGATCAAATACACTCATGAGTACAATGTCAATGTTTGAGCAGTGCATGGACAGATGTAAATTCCTTGATGCCACTCCTGAGCCTCTGCCACCTAGTCCTCTGTAAACTGTTGCTAATTCCCATGTCTCAATGAGCTGTTCCTACAATTAGGTTAGATGGCAGGTGTCCCATTCCTGACTTAGTAGAACCTTGGCACCTGTTCGCTTCCTTCTCTACACAAATGAACCTGTCCCATCAAAAAGCAGTTTAAGGGCTGGAGAGATGGCTTAGTGCTTAAGGCGTTTGCCTGTGAAGCCTAAGGACCCCGGTTCAATTCCCCAGGACCCACATAAGGCAGCTGCACAAGGTGGCACACGTGTCTGGAGTTCATTTGCAGTGACTAGAGGCCTTGGTACACCCATTCTCTCTCTCTCTATCTGCCTCTTTCTCTCTCCCTCTCTCTCAAATAAATTTAAAAAGGAATGTATGCCAACACCTAATATTCTATTGTCTATGACTTAGTTGCATTTAAAAAGAATTGGGGCTGGGGGAGAAGGTTCATTGGTTAAAGCTACTTGTTTACAAAGCCTGTTGGTCCAGGTTTGATTCCCTGGTACCCACGTAAAACCAGACACAGAAAGTATCACATGCATCTGGAGTTCATTTGTAGTAGCTAGAAGCCCTGGCACACCCATCCTCTTTCTCTCAAATAAATAAAATTATTTTTAGAAACATTAAAAAGAATCTGTTGTGTTTGACAAAGGATTGGGGTAAAAAACCCATTTTGCTATGGCCTAGGACAGATTTGTATTTCTGTCTGTCTGTATCTGTCTCTTTTGGTATGAGGTGGGGTCATGGTATGCACATGTACTTTTCTCAAAGAGACCATTCCAATCTAGTCAGTAGCATGGCAGGTTGAGGGTAGCTTACAGGCTGTACTATAATAGAAGGGAGCATTTATCCAGATTTCAGGGAAGTATATGTATCAGCCAGTTTCCCAAGACTGTGGCAAAATACCTGAGATAAATGCTTTATAAGGAGGAAAGATTTTATCTGATGGTTCAGCATTTCAGTCCATGGCTGGTTGGTGAGGTCATTTTGGTCCTGTGCAACATAGAATATGTGGAGGGAGGGAAGGAGGGAGGGAAGGAGGGAGGGAGGGAGGAAGTACCTGGCAACAGTAAAGTTGCTCAGCTCATGGAAACCGAGAGCCAAGAGAGAGCGAGTGAGCGAGTGAGCGAGAGAGAAGGATGGGTCCCAATACATCCTTCAAGGGCATGCCCACAGTGACCTAACTTTCTTAAATCTACCTCCTCAAGTTTCTACTCAGTCTCTGAATAGGGCCATCAACTGAGGACTAACTCTTCGTTCAACACAGAACCCTTTGGGGGACACCACAGTATACAACGTACCTCTACTTTGGTGAGGTTGATGGGCAGAACAAAGGGAAAAATGATCCAGAAGTGGCCTGGGAACAGGCCGACAATTTCTAAGCCAGTCATTTCATTAAACAGTCCTGACTGTCATACCTAGTCTTGAAAGGAATTAAATTTTCCCACTGCTTACTCAGAGATGCTTATTTTTAGGAAGGTGCTATTCCCCCCCCCCCACACCACCCCTTATTGACAAAGAACTAAAGCATTTTTAGGGCAAGAGAGAAGAATTGGGGGGTAGGAATTTACAAAGATAATTGATGATAGATTTGACATCATCTAACTCTAGGCTCCATTGAGGAAAAAACAAAAACCAAAAAACAAACAAACAAACAAAAAAAACAAACAAAACCAAAAACAAAAACAGAAGCACTGGAGACTCCAAACACAATGAAAGAATCCCACAGAGACCCACATTTTCCTTCACACCCACTCCCGTTGTGCTTTTGTCTTTTGACTTAATGCGCAGCGAACATGCTGTGATTTCAAAATCATAATAATACAGAATTGAAGGCGCACATTGCTTCAAAGCAGTACCAAGGCATTCCCTTAACAGCCCCTGTTTACTGAAAGAAGATGGAAAAACATACATGGTAGGACCATAATGGGTCTCTTATTACAGAATCGCCCCACATGCTCTGAAAAATGCCTCACTTCAGAATCTCTTGTCTATTAATAGAAATCTGGCACAAGTGAGGCTGCTATAAATTAAACAAGGTACACTCAGTTATACACAGTCTGTGATTTCTATGTCACATGTAAGAGGAAAGAGCTTGTATTCCTTTTGTGAAATAACCACCAGACAACATTAGCACCTGGTGGATATCCAGGACGCCACTCATGGCTCTAAGGCTACTGTGTCTCCACATTCCTCTGAGCAGAAAGTGACAGTGGTTTGAACCTCATCATTCTGTTAAGGATCCCTGAGGTTACCTCTGCCTGGGACATTCACAGGGAGTGAGAACGTCAGGTCTTGGCTCCTGAATATCTCCTGTTCCCAGGAAAGTCAGTCTAGAAATATTGGCAACCTCCAAGGCCAGGACACGGGCAAGCTCTGGGCTGATTCGGTCTCTGTGATAGGAGCAGCTGTGAGCTGCTGATACCATCTGCCAAAGGCAAATGTCTAGTTAACTGCTATTCTTTATTTTATTTTTTTATTTTTAGAGCGAGCAAGAAAGAGAGAAAGACAGAGAGAGAGAGAGAGAGGGAAGAGAATTGGCATGCCAGGGCCTCAGCCACTGCAATTGAACACCAGATGCTTGCGCCACCTAGTGGTCATGTGCAACCTTGCACTTGCCTCACTTTTGTGCATCTGATTTACGTTGGATCTGGAGTCGAACATGGGTCCTTGGGCTTTGCATGCAAGCGCCTTAACTGCTAAGCCATCTCTCTTTCTTCCCTTAAGTGCTGTTCTTGATGTGCTCATGGTCCCCAGTGTCGCTCTTTTTCATCAGACCCCAAACACAGTCACATATACGGATGCTATCACTGGTCTTGTTGCCTGAGAGCTCTTCCACCTTCCATAACCCTCTCACCTGGCATTTCCCTTGTTCTGTGGCCTTCCTTGGAAAGCACTTGCAAGAGAACTTCATCCCATCAGTAGAAAGCACATGTGTTTGCATTCACCCAAAATACCTAAGAAAATCAGCTTAGGAGAGGAAAAGGTTTATTTCTGTCCCATCATTTCAGATGTTTCAGCCCATGGTGCCTTGGCCCTCTTGCTCTGGGCCTGTGGCAGTTTTGTACATCATGGTAGGAGCAGATGGTATGGCAAAGCTGTTTACCTCAAGGCAACTAGGAAGCAAAGAAAGAGGAGGGAACAAGCCAGGCGTGGTGGCGCACGTCTTTAATCCCAGCACTTGGGAAGCAGAGGTAGGAGGATCGCTGTGAGTTTAAGGGCACCCTGAGACTACATAGTGAATTCCAGGTCAGCCTGGGCTATAGCAAGACCCTACCTCAAAAAACCTAAAAATAAAAAATAAAAATAAAAAAAGGAGGCAAGACCCCCACTGAAGGGCACACTTCCAATAACCTAACTCCTCTCACTATGCCTTGCCACCTCAAGGTTTCACCACCTCCCAATACCATGACCCTGGAAACCAAGCCTTTCACACATGATCCATTGTTGGGACATTTCAGATCAGTTTTCTAAGGACTTGTGAAGATGATTGTTGAGATAAATCTGCTTGTTTGCAAAAAGTTGAGGGATTTCTTAGACTGTCACTAGGCACACCGAACCTCATTAATGATAGTTAACCACCAATCGGGAACCTGAGATAATTCTCTGGGCTGACATTTATCTTGCATTGTCTGTGGGAAGAAGAAGTTTGTTAAGCAAATACAGAGTAGAAATAATATTTTAATGGCAGCATTTAAACTACCTAGGAGAAGGCTCCTAAGGACCTTGAAGCTTTCATTTATGTACTAATAAGCTATTTTCTCCCCAGTCACTAAAAAGGCATCGATCTTCCACCTGGCTTCCCCATTTCTGCACAGTTACTTTCATATCCTAATTCAACTTGCCTGTGGGAAAGCTGACCCACCTTCTGAACCAGTTTAATTTCTGGTTCCCACCTGTTCGTGTCTAAACTAGGCCTTAACTGCTAATGCCATCTAGGGCAAAAAGACCTGTGTCTGTGCAGCCATTCCCTTCCTGTTGCTAGGACGAAACACCCCACTAGAAGCAGCTTGTGAGAGGAAGGGTTACTTTTCAGGCTTAAAGTTTCAAGGGGAAGTTTCATCATGGCCAGGAAAGCCAAAAACAGGGAAGGCAGCAGTTTCATGTCTTCTCACATCAGTAGCTAGGTGAGGGCAGTCTGAGTGAGCTAGCTCTGAACAGCCAGTGGGCTGGACTAATAAACTTTAAAGCCCTCCCCTAGTGATGTGCTTCCTCTAGCAAGGCTCCAGCTCCAAAGGCTCTACCAGCGGGAGACTAGCAAACACTTGAGGCCATGGGGGACGTTTTACATTTAAGCCAGCACAACAGCCTGGCTCTTGTTTTATCCACTCAAACCCCAAGTCCCAGTGATTCAGTGATCAGCTGCCCAAATGGTCTTCAAAGTCTTCTATAAGGACCCAAGATTCCTTTTCTTTCTTTCCTTCTTCCTTCCTTCCTTCCTTCCTTCCTTCCTTCCTTCCTTCCTTCCTTCCTCCCTCCCTCCCTCCCTCCCTCCCTTCCTTCCTTCCTTCCTTCCTTCCTTCTTTCGTTCTTTCCTCTCCCTTTCTTTCTTTCTTTCTTTCTTTCTTTCTTTCTTTCTTTCTTCTCTTTCTTTCTTTCTTTCTTTCTTTCTTTCTTTCTTTCTTTCTTTCTCTCTCTCCTTCTCCTTCTTCTTTTTTGTTATGGGAGAGAAAGAATTGGTATGCCAGGGCTTTAGCCACTGCAAATGAACTCCAGACACATGTGCCACTTGAATACCTGGCGTATGTGCATTCTGGGGAGTCAAATCTGGGTCCTTAGGCTTCACAGGCAAGCACCTTAACCGCTAAGCCATCTCTCCAGCCCCCAAGATTCTTTTAATGTAGAATTTCAAGATCCGCCACGTGGGCCTCAGTCTTCTTGCTCCCAGTATTGGATTTAGCAGAGTGCTAGCACAGGTGTGGGTCCCCAATATACCCAACCTTCTTGGGGCCAGGTGTATTTTGAGGTTCATACTTTTCTGATTTCAGGATGATAAAACGCTACACAACACTGCTTGACATAATATCAACAAGAACACCAGAGCATTATGGTGCACAATGATATTTCTGCAATAAATGTGTGAATATCCCCTTTTGTAATATATAAACAGCCTCTCACTAAATCTAATGGAAGGCCATTTAAAAAGTTTCCTTTCTGGGCATGGTGGTGCATGCCTTTAATCCCAGCACTTGGGAGGCAGAGGTAAGAGGACTGCTGTGAGTTCGAGGCCACCCTGAGACTCCATAGCGAATTCCAGGTCAGCCTGAGCTAGAGTGAGATGCTACGCTGGGGAAAAAAAAAGTTTCCTCAAAAATTTTTGGTTGGTAGGTGTCACAGTCAGGTTCATATTTGCTGGCAGAAAACAGCCAACCACGAGCAGCTTGTGGGAACAAACAAAAAAAAATTTTTTTATTTTGGTTTACACACTCGAGGGGAAGCTCCATGATGGCAGGGGAAAATGATGGCATGTGCAGAGGGTGGACATCACCTCCTGGCCAATATCAGGTGGACAATTAGCAGCAGGAGAGTGTGCCCAACACTGGCAAGAGGAAGCTGTTTCTAACACCCATAAGCCTGCCTTCCCCCCCAACAATACACTGCCTCCAGGAAGCTTTGATTTACAAATTGCTATCAGCTGGGGACCTAGCATTCAAAACACCTAAGTTTGTGGGGGACATCTGAATCAAACCACCACAGTAGGTGCGGTAGTTAATTTCAATTGTCAACTACAGTGGATTAAGAAACACTCAGGGTGTTAGTGAGGCACACTTTTGGGTGTGTCTATGAGACTGGTTTCAGAGGGATCAACTGAGTGGGTAAGACCTGCCCTGAATGTAGACAGCACCATCTGGTAAGCTGTGGTCCTGGACTGAATAGAAATGAATAGAGGGAAAAGAGCTGAGCCAGTACCAACATGCCTCTTCCTCTGGTGCCTGGTGCACACCACAGATCAAACTGCCCCACCGCCACGCCTCCCCACCGCCACGCCTCCCCACCGCCACGCCTCCCCACCGCCACGCCTCCCCACCCTGACAGCTACATTCTTATGTCCTGAGAACCAAAATCAACCCTAACATTGCTTCTTGTCAGGAATTCAGTAATAGTGAATGAGAAAAGGAACTAATATAGTAAGATATCTTTGCTTTTCAGAATTGTGGGGAAGGGATTTGGGGACTGGAACAGCCACGTAATGGCCATTTACACTGTCTTGGCTTGAAATAAGCAAGGTTTCTTTCTTCTTTTTAAATATTTTATTTTTTAAGTTTATTTATTTGAGAGAGACAGATCTATCTCTCTCTATATATATATATGTAGAGAGAGAGAGAGAGAGAGAGATGGAGGGAATAAACGGGCATGTCAGGGCCTCTAGCCACTGCAAACAAACTCCAGATGTTTGCACTACCTAGGGCATCTGGCTTATGTGGTACTAGGGAATCGAACCTGAGTCATTAGGCTTCACAGACAAGTGCCTTAACTGCTAAGCCATCTCTCCAAACCCAAGGTTTCTTTCAGAGTCTCCATACTGCAAACTTTGGTTCACTTCGCTTGATTTCCCATTTGTCCAGATCACTGGACAAATTCTTTCAGAAGAGGGTCTTCAGATGAGAACATCACGATCACAAGCTTGTCTCTAATATTTTAAGCTCTGTTTCCAAAGTCTTCTCACCTTGAATATCAAAAACAAATCTCCCTTTCACTTGTTTAGTTTTGGAAGATATATAGCAATCATTTTTGGTTTTCCAAAAGTCTCTGTTGAAGTCCAGTAATTATCCTTTAGCAGGGTGGCCTTGCATTTATTATTTTATTATTATTATTATTATTATTAATTTTTATTTATTTATTTGCAAGAGAGAGAGAGAGAGAGAGAATGGACACACCAGGGCCTCCAGCCACTGCAAACGAACTCCAGATGCATGTGCTCCTGTGCATCTGGCTTACGTGGGTCCTGGAGAATTGAACCAGGATCCTTTGGCTTCACAGGCAAATGCCTTAATCGCTAAGCCATTTCTCCAGCCCCATTTTAAAAATTATTTTACAAACAGTTTTGCTCATTTATTTGAGAGGGGCATG
Organism: Orientallactaga sibirica; assembly: GCA_036365145.1. Taxonomy (NCBI): domain Eukaryota; kingdom Metazoa; phylum Chordata; class Mammalia; order Rodentia; family Dipodidae; genus Orientallactaga; species Orientallactaga sibirica. The sequence goes on from JAEOAD010002805.1 coordinate 739,368, forward strand.
GGAAGAGACAGTATGGGTGCACTAGGGCCTCTTGCCACTGCTTTACATGAGTACTAGGGAATGGAACCTGGGCCAGCATGCTTTGAATGCAAGTGCCTTTAACTGCTGAGCCATCTCTCCAGCTTGGCTTTGCTTTAAAATCCCACTTGTACTGACCACTCCTCCCCCCAAATAAGAGTTAACTTTTAAGATTGCAATGTGTAACATAAGTCTGTCAAGCAAACCACAGAAAGCCCCCTACACACAGTTAAACACACACTAGTACAGCTTCTCTAAACTCCACCAATAAACCTTCTTTTCAACACAGCCAAGCCAAACGTGACACGAGCAATATGGGGTTTATATATACATCATGGGATGCTGGCCGTATGGGTCACAGCACTCTGACAGGCAATTCCTAGGCAGTTATTTTGACATTAGAAAGTCACAATCCATCAACTTAACAGCAGGGCATTAATTTTGGGACTAGAGAAACCGTTACTCAACATGACACCATGGGAAGTCAGGAGGCCTTCCCAGAGGCTCTGTTTGAGAAAGCAGACGTACGATGGGGCCGGATTTCCTGCCACTCCCAGGTCGGACCGCTATGCCATGTGTTCTTGTGTGAGCAAGGTGGAATCGAAGTGTCTTGCTTGCAATGTTAAAGAACGTTCATAAATTTGGGGTTCTGATTGGATGCGTGGAAAAGATGGATCTGCGATTGCGAGATTCACAAAGCGGTGACTTTGATGTCCCCCTCTGTGTGCCACACACCACTTCTGAGGACCTGTGACCCACACCAACATTTCAGATGTTACTAGACTTTTTTTTTTTGCATTGCAAATGAGACCGTTCTCCAGGGCTCTGTGACAGGGGGCTCCTGGGGGGTGTGGAGGACACGTGGATTGGACCCTTGAAGGGGTCACAGGGCCAGCAACCTTTCTTGCATGCCCACAGCCTGTCCCCCGCTCTGCTCTCCCTGGCAAATGAATGAGAATGGGGGTCAGTGAGTGCTTCTGAAATTCTGTCAACACTACAGAGAAAGGTAATGATCAGAGACAGGGTTGGTAGTGGGCTGGGGGAAGGAGTAGGTAGGGAGTCTAAAGAAAGTAGCTCTTGGGTTCCAATAATAATACCAACTATGAAAACACACACAAGCTCCGAGGAACTGTCTTCCCATTCATAAAAACAGACCATAAGCATGTTTCTCCCCCCACCCTGGAAAGGAGAAATAAAAAGGGAAGAATGAACAGAAATTGCAGATTGATGTCTGAGATCAAGGAAGGAGGGCTAGATGGATAGATGTGGAAGGTTCTACAACTGAGAAGCGAGATGAGAGGCAATATCTGCTTGATGAGCTGTGTTGTTTCTATGGAAACCAAAGTGGTCTTTGTGATGGTCCATACCACACCAGGGTCATGGCCTGCTGACCCGGAACTAGTTCTTACCCTCATCCTTCCCTAACTTCCTCTCTGTTGGCCTGAAGTACTGACAACATACAAAACAAATAATTCTCAGGCTGCACATTGCTATTTTAAAGAAAAACACATCCACTTTACGAACAAACCATCAGCAAGGAACATACAATTGGCCCTTTAAAGCTCAGAGGAAGAGCTTCTTGCCATCTGCATTTTAATTTTAATAAACATTTGTGGCTGTTTCAATGACCCATCTCCTTCCTCTCTAAAACCTGCCTTCACAGGAGGAACTACAATGCCTAGGCTGGAAGTATCTGAAAAGTCACAATTTCAGAAAAGCCATTCTCAGAGCAGCCAATCACAGAAGGAAAGGCAACAACAATACATCCAAACCTGGAGCCGATATTCTTCCGTGCAGCAAAGATTCGCTGGGCAGCAGATCTTTTGAATTGGAGGTGAATGGTGATTGTCTAAATGTGTCTTCTGAAAAGAAAGGGCTGGGGGTGGGGGAGGAGAAGCGAGGTTTAGTAAATGAAAGTTATTTAAGACACCCAGAGCATCTGCTCCCAAACACACACACACACACACACACACACACACACACACACACACACTCCTGAATAGGGTAGGGTTGTTTTCAATGTTCGAAAATATAAATAAGAACGTCCTTAGGACTGGGGATGTCGCCTAGTTGGTAGAGTGCTTGTGCTCGTGAACAATGCACCGAGTTCCATTCCCAGCAAAATATTGGGCATGGTGGTATTGCCTGTGATCCCAGCACTTGGGAGGTGGAGGCAGGTCGATCGGGAGTTCAAGATTGTTCTTGGTTATCTAGGGAGTTTGAGACCAGTGTGGGCTGCATGAGACCCTGTCTCAAACCAATAAATAATAGTAACTATTATTGTAATTGTAAGAACTGCTTTTAAACGGAGGAAGAGAACAGCTATGTTAGACAGATCTCAGACCAGCACTGCTGTTTCGTCTTCAGGGAGTGCACTTCAAACATCACCATAAATCCATCCACGGGCAGTGCACTGACCATTCTTGACCTGCTCAACACTTTCTGGGCATGTTGGACCCAAATGAAGACCAACCATTGGGTCAGAATCGGAAAGGACTTCTCGGTGCTTTTTCCCATGGTGGGAGAGGTCTCTCCCAGTCTGTCAGCTGACCCCCAGGGACCAACAGCACACACAGGGTGGTATCTGGGGCAGTTACCCTGCCTGCAATCCTTGCCTTGGTACTGCATGCAACTCAATCTGGAAAAGGCCCAGGCTGCAAGTTTACACAAAGGAGTGGTCCTGATTTAGCAAAGCTAAACTCTTCCAGTGTCCCAACTAGAGACACCAACTCTCTCGCCAGGATACCTCACTGCCATGGTGAGCTCCAGGCTCTGGGGGCTGTTAACGAGAGGGATCTGACCCAGTCACAGTGCCCACCATGTCTGTCTCTAACCCTATAAGCATCACAATCACGTGAGAGAATGTGCCAGCAGGCTCCAGCCTGGAAAATGGAAAGGAGGAAGTTCAACCCAGAGAACCTGGTATCCAGGTGACAAGGTCACACACAGTGACAGCCAGGACACAGCAGGAGGAGCAGGCAGCCACTGCCATGCTGAGGTTGGAGAGACAAAAGGAAGAGGAGGAGGGAGCTCCAGGGTTGGGACCACCTGCTGCACAGGGGAACCAGCCTCAGGGGGCAGCCAGCCAAAGCCAGAGGAGAAGGGGCCACTCACTCAGACTCTTCTAAGTCCCGCCCCTCCTCCCACCTGGGCCTCGTATTGGAGGCGGGGTAAGGCAACCTGAAGGGGTCAGCCCCCTGCAAACCCCTCATAGACCAAGCACAGACAGCACACAGGAGCTGAGAATCCCATCCCCTTGGTTGCCTTTTTAAACATGGCACAGGGCTAGGCTACTATGATTACGTATCAAAAACTGAGTATTAAGGATTGCTAAAATAAAAATCTACATCAGTGGATAACATAGTTTTGCCTTGACTGTTGGGCTAGATTGAAATGCAGTTTTGCCTTACATATGTTTTTTTAGCTCAGACTGACCTGGAATGCACTATGTAGTCTCAGGGTGGCCTCCAATTCACAGTGATCTTCCTACCTCGTCCTCCCCAAGGGCTGGGATTAAAGATGTGCTCCACCATGCCTGGCTTGCCTTACAGATTTTTTCTTTCATTGTATTATTTTATTTATCTATAAATGTTTTCCACCTTCCATTCTCTTCTTAAAACTTTTCAATGACCATTTTCACACATGTACACAATATATTTGGATCATAATCCCCTCCCATTACCTTCATTGATCCCTCCTTTTCCATCCTTACTGAACTTCCATTTTCCCTAACTACTCCCTCTTCTATTTTGATGCCTTTTCTCCCTGCTCTCTTCAACCAGCCATGTCAAAATGTAGATGCTGGGCAAACAATGACGGCCGTTGTGAGGTCACAGATGCAACAGCCACTTTGTGTACAGAAGACAGCCTTCCACAGCACGCCTCCCCATCCTCTGGCTCTTACACGCTGTGTCCTCATCGTTTGCACTGGTCTCTGAGCCTTGAGGGGCACCACAGAGACTGGTGCACTTTTCATATATATATATATATTCACACACACACACACATATATATATTCACACACACACACACATATATATATATTCACACACACACACCCAAGGGCACATATATTAAAGATATTCACACACACACACACATATATCACACACACACACATGGCTATATTCACACACACACACAGATTTTTCTTTCACACACACACACATTGTATTATTTTATTTATCTATAAATATATTTTCCACACACACATTATATATATTAAAACTTTTCAATGACCATTTTCACACACACACACACAATATATTTGGATATATAACACCCACCCATTATATATCACACACACACACACTTCACACACACACACACATATATATATTCCATCCTTACTGAATATTATATTTTCCACACACACCCTCTTCTATTTTGATGCCATATATATTTCTCACACACACATATATATATATTCACACACACACACATATTCACACACACACATAATATATTAGATATTGGGCACAACAATCACACACACACACATATATAGGTCACATATATAGATGCATATATATAACACACCACTATTGTCACACACACACACATATATATAAGACAGCACACATATATATATTCCACACACACACACATATATATATATTCACACCCCATCATATATATATTCACACACACACACATATATATGTGTCCTCATATATATTCACACACACACACTGGTCACTGAGCCTTGATTCACACACACACATATATATATTCACACACACACACATATATATATTCACACACACACACACACATATATATATTCACACACACACACACATATATATATTCACACACACACACACACACATATATATATTCACACACACACACATATATATATTATGCAATAAGCAATAACACATATTTCACACACACAAACAGGTTTAAAAAGTACACAGGTAATATTCACATACACACACACATGGTCACACACACACACACACATATATATTAATCCACAGCATATATATTCACACACACACACACACATATTATGCAATAAGCAATAAGCAATTTAAACAGGTTTAAAAAGTACACAGGTAAGCCGGGCATGGTGGCGCACACCTTTAATCCCAGCACTTGGGAGGCAGAGGTAGGAGGATCACCATGAGTTCGAGGCCACCCTGAGACTACATAGTGAATTCCAGGTCAGCCTGGACCAGAGTGAGACCCTACCTCGAAAAACCAAGAAAAGAAAAAAGAAAAGAAAGTACAGAAGTAGTTGGGTGTGGTGGCGCACACCTTTAATCCCAGCACTCGGGAGGCAGAAGTAGAGGGATCACTGTGAGTTCAAGGCCAGCCTGAGACTACAGAGTGAATTCCAGGTCAGCCAGAGCTAGAGTGAGACCCTACCTCGAAAAAGGCACTCAAATTATAGGTTCGTAAGCGATGAGAAGGAAGAAGGGCAGGAGGAAGGAGGAGAGGCATCATTTTATGCCAAATACCTCAAAAGTTGCAGGTAACAGGGGCACTTTGGAGGGTAGGGCATGGCGGTGTGGTGCCCGGGTGCATTTACTCTGGAGTAGACACTGCTGGGTTCAAACTTCAGCTCTACCAGTTTACAGCTGTGTGACCTTGCTCAAACCCTTGACATCCTTGACTTCTCTGGGCCTCCATTTCTTGTGTACGAATAGTACCCACACCCCAGAAAGGAGCCATGGGGATTTAGTAAGAGGGTCAATGGAATGTGCTTTATATTATGCTGGGCACATAGTAAGTGCCCAATAAGTGGGAGCTATTATTTTATGTGTGTGCCTGCGTAGCCCAAAGGAGAGCACAAATGAATTGGATTTTTCCATACAAGTTAACAAAAATGCCACTTTCATTTGTGTAAAAGCCACTATCGCATGCATGATGGGAAGGGGGCTCTGAGGTTGAAGCCTTGGTTAACTGCTGGGATTAGGCTAAGGTTTAACTCTTGCAGAAAGAAAACTGCTAAGGATCAAAGACTTAAGGAGGCTGGAGGTTGGCTGGTCAAACACTGAGCATGCTTGCTTCCAAAGCCAGGGTTGTCACTCAGTGGTATAGTACTTGCAAAGCAGGTGTGAAGTACACACACACACACACACACACACACACACACACACGACTATTTGATCTCACACCATTAGTTCAGAAGCCTATGCACAAAGTGACAGTGACACCCTCCTGCCCCAGTGAACAGTTCACATGGAAAACACTGCAGGTGATCCCAGGGTAGAGGTCAGGGATGGCCTCTCATGGGACCATGACTCAGGCTGAAGAAATGACCTTGATATAGGAGGGTTCAGGGGACCTGGTCTGAAATTTTCAGATCCCCAAACTTCACGAGCCCTTCAAAGCGTGTCTAGAAATACCCTTTCCGTGGAGAACCATGTGGCCCTGTCCTAATTTTTTTTTTTAATTTTAAGTTTTACTTTTTATTTATTTCAGAGAGAGAGAGAGAGAGAGAAAAGAGAGAGAGAATGCACCAGGGCCTCCAGCCACTGCAAATGAACCCCAGACGCATGTGCCACCTTGTGCATCAGACTTAGGAGAGTTCTAGGGAATCGAACCTGGGTCCTTTGGCTTTGCAGGAAAATGCCTTAGCCACTAAGCCATTTCTCCAGCCCTGTCCTCATTTTTACAGTAATTACTCTAATCCTTACCAATGATCACCCTCAGTTTACAGAAATTATTTTTTAAATATTTTATTTATTTATTTGAGAGAGGGAAAGAGAGACAGAGGTCAGACCAGGGCTTCCAACCACTGCAAACTCCAGACGCATGTGCCACCTTATGTATCTGGCTTACATGGATCCTGGGAATCGAACCTGGGTCTTTAGGCTTTGCAGGAAAGCTCTCTAACCACTGTGACCTCTCTGCAGCCCAACAGAAATTATTCAGTGAGTGCCTATGATGAGCGGACACTGGAAACACGCTGGTGACACCATGTACCACTGTGAAGGATTTTGAGTCACTGGCAGTCCGGGTGCGTGTTAACTGACCACCAGGCAGTAATAAGAAGTGAGAGAGGTGGCTGAGGCAATACAGGAGATAGGTGCTATGTGACTAGAAGAACTGGCCTGATCAGGGAGGTCACCCAGGGCTTTCCCGGAGCAGTCCCAACACAGCTGCACGGAGAGTAAAGTCACTGGGTTCCAAGGAGCTGAGGAGCATGGGCCAGGAAGCCAGTCTGCAGAGCTTCAAGCAGGCCCATGTGACAGGAGAGGAGGCTGGACCCCCATGCAGGGACCTGGGCTTTGGTCCCCAAATGGTAGCACTGCACAGTCTTCAGTAAGGGCAAGACAGGACAGGATTTTAGTGTCAAGAAACTGGATGTTGTGGACAGTGAGGCCTGGGGACACTGACATGGCCAGTGGGCAGCCACGACAGTTTCCATATGGAATGTGAAGATGCTGTGGTCCTCACTGCAAACTAGGAGTCCTTGCCAATGGAAGAAGTTATTTTTTTAAAATTTATTTATATTTATATAAATTTATATATATTATATAACATTATAATATAAATATATTTTATATTTTATATTTAATTTATATTTTATTTATATTTGAGAGAGAGAGAAAGCAGGTAGAGAACAGGTGCACCAAGGCCTCTAACCACTGCAAAGGAACTCCAGACCCAGGCACCGCCACCTTGTGCATCTGGCTTTACGTGGCTATTGGGGAATCCAACCTGGATCCTTTGGCCTTGCAGGCAAGCTCCTTAACCATCAAACCATCTCTTCAGCCCAGATGGAAGACGTTTGAAAGGGAGGTGAAGGTCACAGGTCCATTTAAACCAATCTTGCCGTCCTTTATGGTGGAAGACTTTCCTAGATTTTGTTAAGTGGATGAAGGACCCAAGAGCTGCCTCTTCCCATGTTCTTTCATAGTTCCAGTCCCCACCATGGTGACAAGTGTGACCCCATGACCACCAAGCGGCTCAGAGGAAACTGGGTTGCAAGGAGACAGCCACAGAAAGAAGCCACTTTCTAAGCACTTTTCTATCCTGCATACAAGCTTTATCCTGCTTAGGAAAGGAATGGCTCCCACCCCCCCACTCCCCCACCCCCGACACACACACAGACATCCTGAATAAATAATAATAATAATGATAATGGTGAAAGAAGCATCAGCATCTTATTGGGGCTGAAGATCAATGCAGAAGCTTCCAGAAGTTAAGGCAGTACAGGTCTTATCTATGAAGAGAAGACTCTTGGTTAGCTGAGCATCCTGTCCCGGGCCAGGCCCCTGCCCCATTACAATGCCCTCAGGAGGTGTGGAGCACAGTGGGTCAACAGTTTGGAATCTGACGGATGCAGCTGTCGGCGTCACTTGGTTAAGGAAACTCTACCAAGTTGCTCTCAGCTCCATTATGGGGAAAGAGGTTCAAAAGTGCACCATCTTTCTAGTGGTCCTTAAGTGTTCAATGTGACATTTCACATCAGAGATTTGTGTCCATGGAGCCTCGTATGGTGACTTCAGGTCATCCTCAGAGGACTCCTATGGGGTTGGCTAGCATTCCCAACCCTGTTTCACACATGAAGACACAGAGATACAGAGGAGTCGTCCTGGCCCCTGAGCGGTGGCAGGATTTGAACTCAGGAAAGCTGACTTCACTGTGCACACTACCTTGCACATTCTACTCCCTTTTATATGGTCTCTTAGTACTTAGGAGAGCCTGACGATGCATATCTGGGAATCCTTCTGGGAGTACACATAACAAAGGAAGAAGAAGGAGGTCTGAGGAGCTGCCCTTTCGGTGTGTGGAATCCTAGACATCCCAGAAGCAAGAGCCGGTCTGTTTTGTTTTGCGTTTTTATTTATTTATTCATTTATTTACTTTTAGGCAGGGTCTCTCTCTAGCCCAGGCTGACCTGGAACTCACTCTGTAGCCCTGGCTGGCCCCAGCCTCACTGCAATTCTCTGGCCTCAGCCTTGCAAGTGCTGGGATTAAAGGCGTAAGCCATCCTATCAGGCTGCAATTCTTTATCAATTGGAAAGTGGAGAAAAAGAAACAAACTACTATGACTTTTCTCTCTAAAAGCTAAAATATGCCCTAGTTTTCTAAACTTTCAGCAGCCCTCGGCCCTGGTCAGTCTGTAATTCTGAGTGGTGCCCACTGTCCATACCCACTGCTCTGAGGGCAAACTGGTCTCTGCTAAGCCTCAGTGAAGGCAGAAAGGCAAGCCGAGCCTGTTGTTTCTTGTTTATAATCTCAGCACGTAGAAGGCTGAGGCAGGAGGATCACCTTGAATTTGAGGAAGGCTTGGGCCATATAGAGAATTCCAAGCCAGCCTGGGCTAGAGAAAGAGAAACTGCCTCAAAAATCAAAAAACAGGGCTGGAGAGATGGCTTAGCGGTTAAGGCGTTTGCCTGCAAAGCCAAAGGATCCCGGTTCAATTCTCCAGGACCTACATAAGCCAGATGCACACCGGGGCACATGCATCTGGAGTTCGTTTGCAGTAGCTGGAGGTCCTGGTGCACCTACACACACACACACACATTCTCTCTCTCTCTCTCAAATAAATAAAATAAATAATAAATTTTTTAAAAATCTTAAAACAGAGCTGGTGACATGGCTCAGTTGGTCAAGTACTTGCTAGGCAAAGATGACAACTTGACTTTAGGTCCCCGGGCAGCCAGGTAAGAGCTGGGTGGGGTGGCATCCACCTGTAGTCCCAGCACTGGGGAGGCAGAGATAGGCAGACCCCTGGGGCTTGCTGTGTAGCTTGTTCAGTTGAATGGGCTCAGTGAGAGACCAGGTCTCAAAAGATAAAGTGGGGCTGAAGAGATGGCTTAGCGGTTAAGGTGCTTGCCTGCAAAGCCACAGGACTCAGGTTTGATTCCCCAGGACCTACGTAAGCCAGATACACAAAGTGGTGCATGCGTCAGGAGTTTGTGGCTGGAGCCCTGGTGTACCCATTCTCTCTTTATCTGCCTCTTTTTCTCAAATAAATAAATAAATAAATAAAATATTAAAACATATAAGGTGAAGAATGATTTAAGAAGGCACCTGACATTGACCTCTAGCTTCTACACACACACACACACACACACACACACACACACACACACACACACACACGCACCCATAGCCTTGTGTGTGTGTATACATATGACCATGCATATACACATGCATTCACCCATACCACATACATACACATGAAAAAAACAGAAAACCCCAGCAAACAAAAAGCAAAGCAAACAAACAAACCAGCAAACAAAAAAATGTTTCGCAGCCGGGCGTGGTGGCACACGCCTTAAATCCCAGCACTCGGGAAGCAGAGGTAGGAGGATTGCCATGAGCTCGAGGCCACCCTGAGACTACATAGCTAATTCCAGGTCAGTCTGGACCAGAGTGAGACCCTACCAAAAAAAAAAATCAAAAAAAAAAAAAAACAAACAACAACAACAACAAAAAAAAAACAGTTTCGATTGTTTTGATGGCTGGGTGGTCAGAGGTTGAAACTGACAACTAAGGAGAGAGGTGTGATCATTTATTTTCATTAAGCGACATCACTGTCTCCACAGTATACTCCCTTTGGCCGTGGACACAGATAGCCTACTTGGAAAACACAGTTAGTTCATATAAGTAGTCCACAAATAGTGGAGTTGGTGGTATGAACTTCAAGCAGTACAAATCCTCAGTTGCTAGTTTTTGTGGGTTTTTTTCCCCCTGTGTTTTGTTACTTAAAAGAGACAGCTCACTTTTATTCACTTCCGGATAAAAGTGAAAGAGTTGTCCAATGTGTCTGCTCATTTTTTTTTCTTCTTTCCTGTTGCAAATCTACAAACTAAGATAGGAAAGGGCAACGGGGTCATCGAGACCGGACAATCCCGGGCCTCAGATAGTATAGGCTATGGGGTCAACGGCACAGGGCTGCAAAGAGAACGATTTACAATAAATAATAAAGCAGTCCATAAAAGATTATGGCTCTAAATAGTGATACATTTTGCTAAGTGCTGGGTTGTGGCACAAATATTTCCACCTTTAACATCTGAGGGCCAGTGGGGGGGCTCGGCTTCATGCAGAGCAGAAAGCCCATCAACTTATAACTGCTGTCCCCAAATCAGCATTAGAGGAATTCCCACTCTGATAACAGTAACACACACACACACACACAGACAGCATAGAAGAGAAAGCTCAGCATACGACTTCACCTCAAGACCTGATGCAATGGTGTTAAAGGATGTAAAAGAACGACTATATCTTAAGATGTAATAATAATAGTACACTTGCAGCTCTGAACTTGGGAATGACCAAGAAAAAAAAAAAAAGGATTGAGCAAGGAAGAAAGCCCTTGCTCTGTAATGAGTTTTTCCTCAGTATCTACATGGAGCAGGATGGGAGGAACTCTTACTATGAAAGGTAAATGAACCTGTAGTCACAGTCTGGCTCTTATCTGTGCATAGCTTTCTTTAGTGAATTTAAAAAAAGGGGGGGCGGATTTTCAACTGAAATTTTTTGATTATCTATTCAGCTGTGTATTGAATTACATAACAGGGTTTCCAGACTTTTTTTCCAAGGTCTGGGGTGAAAATATGGCCAAAAGGATTTGGGTTAATTTTCCTTTTGTTTTATTTTAAGGAGATTTTCAGAACAAGTGATCTGACTTGGCTACGTCTGAGAAGCTATATATTGCGAGGGAGAGCTGGCAGGCTCAGTCTGGGGTGAGGGAAAAGCTCTGTGTGAGCCAGTGACTGTCTCCCCAGATGACCTCAGCCCCTGGGCCACCTCACCAGATGGCTTTCCTGTTCCTCCTGTGAAGGTCTTCCTTTGCTACTAAGCCCCATGCATTCATACATCATGCTCAATCTATCAATCAAGCAGTTTACTCCCTGATCCATCTCCTTAGCCTCTTTCTATTTTTCCAATGGCAGGGGTCTAACCTGGGGCCTTGCAGAGGCAACCACTGAGCCATACTTCTAGGCCAGCCAATTTATTTAATTTTATTATTTTGTTATGTTTTTATCTGCAAACAGAGAGAAGAGAGAGAGAGGAAGATAGAGGGGAGGGTGGGAATGGGCATGCCAGGGCCTCTAGCCACTGCAAACGAACTCCAGACAAATGCGCCACTTTGTAACCAGCTTTATATGGGCACTGGGGAACTGAACCTGGGTTGTTAGGCTTTGCAGGCAAGTGTCTTAACTGCTGAGCCATCTCTCCAGCCCTTCCATGTCATTTTTAAAAAAACCCAAACACTATACAAAAGCTTAAAACCACTGAAGTAGAATTTTGAACTTCAAGTTCAGAATCTTGATCTTGACACACACCCCAGAAGTTACACTCCCATGCTACACTGACATTTGAAAATGAACAGGAAGCTGTAGTTAAGAAAACAATCTTTAAGGTTTCCAAAAGTCACAAGAAGAGGCAGACGATGGATCAATGTCATCCCAGGGCTGTATTTTATACTAGTTCAAAGTCTTTCTGACTCTGGAATATGAATGGGTCTGATTAACTAAAATTGATATAGGTACCTCCCAGATGGAATCTCCGTGTACGGAGAACAAAACAGAAGGAAAAGAGAGCAGGCTAGGAATGTTGTCCAAACAAAGCTACCACTGGGTAAGAGTCACAGATTACGGTGTCCAGTGAAAAACAGCTTTGTCTTCAATATATCAAGTACAGAAGATGGGATCATTCAAATATAAGGCATAGGGGAAATGCTTAGGTTAAGTATAACTCTGCTCTCCATATATCCTTGAGGAATTTAAGGGCAAAAGAAAGTTCTTAATTGGCTGGAGAGATGGCTCCTCAGATAAGGTGCTTGTCTGCAAAGCCTAATGACTGGGGTTTCCATTCCCCAGTACTCATGTAAAACCAGATGCAAAGTGGTGCATGTGTCTGGATTTCCCCTGCAGAGGCTAGAAGCCCTGGCGCTCCCATAGTCTTTCTCTCTCCCCTTTGGAAATAAATAAATATTAATAAAACCAGAAAATTTTAGCCAGGTGTGATGGTGTATACCTTTAATCCCAGCACTCAGGAGGCTGGGATAGGTGGATCACTGGGAGTTCAAGATCAGGAGGCTGGGATAGGTGGATCACTGGTTGTTCAAGACCACTCTGAGACTAACTACATAGTGAATTCCAGATCAGCCTGGGCTAGAGTGAGACCCGACCTTGAAAATCAAAAAAAAAAAAAAAAAAAAGAAAAAGAAGCTTTATGATGCTAGACTAGTGTGTTTGAAAATATGCTTGAACTTCTAAAATAAGAGCACTGTCATATTTGTTTGATTTAACATTTTTAGTCAAATAACCTTACTGGTTGGGGTCCCTTATTTGAAATGCTTAAACTTAGTTTAGAATATCTGTGTATATTAAAGAATTAAAGAGCCATCTTGGGAATGGAATAAAGGAAATCCACTTGTTTCCTACACATTCTATACTGGAAAGTAATAGACTAATATAAGCAGGAAGGGTCTCACTCTGGCCCAGGCTGACCTGGAATTAACTAGGTAGTCTCAGGGTGGCCTTGAACTCAGTTTCTTCCTACCTCTGCCTACTGGGATTAAATGCGCCAGACTAATAATATATTTTTAGTGCACCTGTATTTTGATGGAGATCTATCACTTGAAGCCAGATGTGAAAATTTCCACATGAGGTATTATGTCCATGCTCAAAAAAAGTTTTGAGTTTGGGAACATCTCAGATTTCTGTATTCCTCATATTCAACTTGTATTTTATTTATAACTTAATTTTCATGACTTCTGTGGTAGTAATTATTTTGGCTTTTCAGACATTACTTTTTATTTGCTAATAATTTAGCAAACTCTTAATATTTATTTCTATATTGTTACATATTTATATGCTTGGTAACATATTTCTAAGTGATGGTATGTGATTTTAACCTATAATAAAAGACAACACTCTTTCAATGGAAAGCGAGAACTCTGTCCCTCTCAATGCCACAGACATAAGGACTCCTCTTCCTACATGGTTTCATGTATGTACTGACTGTAATAAAAGAACACTGGAATTGGTGTGATGGTGCATGCCTTTAATCCCAGCACTCAGGAGAGGTGGGAGGATGGCTGTGAGTTCGAGGCCAGCCTGGGGCTACAGAGTGAATTTCAGGTCATCCTGGGCTAGAGTGAGACGCTGCCAGAAACAGACAGACAGACAGACAGACAGACAGACAAGCAAACTAAAATCAGGAGAAGCTAGGCAGAAGAGCACTCAAGATTAAAGGCTGTGATTTCTATCCTGGCCATCGGTGACAGAAAATTCCTTATTCACACTTAAAAAAAGAGACATTACAAACCTCCCCTGACCTCAGGGCTGAGACTGAGAGACCGAGGTCATTCATCATGTTGGGCTCACACATTAATACCAAAAAACAAAACAAAAAAAAAAAAAACCCACAAAAAACAGAAAAAATGGATTGTAGTGAACAAAATTGAAATTAATCTCTATCCATCAGCAGAGGTCGGCTGGGACACTTCCCAAAAAAACCAAGGCTGGCACTCCAGCTTCGGTGTCTCTGAAGCAGGGCTGGGCCAGAGGGGAGCCAAGGTCATAGTCACTCTGCCCCCTGAACTTACACACACCAGACTTTCTGCTTTCATTTTTGGAGGTGATAAGAAAGTTAAAGTGTATTTCCTTTCCTCATTCCACAAACATGGCTGGACATGGACTGAGGCAAGTCCAACAGAAACTTCTCAATAATTAAAAGCTCAAGATAGGGTGGAGACATAGCTCAGCTGGTAGAGTGCTTACTTCGTGTTCAGGAAGCCCTGGGTTCATTTCCCAGAAGCCCTGTGTTTGATTCCCACCAGGGCATAAACTAGGCCTGGAGATGCGTGCGTGTAATTCGAGCACTATGGGAAGTGGAGGAAGAAGGATCAGGAGTTCAGGGTCATTCTCAGCTAAATAGCCAGTTTGAGGCCAGCCTAGGCTACATAAGAGTGTCTCAAAAAAAAAAAAAAAAAAAAAAAAGGTGCTGAAAGTGGTGTTAAGCTTAAAACCACTGAAGTAGAATTTTGAACTTCAAGTTCAGAATCTTGACACACACACCCCAGAAGTTACACTCCCATGCTACACTGACATTTGAAAATGAACAGGAAGCTGTAGTTAAGAAAACAATCTTTAAGGTTTCCAAAAGTCACAAGAAGAGGCAGACGATGGATCAATGTCATCCCAGGGTTGTATTTTATACTAGTTCAAAGTCTTTCTGACTCTGTGGAATATGAATGGGTCTGATTAACTAAAATTGATATAGGTACCTCCCAGATGGAATCTCCGTGTTCGGAGAACAAAACAGAAGGAAAAGAGAGCAGGCTAGGAATGTTGTCCAAACAAAGCTACCACTGGGCAAGAAACACAGATTACGGTGTCCAGTGAAAAACAGCTTTGTCTTCAATATATCAAGTACAGAAGATGGGATCATTCAAATATAAGGCATAGGGGAAATGCTTAGGTTAAGTATAACTCTGCTCTCCATACATCCTTGAGGAATTTAAGGGCAAAAGAAAGTTCTTAATTGGCTGGAGAGATGGCTCCTCAGATAAGGTGCTTGTCTGCAAAGCCTAACGACTGGGGTTTCCATTCCCCAGTACTCATGTAAAACCAGATGCAAAGTGGTGCATGTGTCTGGATTTCCTCTGCAGAGGCTAGAAGCCCTGGCGCTCCCATAGTCTCTCTCTCTCCCCCTTGGAAATAAATAAATATTAATAAAACCAGAAAATTTTAGCCAGGTGTGATGGTGTATACCTTTAATCCCAGCACTCAGGAGGCTGGGATAGGTGGATCACTGGGAGTTCAAGACCACTCTGAGACTAACTACATAGTGAACTCCAGATCAGCCTGGGCTAGAGTGAGACCCGACCTTGAAAATCAAAAAAAAAAAAAAAAAAAAAAAAAAAAGAAACTTTATGATGCTAGACTAGTGTGTTTGAAAATATGCTTGAACTTCTAAAATAAGAGCACTGTCATATTTGTTTGATTTAACATTTTTAGTAAATAACCTTACTGGTTGGGGTCCCTTATTTGAAATGCTTAAACTTAGTTTAGAATATCTGTGCATATTAAAGAATTAAAGAGCCATCTTGGGAATAGAATCGCAGTCTAAGCAGGAAATCCACTTGTTTCCTACACATTCTATACTGGAGAATAATAGACTAATATATTTTTAGTGCACCTGTATTTTGATGGAGATCTATCATTTGAAGCCAGATGTGAAAATTTCCACATGAGGTATGTCCATGCTCAAAAATGTTTTGAGTTTGCGAACATCTCAGATTTCTGTATTCCACATATTCAACTTGTATTTTATTTATAACTTAATTTTCATGACTTCTGCGGTAGTAATTATTTTGGCTTTTCAGACATTACTTTTTATTTGCTAATAATTTAGCAGGCTATTATTATTTATTTCTATATTGTTACATATTTATATGCTTGGTAACATATTTCTAAGTGATGGTATGTGATTTTAACCTATAATAAAAGACAACACTCTTTCAATGGAAAGCGAGAACTCTGTCCCTCTTAATGCCACAGACGTAAGGACTCCTCTTCCTACATGGTTTCATGTATGTACTGACTGTAATAAAAGAACACTGGAATTGGCGTGGTGGTGCACGCCGTTAATCCCAGCACTCAGGAGAGGTGGGAGGATGGCTTTGAGTTCGAGGCCAGCCTGGGGCACAGAGTGAATTTCAAGTCATCCTGGGCTAGAGTGAGACGCTGCCAGAAACAGACAGACAGACAGACAGACAGACAGACAGACAGACAGACAGCCAAGCAAACTAAAATCAGGAGAAGCTGGGCAGAAGAGCACTCAAGATTAAAGGCTGTGATTTCTACCCTGGCCATCGGTGACAGAAAATTCCTTATTCACACTTAAAAAAAGAGACATTACAAACCTCCCCTGACCTCAGGGCTGAGACTGGGAGACCGAGGTCATTCATCATGTTGGGCTCACGCATTAATACCAAAAAAAAAAAAAAAAAAAAACCCACAAAAAACAGAAAAATGGATTGTAGTGAACAAAATTGAAATTAATCTCTATCCATCAGCAGAGGTCGGCTGGGACACTTCCGAAAAAATCCAAGGCTGGCACTCCAGCTTCGGTGTCTCTGAAGCAGGGCTGGGCCAGAGGGGAGCCAAGGTCATAGTCACTCTACCCCCTGAACTTACACACACCAGACTTTCTGCTTTCATTTTTGGAGGTGATAAGAAAGTCAAAGTGTATTTCCTTTCCTCATTCCACAAACATGGCTGGACATGGACTGAGGCAAGTCCAACAGAAACTTCTCAATAATTAAAAGCTCAAGATAGGGTGGAGACATAGCTCAGCTGGTAGAGTGCTTACTTCGTGTTCAGGAAGCCCTGGGTTCATTTCCCAGAAGCCCTGTGTTTGATTCCCACCAGGGCATAAACTAGGCCTGGAGGTGCGTGCGTGTAATTCGAGCACTATGGGAAGCGGAAGAAGGATCAGGAGTTCAGGGTCATTCTCAGCTAAATAGCGAGTTTGAGGCCAGCCTAGGCTACATAAGAGTGTCTCAAAAAAAAAAAGGTGCTGAAAGTGGTGCTCATTTTATGAGGTATGACATGGCATTGTGGGAAATATCCTTTTTGGTACTTTTATTTGCAAGCAGAGAGAGAGAGAGAAGAGATAAGATGGAGAGGATGGGTGTGCCAAGTCCTCTAGCCACTGCAAGTGAACTGCAGATGTGTGTGCTTCCTTGTGCATCTGGCTTTTCATGGGTACTGGGGAATTGAACCCAGACTGTTGGGCTTTGCAAGCCAGCGCCTTTAACAGCTAAGCCATCTCTCCAGCCCGAGATCTAAACAGACATATACCATGGAATCTGAGAGTGAATGTATGTATCTGGGATGTGATTTTAAAATACAGGGGAGGGCTGGAGAGATGGCTTAGCCATTAAGGTGCTTGCATGTGAAGCCTAAGGACCCAGGTTTGATTCCCCAGTACCCATGGAAACCAGATACACAAGGTGGTACATGCATCTGGAGTTCATTTGCAGAGGCTAAGGCCCTGGAGCTCCCATTCTCTCTCTCTCTACCTGTCTCTTTCTCTCTCTCTCAACTAACTAACTAACTAACTAACTAACTAACTAACTAAATAAATAAAATATTTAAAATACAGGGCAGGGGGCTGAGGTGAAGCTTGGTGGCACAGCACTTGCCTAGCATGTGTGACACTTGGGTTCCATCCCAGGGCTGCAAACGAAAATTAAGATACACGGAGAAAATGGACTTGTGAGGCAAGTGTAACCAAATGTTGAAAGCTGCTATCTTATGGTGGGGAGATGGTGACACATTATCTTATGCTTTATATTTTGTTTTGAAATGTAGCATTGCCATAGTCACTAGCAACGACTAAAAAACCCAACCCAAATAATACAGCTAATAGAATAATAAATGACAGTAAAGGAATTACATGAAAGAACAAATAGATACATATCATCACACCTAAACCACTGAGTCAACAGAACCAACAAAATCTTTACTATAGATTCAATCCAATCATGGCTGAAAAAAATATATTTTTTATTTTTTTGGTTTTTCGAGGTAGGGTCTCACTCTAGCTTAGGCTGACCTGGAATTCACTCTGTAGGATCAGGGTGGCCTCGAACTCAAGGTGATCCTCCTACCTCTGCCTCCCAAGTGTTGGGATTAAAGGTGTACACCACCACACCCGGCTGATAAAAATATTTTTACACGTGTGTATGATACGTGTGTGTGTGTGTATGATACGTGTGTGTGTGTATGATACGTGTGTGTGTGTGTGTATGATACGTGTGTGTATGTGTATGATACGTGTGTGTGTGTGTGTGATACGTGTGTGTGTATGATACGTGTGTGTATGATGTGTGTATGATACGTGTGTGTGTATGATACGTGTGTGTGTATGATACGTGTGTGTGTGTGTGTGTGTGTGTGTGTGTGTGTGTGCAGCGTTGTTGCTCAGTGTCTTCCTCTCCACTTTGATTACGGAGGCAGCGTTTCTCACTTGAACTCAAGAGCTCACTGATTGGGCTAATCCAACTCGCTGACTTGGCCCGGAGAACGCCATCTTTGCCTCCAAAGCATGAGAACCCCAGCTGGTCTGCCTTGCCACACATCACCTCCTTGGTCTTTACGTGGCTGCTGGGCGTCTGAACTCAGCTCCTCGTGCTTGCTCAGCGAGAATGTTACCCACGGAGCCATCACTCCCCCAGCCCCCTAACTATTCTTTCAGATGATAAAGTATGGGTTTTGTCAGAGGTCTTAAATAATCTTGGACTGTGTCTGTCTCTCTCATTCATCAGTTCCTGGAAGAATTGTAGATAGCATTAAAAAAAATTTTTTTTTTTGGATGCCAATTTGGCAATTCACAGCAAAAACGTGAAAAAATGTGAGTGCTTTTGGGAGTCCTTTTACCCCGGCACTATTTCTATTGGTAATAACTAGGGTGGGGTGGGGGGATGATCTGATGATATCCAACAACAGGGGACTAATTAAATAATGACCCACACACAAATGTTGAATACTAGACAAATGTTAAAAGGAAAATATTGAGTTACATGACTGACTCAGAAAGATGCTCACTGAATGCTTGGGTGAATGCAGAATCTTATAAAATTGTATATTTGTAGGATCCAGCTTCTATGAGAAAATATACATACATAAAGAGAAAAAAATTCAGCAAACATACCTATCACCAACCAGGCAGTGGCTCTCTCAGGATAGGAGGATTACAAGTGAGAGAATTTTAAAAATATTTTCTTTATTTACTTATTTGCAAGCAGAGAGGGAGAGAGAGAGAGAGAGGGAGAGAGAGAGACACACAGAGAGAGAGAATACCAGCCACTGAAAATGAACTCCAGATATATGCAACACTTTGTGCATCTGGCTTTACGTGGGTAATGGGGAATCGAACCTGGGGTGTGTTAGGCTTTGCAGGTAACTGCTGAGCCATCTCTCCAGCCCAGGATTTTTATTTCTATAAATTTTCCTATATTCTCTGGAAGTCAAAGCTATCTCCAAAATTTTAAAAACTATGAAAATGAAAATAAAAATAAAAATTTAGGCCTGGAGAGATAGCTTAGCAGTTAAGGCACTTGCCTACAAAGTCTAAGGATCCAGGTTTGATTCTCCAGGTCCCATGTAAGCCAGATGCACAAGGTGGCACATGTGTCTGGTGTTCATTTGCAGAGGTTAGAGGCCCTGGCACACCCATTCTCTCTCTCTTTCTCATATGCACTTGCTCTTTCTCTCCCCCTCTGTCTCAAATAAAAATTTTAAAAAATGAAAAATAAAAAAATATAAAATAAAAATTTAAAAAGCAGGCTGGAGAGATGGCTTAGCAGTTAAGGCACTTGCCTGCAAAGCCGAAGGATTCAGGTTCAATTCCCCAGGACCCATGTAAGCCAGATGTACAAGGTGGTACATGCGTCTGGAGTTCGTTTGCAGCAGCTAGAGGCTCTGGCATGCCCATTCTCTCTCTTGTTCTCTATCTCAAATAAATGAATAAAAAAATTTAAAAGAAAAACTATGATGTTTTACTCTGTAGGGTCCTTGACTTTTTCTTTCCTTTTTAAACGTTTTCATTAGCATACAAAGAATTAGGTTTCACTATGATGTTTGCAAATAATTATTTTTGCTTACCTTTTCTCCTCACCCTTTCTACCTTTTCCCTGCCCCCCAGCTTTTTTTGATGCTTTTGAGGAAAAGTCTCACTTTAGCCCGGGCTGACCTGGAATTCACTTTGTAACCTTGGTTGGCTTTGAACTCATGATGATCCTGCTTGTCAGCCTCCCAAGTGCTGGGATTAAAAATGTGTACCACCATGTCCAGCTTCCCTTTACTTTTTTATATTATATTTTATGTATTTATTTAAAAGAGTGGAGAGAAGGAGCACATAAGAGAGAGAATGGGCGCACCAGGGCCTCCAGCCACAGCAAACGAACTCCAGATGCATGCGCCCCCTTGTGCACCTTATGTGGGTCCGGGGGAATCCAACCTGGTTCCTAAGACTTAGCAGGCAAGCATCTTAACTGCTAAGTCATCTCTCCAGCCCTATTTTTTTTTAATTATATTTATTTATTTGAGACAGAGAAAAATACAGATAATGAGAATGAGTATGGGTGTTCCAGGACCTTCTGTCACTGCAAATGAACTCTGAACACGTGCATGACTTTGTGCATCTGGCTTTATGTGGGTACTGAGGAATCAAAGCTGGGCCGTCAAGCTTTGCAAGCAAACACCTTTGTCCACCGAGCCATCTCTCCAGACCCCTTTTACTTTTTTTGTTTGTTTCTGTTTTGTTTTGTTTTTGAAGTTGGGTCTCATTTAGCCCAGGCTGACCTGGAATTCACTATGTAGTCTCAGGATGGCCTCAAACTCATGGCGATCCTCCTACCTCTGCCTCCCGAGTGCTGGGATTAAAGGTGTACACCACCATGCCCGGCTCCCCTTTACTTTTTTAAAAAAATTATTTGAGTGAGAGAGAGAGAAAGAGAAACATATATATATATATATTTAGAGAGAGAGGGAGAGAGAATGGGTGTGCCAGGGCCTCTAGCCACTGCAAAACGAACTCCAGATGCATGTATCACCACCATGTGCATCTGGCTTACATAGGTACTGGGGAATCGAACCTGGGTCCTTAAGCTTCGCAGGCAAGTGCCATAACCGCTAAGCCATCTCTCCTGCCACCTTTTTTTTAATTGATTTTTTAAAAAGTATGTGTGTGTATGTTTGTGCAGGTGTGCACAAATGTGTACAGGAGTGTGCATTTGTATGTGCAAGCATGGGGAGAACATGGATAACCTTGGGGTGCTATCTCCAGGCGACATCTACCTCCTTTGAGACAGGTTCTCTTATTAGCCTGCAGCTCCCCAATCAGGCTGGACTAGCTAGCCAGTGGACCCCAGGGATCCATTGTCTCCACGTCCCTAGTGCTGGGATACCAGGCACCACCATGCCTGGCATTTATATGAGTTCTGGGAATCTCAGATCCTCATGCTTGTGAGGCAAGCACTTTAATGACTGAGCTATTGCCCTAACCTAGGATCCTTTAGTTTGGAAGAGACTTGGTATTCAGAGAGTGAGCTTGGAGGTACAGTTGTAAAAGAGCCATCAGGAACAAATGTATGTAAATGGTGGCCCTCGGCACCAGCGGACTTCAGAAGCCCAGAGCTGTGGAAGGAAGAATCTCTTTAAAACACAGTAGGGGGGAAGCATGTTAGGAAAAAAATATCTATCAGTAATGTTTTGGTGAGATTTTTTTTATTAAAATATTTTTCCTATTTGCTTATTTATTTTTTTATTTGAGAGAGGGAAAGAGAGGAGAGAGAGAGAGTGGGTGCACCAGGATCTCCAGCCACTGCAAACAAACTCCAGATGCATGTGCCACCTTGTGCATCTGGCTTTACGTGAGTACA
This sequence comes from Orientallactaga sibirica, assembly GCA_036365145.1. Taxonomy (NCBI): domain Eukaryota; kingdom Metazoa; phylum Chordata; class Mammalia; order Rodentia; family Dipodidae; genus Orientallactaga; species Orientallactaga sibirica. The sequence goes on from JAEOAD010002805.1 coordinate 761,764, forward strand.
GGGGAATCGAACCCAGGTACTTAGCGTTGCAGGTAAGTACCTCAACCAGTGAGCAATCTCTCCAGCCCCTTGGTAATTTTCTTTGTATAATACCATGCCTTCTATGTGTGGATGTCTTAAAGGTGGGCCAGTATGGACAACCTAACACAAAGTTCAGGGATCTGGCTCTGGTTGCTGAGCCATAGCCTTCATCCACTAGGGGTCCGGAAACTTCTTCGTAAGGACAGCAAGCACAATGCAGGCCTTGTCAGGGCTGCTGTGGTGGAGAGGCCAGACCGGGACAGTCTGAAACACTGGCAGACCAAGGAGGGAAACCAGAACATCTGGACATGCCAGCTGAGGAGGGACCCAGGTCTCCCGCAGGAATGGTTTGACAAAGAAACCCGGATCAGGAGCTGTCTGTGTAGAGAGGCTCCACTCTGTCGGGGTGCAAGGGTGTCCTGTGCATTCCTGTGTTACTTCCATGCATGGGGACACCAACCGCCCTGCTCTGTCATATGACAGGCGTGCTCCCCTGCTAAAGGTCAGCCCTTGAACATTTGTCGGATTTCCAGTCACAGCCCTAGAGACACTTGAGAGAAAATCCCAGGGGCTGAAGCCAGCCCATGAGCTGCACCAACCTTTGGTTCTGCGCCAGCTGCGTCTGTCACATGCTCTGGCTGTCACCTTGTAGAGACTTACACATTTACACTTTATCCTAGATGCTCGGGAGTTCTACAAACAAGAGAGACGATGAGGGCACGCCAGAAGGAAGAACGACAGCAGAAGTCCATGGAAAATGAAGCAGAGTCACGACCTCTTCAGACCCTGAAAGGGTGCTCTCCGCCTATCCCCTCAGAGTGATGTGACCCCCAGCAGTTCTGAGAGCATGTCATTTCAACCTAGTGACTCAGGATCCTTGCCACGGATGGGGGAGAACAGGACAGAGGACAGCACCCATAGGCTGATGGAGGACCAGAGACAATAAATGAATGCTTGGAACAGCTTGGTGAAAATGAACATGCAGGAGCAAATAAATAAATAAATGAATAAATAAATAAATAAATAGATAGATAGATACTTTTTTTTTTTTTTTTTTTTTTGTTTTTCGAGGTAGGGTCTTACTCCAGCCCAGACTGACCTGGAATTCACTATGTACTCTCAGGGTGGGCCTCTAACTCAAGGTGATCCTCCTACCTCTGCCTCCCGAGTGCTGGGATTAAAGGCATTCACCACCACGCCCGGCAATACATATAAATATATATTTTAAAAGGGCAACAATTTACAAATTTCAAGCAGTTTGTGTGTATGTGGTCTGTTTTTAAGAATGATTTTTCATTTCTTTGACAAATGAAACTTATAGATAACTTGAAAAGAAAGGATTTCCAGTGAAAAGACTCTCAGGGCAGCCTTTGGGTCAGGTCGGCAGCAGACAGTGTTGCAGGATGCCACTGCACAAAGACATCTTACTTAGGCCTTGATGAGGGACATCAAAGATTAAGTGTTTCTTGGGACAGTATTCCGGTAGATGGCAGTGTGTTGAGAAAAGGCACCTTTCTAAAAATTTGCAGTTTACCATATGGCCCCCATGACCAACCTTGACTTCCTTCCAAAAAGGAAAAACAAATAACAACAACAAGAACAACAACAAAAAACTTTTTTAATGTCCAAACTGAATGGGACTCCGTTAATTCATTAGTAACTTACAATGAAATGTGTTAGCGTTCTCAGTGCATTTCATTTTAGTGTCACAAAATATGGATGGCAAAGATGATATATGGAGAATGACTCAAAAATCACCCATTTCGTTGGCTGTTTTTCCTATTTCTTTTCCTAATTGTTTTTGTGTAACTTGGTGTTCTTAGAGTAATTTCTCACTTTTTAAGGAACTATAGAAATGATCTCTGAAAGTATAGTCCTAATTTCTCACTTTTTAAAGTAATAGAGCATGCTTCTCTCAGGTTCTCCCAAGAAATGAAAAGGGGAAATCGCGAGAATTGAGGCAGCACATTACATTTTTTAAAACAATTTTGTGCAATTTCTATTACTGAATCATAAATATTTAAGGGCAGGCATCCGAGCCATCACACAGGAAAATTCTATATTGGACACTTCCAGGTGAATACATCTTTTAGTAAACACTGTTTGTGCCATTATCTAAATCACAGAAAAACAGCCTGCATTTCAGATTCTGAAAATGGGGCAAATTAGATGTTGGTCTGCACGGCATGATATGAGTCCGCCTTCCTCTGATTTTTCCACTTTTGTGTTCTGCCTAGTAATGGAGGAAGAGACAATTCAGGCAAGCCCGTCTCTGCTTTGGGATAAAGCAAGCCCGGTGTGAGAAGGTTTGTCTTAAAGGCCGGCAATCTGATAGCCTAACAGACACGAATTTCTTTTTTAAAAAATTATTTATTAGGGCTGGAGAGATGGCTTAGAGGTTAAGACACTTGTCTGCAAAGCCAAAGGACCTTGGTTCGATTCCCCAGTACCCACGTAAGCCAGATGCACAAGGGGGGCATGCATCTGGAGTTCATTTGCAGTGGCTGGAAGCCCTAGTGTGCCCATTCTCTCTCCCTCTCTCTTTCACTCTGCCTCTTTCCCTCTCTCAAATAAGTAAATAAAATTTATTTATTAGAGAGAGAGAGAAGGGGCATGCCAGGGCCTCTAGCCACTACAAATGAACTCCGGGCACACACACCACCATTTTCATCTGGCTTATGTAGAACCTGGAAAATCGAACCTGGGTCCTTAGGCTTTGCAGTCAAGTGCCTTAACTGCTAAGCCATCTCTCCAGCCCCAGACACTAAATTTCTTTTAAAAAAATTTATTTATTTATTTATTTATGACAGAAAGAGAGAGAAAGAGAGAGAATGGGCACACTAGGGTCTCAAGCCAGTGCAAAAGAACTCCAGATGCATGTGCCACCATATCCATCTGGCTTACGTGGGTTTCTGGGATTTGAATCTGGTTCCTTAGGCTTAACAGGTAACTTAACTGCTAAACCATCTTTCCAGCCCCAGATACTGAATTATTAATGGGGGAGGAGAGGAACAAATGACCGAGAGAAGGTTCTTGGCAACCACTGTTTGAAGCTCATGGTGCTATGCATGGTGCTATGCAACACTGAGCATGCGCACTTCACCTGCCGGGAGCTATCTGATTCTCACACTACGGTTCCATTGTTCTACTCCCATCTTACGGACAGGTAACAGCCCAAGGCAAGAGAAGATCTTCATGATCTTCCATGCAATGTGGGGGTGTGGTTATGGCATCAGGCTTTGTGTGTTTTCATCTAGTAAATGACCAACCCAGCTGGTGATCTGCTCCCTGCACAGTCTTGGCTGGTGTTGGGAAAGGAAAATGAAACATGGGCATTGTGTTGGAATCATTAATGCTCCGTCCTTCCTTCTTGGGTACAGTGCAGGGCGGGGGAGGGGGCTTTCTCCTCATCGTATTTGTCATACAGAATGGCATGGAGAACACTCATTCCACGCACACTCTCGAAGGAGACCCACAGCCTTCTTGACACGTGAATTTTCTAGACAGGAAGGTTAAACAGGCGAAAGCACCACGGTTCCAGCATTTACAGTGAAGTTCTAACTAAAGAATTGCTTCAGTGGAGGTGCCCTTAGGAGGGCAAACAGGAAGGCAGAGGGACAAGGTCAAGGCAGGACCACATGATCCAATCATTCTAACTGCTAAGTAAATTGATTTTTCTGCCTGGCTCCATGGTGCTCTTTGGTGGATTATTTTTCTCCTGTACTTGTGGGAAGATGATTCTGATTTACACAGCTGATTCTAAGTTCTTAGGATGACACAAACAAACCAATAAACAAATAAACAAAAACCTGGCATTCCTGAATCACTACTTGCCCAGAATGTGGCTGAGTAATAGGGCTCCTTCCAGTCTCAGGCCCGCAACAAAACAAACTAAAAAAAAATAAAAAATCAGATTCTGAAGGTGATGTCTAGAATTTGCTTCAAAATAATCTATGGGCGGGGGCTGGAGGGATGGCTTAGTGGTTAAGGTGCTTGCCTGTGAAGCCTACAGACCCATGGTTGATTCCCCAGGATCCACGTAAGGCAGATGCACAAGGGGGCACATATGTCTGGAGTTTGCAGCGGCTGGAGGCCCTGGCACACCTATTCTCTCTCTCTCTCTCTCTCTCTCTCTCTCTACCTGCCTATTTCTTTCTGTCATAAATAAATAAATAAATAAATAAATAAATAAATAAAAAGTAAATAAATAAATAAATAAATTTTTTAAAAAATAATCTACAGGGAGACTAAAAAGGCAGGAAGGCAGATGAAATTACACTGGCCGTGAACTATGGTCTAAACTGGGTGATCAGTACATGCTCTTGACTTCTGCGAACGTTTAAAAAAAATTCCATTCTAAGAGCTTAAACATATGAGGCAGAGAACCAATGTTCCAGAAACTTGCTGGTTGTTAAGTTTCAGCCTTTAGTTTCACTAAAGCATTGTAAAAATGGCCAACAAGGAGAGGTGTCTCACGTTACTTTATGCTCTCCACATCTTCCCAGTTTACGATAGTCACATGAACAAGGGGCAGAGCTCACTGGAGAGTGAGGAGCACACAGCATCCTGTGTATTGGGTGTTGGACAGGGAACCCAGCACCCAGGGCCTCTCTGGTGGCACCTACAGGAATAATGTGCGTCATGGTGAGTTTCATCTGGGGTCACTACACTTTTCCTTGGTTCCTGTGGTTGGAATAAACATGAAAATCAATAATGATAAATAACAGTGGGGAAGGCTGTGGATTTACAAAGGACCAGAGAGTCAGCAACTTGTAGCTGTGAGGACCCCAGGAGAAGGGGAAGAGGAGCTCTGAGCAGAGGCACATCCTCACTGTGAGAGAGGCAGGGAAAGGCTCTGCTCAGGGCAGCCAGGCCAGAGCTCAAGGCTTCCTTCTTTAAGAAACAGTCTTATGGGTACCCAGTAAGTAACTCTCTAACACAGAAAATTCTGAACTTGAATCCAACTGAGAAACAATGTCCTGAACAATTAGTGCCTTCTAGAAAACCAAATGTCAGAAATGTGATGGATAACAAACGTTGGGGGGGGGGGGGCGTGCACACCCATAATCCCAGCAGCACTTGGGAAGCTGAGACAGGAGGATTTGGAGAACCAGGCTAGTCTGGGTCACCTGTGAGACTCTGTCTCCCATCACCACCACCACCATCATCAACAACAGCAGGGCTGCAGAGATGCCTGCCACACAAGTATGGGTACCTGAATTTGCATCTACAGAACGTGTGTAAAGCTGCACACTATACCAATAGCATCTGTAATTCCAGCCTACCTATGGCGACAAAGGGACGCAAGGACAACAGAATTGCCTGGAAGCTCACGGGCCACCTAGCTTGGAGAATCCAACACTGACCTTGCCTGAATTGTCCTCTGACCTCTATACTCACAGTGTGATAGGTGCATGTTTGCATTTACACACACACACACACCCCAAAACAAAGTAACTGAACATCATTCCACTAAGTACACTAAAATGAAGAGGACTCTGCTGATTACGTGTGTTTGTTGCACAAGCAGGAGGGCCTGAGGGCGCCTTAGACCCCACCCCTAAGTTTGAATCTCCAGAACCCATATAAAAAAGCTGAGTGTGACCACGTATGCCTGTAACCTCAGTTCTGTAGGGAAACAGACCTGGGAATCATCAGAGCTCCCCTCCCCACCCCCTCCCCCTAAAAAAGGCAAGCTCCAGGATCAGTCAGAGATTCTAGCTCAAAGAGTGGGTGGAAAGAAGATGGAAGGCTCCAGGCACCAGAGGCAAGTGCCCCCTGCCACAGGTGAGCTCATAGGCCAACACAAGGGCACATACATGTGCATATAGCCCACACATAAAGATACCACATTATATACACACAAACAAAAAATGGAGATATGAAAATGCAGAAGGCTGACGTAACTCTATTTGAAATGTATCACGAATCACATCCTAACATACAGCTCATATACTGACCTGTGGGTATAAAATAGTAAGTTCCTTTGCACGCAAGAATGGGAAAAGGAGACACAGAGAGTTGCCATCTTATTCTGTCCCTGAAATCAGCTAAGGGACAGACAATTTCTTGGCTCAGCTTGATTCTACATTCCACCTGAAGTAATGAGGTGAGAGGTAAAAGAAATCTATTTGTGGATTTGAGTGAGGCGCCTACTAGCAGGAAAGAAACCAACAAGCCCAGGCTTCTGTTGAATTACAAACGAAGAAACGCTGATCTCTGAACACTGCCTCCTGCCAGGGGCTCCCAGAAAGCAACTCTGTCTTTACTTCAGGCCAAAGATCTGATGTGCACGTTTTCTTACTCATAATCTTCCAGCGGGAGAATTTACGATGGCTTCATTTTTGCTGAATGGTTTCTTTTTTTCTTTTTTAAATTTCTTCTATCCTCTAATTATGCTCTAGTTCGAGCCAAGGCAATTTAGGCGTGAGGTACATTTCAGTTGTTGGGGACTAGTTTAAACTTCCTCTTGCCTTTTTCCAGGACACGTGAAAAGCATATACTTAGTCTCACAGCACACCTTTCGGTGACCCCAGTAGACATTACTGTATCATCTCCCGGAGATAGAATGGGAATGCTGTTGGGGGTGCCTGCCTGGTACCTTCACTCTGTACTATGAAGACCCGTCCCCTTGAGAGCCCTCTCTGGATGGACACACCTCCTCTGCTGGGGGAAGCTGAAGCCAATGAAGGCTTCGGGGAGTCTGGAGTCAGTCTTGACTTCTCTTGGAGTTCTTTCTGTTCCAGAGCGAGGGGTTGACCTGGGGTGAGACTCCAGACCAAACCTCCTCCTTCACTTCATTTACTGAGTGGGGGCCTCTCACTTGAGGCCAGAGTTCACTCACTGACTAGGTTGGTTTAGCTAGCCAGTTTGTCCCAGCCGACCCCTATCTCTGCCTCTTGGATGCTGGGATTACACACTGGCAGCCCTGCCCACCCAGCATCCACTGAGCCACCTCCCCTGCCTCCTCCTCTTTTTCTAACGGTAGAATGTTGGGTAACTCACACTGGCTCACTGCCTCAAAAACGGCCTTTGCCAAGTGGAAAGCTTCCTTGCCCACAATGTGATTCACATCCCTTTTTTTTTTCCTTTGTTTTTTCGAGGTAGGGTTTCACTGCAGCTCAGGCTGACCTGGAATTCACTATGTATTCTCAGGCTGGCCTCAAACTTATGGCGATACTCCTACCTCTGCCTCTGAGTGCTGGGATTAAAGGCGTGTGCCACTACGCCCAGCCTCACATCCATTTTTCTACTCCTTTCTTTCTCTCTTTCTTTTTCCCTTCTTTCTTTCTTTCTTTCTTTCTTTCTTTCTTTCTTTCTTTCTTTTCCTTTCTCTCTCTCTTTCTTTCTCTCTTTCTTTCTTTCTCTCTCTGTTTTTCTTTCTTTCTTTCTTTCTCTCTTTCTTTCTTTCTTTCTTTCTTTCTTTTCCTTTCTCTCTTTCTTTCTTTCTCTCTCTTTCTTTCTTTCTTTCTCTGTTTTTCTTTCTTTCTTTCTCTCTCTCTCTCTCTTTCTTTCTTTCTTCCTTCCTTCCTATCTTTCTTTCTCTCTCTTTCTTTTTCTTTCTTTCTTTCTTCCCCCTTGGTCTCACTAATCGAGGCAGACAAGCAGAGGGAAAGAGCTTCGGCACCAGGGACACTGCTTGGCTTGGGCAGTGAACACATCCTTGGTCTCTCCATGTACTTGAGCAACTTGTGGGGATTCAAGTATTACTGTGAGGAACTCCTGAGACTCCTGCCTAGGTGGAGCTGCTTGTACCCCCCACTCCAAACAATGAACTGGGTTTCTCCTCCCCTCAGCGACCATTATTATCAGTTCCTATTCAAATAGGTTGGCCCATAGATACAGGATCAGAACAACGGGGGGGGGGCATCCAGCCTGGACTGGTTTGGGGTGCATGCACAGTCAAAATAAAAATGATCTTTTAAGTGAACAGTTAGGGAGAGACCCCCGTTGACCATCTTATGCTTATGCAAAACTGAGCATCTATAGAATTCAAGTCAGATGCATCCTGGGAACAAACATGTGCAGTAAAGGAAATGTTACGCAGTCCAATTCCGTCAAACCAGAAGACCACTCAAACGACACCCCAAGCAACCTACCCCTTCCTTTCAATGGACTCCTTAAAAAGAAGCCACAGGCAGTAGCCTGGCCCTTGAGACTTTGCATTTAGGTGGCCTGCTGGGCCTCTTGGTGGTAGATTTCAAACCTTTATTGTCACTTTGCTCTTAATAAAGTGTCTTACTGTTTCACTACTTGGGTGAGCCTTTACTCAGTTCCTTAAGAAGGACACAAGAACCTAGAAAAACCCAGACAGACAACACTGGTAACAGAAGCTTCCCAAACCCCTAGGCTCCGGCAATCCTCCTGCCTCAGCCCCCAGCAACTGGGACTACAAGGATGTACGCACTGCACCTAACTCTTGAAATCTTGTAAAACATTATCTTCCTTTTACTTTAAAAAAAAAAAAAAATTTGCTATGTGGAAAGTCACTTGGCGGCAAAAATGGTAGGTTCTTTTTAGTGGCAGATGATCAGCTCATAGCTGCAGCGCCAGCTACAAACAGACATGCAACAAGAACCTTGATTGGACTGGAGAGATGGCTTAGTGGTTAAGCGCTTGCCTGTGAAGCCTAAAGGCCTCGGTTCAAGGCTCGATTCCCCAGTACCCACGTAAGCCAGATGTACAAGGTGGCGCATGCATCTGGAGTTCATTTGCAGTGGCTGGAGGCCCTGGTGCGCCCATTCTCTCTCTCTCTCTCTCTCTTTCTCTCTCTGTCTGTTGCTCTCAAATAAATAAATAAAAATAAAAATTAAAAAAATTAAAAAAAAAAAAGAACCTTGATAGACCAACCAGTGAGAATACTTGCATTACAGACCCCGCCTCCACTCCCAGTGCAACCTGTTACACTTTCTAGAAACTTTCTAGAGCCAGGTAGGCGGCTTAGTGGGAAAAGTGCTTGCTGCGCAGACAGGAGGACCTGAGTTTGCATAAAAGCTGGTGATGTGGAGACAGGCTTGCTGGCTATCAAGTCTAACCAAATCAGTGGGCTCTAGGGTCAGTGGGAAACTCTATCTCAAAATAAATATTAAAACAATCAATAAATAAAATAAACATAAATAAAGTATTTTTTAAAGGCCTGTAGGTAATCTCTACAAAACTCCTTACTGATCACTCATCAAAGGGAGTCGGTTAACAACTCTCAGGTGTGCTGTCACTTGGAGACAAGACACCCTACGTTGACCTCTGGCCTACACACACACAAACACATGTCCACGCATACCATGTGCACAGACACATATAAAATAAGAAAGAAAGAGACTTCTGGGGACGGGCAGCTCATCTCAATATCATTCATGCTTAACATGCGCCAGGCTGTGGGTACCAAGGAGTAAAAATAAAATGCATAAAAATAAAAGTAAGGTTTTGCAAAGATCATAATTACTTCACAAAATTATCATCAGAAATTTAAAAAAAATGACATAAGGAAAACTCCTAGCAAATAGACTTCTAGTAGATGGTTAATAAATATCAATGGTTTCTCCCCATTATTGTCCTTAGATTGCAATGTTGTTTTGCCCGGCTGAGAGGTTCTGGTTGGAAACAGTGGGGGGAAGCCATTTCTGGAAACAACATCCCACGCATGCATGCATGACACAAATCTGAGGGTATCGTGGGAGGGAACCCTGCACAAGGCGGCCTACCTGGTGGTCGTCCGGATGGTGTTTTCTTTCGTATGATTGTGCTCCTTGCTCACTTTTTCTGTAAGGAGACAGAAGGAAACACGTACCTCTGAGGTTGAGCCCACTGCACTTCCATCTTCCAGGCTTAAACAGAAACACTGCAAAAGTTCCCTTTTCCTCTTGGTTCAATTCTTTTGGATTCTTTTTGAAACACCCAACTCCTCCCTAACTTATTGGGAAAGATGAGTCAAAAGCCTGTAGGTAGGGCTGGAGAGTTGCCTTAGCAGTTAAGGAGCTTGCCTGCTATGCCTAAGGACCCAGGTTCGTTTCCCCAATACCCATGTAAGCCAGATGCACAAGGTGGCACACGTGTCTAGAGTTCATTTGCAGTGGCTAGAGGCCCTGGTGTGCCCATTCTTTCTCTCTTCTCTCTCTCTCTCTCTCTCTCTCAATCTCTATTTCTCTCTCTCTCAAATAAATACATAAAATATTTTTTAAGGCCTGTAGGTAATTTCCACAAGACTACTTACTGAACACTAATCAAAGGTATCCAGTTAGTAACTCTCAGGTGTATTGTCTGATTTTAACCAGACCTTAGTAAGTGCACACACGCGCGCGCACACACATGATAGTGAGCCCAGAGACAGCTGTTTTTACCCGTCTTTTCCTGACTGAAATGTCTGCTTTCCTCTGAGTCTACATGAAAACTGCAGCTGGGGCAACTGTCCCACCACTGGCTTCAACAACCACCTCCACGCACTCTGCATTGTTAAACCGCTTTTGAGAGGGGAAGATAAGAATGGCCAGAGAATCTCTTGGTGCTACAGCCATCGACTGCTTATTCTAATCATGTCACCAGGGACAGCATTGGGTCATTAAACAAGAAGAGGTAAGCCCTCCCCTCGTGTGTCCCAAGATCTGTAACTACAAGCTGTCAGAGATTATTTAATTAGCTTTCAAGAACGTGGAATTGACCTGTCACCTTGCCAACCAATTCAAATGTGTGGATTCTATCTCGACCATCACAGCTCTCAATGGTTTCTTTGAGGCATTTATAGAAAACCTGGCCAACTCTACAAAGGTTTCAGATTTCACTGGCAAGACAAATTAAAAAGAAAAAGAAATTCATCTTGCAGATTTTTAGAAAACTGTAAACAAGGTTTCTAACATCTGCCCTACCTACCTGTGTGATCGTGGTCTGAAGCCATAGGATGGGTGTCTACTTGGTCTTGCTGTCCATTCAACAGTGACCTTGAGGGTGAGTCTGGATTGTCAACCAGGATCCATGTAGAAAGCTTACAATGTGAGCTAATAGACTTGTGCAGGATACCCAGGCAGTGACACTACCAGGGTGAGAACTCTTAGGTACTAAGTTTTTAAAAGAATTATTTATTTATTTGCAAGCAGAGGGAGAGAGAGAAGACAGGAAGAATGAGCATGGGCAAGGCAGGGCCTCTTGCTCTGGACACATGTGCTACTTTGTGCATCTGGCTTTACATGGGTCCTGGGGGACTTGAACCCAAGGCTATCAGGCTTTACAAGCTAGCGCCTTTAACCGCTGAGTCATCAATTAGCCTAGACACAAAGTTTTTAGTAGATAAGAGACTGTGATCATGTGTCATTACAGAGAGACTTTCTGGAAAGAACCACACCAGCCCCAAAGTTTGGCTAATTTTAACTCTTAAATCATGATTATTTTGTAGATATGCCTCAGTCTTTAGTGGGAAAAACAAAAATCATCTCCTTAGGTTGTGAAGCTGACAAAAATCCATGCATCAAAATTCTTAGGGTGGGGCTGGAGAGATGGCTTAGCGGTTAAGGCGTCTGCCTCCTAAGTCTAAGAACGCAGGTTCCAATCTCCAGGTCCTACGTTTAGCCAGATGCAAAGTGATGCAAGGTCGCAATGCCGCACTTGCCCACAAGGGGGTACACACATCTGGATTTCGTTCTCAGCACCTGAGATGCTGATGATGGTGTGCCCGTCTCTTATCTGTCTTCCTCTCCCTCTCTCTGTGTCTCTCTCCCAAGAAAAAAAAAAAAACTCTTAGAGTGGGCTATAGAGATGGCTCAGTGGTTAAGGCATTTGCCTACAAAGCCTAATGACTCTGGTTCAAATCTCTAGTACCCACGAAGAGCAAGATGCATAACGTGGCATATGTATCTGGAGTTCATTTGCAATGGCTAGAAGCCCTGGTACACTCATTCTCTCTCTCTCTTTCTCTCTCCCTGCTTGTAAATAAATAAATAAATAAATATTTTTTAAAACCTTTAGGTTTGCTGAATCAGTGATTCACTACTGTACAGACCTGTGTGAATAATAATTCCCATCTGAAAACCTCTGGATCATTCTCAGAACCATCTGATAGTTACATGACTACGAAGGCCAATGAGAAGGTGAAACTGTGGGGGTGGCACACAGATTTTAGCTTCTTTCTTCTTTCCTGCTATTCTTCTTAAGGGTGAGGAACAAATGACCCTTGAATAATGAGGCACTTAAGGGGTGCTTGGCTAGTCATAATGAAACAGAATTATCAAACATGAATAGCAAACTATTTGCAAGTGACAAATTATTTGCAAGTAGAGAGATACAGAGAGAGAGAGAGAAGGGGGGGGGGAGGGAGAGAGAGAGAGAGAGAGAGAGCATGTGTATGGGCACACCAGGGCCTCCAGCCACTGCAAACTCCAGATGCATGTGTCACTCTGTGCAACTGGCTTACATGGGTACTGGGGAATTGAACGCAGGCCATTAGGCTTTGTAGGCAAGTGCCTTAACTGCTGAACCATCTCTTCAACCCAACAAATTATTTTTGCAGAACCTTGAGCCCATGCTTGGCTATGAACAAAGATGTGTGTTTCTAAGAATATTCATCTTTAAGTATACAAATGATCAGTCTCATCAGTGTTGGAAGAATGACCCCATATTAAACTTGCCAGGGATAAATGGACCAGGGCGTGAAAGAGCTGACTGAAGGAGCCACTTTAGGTTCTAGCATCCTCAACCAGTTCCTCCAGACACTTTCCTCGACTGAATTACTGCACATTTGAGCTGTTAAGTATTTGAAACAGAAAACACTGATTGACAGAAAAGAGTCTCTTTGGCTATAGATGGAAATCGTTCTCAGTATTTTGCTTTTTGCTTTCCTCCTTCTTTGTTTTCCTTGTTTTGGCAAGATATGATAAGATATCACTAATTCACATGACAGATTTGGAGTTTGTGGTAATTCAGTTGCTACAGGAGTATGCTGAAGTTTATCTTTCCCCTAATAGAAAAGAAAGGTTGTCTAACAGTCTAAACCCAATCAGAGGTGAGTGTTTAGCCTGGCCAGAGGGATCAGCACACCAAATTGTGCAGAGTTCTAATGTCAAATGATTCCCAATTACATGTTAAAGAAGGTGTGGCAGGAATTCTACTTGTCAACACTTTATTAGCCATTAATTTGGATGGCAGTATGCATGCTAAAAACAGATTTCCTTCTAAAATAAAACTACCCAGATCATGTTGGCTGGCTTTGTTCCCATTAGGTTTTGTTACCAATAATTCCCATTTACCAACATTTTTCTGCTGCTGCACGTACCCGAAAGCTGAAAGAGAAGCTCAGAAGCCATCTTCACAGAGATGTCCTGACTGAAGAGGTTTCTCTCTGGGGGGACCCTTCCTTCCGGCAGCTTCTGCAAGGGTTCAGTTTTCTCTCTCCCCATTAAAGTGCTGTAGCCAATGTTCCGGTTGGGCGAGATGGAGGCCGGTGAGTCCTGGATGTCCACTTCCATGGGTTCCTCTTTAACCTTCACCATCTGCATGTCCTTGTAGCTTTCCGCTGCAAACGGGTGGGCAAGAGAAAACCAAGACGTGACCATTCTTCATTCATAGCCAAAATTCATTTTATGTATTTTCCCCCTCCCTTTCTGTAGTGCTGGGAATCGAACCTGGGATTTGGTGCATGCAAAGCATGCCCTCTACCACAGAGATACATTTCCAGCAAACCCAGCTGTTAATTACAAAGGAGACTACGAGGTTCGGGTTGGGAAAAGTTCTGAATAACAGGTACCATGATCCACTGGGACATTGAAAGCATTGGCTTAACCAACCTGGGTTTCCTGGAAAGGTAGGAAAACACGTTTTAGCCTGAGAAATTAAGTGGCTTGCCTAAGGTCATACAGGTGACAGCTGGTGCAGAGCTTGGCCTCCAGGTCTGGAACTGGAGTTTTTATTTTTAATTGTTATTTATTTATTTGATAGAAATGGGGAGAGAGAGAATGGGCGCCCCAGGGCCTCCAGCCACTGCAAACGAACTCCAGACACGTGCACCTCCTAGTGCATCTGGCTAATGTGGGTCCTGGGGAATTGAACCCAGGTCCTTTGGCTTTGCAGGCAAACGCCTTAACCTCTAAGCCATCCCTCCAGCCCTAGAAGTGGAGTTTTTTTAAACTAGGTTTTCCTGACATGCGTCTCTTCCTCTCTCTACCATACAGCTTCCAATAAGCAGAAAACGTGGCCAACATCTATCCTTGTTGTTTAAAACTTGCTCAATTTCAGTGAGCGAAATAAGTGCAAGCATATTAATAATTTCCCTTCCTCCCTCTATTTTTGAAGCCTAGATCAATTCTCTTTTCTGTCTTCAAAGGCACCTAAATTAACAAAAGCTAAAAACGGGGTCAATTCAATAGAGACATTTCCACCTTGCCGGGAGCTAGCGATCCCCAAGACCACCTTGGAAGTTAATTACAGCCCAGGGACGGGCACCTCGGCAAACAGCAGTCTCGTGGGTCATAATAACAGCCTAACCTATGTCTGTTCTTCCTTTAGGGTTACAAGATGTCCCGGCTTGAATGTGACACTTGCGCTGGCTCTGCAAGCTGAAGTGTCTCTGCCCTTGTTCTCCTTGGAGCGAAAGATAGGGTGTGTTTCAAACAAGGTGGGACAAATTGCCGAGACATCAACTTGGGTCATTTTGAAAATTAGCTCAACACCTTCAAGATGGTAAATATTTAACAGTGACTAATGTGCACACGCTATCCTGGAAACAAAGCACAGTGAAAACAAAGAGCTCTTGGGCAGTTTAATAAAAGGCAGAAGATACCCACAGAGCAGGATTGTTGAACAGTAGCCCTCAATCTCATATATCCATGAAGCTAACCCTAAGAATCTGTGAATGTGATCTTATTTGGGGAAAGAAAAAAGGTGGGTTTTTTTTTTTTTTGTTGTTGTTGTTTTGTTTTGTTTTTGAAATAGGGTCTCACTCTAGCCCAGTCTGACTTGGAATTCACTATGTAGACTCAGGCTGGCCTCGAACTTACAGCGATTCTCCTACCTCTGCCTGGATCAAAAGCATATATCACTATGCCAGACTGAAAAAAAGCATTTTGCAGATGTTGCTAAGGTAAGGATGTCAAGAGAAAATGCTGGATTATCCAGGTAGCCCCTCAACTGAATGACAAGTGTCCTCCTTAGAGGCAGAAGAGGTCTGTGGAAAAGGCCGAGTGAAGACACGACGGGAGTTACGCTGCAACAGGCCAAAAAGCCATTCAGAGCTGGAGGAGGCGACAAAGGATTCTCCATTAAAAGTTCTGTGGCCCAATACTTCACCCCCAGAGCCATGAAATAAATTAGTTATTGGGTGTGTGAAGAGCTCAGATGGCAAAGTCAGGAAACTAATAAAGGTGAGGACCACCAGACAGACAGACAGACAGGACGATAGGAAACAGTCTAAACTGCTGAGGAGATAGCTGCATCTGATCAGTCCCCACACCCACGGAAAACACGCGGGGCATGGGGGCACAGGCTTATAATCCTGACCCTGGGGAAGGGAAGACATTCGGGTCCCTGTTCCAGGCCAATGAGAAGCCTCCAAAAGGTGGGTGGAATCTGAGGAACAACAGTGAAGCTTGTCTTATGGATTCTACATGTACGCATACATATAAACTCACGTGTGTGCGTACACACACGCACACACACACAGAGGGAGGGAGAAGGAGAGGAAACTAGTTCAAACAAACAATAAAGGCAAAATTCTGTCTGGTCACAAAAAAAAGGATACTTTCCTTGCAAAGCCTGACGTGGGTGAAAAGTCAAATACACGTATAGTTTACTGACGTGTGATAAAAAAAAAAAAAGTCCAAGAGCATCTCAAATTAAATGATTAAAATTAATATGCTGCTATCAATATGATCTCATGTAACAAGAGTGCTAATTTGTTCTGTTTCCTTCCTGACATATTACACATGCTTCTCAGGAAAAACTGCTTGTATTTTTGTCAGCAACCAAACTTCAGGCAACTGTGATATTTAATTAAGATTGCTGCTCTTTCCCTACTTCTGCCAAGCTGTGTTTTTTTTTTTCCTCTCTATGTCTATGAAGTAGATAAAAATCAAGTTCACTGATTCAGTTAGTCAGAAGAGGGGGAGGAGAAGGAAGAGGGTAGGGGAGAGGAGGAAGAGGGTGAGGAAGAAGATGAGAGGAGGAGGGAGAGGAGAAAGAAAGAATAAGGAGAAAGAAAAAGAGAGAGCCTGACATGGGCATGGTGGTGCACGCCTTTAATCCCAGCACTTGGGAGGCAGAGGTAGGAGGATCGCTGTGAGTTTGAGGCCAGCCTGAGACTTCAGAGTGAATTCAAGGTCAGCCTGAGCAAGAGCGAGACCCTGCCTCAAAAAAAAAAAAAAAAAAGAAAAAAGAAAAAAAAAGGAAAGAAAAGAGAGAAAGAACGAACAAAAGAAAGAAAGAGAGAGAGAGAGAAAGAAAGAAAGAAAGAAAGAAAGAAAGAAAGAAAGAGCAATAAGTGGAGGATCAAAAAAAAGAGACAGGAGGAAGTGGAGGGGAGAGAAAAGGATGAGAAAGATAAAAAGAGGAGGAAGCACAGGAAACAAAAAGGGTGGAAGAGGAGGCAGTGGAGGAGGAGGTGATGGAGGAAGAGGAGGAGGCAGAGGAGGTAAGAAGAGAAAGCTTTTCAGGTCATAGAGCGCCCCTCTGCCCACACATACAGTCCGTGCACTTGTTCCTCAGTGCTGACTCCTTGTAACCAGCAGCCCCGTAGTCGCCCCGACCTGCACCTGGATGGCCTACACTCATGAACAGTCACAGTTCACCTTTTCCTCTCCATGTTCCTCCAAAGTCATTAATATTTGGAAACCAAACAGTAAGGGGGTTGGGTCAACGTCACAGGTCCATAGTGACGCCTCTAACCCTTGCACTGGAAAGTCACTGAAGCCGGAGGACAAACACAGAGAAATGCTAGAACAAAGACAGAGGGGATTTGTTGAATTAAAACAAATACCAACAATACAGAGCAAAGCTAGAAGGAAGCTCCACCATTGTCTCCTCCCTCCACTCCCTGTCCCCAGTGTTGACCCTGGGTTGGAAAACACCTGTCATTTGAACCACTGCCTCACCTACTTGGAATCATTTCAAGTACAATTTGCATGGAAGCGCTCTTTGGTCTTTTTTTGTGACAACTCTTGACCTTTTGAAAATGCACAAAACACCAATTGCTGATAAAACAAACAAACAAACAAACAAACAAACAAACAAACAAACAAAAACCTTTAGCGTCCTTAATCTCCTGATGGATTCCAGACTCACTCAGACAGGTTTCCAAACTGACATCTCAATGCGCAAGTGAGACAGTCCACGACCAATATTCTTACAGTCTGTCCCTTCCACACGACATTACCCAGTGCTTCCTTGCCTTTGTGTTTGTGTGGGTGTGAGGGGGGTGTGCATGTGTACGCAGGGGCATGCATGTGACATGGTGCACACACGGAGGTCAGAGGACAACCTTAGGATGTTGGTTGCATCCTTTTACTTTCTTTGAGACAGGGTCTCTCTTGTTGGCTTCTGCAAACACCAGACTAGTAGGCCAGGTGCTTTGGGATTCTCTGGACTCTGGCCCCCATTGCCATCGGCATTGGGATTACAGATGCGTGAACTACTTGCCTCCAGCTTTACGTGGGTTTGGGACATCCAAACTGTGGTTGTTGACAGGATTATGTAGCAAGTGCTTTTAACCAGTGAATCATCTCCCAGCCAGTCTTTTCTGTTTAAATAGAATTTCCCAGCGTTGACACTATCAACATTGGGGGCAGGATTATCTTTGTGGTGATGGGCTGAGCTGTGCATTCTAGGATGTTTGCAACATCTACTCTTAGAGTCCATACTCTGCTTCTCTTCAGACCGTATAAATCTCTCACCTTTTACTCTTGGAGTCCAATAGCGCTGTGCTCTACTTTAAAAAAGTATTTATTGCCGGGTGTGGTGGCACACGCCTTTAATCCCAGCATTTGGGAGGCAAAGGTAGGAGGATCGCCATGAGTTCAAGGCCACCCTGAGATTACATAGTGAATTCCAGGTCAGCCTGGGCTACAGTGAGACCCTATCTTGAAACACTGAAAAATGGGGGAAAAGTATTTATTTATTTATTTGTTTGTTTGAAAAACAAACAGTGGGCACTCCAGGGTCTCTTGCCGCTGCAAACAAACTCCAGATGCATGCACCACTTTGTGCACCTGGCTTTATGTGGATACTGGAGAATTGAATCTGGGCCAGCAGGCTTTGCAAGCAAGCGCATTTAATTGCTGAGCTATCTGTAGAACCATGTAGTCTACTTTTAACACCACAGATGACTGCAGAAATGGTCCACTCTTCTAGAGGAGGGACAAAGTTACCCAGATTCAAAGCCACTGTGCTCTGAAACTTCTACCACATTGCAAATTTCATTCCCCAAAAAGTTACAACTGCTTCCAAAGCCAAAAAGGAAGAAAAAGCTCTCTTTATGTCCCAGTCTGGGCCCACCCCACATCAATTACCACCTCAGCCAAGTGCCGAGACAAGCTGGACTAGGATCAGAAGTCAAGCTGACTCGGGAACACCGGTGTCTGCTCCATACCCAGCTCTCATCAGCCCAGCTCGCTCTCTCTCCTGCTTGCCTGGGCATTCTCACAGAATAAGGATTGAATTAATCACTTCCATTCCATTTTGGCTTTAACTCCCACCCAGGTACCAGACTTCACTTCCAGGACTTGACTCTTTCTCTATACACAATAGCACTGGTTTTAGAATCTCTTCCTAAATTAATAGGAAAAGTATTCATTTTATCCCTAGTGATCTATATTGCTATTTCAAAACAGAAATAAACACACAAAAACAGATGAGGGACAAAGTCTTATACATCTGATAATGTCTTATGATATAATATATAATATATAATATTATGAATATAATGTAATAAAGTCTTAAATATCTGATAATGGAAACAGTGTCATTTGCCTACTTTTTTAAAATTAAAAACAAGATGGTTTGATTCCCCAGAACCTATGTAAGCCAGATGCACAAGGTGGCGCATGCATTTGGAGTTCTTTTGCAGTGGCTGGACTGCCCATTCCCTCTGTCTCTCTCTCTTTCTGACTCTCTCAAATAAATGAATAAATAAATAAAACTCTAAACATGAGGACATGAGTTCAAACCCTAGCACACACCTGAAAAGCTGGGCTTGGGGCTGGAGAGATGGCTTAGCAGTTAAGGTGTTTGCCTGCAGAGCCTAGGGACCCAGGTTTCATACCCCACTACCCACATAAAGGCAGGTGCAGAAGGCAGCACATGCATTCATTCACAGTGGCTAGAAGCCCTGGCGGTCCCATCTTCTATCTGCCTCTCTTGTGCTCTCTCTCTCTCTGTCTTTCTCTCTCTCCTTGCAAATAAATAAAAATATATTTTTTTTAAAATCTGGGCACAGCCACACATGCCTGTAATCCTAGCCCAGTGGGCAGAGTACAGGGGTGCAAGGGCGGGAGTCAGAAACAAGAGGATCACTGAAGCTCCCTGATTAGTTACCCTAATAACTAACCCACCCACCCCCAAAATAAACAAACCAGGAAGCTCCAGGTTCAGTAAGAGACTCTGTCTTGGGAAAATATGGAGGAAGATTGGTAGAAGACATTCACTGTCTTTCTCTGGCCTCTGTACATAAGTGCACAGGACAGACACATCTGCATATACACGCATACACTGCGAATACACACACATACCACTTTGTGCCTACAGATTTACGTGGGTCCTGGGGAATTGAACACAGGCCAGCAGGTTTTGTGAACCATCTCCCTAGGTCCTTCCCTTCCTATACCCACTAAAAAGAAAACTGATATACCCCCATATGCGTGTTCACTATGTGAGAGAGAAGTGTGGACTGATATAACCTCTAATGTCCCGTGGCACTGGAAGGGTGGCTTTGTGAATGGAATAAACCCTCCTCAAGCTCTGTTTGACGACAGACAGAAAGGAAATAACAGTTGCGCCATCCTTTCTAGCCTCATAAACAATGCACATTAGCGATCCAACTGTGCATTCTTTCTCCATCCATCACCGGCCACTCTACAATCTGCTTAATATTTGCTTTGTACTACCTGCTGTGACAGATGACACGGGAGAGGCAGAGATAAATCAGGCCGAGGTTCCTGCCCTCAAGCGGTTTAAGCCTAGATGAATGATGAGACAAGTAGAGATGTTCCGTCAGTACAGAAAGTAAAATTGAAACCCAGTGTGGGAAGAGGAGCAAAACCGGGACCCCAAGTACAAAGGTGGGCCGGGACTCTCCCTGGAATCTGGCGAGTAGCGTATGGTCTGCTTTCCTGGAGGGTAACATGAAAAGTGACAGCTGGCACCTTGAACAAGGAACTCCTAGAGGGTAGCAAAAGCAACTCTATTTTTAGCTCCCATTTCCCTTTGAACTTATCCAGGGAATGTTCGTCCCAGTTGGTTGGATGAAAACTCAGGCAGGGCCCCATGCATGGATAGCTCTTAGCTAATACAAGATTTACAACCCTTTTTAAATTTAAAAATTTTTTTATTTTATTTATGAGAGAGAGAGAGAGAGAGAGAGAGAGAGAGAGAGAGAGAACGCTTTTAAAACTATTTTATTTATTTATTTTTATTGACAACTTTCTTAATTGTAGACAATATCCCATGGTACTGCCCTCCCTTATTTGATGCGCCACCATGTGCATGTGGGTCCTGGGGAATCGAACCTAGGTCCTTTGGTTTTGTAGACAAATGCCTTAGTGGCTACGCCATCCCTCCAGCCCTGGAGAGAACCCTTTTAATAGCAAAGTAATCTTGCTGGAGAAGCCACAGGACGTGCCATGGCGCGACCTTCACTGGAAGGCAGCTCTGTCGTCTCCCCATGGGGAGCCAGGACTACCGAGTTCAGAGGAGGAGGAGAGGAGAAGGGTGGGCAGCCTTCCCTCACTCACAGTCCTAACACTGGCCGCCCCCAGACCCCGGAGAAGAGTAGAGGAAAGGGGCGTGGAAGGCCATGGAGAAGCTCTTTTGCTGTCTTGCTGTACAATGGCGTTATGCTCTCTGGGCCAGCAGCGGCTTCTTTCCCATGGAGTCATCCTCTGCCAAATAGCCTCTAACTTACATGGCTCTCTTTCTCTCCTCAGGGCTCCTTTCGCTAGGGTGAACTTCCACCAGGCATTGTCCTTCTTGCCCCTGACCCCTTGTCCCACCACGTAAGCTTCCATCTTCCTTTGTGCTGGGCTTTCAGATATGGTGCAGGTGGTCCCACTGGTCGGCATTGAAGACAAAGCCCACCCAGCCCTCTTGGGGAGATTGGTTTGGGTCTGGCCAGGGGAAACAGCTGCTTCTTCATTCTATCAAAGAGGCCACATTTAGGCTGAATGCACCACCGTGGAACTCTCACAGGCCATTAAAGCATGCACTGTCCATTTCTTCCCCACCCAGCCTTCCTGGGAAGATGTCACATACTAGGAAGCTGTCCATTCCAGCTGCAGGAAAAGCGGGACACACGTCCCAGGTGGTGCCCATCAAGCCCTGCCCATCAAGCCTCTTCTTTGTCCATTCTGCTCCTTAGCATTTTAATAATTTCTAAATGTATACTTTCGTGGCACTGAGTCGAATCACACACTTGGGCAGCCTCACCGCCATCCATCTCCAAAACTTTATCATTTTCCCCAATGGAAACCGTACCCACTGGCTATAAATCCTTATCCCAGTTCCCCAGCACTTTGCTTCTCCATTTCACTTTTTTAGTCTCTATGCCAAGAATTTAATAATCAGGTTTTTTAAAACATTCTTCCAGCTACACCTGTATCAGTTATTTCTCACTGGGACAAAAACACTTGACCCGAAGCAGCTTAAAGATGGAAAGAGTTCATTTCACCTCCCAGTTTGGAGGAGAAATCTATCACGGAAGGCAAGCCATGGCAGGAGCTGGCAGCCAAAGTCACATCATCACATCTGCAGGAAGGAAGTAGAGCTTCAAGGCCCACACACAGTGACACACTTCCTCTAGCAAGGCTCCCCCTGCCAAAGGTTCCACCACCTTCCTAAATAGCACCACCAACTGGGGACTGAGTGTGCAAACACACGATTTTATGGGGGTACCCTTGGTGTTGAAGTCAAATCTTCCATTTAACATACAGTTTAGCAGAGTGTCGGGTTAGGTTCTAGAAAAATAAAACTGGTGAGACCGCGTTGGCTTGGGAAGCTATACAGATTAGGAAGCCAGCCATGGGGGTTTTGCACAGGGTCTGGAACGACTGAGACCACCTGACAGAGGGTTGGAGGGAATTGAAGTGCGAACAGTCCCTAGAGTTTATTGCAAAGATCTAAGCAGGAAATGATGAGCGCCAAGGCCAAAGGCAAAGAGCCAGGCATGGTGTTGTACACCTGTAATCCCAGCACTCAGGAAGCTGAGGCAGGAGGAGCTGAGTCACAAGCCAGCCTTGGCTGTACATTGAGACCCATGTCCCATAAACAACCAACCAAGCAAATGTGTAAAGACATTCATGAATACTTCCCAGTGATATTTTCAAATAGAGAAGAACTGGTGGCTGGCTGATAACCTGGAGATTGAATTACAATGAAGAGATGAAGGTTTGAGGAAATATGAATGAACCTTGGATAGGGGCACGTGATCTTAAACAGAATGTTTAAGCCTTGAAGATTTGGACAGCAGTATAAATGGGAGTAAGGAAAACAGAGGCTGGGCTGGGGAAAACTACAGAGGAAGGTTTCCAGTCCTGTTTTGCCTGAATCTCAATGATTCTCGCCAGAAGTGGAGGTTGTGATAGCTTACGGGCAGGAAGAGAGCATTAACCTTCGTGACAAAGAGATCGGAAGTCATCTGAGCCCACAGGACTGGGTGAGATCAACAAGGAAGAGCAAAAAGAGAGCAGGGGGCGGGGTGGAAGTGTCACTACCTACTCTTGAAGAGGAGGAGTCAGAAAAGAAGCAAGAAGGGCGGAATGCTCCATCCACTGTGGTGCAGTAACCCAAAGAGACGCAGGGCACTGTGGGAGCTGTGCAACTGCTCCCTGCTTCCAGACCTGACAGCGGCTATTGCATTCTTGCCCTAAGTTCATGCACCTTGACAACCATCCCATTTATGTGCCGTGAAAAGTCACAGTTGGGCTGGAGAGAAGGCTTAGTGGTTAAGGTGTTTGCCTGAAAAGCCAAAGGACTCCGGTTCCATCCCCAGGACCCATGTAAGCCAGATGCACAAGGTGGCACACACGTCTGGAGTTCATATCCAGTGGCTGAAGTCCCTGATGTGTCCAATCTCTCTCTCACTCTCTCTCTCTCTAGAAAATAAATTTAAAAATAAACAACAACAACAAAAAGTCACAGCCTATAGTCCCTACCTCACCTGTCAGCACTCCTCCATGGCCTTCTAGCTCCAGCAACATGGAGATATTCTAGTGCCTGAACAGGCCACACCACTGCTGCCTGTCACTTCACTGTGTTCTTCCTTGCTTAAGTACCCACAAACCCCCTACCAGATTGCAAAACTCTACTTAGATGCCCCCTCTAGCTACTGCAAACAAACTCTAGATGCATGTACCACCTTGTGCATCTGGCTTATGTGGGTACTGGTGAATCAAATCTGGGTCCTTAGGCTTCACAGGCCATTTCCTTAATTGCTAAGGCATCTCTCTAGGCCTTTTAAAAAAAAAGATACTTTATTTATTTACTTATTTTGAGAGAGAAAGGCAGATGGAGAGAGAATGGGTGTGCCAGGGCCTCTAGCCACTGGAAATGAACTCCAATCACCTGTGCCACCTTGTGCATTTGGCTTTACATGGGTACTGGGGAATTGAACTTGCGTCCTTAGCCTTTGCAGGCAAGTGCTTTAACCTCTAAGCCATCTCTCTTGCCATCAAACCTCTTAAGTCAGCATAGGGCCTGTGTGGTTGACACGTGTGATGCATGCCTGCATAGTTGGCATATGTGACCTATGTACATGCAGCTGACATGTTTGATGTGTGTTTGCTACATACATCCCCTGAGGCCAGACACAGAGTAGATATATATCGCTATTCTTTCTTTCCTGGTACCAGTGTTGGGCAGACATTCATACTGCCAACTTAAAACTTCAAAGCACGGACCACTGTCAAGGGCACCGAAATGAATGCTATTCACTGACCATTTCCT
Organism: Orientallactaga sibirica; assembly: GCA_036365145.1. Lineage (NCBI taxonomy): Eukaryota > Metazoa > Chordata > Mammalia > Rodentia > Dipodidae > Orientallactaga > Orientallactaga sibirica. The sequence goes on from JAEOAD010002805.1 coordinate 785,905, forward strand.
CTCCACAGTGCACAAGACCATGATACAAAATTGAGTATATTAGAGCAGGAAGCTCAAAGACCCACTGGAAGCAATGCCAACCATGCTGTGTTGAAGCCATTCACTTTCTTTATTTAAAAAAAATTTTTTTAGAGAGATAGAGAGAAAGATAGGGAGAAAGGAGAGAGAGAATTGGTGCACCAGGGCCTTAGCCACTGCAATCAAACTCTAGACACTTGTGCCACCTAGTGGGCATGTGTGACCTTGTGCTTGCCTCGTCTTTGTGCGTCTGGCTAACGTGGGATCTGGAGAATAGAATATGGGTCCCTAGGCTTCGCAGGCAAGCACCTTAACCGCTAAGCCATATCTCCAGCCCTGAAGCCATTGGCTTTCTAAAGTGGTACACCTTCAATCAGATTAGTTAAAATCTTTACTATCAGGCTGGAGACATGGCTCAGTGGTTAATATGCTTGCCTGCAAAACCTAATGACCCAGGTTCTATTCCCCAGCACCCACATACAACCAGATGCACAAAGTAGTGCATGCGTCTGGAGTTTGTGTGCAGTGGCTAGAGGCCCTAGCATGATCAATCTGTCTGTCTCCTTCTCTGCTTACAAATAAATAAATAACAGTATTTAAAAACAATCTGGGCTGGAGGTTAAGGCATTTGCCTGCAAAGCCAAATGACCCAGGTTCGAATCCCCAGGACCCATGTTAGCCAGATGCACAAGGGGGCACACATGTCTGGAGTTCATTTTCAGTGGCTGGAGGCCTTGGCATATCCATTCTCTCTCTGTCAAATAAATAAATAAATAATAAAATATGTAAAAAAAAACCACAAAAAATAAAAACCTTTACTGTCCAACTTGCCAGTCTCAAAGATACAAAGGCCTTGGTTGCAGAGGTTCCACACAGGAAATATGACTCCTGCAGGTGTTGAGTAGATTGTTACTTAATTAATGCTTTGTGGATTCTCAGGCAGCCAAAAGCACCAAGTGAGTGAGGCACATGATGGGGGACCAAAAATGATATACACGGTAAAGTATGGGCTATTGCCTGATCCCCCCACCCCAGCTTTGCTTTTCTGTCCTTGCCAAAATCAAAATGGAATGAGGAGTCGGGCTGGTTTTTCTTGGCTGTGTGGAGAACAATTAAGTCCAGATCTACTGGAGCAGAGCCCAAGGAAGGAGGCAGGAGTGGAACCGTCACTCTGCAGACATCTGATACAGTGTGTCTGGCTTTTCTGGCCTAGAGGGAAGCAACACAGGCGTGAAGTGGGGTCTGGGGTCTGCAGTCCTGAAGCTGCAGCCTGGGCCTGAGGAGTGCAAGATTCTCGGAGTGGTGCTGAGGCCTGGCTGGTCAATGGTCAGCTCCTGCTCCAGTTTTCCACCCGACCCAGCTGCTTCCTCGCAAGGAGCTGCAGAGAGGCAAACCTTATGTTCTTTAAAGTCCTGGACAGGAATTTTACATAGTTTCATTTTCCTTTTTTTTTTTTTTGCTGTGGCCCTTGGTTCATTCCCACAATGCCAGGCTACAGGAGCTCTTGGCGAGGACAAGCTCCGCGTCCTGCTCTGAAGAATGACACTGAGACAAGCACTTGTCCATGGCTGCTGCCACCTCCGCTACCCCCAGAGGCCACACAGCTCTGAGCAGAGCCCTGGCTCTTCGGCTGGGCACTGTGGCTACCTGGACTCTAACGAAAAGAGAAGGGAAAAAGAAGCAGTGATGGCCAGATGTTGCTCCAGGTTTTCTAAATATACGAATGTCACTTCTGGGCTGAAGAGATGGGCTCCATGGTTAAAGGTGCTTGCCAGCAAAGGTTGATGGTCTGGGTTCAATTTCCCAGTATCCACATAAGGCCAGATGCACAAAGTGGAGCATGCATCTAGAGTTTGTTTGCAGTGGCAAAAAACCCTGGCACCTCCGTCCTCTATTCTCTCTCTCTCTCTCTGCTTGAAAATAAATATTTTTTTAAAAGAATGTTCATTTCCAACAGGAGAACCATACATTGACCTGTAGTGTACACACACACACACACACACACACACAAACACACACAGTAGCACTGCAATAACTGAACAAATTGTGAGGCCAAGCCAATGTTTTTAAGAAACCTGATCAAAAATTGATAATATGCTGGAAAGATTGCTCAGTGGTTAAGCCACTTGCCTGTAAGGCCTAATGACCCGGGTTCAATTCCCCAGTACCCACGTAAAGCCAGATGCACAAAGTGGGACATGCATCTGGAGTTTGTCTGCAGTTGCTGGAGGCTCTAGCATGCCCCCCCCCTCCTTGCAAATAAACAAATAAAAGTATTTTTTTTAAAAGACTGGTATCAGCTGGACATGGTGGCTCATGCTTTTAATCCCAGCACTTGGGAGGCAGAGGTAGGAGGATCACTGTGAGTTCGAGGACACCCTGAGACTACAGAGTGAATTCCAGCTCAGCCTGAGCTAGAGTGAGACCCTACCTTGAAAAACAAAAAATAAAATAAAATAAAGATTGGTATCAAATTAAATAATCCATTAACCAAATTATTCTTTTCCAGGTTGTGACATCAATCTTCAAATCTTCAGAAGTAATCAAAATAAGAAATTTATTTAAAATGATAGCACTAAGTATTCTCATATTCTTCCTCCTCCTATTCCATCTTCTTCCTCTCCTTTCTCCTTCCTTTCTTTTCTCCTTCTTTCCCTCCTTCTCTCCCTTATATTTTGGACTTCCAAAATCATTTCAAAGATAATTTATCCAATTGACTTCTGAATTTAATCATCCAAACAACCAACTAACGAGTGGCTCCCACACATTGGTATGCTAGCTGGAGACTTCATAAGGAGAGTTAACAAGGATCGGAAGAATTAGCTAAACACACAGTGGTGAACTGTGGGTAAACTTGGAATCAGTCTTATAAAACTACACCAAGGACCCCAGGTATTCTATTTTGCTAATATTTCTTAATTTGCAAAGAGCAGCTGTACCCTATGAAAGTTGAGTCCAGAATTTAAAGGCAATAAAAGGTTAGTGAGAGCTGGAAATTCTGTGTCAGGGGTACAAGAAACATACTCTATTCTGCCAGCTCAAAGCACTTGTAGCTTCACCCCCATGTCGATTTTTGAAGTGGTCTTCAACCCCACCCCACACCAACCAGCCGCCAGTGTCTGACATGATGCAATTGGGCATTTACATATGGTTTCAGACTTGCTGCAAAACCACTTCCAATGTGAGATTTTCACTCGATTCTGGTAAGCACGCAACAGAATATGTCTGTCAAACCCATCAAGTTCTGCACTGGATTTCACTTTTGTCCCAATGAAAAGTCATCCATGGCGATCCTTCGGGTTGCTGAGGAGAAGGCTCAGTATATAAAGTGATTGCAGCTTAAGCCTGAGGACTCTGAGTTTAGATCCCAGCCTCCATGTAAAGCGGGAAACTGGTGGGCTTCTGTAATCCCAGTACACTGATGGTGAAATGGCAGGCAGAGACAGGAGAATTTTCAGGAAGCTAGCTCATGGCCCAGCTAGCCTGGGGTGTGCAGCCGCAGTGTGCAGTAAGGACAACAACAAGGTGGAAGGAAAGTCAAAGTCTAACATCTGACAGTTGTTCGCTGACTTTCACACGCTCTGGCACACATGCGCCCATGTTCATACACATACACAAACATGTATTTTTTTATTTGAGGCAGAGAGAGAGAGAGAAAGAACGGGTGCCACCAGGGACTCTGGCCACTGCAAACAAACTCCAGATGCATGCGCCACCTTGTGCATCTGGCTTACGTGGGACCTGGAGAATCGAACTGGGATCCTTAGGCTTCATAGACAAATGCTTTAACTGCTAAGCCATCTCTCCAGCCCCACAAACATTTTTTTTTAAATAAACAAAAAAGCAATTACAATCCTCCGGTTACTGGCAACTTGGAGAGCTGAGCTTTGCCAATCCTACGGGTGACGTGGAGTGGTTCTGAACGCTGAGCATCGTTACCAGAAAATGCCTCCCAGTCATCTTGTTTTTGTCTCATTTACTAATTCCACTAGAAATTAGCTAAAGAGGTACATCCCACTGTACTGATGCCATTTGGTACCATTCCAAATGAGCCAATTTAAAAAAAATTAAACCATTTTCATCTAATGTCCAGAATATACTTTTCTTGTCTCACATTAAAAAGGCAAACGATACAAAGAAGGGTCAATGGAAGTATCTGATCTAAACTTAAAGCTATTTAGCATTATTAACCTTTGACATTTAATAAATCTTTTTATATAATTTATTTATTTGAGAGACAGAAAGAGGTGGAGAGGAGAGAGTGGGTGTGCCAGGGCCTCCAGCCACTGCAAACAAACTCCTGATACAAGTGTCACCTTGTGCATCTGGCTTATGTGGGTATTGGGGAATTGAACCTGGATCCTTAGGCTTCGCCTTAGGCAAGTGCCTTAACCACTAAGCCATTTCTCCAGCCCTCATTTAATAAATCTCTGTCCACCTCTTCTGTTGGGATTAATAGGCCTTTTCATATCCAGGATGCTGGGAGGGGGCGGTACATGTGAACAGGGAATATAAGTTTTAAGCAGAATTCCTGAAGATTCAGAAGAATTTCTGCTGCCCTAAAAGCTTACCAAAGGCCAGAGCCACCTCTGGGATGAGTTGGCCACTGGTTTATACACAAAGTATTAAAAGAAGGACAGAAGTAAATCCTAATGCCCAAAGAGAGGGAGAAGCCAAGAAAGTTTTATTTCAATAACCGCAGCATTGACATTTTTGAACCCATGTGTATACGTGTGTGGGGTGTGCATGCATGTGTGTGGAGGTCAGAGGACAGTTTGGGCGTTATCATTAAGGATGCCATCCGCCTCCTTTAAGGCAGGCTCTCTCATTGGAATTTGCCGAGCAGTCTAGATTGGCTGTTAGTGCATGCAGGGAGTCCTCCTGTCTCCACCTCACCAGCACTAGGGTTCCAGGTGTGTCCCGCCATGCCTGACACTTTTGCATGGGTTCCAGTACTCCGCTCAAGATCTGATGCTTGGCAGGCGAGCACTTTACCAACTAAACTACTTCCTCAGCCCCTTTAGTGAACTCTTTTTAAAAAAAAAAAAAAAATCTGTAATGAAACTTCTAAATATTTTCTAAAAACACTTTAACCTTGTAGAAATCCTTTTAAAATTATTTTCCTAGGTGGTGCTAAATATTAATATACTTGTGCATATGACCAAAGACAAATAAGTCCTTGCTTATGATAAGAGTCCCTGCTATAGTGCCTATGGGAGAGTCCTGGATGTCCCGTCAGGATCTCCACTTCCCATGGGTGTCTGGAAAGCCTCACAGGTTTGGCTCTGTTTCAGCAACCTTTTCCAAATGGATTTTTAAATCAAAGCTTGTTACAAGTAATGTAAGTGACTCATTTTCATTTCCTTTCTCTCTGGTTCCTGTGTCATGTCCTCTCTAGTGCAGGTGTGGAAGAGCAAGGAACAGTTAACCAGACCCTCCAATCACGTAACTAGCCCACATAATCAAACACTCACTGTTACACCCAGGATAACACTCAGCTCTGGGAGTCCCCAGGAAGGAGGAAAGCTTTCTAGTAGGAGCAATGCCCGGAGGAGAAACCAGCTTGCACAGAATGAAGAAGGGATGGATAGGCTGCAGGCGCTGGGCACACAGCTCTTACCTAGTTATGTGTGAGGCCCTGGCTTCCATCCCCAGCACTGGGCAAATGCAGAACAAAACAGTGCAAAAGGCAGCGTGGGGCTGGAGAGATACCTCGGTGGTTAAGGCACTTGCCTGCAAAGCCTAAGGACCCGGGTTCAGTTCCCCAGTACCCACATAAAGTCAGACGCACAAGATGGTGCATGCATCTGGAGTTTGTTTGCAGTGGCTAGAGGCCCTGGCACACCCATTCATTCTCTCTCTGTGTCTCTCTGTGTCTCTCTGTGTGTATCTCTACCTCTTTCTCTCTCTCTCAAATAAATATTTTAACAAAAAAGGGCAATGTGATTAGCACCATTTTTCTGATGAAATGCTCCCCCTAGTTCTTATTTTCTTTCCTGATTTCCATAGTTCTTCAAATAAAATAATATGTACTGTGGTCCAATATGTTGGCTTAATCAACTTTGAAGGCCAAGTGCAGGTTCTGACCAGTGCCTGAATGACACAGGCAAAGACGAGAAACTCTCACTCTAGCACTGGCCCCAAATACAAGTGCAATTTTGACCAGGTTACTCAGGAGTCCCTGAGCTGGGCCTTGGGCCAGTTCCTCCCCCGCCCCCCACCCCATGACAAAAGGGCAGTTAGTTAGTTACCACTGGCCTCCTATTTGTGACTACAGGAAGCCCCCCCTATAAGGCTGGCCGATGAATGCTCTACCCCAAAATAGCAGGAAGACTTTCTGCAAGGCAAGCAGGGGGTAGTGTATGTATATGTGTAGGGCCAGGGTCAATTTCTAGGGATACAGATGGTAGTGGTAACAACTCAGGAAATCCGCTCATAACTCAGGCTATATATAGGTGGCCCTCACCATTTGACTTCATACCTGGGGTAAAATGCGATGGGCCAAGCATGTATCCTGTCACCTACCCCACCTCTCCAGCTGTGCACATAAGCCCTACAAGCATATAGTGAGCCACAGGAAGCAGTACTTGAATCCAGCTGCTATTCCATATTTAGAAACAAGGAAGTAAATCAACCCACAACACAAACTCGGGATGATTTAAATGTGGGGAACGCATCCACATGAGTGGAGTTAATCAGAGAATTATTAGGAAGGGGGACAAAGGTCCCTTCAGAGAGAACACCACAGTCCTCACACTTTGACCAAGAGAAAACACCACTATTAAATCATTTGTCGTCATAGCAGAATACCAGAAACCATAAGGCAGAAACAATTCTCTTTGTGAAGGTTTTTCCAATCTTGGACTAATCGGGATCCTTCCCCAGCCCAATAGTCTGAGACTGCTTTCCAAAGCACACGTGCAGGGAGCAGGCCCGGAACAGTGCCCAGTAAAGCCCTGCCCACCTGGGGGGTGTGACTCAGTGCCTTGGCAGAGGGCTGACTACTTAGCCATGAGGGTTCCCTTCGGAGGTAGGTCTATGATACAGGCATGGTATCTGCAGGGCTTAATTATGCATGCAAATCTTCCCCTCTTAGACGGGAATAAGTTAAAGGTCAGAGGTTTAATAAGGCCATAAGAAGAAAAACAGACTGGAGAATGAGAATGTTCTAGGCTCACTGAAGAAAATAATGGTTCTGCTCTTCCTCACCAGACCATCACTGCAGTAACATGCAACCAAAAAAGCCTAGGGGTGGGGTGGGGTGAGGCGGGGTAGGGAATGGAGTCTGGATACTAGAATTGTTAGAATAGCATAAAGTCCCTGGGCTTCCACCTGACACAGGAAAAAAAGAAAATGTGTTCTTTGAATAAAAACCTGAACAATGTTTGGTTACTTGAATATGTGTTCCTATACTGTGACTGAATCTCTCGGATAATTACGCTCTGTTAGCATTATAATTTTTTAAAATTTATTAAAAAGAGAGAGAGAGGGGGCTGGAGAGATGGCTTAGTGGTTAAGGTGCCTGCCTGCTAAGTGTAAGAACCCGGTTCCAATCTCTAGGTCCCACGTTTAGCCAGATGCAAAGTGACACAAGGGCGCAATGCCGCACTTGACCACAAGGAGGCGCACGCATCTTGATTTCGTTCTCAGCAGCTGAGAGACTGCTGGTGCACCCATTCTCTATCTGTCTCCCTCTCCCTCTCTGTCTCTCTCTGTGTCTCTCTCCAAAAATAAATAAAATAATAAAAAAAATATTTAAAAAAAAGAGAGAGAGAAAGAATGGGCATGCCAGGGCCTTCAGCTGCTGCAAACGAACTCCAGACACGTGCGCCACCTTGTGCACATGTGCGACATTGTGCACTTGCGCCCCTGTGTGTCTGGCTTATGTGAGGCCTGGAGATTTGAACATGAGTTCTCAGGCTTTGCAGGCAAGCGCCTTAACCACTAAGCCATCTCTCCAGCCCCCTCTGTTAGCATTATTGTCAAGTATTTGCCAGTGGCTTGTTGATAAAGTGTGCTATGGTTTCTTGATGATAGGATGTTTGTAGTCAACTGAAACATGGGGAAAGGGAACATTAGCCTAACCTGCAAACACTCTTCCTAGTTCTTTTCTTAAGGTTTTACAGAAGCCCTAGAGTTCCCCTTCACTCCCCCACATCACTCCAGACCCTGTACCCTACAGCTTTATCCCATCCCTGAAATATCCACACCCCAGCTTGCCCCAGTCCACAGGCAGCCAAACAGAAAAGGCATGTAGAATGAAGGCGTAGCCTATGAAATTCCTTGCAGAGTTCTTGCTCGGTTTCTGGGAACACCAGCCAATACAAATTTCCGTGGCTCTATTAACATATGCAGCTATGCAACGGGGAAATGATAATAAAACAAGAGCCCTTTTGAGTGTGGACTTTCTGAATTCAGGCCTTAGTGTGGGAGGCAGGAGGAAGCTAGTTAAGAAAGCATAAAGGGTGGCCTGAGGGCTAAAGGCTAAAAGGGGAAAAGGGAGGCTCTGAGGGCTCTGGCTCTGGCGGTATGAGCCTGAATAGCTTGCCTATGGAGGGAAGGGAGCAGGCTGCAACAGCCACTCAGGTATGGGGGCCCAAGAATTTATGAAGGGTGTGTGGGATTTCAAAATAGTGAAAAGATCATTGTGACCAGAGACTGAGTGGCAGAGTGTTAGAAGCAGGGTCTCTTTAGTTTCTATGCAGGAGAGGACAGCCCCGTTTGGGTGCTGTAGACGGCTACTTCACACTCTGGCCTCCTTAAATAGACAGGACTGTGTATCCTCTGAGCTAACTAAGATCTAGACCTTCAAGAAAAGATATCTTTTGGTGTACAAACAAGTCAAGTTTTATCTTATTACCTGACTAACGGGACCTATTTCCTTATTAGTATAAAATATAATTTTGATATTCTAATAATCTCTACATCTGAGTTGATATATACTTCAAAAAGGGTAATTTATTTAGATTTTAGCTTTTCCAAGTTTTTATAGGAAAGAGAGAGGGAAAGAAAGAGAGAGAGAAAGAAGTGCTTAGGAAATACATGTGGAAATGAAAAAAAAGTGATTAAGGCATGAACTACAAGTCCACTGCTGGTCACATTCATCATAAATCACTTAAAAAGTTATCATGTGGTCAGGTGTGGCAGCGTACACCTTTGATCCCAGCATTCAGGAGGCAACAGTAAGAGGATTGCTGTGAGTTCGAGTCCAGCCTGAGACTATATAAAGAATTCCAGGTCAGCCTGGGCTAGAGCAAGACCCAACCTAGAAGCTCTTCACCCTCCCCCCCCCATAAGAAAACAAACAAACAATAAAACATGTTTTTAAAACATTTAAAACTTTCATGTTATAAGGGATGCCATCAAGGAAGTGAAAGAGGAGCTGGAGAGATGGCTTAGCAGTTAAGGTTCTTGCCTGCAAAGCCTAAGGATCCATCCAGGTTCAATTCTCCAGGACCCATGTAAGCCAGATGTGCAAAATGGCATATATGTCTGGAGTTTGTTTGCAGTGGCTGGAGGCCCTGGTGCACCCATTCTCTCTTTCTCTACCTCGCCTGCCCCCTCCTCTCTCAAATAAAGAGAAAAGGAAAGTGAAAAGACAGAATGAGACAAAATTATTTGCAAGTCATATATCTGGTAAGAGAATTATGTCTATAATGTAAGAAACTTTACAACCTAAGAGCAAAAATGATTAAGTGACCCAACTAAAAAAGTGGGACAAGGACTTACAGCTTCTTCAGAGAAGATATACAAATGGCCAATAAGCACATGAAAATATGTGAAACATCATTAATCATCAGGGAAATTCAAATCCAAACCACAGTGGAATTATTAGGCCATGCTGTTATGATGATTAGAATTGTTTAAAATATATTATTTATTTATTTATTTATTTATTTATTTATTTATTTATTTGAGAGAGAGAGAGAGAGAGAGAGAGAGAGAGAGAGCGCACGCCAGGGCCTCTAGCCACTGCAAACAAACTCCAGATGTATGCACCCCCTTGTGCATCTGGCTTACTTGGGTCCTAGAGAATCAAACCGGGATCCTTTGGCTTTGCAGGCAAATGCCTTAACCACTAAGCCATCTCTCCAGCCCAAATGGTTAGAATTTTTAAAAAGACAGTTTTGGTAAGAATGTTCAATTCTCCAGGACACATGTAAGCCAGATGCACAAATGGCATATATGTCTGGAGTTTGTTTGCAGTGGCTGGAGGCCCTGGCACACTCATTTTCTCTCTCTCTCTTTCTCCCTCCCTCCCTTTCTCTGTGTCTATCTCTGCTTGCAAATAAATAAATAAATAAATAAATAAATAAATAAATAAATAAATAATAAGCCAAACATCACATGTTCTCTCTCTTATGTGGATCCTAGCTACAAATGATTGGACTTCTATGTGAGAAAAAAATAAAACTCAGGAGCAGAAGCCAGTAAGCTAGAAAGGGGATATAAAGGGAATAGAAAGGGAGGGAGGGGTACTTAATAGGATGGTATTGTATATATGTAAGTAGAAGAACAGATTAATGGGGGTGAAAAGGCCTAAATGAGGTCAGGGGAAGAGACTGAGTAAAGGAAAGGTGGAAGGAGGGCTAATCAAAATCTAAGAGGACATAAATAAGTCATATGGAAACTGACTTTTCTGGACAATGGAACACTCAGAAGCACAGATTGTTACTAGAAAATTTTCAGTGCCAGGGATGGGATACCTTCCAGTGAGTTGTTGGCCAGGGAGGTCCTAGATACCCCCAAAACATTATAGGCCATTGCCATGGCCCTTGGTTTCCCACCAGGAATAGATGGTAAGACCCTACTGCTGAAGACTCCACATACTTGGGTGGCAAGTTCACTGAGAAATCCTGCTGGAGCTGAGATGAAAGCCTTCTCCATGTGGACCAGCTGACAGAAAGTTGGAAAAAGCTATGCTGCATGCAGTTCAATGGGAGAGAGAGAAAATACCAGTGAAGATACTCAACAGTGGACACTGCAAGCTTGAAATTTGGCCAGCTAGGCCAAATGAGCCAATGGGTGCAAAAGTGGCATGTCTGTTATGGGGGAAACCAACCACTCTCTAATTGGACTGGAGGCCCGCTCCACGGGAGGGAATACATCCCTGATACTGAAAACCTACAATAGGGGTAGTCATGAGCCCTAGGGTTGTAATGTCTGCTGGTGTCTCGCTAAATGTATATACTATGCTCACCAAACTGCCCAGTAAGCACTTCTCTTAATGTCCACACCCATATATTAATGCTACTCTCACTTTTGGTTAGAGAAGCTTCTCTTTTCAGATGGTGGCAACCTTGGGTTGACTCAGAGGGCACCATGGTGCTGAGAAGGGACAGAGGAGTGCTCAGCACTGAAACATCTCAAACCCACCTTCCAAGGCTCAGGGTCCATTGTGGAAGAGGGGGCAGAAAGAATGTAAGAGCCAAAGGAAGAGTAGGACTCCTTACAACATGCTCCTCCAGACACAAAACAGCCTGGATACCCATGACCTCACAGTGCCTGACACTACCTACACAAAACCATCATAATAGGAGGAAAAGATTATGACATCAAACTGAAAAGAGAAACTGATTGAGAGGGGGAGGGGATATGAGTTTCAAAGGGGAAAATGGGGGGAGGGAGGGAAGTACCATGGAATATTGTGTACAATTAAAGAAGTTGTCAAAAAAATTTAAATAAAAAATGTTTTTAAAGATTTATTCCTGTGAGAGAGAGATAGAGAGGGACTCTTGCTGCCAGACGTGTGCATCCCTTTTTGTGTCTGGCTTCACAAGGATACTGGGGAATTGAATCTGGACTGGCAAGCTTTACAAAATACAAAAGTGTGTTTTAACCTCAGACTGACTAGACTCTGCCACTGTCATTTTTAATGCTATCAAATTCTTCAGGAGCTGCATGTGAGACTGTGACAGAGGGTACTAACAAAACAAATAAAATACCTTTCTACTGATATTTATAAATTGCTCCTTAACATTTTTACATAGATTGCCTAGCATGTCTCTTTGGTCAGCTCTACATACAGCATTTTGTAAGCAAGTATAATCACAGGAACTACTTAAAATTAGGTTAAAGTGAGGGCTTACATATTCTCTACTATTCAATTAGGCAACTTGTAACTTTGATGAAGGATAATTCTATAATGACTCTAAAATGAAACCAAACATAATTTTCATCCTTACAGAAATCACAGGGTGCTATAGCTTGGATCTCAAACACCACCCCTCCCCAACAAAAAAGGGGGTGTATTAAGGGTTTGTTCCTCAGAGTGGCACTGTTGGGGGGAGAGGTGGAAACTTTACGCAGTGGGGTCTAGTGGGAAATCATCAGGTCCGTGGGGCAATGAATGCCCTGCAGATGATTATGGGACCCCTGGCCCTTCCTCTTCCTCACCTTTGCTTCTGAGCCATGACATACGTGGTTTCTCTCTGTTAAGCTCTCCTGCCGTGAAGTGGTGGCTTGTCATAGGCCCCAAAGTCACCGACTAGACCCTCCAAAACTAAGCCCGAGTAAACCTTTTTTTCCTTTATAAATTGAGCATGTCGTGCATTTGTTATAGCAATGGGCAGCTGACTAAAGACGTGCTGCTTAAAAAAAAAAAAAGCGTTACAATTTTCCAAGGGAGAAATACCATATAGAACAGTGAGCAGTTTTCACCCTGAAAGATAATTTAACAGAAGTCTCGCTTTTCGCTCAAGAAATTCTTTTACAACAGAAAAGTCTACAATGCTTTAGTGCTTTAATGAAGCTGAGGGTGCAGGAAAGGAGGCATTCTCCCAGAAGAATGCCAGCATTGACCACAAATAAGCCAGAAACTTAACAGCAAGGAACGTGAAGAGAGTAATATTCTTTGAGGTTCACAGGCTCCTCTGTCTTGATTTATTAGGTATATGTGCCCTCTTAAAAAAAGGCTTCCAGATACGATCATTCCACGATAAATTAAAAGGACTCGCTAAGAAGAGAGATGGGTCTTTTTCTAAAGGAAAAGAGACATTTAATAGGAGCTTTGTTCTGTCAGCTTCAACCTAAAGCATTCTTTTCAGATGGACGAAACATTATTTCTCTAGTAATTTCTTCAGCACACTGCTTCAAAAAGCTTTGGCTGTCCAAATCACTTGGAAGGCTTGTCAAAATACAGGCTGTGGGGTCAGTGCCTTCAGAGTTCTAGCTAAGCCCAGAGTGGGGGAGGGGGTCAGACAATGCGTACCTCCAGTGCTTTCCTCGTCCCTCCACTCCTGGCATGATCCCTCTGGAGTAAGGACAGACATTGAGATGGCAATATCTTACCAGCTTTGAGATCGCTGGGGCTGGTCTGGACCCACCCAGGCTGGACAAGTTTCCACCAAGACTCCCCCAGTAAAGAAAACTGTTCCCAAAGACCCAGTGATACTGACATTCGGCCTGGAAGTAACCGCATTTAGCAAAGTCTGTTCCTCCAAGTTTTGTGGCCCTGGCATGTTATATCTCTCTGTTTCCTGTCACTCTCAGTCCTGTCTACTTGCAAACTCATTTCTGGACATTCTTTTCCCTCCCAGCAGTCCTATGAGGCTCCAGGTCAGCAGCCATGTCTGCCCATAGGCCCTCATGCCTAGACACAGGAGATGTGTTCACCTTGGGGTCCCAACCACAGCTGAGGCAGTCGGCTGGACTTTGGGGGTGGGGATCAAGGACAGTTTCCGTTCGGCTGCTCTTCTGACAATGCCTACTTCCCACTGCATGGACTGGGTAACAAGGCCCATCAGTTTGCCCAGAGAGAATCGTCGAAGAAATGAAGCATAGGAGCTTCTAGAAGGATCCCTGGGGCTTGATGGCCAGCCAGTCCAGCTTAATTGGTAACCTTCAGTCCAATGAGAGACCTTGTCATAAAAGAAGAGGCAGACGGCGCTCCTGAGGACAATACCCGGAGTTATTCTCTGGCTTCCACACGCAAATGCACACACATCCCAACACGTTGCCTACAAACACACACACACACACACACACACACACACACACACAAAATGCAGCTGCAAATAAAATCAGTCTTTGTGTCCGTTTCCTCTCCACTTGAGCCCACCTCAGTGTCTCCGAGATTAAATGCATTTTAAAACTTCATCTGGGGCTGGAGAGATTGCTTAGTGGTTAAGGGGCTTGCCTGAGAAGCCTAAGGATCCCCGTTCGATTCTCCAGGACCCACGTAAGCCAGATGCACAAGGTGGCGCATGCATCTGGAGTTCATTTGCAGTGGCTAGAGGCCCTGGTGCACCCATTCTCTCTCTGTCTCTCTCTCTCTCTCTCTCTGATGAATAAATAAATAAAAATAAAAAATATTAGCCCAGTGTGGTAGCATACGCTTTTAATCCCAGCACTCAGGAGGCAGAGGTAGGAGGATCACCATGAGTTTGAGGCAACACTGAGAATACACAGTGAATTCCAGGTCAGCCTGGGCTAGAGTGAGACCCTACCTTGAAAAACAAAAAAACAAACAACAACAACAACAAAAAACTTCATCTGTCTCATGTTTACTTGGAGATCTGTCAATTTTTTATTATTACAAAAATTATCAGCCATGTAGTTTACATACATATATATGAATTTTTAAAATTTTATATACAAGAGAGAGCGAGAAAGGCAGATAGAGAATGGGCATGCCAGGGCCTTCCACCACTGCAAACAAATGCTAATCACATGTGCATCCTGGGGAATCGAACCTGGGCCCTTTGGCTTTACAGTGAAGCAAGTGCCTTAACCGCTAAGCCATCTCTCCAGCCCCTAGTTTATATATTTTTAAATGGGAGGGTGCAGGCATAGTGGCACATGCCTTTTAATCCCAGCACTTGGGAAGCAGAAGTAGGACGATTGCTATGAGTCTGAGGCTAGTCTGAGACTACAGAGTGAATTCCAGGTCAGCCTGGGCTAGAGCAAGACCTTACCTAGGAAAACCAAAAAAGGGGGAGGGATTATTTAAGTTCACAGTTTTGGATGTTCCAGGGCAGGGTGCTGGCAGTGGCTCAGCTCTGGTGGGGACTTCAAGGCGACTGGCATCATGGCATTAGTGTGTGGGAGAGCTCACAAGGTGAGACAGGAGGCCCGAGAGGGATGGGGGGCAGACATGCTCCTTTATAACAGCTCTCTTTCCTTTTCTTTTCTTAAATTTCTATTTATTTTAGAGAGAGAGAATTGGAGCGCCAGGGCCTCAGCCACTGCAATTGCACTCTAGACACTTGCACCATCTAGTGGGCATGTGCGACCTTGTGCTTGCCCCCACCTTTGTGGGTCTGGCTGATGTGGAATCTGGGGAGTTGAACATGGGTCCTTAGGCTTCCCAGGCAAGCGCCTTAACCAGTAAGCCATCTCTCCAGCCCTATAACACTTTTCTTGACAGTTAGTAACTGTCCAGTAAGAACTGAATGGTTTCCTTTACAGAAACATCCCCAGTCACCTAGATAATTCCCACTAGGCCTTGCCTCTTCAAGGGCCCAAACAAATTGAGGACCACGCTCCCACATGGAATTCTCTGGAGGACACACCTGAACTTGCTTCTGAACACCTCAGTGTGAAGTTTCATCTCCTCTAGTTTAGACCCTGAACCCCACATCACTGTGAATTTTAAATTCAGGAACTTTGTGGGTTCCTAGACAAGAGACAATTATAATATACACTCCTTACCAGGACCAGGCTGAGAGAAATGAACACAAACCAGAAATAAATATAAATCTACTTGGTAAGCACAGAACAAGAAAACTAGTGAACTTATTTCAAATTGTGGTCTAATATAAAGTTTTATTTCCCATGTCAGAAAAATTTACATGCTTAATTTTTCACAAATGTTTCTGCATAACCCCACATTTCTAGTCACACATTTTTCTGAAATTTGTATTTGTTTTTTAAATTTCATTTCATTTTTTCATTTAACTTTCATTTTAACTGTATATATTAGAGGGGTTCATACAATGTTTTGATATATGCATACAACATATCATGTATAAACCAGGTTAAATATTTATTTCCTCAAACATCTATCATGTCTTTATGGTGAAAATATTCTAAATCCTTTCCTTTAGCTTTTTTTAGTTTGGGTTTTTCTAGGCAGGGTCTCACTCCAGCCCAGGCTGACCTGGAATTTACTGTGCAGTCTCAGGGTGGCCTTGAACTCATGGCGATCCTCCTACCTCGGCCTTTCTAGTGCTGGGATTAAGGCATGCGCCACCTCTCCCGGCTCCTTTCGCCTTTTGAAATGCACAGAATATTTGTACTGTGTTCTCTATACTCTTGTCCTCACCACCACACACAAATGCACACACCTTCCAACATGTTGTCTATACACATAAAACACGCTATTGTTCATAAAGTCTGTCTTTGGGTTGCAGCCACACTGTGCAGCAGTGCCACAGAATTCTTGTGCTTATGCAATTCTAACGCAGGTACTCAGTGATCCGTCCGTCCCTTCTCTCGCTTGTTCTCCTTAACCTCAGTAGCCACCTTCTACTCACAGTTTCTATGAGATTGGAATTGTTCTCTCTTTCTTCCTATCTTTATATGCAAGCAGAGACAGAGAAAGGGAGAGAGAGAGAAAAAAAAGAGAGAGAGAGAGAGAGTGGGTGCCCCATGCAACCCAACTCCAGATGCATGTGCCACTTTGTGCATATAGTTTTATGTGGGTACTGGGGAATCGAACCCAGGTCATTAGGCATTGCAGGCAAGTGCCTTAATTGCGAAGCCATCTCTCCAGCCCAAATGTTATTTTTAATTTTTATTTATTTATTTATTTATTTGAGAGAGAGAGAGAGAGAGAGGCAGAGAAAGAGAGAATGGGTGCATCAGGTCACTCCAGCCACTGCAAACGAACTCCAGATGCATGAACCACCTTGTGCATCTGGCTTATGTGGGTCCTGGGGAATCAAGCCTCGAATGAGGGTCCTTAGGTTTCACAGGCAAGCACTTAACTTCTAAGCCATCTCTCCACCCCCCACCCCCAGCTGTTATTTTCAAATGGCATTCTTTAGCTGGGGGAATGGCTAGGTAGTTAAAGGCACTTGTTTGCAAAGGCTGTTAGCTTGGTTTTGATTTCCCAATACCCACCTAACGCCAGATGCATAAAGTGGTATATGTATCTGGAGTTCATTTGCAGTGGCAAGAGGGCCTGGTGTGCCTATTTACTCTCCTTTCCCTCCTCTCCTCACAAATAAATCATAGTTAAATTGCATTTTATTTAATTTTTCCCAGTTTACCCAACTGTTCAGGATATATTACACACATACATTCCCATGTCAACATGTGATTTCCCCAAGGAGAGAAGAGTTTCTTAATCTGTTTGCATCTACCTACTTCTCTTAAAGCACAACAGAGACAAGTGGATACAATGTTCTAGTACTTTTGGCATCCCATCATGTCTGTGATAACACATTTATGACATATACTTGCAAGGTGACCAGACATTGCAGAATCCCAGTTTAAAGGTACCTTGACTAGCTCACACTGTCTAATGTTACAGACCGTCAGTACTGAACTTGGAGATTTTGGCCTCCTTGAATGGGGACCTCTGGGAATTACGTTTGGCAACCACACGCTCAGCAGAGAAGTTTGATGATCTTGGCTGCGATGTGTCACATAGTCACAGGCTTCCAGAGGTTTCCTTAGAAAGGCTTGCTTTCTTTATAGTCTTCAATTTACTGGGCCCAGCTGTCAGGCAGTCAACTTCCCAATTAACAATGGGAAATAGAACTTGAACCACAGGAAGGAAGAAAACTCACATTTTCCCAAATACAGTTAATGAAAAGTTTAGACTAGACTCTGAACTCATCTGTGCTTTTTTCCCCATAGACTATGAGTGTGCATCTAGAGCGTTCTTCACACTGGAAGGGTTCACGTAATATGTCTGGGTCACGTGTCAAGCATCCATCCTCATGGAATTAACACGAGTTAATTAAAACCTGGAAAGGAAGCAGCTGAAATTGTTGGCTAGTTTTTTTCTTTCTTTTCTGCATGTGTGTATGTGTCTGTGTAGTGGGGGGAAGGGAGAGTGTTACCAGGCCTATCAATTGTACGTGGGTCCTGAGGGTTGAACTCAGGTCCTCACGGTTGCAAGGCAAGCACTTTACCAACTGAGCTATCTCCCTAGCCCTAGTTTCCTCTCATTAATCAAATGCAAATAAAGGGCCTGGGGAGATTGTTTAATGGTTAAGGTGCTTGCTGGCAAAGCCAAGAGACCCAGGTTTGATTCCTCAGCACCCACATAAAGCTGGATGGACAAGGTGGCACATGTGTCTGGAGTTTGTTTGCAATGGCTAGAGGCCCTGGTGTGCTCATTCTTTCTCTTTCTCTCTCTCAAGTAAATAAATAAAAATTTAAAAATGTAAATACTGAAAGAGTTTAAGTTATAGGTCATAACTTCTAATCTCAAGGAAATTATTAAGAAAGAAAGAAATACCATTTTTAAAAAATATACTTATTGGACTGGAGAGATGGCTTAGCTGTTAAGGGCTTGCCTGTGAAGCCTAAGGACCCTGGTTCAAGGCTCGATTCCCAGGACCCATGTAAGCCAGATGCACAAGGTGGCGCATGCATCTGGAGTTCATTTGCAGTGGCTAGAGGTCTTGGTGCACCCATTCTCTCTCTGTGTCTCTCTGCCTCTTTTTCTCTCTGTCTGTCTGTTGCTCTCAAATAAATAAAAATAAAATAATATTTAAAATATATATACTTATTTTTTCAGTAATTTCATACATGTATGCAATGCACTTTGATCATACTCTGATATATCCTCTGATGCACATCATAGTTACTCCTTGGTCAGAATGAAAACAAGGACAAGTATGCTGCATGCATCATTATTATAGTATTGTCATCCCCTCTTATCTGAGGTCCCTCACTATGTATGGTTTCTGCTACCTTCAGTCAATTCCCAAAATAATACATGTTAAGTTCCAGAAATAAACTACACATTTAAACAACTTTTATTATAAGATAATGGTATAACTATTCTCTTTGTTATTGCTAATCTCTTACTTTGCCTAATTTTTTTTGTTTATTTATTTATTTATTTATTTGAGAGTGACAGAGAGAGAGAGAAAGAGGCAGAGAGAGAGAATGGGTTCTCCAGGCCTCTTCAAACGAATTCCAGATGCATGCACCACCTTGTGCATCTGGCTTACGTGGGTCCTAGAGAATCGAGCCTTGAACCAGGGTCCTAAGGCTTCACAGGCAAGTGCTTAACCACTAAGCCATCTCTCCAGGCCCTTACTTTGCCTAATTTGTGAATTAAGAATGATCCCAGAACTGGAGATATACCTCAGTGGTTAAAGGTGCTTGCTTGCAAAGCCCATTGGCCTAGGTTAGATTCCTCAGTACTGATGCAAAGCCAGATGCATGACGTGGCACATGCACCTGGAGTTCATCTGTAGTGGTAGGAGGCCCTGGCATTGCTCATACTCAGTACATTCTCACTCCCAAATAAATATGTAATTTTTTAAAAAGAGTAAAGGAAGAACAATCTACATGGGATCTGGTACTATCTGCAGTTTGGGGCAGCCACTGGCAGTCGAGGAACATGTACTCTTCATGGGATAAGAAGGGGCCACTAGAGTTTCTGCCCAGGTTATTTCTGATGAAAGCACTTTGCCCCACAAGACAGACGACCATGGGTGAGAATGAGCAAGGCAGGAAGCTGTAGGGACACAGTGCATAAGAATGCCTACACTCTTCCCTCTATCTGCCTCTCTCTCTCTCTCTCTCTCAATTAAATAAATAAAATTTAAAACAGGGAAACAAAAGAAAGAGGTTAGAGAGATGGCTCAGAGATTAAGGTGTTTGCCTGTGAAGCCTAAGGACCTAGGTTCAATTCTCCAGGACCCACAAGGTGGCCCATGCATCTGGAGTTCGTTTGTAGTATAGTATAGTTTGTAGTGGCTGGAGGCCCTGGCATGCTCATTCTCTCTCTCTCTCTCTCTCTCTCTCATTCTGCCTCTCTCTCTCAATTAAATAAATAAATAAAATATAAAACAGTAAATTAAAAGAATGCCTACATTCAGGGCTGGAGAGATGACTCAGTGGTTAAGGCACTTGCCTACAAAGCCTAAGGTCCTGGGTTTGATTCCCCAGATTCTACATAAGGCAGATACATATGGCGGCATATGCATCTGGGGTTTGTTTGCAGCAGCTAGAGGCCCTGTCATGCTCTCTCTCTCATGATCATAAATAAGTAAGTATAAAAATAATGACTACCTTCAGGCTCTGGAGTGTAAACCTCCTTGATTTACTACATGGAGGCTTTGAGAAATAATGTCCCTAGACAATGCCTAGACTGATAGGTATCAAAACATGAACTTTGAAATGTAAAATTATAACGAAGACAGAGAACACGGGATTTTTATCCTCACCAGAACACTGATCTCTATCGGTGATTAGAAACCTTAATATCCAGTTCTTTTGTTTTGTGACAAGGTATCCTTATGTAGCCCAGGCTGGCCTTGAACTCGTGATCTTCCTGATTCTGTCTTCTTAGTAAAATTCATGCCATCATTCACAGTTTAATATCGACTATGATCCTAATAAAAGGTGAATCCTTGCTACCTCATGGCTTTGCAATGAAGGTACTTGTTTTAATGCTTCCACCTAATGTAGGACTTAGAAAAATCTTCAACGGTCACCTGACCACAGAGGGCTGTACTAAGTTACTCAAGAAAATAACCGGAATGGGCCCCAATGCCTATTTTTCCTGCATGTAACAGGACTGGATTGCATCCAAATACCAGCAAAGAACCATTTACTCATTTTATGAGTAGATTACTTATTGTAATATTCCACTGGGAAATTCTCTATCCTTAGAAATCTCTATTGCTACTCTGTTAGTAATCACGTCAAGTGCCATCTCGTTTGCTTATGAAATTAAGAAAAAATATTTGAATGCTTTCAAGGAACATAGTATAAATATAACACTGATGAGATCACAATACATGCAGCGCAGAAGCCGTGATCTGTGCACATCTTCTTGCCCAAACTCTCCTGCACAGAGAACGCAGGGGGATTTTAATCAGGACCAAAAAAATAGCTGTCCATCTTCAAACAAATTTTTGGTTCCACATCATGAAGCAGGAGTGGATGCCCTTTGGAAATAGGACTCTGCCATCTATTCAGCTACTATTGACCCCACAGCACTCGATAAAAGTCCACACACACACGTTGAAGAAGACCCACTGCTGCCCACAGATACCCTTAACTGTTCACAACTGCGTTTCGACTTGAGGGATTTCATTATTATCTAGGAAATCGTTTCTCAGTATCTCAAATCACATCATCCGAAAGGATTAAGATAAAAACATTTTCCTTAAGGAACATGTCTTGAAATTTCAGTTTTGCCTAGTATCTTTGGTCATCACCCCAGTCACCAGGTGCCCGGCAAACTCTGAAGTGGACAGATCACACGGTAAGATCTACCATCTGCAAGAGGTCAGGGGTCACTAGGGGAGGAGGTAAAATTGTGCTGGGGTGGGGGGAGAAGCAGAGTTGTGCAACATCTTTGGATTGGAGAATAAAACAGGCGACTCTATGTCACTAGGGTATGTTAACAGAGGAGGAGGGTAATAATATACTAAACTGGGAGAGAGGCAGCTCAACACAGCTTTTCAAAACGTTCAGCTTTAGGCAGTCAGTAGGATGTTGCTAGACTTCCACTGATGTGACACTTCGTCTTTCAAAAGGATGGGAAATGGAGTCACAATAAAGCTGCAATGATTGTACCACACTTTAATGCTAGTCAGTCTGCTCCCTGCAAAGTCCAATACATGGGCTAGAGAGCTGGATTAGCAGTTAAGGCACTTGCCTGCAAAGCCAAAGGACCCAGGTTCAATTCCCCAGGACCCATGTAAGCCAGTTGTACAAGATGGCCCATGCATCTGGAGTTTGTTTGTAGTGTCTGAAGGCCCCGGCACACCCATTCTCTATCTGCCTCTCTCCCTCTCTCAAACAAATAAATTACAACATTTTTAAAAATTATATATGCTTTGCAAGCAAGGGCCTTTAACTGCTGAGCCATCTCCCCAGCTCACCAGTGCACTTTGAATTAACGTCAAAGACAAGAATTCTTAACCCCACCAACTGGCAGATACAGGAATTTCAACTGTTCTGATAGGATGACTCTAAGTCAATCACCATTCATTTCTTACTTTCCAACCTACTAGTCAAGCAGAAACGCAGTCAGAATTGCTGATGAAACTACAGGTCACAGGAGCTCCGCTAAGGCCTTTCTTGCTTTCATCCTCCAAGCACAGCAAGTTCCAAACTAAAAACAGCTTTTGATCCATATTAGCATTTCAAATAGAGTTTCTAAAATTACCTTTAAGAGGCAGTGAAGTAAGGATGGGATAAGACTTGACAAATACTCTTGCCGATACAGCCTATCCCCCGCCCCCATGTTCTGAAAGTCATATCCTGCCATTGAAAGGACACTGTATCTTTTACCTTTTGCAGAGGAGATGAGAGAGATGTTGCCATCAAAAATCCAAAATGGGTCTGGGGAGGTGGCTCACTGGAGTAAGACCTTGCCATACAAACAAACTTCAGCACCTGAGTTCAGATCCCTACAACCTTCCTAAAGTCAGATGCTATAGCCAAGCATCTGCAATCCCAGCGTACCGACAGCAGGAAGGGAGGCAGAGACAAGAAAATCTCCCAGAAGCCCAAGGGCCAGTCGGCCAGGTGAACCCAGCTGCGTACAAGAGGCTATGTCTCTCCAGCAAGGTGAAAGGCCAGGACTGACATCCAAGATTGTCCTCTGACTTCCACAAGAGAGCCATGACATGCATGTGTGTGCACTCACATACATGAATTTACACACACACACATACACACAAATCCAAACTTAATGAGTTCCAAATTATAAACATTTTTTCCTATATCTATCAGGCTGGGATTACATTCACACACTAATAAAGAATAATCCATTCATTTCAAGACCAGGTTAATTATTATAATATTCCATTAGGAGATTCTCTAGTTTTAAAGTCGCTTATTGCTACTCTATTGGTAATTACTTCAAGTGCCAACTCAACCACTTATGAAGTTAAAAAGAAGTATTTTAATGGTCCTTAAAGAATATAGTATAAATACACAAAAGACGTGAAGGTCCTCTCTTAGGAACGAATAGATATTTTGGTCAATTAGCAGAAGTGCTGTGAATGCTATTAGAATCCATTTAAAATCATGACCTATATCGTCTCAGATGCCGGCTGTGATTGCTAAACCATTTGTACAGTACTGTTCAAGGAAAGATGGCTGTATCTAAGACAGGGGCACAACAGATTAAACACAAACTCATCAACACAACCCAGGAACGGAAGCCGAGCAATCTTGCCGTCCCTTGAATTCACCGCATTAGGCGCTACCATCATTATCATTAAGTTAATGATAAGCTAGGCAGGGAGCAGTCCAGTTGGCTTGCAAGTGCAACCATTGAAAATGGGAATATTCTAGAATAAATTGGGTACCTGAGAGTTTCATGAGAAGTTCAGAGGCGGCTTTGACTGACATGTCCCGCCTTAGCACATTCCCTTTCCCTTCCTGGGGTTTAAGAGTGTCCTCAGAGATACTGGGGGTCCCTACTTCAGGCTCCGGGCTGAACACATAGCTGGGCCGAGGCAAGGGCGTGCTTAGAGCTTCTTCTTCCTTGGGCTCCTCTTTCACTTTAAAATTAAGATTCATGGGCTCCTTCTGGTTTGCAGCTGTCAAAAAAAAAAAAAAAAAACAGGAGAAAGGGATTATATATATGTATAGAAGGCTACTCCCCCTCAGAGCTGCCCCATACTCAATGAAGAATAGAAAATGCAATCAACTTGGGCTAACAGTCGGAGGGACCATCGTATGACCAAAATAGGCTGAGCCCTGAGCACACTGCTTTATTTTTACACACTGTCCTCCATGAGCCTTGGGCTCATTTGGGTGTGGGCCTTGGAATATTTTGAGCCTAGGGTATTTTAAGAAGGGTGTCTCTACAAACTGGGTGTTTTTCCTTTGGTTTCCCTCAATGTCTTCCCTGGTATACAGTCACCTACCTGACCTTATTAGCATTCTCCTCGGCTAATTCTCTTAGAAAACCATGCTTCAGGCAACGATTCTGCCATCAAATATTGATTAAAATCATGAATCACAAGCGATGACCAAAGCCAAACCCTGGGACGAGTGGGAAGAGCTACCAGTGAGAAAAACCCAGACCAGAGATTCACCACTCTTGCCTAATTACTGATGGACACTCCTGACTGCCACATGGTGGGTCACACAGTTGTCACTGTGTTCCTGGTTATCATGAATAAATCTATGCCTATAGCCCAAATCGTCTTCACTTCCAAAATGGGCTTTTTGGAACTTTTTCTTTAATTTTTGCATGTGTGGTATGTGTGATATGTGTGTGTGTGTGTGTGTGTGTGTGTGTGTGTGTGTGTGTGTATGTGTGTGGTGCATGCATGTGTGGGCCCATGTTTGTACAGATGCACATGCTCTGTGCATACATGTGCAGGGGCCATAGGAGGTATCGTCACGTGTCTTCCTCTGTCACTCTTACACCTTTTCGCGTTGACATGGGGTCTCTTCCTAAATCTGGAGCTCTTTCTCAGCTAGATCCAATGAGCTCCAGAGATGCTCCTGTCTCTGCACTCCCACAGTGCTGGGGTTACAGGTGTGCGCAGCCACACCTGGTGTTTTATGGGGGTGCTAGAGGTCTGACTCCGGCCTTCATGCTTGTGCGGCAAGCGTTCTTCCCCAGTGAGGCGTCTTCCCAGCCCCTTAGGTTGATTGTCAAGAAAAAAAGAAGAAGAACATTCTGGAACCATTTTAAACTTACAGAAATGTTGCAAAGGTAGTTCTAAGAGTTTCCACTCAGAATTCATGGAGCGTGCCCTATGGTGAGTCTCTTGCCTAACCACCATGCATTTGCCAGAAGCAAGCATGTCACGTGGCTCTGACCTCAACTCCACACTGGATTCTTCACATTTCACCAGTTTCCCCACAAATGTCCTTTTTTTCCCATTTTTAGCATGGTCAGTGGGTGTGGAAGAGAATGTGGTCAGAGTAGAGTTAATGGGCCTGTTAGGGGACAGATTCTGTGCCAGGCCCTCCTGTGCACACCACAGGGGGGAGGCCTTACAAAAGGAGCAGCTCCCTCATCTAAACCCCGCCATCATGGCTTCCCTTCTGCTCCCCCTCAAAGGCTATGTAGCAGGAACTGTGGTGTAGCTGGACTGGGTGTGCTTCTCTTTTGAGAAAGAAAATGTGTGTGTGTGTGTGTGTGTGTGTGTGTGTGTGTGCGCATGTATGTGCTATGTAGAGATGTGGCTATTTGTGTCCATGCCCATGTGTGTAGAGGGCAGAGGAAGATGTTGGGTGTCCTGTCCCACAGCTCTGACACCTTTTTCTTTCCCCTAAGACAGAGTCTGTCACTGATCGTCTTATGTCTGCCCCCCTGAGAAAGAAGATCTAACACCAACATAGAATTCCTAGGAACTTTCTTAGACTGAGCCTTGTCTATTCCACATGAACAGACAAGAGTCTGAACAATGAGTCCCTGATGTGAACATCCTGTTCCCAGCCCAATACACAAGCAACAAGTCTCCTTTTCTATCGCCTAGTCCTCCAAGCATGAATATTCGAGAGTTGCTGGTTCACAAGGATTAGGGTATCTACAAGTCCCAGTAGCGCGATGACAATTTGGCCTTCCCTACCTGCTCAGTGACGTCTACCCTAACCACACTCTTCAAAAGTGTGGTGTCCCCACTCCACAGGACCTTACCCTCCTTACCTTACCCTCCTCTGATCTTTTTAATCCTCTGAAATACTTATCATCTGGTAACATAATTCTAGTATTCCTCCAGATTCATGTATTGAACCTCCAGCCTGCAAAGTCTAAGGACCCAGGTTCAATTCCCCAGTACCCATGGAAGCAAAGTGCACATCTGGAGTTAGTTTGCAGTGGCTGGAGGCCCTGACATGCCCAGATGCTCTCTCTCTCTCTCTTCATTCAATCAGTCAATCAATCAATACAATACAATATAAAAAGGAGGTAATTTAGGTTTAATGAGGTATAAGGGTAGGGCCCTAATCCAATGCCATGGGTTTTTGTAAAAAACGTTTTGTCTTCCCTTTCTCCTCACTGGGTATACCAGGCATGATGTTCCTGCCCCAGAGGAAAGGCCATGGGAGGGTACAATGAGAAGAACGTCATCCACAACCCACAAAGAGAAGAGAAAGCAAACCCGTTGAGAGCATCCAGCCTCCAAAACTGTAAGACATTTCTGTTACTGAAGGAGCCCGGGGTGTCATACTTCGCAGTGACTCTGCTGCGAGCCATATACAGCATTTCAGTTTATTACGATAGGCCTCTGTCTTCTGTTCCCTCAACTCCAAGTCCATTTCACGAAGGCTCTGACCTTTGTGTTAAGGCTGATGAGTGTCAAGTGCATAGAACAGTGTCTGAAATACGACAGGGGTGCAGCATGTACTTATTGACTGATAAAATATACTGGGTTCAAAGTTCATATCTGATGGCGTTCTAATAGTACCCAAGGGTAACGAAGACCAAGATCTCCCAATTGCCCCACCAGAAACCATCAGAAACACTCTCCTTGGGTTTATCGTGACACTGAGGGCAGACCCTTGAGGTGAAGTTCAATGCTCTGCTGCCAACCTGGGCCTCAGTGCTTACTGAGATGTCTGTAGGTCGCTAGTGTCACTAAAGGGGGAGTCCAGAAAAATGCAAGGAAAACACATAAATCTTAGCCGTTCAAGGACAATGCTATCAAAATCTAAAACAAAGGGAACGATAGCAGTCTCTGGAACAATCCTAAATATGTTTCTACTATATTCAGGAAGATTGCTCCTGAAAAGCTTGGTTCCCTTAGCCCGAGTCTTCCTTTTACACTTTCTTCTTCCTGGAGGTTTACTGGTAGCTTCCTCAAGCTTGCTTTCTCTCCATGTCTTCCTTCCAGAACCTCTGTAAAAGCCTTTCCCATAAGCATCCAACTCAGTCATTGCACGGTAATCAACAAGTGTTTATTCCTCGTGTGCCTCTTGAGTCTTTGGGAAGCACGAAGTGGAAGTGAATGGCTGCCCATCTGGAAATTGTCTCCGTGCATATCTTCCCTTCAGAAGCATTTTTTAGCATTCAAAGATGAGACTAGGGGAGACAAAATATTGAGGCAATGTCCAAAGAGGGCAACCATCAAGCGAACACTCAAAGAACATGCGAGTGCCTTTCAGAAGCATTTAGTCAGACACAGGCTATGTAAGATTCAAGAAGAAAAGGGATATTTAGCATTTCCAGCACAACCTGTACTTACAAAGCCTTCCCTCCGAAAACAATGGGGAAGCTGTGTGTTACTACATTATAAACTTGTGAGCCACTACCTTCCTGTTTTTCATTCTGACTGTATCAAGAATGGCATAGCATTGTGATATGCTGAGGGAGTGTAAATACAGCTAATGCTAGAACAAAAAACATGCAGCAAACACTCCTATGGCCAAATTTTAATTTCCCAAACATTCAAGTCTAATTACAAGACACCAAAATCGAAGAATGAAGGCTAGCCTGCTTTCTTTCAATTACTGAGGTCTTTTCACTACAAGTAGAACAGGAAGTCCATATTTTATAATTAATATGATTGAGTAATTGCCATCTTTTAAATTATCCTACTTTTAAAAACCTACATGTACAAAGAGAAGTGGAATTAAAGATGTTTTCCCTTTGAGAGAGAGAACAATCACTAACAACATTCATGATGAACTGCAAAGTCTTTACTTCATTCTTAGAACTCACACAGAAATATATGTGCACATACTAAGCTCAGCTCTTAAAGGGCTTTCAACTGCACCTGCTTTGACTTGACTTCTGGGTGTGTGTGTGACGTAAAGTTGCCAGACACTCCACTCTTAATGTCGTGGTGAATCCTTGCTAATCAAGGAGGCGCATCTCTTACTATGTGTTGTTCCAAACATTTGGGGAGCTGAGCCATTCTGATTATAAATCACATACATTTGCAAGGTCATATAATTGATGGAGTGGGCTGTCATTTAAAGGAATCAGATTGGCTTCTATGAGGCTGCCTCGGCACCTCAAGATAAAGGCAAATGTTGGGAAGGAATGGGAAAGCCACAGAGACAAAATAATTCTGTGGAAGAATTGCCTCCATACAGCAAGTCACAGTAGGTCCACATGTCAATTTCTTCTAAGCCTCCTCTCGCCAAAGGAAAGTTCCATACAACTTCCTGAGAGACCATTCTTTGGCTTAGTAATGCTCACAACTAGCATGTGAATAGTTCTATGGGAACTGAGCCTCCATTAACCACAGAAAGGGGGGGGGATGAATATTTCACAGGTGCGGAAACTAATATCCTGGCCCTCCCTTCTCCCAAATCACAGAGCTAAAACACAGATATGCTAGGCTCTGGAGCTGGCTGAAAATGTCACCCTTACATTCCTCTCCAAGATACCTGGGTACCTTCAAGGACATTAACCTAAGCACAGCGCCATGGGCCTCTGAGAATCTAGGTGAGTGGAGTGAAGTAAGGATAGCTAATGACAGAGGGGAAGGGGGTTGTCATCTGTTTCCTGGTAGGAAGGAATCCCGTGGAGTTTTGACGGAGAAGGCGAAAGAGAAGGAAGTGACCACAACGCTGATGCTTTTGACTTTTGATGTGGGTCTCCCCTGCTGAAGGAAAATGACATCCGTATGATGAGGCCTTTCAGATGACAGTCAGGCAATGTAGTGAATGCTGAGTTGCTCTGTGAAATAGTAAAGACCATTGGGAATTATGTCTATTTCACAGGGAAAACAACAACAACAACAACAAAACACAGCCAGACCTGGAAAGGCAATTTCAGATCAGTGATTTTTGTGTTCCAAGGAACCCTAGGATATGTTACAGGGCTTCCCACAAATGTCTGCTTTAATTTGAAATTATTTACAATTAATTTAATTAATTTAACATTTTATAATGTGCATCCTGAACAGGATGGCACATAAAATGTCAAGTCACTGGAGACCATGAACGTGTTAACTTCATTCGGTAGCCCTTGTATTGCTAACGTCACAGTGTTCTGCTTCCAGGGACTTGTCATTAATAAGGACGTGGCTCACTTCGCACCATCTTTGTCAACAGCTAGGCCTGCATGCGCATGTCCACGTACAACCATACAACTGCAGAACTACTGGAGTCGGAATGTGTGCCTGAAAACAGTGTCTGAATCTCAGCACCACTGCGACTGGAATGGATGAGAGGCTCCGAAGGGGCCGTCCTTGCACATTGTAAGGATACTAACCACCATCCCGAGCCGCCACCCATGAGGTGCCAGCAGCTCCTACCAGCTGTGGCAACAAAAAATTTCTCCAGACATTCCCAGCTGTCCCCTGGGCATACCTGCCTCCAATTAACTGCCAGGGTAGGTTCTAGAATATGTGCTCTGCGCAGCTGCTGACTACAGCTAACAGATAAAATAAGACAGACAAGAAGGTACCGATATGACACCTCTGCAACATGGAATCCAGGCCAAGAGTGCTTTGTCCTCAGTGTTTCCCTGGATTAGCTGAGCCCCTGACCAGCCCCTTTGAGAGGGATCCTAATGCTAAACCCGTTGTACAAATGAAGAATCCAATCTCTAAAGTGAGTTGAAATATTTCCCAAGTAACGATACACAGTAACCAAGTAGTTAGGACAGAATCAATCGGGGGTGGCTTCGATTCAAGTTGTCAGTTTGGATGCTGTTTGTGTGACATGGATTGTAAGGAATGTCGGAAGCTGCTGGAAGCAGTTGGCTTAGGACCAGACACTTTATATTGTTATATTTGTCTTTCAAGAGTTGGAATAAATCTAATTAAAGGAATCCTGTGGCTACAAGGAAAGTTGTTAACAAAAAATCTGCTCCCACTTTCCATAACTTCCCTGCGTGAAGCAGTATTTCTTTTTACTCTTTTTTGTTTGTTTGTTTTTGATATGAGGCCTCACCATTCATCCCAGGTTGGCTTTGAACTAGATCCTCCTGTCTCAGCCTCCCAAGTGGAGGCATTGATTACAGACATGAGCTGTCACACACAGCAAGAAGCAGTGTTTCTGAAGCTGTGATTATCAAAATAAATTTAGAAATATAACAAACATTGCTATAAAGTACATATCTCACAATACAAGGGTAATGGTTTCTCTTAGGATTTTTGAATAAATAAATGAAAACTTGAAAAATAGTTACACTTAATTATACCACGTCTAATTTTACGCATTGAGACTGCATCTAATTATGACTGTTTGAAAAAATGAATTCAGTGTTGAAAAAACAAAATGAAACCTATTGCAGTTTCCGCCCCTCATTTTACAATAAGAAAACACAAGCTCGGAAAATGATACTTATTTTTTTAAATTCTAGTTATTAATAACACAATCAGAATCATGGCTCCGTTCTGTAGACAACAAGACTACCACTGCCATCTCTCTCCACGTTCAACTGGAATGTTAGGTAAGTATAGATGAGCAAGCTGGGGATTTGGGATTTCACAACAACTTGATGTGCTTTAAGTGAGTAAATAAATAATAAAAAGAGCATGATTAAATCAAGTAATAACGAATAACAGTTGAATACTAACTACCTTTAAATTTTAAGCATACTAAATGCAAGTGGAACACACAAAGCATCAGCTAAATATTTTTAAATCTTACTCTTTAATTTTTCTTATTTTTTTTAATATTTATTTATTTATTTATTTATTTATTTATTTGAGAGAGAAAGAGAAGCAGAGAGAGAATGGGCATGCCAGGGCCTCCAGCTTTTACAAATGAACTCCAGATGCATGCACCACCTTGTGCATCTCGCTTATGTGGGTCCTGCAGAATGTAACCTAGGTCCTTCGGCTTTGCAGGCAAGCACCTTAGCCACTCAGCCATCTCTCCAGGCCTTATAACCTTATAATGTTTTATAATGAGTGTTTAGTGGAACTGTAACTGTCTCATATTTCTTATGAATCCTTGCCTGGATTTATCCTTGAGCACACTGCTAGAACCTACATGCCCAAACCCAGTCTTCAAAGGTCCCCAGTGACAGCTAGGATCACGGACATAGAGGCTCAGGGTAGGGAGAGGAACTGAGGCACCACAAGAACTTTCAAATGAATAATGAACTTTTTCTCCACAAACCAAACTACTAAAACCCACACATGAAGTCAGGATAATCACACATGCCTGCCATAGAAACCCTCAGAAAGCAGAGGCAGGAGGATTATTTAGGAGTTCAAGGTCATCCTCAGCTACATAGAGAGTTCAGAACCAGCCTGGCCTCTAAGAGGTCCTGTCTTAAACCAACCAAAACAGAACAAGATAGCCTATACACCATAAGCAACAAAAATGGCCGTCTGCAGTAATCCATGTAGCAGACAGGATATTCCCATGTCAACGGCAAGAAGGACAGATTCTGGAAAATCACTCAAGCCTGGAGCAAATGCCAATGAAAGCTGTACTTTAAATCTACGCGATTCGCACATTCAAAGAGTGAATGGCCGAAGAGCAAGGAACTCATCCGCATGGAGACGAGAGACCACAGCCTTCCAAGGTTTCTCAGGGAAGTCGCTGGCTGCCCACTCCAAAAGACATGCATGCCCTCTTTCCTGTTTCACTTGCCCATCTTACACTGATAGGCTGAGCGTACGGTACCTAGACGAGGGTGTAAATGGTTTCTGTCACGGGGGGGCATCAGGAAAGGGACTGGGGGTTGAGGTGGATGTTGCAATGATCAGTGACTCCCTCCCCAAATTCTCAGCTCCACCCAAGAGAAGGACATGTGGAAGGAATGACATGGTTCAAGTGCTCAGATCCTGGGAACAAGAGAGAGGGCAAAGGAGGAAACTGGGGGTGGCCAGTATCTTCAAGCTGTTGATACCTTTCTACATCCCCCCCCCCTCAGAGTAGTGGGGAGCTGGCTTCTCGGTAGAAAGGAGCCAGCTGAGCAGGGGCTGAGCCTTCTCAGTCTTGCTTTAGGGCCTGGGGGTTGGGAGGGGAGGGTTCCTACACAGAGGGAGCTGGAGGGAGAGAGATCTAGGTGTGAAGAGGGTCTGTGTGGGGCTGGAGAGATGGCTTAGTGGTTAAAGCGTTTGCCTGCAAAGCCAAAGGATCCCAGTTCGATTCTCCAGGACCCACATAAGTCAGATGCACAATGGGGTGCATGCATCTGGAGTTCTGGTGCGCCCATTCTCTCCCTTTCTCTCTCTCTCTCTGCCTCTTTCTCTCAAATAAATAAATAAATAAATAAATAAATATATTGAGGGTCTGTTGGGCTGGAGAGAAGGCTCAGTGGTTAAGGCATTTGCCTGCAAAGCCTAAGGACTCAGGTTGGATTACCAGATACCAAGGTGGTGCAGGCGTCTGGAGTTGTTTGCAGTGGCTGGAGGCCCTGGCACACTCATTCTGGCACACTCATTCTCTCTCTCTCCTCTCTCTCCTTCTTTTTCTCTAAATAAATAAATAAAGAAGAAGAGGGAACCAGGTGTGGTGGTGCACGCCTTTAATCCCAGCACTCGGGAGGCAGAGATAGGAGGACTACCATGAGTTCAAAGCCACCTTGAGACTACATAGTGAATTCCAAATCAGCATGGGCTAAAGGGAGACCCTACCTCAAAAGCCAAAAAAGAAAAAAAAAAAAGAAAAAAAAGAAAAGAAAAGAAAAGAAAAAAGAGGGTCTGTAGACACATTCTTAATTGTTTTTTAATTCGTATTTTTATTATTTATTCATATATGTGTGTGCGCTCTTGTGTGTATATTGCATGTCTGTGTCTCCACCTCTCATCTTGCTGTCAGTATCAGGATGCTGGGATTGCTGAAGCCCGTCACAACTTCTGGCAATTTAAATGGTGTCTGGGGATCAAACACAGGTACTCCAGCTTGAGCAGCTAGCACTTTATCCACTGAGCCATCTTCCCAGCTCTGTAGATACATTTTGAAGACACACAAGCACGCACGCACGCACTCTGTAACCAGATCAGTGACAAACGCACATACATTAGAAATGACGCCCTGATTCGAAGCCAAAGAAAATAAACAGCGAAGCAGACGGAGGTCAAAAGACAGTTCGCTCAACTGAGAAATAGAAATTAGGTAATAGCTAATTAAGTGTTCATGAGCCAAGCCTTTGCAATTAGACAGTGCTGAATTTTTGGTCCATTTCTTGCAGCTGAAGATTCCAAGTCTCAGCTTCCTCATCTATAGAATAGGTTTAATATCATTGACCCTCTCCTGCTGTGGTGAGGGTTAAACGAGAGATTGCACGTGCACGAGGCCATTGGCACAGTGCCTGGTCTACAAACACTGATGAACGATCACTCTTATAATAGTGGTAGAAGTGGTGACAATAACAACAGGAGTAAACAAAGAAAATGCATTTCTACGAGAAGGAAGAGGGTTTAACTTCAGTTTTATAGACACAATAGACTTTGATAAAATTTCCCCCAAGAGTCTATGAAGATAATAATTAAAAAAAAAATTAGAAGCTGGAGAGATGCCTCGGTGGGTAAAATGTTTGCCATGCAAACACGAGGACCTGAACTCAAGCCTGGCATAGTGGCGTACGCCTTTAATCCCAGCACTCGGAAGGCAGAGGTAGGAGGATCGCCATGAGTTCGAGGCCACCCTGACACTACCGAGTGAATTCCGGGTCAGCCTGAGCTAAAGTGAAATCCTACCTCAAAAAACAAAAACAAAACAAAAGGACCTGAATTCAGATCCCAAGAACCCATGGAAAAATGCTGGCTGTAGTGGCACATGTCTGTAATCCCAGTACTGGGGAGGCAGAAGCAGATAATTCCCTGAGGTTCCCTGGACAGCTACTTTAGTACATACAGACTTTTTTTAATTGGGAAAGAGAGAGAAAGAGAGGGAGAAGGAGAGGGAACGGGCACTCCAAAGCCTCTCACCACTGCCAACTCCAGACACACGTGCCACCTTGTGCATCTGGCTTTATGTGGGTTCTGGGGAATTGAACCTGGGTACCCAGGCTTCTCAAACACCTTAACCACTAAGCCATCTCCCCTGCCCTTTAATATATATGTATAATATTTTATTTATTTATTTATTTGAGAGAGAGAAAGAGGCAGAGAGAGAGAGAGAGAGAGAAAGAGTGAGGATGGGCACGCCAGGGCCTCTAGCCACTGCAAACAAACTCTAGACGCATGTGCCACCATGTGCATCTGGCTTATGTGGGACCCAGAGAATCAAACCGGGGTCCTTAGGCTTCATAGGCAAGCGCCTTAACAGCTAAGCCATCTCTCCAGCCTTTAAAAAAAAAAAAAAAAAAAAAAAAAAAAAACTGTCCAGCAACTTTAGCTGAATGGGTGAGCTCTAGGTTCAGCATGAGACCCTATCTCAGAGAAGAAAGTGGACAGCAATCAAGGGAGACCTGACATCTACCGCTGGCTTCCACATGCACATGCACACATACAACCATGCATACACATAGGCACGCACACCACACACACATTCACATGCAAAAACAAAAATTACTCTACACAGGTACAGCACAGTGAGGTAAGAAAGATCTCGATTCTGGGATGAAGAGATGGCTCAGCGGTTAAGGCACTTGCCTGCAAAGCCTAACCACCTGGGTTTGAGTCCCCATGTAAAGCCAGGAGTGCAGTTTATTTGCAGTGGCTGGAGACTCTGGCACACCCATTGTCTCTCTTCCTGTGTCTACCTTTCTTGCTGCTTCCAAATAAATTAATTATTTTTTAAAAAAAGAAAGATCTATATTCCAGTTTTTTTTTTTTATCTGCAGCCTTAGATTCCTCATCTGCCTGCTGTTATGACGTAACATATTTGGAAATCCTCAGAACACTGTGAAGCCTACAAAATCCAAGTTGTACGTAAGTTGCCATTCTATTTGCAGAAGCTTGAAATAGTAATACAGTTGCTAGGGCTGAGTGTGCGGCTTGGTGCTCAGGAGCTTGCTAAGTATGCGCAGGCTCTCAGCTCTATCTTCCCTTGGTACCATAAATAAAAAGGAAAAAAAAAAGTGTAACTTCCAAAGATGCCTACTGTTGCAGTCAGCCACACATTGCTGGGATGAACTTCCAGACCAGGCACGGTTTATGGAAGGAACAGCATTTATGTGAAGCTTAGGGGTCCAGGGGAAGTTTCATAATGGCAGAATAAGCTGGTCCCCTTTACACAGAGGGAGAAATAGCAATCTCCACCAACATCAGTACGCACACTTTAGGAACACAAGGCAGAGCTCCGACATTTTGCATATCTTTAGGCTCTTGGAATTCCAGATCTGCCCCCATACACACCTTAGGGCTTAACCCTAGGATCCGCCCACAGTGACATCCCCTCCAGCCAGGTAGCTGGAAATCCAAGAAGCTTTAATAAAACTGAACTACCACACGTGTCATATACAACACTGAGAGGAAGGCTCCATGCTGGCTAACTGTACAACATACGAGAAGGGTAGAGGACAGACCCCTTCCCTTTGCTTGGCTGACCCCTAACCTTGTTATGAAAGGTGCAGACAGCCTGGGACAGGGAAGGCTGGAAGCACACTGCCCAGATTAGAATGCTAAGCTGGCCCCTTATTAGCTGTGTAAAAATGGGCATGATCTTGAACGTCTCTGTTTCTTATCGATAAAACAGAAATGGTGGGCTGGAGGGATGCCTTAGCAGTTAAGGCGTTTGCCTGCAAAGCCAAAGGAACCAGGTTTGATTCCCCAGGACCCACGTTAGTCAGATGTACAAGGGGGTGTACGTGTCTGGAGTTCCTTTGCAGTGGCTGGAGGCCCTGGCATGCCCATTCTCTCCCTCTCCCTCTCTCTCTCTCTCTCTCTCTCTCTCTCTCTCTCTCTCTCTCTCTCTCTGTCAAATAAGTAAATAAATAAATAAGACATTAATGGCTACAATAACTCCATGGAGAGAGTAACCTATGAGGGTGTTATGATAAACATGATGGAAAGCACATGAAAAAGCAATGAGGGGCTGGAGAGATGGCTTAGCGGTTAAGGCGCCCACCTGCCAAGCCTAAAAATGCCCATTCGATCTCCAGGTCCCACGTTTAGCCAGTGATGCAAGCATGCAATGCCGCGCTTTCCCATAAGGGGGCGCATGTATCTGGAATTTGTTCACAGCGGCTGAGAGGCTGCTGGCATGCCCATATTTTCTCTCTGCCTCTTCCTCTCTGTCTCTGTCTCTCTCGAATTAAACAAACAAACAAACAAAGCAATGAGTAAATATTACCACATCTCCATCTATGCAATTTTCAACATCTATGTATATAACTCCTGGCCCCACTTACTTATAGAAGACCACCTGCAGTTAAGGCCAGTCTCATAGAGTAACAAGTCAGGAAAAACAAGAAATAGCCACCCAGTCTCTCGGATATGTACCACCAAGTACAATAAAGTCTGGAGTTTCAAAAAGGGCATTCAGGGCTGGAGAGATAACTCAGCAATTTAGGTGCTTGCCTGCAAAGCCTAAGGACCCAGGATTAATTCCCTAGTTCCCACATAAAGCCAGGTGCACAAAGTGGCACATGCATCTGGATTTTGTTTGTAGTGGCTAGAGGCCCTGGCATGACCCCCCTTCCACCTCTCTCTGCTTGGAAATAAATTTTTTTAAAAAAAGGCATTCAGCCTTTCTGCACAGACAAGAGCCCCTAATGTGGTTACTACATGCGAAATTGAGTCACATGGCTGGGAGTGCCCATCTCGAGACAACTCGTGCAGAGCTCACAGAACAGCCAAACTCAAGATGCCAAAGAAGCTGTCAAACAGTCCAATGTAGAACGAGTGGAGCCCCAGCACAGGGCTGGGTGAGCAAGCCCCTGGCTACCATCACTGAATTCTCGGGGTGTGAATGGCACAAGGCTGGCATTTACACAGAAGAAGGCCCAGTTGTTAAGATGCATCTGAGAAGGCCTTTCAGAACCACCAGGCAATGGGGATGACTGACTGGGTTCACTGGGCACCTCCCAATCACCTCTAGCAGGGGACCTGCTGCGTACACATCAGCCAGACTGTAACCCAGATGCATTAGATCATGCCCACTATGGGGAGACCGTAGAACAAAGGTCTCATACAAGATATGACAAGGCACTTTAGCCCAAGCCCTTCCCTTGCGCATGAAAACCTTTGTGAGTTTATGGCAGTGCCACTAAAAAAAAAAAAAAAAATAAACAGAAACAATTGAGCCCACATCTGCTTGTCCACAAACTATCTCTGTGAGGGTAAAAGCACTTGCTCCTTTAAAAGGTCCATCTTTCCCTGGTTAAAATTATTTTGGTGTCAATTTTCTGAAATTAATGTGATGTGGGAGACTGCAAAAAAAAAAAAAAAAAAAACTTTTTTTTTTTTGCTGGTTTTCAAATTAAAAATAGTTGAAATGACTTATATCTTTGCTTTTGGAAAACCCAGAGACAAAAAGATACTCCCTGCCAACAAAGTGCAATGCCAAGTTTCTGTCAACTGCCTGGTGATCATTTGGAGAGTTAGAATTACATTTGGTAACTTGAAAAGCGTCGCCTGTAGAAAGAGTTGAACCGTGGAAAGCCAGTACAAGCACCCTGCATCCGGCTTGTGACGGTGCTCCCAGCTCTAGGACATTTGCACCCGAGTCTCAGGATTTCTGAACTACATGTCTGTCATGAGGCCTCACAAGGCAAACCATGCGGCTCAAAGACCATGACTCACCCAAGCCTTGCCTTCACATCAACCTTGACCTACAATGAAATGTCTCAGCTCCAACTCACAGCACGACGCCCTTTTCATGGACTGGGGTGGTGCTTAAGGGAGGGCAGAGATGTAATCAAAACATCAACAGTTGTACAGGAACTGTACCCCAAACACTGTACCAGATACTAAGTTTCTTTTGTTTATTTGTTTGTTTATTTTATTTATTATTTATTTGAGAGCAATAGACAGACAGAGAGAGAAAGAGGCAGACAGACAGAGAATGGGCACACCAGGGCCTCCAGCCACTGCAAACAAACTCCAGATGCATATGTGACCTTTGTGCATCTGGCTTACGTGGGTCCTGGGGAATCGAGCCTCAAACCGGGCTCCTTAGGTTTCACAGGCAAGCACTTAGCCACTAAGCCATCTCTCTCGGCCCCTAAGTTTCTTTAAAAAATATTATTTATTTCTTTACAAGGGGAGAGAGGGTAGACTCCAGGGCATCTAACCACTTAAAATGAACTCCAGATGTATGTGCCACTTTGTGCATCTGGCTTTACATGGGTACTGGGGAAGCAAACCTCAGTAGTTTGGCTTTGCAGGTAAGCATCTTAACTGCTGAGCCATCTTTCCAGCCCTCAGATCCTAAGATTTTGTTGTTTGTTTGAGACAGAGTTTCATGTATCCCAGGGTGGTCTCTACCTTGCTACGTAGCCAAGGATGACCTTGAACTTCTAATGTTCCTGCCTCCACCGTCCTTCCCATTGCTGGGATGACAACAGGCATGCACCACCAGACCCAGCTTATGCATTTGCTGGGGATCCAGCCTCATGCACTGGACCGACTGAACTGTACCCAATGTCCAGGTACCGAGTTTATGTTCCACATCAGCTGTCCTCCGTCCTGACTGCCTGGTAGAATCACTTGAGGATTGCAAAGAAAATACCAAAGTCTGGGGCCTATCCCAGACCAATTAATTAAATGATAATTTCTGGGCCCTGGCATTTTACAAAAACTCCCCAGGTAAGTCTAACGTGCAGTGGAAGTTAACAAGGGCTGCTGGCCAGGGAAGACAAAACCCGGAATCAGCTGGAATAGAAGCTTCCCATGGCTGGGTGAGCGCCTTTCCCTGAACACCCCCATTATGTGGCCTTGGATGGGTCACCCTGTCAGGCAACCAATTTGTAGAAGTCTTCCAGGAAAGAACTGTGTAAACAGCAGGATTCTCCCTGGAAAGGCCTGCCTTCTAGCTCCAAACTTGAGCAGTCTACACAATTCCTTCCCCCACCCACACCCCCACAATGTCAATCCAGAATGCCTACAAGTTGGGGCTACCCTGAACGCTTCCCTGAATCAGCCTGGGAAGCCTGGTTCTGAGGAGCCATACTCACCGCAAAGGGTAAAGAAACGTGAAGTTTCACTGCTTTCAGTGGTTCAGATATAGAGTTTTATTTTGTGGACATGTCACAGGGAAACCTCTGGATGGTGGGGGGGAAAGGGAGGACGACTTAGAGAGCATTGAAAGCAGCACCCCACCCAGCGATTTCGAACCTCAGTGGGCTCCATTCAGTCATTGTTGTGCTCAGTTTGAATCAACGGAGCAAGAATGACTCCCCTTAATAACCAGGCAAGAAAGCGTCAACTGTTACTCTCTCTCTCTCTCTGTCTTGGAAACAAGTAGGTGTCTACACGCTTGAATTTGTCAGTGTGTTGCAGTTTTTGCAGACAGTGATGTAGCTGGCACAGAGACTCCCAGACTCAGGGCCCACAGACAGCTGCACCCTATCGTACCAGCAGGTGCACGGACAGAGCCCTGAGAAAGAATTCCACGCAAGAACAATGTCTCTGTTATGACTCCAAGGGACAGGGTTGGAGGCGAACGTACTAGTTTGCTCCATTTGAAGACAGGAGGAGCTAGAAACTCGGGAGTTCCCTGGGATCTGGCCTTTCTGCCTCAGAAGGAGATTCACAAAGAGAGCCAGGTGGAACACATAGAGCCCTCGGTTATTTGTGGTAGGGCCCGAACCAATTGCGGTTAGTGAGGAAAAAAAAAAAAAAAAAATCCTTGAGGAAAATATGTTCCTTTCCTTTTAGCATACCGCCTCTTCCCATGGGCTGCATGGCCTCAGTCACCAAGTTTACATTTATATCCAAATATGCACACACGCACACGCACAAAAAAAATTACCGATGCATCTCACTCCCTGGTGACTTTATAACAGGTTGCTAGGTAACAGTGCATACAAGTCAGGTTTCAGGACCTCTAGTAAGCCACCATAAAATAGCTGCATGGGCCTTTTGCATAAATAGTGTGTCTTTGCTATCTGTTTTCTTATGCCATTGATCAGTCAGTAAATACTCCCATTGCCAAACCATAAACAACTCCCCATCAATAACTGACTCAAAAAAAAAAAAAAAAAAAAAAACAAACAGATCACAGGATTGTAAGGCTTTGGTGTAGGGTGCTTCACCCCAACCTATGAACTGCTTCTTCTCCCTCTGTGTCTGCTATTTTCAGCGCTCGCTCTAAGCAATCCTCCCTTCCCTTCTTAAGCTCTCTGAGAAGGGCTAGAGTTAATCACAGCCTGAAGCCTCATGGGGGGGCGCTCAGAGCTCAGCCCAGCAGGAACCCTGTGTCAGATGCCAGGGTTTTTAATCCAAAGATCAAGCTGCCAGCCCCCACCCCCGCCACTCCCTATCCTTCAGGTCTGAAAACAGAAATCCCTGGAGAAAGAAGGGAATAACACCTTACCTCCGTTCAGTTTGCCCAATTGTGTTAAGTGTGGAACTGTCCACCATGCTAAACTATGCTGAATGAACACATCATTCACATGCTTCCTCTGCGACTGCACCAAAGAGCCCAGAGAAGGGGTCCCTTCTGCTATTCTGTCATAGGTAGGTGGAGATGGTGAGAAAGACCCACTCTCCATCGGTGAGATCTTAAAGGACCATCGTGGCCAAAGGGACACAAGCATTTCCCCTGTAATTTCAAAACATTTTAAATTGAAAAAAAAAAAAAAAAAAACTCAGCGTCTGTAAAAATCCCAGTTGCCCTGGGACTGGGGTAGAAGGAGGAGAGGGCAAGAAGAGAGGCGCCTGGACCACACAGCTCCTCAGTGCCCCAGTCAGATGCAATGATGTGAGTGCCCCTTGGCAGTGGGGATGGTTAACTCACTCTGCCTGGTGGGCTGTCAGGCCTCTCTGTTGCTATCCCTGCTCCTTCCCTCCTCTGTACCTCTATTCAACCAGCTTATTTCTCCCACTGCTGAGGGGCAAAGATATGGGGTGAGGGAGGACTTTGCGAAGGGACCCGACTGAGGTGTCAGCAAGCAAAGGGACTTCAGAGAAGAGCTGGGCCTCTCATTCACCTGGCAATGACATTTAGTGAAATGCGACTCACAGTCCATTTAA
Source organism: Orientallactaga sibirica (assembly GCA_036365145.1). Classification (NCBI taxonomy): domain Eukaryota; kingdom Metazoa; phylum Chordata; class Mammalia; order Rodentia; family Dipodidae; genus Orientallactaga; species Orientallactaga sibirica. The sequence continues at coordinate 826,980 of JAEOAD010002805.1, forward strand.
AGGAAGGCGGTGGCCAATTATTCTCCACTTAAAGGGTATTGTCAATCTCCAGAGAGCTGAAATGGCATTTGGGAAGCATCGGGGGACCGGCACCTTCACCGACAGACAGAACTGGTTCTCAACCGACCTTTCCCCACCTTCTACAATGCCTTTAAATTTTAAAATTGGATTTTTAAAAAATGTAACGAATAACAGCCCAGTCCCACAACATGTCTTCTTGCTCCAAAAGAGTCAGAAAAAAAATCTTACCATCTTTCCACCCCACTCACATATCACTACTTTATCAAAGACATTGAAAAGAAATCACACATGCACACAAAATGAAAACAAATCATGTATACTCTGAAATGGCAGAAACCAAAATGAATTAGTAAGAATGCAGTCTTATAATTTATATATCATTTCTTCAAAGGGTGTTAGGCAGTTGGAAAAGAAACATATAAAAACTTTTCTTAAATTCCACTTTACAAGAGATGCCTAGGATAATCAAATTCGTAGAGACAGAGAGTAAAGTTAGTGGTTAGCAGGGGCTGAGAGCAAAGGGAGTGGAAACCTTATTGTTTGATGGGAACAGTCTGGGAAGGCGGAAAGTTCTAGAGATGGATGGATGGTAGTGATGGTTACATAGTAATATAAATATGTAAGGCCATTGAAATGGTTAGAATGATATGTGTTAGGTATGTTTTAATCCTACTGATAAATCCTGAAAAAAGTTCATAATGATAACCTTTAACATTTACTCAAGTTACAAGTAAGTCCTCACTGTAGGTTTTGTGTATGTCCTTTACAATGCTTTGAAATTAAACCAGAAAAGACCCTAAGCAGTGAGAAGTGAGGAATTCCACATGTAAGTACTTCAGAGAAACCAATGTAAGAGACAAGTTAGCTAAGGCCCAAGGTGACAGACAGGAAACAAAAGGCATAAGCTTATCTTTACCATCTGACCTTGCCCTCACCACAAGAACCCAAAAATAGGGGACAAAACAATCCAAATTGTTTTGGGACCCAAGCAGAAGCAATGCCTATTTCCAAAGGCATCTCAAAAGAAACAACAACAAAAATAAATAAATAAATAAAATAAATAAATAAATGAAAGAAAGTCTAGGAGGAAGTTCATCAAAGTGCAGAATATTCGGATTCAGAAGACCTTGAGACTAGTCCTACCAGCTTATTGTACAGATGAGAAAAAGAGAGAAAGAGGAAGAGAGAGGGAGGAGCGAAGGAAGGGGGAGCAGGAAGGAGGGAGGGAGAAGGAGAAAGAGAGGAGGAGGAAGAGAGAAGAGAGGAGGAGGAGAAAGAAAGATAACCCTATGCAAATACCTGACAGCTTCATGAGAAAATCGGATGCCATCTTAACAGAGATGTCCTGGCTGAACAATGCTGCCGTACTGTTGGACACATACTCGGAGGGCTCTTTCAGCTTTGTGTGGTTGGCGGGCCTGTCGACAGCATTCAAGGTAAAGGAGGTAGGCAAGCCGTTATCTTCCTTGGGTTCCTCCTTCACCAGCAAAGGGGCGACGCCAGCCCCACCCAGGCTAGTCCTTTCTGGAGTGTTAGACGTCATCACGGTCCCCACTAGCTCTGTCCCTCCTCCTCCTTCCCTTTGTTGCCCCAGGCAGCCACTGTCACTGAGGTGGGGAGATCCCTTGACATCTGGGTCTAGGATCTCCTCCTTCACCTTGGCCTCTGTCCTCAGGAAGTGCTGATGGCAACGCATGTGCAGTTTCAGGCTGAAGTGGCGGGAGGAAGTGAAGGGGCACAGCTGGCACTGAAAGGTCTCTCCCCGGTCCTGATGCTGATGTACCTGATGGAGAAGCAAGAAGAGTGAGCTAGCCACCGTGCACGTATGGAAAATGTCTTACATTGCCCCACTACTCATCAATGGTTTCCCCTTATATATACATACATGCATACATACATACGGCCTTCATTATCATATGCAGGTCATAAAATTAATCCCTAAACACAAAGTGGGTCCATGGAGGTTAACAGAGAGGCTTATCATGGAGGATGCTGTCTGCTGATCGTCGCTGTCTTGAACAGACAAGAGCTATTATTCTAGTCATCTGATCGCACTTGTTAACACCAGAGAAAATATCATAAACTCAACACGGTGTGAACCCAGTCTATAATTACTGGGCAGGGAGCAAAAGACATACCTTTCATCTCGTGCCCCTAACAAGAATCCTTTGCAAATACCCAGTGATGATCACCCACAGAATGAGCTGTTTTGCCAACATAATTTCACCTTCACAAAGTGCTGCTCTTTGATAATTAAGAGTGTAGAAAATACTGTCTCTAGGGTATTCCTGTTTCATAGAAGGGAAAACTGAGGCTCGGGGCAAAGAGTGAACACAGTACCATATGAAAAAAGAAAAACAGGGGAGAAGGAGAAGGAGAAGGAGAAGGAGAAGAAGAAGAAGAAGAAGAAGAAGAAGAAGAAAAGAAAGAGAAAAGAAAAGAAAAGAAAAGAAAAGAAAAAAGAAAAGATCAAGTTCTGACTCTCACCAAGCATTCTGAGCAAGAGGAGGAGACCAAGTTTTCCAAACATGACAATATCACACTCCAGAGTGTGACATCTGCAGTGAAGAATGTAGACTATTTTTTTTATATTTGAGAGAGAGACTGGGCGTGCTAGGGCCTCTAGCCACTGCAAAGGAACTTCAGATGCATGTGACACCTTGTGCATCTGGCTTACATGGTTACTGGAGAATCGAACCTGGCTCCTTAGGCTTTGCAGGCAAGCGCCTTAACGGCTAAGCCATCTCTCCAGCCTGAGAATGCAGACTTTTATATCCCATTCCAGTCCTTGCCCACACCCAATACCTGTAAAAATGGCGAGAAACTTTTTTTTTTCTTCCTGTCACTACCAAATTTAGTGCTTGAAAAAGTGAAGAAATCATGGCTCTGGCCCGAGCCAGGCTTCGAGCTGGCAGGTGTTCATAAACTTGTAACTTTCCCATTCATCTCTGCCAACGTGCTCCAGGACTGACCTGTTATACCCTGCTATTTCAGGCCTGGCCCTCCCTGCAGGAGAAACTGCCAATTGTGTAGATTTGCGCCAAATGATTTGGGGGAATCGTATGATCTGGACAAACAATAATGGAAATGACTGGCATTCAAAACAAAACTGACCTTTCACCGGTCAGGGGGTGACCTGAGTGGGATTCGAACTGAGGTCTCATCAAGGTTAAAACCTCATCTGTCCATCCTTGGTACCACCTGGCCCCTCTGCTCAGATCTCCTTTCCAAGAGAGCAAGTTTTACTACAGCTGTTTATGCCTCCTGAATGTGATCCAAAAGCATTCCTCACCAGCCAAAACATACTTTTAAATAATGTTGAGTGACCAACAAAAGCAAAGAAATTAAAAGTTAATCGTGAGATCCTGTTGCCACAGCACCCCACTGTGGCTTCCTGAAAAAAACAACAGAAGAGATTCTGAGCCCCACAAAGCCTGAGTTTCTCAAAAGGAAAAAAAAAGAAAATTTAAATTCAGTTTTGACAGAGTCTTGCAATTAAAAGATTTCCCCTGTTCCCCAGCAGAAGGCCAGGAGTGGGTGGGACCACGCAGGTATCTTTGTATTCTTGCCCACAGTAGGACTTCACTACCCACTGGCCTTTCATTTGCTTTCTCACCAAATACACAAGCCCTAATTGGCAGAGGAATCACCTTGAAGCCTAAGGTCATAGCCCTGCCTGCGCCTGACAGGTGCTGCCAAAAGCCATGGCCGGAACCAGGAGGTAAAAGTCACAGGACAGGAAGCTTCTGGGTCCCTGAGCATGGGTAGATTTCATTTCAGAAGCATCCCCAAAGAGGAGCTAATCCAAGAACAGAAACTCCCGTGGCAGCTTCGGAAGAAGGAACAAGGACCCCACGTTCCAAGATCGAAAGGAAGCCCTTCATTGAAAAGAGTCTGCGTACAAGTGTTCCCATGGGGTTTCTCTTCCACTGGATCCTGGCCTTCCTGGGGATCTCATGCAAGTTGAAAGGGGTTCGGGGAATAGTTCGATGGTTAAAGGCATCTGCTTGCAAGCCTGCCAGCTGGGGTGCGATTCCCCAGTACTCATGAAAAGCCAGATGCACAAAGTGGTACGTGCCTATGGAGTTCATTTGCAGTGGCAGGAGGTACTGGTGCACCCATACTCTCTCTGTTTCTGTCTTTCTTTCTAGGTAGGTAGATAGATAGATAGATAGATAGATAGATAGATAGATAGATAGATGATAGATGAATGTACATAAATAGATCATAGATGATAGAGACATAGATAGATGATGGATAGATAGATAGATAGATGATAGATAGATAGATAGATAGATAGATAGATAGATAGATAGATAGATCATAGATGAATGTACATAAATAGATAGATAGATCATAGATGACAGATACATAAATAGATAGATCATAGATGATAGACAGATAGATAGATAGATAGATAGATAGATAGATAGATCATAGATGAATGTACATAAATAGACAGATAGATCATAGATGACAGATACATAAATAGATAGATAGATGATAGATAGATAGATAGATAGATAGATAGATAGATAGATAGACAGATAGACAGATACCAGCACTGAATTGACTTTTGCTGTTTACCTCCTCTCTCTTTCCCACCGGGACTATAATCTCACATGTAGCCCTAGTCCTGTTAACAGCATTCCCCCTTTTGTCCTGACAAAGGGGACTCTTCTGCTGTTTTTTTTTTTGTTTGTTTGTTTTGTTTTGTTTTGTTTTGTTTTTTGAGGTAGTGTGTCACTCTGGCCCAGGCTGCCCTGGAACTCACTATGTAGTCTCAGGGTGGCCTCGAACTCATGGCCATCCTCCTACCTCTGCCACTCAAGTGCTCGATTAAAGATGTGCGCCACCCAGGCTATTCTGCTGATTTTTTTTTTTTTTTTTGAGGCAAGGCCAACAGACTGTTTTTTTTTGTTTGTTTTTTTGTTTTTTGTTTTTAATGTAAGAGTTAGAGAGAGAATTGGTACACGAGGGCCTCCAGCCACTGCAATCAAACTCCAGACACGTGTGCCTCCTTGTGTGCATGTGCGACTTTGTGCATTTGTGTCACTATGCATCTGGCTTATGTGGGACCTGGAGAGTCAAACATGAGCCCTTAGACTTTGCAGGCAAGCACCTTAACCACTTAGCTATATCTCCAGCCCTTCTGCTGTGATTTTTACTCCCACTAGCCCAACATTTGTTTCTAAAGTCCCTCTTTCTCTGCTATGTTTCCCACCTCACGGAGCCTCTCATTACTGGGTGAGCCGTAGGATGTGTGGGTTGAGGTATTTCAAGAGTCACTATGGGAATTATCTACTGAACCCTTAGGGGGCCAGGTCAGGCAAGTGAGGGTGTCTCTGCTCTAATGGCAGACCTAGGGGGGCAGAGCTCAGCTCAGGACCTCTTGTCTAGTTTCTTTCCACAACTTCACTGGCATTCTTTCTTTATCTTTGTGGCCTTCCTCATCATTTTCTGTTCGGTTTTAGCTCATGAATCTCACACATAATTCCTGTATGCTCACTCATCCAGGAAAGTTGTAAAAGACTTAATGGAAATCTAAGATAACCCCGAGGAAGCTAAAGGCATTTATAAGCTCCTGCAAGCTGGTCATAAAAACATTCGCACAATATGTCACGGAGAAAAGTCAGGCTTCCAAAGAACTTACGATGCCTAGCACTGCAAAGGGACACACCGGGCTCTGTTAACCAAATACCGTGGAATTTCATTTTTCTTGCATAAATCAATAAAGATTACATATCAGAAGATTAATGGCAATTTCTGGGGGGGGATAAATAATAGACAATTTCATATGCTTTTTATCAGTCTTTTTAAATTTTCAACACCTATATCTATATCACAAAGAGAGAAAAGTGATCAAAGTTATTTTAGAGTAATTTCCTATAGCATTTCATTCATCATTTTCTAATGAAAACATGAATGTATTTTCTGATACCTTTTGGATAATGATTACTGTGTTAGCTGCATATTCCAAAGGCTCTTTCTCCATACTGGCAAAACTATATTAAGGTTTTGTGTGTGTAGGACCTCATTTAACTCTAGTAGCATCCCCTCAAGAAAGACTGCAGGGCTATTACGTCCATCAGTGGTGACAGAGGTTTGGAGAGCTCAAATGCTACTTCTAACCGCTCACAGGTCCTAAGTCTTGGAGCTGAGATTCTCACACAAGTTGAGATCCTGCATATTTTAAAGGAAACGATGTGTATGTATATGACGTGTGTGTGTGTGTGTGTGTGTGTGTGTGTGTGTGAAGTCATGCACATGCCAGAACATGCCCATGCCAAGGTATGCATGTGCAGGACAGAGGACAACTTGTAGGTGTTAGCCTTTGCCTTCCTCTGGCCTTGGGGCAGGGTCTTGCGTTGTTCACCACTCCATTCACTAGGTTAGCTGGCTGGGGAGCTTCCAGGAAATTGTCCTAGCTTCACCTCCCATCTTGACGGAGGTGTGTTGGGATTACAGAAGCTTGTCACAGCTCCCAACTTTTTGTTTGTTTTGTTTGTTTGTTCATTTTTATTTGTCAAGGTAGGCGCTCACTCTAGCCCAGGCTGACCTGGAATTCACTATGTAGTCTCAGGGTGGCCTCCAACTCATGCGCCACCACACCCAGCTCAGCTTCCGACTTTTTAAGTGGGGTCTGGGGATCCAAATTTGGGTACCCATACTAGTATAGAAAGTGTTTTATCTCCTCAGCCCACAGGGTTAGATCTTAACTTTTGGCCAAACAGCCTCCACTTCATAGTCTCTAGTGAATATAGCAGAGCAGGCCACAGCCATTACATTTCCGTGCAGACTACATTTACCAAATTTTGCAAAATTAAATAATATCTAATATTTTTTTAAAAAAGGCCCAACAGGGAGACATGCAGCAAAAAAAGAAGACACAACTTTGATAAAATTAAACTTGCATAGCCCCGTTCACACTTGCTTCATCAAAAGCTCGAGTCATAGCTCAACAGGTTAGGACACCATGAGTTTGAATATAGTAGTGATTTCACACAACTGCTTTATTGTAGTAGTTATTGATTTGTTCTGAAAGGATTCTAGGACCCCACGACCCTCTGAGCCCCGGCAGCTCTCATCTGTAACACCGTCATGGCCGTCTGCCTGTGTCATCAAGGCACCAGGTCACCTCCCCAGAGCGTCAGGGTCAACAGTTCCTGCTATTGAAAACCTAGCCTTTTTTTCCCCCCATGGGTTTATAAATAGGTTGTTTTAAGTGACCCTGAGCTGAAACCAAGCTTACAAGGTGTCAGGCGAGATGCAAGTTTTCTGCTTGCTGAAGCTTTAAGTGCACCAGACCTGGTTTCCAAACACAGCCAAGGATCCAGTCGCAGAAACAAGTTCCGGTTTTAAAGGCATTTCTTTTGAAGCCTCATCTTGCTAACAAAATCCAAGGCTATAGGTTTAAAAATAAGAGGTTTGGGCTAGAGAGATGGCTCAGTGGTTAAGACGCTTGCCTGCAAAGCCTAACAATCCTGGTTCAGTTCCCCAGTACCCAGGTAAAGCCAGATGCACAAGTGGTGCATGCATCTGGAGTTTATCTGCAGCAGAAGGCCCTGGTGTGCCCAGTCTCTCTGTCTGTCTCTCTTTATTTCTCTCTGTCTCTGCTTGAAAATACATTAAATTAAATTAAATTAAATTAAATTAAATTAAATTAAATTAAATGTGAGGTTTTACTTAGGGACAAGTTGGTAGAGGATGAGGAGGGTCCTGGCAAGAAGCAAACAGACTACATAAAATCCAGCCAACCAGAACTCCTGGTTGAAAGAATTCTGAAGATGACGGGCCTTCTGCTTCCAGGAGAAAAAGGCAAATGATAGAAAAAAACTTAACATCATAGATTTACTGGTTTTAGTTTTAACCTTCTAAGCTATTTCCTAAAGTCAACAGAAATTTTGTGTGATCGTGCTTTTTAGGGATACGGTTTTTAACAATGATTACTGCTCTATTCACAAAGATTAGAATGCAAGATTTCAACATAAGTAAACATACGCTCTACTTATGTCCGTAAAAGAGACACTTTATAAATAATGTCAACTGCCAACCAATACTGAAAGTTATCAGTGGAATATCATTGCCACTATTAAGATGTTCAATGACATTTAAATAAAACAATCACCACTGAACATGTTAGATACTCTGTTACTATTATCTCCTCTTAACACTAATGATAGCTCTTCCAGACAAACACTACTGTTTCCATTTAAAAGATGAGAAAGTTGAGAGTTCACTGGAGGTTAACTCGCTTAAGGCTGTTTGGCTAGCAAGTTGCATAATAGGATTTACATTCGGACCTGTCAAATTCAAAAGTTCATGCTCCTATGACCTTATGTGTTTCCTCTTTGAAGCTGAGACAAACCCTTGGCATGAATGAGGTCTGCTGAGAACATTTCCATGTTACTAATTTCTCCTTCAGTTCATCCAAGAGCGATGGATGAGTTCTAGTCAATTCTCTACATGTGAATTACAGGCATGAGCATGCCAAGTAGGGGTTCTGAATAGGATGTTCAGAATGATGTTCTTGGATGCTTAATGAGTGTAAACTCAGGAGAGGCTGGTTCAAACTCTGATGGTCTCAAGGAGACCCAATCCTAAGATGGAGGGTCTTCCTGAAGAAGGGTGTTTTGTAGTCAACTTACAACACAGCACCCTGAAGGGCATGCTCCACCACAGCACCCCCTCTCGGCTGAGAAGCCAACTGCACTGGACTGTGCACAGCGGGCTCTGGCCAAACCTGCCTCTCTCTGGGGTCCATGGGCAGGTGGCTTACCTTCATGTGGGATTTGAGATTGTCCTTGCGAGCACAGCGGAATGGACAGAGTGGACACTGATGACTTTTTAAACCTGTGTGGATCACCATGTGCCGCTTCCAGTAACTCTTCCTTTTGATAACCAAACCACATATTGGACATTGGAAAGGCTTTCCACTTTCTTCTTCTGAGGCTTGGAAGAAGGAAACAAAAGGGAATATTAAGCAAAACAAAAAGGCCCATTGCATCCTGCACTCGTGCCATGCATCGCTCTGTAAGAAGCACTAAAAGTGATTTGAGTTTGTTTTTTTCTTTGGCGAGTCCCAAGACCGTCACCATGGGGAAGTTATGTGAGTGCTTTTCTCTAGGTGGGAACCCACATTCCTTGAGTCACTTCCATCGGGGTTCCATCTGACCACCTCTGACCCTCCTATCTGCGACAGTCTTACTCCCAAAGCCACTGTCCTGCTGAGCCTGGCCTCTGAAGTAACCCAAGCTAGAGAAGTCTAAATTCAGGAGATAGGCTTCAGTTTGTATCTAAATTCCCACTTGGAAAGAAGGGAGAAAGAAAAACAATCAGATGGGGGCTGGAGAGATGGCTTAGCAGTTAAGGCGCCTGCCTCCTAAGCCTAAGAACGCTGGTTCCAATCTCCAGGTCCCACGTTTAGCCAGATGCAAAGTGACGCAAGGGCGCAATGCCGCACTTGCCCACAAGGGGGCGCATGCATCTGGATTTCGTTCACAGCAGCTGAGAGACTGCTGGTGTGCCCATCTCTATCTGTCTTCCTCTCCCTCCCTCTCTCTCTCTCTGTCTCTCTTAAAAAAAAAAAAAAAAAAAAAATCAGATGGGATAGGGAATAAATAATGCACCATTTGGTGCAGAAAAACCAAAGAGCTCTCAGCAAGCTCACACACTAGACCCCAGTGGAGACAAATTTCAGGATCCCTACTGTTGACTTGTTCACTGTGGCTCTTGCAGATAGAGGCTGCTGCCAATTTAGCCATCAGAGGGTCTTTAAGGACAGGGTGTTTTTTTTTTTAATTATTATATATATTTATTTATTTGAAAGAGAGAAAGAGTGGGTGCACCAAGGCATCCAGCCACTGCAAAGGAACTCCAGATGCATGTGCCACTTTGTGCATCTGTCTTATGTGAGTCCTGGAGAATTGAACCAGGATCCTTTGGCTTTGCAAGCAAGCACTTTACCACTAAGCCATCTTCTCCAGCCCAAGGTCAGGGGTTTTTATCCTCTATGTCTGAGCCCCAGCTTACCTCTAACAATGCATACCTCTAACAATATTGCTCTGATCAGACCGGACCTCACTGCCTACTATGGGAAGGGACACAACCACAGTGCCATTTTACAGAGATGTACACAAACCAGTCCCTCAGCATGTAAAGCTCAGATCACTGCCTCCTACAGCACCCCCAAAGCGGAGCAACTCTGATGTGGACTAGGTGTGTTCAAAGCAGTTGGGGTTCTGGCTGTTCACACGTGCAGGTGTTGATGTTTGCTTGCTGTAATTGTCTCTCTCTGCTTGGATCTGTGAAAGGGAGCCAGCTTCTCCCACCGTTCAATGGTATTCCCCTGGACTCTGTGAGCCTGAAATAAACCCCTTTCCTCCCATAGGCTGTGTCTGCTTGGATGTTTGTCCCAGACACAGGGAGCTGACTGTAACCAGGTCCATTCTTAAAAATGAGGAATCAGAAATATTTCAAAACCCAGTAAATAAATTAAAACAATGCTAAGGAGATGGCTCAGTTGGTTAAGCACTAAACTGACAGGCGTGAGGACCTGAGTATGATCCCAAAGCACATGTAAAAACGGCAGGCATGGTGGTCTGTGCTCATGATCCCAGCACTGGGGAAATGCTCACAGATCCCTGGAGCTGGATGGCCAGCCAGTCTAGCCTAAATGGAGAGCTTCAGGTCAATAAGAGACACTGTCTTGTTTTTAAAAATGGGGCTGTAGAAATGGTTTAGTGGTTAAAGTGCTTGCTTGCTTGCTTACAAAGCCAAAGGACTCAGGTTCAATTCCCCAAAACCCATGTAAGCACAGATGCACAAGGTACAGCAGGCATCTGGAGTTCATTTGCAGTAGCTGGAGGCCCTGGCATGCCCATTCTCTCTCCCTGTTTCTGTCTCTCTCTCCCTCTTTCTCTCTCAAGGAAGTAAATATAAATAAAATGTTTTGAAAAGATTTTTTTAAATGGCCAGGTGTGGTAGCACACACCTTTAATTTCAGCAGTCTGGAGGCAGAGGTAGGAGGATCACAGTGAGTTCGAGGCCAGCCTGGGACTACACAGTGAATTCCAGGTCAGCCTGGGCTAGCGCCAGACCCTACTTCCAAAAAAAAAAAAAGGGATAACATTCCTGTCACCTGAGGTCATCCTCACTTGGCTTCTACATGCATGCACACATGCATGTGCATGTTTCCCACACACATACATGCACCCCCAAACACTTACACATGTATGTGAATATAAAAAATAGATGAGAATTTTAAAATGCAAAAAGTAAATAAAATATTCACAACCATTCTGTGTGTGTAGTGTGCTGCATGTGTGTACACACGTGTACGCAGCATATCGAGGTTGGCTTCGGGTGTATATATGTGTGCATGTGTGGACAGGTCAGAGGCCAACCTCCAGGGATGGTCTTCACCCTTCACCATGTTTGAGGCAGGGTCTCTCACTGTTCACCACTGCGTTCACCAGGCCCGCGGGCCAGTTGCTTCCCACTCCAGGCTGCTGCTTCCAACTTCCCACAGGTTCTGGGATCCAAACCCAGGTACTCACGCTTATGTGGCTAACACTTCATCCACTAAGCCAGCTCTCTGAAGCTATTTCAGACAAGCTAGGTCTATGCATAGTGATACGGAAATATGTCCATGATATTAGAGTTGGAGGAAAAAGCAAAATACAAAACTGTATGTCTGGGGTGGGGGCAGAGCGCCTATGTTGGTCTTTTAAATATATTTTTATTTATTTCAAAGAGAAAGAATGGGTACTCCAGGGCCTCCAGCCACTGCAAACTAACTCCAGACACAAGCATCACTTTGTGCATCTAGCTTTATGTGGGTCCTAGGGAATCGAACCTGGGTCCTTTGGCTTTGCAGGCAAGTGCCTTAACCACTAAGCCATCTCTCCGGCCCTTAGTTTTCTTTTTTTTTTAAAAAAAAAAGGAAATCAATTCCTGCTAAAACCATTAGGTGTAAGACCGAGGGGCAATGTTACAAAAACCAGAGGAAGCTGACAAGCCCCTATGCCACTGACGAATATTAACATCCCTAAAATGGAACACTGTGTGCCCTCAGATATGGCGCCTGTGAGTTACTGCTGTAAAAATTTAATCAAGCCTCCACTAACTAGCCCTTTATCAGAAATGCAGGTAGTGAAAAAAATGCTAAACACACGAAAGGAAGCAATCAACCCAATCCAGAGTAGGGAGAATTCCTCGGGACAAATGACCCAGTGTCTTCAACATAGAAATGGCATTTTTAAAAGGGAAGAGGTTATGGTTTAAGAAAAATAAAGAAAAAGACTTAAGAGATCAACAAAACAAATAAAGGTGTGAAGCTTAACTGTTTAAGCCAAACAATGATATAAAAGACACTTCTGAGATTAGAGAGAACACGCCCAATTTTAGCTAGCTAGTCCATAATATCATCTAACAATGATTGATCCTGTGAGATATCATAGTGGAATCATGACTATCTCTTTTTTTTTTCTTTTTTAAAACATTATTTTATTTTATTTTATTTATTTTTTTGGAGAGAGAGAGACACACACACACACACAGAGAGAGAGAGAGACAGAGAGAAAGACAGAGAGTGGGCGCGCCAGCAGTGTCTCAGCTGCTGAGAACGAAATCCAGATGCGTGCGCCCCCTTGTGGTCAAGTGCGGCATTGCACCCTTGCGTCACTTTGCATCTGGCTAAATGTGGGACCTGAAGATTGGAACCGCTGGAGATTGGAACCAGCATTCTTAGGCTTAGGAGACAGGCGCCTTAACCCCTAAGCCATCTCTCCAGCCCTTTTTTTTTTTTTTTTTTTTTTTGAGGTAGGGTTTCACTCTAGCTCAGGCTGACCTGGAATTCACTCTGTATTCTCAAGGTGGCCTCGAACTCAAGGTGATCCTCCAACCTCTGCCTCCCAAGTGCTGGTGTTAAAGGCATGCGTCACCACACGTGGCATGGCTACCTTTTTTTCAGAGACTTTACGTGTTGGAGAAATGCAAATACGGAAGGCTTTACAAGCAAGCAGATATGAAAAGTCTGGGATTTGCTTTAAAACAAAAGGAAGAAGTAGGAAGCAGGAAAAAGGGCAGGAATATTAAAGCAAACAAATTTCTTTCTTTCTTTTTTTAAAAATTTTTCTAGGTAGGGTCTCTCTCTAGCCAAGGCTGACCTGGAATTCACTACATAGTCTCAGGCTGGCCTCAAATTCACAGACCTTGGCCTCCTGGGTGCTGAGATTAAAAGTGTGTGCCACCACACCTGGTGATTATAATAAAAATTTTCTAGAAGCATACCCCAAAAAAAAAACACTAAGCAAAGCCAGCCATGGTGGTGTACGCCTTTAATCCCAGCACTTGGGAGGCAGAGGTAGGAGGATCACCATGAGTGTGAGGCCACCCTGAGACTACATAATGAATTCTAGGCCAGCCTGAACTAGGGTGAGACCCTACCTCAAAAAATCAAAATAAATAAATAAAATAATAATAATAAATTTAAAAAACACTAGACATCAGCTACTGGTAACCACAAAGGACGCTGCTGGGACTGTGTCTACTTTCCCAACCTTTGGTACTGTTTGGATTTTTAAATATACATATTACTTCTATGATTTTAAAGGAAATATTCCCAAGTGCATACTTTAAAATAATCTCATTATTTATTTATTAGGTCAACTCAGTTTCTATAGGCCAAGGGCCACTTAAAAGGAATGGAACCAGAAAGGCTCCAAAATCAGGTTAAGGGGATTCCAAAAATGCAGTTTTACTAGTACAGGTATGAGTGACACAGGTTGTCTTAACCAAGCGACTTGAAAAGGCATCATCTAATTGAAAATATGTCCTTGAATTCTGAAATCCCATGCTAATTGGCAAGAGTGGGGAATAAGGGCTTCCTTCCACTCCAGGAAAAAGAAAAAGAAAAAACCTTGGCGAGGCCCCTATCTTTCACTTAGATTAACACCCAGGTTTCTTTACCCTATTTTTGTGGACTGCCTCTGCTGTTGTGATCCTACCCTCAATTTGGCTTCTCCCTTCATCATTTCCTCCACCCTGGTATTTTAGTCCCAAACCTGTGTATTGAACAACAGACTGTGGAGATGAAGGCCTGGACCAGGTCTCTAGATGAGATTACTGTCATAGACTAGAGCGAGAGAGACAGAGAGAGAAAAAACGGTAATGATGGCTGTTTGGGTTTGCAAAGACATCAAAGTAATAAAAACATACAGAGACAGGCTGTTACAGAGCCTTCCTCTTAGGAAAGTGCTTCCCGCTACCGAGACTGGAAACAGCCTGATTTTCCAGGACTACGGGAGAAGCAAGAGAAGGGAGATGTCCTCCGTGGGTCAGTGGCTCTATGGCACAGCAGAGGAAGGCAGTGAGAAGGCACAAACTAGAAATATGAACTTTTCTAGACTGCAGACGCCCCCAGCACTTTGCCTTGCCCAGCATGAACACCACGTTCCCTCTTCTTTCTGACCCTCCCCTGGGTCCCCACCCTGATTGATGATTCAGTCTTTCAAGTGTTTTGTAGCATATTACTTTATACCAGAACCTTCCTGGCTTCTTCCATTAACCGGTCCTTGGCAATGTAGAAACTCAGCTGACTCAATATATTAATAATGCATCAATTCAATAAACAAGGCATATTAGGACTCCATAGAAATCCACTCATTTCAGCTTGGAGCTATGCTTCCTTAGTTTTAATTAATACTAAAACACATATGAATCGTATACAAATTAGAGTGTCCATGTATAGACTGGGGGTGGCGGTACAGTGTTCAATAAGAAGAAACTATCACACAATAAATACGGTGAGCTGGAGAGATGGCTGAGTGGTTAAGGAGCTTGCCTACAAAACCTAAGGACCCGGGTTCAATTCCCTAGTAACCAAGTAAGCCAGAGGCAAATGGTGGCACATACATCTGGAGTTCATTGGCAGTGGCTAGAGGCCGAGACACACCCATTCTCTCTGTTTCTCTCTCTTTCCCTCTCTTTCTCTTCCTCTTTGTCACATAACGAATAAATAAATAAAATTTTAAAAAAAAAGAAATATAGGGAAATAGTGACACTCTCCTAACTACTGGGGATTTTTAACCAATCATAACAAGAAAAGAAGACAGAAGCCAAATGAGAAAAGTCACCTGAATGCACTGGCTGGTTTCCAGACTGAGTAATATTTGCATTTTTAGTTATTCATGGAAGAAATTTCACTTGTTTGTAAGACACATTCCAAGCGTACATGGGAGGAAGAATGCCTTCCATTTCATAGGCCAAAGTATTTTCAGAAACCTGACAGCTGTAAATTTCACTTGGATATAAAGCCCGCTGAGGGAAGCAGGACTCACTTCCTCAGAGTGAACCATGCGTCCCTGAGGCAGCAGGGGAGAAACGTTCATAATTTTACCCAGTTTACAACTGTTTGGTAAGCAACTTCTGCCCAAATATATCACTGCAAACAAAACGAAACTCTACCAGAAGCTAATGGACCCGGTGGGACAGAGAGCTGCTAATATAAGCTGTTGAGGGACGGGGGGAGAAACACATTCTCTTTATAGACAATAATAATATTGGAATGCGTGACAATGAATGTATCTAAAACAGCTCTCGAATCACACGGTAGTGGTGATTGTAGTTGGAGTATATTCAAGACACACCCTCCCAACCCAAGCAGAACACCCACCATCAGGTGCAGACTGGAACAACTGCTGTCGAAGTAAATGACAACAGCTCGAGGTCTGGCCCATGATGGGAATTTGTCACTGGAGCTTTGAGGAGATAAAGTGCCAGGAGCCCACTGAGGTGCTCAGCCTAGACTTCAGATGACCAATCCAGCTCTGAAGGGAAACAAAGAGGAACGGAGGGAAGGAGAGGGTAGGAGGATGTGCCTAGGGCAAGTTCTAGAAGGCCTTTACCTGGGTGTCTCTGACACACCAGTTTCAACACACAATTCAGTTAACTATGTGCTGGTCAGTAAAGAGACTAAGTGGAAAGGGCTGGGCCAACAGAGTAGAGAAAAGGAAAATGAATGAATGCCAGAAGTGGAAGGAAAGAGACAACAGTACCCAGTGGAGTCAATGTCAGCCCATGAGCGAATGCTTCTCATAGTGTATGTCGAGACATGCCCAGAATGAATGGGTGGGTAAACAGACAGATGATCATGCAATTACACCTCAGCTATTTCCAAGAATGAACTCGGAGCAGGTTAGATGAAAAATGTAGCGCCAATAAAATATAATGATATATGTTGAATGACTTCAACAGACAAGTGCAAAAAGCAGAGAAAATCTTGTGCAAAGGAACCCCAAACAAACAAATAAAGATAAAAATCTTGTGGGAGGTTAGGAAGCTGGGTGTTAGCTGGGTATGGCGGCACACGCCTTTAATCCCAGCACTCAGGAGGCAAAGGTAGGAGGAGCACTGTGAGTTCGAGGCTAGCAAGAGACTACATAATGAATTCCAGGTCAGCCTGAGCTACAGTGAGACCCTACTTCGAAAAAGAAAGAAAGAAAGAAAGAAAGAAAGAAAGAAAGAAAGAAAGAAAGAAAGAAAGAAAGAAAGAAAGAGGGAGGGAGGGAGGGAGGGAGGGAGGGAGGGAAGGAAGGAAGGAAGGAAGGAAGGAAGGGAGACAAAAGAAAAGAAAAGAAAAGAAAAGAAAAGAAAAAGAAAAGAAAAGAAAAAAGAAAAGAAAAGAAAAGAAAAGAAAAAAGAAGCTGTGTAGTTAACTCAAAAATAGAGAAAAAAAGACAAACTGTTTGAAGTGAATGGACAGTTGGAAAACGAACAATAAATAAACACACGGGGATGTTACAAGGGAGAAGAATCATGGAGTGATTTCCTCACCAGTTCAGCTCACAGAGGATGAAACTGAACTGAAGATGAGTACATCTTGTGGTATGCCTAAAACTAAAAAAAAAAAAATCAATCTAGTTGGTTTCAGGACTGGATTTATGCCCATTTCTTGATTTTCTTTAAAAATTAATAATAATAATATTATTATTATTATTATATGTATGTGTGTGTGTACATACACATCAAGGTCTCTTGTTAGTGTGTGTGTGTGTGTGTGTGTGTGTGTGTACATACACATCAAGGTCTCTTGTTACTGCTTGCCCATCTGGCTTTACGTGGGTAGCTGGGGAACTGAACCTGGGCCTTTAACCACTGAGCCATCTCCCCAGCCCTTCATCTTTTTATTTTCAATTTGGTGTTCTACTCAACTGTCAACACACAAATCAACAAAACAACAAAAACAAAACTTTATCAGGCTGCAAAAAAAAAAATTGTTAAATGATGGAGGCTTTTTAAAAATTTTATTAAATTTTTATTTCTTTCTTTCTCAGAGAGAGGCAGAGAGAAAGAGACAGAATAGGCACAACAGGTCCTCTAGCCACTGCAAACAAACTCCAGATGCATGCACTGCCTTGTGCATCTGGTTTTACAGGGGTATTGGTGAATTGAACCTGGGTCCTTTGGCTTTGCTAGCAAGCACCTTAGTCCCTAGGCAATCTCTCCAACCCCCAGATAATGGAAGCTTTTGATAGCTCAGGTATTTTTAAAGCAAATGAATTTCTTGTAAGCTTTGGAGTCAAATGTTTCTTGTTAAGATTCTTTAATGGCAATGTACAAAGTCAAGATAACTTGTGAATGCATGTGTATATAGATTTTATTGCACACATAGAAAGGGCTCAAATGCCAGGTGCCCCTGATATTCATAACCCATGCATCATTACCAATTCCAGTTCAGCCCTACTAACCTTACTGTGTAGGATGACCCATCTTCCCTTCTAAAAACATATATGTCCATATTTAAAATCATTTCTTGGGCATGACTCTAAAATGTCATTTCAGGGCAAGAAAAAAAAAAACTGTTAGCAATGGGAATTAATAAGTTTAGCTGTCATTGATGTAGACAGGGTTTAACAAGTTTTCAATACAGTAAGAGAGAAGTCTGATATTTACAGCCGATCCAAGCTTTAATCCCGAAAAAAGACTTCAACAGTGGGTAGGTCTGATTCTTGGTAAAAAGTGAATGTCCCTGGCTGAAGAGGTGGCTTAGCAGTTAAGGTGCTTGCCTGAGAAGCCTAAGGACCCATGTTTGACTCGCCAGGCCCCATGTAAGCTAGACACACAAGGTGACACAAGCTCAGAAGGTCATGCATGCACACAAGGTGGTGCACGTGTCTAGATTTCGACCGCAGTAGCTGGAGGTCTTGGCGTGCCAGCCAAAGACAAAGGTGAATTTCCCAAACAAGTTTGTGTTTGTGAAGGTTCTGAGATTAAGGCTGTAACAATTGTAGATGTAATAGGAGTAGCAGGACCTTCCTCAGCTCCTTCTCTGGAGCAATAATTTTTTTATTTTTATTTATTTATTAGAGACAGAGCGAGGGGGGGAGAGAGAGAATGGGCGCACCAGGGCCTCCAGCCACTGCAAAGGAACTCCAGACACATGTGCTACCATGTGCATCTGGCTTACATGGGACCTGGAGAATTGGACCAGGGTCCTTAGGCTTCGTAGGCATGTGCCTTAACCGCTAAGCCATCTCTCCAGTCCTGGAGCAATAATTTTAATAACATCCCATAAATATGAAAGGAAACAGCAACCAGAAAACCCTTGTGCATCGGCTCTGCGTATCATCTCAGCGCTTGGCTGCCGGACAGCAGACTGCTTCTAAGCGCACACAGATTTCATTTAGTGCAAGGTGATGTTTTGGAATTTCTCTCTCTGACACTCTCCCTCAACTAGGCATCTGGCATCCTGAGACTTTCACTGGCCTTCAACAAGAAACTATCTTGAAAAAGCAAAACCATTTATTTTATTCTTAGCCACCATAGAACAGTAGCTTCAAAGAGAATTGAGTCAATGTGTGACATTTATCTTTATAGCAAGCGGACATCATCTTCCCTCTATCGTGTCTCCTTTCAGAAGAGCAGTGTAGCATGTGCTGGGGGGCGCAGGTCACATGAATGAAACCTCCCTGCCAGTGTCATGTCTCTCTGGCAGGGCGGAAAGGCTACTGAGTGCTGGACTCTGACGGAACTAAATACATCACGACCTGGCAACAACAGAATCCTGCTCAGAAAAGAAGAAAGCCAGACCTGAAAGACACTATTTTTTCATCTGGACTCCCATGACCTAAAGAAGGTCAAAGCAATGCTGGTATCTAAATTACTCAAGACAGGATTGGTTTCCTCAGCACACAGCTCCTTGGGGCTCTAGAATCAACTTTCTATGCCCTTTTCACAACATTTTGAGAAAGGCTTTAAAAGACAGACAGAGAGAGAGAGAGAGAGAGAGAAGGACTGCTTGAAACCAGGATGCTATGTGGTTTATTTTTGTGGGTGGGGGTGTGTGGACGAAGAAGGTATAATTTGTTGATTTAAGTCATTAGGGAAGAAAAATTCTTCCCCTGCTGTGAGAAGCTGGTCCACCTATTTTGAATTAAACTAAGATTTCTTTCTAAGGTAAAAAGGGCAGAAAGTAATAATAAGGAGAAATGTTTAGAAGCACCAATGCAGGCTCTCACCACACTGCCATCATGATTTTCAGGGAAAACTCAAATCACACCTGAACTGAGACTTGACATACATATCAAGTGTCAGTGGGAAAGGAATGAAATCGGAGAAACTCAACTTTCTTCCACTCTTCCTGTAGCAAAGTCAGTCATCCTGAGTAACAAGAAATCGTCTCTCCATGAAGGATAGTCTGTGGACTCCCAATCCATAATGTAATTAAGGAAATGATCACACTTTTACTGAAACAAGTGAAAACATCCCTCCCTTATTTCTACTCTACACAATAAATAAATAGCTTGAATAAGTATGCCTACAGGCACAGATGGAGTTTTTGTAAAGTAACAGTCCCCAAAGCCTCATGTTTTCAGATCTTTACTCTCATGTGGGGTTGGAGGTAGCTCAGCAGGTAAAAGTTTTTTTTTTTTTTTTTTTTTTTTTTTTGGTTTCTCTCGGTAGGGTCTCATTCTAGCTCAGGCTGACCTGGAACTCACTCTGTGTCTCAGTGTGGCCTTGAACTCACAGAGATCCTCCTCCCGAGTGCTGGGATTAAAGGCGTGCACCACCACGCCCAGCTTGAAAGTGCTTGTTTTTTAATCATCGCTGGGGCAATGGCGATGGTCAGAGATGGTTACAGGCACTTGCTTGCAAAGCTTGATGGCCTGGGTTTGATTCCCCAGTCCCCACATAAAGTCAGATGCTCACCCACATTCAGTTCCCCAGCCACCACATAAAGCTGGTGTTCATTTGCAGACACACATACATACAAATAAATAAAATAATGGGGACTGGAGAAAGAGCTGAGCGGCTAAAGTGTTGGCCTGCAAAACCTAACAACCAAAGTTTGATTCCCCGGTGCCCACATAAAGCCAGATGCACAGTGGCACGTGCATCTGGAGTTGGTTTACAGTGGCTCTAGTGAACCCATTTCTCTCTGTGTGTCTCTTCTCTCTCTGCTTGAAAATAAATAAATAAAATAAAATAATGATTTTAAAAAAAAAAAAACAATTACTCCATGGATAAACCCTGGACTGTGAAGAGAACTATGGAAAACAGGGAGGACAGTTCAGCACAAGCCAGTCCACTGGGAGTTAGGCAGCACAAATCTGAGTTCTTTTCTCTCTTTTTGCCATTTGAACATTCATTGACTAAGATATTAAGTGTTTCAGTGAAACAATAAAAATGCAACACGGACTTCTTATAGATCTCCCACATTAAATTCTTACTAAGAAGCCCACAGAGATGTTGATTATGCACTAAATGCCTCTAAGCCAAAAGGGGAAGACATCTTTTCCCCTGTGTGCATATTCTATAACAAAACAAAACAAAACAAAAGTTGCCCCATCACTGGAAAGGCAAAACCTCTTATCTCTAAATGCATCTAAATCATTTGGGTGAAAAAAATTGTATTTCACAACTCTTGCCTGGTACAGCCAAGACCAATTTTAAAATGACAAAAGCGTGCAGTGTGCCCTCAGGAGATACGGTATTATCAGTCATTTCTTTCAAACATTTGGTCACCTACAGTTTATTCTTTATTTATTTATATTTATTTATTTATTTATTTTTTATTTTTGGTTTTTTGAGGTAGGGTCTCACTCTAGTCCAGGCTGACCTGGAATTCACTATGAATCTCAAGCTGACCTTGAACTCACAGCGATCCTTCTACCTCTGCCTCCTGAGTACTGGGATTAAAGGCATGCGCCACTCTGCCTGGTTCAATTCTTAAATTTGTATAAATGTTCCCAAGTTATTAACATCAGGTTACTGCATAGAGTAAATATCATTCATAAATTTCTTTATATTTATAAAAACTACATGTTACAGACAGTCTTACTTTTCTTTGCAGCTATTCCTAACTGAAATGTCTATAAGGAGTGATTTATTCTGGTGCAAAGCCATCCTTTTGATCTTTCTGTTTGCTAGTTGCTATCCTTTCCCCATAGAGTGGGTAACAAGTTAGGAGAAGTGGAACTCAGAACTGATTCACATTTCCGGATTTTAAAGAACGCTTCAGAAACTTGAGAGCAAAACAGCTTCCATCACTCTAAGTAGTCCAAATACAAAATATCTATTTTCCTTATTCTGTTCTGCTGATTACACTTCATTTATTTATTTATTTATTTATTTATAAGCACAGGATCTCCCTTTATAGCCCAGGCTGTCCTCAAATTCGAAATCCTTCTGGCCCTAGCCTCCGGAGGGCTGGAATTAGAGGGACATACCTACTGTACTCAGTTTATGGACACAAGAAGCTAGACCCTTCAGCAATTTAATTAGAAACTCGCGACATACATCAAATTGATGTTAACTGCGATCATGAAGCATCTGCCATCCCAAGCAGTTGGCAGGACAACACAACGGCAGTGTTTATACTGACAAAGGGATACAGTTTACTTCCTGTTCTGGTCTGGCAGGAAATCCTTGAGAGACATCTGAAACTCCACACCTCCATCCCAGGTATTCATCACAAGTACAGCCTTCAAGCAAACCAAGGCAGGAAATAAATAGCATTCTCATTGTGATGGTGCACACCTTTAATCCCAGCACTTGGGAGGCAGAGGTAGGAGGACCGCTGTGAGTTCGAGGCCACCCTGAGACTGCATAGTTAATTCTAGGTCAGCCTGAGCTAGAGGGAGACCCTACCTGGGAAAACCAAAAAAAGAAAAAGAAAAAAGAAAACCTCACAGTTCACATTTTCATATGCAAAGTCCTTCAAGATACGAATGGATTTGAACAAAATAAAGCATCTGCCAAGACATACTTGCATTACCACTGACAATTTTTTTTGGGGGGGGGAGTTCTTATTTGACAAGAAATTACAGGTGAACACGATAAGTTAAAAAAATAATAATAATAAATAAGCCGGGCGTGGTAGCGCAGCACTCTGGAGGCAAAGGTAGGAGGATCGTCATGAGTTCAAGGCTACCCTGAGACTACATAGTGAATTCCAGGTCAGCCTGGGCTAGAGAGAGACCCTACCTCGAAAAACCAAAAAAAAAAAAAAAACCTTAAAAATGATTAATTAGGGCTGGAGAGATGGCTTAGAGGTTAAGCTCTTGCCTGTGAAGCCTAAGGACCCCGGTTCGAGGCTCGACTCTCCAGGTCGCACGTAAGCCAGATGCACAAGGGGGCAAATGCATCTGGAGTTCGTTTGCAGTGGCTGGAGGCCCTGGAATGCCCTCTCTCTCTCTCTCTCTCTCTCTCTCTCTCTCTCTCTACCTGCCTGTTTCTGTATCTCTCTCTCTCTCAAATAAATAAATAAAAATAAAAATTATAAAATAAATAAATAAATAAAATAAAAAATGATAAATTAGGACAGTAGTTACTGATTGTACAAAAGTCCATTGGGGAGAGAGGCAGCAAGACTTCCCCTTGTCCACTGTTTCAAAGGCCATGCTTTCTTTTTTCCCCTCCCCATGTTCCGTGACACCTTGCTTTCTATGCCAGAGATGCTTTGATGTTCCCTCCCATTAAATAGATCTGGAATGGACCTGGCCTGCACTTGCTATGGGAAACACACACGTGCACGCACACGCACGATTTGTATTTTTCCAGGAGGAAGTACTTGCATATACACTTCTCTCAGACTCTCCATTTCCTTTCCCAAAACGCAGTTACTGGTGGAACCTTTGCGGGACCTGCAAGGAAGGCGAGTGAGCGGTACAAGCTGGAAGTGGTTTTTTCTTTGGTTTTGTTTGTTTTTTGATTTTCCAAGGCAAGGTCTCACTCTAGCTGCCCAGGCCGACCTGGAATTCACTATGCAATCTCAGGGTGGCCTCGAACTCACAGCGATCCTCTTACCTCTGCCTCCCGAGTGCTGGGATTAAAGAGTTTTGTTGTGCTTTGCCTATACTAAAGACACTGGGGTGCGGGGTTGAGTGCATGGACGAGAAGGTTCCATACCTGAACTGGAGGGTTTTGAGACTCTTCCCTTGGGGACCGGAAGTAACAATAATTCCAAGGACTGCGGTGGCGGTGGAGGAGGAGGAAGAGGAGGAGGGGGAGGAGGGGCAGGAGGCGGTGGCGTCCCTTTGTCCAGCTTCTTCTCGGAAGGCGTGGTGGGCAGCGGGTCCTCGGGCAGCAGCAGCGATGACGAGGACGAGGACGACGACGACGAGGAGGAGGACGAAGATGAGGACGAAGAAGACGAAGACGAGGATGACTTCTCAGCCAGGAGGCTGCCCGCGGCCCTGGCGGCCACCTCTTTGAGAAGAGCCGCCGAGGAGGTCATGGAAGCCAGGGACAGGAAGGAGGTGGCCGTAGGAGGAGGAGGAGGAGGGTGATCGGGAGCCGAGGTCAGGCTCCTCTCGCTCACCTTCTTGGACAAGGCGGCCAGGGTAGAGCTGGCCGACTGGGAGCTGAAGGGCGATGAGAAGGACTCGAAGCGCAGGGCATCGTCCGTCCTGGCCAGGGACTGGTCCTGCAGGACGGCGTTGGCCGCAGCCTTGAGCTTGAGGATGGCCGAGTCCGGAGACAGGCCGCAGGTGGTGGTTGCATTGGCCAACCACTTCCCTTGACTCCATAGGAAACGGCTGCTGGGAGTGTATTGGTCATTCTGATCTTTCTTCTCGGCCAGCTTCCTGGCCAGGACACTGAGCTGCTGGGCATGGTGGGAAGGTGGGGAGAAGGCCAGGCTGGAGGAGCCCACGTTCACGGGCGACTCCACCCTGCCGTTGGACGAGGCCGTGGCATCCAGTTTGAGGGAGCCAGCCTCCAGCAGGCGCCTCAAGTTGCTGCTCAGGGGTTTATTGGAACCCGGAGGGTCATCGTCCCCCAAGGAGGACACTGCAGGGGAAAGGTGGTCTGGGCACTGCAGAGAGTCTCGCAGGACGTCTCCATCAAGGGCCACCAGTTCCAACGTGTGGCTGCTGGGCGTGGCGCTGCCCAGCGATGTGTCCGGGGATGTCGATTGTTCCTGGATCCGGTCCTCCAGGGACAGCTTATAGTTCTCCTGGACTTCTCCATAAGATGCTTCGGATGGAGTCTCCGAGGAGTTCCCATACCAGTGTTCGCCCTCGCTGAGCTCCGCCTCCGCCTCGTCTTGCCTACTAACATCTAGGGGAGGAGGATCAAAAAGAACAGGTTACACTCCCAAAGTTAAACGGAAACTTCCTCTAAAAATAGACACACCAAGGGAGGGAGGGGGGGGGGTCATGAGTTCTCTTCCCTTCCACCCAAGAACCACAGGGAAAGACAGCACCAGGCTGAAGAGAGTGCCAGATGCGGAATCCAAGTCAAAACCACCCTTATAATGGGGGGGGGAGGACATCAAAAGAAAAGAGCGACTAGTGGAGAAGGGGAGGGGATATAATGGAGAGTGGATTTGTGAAGGGGAGAGTGGGGGAGGGGAGGGAATGAGCATGGGTTATAGTCTGCAATTATGGAAGTTGTCAATTTTAAAAAGTTTAAAAAAATAATGAATAAATAAAATAATGTCAAAACCATACCCGCATGCTACAGAGTATAATCTTTCCAAGGGCAACAGAAGACCAAGGAGTGGTAGGATGAAAAGAGCTGCTATTTTCCATGAATAGGACAAAAGACTGAAGCTTGAACCTTAGCAAAGCCAGGCACAATTATTGTTAGCATAGTGTAGGAATCAGAGAGGATCCTGGCAAAGTGGGGAAACACTGACGAAGAGACGGCAGGACCGTGGGAAGCTGTGTTCCTATTTCCTAACCTCACGACCTCACGCAGGTCACTTAGCTGGTTTGAGGCTCGCCATATCCTCAAATATAACACACTACTCATTTTTTAAAAAGGCTTTTCTGAATATGTAAGCAGTGCCTGCTCGCTTCACCAGTTATTGTGTTGCTTAAAACCCAATAAGCATGTGAGCACGTTTTTGAAAACAGTCAAGCACTCGGTAAAGATGGGCTGTCATTAGCCAACGCTATGGGCATCACTGATTTCATACGAGACCATATGGCCCATGCTATGCATGCTACTTGTGTGTGTGTGTCTTTGACTTCAGTCACCGAGACGCTTGCCAGGTACTCACAGGCACTGACCAGCAATCTGTTCTTCCACTCCACTGAAAGTCCCCTTGAGTTCATTTCTTTTTTAAAATCATTTGAGCCGGGCGTGGTAGCTCACACCTTTAATCCCAGCACTTGGGAGGCAGAGGTAGGAGGATCACTGTGAGTTCGAGGCCACCAAGACTACATAGTGAATTCCAGGTCAGCCTGAGCCAGAGTGAGACCCTATCTCGAAAAACAAACAAACAAAAAAAATTGTTTTTATTTATTTGAGAGAGAGAAAGAGGCACATAGACAGAGAGAGAGGGCCTCCAGCTGTCACAAATGAACTCCAGACTCATGTGCAACCTTGTGCATCTGGCTTACGTGGGGAATAACTTGGCATAACTGCTAAGCCACTTCTTCAGTTAATTTCTATCTATTCATTTATTGATCCAACACTACCTTGTCCCCCACCCCCAGTCAGGTGGGCCCCATCCAAGAACACTGAAACACTCTGCCATGTTTCTGCCTCGGCTTGTGATATTCCACCTGGAAGGACAAGAAAAGTACTTGCCCACTACACACCCTCCCTCCCTCACCTCAGTTCCAAGGTTTCCTCCTTACAATTGGCCCTAGAGTTCAGTCAGAACGAATGCCTCCTTCGGATTCAGCCACTCATGGACTCATTCAGCAAAATAATTAGGGAGAACTTGAGACATGTTAAGCATAACTGAACAACAAAGATCCTGCCTTCTTGGAATGCTCACTGCAGCAAAGGGAGACTAATGTTAAACAAAATTACACAGAACACTAAACTCCTACCAAATCTGATATCCAGAGACACAGAGACTCCCCAGACCTCATCACTGAAACAGACCTAAAGTGAACCCAATATGGCTCAGTGAAATTCGTGGAAGAGGGAGCGAAAGATTGTTAGAGCCCTAAGTTGGGTCATTATGCACAGAGTCATTGCCTCTCCCGCCTAACTGATGGCTACCCCCACAATGCAAGACCCACAATCCCCATGCGGGGAGGACAGGGAGAAGGCTAACGCCAGTACCATCATGGCTGTATAAACACTATATACATAGCTAATTTAAAAAAACAGTACATTAGGGATAGCGGGATGGCTTAGTAGTTAAGGTGCTTGCCTGCAAAGCCTAAGGACCCAAGTTCAATTCCCCAGGACCCACATAAGCCAGATGCACAAGGGGGCGCATGCGTCTGGAGTTCATTTGCAGTGACTAGAGGCCCTGGTGTGTCCAGTCTCTTTCTCTATCTGCCTCTCTCTTTGCCCCCCTCAAATAAATAAATAAATAAAATACTTTTTAAAATCAGCACATTAGTAAATTGCACAATGGACCAGAGGGTGTTAAGTGCTATGGGGGAAAAAAATGTAGGACAAGGGGGATGGAGAGATGGCTTAGTGGTTAAGGTGCTTGCCTGTGAAGCCTAAGGACCCCAGTTTGATTCTCTAGGTCCTACATAAGCCAGATGCACATGGTGGCACATGCATCTGGAGTTCGTTTGCAGTAGCTGGAGGCCCTGGCACACCCATTCTCACTTTCTATGTCTCTCTCTCGCTCTCTCTGTCTCTAATAAATAAATTAAAACAATTAAAAAAAAAAAAGTAGGACAAGGGCTGGAGAGATGGCTTAGCGGTTAAGGCACCTGCCTGCTAAGCCTAAGAACGCTGGTTCCAATCTCCAGCGGTTCCAATCTCCAGGTCCCACCTTTAGCCAGATGCAAAGTGACACAAGGGCGCAATGCCACACTTGCCCACAAGGGGGCCCACGCATCTGGATTTCGTTCACAGCAGCTGAGAGACTGCTAGCATGCCCATCTCTGTCTCCCTCTCTGTCTATCTCTCTCTGTGTCTCTCTCCAAATATAAATAAAATAAAATAAAATAAAATTTAAAAAATGTAGGACAAGGCAAGGAGGGTCAGAGGCTAGCCGCAATTTTAGATAGGGTGGGCAGGGTGGGCCTCGATGAGATGGTAATATTTGAGTAAAGACCTGATAGTAGTGAGGAATCCAGAGGAAGAGCCACTGTGATGATCCTCATGTGGGAAGAAGCCCGCTGTGTCTACAGAACACAGCTTTCTTAACTAAGGAATCCCAGTGATGCTTCCAAATGGCCAGCGTGGCACAATGCAATGAGGTAGGGTCAGCGCACAGACAGGAGGTCAAAGAGGTAACGTGTGTGTGAGGAGGTCTGCGGATGATATTGTGGACACTGTGAGCACAGATCAGTAGTACACTGTCAACCGCTGACAGGTCTTCCGCATCTGGCTGTATGGGGCAAAACTGGGGACCACTGGAGGGCGATGGGCAGAGTGATGTGACTGACATGTTGTAGAAGGCGTGCTCGGGCTGCTAAGTGGGAAACAGGCTGCAGGTATAAGGATGAAGCAGGCGACCACCTAGGAGACTGTAAACCCAGGTGAGGGATGCAGGTGGCTTTGCTCAGGTGACAGCAGGTGGCGGGCGGTAACCAGCTTGTAAGCATATTTTGAGCACAGAGCCAGTATTCTGTTTTGCCAATACTGACTTCATATCATCCTAAGTCACCTGTTGCTGGCTTCTCTTCTCATATAATGTTCCTTGTGGGTAGGATTGTGCTTATTTTCCTATAACCCACCTTGAGCCTAGCACAATGCCTGGTCCCCAGCAGAGTTTCAGCAATGCTTAGGGATTGAGCCATGTTCCGCACTGTGCTAAGTTCTGTCATATAAACGAGCTGTTTCTCGTCAGAATAGCAGTGCACGCTACACGCTAATACATTGATCTCCTCAAGCCATTTAGAAAGGAAATGTCACAAGTGACAAGTTCTCTATACTAACTAAAGTTCTACAACGCCTTCCTGAGATTCCTTGTTAAGTGTTATCTAGAAAATGTAAAACATCAAACGGAATCTGCTTTTTTGAAAAAAAAAAAAAAAGCAGATAAAATTGAATTTTCTCCATAAAAATCAGTCTAGTTCCTTGCACAATTGTGTCACATTTCCCTTTTTCCAGCTGATTTCAACATTTTTCATCTGTCCTGAAATGCCTGGTGACCCTGAACCCCTCATCTCCCAGTGGTTTCTGGGAGGGATGCTTTTTATCAAACCACAAGCATCAACATTGGTGTCGCCTATGGGGCTCATTTTATGTCCCTTTCACAAACTGTCTTTCTTGATTTTATATTAAATATCTCACCCTTCCAGAAAAAAAACATATCGTACCTCTACTACAGATAGGAAGAAAAGATTGTAAGAATCATTGCAGTAAGAATTAGTTGACTATTGCTTGTTCACTCTTCCTTGACACACCTCACATGAATGAACAGAAAATCACAGGACTCAAAATTAAATACTTTTGGATTGGATTTGTGTACTAAAGGAGCTCCGGACTGGTCAAGCCTGGTCCTGAGCCAATGCATTAAGGGAAGATAGCAAGGTATATAAAATCAGGGTTTTGAGTTCCTACAAAGTTACAGATGCATGGGCACTCTTGTCCCTTTACTGAAACAATGAAACCTGCTAAAAGTTATGGGGTTTAAATGAAAGACACACCACCACCTATACGCCAGAATCAAGAACCCCACATCTGGGCCAGGGCTTCTGGGCAAGCTATCCAAGTCTGTTGAGAGGCCTCTGAGCAGTTGCCCTCCCTCACCCTCATCAGCCTTCCTTCCATCCTCGTTAAGTAGAAATCAGCAGAGGATTCTCTCAGCTAAGGACGGGATTCACTCTTTATGTAGAGGTAAATCATTAGCAGGTAAGGACGCGTTATTTTTATACTAGACTCTATGCAATCCCTTTCTGCCTCTTCGAGGTTGTAGTGGTCAGAAGCGGACTTAATTGCCTCAAGAATTTAGCACATCCCCTGTCAAAGTGTCCAAGAGTACAGCTTAATTTCCTAACCCCCGCCACACCCTCAGGGGAGCAAGAACACCACCCCCCTCAATGTGCTGAAGCAGGCGAGTATGCCAAAAGCCAAGGAAGTTGTCCAATCAGACACTAACTTATCGAGTAGTGATGGGGACAGTGAACATTCTCAAATGAGGCAATTTGCGAATACCTATGTACGTGTAGGGACATTTTCCCAATCTTGCTAACATATGAACCCCAGAAAACTGTTAGGAGTGACCCAAGGATTTCATAAACAGACTGGCGTATGTCACCTGAATTGCCTTTGTGTTTGTCGACTGTCCATTCCTGCATTCTTCGCAGACAGTCACTGAGGTGCAGGTTCCTCGGGATGATCAGAAATTGTAAAATTCATCATGTGCCATTAATCACTTTTCTGAGTGATACGGCTTCTGAAAATGAAGCTATTCATACAAACCACCACAGAATTTCAATACATGGCCTCAAAAGAGAACGAGAAGAAATTGGAAACATATTTAGAATGATTCTGGCATCGTCCCGAGGTCAAATGAAAAGGTGTGGGAAGCTTTCAGAGAAATGAATGTAAGATAAGTGAGGATGTGAAGAGGTGAGGGAAAAATCAGAAGAGGCTCGCGCAAACAGGCTTTCAGTATACAAAGCTACAAGGATTTTTTTTTCCCCACAAATATCAATTTATTATTATGGTTGTTATTTATTTTGTCTGTCGCCATCCCCTCTATTTTCACATCCAGTGCCAGGAAGGAGGGGATCTTGATGGCTCCCGCTCCTGCAGCACCTGTCGGGGGAGCCAGCACCCTTTGTACATGTCATGAGGCAAAGATCCTCCCCCCCCCCAGAGCAAGAGCATGTCACACCACAGTAATGCAGTCCACACGACAGATGGTCTGGACACAACAAACTCAGGACATGCGAGCCCTGACTTTCACCTCTCCGAATCCGGTAGGTTCACAACAGCAAGACACAGCAGTTTTCCAGTCTGTTAACCAGCATGGAGTCGGGCCTAGGAAATCACTGAGCAGCCCGAGGTCCTGGCCATATTTCCTGTGGATTTCACAGCTTTCTTAACTAAGGCATTCTGGGGATGCCTCTAGTAAATACACTCAAAGAAGCTATCTTGGGCTGGAGGGATGGCTTAGTGGTTAAGACGTTTGCCTGCAAAGCCAAAGGACCCAGATTCAATTCCCCAGGACTCACGTTAGCCAGATTCACAAGGGGGCACACGTGTCTGGAGTTCATTTGCAGTGGCTGGAGGCCCTGGCTTGCCCATTCTTTCTCTCCCTCCTTCCCTCCCTCCTGTCCCTCTTTCTCTCTCCCTCTTTCTCTTTGTCAAATAAATACATAGAAATAATATATTTAAAAAAGAAGCTCGGGCCGGACGTGGCACCCCTTTAATCCCAGTACTCGGGAGGCAGAGGTAGGAGGATCGCCATGAGTTCGAGGCCACCCTGAGACTACATAGTGAATTCCAGGTCAGCCTGAGCTAGAGTGAAACCCTACCTTGGAAACCCCCCCCCAAAAAAAAAAGAAGCTATGAAGCTATTTTTATTCAACCTCTCTCTGTTTCAGATTCTCGCTGCTTCTTGTCAATTTTTCACAAGTTTTGTGTGTGTGTGTTTCCTTTCTAAAAATCAGAAAGTCCAAGAATTAAGAATAAAAATGGTGCAATTCCACAATGAAAATATGCTGACTCAACTTTTTTGCCTCCTTGATGCAAATAGTTCTCTTTTGGTATAAAACAAAACAAAATTCCACTACCTAACACATTTATTTATAATTCAGTTCTCAAGCGACAACTGGGTAAGCCGATATCCACAACTCTTCCACGCTCTCTTTGCAGAACAGAATGCCTCTTCACCTCACTTCCCTCTCGGTTGGGCAATTTCCATCAGATGCAGCTAATTGGGCTGACATTCAACTCAAAACATCTTCATTCAGAAAGATGGGGCATTAAACAGAAAACGTATGCGTGGTGCTTCTTAATTTCCATGCCTTTTGGCTTAGGTTGAAGCAAATCTAGGTGGTTACCCAGAAGTCCCACTTCACAATCTACCCACTTTTAGCACTCATGGTCCACATGAGTCTAAGCAACATGAGTCAAACAAAATACGGCTTAATCTCTCAGAATTCTTCTGGACCAGAGAGACAACTGTCAATGTCCCTAACACCCACTCTTCTGTGTACCTGTGACCTACCAGTTAACCTTCATTTTCATGTACATAACTTCTAAGTTTTCCCTTTCCGCCTAACTCACATCAATGGTAAATATCTAGACCAATCTTTCAAGGTCACGTATCTCTATCATTACTATCAACTAGACCATTAATGCCATCTGTAATGCATACAACGTACAGAAATTACTGGCAAAAACCAATACTAATACTTTTTTTCCTCTCATGTATTTCAGACTGACTTCAAACTCTCTATAGAGCCAATAACCTTGAACTTCAGATCCCCCCCCCCCGCATCTCCATCTCCTAAATGCTGGGATTACATATATGCTTGGTTTATACTGTGCCTCAAGGTTTTGTGCATGCTAGACAAGCACTCTACTGGCTGAGCCCCACCCCCAGCCCCACTAATACTGATTTAACACAAACACTATTAAGCTGAAGGAAGCTCTCAGCACTCAGGCAACCAAACGTCTAGCCTAATGGTTTATTGCACACCGTTGAGCGAGGACTGCACAAGCATTCAAGTCACAATGGCCGGTGCCACCACAAAGGAACAGAGCAAAGGTGTGGGCATAAAGAGGGGATGGTTCATTTCAATGGTGCAAGCAGCCTTGGAAATTTTAACAGATGTTAGAAAACCATTCATACGTGGGCTTGTTCCTCTACAGACTATCAAAGGATGAAATAGCCTGGTTGTGGAGAAAGCTAATATTCAGGTGGAATATATTGGATAACTTAACCTGACCGAAAATTTTTTAGCTTCTGAATTCTTCCCATTTTAAAACCACGTTACCTATCGATCCATTTAAAAGGTAGATTTTTTTTTTTTTTTTTTTTTGCCAATTATTTTGAAGTCAAGCCACTGTGAGTCATTGTTCAGGTCCCTGCTCATAGTAGGCGTGCCTGGACGTCTGCAGCGTTCAATGACAGCCAACCAGCAGGACTTACACGAAACGAGAGGGGAAATTTTCTGTTACCATTTTGTACTGAACAATGCAAGGGACACAATGGGGCTACGATCAGATAGTCTGGTCCAGGCACCATCAGGGCATCTCTCATTTACTTATAGCTGCTTCCTCCCCGGGCCACTTGTCCCAGGAGGCCAAAAACTTGGCTGCATCCAGTTCTAAAGTTTTCACTCTCCAGGGCTGTCCACTGGAGAAAGGTCTTTCCCCTTCCCATTGGCCTACGGGAGGTCATGTTCCCTTCCCTGGGCCTATCATTGAAGCCAGAGGGCGGGATCTACCATTGGCTCAATGTGGGTCACAGAAGAAAGGAAAGAGAAGAGGCATGGGGAAGACAAAGGCTGCCCCTCCATTGTGGTTAATAAAAAGTTTCTTCTGCAGTATTCAGGGCTGTTCTGCACCACTATTATGTTGTGAGCATAAAACACATCCGCAGTTGGACTGGCTTTACCTGCCAGTGTTTAAACTGCCCCATTGTGGCCCAGAAGTCTTTGCACATCCCCCCACACCGGCCGGGCTGTAAATGAGAGGCCTTGAGGGCATGGGAAGGTCTTCAGGGCTTGTGTGTTTTAGAGCTCGGAGTCCACCATCCCAGGCAGATGTTGGGACAGCAGGCAGCTCCCCACACAAAAGCTCAGCGATTACAGGTGCCCATGGTGTCTAACTGTTGTCAGTGTGGGCGAGAGAAGAATTTAAAAACTGTTAGCTACTTAAAACTGCCACAGTGGGTGAAAACGAGATTCTTGTGCACCTGTCCAGCTGGGGAAAGGTGGTAAGAGGGCACAGGGAAATGGCAGGCTGTCTGGGAGAAGAACCCATGGTCTAGGCAGCACAGAGGTGCCTGAGTCCCACCCGTCTTTGCACAGAGCAGTCCATTTATTATTTTTGAATGTCTGAGGGTGAGGTAACAAAAATTAACACATGGCTCCTTGTCTTTAAAGTAAGTGCCAGCCTGGTATGTAAGCCAGGTTTAATATTCTTCCTCCCTCCCAAATTTATATATATAGATAGAGAAAGAAAGAAAGAGAATAGGCCGCCAGGGCCTCCAGCACTGCAAACGAACTCGAGACACATGCACCACCTTGTGACTCTAGCTTTACATGGGCACTGGGGATTGAACCCAGGACTTTGGGCTTTGCAGGCAAGCGCCTTAACTACTGCACAATCTTTATTTATGTATTTATTTATTTATGTATTTATTTATTTATGTATTTATTTATTTATGTATTTATTTATTTACTTTTTTATTTCCAAGGAGAGAGAGAGAATGGGCACAGCAGGGCTTCTGGCGGCTGCAGACAAACTACAGCTGCATGTCACACTTTGTGCATCTGGCTTTACATGGGTACTGGGGAATCAAACCCAGATCATTAGTCTTGGGAGGCAAATCCCTTACCCGCTGAGCCATCTCTGCAGCCCAGGTTCAATATTCTTAAAGTGTCTGGACAGAACTTCTCATGGCCAAGGACCCAGCCAGTTCGTCCATCAAGCTGCCCATCACAACATAACTGGCAACCCTTCCAATTCTCCAGTGACTCAGACTCCAAATACCACAACCACTCCCCACTGCCTTCTTTCCCTCACACCGCACGTCTAACTCATTGGCGGATTCGGTTCGTTCTAACTTCTGCAGACATCCCAACTCTTGCCCCTCTTCTCCAGTTTCTGCCACTACTGCCTTGGTGTATACCTGGACCACAGCAGTCGGCTTCCAGATAATTTCTTCATCTTCCTCTCTTGCCCTTTTATGCTCAAGCAACAGTCAGAGGAAAGCTTTCAGAAACATTACCCACCCCCATCCTGAAAGCCTCCACGATGTCTTCCAGTGTTCATCAGAACAAAATAAAAAATCTTTTCCTGGACCTCAAGGCCCAACATAATCCGCATGGCTGTGAAATCTCCTCCGACCACTTGCCCAGGCTGGGGAAGTAATCTCCCACTCCAGGGCCTTTGCAATAACTTTTCCCTTTGCCTGAAATCTTCTTCCTTGCAAATAGCCATGTAGCTGACTCCTGTGCTTCCTCGGGTAGCCCTCAAACATCACTGTTGAGGAAATCTTTGCTGGCCTGTTGCTGCAGCCTCATCACTTTGAATGGTACCAAGTATTAAGCACTTAATTATGATTTGTCACATGCAAAGTGAAAAGGAAGAGCAACCTTTATGATCAGAAAAGGTGTACTTTTGAGTAATCAAAATGAAAGCTATCCTAAAAATTATCATCTTTGGGGCTGGAGAAATGACTTAGTGGTTAACGGCCCCAGGTTCAATTCCCCAGGACCCACACAAAAGCCGATGCACAAGGTGGCACATGCATCTGGGGTCCATTTGCAGTGGCTTAAGGCCCTGGTGCACCAATTATCCCTTTCTCTCTTTCTCTGTTTCTTTCTGTCTCTCAAATAAATAAATAATAATTATCATCTATAATACTATTTTTCTCAAGTGAGTCAGACATGGAGCAGAGAAAAGAATTGACTTTTACAGACTTTTCTACCACAGTTCCCTCAATGGTCAAGAAGATAAAACAGTACCCTGGAAGATGTTGGAACTGGAGTTGAACCTCATCCAGAAAACTCCAAATTTCTTTGGGTTTTAGCTTAATATTTCCATGAACTCTGTGCTCTCCTCTACACACAGCTCTGCCCATCTTTGTTTAATAAGACTGGGGAGCTTCCCACAAAGGCAGGATGGACAACATAATTTTCCAGAATGATGCCATGTGAGTCTGTGGGCAAGTACACAGGAACACAGGGAAATGCTGAGTGCGGTGGTGCACAGCTGTAATCGCAGATCTTGAGAGGCGGAGGTAGGAGAGGAGGATCAGGAGTTGAAGGACAGCCTGGGCTACATGAAACCTTGTCTCAACAAAATTAAAAGGGTTGCAGTGGTTAAAAGTGCTTGCTATGCAAGCCTGTTAACTGGAGTTCCTGGATCCCCAGAACCACATCAATAAAGCCAGATAAAAGGAGTGTACACATCTGTAATTTGAATGCACCTAAAATGTGGGAAGCAGAGTCAGAAGAACCCCAAAACTCTAGGCCAGCTACCCTGGCATTCCCACACTGGCAAAACAAGAGACCCTAGCCGGGCGTGGTGGCGCACGCCTTTAATCCCAGCACTCGGGAGGCAAAGGTAGGAGGA
Organism: Orientallactaga sibirica; assembly: GCA_036365145.1. Classification (NCBI taxonomy): domain Eukaryota; kingdom Metazoa; phylum Chordata; class Mammalia; order Rodentia; family Dipodidae; genus Orientallactaga; species Orientallactaga sibirica. The sequence goes on from JAEOAD010002805.1 coordinate 862,641, forward strand.
TTGCCGTGAGTTCAAGGCCACCCTGAGACTACATAGTTAATTCCAGGTCAGCCTGGGCCAGAGTGAGACCCTACCTCGAAAAACCAAAAAAAAAACCAAAAAAAAACAAGAGACCCAGTCTCAAACAAGGTGGAAGGCATGGTTGTCCTTTGACCTCCAGACAATAAAGTGCGATGGTGGTTTGAATGTAAATGTCCCCCACTGTATGGCACAACGCAAGTCGGGCCCTAGCCAGACCACTTGCCAGAAGAAACCAGGAAGTGGCTTCTGTGGACATGGCGTCCTGCGCAGGTCTGGCGTGACAACAGCTACAGTCCCATGCTAGCGAGAAACCTGCTGCGAGATGATCTGCCTGGAAACCCATTGTCATTGGTCACAAGAAGGGGACCACCCCATACAATGACTGGCCAGTCAAACCCCTTAAAACCCCTACACTTCTTGAATAAACAAGTTTGCAGCAGCTCGCCCTATGCCTGCTTTCACCCAACTCCCGAAGTCTGTGTCGTGGCTCCACGCCTCTCACCCCCTGCCAGGCAGAGACCCTGCCATCCCTCCTGGGCTGGCCCTAGGGGGGACCCCAACACCCCACAGCCCGAGGAGTTTTTGATTATGATTAAACTTCCTACTTAAACGTCCATCACACAGAGCCCTGCTGGAGGAAGTGTGTCATTGGGGGTGGATCCTGAGCGCAGCCCTAAGGTGTGTTGAGAGTCAGCTCATGTTTACCGGTGCTGGCTGTTCTCTCTGTGATCAACGTGTGATGAAGTAAGTCAGCTTCCTCCGCTATGACGATGCTTCCCTTGGGATCTATAAGCCTGAAATAAACCCTTTCCTGCCATCTTTTGCTGCTGGTCATTGCATGTCCAGCAATGGGAAGATAACTGCAATAAACAAGCCCCCCCCACAAGTGTGTACACTCTGCACAACAGCTCTGGAGAGATGGCTCGACAGTTAAGAGATGTGCTAGCACGAGTACCTGGGGGGCCTGAGTCTGCCCAAGTTCAAGTGTGGCAGGGATGTAGAGACCTGAGAATTATTGGAGCCCACCCCCCACCACCCCCCACCCCAACCACGAAGCTCTGGACTTACTAAAGACAAAAGAGACTTAGGGGCTGAAGAGATGGCTTAGTGGTTAAGGAACTTTATTATCCCTTTCTCTCTTTCTCTGTTTCTTTCTGTCTCTCAAATAAATAAATAATAATTATCATCTATAATACTATTTTTCTCAAGTGAGTCAGACATGGAGCAGAGAAAAGAATTGACTTTTACAGACTTTTCTACCACAGTTCCCTCAATGGTCAAGAAGATAAAACAGTACCCTGGAAGATGTTGGAACTGGAGTTGAACCTCATCCAGAAAACTCCAAATTTCTTTGGGTTTTAGCTTAATATTTCCATGAACTCTGTGCTCTCCTCTACACACAGCTCTGCCCATCTTTGTTTAATAAGACTGGGGAGCTTCCCACAAAGGCAGGATGGACAACATAATTTTCCAGAATGATGCCATGTGAGTCTGTGGGCAAGTACACAGGAACACAGGGAAATGCTGAGTGCGGTGGTGCACAGCTGTAATCGCAGATCTTGAGAGGCGGAGGTAGGAGAGGAGGATCAGGAGTTGAAGGACAGCCTGGGCTACATGAAACCTTGTCTCAACAAAATTAAAAGGGTTGCAGTGGTTAAAAGTGCTTGCTATGCAAGCCTGTTAACTGGAGTTCCTGGATCCCCAGAACCACATCAATAAAGCCAGATAAAAGGAGTGTACACATCTGTAATTTGAATGCACCTAAAATGTGGGAAGCAGAGTCAGAAGAACCCCAAAACTCTAGGACCAGCTACCCTGGCATTCCCACACTGGCAAAACAAGAGACCCTAGCCGGGCGTGGTGGCGCACGCCTTTAATCCCAGCACTCGGGAGGCAAAGGTAGGAGGATTGCCGTGAGTTCAAGGCCACCCTGAGACTACATAGTTAATTCCAGGTCAGCCTGGGCCAGAGTGAGACCCTACCTCGAAAAACCAAAAAAAAAAACCAAAAAAAACCAAGAGACCCAGTCTCAAACAAGGTGGAAGGCATGGTTGTCCTTTGACCTCCAGACAATAAAGTGCGATGGTGGTTTGAATGTAAATGTCCCCCACTGTATGGCACAACGCAAGTCGGGCCCTAGCCAGACCACTTGCCAGAAGAAACCAGGAAGTGGCATCTGTGGACATGGCGTCCTGCGCAGGTCTGGCGTGACAACAGCTACAGTCCCATGCTAGCGAGAAACCTGCTGCAAGATGATCTGCCTGGAAACCCATTGTCATTGGTCACAAGAAGAGGACCACCCCATACAATGACTGGCCAGTCAAACCCCTTAAAACCCCTACACTTCTTGAATAAACAAGTTTGCAGCAGCTCGCCCTATGCCTGCTTTCACCCAACTCCCGAAGTCTGTGTCGTGGCTCCACGCCTCTCACCCCCTGCCAGGCAGAGACCCTGCCATCCCTCCTGGGCTGGCCCTAGGGGGGACCCCAACACCCCACAGCCCGAGGAGTTTTTGATTATGATTAAACTTCCTACTTAAACGTCCATCACACAGAGCCCTGCTGGAGGAAGTGTGTCATTGGGGGTGGATCCTGAGCGCAGCCCTAAGGTGTGTTGAAAGTCAGCTCATGTTTACCGGTGCTGGCTGTTCTCTCTGTGATCAACGTGTGATGAAGTAAGTCAGCTTCCTCCACTATGACGATGCTTCCCTTGGGATCTATAAGCCTGAAATAAACCCTTTCCTGCCATCTTTTGCTGCTGGTCATTGCATGTCCAGCAATGGGAAGATAACAGCAATAAACAAGCCCCCCCCCACAAGTGTGTACACTCTGCACAACAGCTCTGGAGAGATGGCTCGACAGTTAAGAGATGTGCTAGCACGAGTACCTGGGGGGCCTGAGTCTGCCCAAGTTCAAGTGTGGCAGGGATGTAGAGACCTGAGAATTATTGGAGCCCACCCCCCACCACCCCCCACCCCAACCACGAAGCTCTGGACTTACTAAAGACAAAAGAGACTTAGGGGCTGAAGAGATGGCTTAGTGGTTAAGGAACTTTCCCGCAAAGCCAAAGGACCTCAGTTCGATTCCCCAGGACCCATGTAAAGCCAGATGCACAAGGTGGCACATGCATCTGGAGTTCATTTGTAGTGCCTGAAGGCCCTGGCATACCCATTCTCTCTCTCTCTCTCTCTCTCTCTCTCTTTCTCTGCCTGCATCTTTCTCTATCTCTCAAAAAAAAATAAAAATAAAATAAAACATTTCTTTAAAAAAAAAAAAAAGAGAGAGACTCATGCTCAAAATAAGACCAGGCAGAAGAATACTGGATCAGAACACAGGGTGTTCCACTCCAGCCACCATGTGTAAGCATACGTGGCACTGCAAAGACACATACATGGCGATAAGATCACTGAAAGACACCCAGCACAGTGTCATGAGCTCCGTGATGGTGGCCTCACTGCCACCACAATTACCAATCAGAAAGCAGACAGTATGACCTCTACTTTCAGAGCCAAATGCTAAAGCACAGAGGAGAAAGAAATTTGTCAGGATTGTTCAATAGATCCACAGAGTATCAAAAACCATCTGTTGCATATGAATTTTGTTGTGTGAAATATTTTGAAGAAACTAGTCTACATGGCAGAGACCTACAGAATGCTGGTGATCTGTCCAAGATCCTATGCCTGACTGACAAATGACAGCAAGACCAGAGCTCTAATGGCCCAACCTGAAGGCCCAGGTTTGCATCACTACCACACAGTGCCTTTCAGTCACCTTGAAGTGAATGAGTGAAATCTACAACATGTCCTGGCACAAAGCAAAGCAGGCTCTCACTAACCCTCTGTTAAATGAATGAATAATCATGAGTATAGCACTAAAAATACGCCTGCTACAATGGTAGACATTTTTAAAAATGTTTTTTATTTATTTGCAAGCCAAGAAAAAGGGAGGAAATGAGGGAAAAGAGGGAGGGAGGGAGGGAGGGGAGGGAGACAAAGGGCACGCCAGGGCCTCTTGCTACTTCAAACAAAACTCCAGGAGCATGTGCCACTTTGGACATCTGGTTTAATGTGGATACTGGAGAACTGAAACCGGGACCCCAGGCTTTGCAAGCAAGTGCCTTTAACCACTGAGTAATCTCTCCAGCCCCATCACCTAGTTTTTTTGAGACAGGATCCCTCATTGAAGCTGAAGTCTATCGAAACTGGAGCTCACCAATTTGGCTAGACTAGCCACCCACCATGCCAAGGGGTCCCCTGTCTCCGCCTCCCTGGTGCTGGAAGTGGGTATGTACAGGCACACACCACCTTTCCATGCGTTTCGTGCGTATTCTAAGGATCCAAACTCAGGTCCTCATGTTTACTTGGCAAGTACTTTACCTCTTGAACCATCTTCCCATTCACCCCACAGGCACTCTTTGCCCCCCCAAAATTTGTACTTATTGCCTTTGATCAAGTGAGGTAACAACCACCAGGGTCATTAAACTGTGTGCAGACCTGGCATGAATACCGGACTGTCATGGGTTAAATTTTGTCTGTCCAAAAGACGTCAAAGTTCTAATCCCCAGCAGAAATGAATGTGCCCTTATACGGAAATAGGACTTTCCAAATTATCAAGTTAAGATGAAGTCATCCGGGTGGCCCCCAAACCCAACATGACTGGTGTCCTTACAAACAGAAGAAATTTAAACAGTGACATCGACACGTGCCCAGGACAACAGAGGAAGACAGAGGAAGAGAGATACTGTTCCAGGCTAAGATGTTTCCAGAAGCTAGAACAGAAGCATGAAGCTGGCCCTTCTCTTCTGTGAGCACAGCTCTGCTGACACTTGATCGTGAGGTCCCGCTTGCAGCTCTGAAAGACACAATACGTCACTGCCGTTGAAGCCACTAGCTTGTGATGCCTTGTTACGGCAGTCCCAGGAAACGAGTCCACTTCAGGTGTTCCTCGGACTTGCTCATCTGGGGATCCTAGACTTAAACTCACAGAGGAATGCTGACTTTGAATAAGCTGGCCATTATTGCAAGCAACTGACCCGCTGCTGGTCAGTGTTAAATTCTGAATGCGAGTCAACTCACAACAGGTGATTTATTTATTTATTGCCTATCTTTAAATTTCAGCCAAAGTTCTTTCAAAGGAAGGGTTTAGAAAAAGGCATTTTCAAGAGAAGCCTTTTATTAACTAGTAGTCTCCAAGCAAATATATATCTTGCTTAAAAAATATATATATATATAGCAACTACATACTATAAATATATATATATATATATACATCATAAACATAAGCATATACAAGGATGAGGGTATATATATATGTATGTATGTATGTTTGTATATATATATATATATATATATATCCAAACAAATATATATACATACACATATACACATGTAAACATGCAAGAATGAGTATAGACAAATATAAATATGTATACACACACACACACACACACACACACACACACTCATCCTTATATATGTTGTAGCAAATGAATACTAGAGGGACAGTTCAAGCATTGCTTGAATCCGCTTGCCAAAAGGCCATTTTAGAGACCAAAACGGCTCTGGTTAGGTCACGGATTGATTACTTGCTCCTTCCCCCTTTCATGCACCTCCATGCTACAAGAAACATACAGAATCTGCCCCCTCAAGCAATCAGAAGTAAATTTACCATGGCTACCATGTCGTTATCAGAAAAATTGTCTGCTAAGGCTGATAAATCGGTCGATTATCTGCTTCCTTGACTTTTATTTCCTCTTGTATAAATGTTTTCATCCTAACATTACCGATACCTGTTCTAAGATGAGCAATAAATTACAAAAGTACTGAAATCGCCAGGAAATCCTTAATAGATCCAAAAAGAACTTAACCAGAAAAAAAAAAAAAAAGCCCTAATAACATAATAATGCACTTGATAGTCTAAGGAACAGCACTCTACAGATAGATAAATGGATGTGTACTGGAATCTTAGCTTACACATAAAATGACCAAGCTCTCTGTGGGACATTTACCAAGAGCACTGGCCTGATGCGCCTTGTGAGAAAACACATGGTCACAATCCCCCTGCCTGTCAAAAGAAAACATCACAAGGTACTTCCTGAAAATATGCATGTGTCCAGAAAGGAAAGCACCATGAGGAATAAGCAATTTAGCAAGAGAGACCAAATGGCTTCGCGTTTACTGCTTACACACATATTAGACAATAGACGGAGAAGGTACCTTTCTACCCACCCAAGCCCACATGCTCACGAAATGTCATTGACTGTGAGAAGACTTTCACTGGTTATAAGATCACAAAACTCTGACAACAGGCAACAGATCACAAGGAGAAGCCTAATGCAAACGTAAGCTCTGATTTAGGCCCACAGTTTTTTAAATTTTTATGTATTTATTTGAGAGCAACAGACAGAGAGAGAAAGAGGTAGTGGGGGGAGAGGGAGAGAGAACGGGCACACCAGGGCCTCCAGCCACTGCAAACGAATGCCAGACACGTGTGCCACCTTGTGCATTTGACTTACGTGGGTACTCGGGAATCAAGCTTCGAGCCGGGGTCCTTAGGCTTCACAGGCAAGCACTTAACCGCTAAGCCATCTCTCTCCAGCCCTAGGCCAACAATTTTAACCTTTACTCCCGCCAGTCTTCGAACCAGCACAGTTATCAAGAGATCAAATGTATTCTTACTCATTGTCTCCTTTTATTTTCCCCACCCACTTCCTGGTTGTACATGAGAAGTCAAAGATGGAAGGCCAGAATCCCCCCCCCACACACACACACACAAAAATCAGCAAAAACTATAAGCCCATCACAAGCTAAGGGCCAGGATATTCTGCAACTATACACACATTCCCTTAACAACTGCAGGTCAGATGGTTTATCCATCTGGTTCTGTTTGAAGAATCCTGGGAGTGGTTGATTCCCTGTCTCCCTGGGACTTTTTCAGGATTGCGGCTTGGGATGTTCACTGAGGCAGCTTGGCTAGATCTTCTCCCTGGTGCTGTTCTCAAGCTCACTGTCACTGAGCAGTGACGCTCTGGAGGGGACATTCATTCCATTTCCTTACAAAGCTCAAAGCGCTTGGAGGCTCCACTGCTGCTTAAGAAAAGCCTCAACTTGGGCTGCAGAGATGGCTCAGCAGTTAAGGCCTAAGGACTTGAGTTCAGCTCTCCAGTACCCACATAAAGCCCGATGCACAGGGTGGAGCATCCGTCTGGAGTTGGTTTGTAGTGGCTAAAGGCCCTGGCACATCCCTTCTCTCTCTCTCTCTCTTTCACTATCTGCCTGCCTCTCTCTCTTTCTCTCTCTCAAATAAATAATAGAAAAGAAAAGAAAAGAAAGGAAAGGAAAAGAAAAGAAGAGAAAAGAAAAAAAGCCTTAACCCCAAAGGCCAATGTTCCAGAAACAAAAGCAAACACTCCTCTGGCATCTGTACATACCACTTCCTTCTGTCTGTCACTTTTTGGGAGTCCATGAAGGACTCAACTTTGAGTATGAATGGGCACGCTGTGACTTTTTATCTTACAGATGAAACCCTTCGAACTGTCTGCATTTCTCTAGCTACACCTGCCAGGTATTGAAGAAATTGGCTAACCAGCTTATCCTCCACAAGTAACAGACATTTGACAAGGAGATTGGAAATGCATTGGACAATGGGAAGCAGTTCGTTTAGGACTACGACTTAGAAAGACTCTTTGATAGAAATGTGCAGAAATGATCAGGATGTGTTTTAGATCTATGTTCTGGAGTTACTTAAGGGAATCCTACTTTATGTGTGTGGTTGTATGGTTTTATTTTTTTTTTCATATTTACACACTAAGATCTGTGGTAATTATGCCTGACTATAGACCTGGAGGGCCACACAAACCGTCTCATACCGTTTCTTTGGTATTGTTGCTGCTGCTTTATTTTTTTAAACACTCTTTTAAAAAAAAAAATGTGAACATCATGTTTAGCTCAAGGGATTGCATAAAAATACACCACTGTTTGCCAACCTCTGCTCTAGAGATCAGGTGATTTTTCTTTATAATCTATGCAATAAGGGGCTCTGAAACAGTGCTAAAAATCCAGATTCTGATGCCAGGCGTGGTGGCTCAAATCTTTAATCCCAGAACTCGGGAGACAGAGGCAGGAGGATCGCTGTGAGTTTGAAGCCAGCCTATAACTACAAAGTGAGTTCCAAGTGAGCCTAGGCTACAGTGAAACCCTACCCTGAAGAAAAAAAAAAAAATCCAGACCCTGTAAGTTCCAGCATCGTCTGTTCATCCTTTTGTGAAAGGCACTGAACATGACTGTGCCTCGGTTTTTCACACGTATGATAAGGGGTTAGAACAGATCAGTGGTTTAGTCTGTAACTCAGGGAACCCCTGGCCTACAGGACAGGGCAGAGCTCTCTGGATCTCACCCCACCTTTCATCCTGCCACACACCTAACCAGTACAGCATTGCTTTGGTCTTTTCATTTGATTTTGTAAAATGCCATCAGATGAGCCCAGGGGTTCTCCTGGTCTGACGCCTCTATTGGTTATGGAATCACCAGCCTTCTGGTGGAGGCACACAGGTAGATAGGAAATGTTTTGGGGCTTTTGTTTTGTTATGCTATGTTTTTACTTTTTCGAGGTAGGGTCTCACTCTAGCCCAGGCTGACCTGGAATTCACTATGTAATCATGTAATCTCAGGGTGGCCTCAAACTCACAGTGATCCTCCTACCTTTGCCTCTGGAGTGCTGGGATTCAAGGTGTGTGCCACAATGCCCAGCTTGATAGGAAATGAGTTTAAGCCCAGGAATAAAAGCCAGGGCTAGAGAGATGGCTCAATGGTTAAAGACATTTGCTTGTGAAGCTTGATTGGTGACCTGGATTCAATTCCCCTGCGCCCACGTGAAGCTATATGCACAAAGTGGCATATGTATCTGGAATTCATTTGCAGTGGCAGGAGGCACACACACACACACACACACACACACACACACACACACACACCCTACCTTGAAAAATCAAAAAAAAAAAAGGGGGGGCGCTAAAATAAGCAAAATCTTATTATTGCAAGAAGCAGTGGGAACTTGTTTGGATTTATGGAAATTGGCCAGGCAGCCAGATGAGAAAGCCCCACACAGGCTAGTAACAGTAGGACTCATCCCTACATTTCTCTGCTTGGGAAGCTGGGAGAAGCAAGCTAAACATTTGAGCTGCAGAAAGAGCACCAGGCTGCGACTCAGAGCCCTGGTTGCACTCTGAATTTAGAACTTACCAGTTATGTAACTCATGATGTTTATTTCACAAACGTTGGAGCACCTACTACTTACTAATCCAATAGACAGAGCATTCAAAGCACAGTAATGATCCTGATAGAGGTGAAATACTATTCCTTCAATACTTGGACCCTTCGTACATACAGAAGGATAAAAATACTAGTTTCTTCCCCACCCGTGGTGGTCCTGAAGTCATAGATCAAGTAAACTGCAAAGTAGAGATCACACTCAGCTAGACAACTATAATTTTACTCCATTCATTCATTCATTCATTTATTCATTCATTTAACTTCTGGCTTTTCAAGGTAGAGTCTTGCTCTAGCCCAGGCTGACCTGGAATTCATATGTAGTTTCAGGCTGGCCTCCTACCTCTGCATACCTAGGGCTGGGATTAAATGTGTGAGCCACCATGCCTGGCTTGTTTTATTCCTTTAAAATATATACATGAAAAAGAGTGGAAAACAGAAAAGGCACAGGCTTTAGGCCCACCTTGCTATGTACCAGACTTGCCTGATCCAGACAAGCCCTTCTCATTTCGAGACCAGTTTACAGATATCTGTAATTGTAGAGGTTGTTGTCAAGGAAGACCGGGATTAAGTAAAGGCCTTAGCTCTTATGAATAGTACTTTCCCCTTCCTCCCAGGCCCTGAAATCTTGTATGAGGGTAGATTACATTGAGAAGTAAGGCTTACCTCAGGGCACTGACATGACTCCCAGCACTATATCATAGTCACCTCAGCCCAAGCAGACAGGAAACTGTCGGTTGTTAATGACCATGGGTTCCAGATGTAGAATGTGCCCAGTCATCAGGAAAATCTTACAGTCCTGGCACAGTGTGGGGACAGAAAGGGAGCAACAACCAATAGTGGAGGGAGACTTCACAGACTGGAATGTGCCAGAACAACCACAAGCATCCCCCAGTGCACCGAGACTGTGGTAACCCCTATGGTACAGGACATGGCCTCTGCTCCTGTGGCCCAGTTTCCTCCTGAAGCACACGTCTTCTTCAGGCATCTCAGGGCCACGCTCACAAGGATGTACGTGGCCGTATTCGTCAACTCCTACCCAGCCCAGATGTACGTTTTAGGCAAATAATTCCTTTCTGAAAGAGGAAGATAGCAGGAGATGGTTTCTAAAGCCCTTTTCACCAAAACCCTTTGGTTTTCTGACCAGTTAACTTCTTAAGGGACATCTCCTAACTTTCATTCTGTGCTGCAATTTTAAAAAATATTTTATTATTTATTTGTTTTTGACAGAGAGAGGGAGGGAAAGGTAGATAGAGAGAAAGAGAATATGCACATCAGAGCCTCTAGCCACTGAAAACAAACTTCAGTCACTTTGTGCATCTGGCTTTATGTGGGTACTGTGGAATGGAACCCAGATCCTCAGGCTTTACAGGCAAATGCCTTAACCACTGAGCAATGTCTCTGGCCCCCTGTGTCCCAATCTTAACTTTATTCATTCACCAATTTTATAAGATATCAGACAATATTTTTATTTACATATTTGTGAGGAGGAAGAAAAGGAGCGATTGAGAGAGACAGAGAGAGAACGTCTGGACGTGCCATTACACACAAACTCCAGATACATGATCGGCTTTGTGCATCTGGCTTTTGTGGGTACCAGGGAATTGAACTCAGACCAGCAAGTTTTACAAGCAAGCACTTTAACCATTAAGCCATTTCCCTGGTAAACGTTCTTCCATCTCTTTTAATCTATGACTGGTTCTTAATTCCTCCTTTCACTAATTGATTAATCAATATTTATTGACCACCTATTACATATCTGGTACTATTACATATCCAAATGTATAAAACTAAGTAAGTAATCTATGTCCTTAAAAATCTCTGTCAGAGCAGGGCATGGTGGTGCATGTCTTTAATCCCAGCACTTGGGAGGTAGAGGTAGCAAGATCGCCGTGAGTTTGAGGCCACCCTGAGACTACATAGTGAATTCCAGGTCAGCCTGGGCTAGAGTGAGACCCTACCTGAAAAAAAAAAAATCTAATGGGCTGGAGAGATGGCTTAGCGGTTAAGCACTTGCCTGTGAAGCCTAAGGACCCTGGTTGGAGGCTTGATTCTCCAAGACCCACGTAACCCAGATGCACAAGGGGGCACACGCATCTGGAGTTCGTTTGCAGTGACTAGAGGCTCTGGTGTGCCCCTTTTCTCTCTCTCCCTACCTGCCTATTTCTGTATCTCACTCAGTATCTCAAATAATAAATAATAAAATATTTTTTAAAAAAAATCTCAGTCATGGCTAGAGAGATGGCTAAGCAGTTGAGGCACTTGCCTATGAAGCCTAAAGACCCAGGTTCGGTTCCCCAGTACCCATGTAAGGCAGATGTACAAGGTGGTACATGCGTCTGGAGTTCATTTGCAGTGACTAGAAGCTTTAGCATGCCCACTCTCTCTCTATCTGGCCCCCTCGAATAAATATAAATAAATAAAACATTTTTAAACGTCTCAGACATTAAGGACATCCACAAGTATGCAACAATAACGTGAGCAAGGGAGAGGCTACCTAATTCTGCCAAGCAGCTGTAACCATGGTAGGGCAGGAGAAATAAGAAGGCTCTGGATTCTGAAGGCAAGTTAGGACAGTCACCCTATCATTCCAGAAGCAGGGAAAAACATTTGTCAAAGGAGGTGTAAGATTTGTTTGCAGAACAAATGTATGAAACATATATGAAACAAGGGGTGCCCAGGCCGGGCGTGGTGGCGCACGCCTTGAATCCCAGCACTTGGGAGGCAGAGGTAGGAGGATCGCCATGAGTTCGAGGCCACCCTGAGACTACATAGTGAATTCCAAGTCAGCCTGAGTTAGAGTGAGACCATACCTCAAAAAAAAAAGAGGGGGATGCCCAGGACAGCACTGTAAAGAGAGCTCACATGATGATACATCTTCAGCATCCAACAGCCCAAACTTTATCCCATTTAGGAAATTCTGAAGAGACGTTAAAAAAAGACGACTTTCATTGTATGAGTTGTTCAGAAAAACTGATATGGTAGCAGTGTGAACACGGAATTGTCGAGGCTGAGGTGGAGAAAGGAGAAAGTGAAAAGGAGGTGGATGAGTATTTCAATTCTCTATGGGAGAACAAAAAGGTAATGTAAACTAGGGCAGCGTCAAGGAATAGGAACACTATGTTAACTTCTAAAGGTGCTGTGGAAGTGGAATTAACCAGACTGGTAATTAGTGGCAAAGTCCATATGTGATACACTCAGGCTCCTGACCAAGAGAGAACTGAAGAAAGAAGAAAACAAAGAAACGCCAGCAATGTTTCCAGTTTCCAGGTTGAAACACCTTGGCCGTCACTTGCGTGCCACTGTGCCATCTCCAAGCTAGATCAGCTGCACCAGTGACAACAAATGGAGGTCTCCAACAGGGAAAGCCGGAAGTCATTGGAGAAACACGCATCTGTACAGACCAGTAATGTTTGCCTCCGCATTTGTAGAAGAAATATCATTTATCTGATCAGTTTAACTACAGTATTATTTTGGGGACTGGGAAGATGTCTCAGTGGTTACAAGTGTTTGCTTGCAAAGCTTGCCAGCCCAGAGTTCAAATCCACCTCATAAAGCCAGCCAGGCTTTCATCTGTAGTGGCAAGAGACTCTGCATACACATACACACACAGAACCCACACATAGGAAGGAAGGAAGGAAGGAAGGGAGGGAGGGAGGAGGGAGGAGGAAGGAGGGAGGGGGGGGGGGGGAGGAGGGGAGGAGGGAAGGAAGGAAGGAGGGAGAAAGGAAGGAAGGAAAGAAAAGAAAAAAAAAAAAAGAAAAGAAAAAAGAAAAAGAAAAGAAAAGAAAAGAAAAGAAAAGAAAAGAAAAGAAAAGAAAAGAAAAGAAAAGAAAAGAAAAGAAAGGGAATGAGCTGGGCATGGTGGTGCATGCCTTTAATCCCAGCACTTGGGAGGCAGAAGTAAGAGGATAGCAATGAGTTTGAGGCCAACCTGAGACTATATAGTGATTCCAGGTCAGCCTGGACTACAGTGAGACCCTACCTCAAAAAGAAAGATAGAAAGAAAGAAAGAAAGAAAGAAAGAAAGAAAGAAAGAAAGAAAGAAAGAAAGAAAGAAAGAAAGGAAAGAAAGGGGAAAGGAGGGAAAGAAAGAAAGGGGGGAGGGAGGGGGAGGAAGGAGGGGAGGGGGGAGGGAGGGAGGGAGGGAGGGGAGGGAGGGGGGGGGGGGAGGGAGGAGGGGAGGGGGGGGGAGGAGAGGGGGAAGGAAGGAAGGAGGGAGGGAGGGAGGGGAGGGAAGGAAGGAAGGAAGGAAGGAAGGAAGGAAGGAAGGAAGGAAGGAAGGAAGGAAGGAAGGGAAGGGGAAGGAAGGAAAGGAGAGAAGGGAAGAAAAAAACAAAAGATAGAGAAAAGTAAATGAACAGAAAAACCTTACTGGTTTCACTTAAGAATCCTGACAAAGCCATATAAAATTATTCATTTTACTTAATATCATCTTTGGGTAAATATCTCTTTGATAAAGTATGTAATAAGATATATGCATGAAGCCATTCTGCCATTACTACAGTTCATGGCTATGGTAAGGAAAAAGACATGTATGACTGGTTAGGAGCCGAACAAGCCACCTTTTCATGGTGCATTACTTTTAATGGAAAGAATAACTGACAAATTATGGTCATTCAAATGTGGGTCTTTGGCAGACTGCTTCTTAGAAATGAATGAGCTAAAGCTGATCCTTCAAGGAAAGGCTGACAGTATTTTCAGCCAATGATAAGAGTCATGCTTTCAAGCACCCATTAAAATTTTGGGAAACTTGTATGCTGCACTGGGAACTTGACAGATGCCCAATACAATATTTAATGACTTTCCAGATAACATTCCTATTGATAAAAATAATTTTTCTACTGTACAATGAGACATATCAACATCTTGTAGATCTACATAATTCAGGGAGCCAATATTTTCCAAATGTCCAGGCCTAATAGTATATGCATGAAGATCCACTCACAACACAAAACCGCCCAGTAGATATGAAGGTAGCAGACAAGAAAAGCTCATTGTACCATTTTAGGTCAGCAATGGAGCTAACCTTTAACAAACTTGGTGCAGTTCAAATATCCACAATTATCTGAAAAGGTGATGCCCTACCTTCACGGGGCCAGATTTTCTTCTCTAACCTGTTGCAACAGATTGAAGGCAGCAGGAAATATGAGAGAACCTAGTTGTTTTCTAACAAATCACATACTCAAGATTTTGAGGAACATACCAAAATGCCACTTATTTCACTAAATTATTTTGGAAAAAAAAAAACATTTCTTTTTTCATTAAAAATATGTTGTTTATAGTTAAACATGTGCTGGGTTAGACTCGTTATTTTTAGGAATAAAAATATTTAATTCCTCAGTTTTCATTCTCTACCATCATGATGCAAATAAGCCAACCTGTTTTTGAGCCCTCCATTAACTTCTGGGAGGCTCTTGGAAAAGAGGTCCTGAGGGTAAAATGTTTGAGAACCAGGGTCTCAGAGACATTAACCCTTGAGCCCCAATGACATGCGCATGCATGTTTATAAAAGCACCTTTCATCGCAACAAAAAGAAGTGGAAATCAAAGCAAATCTCTCCAGCCACATGTTTCTATGGTGTAGCTTTAGAGGGAAGTGACAAGGACCTCGCCCAGCTACATCCAACAGCACAGAATCTTCTCAAGGCAGCCGGTGAGTGAGAAACATCAAGGCACAGAAGACAGGCTGCATGCTATTCCACTCTGATAAATTTCAAAGACACGAAAAATGGGCAAAGGAAACAATAAATAGAATTTGCGATAATAATAGGAACCATGGCTGGAGAGATGGCTTAGCAGTGAATGCTTACCTGTGAAGCCTAAGGACCCGGTTCGAGGCTCGATTCCCCAGTACCCAAGTAAGCCAGATGCACAAGGTAGCGCATGTATCTGAAGTTTGTTTGCAGAGGCTGGAGGCTCTAGTGCGCCCATTCACTCTCTCTCTCTCTTTCTCTCTCTGTCTGTCTGCCTCTTGCCTTTTCTCAAATAAATAAATAAAAATAAAAATATTTTTAAAAATAGGAACCATTGGAGGGCAGACAGCAGGAAAGAATACACTTGACAAGTTCAACAGTATTGATAATTATTAGACTGGGGGGGTAGGTTTTTAGCTGGATCTTCATGTTTCTCTTTATACATGTGAGAGTTAGACTTTTTTTTTTTTTTTCAAACAGCACATATTTTACAACCTTCCCAGGGAGACACTGGCCTAATAGAGCTTTCCTAGTAGCCCATTGATTATGTGGGAGCTCATTGATTATGCGAGAGCCCATTGATTATGCAGGAGTCCATTGTGTGGGAGCCTACTGATTATGCAGAGGTCAGAGAAGTGAAGATGCACCAAAAAGGAGGTGAGCCCCGGCAGAACCTCTGTTAACACAGATCCCAAGACAGCCATCGTGGGACGGGTCTCCCTTAAGTCCCATCAGCAGTCACATACACTGCCATCTACACTAGTTGCTTTTTCAATAGAAGCCTCTTCTTTAAATATATATATATATATATATATAGCTCGGAAGCACCCATTCTCTACATGTCTCTCCCTCTCAAATTAAAATATATATTTATTTGTATAAATATTTTTAAATATTTTATTATTTAAATTAAATTTTATTTATTTTTCTAAATTGTGCATCTGGCTTTATGTGGGTTCTGGGGAACTGAACCCAGGGTCCTTAGGCTTTGTAGGCAAATGCCTTAACCACTGAGCCATCTCTCCTGGCCCTCAGCAGGAATCATTTTTTTATTATTATTTTTATTTATTTATTTATTTATTTGAGAGAGAGAGAGAAAGAGACAGAGAGAGTGGGAGAGAATGGGCACTCTAGGGCCTCCAGCCACTACAAACGAACTCCAGACGCATGCGCCCCCTTGTGCATCTGGCTTACGTGGGTCCTGGGGAATCAAACCGAGGTCCATAGGCTTCACAGGCAAATGCCTAAACTGCTAAACCATTTCCCCAAGCCCATCAGCAGGAATCTTTTTCCCATCACATTTAGTCTGTATTTCCACAAACATGCACACAACAAATTCATGGTATATTGTCTCACACTGGCTAGCATATGCATTTGTACATAACACCTGTGATTGTATTGTGTTAACACATGAAGGAACTGTGTGCAGCCTTCACTTCATAGAATCTCTGTGCCCCAAACTCAGCACAAGGGAGCTACAGCACCCAGTTGACCTCAAGTCACAGCTCCACTGTGGCACCCTGTGTCACTCACCACATACCCTAACTTCCAAAAGGCTGACCCATCCATATATGGAAAAAGTTGTTTCCCTTGAGGTAGGAACGGGTTTCCAATTTTCTAACAGAAACTACACAAAGCAGCATTTCTATTATAGAACCCTTTTCTCATAAAATTAAATTATTCTAGACTTCAACACTTCCCTCTACTGTACTCCAAGTGGCTAGAAGTCCATGGAAAACCTCCCATGACAGGCAGGCTAAGCCAGCTTCTCCACACACACAAGGTTTATTTTGCTGTTTGATGATTGCTGTATTTTTTTTAATTGGAGGGGTGTTGATTGCCTTTATTATTTATTTATTTATTTATTTATTTATTTATTTATTCATATCAAAGACAAGGCCTCTCTATGTAGATCAAGCTGGCCTCAATCTTATGATTCTCCTGCCTCAGCTTCCCAAGTGCTGGGATTACAGGCTTGTTCCACCACTTCTAGCACAACAGGAGTGTTATTGTTTGGTTTGGTTTTAATTATTTGGCTAGTCAAATAAAAATCATCTTCCTTTGTAATTCTACCCTACTGATTCTAGTCTGTTTTCTGCACAGCATCTCCATTGTTCAGCAAACAATTTAAAAAATTTTTATTTTATTTTAATTTTTTTGTGAGAGAGAACCAGAGAGAGAGAGAGAGAAAGGGAGGGCATACCAGGACCCTAGCCACTGCAAATGAACTCCAGACACACACGCAACCTTGTGCACATGCGTCACCTTGTGCATCTGGCTATGTGGATTCTGGGGAGTCAAACTTAGGTCCTTAGGCTTCACAGGCAAGTGTCTTAACCGCTAAACCATCTCTCTAGCCCCCAATATTTAAGTTGAATTTGAATGATTTTGTTTCCTGCTTTTGCTATGTGTACTTAGCTCTAAGCCTATGGCCCATACTCTGCTTAGTTCTACAAATTTAGAATTCCTGATACCCA
Organism: Orientallactaga sibirica; assembly: GCA_036365145.1. Classification (NCBI taxonomy): domain Eukaryota; kingdom Metazoa; phylum Chordata; class Mammalia; order Rodentia; family Dipodidae; genus Orientallactaga; species Orientallactaga sibirica. The sequence goes on from JAEOAD010002805.1 coordinate 880,099, forward strand.
CACTCCCTGAATGAATACAGTACAGTATCAGTTATCGCCTAAGCAGTCAGTTTAACACAGACGAGAACCCTTGAGTAAGTTACTCCCTCAGTACTTGACAAAACTTCATACATTTGGATGGAGATCATGCACAATCTTTATCCAACCCCACTCTGGATGAAGCAGTCCCAATTACCTCAATAATTAGCTCCTGATGATTCCCAGAACCCACAGTTGTGCTGCCTCCCTTCTGGTGAGTAGTTTATCTTGGCCCCCTTCAAATAACACCATCCAAGATGGACTCAGTATCACAGATGTGATCTCATCCCTTTACAAGCGTGATGTTGCTATGGCTGTTCTGAATGCAATTCTCAAATCTCATGAACCAACAGGGCAAGAGCATCCACTCTTCAAATAGAGGCTGACTTCTAACTATTACTTGTTGATTACAGTGGTTATCTCCAGGGCTGAAAGTTAGGATAAAGGGACTTTCATGTTTTAAACATTTATACGTAGCTTTAATTATTTAAACTAAGCATGTACTACTACTTTTGTCCTTTAAAAAAGCCAATATAAGGCTAAGAAGGGATGGAACTCAGTGCTAGTGTGTGTGCCTAGCATGAACAAGGTCCTGGGGTCCACTCCACAGCTCCAAAGCTCCACATCAAAAAGAAAGACCAATACAGATTATTTAAGATAAGTGAGAGTGTTGGGGAGATGGCTCAGAAGTTCAAAACACTTGCTTTAAAAGCCTGCCAGCCCAAATTCAATTCACTAGTACCTGTGTAAAGCCAGAAGCAAAATGTGATACATGCATCTGGAGTTCCTTTATAGCAGCAAGAGGCTCTAGCAAATAAATAAAATTTAAAATAAAATAAGAATAAACACTTCTCCCCATCCTACATCAAATGACTGGAAGTCCTTAGAAAATTGCCTCTGAGAGATGGCTGAAACAGCCCCTCTTACACACAAGATCTCTCTGTTACATAGTTGGATAGGCTTTATTTGGTTGGCTGATTTGTTTTCTTCCACAAGTCCTCACCAAAAGTTTCTATAATTCTGTCTTATGAAGACTATCTAATTTCTGTTTAAACTTCTTGTAAACGGTGTGTGATGGGCCACACCTGAAATCTCAGGACTTGGGAAGCTGAGGCAGAAAGAGCCCGAGTTCAAGGCCAATGTGGAACACACAATGAGCTCAAGGCCAGCCTGGACTACATAAGCAAGAACTTGTAGGGGGTGTGTGTGTGTGTGTGTGTGTGTGTGTGTGTGTGTTTCCCTCCTGTGTATGTTTCTTCAACTTTGAACAAGGATTTGAGGAGCACTTATGATCCCAGTGACAATTCCATGATCCATAATCCAAACCAAACCCTACTTTCTGATTGTGAAACTTCTTTTCCCACAAATGTGAGAATGCAGCCACTCTAATTTTGATTTCTTTCTTCCTTAAGGTCAGATTAAAACTCAGTATGTTCTTACTTGAGGTTTGCATTCCCCTAGAAGGGAAAAGCAGAGGGCAGGTATGCACTGGACAGCCCTGAACCAGACAGCCTCCTGTGCTGTTTCTTCCCAAATACAGCTGTGTCTCCTGTTCTGAAGAGACTGACTGGGCTGACAAGGAGGGCCCAACAAGGGCAGAGGGGACACCTAATTCTAGGCCATCCGAGGCAGTATTTGGTACATAGAGTGTACCAAACGGCTCTCTGATCCTGTTTCATTTAAGGTCAAAAGCCTAGATCTTGAATCTTTGGGGAAACAAAGGTGTGGTGGTTTGAATCAAATGATCCCCCATAAACTCATGTGTTCTGAAGGCTTGGTCCCCAGCCAATGACAGTTTGGGAGTTAGAGCCTTGCTAGAAGAAGTGTGTTGCTGCAGGCAGGCTTAGGGGTGTTATAGCCAGCTCCCCCTTGCCAGAATTCGGCTCACTCTCCTGCTGGTGTTGTCCACCCGCTGTGGCAGAGGTGACATCCGGCCTCTGCTCATGCCATGCTGTCCCCACCATCATGAAGTTTCCCTGGAGATTGTAAGCCAAAAATAAGACTTTTCTCCCATCAGCTGCTTTTTATAAAGCACTGAGTCTCAGCAAGGAGAAGGTAACTGCAGCAAAACTCTGTCAGTAAAAATCAAAACAAGTACAATAAAAATGATTGGTCGTGATTTTTATGAATTGAAGGATCCATGTGCGTCACCACCAGCACCTGAGGACACGGTGGGACGCGGTCTCTGAGCTGGGCTGACCTGGCCAAGACAACACCTTCAGATAGTAAGACCCAGGGAGATCTCACAGCCCAAGGCTGCTCTGGTCCCCAGGGCCCATCCAATGATCCCATTGAGGCAGGTAACTGGGTTTCTCCCGCCATTCATAAGTGGAAGAAGCTGCCCTCCTCCACCTGCCTCCTAAGTAGAGATCAGTAAAAGTGCTTCTGGAACCACAAAGTATGACATTAAAAAAAAAAACAAAAAACGTTTTACAAGATGAAGTTACCTACATACAAGAGGAGTGAAGTGACTTTCCCAGGGTCAGAGAGACCATGAGAACTCTTGGTGAAGGGAGAACATGAAAAGACTGGTCTCCCCTGTGGGAGGGGACCTGAAGGGATCGGCTGGAGTTCATGCCTTTTGTCTAACCTAACATAGGTTCTTCCCTGGACCTCTCATTTCCAGCCTGGGCAAGTTAGAGCCAATGACTCAAGTCCATGATCCAATTTTCGGCTTTAAGATCTAACAACGTATGGTCAGTAACCTGTCCAGCCTTTATTCCTGGCTGACATGACATCACCCCAGAGTGGGAGTTCTGGCAAGTTGTAGGGATTCTCAACTCGGGCTGCTCATTCAGATTAGCAGGGAGCTCTATAAAAACAGCTAGTCCCGGGCTGGAGAGATGGCTTCACGGTTAAGGCGCTTGCCTGCAAAGCCAAAGGACCTCAGTTTGATATCCCAGTACCCACTTAAGCCGGATGCAGAAGGGAGTGCATGAGTCTGGAGTTTGTTTGCAGTGGCTGGAAGCCCTGGCAAGCCCATTCTCACTCTGTCTCTCTTTCTCTCCTGCCTCTTTCTCTCTCTCAAATAAATAAATAAAAATAAAATATATTTTTTAAAAATGGCTAGTCCCTGGGATAACTGAATTAAATCTGGGGGTGTCTGTACTTTTTTAAGTCTCCCAGATGATTTCAACATGCAGCTACAGTTGAAAACTGCTGGGTTGCTTAACAGACTGAAGGACAACAGGAATCCCTGGTTAATTTCTGGGCGCAGAGACCCTCAGTGGAAATGAATCCACACCCCAGGCAGATTAGTGTAGGCAGCATTTATTGTACACATACTATATGCCCGGACAAGCATCTGAAAATCCACATGGAAGAACTCACACAGTTCCCACAGAAACTACATGTCTGCCGCTTACAAATGAGAAAAACAAGGCAGAGAACGACAGGCACTCGTTACTTTCTGTCACAGCTCAAACGCAGGAGCCAGCAACTGAATCGCTGCCGTAGAGTTCTTCGACACCACCCCGCAATATGGTTCACGATCCCTTCGACATGGTGATGAATGAAAAGATCAGACAATGCCACAGAGACTAAAACGGTTTCTAATCCAAGCGCCTGCAGGGACCGCTACGCAACAGACCTGGGGGAAGTGGGCAGGTGTATATGCATATGGGGACGCAGTGGCCGAGTAGCAGGAACTGTGGCAGACTGACGAGCACATGCCCGGGGATGGGAGACAGCCGCCACCAACTATAGCAGATTGCAGCCATGTGGGGAGGTGGGCCCAGTGTTGCTGGCTTTTCCAAGTGTTCAAAAGAAACTAGAAATATAGATTTTTTTTTTTACCATTTTTTTTTTTTGTGTGTGTGTGTGTGTGTGAAATCTCCAATTTCCAAAACGTTGTCTTGAGTTTTTAAACACAGTGTCAGGGCAAAACACATCAGTTTGTGACCTCTGATAGAACACACACACAAACACGTCGCGTGCGTGCGTGCACACACACACACACACACCTTAAACCTTCATTGAACACACACTAGTAATGCTTTCTTGGACTGGCTCCCTGTGATTACAAATAACAGTCTCTTGTCTCTCCTTTGTGCCCTCTTTCAACTATGACCTATATAACATATGGAAAACCCAATGTCAATTTCCTCTCGGTCATTTTAATCAGTGGCCTGCCTGTTGAATAAATAACTAAACAAGCCTTGATTCCACACCTATCTTCTCATTTCAGCTTCACTATCTGTCACTGTTGGAGGACTTACGACCCTTATTTTAGCACAAATCCCATCATAATTCATATAGTTATTGCACAACCTAGATATAATTATGGCCAAATCATATACACAGAAGAACTCGCTCCTCTTGCAGGAGCCTATTAGACCTGGCCTATGGAACAAATGTTAGTCAAGCCCTATGATAATAATAGCCTTATAAGTGGATTTTACCATATTATATTGTTCGTACTCACCCACTAATGAGATCTATGACAAAGAAAATATAAATGAAAACACCCATCAAATACTAGATAGAATGCTAGTCTCATCACAACCTAAGCAAACAGACTTCATATACCTAATAATACGTTAGAATTATTGAGATCTTTCAATGTAGCTGGCACTAATTCGACGGGACTTCGCATATACATATAACATTGATATGTAGTCAAGCAATTCTTATAATGCTATGATATAGGAATGATTATCACTACTTAAAGATGAGGAAACTGGCTGACAGAGACATCACGTCATTTGCCCAAGGTCACACGGCTAGCCAGGGGCAGAGCTGTGATCTGACCAGCTCAGCACAGGAGTTTGTGCACTTGACCATGACCCCACGAACTTCAAAAGCACATGAGCTCTTTGTTTTTGCTTTCCTTATACTGTATACAGCAAAGTAGAAAGAGGATATTTTCTCCCTCTCATTACAAAACAATGGGAGCTTTTTAAAATACACCACCAGACTATATAACTTGAGAAAAATCTATCACCCTCCACAAGTAAAGGCAGCTCATTTCAAAGGCGATGGGAAAGTCGAGTGCTACGGATCAATCGTGGAAAAGATCATTTTCACCTGGCCTTCCTCAGTCCCCTTTGAAGGCCAACTTCTTCAGAGCACTCAAAACAATTCACCCCGAGATCCACATGTCTCCGGCGCCCTTCACTTTGTTCCTTCACCCCTTGCTTCTAATGGGGTCTAACCACTTTTCTGACCCATGTAGAAATTAGCAGAGAAAGACAGAGGTTATTTTAGGGCTTGCTCTTCCAGACACTGAGAAGGTCTATGCATGTATTCCTCCCTGGTCCATCAAACTTGACTGAGTTTAGATTTTTTTTTCCTGCATTGAGGATCGAACTCAGAGCCTTGCGCACACTAGGAATGTGCTCTACCTCCAAGCCATACCCCCAAGTCCTTGGCTTTTTCAAAAAGTAGAAGCAAAAAGTACCTGGCTATTTCAGAACAACAGACACAGAACTCTGGTGTTAGAAGCTACTTTTATTTAAAAAAAAAAATACTAAAGGTCTGGGCAGTTTGAAACAATAGCCTCATAGGCACACTGAATCTACTAGCAGAATTATTAAAGGTCACATTCTGACCTCAGATTGTGGGTGTGTATCAGTGCATTTCATAAAATTAGTCACAGTACAGCATTTGAGTGTGTGTGTGTGTGTGTGTGTGTGTGAGAGAGAGAGAGAGAGAGAGAGAGACTTAGAAAATAAGTAGCAATGTGCAACTATGAGGCCCAAGACGAGTATTGAGCCAAAGTCTGAAATTAATTTATGAAACTACCTTGTATCTGCATCAATTCTATTCAAGGTGTGCCCCTAGGGAGTGATAAAAGCCATCTGACAGGTCCCCCACTTCAGCACCTAGTCATACACTATCCTCCAATATCATAAAAAACATAATTTACAGACAGAAGATAGAAATACAAAACTTGTTCCCAAACAGCAGGGAGAAAGCAGCTAAGAGCTTCAGCCCGTGATGTACCCTCAGCTATTTCTAAGGTCTGTGCTTTGCACATTATTATCTTATAAAATATGACAGGAGACATCTCTGCTACCATGAACCATAAAATGTTTTGTACACTTAGCCCTAGATGGTATGAGTTACTGAGCTACACCTACAAGAGGGGGAGACAGAAAACAGCGCATAAAAAGAGTACAGGAACATCCATCATAATCTGTACCCCAAGATGAGAGCCTAAGAGTACATAAACTAGGCCAAAACCGTAATGAAATCAGATGAACAAAAACTCACACTTCTTAGGGCCAGAGAGATAGCATAGTGGTTAAAGTGCTTACCTGCGAAGTCTAAGGACCCAGGTTCGATTCCCCAGTACTCATGTAAACCAGATGCAAAAGGTAGTGCATGTGTCTGGAGTTCATTTGCAATGGCTGGAGGCCCTAGCATTCCCATTCTCACTCTCTTTCTCAAATAAATAAATAAATAAAATATTTTTTTAAAAACTCACACTTCTTACCATAGCTCAACCTTTACAATAAGTGAAATCCCTGAAATCTATTCCTTCACCACAAAGCCCACAGCCTTGTAAACCCTCATGCTAGAAATCCTTTAACATACCCAAAAGTCCCATTTTGTAGGTCATACTCTCATTATCTTGTTCTGCGACCAGTCTGATTAAATTATAGAAAATTACTAATACATCATTCAGAATGGAGGATAAGCGCCAGCCGGCTCTGTTTGTTTTCCCCTCTCACATTCTAATGCTTCGGCAGATATTTAAAGAATGGAAAACAGAGGAGGACAAGGCAACTTCAAATGAGAGCTAAAGGACATATAAAGCTGATCATGGGACTATGATGCCTTTGGGCTTTGGCTGATCGTGTTGGAGGAGACTAACACAGACACCAAGACAACGTCACGGTAGCAAGGTGTGTTACTCCCTCCTTGGCAGGCCTTGAGCTGTTCTGTGGTTGATCATGTCTCCCACCCCCCTCAACTCACTACCACTACCCAGCTCCTATGTTGAAACAATCTCCAGTGTGATCATAACAGAGGGATCCTCTGTGGGGGAGGGGTTGTGATTAGGTTATAAGGACGGAACCATGGTGAATGGGTTTAGTTCCTTTATAAAAGAAGTCCCGGGAAACTTAGTCATCCTTTCCACCATGTGAGGACACAGCACTATTGCAGTGGCTATGGGTGTCCTCCTCAAATAACACTGAATCTGTGGTCACCTTGATCTTGAAATTCCCTGTCTATTATGTATAAAGTACCTGAGCAGCCCCAGTGAACTAGAATCCCTGCCCATCTTTGAGTCTGAAAGTACCAATGTGCATGCACATGAGGAGTATGAGATGAAAGTCTTCCTTTTCCCTTTTGTGAAACTGAAACTCAGACACCCCAGACCCAAAGCACTGAGATTACTAAATCCACTCATATTCCAATCCAACCCAGCGCCGCGTTTTTTAAATCTGGTTTTCTCTTACAAGCACATGTTGATAGTAATTAGTCAGACTCCCTCTGTTTTAAACCAACATTTGATCCTGGGAGAAACCCTCCTGGTTATCACAAAACACTCTCCCTCGAGTTGTGTCCACAACCTGTGTCCATCGGATTTTAAAGCCTGAGACGGCAGAGGTTTTCTGCACCTCCACTGCAAATCTCCAGGTAGAAACCATTCAAAGACTTAAGTACCAAACGCACAGCGAGCACGAAACTAGCCAATTCATACTCCTCCAGCCCAACTTATTAACGCTTTGCACGAGAGACTTGTCAACTCACACCAGCTGTGTCATCTCCGGAGTGAAATGGCAGCACGAAGAGAAAATTAAAAATCAATTCTCTTATTAGAATCTATTCTGAAGCATTAGAAAGAATGTGAGTTTTGAGTTATCTTCCTTATTTTAACAGGCACCTTCAGTAATACCTTTCTTTCTGTATTAGAAATACATAGATGCTCTTTTTGGAGACCAGATAGCATCATTCCCAAACATCACCCTAGACTGCTTCATGGAACCTCAATATCATTAGGCCTGGCTGAAAGGGGCTGTGAAATATTCCACTATTTCAGACTGAAAATTTTCCCAACACAGTTCCAACCACGGTTCGTCCTGCCCGGTCACTGCGAAACTGAATTAATAAGAATAAATAGTGGGAAAGAGCTAAGTCCTTTCTCTTTCACCAGACATGAAAAGACTCATAAAAGTACAAAAATGAGGAATCCTGTTGCCTTCCAGTCGTTTCACTTCCCAATTTTACTAGAGAGCCAGGGAAAATTTGTTAAAGTTTTGTCAATGGAAAGCACAATAACTGGGTCTGGTCTTGACCTGCAACTGAATAAACAGTGAAAAATACTGGGATAATAAAACAAATGTTTTATTAACTTTTCCTTCCTGCTCCCCCGAGGGAATAGGTATCAGGCAAATTTCCAATGATGAATATAATAGGGTCTAAACTTATACGTGATCATTCATAAATTGATGCGAATGGAGAAATCTTCAAAGTGCTGATCGCGGGTGGGTAAAGGGCTTGCAGACGAAATAAATGCAGGAGCTCATCCTAGCCCCTCCCATCTTCAGCTGTGGTACCAAATGTACCCGTGTCTGTCAGGTGCTGAGCCCCATGCCTGGCAAACAGTCTTGCATCAGCTTCCCTGTCTTCCTTTCTTGGGCTGACAAGACATTCTTAAGTTACACAGCTCAGGATTCTTCTAGAAGATAAGTGCCCCGGTATAGCTCAAAGGAACTCTAAGCCATTCTTTTGAACTTGGCATTGGACTTTATTAATTAAAGAACTTTTGTGAAAGCCATCAACAGCAGCAGAGTCCTATTTTAAATCCCAAAATGTTCATTGCTGCTCTAAGTTATGAAACAGAGGCTTTATTCTGCATAATCATTTGTAAACCCGTCCTTTACGTAGGCTGAACATCCTTTGCTGGGCAGCACCTCCAAAAGTTACTACAGAATATCCCTGGGATCTGTAGACAGTAGACTTTCCCATTCATCTCTATAGGACATACTGTTGTTGTTTTTTTTTTAATTCTGCATATGCATGAGGGCCATGTAACAAAAACAAACACATACACACTCTTCAGAGGCCCAGGAGGAAATGACTGTGTAGAATTTTAAATCAGAGACCCAAGGCTTAGGTTAGTAGTGTCAGGTTAAAGGCTCACCCATCTCCAAAGTTAATTCAGTGCTGAACAGTCCCAGGGGTGTCTAGCTGAACAGAAGGAGCGAGGAAACCTTAGCAGGCCAGAGCCCAGCCTGGGGAATTGCTGGGAGTTAGTGCCAGGGACTGAAGCTCACCCCAGACTTGGTATCAGATAATACCAAGTGCTCGTCTGGATTTCCAGGACTAATCCACTCGAGGGTGGAACTTCCAGGTTCCCTAGACTCGGTGCTGGCCAGTGGGAGGACGGTGGTCTTTGCAGAGCCAACTGTGTCTCACTCATAGTAATTAGAAGAGAAATAAACTCGACACATAGAGAGTATGCGAGTAGTAGTGGTTGATGCTTTAGAAACCTCCAGTCATATTGCTGGGAGATGCAAAGGTTAGGACAGGTAAGAGGAAGTAGAAAACCACCCAAACTTCAGACAGCACAAATTTCTCTTCGTAAAGTTTGCTCTTCTTTAAGTATGTTTACAGGTTGTGCCAATTATATCAAAATATCAGCAGTGGCTTTAATTGCTGTTTAAAAGCTGTTCAACCCCAGTTCATTCCCCTGAGGGCCCCCTTTCTTCACCCACATGACACACTCCTTTAAAAAAAAAAAAAACCAGTAAACTGCCTCTAAATAACTTCTTAAAACTCTGGGATGACCACACAGCTTTAATCCCTAGACAGCTCTATCTTAACATTCATACCTCCTGGTTTTCCAAGGGAAGAAACACTCTTTCCTTCCATATAAACAGTTGGACATTTAAACTAGCCCTAAATCTAAAATTATATTTCTGTATTAAACAGAAATTAGAATAATTTTTACCCAAGTCAGTATTTATTGCATTTAGATAGCACTTACTAGTTTCTGTAATCCTCACTCAGCACTTAGCAAGGCCTGGGTTACTGTGACTGAATTGCAAAATACACCATTTGCCCAGAAATTGCTCTTAGTCCAAATGCAAATTGCTTATAAAACATGAGTAAACCCCGCTTAGAACAGGCAGCACACATCCACGAAAATCCATTCAACGCAAAGAGAAGTGGAAAAGCTTTGCAAATTAAGGCTTGCCTTTAAAAGACGGCAGGAACCGTTTACGGTGCTTCCAAAGGTAAATTGCTTCTTCCTTTGGTAAAAGTGGCTTAATGTGAATGCAAGAGGGAGGCGATTTTTTTTTAAGTGAGTAGATAACAGTATTCAATTAGAGAACGGGGTGGGAGTGCCCACTCTCAAAATATAACTTTATCAACAGGCACCACCAACCCGCAGGAGAGGCCCACCAGGCACACGAGTTAAAATGGAGCCTGAATTTCCTCTCAGACAGAGAGGTTGGTCGCACGAGGTCAGGGTCAAGGTCACCGGCAGGGCAGGCTGCAGCTGCCCGGCTGGGCTGCAGCAACACAACAGGGAGGTGGGGGGGGCAGCTTTCCATCTCCGTCACGGCCCAAACAGATCAATCTTTTCTCCTCTCCCACCCTCCTTCTAACCCCGCCAACAATCTTTTAAATTTATTTATTTTTTTTTTTATTTTTGAAAAGACAGGGGGGGAGAGAAGAGAAGAGAAGAAAATGAACAAATAACCTCACCGCCCTTTTTTTTTTTTTTTTTTGCGCACACAAGCTCATCAGCTCGCAAAGTTGCCATCTAAGGGCAAGTTCGCAGAAGAACAGTGAAGCCCATTTTGTCCGAGCAGGGCAAGTCTCCCGCGCTGGCCCACCGCCCCGGGGATGCCAGCTTTCCTCTCCCTGCCTCCCCGCCCCCGCCCCTCCACCCATCCCATGCCACCCGGCAGAGCTGAGCACCGCGGCGGGGCCGGGCCATGTGCACGCACACACTTCCACCAAGTGCGGCGAGTTCTGCTGCGAATCGCAGCGCCGGAGCCTCCCAACTTCACCGCCGCCCTCTCCTCCACCTCCTGGCACAAAATTCCCTTACACACGCAGCCGCCTGCGAGTGATTTTTATGTTGCATATATATTACATATGTGATATTATCCTCAGAACCTCTAGCGGGCAGGCGAAGAAAGGACTTCACCGGGGCATTTTTTTTTTTTAAGGAATGAGAGGGGGCGAAAAAAAAAGCACAATTCTCCCCCCCCCTCCCCCGCCCCAACACACCCCAAGCACTGTGCGTCGACTCCTTGCGTCTACCGGGAAAGGGAAAAAGAAAAAAAAAGGAATGTTTGCGGAGCGGACTTGCTTGCAAGTGCCCTTGCTCCGCCACTTCGGGTGACACGGAGCGGCTGGGGAAGTGGGAGGAGGAGGAGGAGGAGGAGGAGGAGGAGGAAGGGGGGGTGGGACACGCCGAGGTCACCGCAGCCCACGTCCCTCCACCTCCACCTCTGGGCTGGGGGGGCTAGGGAGGGGAGGGCCCCGCGAAGATGGGCCAAGGAGGGGGGGGGCTGTGCAAAGAGATCATCGATCTCGCTGCTGTCTGTCTGCAGCGGAAACGCACACAAACCCGGGCCGAGACACCATAACCTTAACCCTTCCCCCACCCTCCGTGAACTTCAGGTGACCGACCACGTCGGCGGCCTGACACCAGGGGCGGGCGCGCGCACTCCGGCTCTGCTCCTGCCCGCACCCCCCTCCCCAGACCCGGGGTTTTCTCTTTTTTTTTCTTTCTTTCTCTCTCTCTTTCTTTCTTTCTTTTTCTTTCTTTTTCTTTCTATCTTTCTTCTTTCTTTCTCTCTTTATTCTTTCTTTCTTCTTTTTTTTTTTTTTTGCAAGATCGGGCTCGGAGCAACGCCACCCTCCAGGAGAGGGTTGGAGCAAGCCAGCCGCGCGGGGCGAGGTGGAGAGGAAGGAGGGAAGAGAAATTGACCCTCCGTGCCCCCTACACCCCACACACACACACACACACACACACACACACACACACACTTCACCCCGACCCCTCCCTCCCGCCCTCCCTCGGGCGCCTCCAGCGTCCCCTCCTCCCCGTCACCCCGCCCCACGCCTTCGCCCCTGCCCCCCCCTTCTCCCCTGCATTCAAGGAGCCCGGGCGGCCCCGGGGGGATATTTTTAGTTGCTTCTTTTTTTCCCTCCTTCACTTTTAGCTTTAACAGCATCTCGGAAACACTCCGAGAGAGCGGAGAGAGCTAGTGGTGGTGGAGTGTGTGTTTGGGGGGGGAGGGAGGGAGGGGGGTGTGGAAGACCCAGGCGGGTGGTGGTGGGGAGGGGTGGTGGCGGGAGATGCGAGGGGAGCTGGAGAGGGAGTAGGGGGAAAAGTTAAGAGTCTCGCAAAGAAAAGCCGGAGGGAGGGTGGAGAGGGACCCGGGGCGCGGGTGGAGGAGGGGCGAGGGACCCCGCGGGTGTGTGTGTGGCTGCCGCCGGCCGGGGACGACTGGGATGCACTTTAGTCCTGGACTCTGCTCAGGCTCGCCTGGGAGTGTGTGTGTGTGTGTGTCGGGGAGGAGGAAGAAGGAGAAGGGGGAGGAGGGTCTGGGAGCCCCAGTCTCGCCCGGGCTCCCGTCTGCTCCCACTGACCCCGCATTTGATTGCGGCCAGGCGCCCTGCTCCGCCCTCCCCTCGGCTCTGCAGGGACCTCGCGCGCCGCGAGCCGCCCTGCCTCCTGCCTCCGCCTCGGCGCAGCTCCCGCACCCCACATCCGCCCGCGACTGCCCGGCCTCCCTCTCTCTCTCTCTCTCTCTCTCTCTCTCTCTCTCTCTCTCTCTCTCTCCCCATCTCCGGCCCGGCTCGGCGCGCCCCCCTCGGCCCGGCGCTGTGGGCAGCAGCAGCAGCAGCCCGGAGGCGCGCGTGTGTATGTGTGTGTGTGTGTGTGCCCGCGTGTTTGTGTGCGGTGCCCCCCACACCCCGAGAGCCGCTCCCGCCTCGCCGCCCCCGACTCCCTCCGGCTCCGCCGCCGTCGCCTCCACCTCCACCTCCGCCTCCTCCGCCTCCTCCTCCAAGGCTGCCCGGGGCCGACCAACCCCGGCGCAACCTTTAGCTGGAGACGGACCTCTCGCTGGATCCCCCGAGCCCCCGACATCACCAACACCACCACCTCCACCTCCACCACCACCCCCCTCTCCAAACGCCATGTCACGGCCCCCGGCCCTCTTCGCGCCCCGACCCCGCACCCTCGGGCACCAGGGATCCACAAGGATTTTTTTTTTTAAGATTCCAACCTCTTCCCCCCCCCACACACACACCCAAACACACACACCCGCGACAAAAAAAAAAAAAAAATTAACCGGCATCCACACTACTCCCCCCTCCTCCCTTCTAGCGCCCCCTCCCCCTGCAACCCGGAGTGAGGAGGGGGAGGGAAAAGGGGGGGAAGGCCGGTCTCAAAGAAGAAGAAAAAAACAGAAAGAAAGCAAAGGGGGGTGCCGAGAGAAAGAAAGAAAAGAAAAAGAGAGAGAGAGAATAGAAAGGGCACGGGGCTGATCATCACCAACATGGCTGCCTCGGCATAGACCTAAACGAGGAGTAACCCGGGCTGTGTCTTTGTCAGTTTCACCTCTGTAACCCTAAACTAATGCAGAAAACAACGGCGGAGGCTGCGGAGGGGAAAGAGGAGAGGGAGGGCGAGAAAATGGCACGAGAGGAGGTGGAGAAGGGATGACTTACGTGAGGGAAGGCGCTTGGGCTGCTCCTGCTTCCTCCTGGGCATTTTCCCCTTTTTCTCACATTCTCCTCCTTGGTTAATGTGAGATCAAATAAACCCCCGTGGGGGCAGAGAGGCAGACACTGGCAGGAGCCCGGGAGGTAGTTGAGAGGGGGGGGGACTGGCAGTGTGTGTAGGGGGGGAAACCCCTTCTCTCCGGTGTGTGCAATGGGTTGAAGCTTGTTTCCTGGAGCCAGAACAGGGGGGGTTTCTTCTTTTCTTTCCTTTTTTTTTTTTTTTTTTTTCCTTTTTAAAAAAATTTTTTTTTTTTTGGTCGTGCACCTGGCTTGTCCCCCGAGCGTAATATTCTTCAATGGAAACGGATCTAATAGGTGTGAGTGTGTGTGTGCGTGTGTGTCCTGTGCTCTCGCGTGTGTGTGGTGGGAGGTATAAATAAATGTGTGCTGCCGGTGCGGCGGTGTCTATGGCCGCACTGTGTGTCTGCGAGCCCCTAACACTAATGTCGGGATCAAAGGGCAGTGGCGGGCGGCGGCAGCACAGCTCACAGCTCGCTCGCTCTCTCTCTCTCTTTCTCGCTCTCTCTCTCCTCTCGCGCGCTCTCTCTCTCTCTCCCTGTCACACACACACACACTCACACACATACACACACAGAGAGAGAGGCACAGACTGAGGGGAAGAGCGAGAGCTGCACACACACATGCACACACGCGCAGCAAAGAGGAAGGTGCCCTAAGGCTCGCAGGGCGGACTCAGCCTCGCCTTGACCAGCACCGCTCTCGCCTGGAAAGAATGGGGGGGCGCGCGTGCTGGGGGCGGGGGTGGCATGGACTTCTTCGAATTGATCCAGCTAAATCGCCCAATGTGAAGAGGGTGTGGGGGGGGAGTGGAGAGGAAGAAAAAAAAGTTTTGCCCACTCTTGAAACAACAACGATTCCTTCCATTATTTTACAGATTTTTTTTGGGGGGGGGGAGGAGGAAATAGGTTGTTTTCCCGTGGCTCACCCGTCGATTGCTTTTGTTTATTAAACTACACTGGGATCTGTTATAAAATTCTTCAGGCTTTTTGTCACCGAATGACTCTGTCTCTCACCCCCTGTCAACTTAAGGCTGGAGGTTACAGACTCCTACACACTCCTCCCCACAAAAGGAAAAAAAAAAATCCCAATGGAAATAAATCTTTAAAAAAAAAATTAAAAGATAACATACGGTGAGATCAGTAGGTGGGTAGAATGAATGCCTAGTCTTGGAGGGTCCGGTGGCGTTAAGACTTGAAAAATGCTGCCTAAATGAAAATTATAGGTCCTTAAGAAAGTGGGGAAAATAAGATTAGGTCACCCCTGATGGTTGACTCAACTGCTACATGATACTCCTACTGTGCACACAGCCATCGACTTCTGAAATTTACTTTTTCCCTCTTAGAATGCAGGTAAATGAAATTTACCCTGCAGTAATTCCAGTGTGCAGTTTGAGCTCGCTATAGCAGTTTTCATTAACTGATAGACTTTCATCACTTTACAAATCACACATTTTACTTCAAAGAGACACAGAGAAGAGAAAAAAATACAGAAAAGGACGGGTCTCAGCACAAAAGGTACTTGGTAAAAGAGAACTGCTCTCTTTGTGAAGGCAAGTCATTTGGATAGAAGTTCACTCAGAGCTTGTTAATGATTTAAACTCCAAAATCTGCTACTATAATTGAAGTTTTTTTAAAAAAAATGGTCTGAAGAAGGGTTGTTTCAGAAAACTCTTTGTAAGAGGAAACTTTGAACTTAGTGGAATACATTATACGTCATGAGTCAGATGTAGCTAAAAAATAAAAAGGTGCATTATTAAACTACATCTTCCCTTTTGAGCTTTTTAAAAGTCTGACTCATCATCTTATGTTAAATATTTTCCTACTAATTTTTAAGTAGACTTGTTCATCGAAGAAGGGGGATGCACGGGGAAGATATAGAGTATCAAAATGACATGGTATAAATTGACATGAATCACGCATGCATCTTGGAAGTTGTGACTTGAAAGTCTCCAGTGGTAGTGAAGAGAGCCATGAGGGTTAAGTTCATAAAACCTCCCTTTAAAAATAATCATAATAGGGCTGGAGATAGGGCTTAGTGGATAAGACATTTTGCCCATGAAGTCTAAGGATCCATGTTCAACTCTCCAGGTCCCACGTAATCCAGACACGCAAGGTGACGCAAGCGTGCAAGGTCGCACATACACACAAGGTGGCACGGGCATCTGGGCTTCAGTTACAGTGGCCCTGCATGCTAATTCTCTCTCTCTCACTCACTCGTTCACTCGCTCTTGCTCTCTTGCATCAAAAAAGGCCAGTCTATTGGGCTTGCCTTAAAAAAAAAAATAATCATAATGCTTTATCCACCATTATTAAGGAAGCTTACAGAGTCCTGTGTCTCCTGAAAGATGGCTTTCATAGATCATGAAATCTCAAGATTGAACCCTTCCCTGCCAACATCCACCAACAGGTCTAGCATCCCTGTGTTCAGTAAAAGCTGAAACACCTGCTTGAATTCAATCTACAATAGTCAGGTTTGGGCCTGGAGAGACGGCTTAGCGGTTAAGCGCTTGCCTGTGAAGCCTAAGGACCCCAGTTCAAGGCTTGATTCCCCAGGTCCCATGTAAGCCAGATGCACATGGTGGCTCATGCATCTGGAGTTCCTTTGCAGTGGCTGGAGGCCCTGGGGCACCCATTCTCTCTCTCTCTCTCTCTCTCTCTCTCTCTGCCTGTCACTCTCAAATAAATAAACAACAACAACAAAAATAGGTTTAAAATGGAGCACCAAGGAATTCTCAAGATGCTGGCTTAAAGAGAGAGAGAGAGAGAGAGAGAGAGAGAAAAGGAAAAAAAGTTGGTAGTTAAGTTTCTCTGCATTATCATTTGAAATAGACTTTCTTTCATCTCAGATCAAATTCAGCTTGTTGTGAGTTGGGTTATGCATTAGACTCAAAATCCATCTATGAGTGATAAATCAGAGCTCTTTGCCCCCGAGTCAGTAGATTGTTTACCCCTAACACAGGGTGAATGTCTCGCATGAGGATACCTGACCACTGATCCCTCAGAACCTTTGACTAGGATGTTAGGATGATTACGCTGCATAGACTCACCACCACCTTTTCCTGAATCGCAATGACTTCACAATGTTTAGCACACTATAATTGAAAACACACTTTAGGCCTTTGCTCAGAGCAGAGTCCGTTTCCTTCGACCTTTTAAAGGCTTGCAGGCAAGTGCTGTCAACTTTTAATTATATAGGTGTTTTATCAACAACCAAAAGCAGTTTTGAATTGAATGTATTCATATCTCCACGCCTTTCCAAAAAAAATTATTTGAAGTAGTATATAACAATAGGAAATGGAATTAAATACAGACCATGTTCTGCTGAAATCTCAGGTTGATATCTCAGTGCTACACAGCACTCTTCAAGGTCATTTATATCACGCCCTTCATGCTGTATGCTCAGGGAGCATGAAGTGATGTAATGTTAGCCTAATTTAAACTATTAACAAGACAAGGGCTGAGAGATGGCTTAGCGCTTAAGCGCTTGTCTATGAAGCCTAAGGACCCCAGTTCAAGGCTTGACTCCGCAGCACCCACCTTAGCCAGATGCACAAGGTGGCTCATGCATCTAGAGTTCATTTGCAGTGGCTGGAGGACCTGGAATGCCTATTCTCTCTCTCTCTCTCCCCCCACCTTCTCTCTCTCAAATAAATAAAATATATTAAAATAATAATAATACTAAGATGTGATTTGCTCTTCTCTCCGTGTTGACATTTGGATTAATGATGCCAAGGCAGTGGTGGGTAAAATGCTGGCCACCTTAGCACCAGTCAAGACAGGGGCTCCATATTTGTGATTAGTCATTCGTTCTACTCATCACCACACTCAGAGAGGGAGAAAAGGAAGACTCATTTAAGGTTGTCCTTGACGGAGCAGTAAAAATTATTAATTTTATTAAATCTAAATCCTTGAGGACAAGACTTCTTAAATATTCTCTGTGACAAAGTGATAGGGGCATAAAACACTTCTGCTGCATGCTGAAGGACATCAGTTGTCTGGAGGAGGGAAAACCACTTGTGAGAGTGTTTGAAATAGTTGCATTTGCTGGACATGGTGATGCACGCCTTTAATCCCAGAATTTGGAAGGCAGAAGTAGGAAGATCACTATAGTTCGAAGCCACCCTGAGACTACATAGTGAATTCCAGGTCAGACTGGGCTAGAGAGAGAGAGATAAAAAGAAAAAAAGAGAAAGAGGAGGAGGAGAAAGAAAGAGAGACAGAGAAAGAAAGAAAGAAAGAAAGAAAGAAAGAAAGAAAGAAAGAAAGAAAGAAAGAAAGATGGAGTTGCTTTTTCACGGGACATTATCTTTACTTGAAAGAATGCTGGCAAATGAACTCAGACTTGAGTATTTCTATAAACGAATGAACAATCAACTCAGCAAGGCTTTAATTTCAAGGAATACAATGCATGGTTTTTTTTTTTTTTTGGCAATGGCAAAATGTGTACTTACAAGTGAAAATTAAAATTTTTACATGGCTAGTATTCATTGCTATGAATATAGCAGCTTCCCACCACTCAGATGGCTTGCTTTATGAAATCCATGGTGACATCAATAAATGTGCATTTTTGACATAGGGTCAACATTTCGAAAGATCTGTATAACTTAGTTTAGCCAGCATGTTCCAAAAGCTCAGTGCATGTGGTTGTTGGGTCTTGTTGTCATAGAAGAGTCACTCAATCAAAGCGCAAATCAAACCAATCGATTTTGATGTAAAACCTGGGGGAAATTCACTGGTGTGGTTTTAGATTCCATACCGTAAGTGACTTTACTTTTGGTGTGTTTATGTGTATGTGGTATGCACATATGCATGGCTGCTCATGTGTATGGGAGCCAGAGGTTCATGTTGAAAGTTATCCTCATACCCTTTTCTATTTTTTTTTTTTTTTTTTTTTTTTTTTTTGAGGTAAGGTCTCACTCTAGTCCAGGCTGACCTGGAATTCACTATGTAGTCTCAGAGGCTGGTTTTGAACTCACAGCTCTCCTCGTACCTCAGCCTCCTGAGGGCTGGGACTAAAGGCGTGCACTACCACACCCAGCTTCCATCTCTCTCTCTCTCTCTCTCTCTCTCTCTTTTTTTTTTTTTTTTTTTGGTTTTGCAAGGTAGGGTCTCACTCTGGTCCAGGCTGACCTGGAATAACTATGTAGTCTCAGGGTGGCCTCAAACTCTCGGCGATCCTCCTACCTCTGCCTCCCGAGTGCTGGGATTAAAGGCGTGCGCCACCATGCCCAGCCCATCTCATTTTTTTTGCAGCAAAGTCTCTCCCTGAACCTGGTGCCAGCAGACCCTAAAGATTCTCTGCCTCCACCTCCTCAGTACTAGAATTCTAAGCTTGCCACCACACTCCCATACTTGGCTTTTATACATGGATGCTGGTGATCTAAATCCAGGTCCTCATACTTGGGCCACAAACTCTTTACTAACTGAGCCATCTCCCCAGCCTATGTAAGTAACTTTTAAAAGATCTGATACTCTAGGTCGGGTGTGGTGGCGCACGCCTGCAATCCCAGCACTTGGGAGGCAGAGGTAGGAGGATCGCCATGAGTTGGAGGCCACTCTGAGACTAAAGAATGAATTCCAGGTCAACCTGAGCTAGAATGAGAGCCTACCTCGAAGAAAAAAAAAAAAAAAAGAAAAAAAAAGAAACCTAAAAAATAAAAATCTACTACTCCTCAAGTTTTAGCATAGTATTAAAGAAAGATATTCCGAAATACCTGCAAAGGTTACCAGTATACTCATCTCTCTTCTCATTGCCTATGTGTGTGAAGTGGGGCTGCATTTCTTTCTTTTTAACAGTAATTGGGGATCAAACCTAGGGCCTTCAGCAACTATACAAATACTCTACCACTAGCTAACACCCTCAGCCTCTCTCAATGTACATCCTTAACCAAAACAACACATTATAACAGATGGAATGCAGAAGCAGATATGTGACTCCAGCTGTGTTCTATTAAGCCAGATAATACAGAGATTTGCTGCAATGTAAAGCAATGTCCCTCTTGCCACAAAGTGTTTTGTTTTGCAAACTATTGCTATTTTTTAATAAAAATACAATATCTTATTTTATTACTTATAAATGAAGTGAATTTTTTTTTAAAAAATGGTATAGTTTTAATGAACAATACAGTAATTATCAATGGATATAATTCCTTTTTTTTTTTTTTTTTGAGTAGGATATCACTCTGGTCCATGCTGACCTGGAATTCACTATGTAGTCTCAGGGTGGCCTCGAACTCATGGTGATCCTCCTACTTCTGCCTCCTGAGTGCTGGGATTAAAGGATTGCACCACCATGCCTGGCTAGATATAATTCCTTTAAACAAAAAACTCAAAACAATTTAAGGAAAAAGGAAATTTATTTATATACTTATTTATTTATTTTTTGAAACAGGTTATCATTTATTCCAGGCTGGCCTTAAACTTCCTATGTGCCTGAAGATGAGTTTGAACTGATCCTCCTGCCTACACCACTTCCCAAGTGCTGGGATTATAGCTATAACCAGTATGCCCAGTTTCACTTGATGCTCTGAGTCAAACCCAGGGCGTTATGGATGCAAGACAAGCACTCTGACAAACAGCTGACCTACATCCCCAGCCTGGTATAATGTTGTCTGGATTCCAAAAAGTTTGACAACTAATACTCTAGAAATTAAGGTGCAATTAAAGAGAAAAGAGCTCTCATGGAAGTTTTACTGGCGGTCTTAGAATCCACTCGTGAACATGCTGACCAGTGGAAGCCCACTTAGGCACAGGAACCGAGATGTTCTATGAACCCCAAGAGTAGCTCCCTTGATGTCTCCCTCAGGAGCTTTAGGGAAGGGACCAAGCCATTCCTCCAGCCTCTTGGGAAACAAGTTTTCCAACCATGTGACGAGGATCCTGACTCTCACCTTTCCTGACCTTGGAGCTTTGAAGAAAGTGACACCAAAGAGGGTCTTCTCTTTTCCCCAGGGCATCAGCCATCTGCTTCAAGAGTTGAGATAGAACATTCTTTGCCCTAAAAGTGCAGTGAGCCTGACATTTTAAATAATGAATGCCTCTCCCGGGCAGAGATGTGGGTCTGGCGTCTCTCCTGGTCTGGACCTCATGCGTTGTAAATCCGTATCTGGTGATGATGACCAGCCGTCCTTTACAGAGAGGGAGGCTTGTGCTGTAATCTGTACTTGTTTGTTTAGGAGGTGGGGCCTGGCCCAGACTGGCAAGTTCTCTTACGATTAGGATAAACTCATGCTTTGAAAAGTAATGGATGGGTGATAGACAGCCTGCCTAGTATGTATAAGCACTTGGGTTTCATCTCCATTGCGGGGGCGGGGGGTGGGGATAAAGTATCCATAATACAACAGAGGGAAACACTTCTGAGTACATATGGGCTTGGGACTTTTTCTTTAAATAGCTTAATAATGGCTCTTCTATTCGCCTCCTAGGTGAACGCTTCCAAGTATAGTTATAGTTGCAGTAAGCAAATCCCACCTCTCCGTGGTGTGCTGTTTCCTTCACCTGGTCCACCTGGTCCACTCTGAACTCGGAGCCCCGACTCCTTCTGTGTTTATTCCTAATGTGAACACATCAATTTGAAATAAAACTCTTACCTCCAAAACCCTTTAGGAGTCTTAGCCTCTCTGTCGAGTTCGTGCCCCTAGGTCTTGGCTGCAGTTACCTTTGAATTGCTAGACCAAAACACCTGACCAAAAGCAGCTGCTGGGGAGAAGAAAGGGTTTGTTTTGGTTTCCAGTCTCTAGGAAAAAGTGTCATCATAGTATGGACAGGATGGTAGAGGCTGGGCCTCAGACAGCAGTAAGAGTGAGCTAGCTGACAGGCCAGATGTACCAAATGATACAATGGTGGCATGGCTGTTATGGAAGAAACCAACTGCTCTCTGATTGGACTGGAGACCTGCTCCACAGGAGGGAATTCCTACCTGGTACTGAAAACCTAATTAAGATCCTATGGCTAGGAAAGCCCTAGAGGGGAAATTACTACTGCTGTCTGGGTAAATATCTATATGTACTCACCAAACTGCCCTCTAAACATTTATGTTTATGCTCATATTAATATGACCCTCACTTTTGGTTAGAGAAGCTTCTCTTTTCATTTGCCGGTGACACTGGGGTGATGCAAAACTCACTATCATTATAAGAAGTGACAGTTGAGTGTTCAGCACTAAGTGGGACATCTCTATCACACCCTCCAAGGCTCATGAACCATTGCAGAAGAGGTGGCAGGAAGGACGTATGAGCACTGGGCGTGGTGGCACACACCTTTAATCTCCGCACTTGGGAGGCAGAGGTAGGAGGATCACTGTGACTTCAAAGCCAGCCTGAGACTCCATAGTGAATTCCATGTCAGCCTGGACTAGAGAAAGACCCTATCTTGAAAAGGGGGGCACTGAAGAGATGGCTCAGTAGTTAAGGCACTTGCCTACAAAGCCTAAGGACCTGAGTTTGATTCCCCAACCCCCATGGAAAGCCAGATGCACAAGGTGGCGCATGCATCTTGAATTTGTTTGCAAACTGGAATGCTCATTCTCTCTTTCTCTGTATCTGCCTTTCTCTCTCTCTCTCCCTCTTTCTCTCTCAAATAAATAAATAAATAAATAAAGAATGTAAGAGCCAAAGGAAGGGGAGGAGTGTTTATAGTAGTTTCAAACACAAAGCGACCTTGATGTTCATGACCACCTACACATGATATTATGTAGGTGGCTGACACCACCTACTCAAGACCTGCACAATAGGAAGGAAAAAATGATGGCATCAAAATAGAAGACATGGGACTGGAGGGATTGCTTAGTGGTTAAGGTACTTACCTGTGAAGTCTAAGGACCCAGGTTCTATTCCCCAGTACCCACATAAGCCAAACGCACAAGGTGGTGCATGTATCTGGAGTTCGTCTGCAGTGGCTAGGGGCTCTGGCATACCTATTCTCTCCATATATCTGCTTCTTCCTTTCTCTCTCTCAAATAAATGAATAAATAAATAAAATATTTTTTAAAAAGAGAAGACAGACTAACTAGAAAGAAGGGATTCAATGGAGTGGAGTTTAGGAGGGTGAAAGGGAATGGTGGAAGAGGATTATGATCACTGTATATTGTCACTGTATATTATAATAGTTAGTGACTGTATGATCACTGTATATTATAATAGTTAGTGACATGATCACTATATTATAATAGTTAGTGACTGTATGATCACTGTATATTATAATAGTTAGTGACTGTATGATCACTGTATATTATAATAGTTAGTGACTGTATGATCACTGTATATTATAATAGTTAGTGACTGTATGATCACTGTATATTATAATAGTTAGTGACACACCTCCTCCAGCAAGGCTCCACCTCTCAAACCGCCACCAGCTGGGGACCAAGTATTCAAAACACATAAGGCTGTGGGGGGCATCTTAACCTAGCCTTTTATTTTATTTTATTTTTCTTTAAATGAAAGAGACACAGAGTGAGAGAATGGGCGCACTGGAGCCTCCAGCCACTGCAAACGAATTCCAGATGCATGCTCCCCCTTGTGCATCTGGCTTACGTGGGTCCTAGAGAATCGAACCAGGATCCTTTGGCTTTGCAGGCAAACACCTTAACCACTATGCAATCTCTCCAGCCCCCACCCAAGCCTTTTTGATCAGACTGGAAAAAAAAAATCCTCCACGTAGTATCTGGCTGTCACTTTTAACCAGCTTTAAACTGATATGTCTGACTCATTTCCCACCTCCACCTCCACCTCCATTCCCCACCCCCTGCATGATTGGGGATTCAAGCTAGAGCCTCATCCTACAACTGAGCTATACCCCCAGACCTGTCTGATTTATTTTCGTATGTGCATATATACGCAGGTGCACGTGTATGTGGAGGCCAGAGGTCAAAGTCAAATGCTTTTCTGTCACTCTCTACATATTTATTTGCCACAGGATCTCTAGCTGAACCTAGAACTCACCTACTCAGCTAGCCCTAGGGATCTGCCTGTCTCTGCCTCCTCCAAGCTGGGATCACAGTCATGTCCTACCACGCTGGAAAATTTTGTGTGGGTATTGGGGATCTGAACCCGGAGTCTTCACGCTTGCACAGCAAGAGCTTTACCCAGCCCAAACTCACCATCTTTCACACTGCATCCATACTGTATATTGTCCCTAGTTGAGGGACAGTAAGACACTTGGAGGGTCACAAAATGTTCAAGATAGTAAAAGACTCCTATGAATTGTTTGACACAACAGGAAGGGACAGCGTGGATTCAGGACAATGCACATCCTTGTGCTGGGTCTACAGCACAACTGGTTCAGCAAGTGTCCTTTCAGTAAACAGCCTGGCAGACACATCAAGCAGTGAGTGAGCAGCAGCGGTGGTGGAAGAGCTACCCAGGAAGTGTTCCTGTGTGGAAGCCTACAGGAGGCTCCTTGTTCCCGTGTAAAAGGCTCCTTTGGCAAAGCTGGGACAGCCATATAGTTCTTATTAAAGACGTCCTGAGAAACAGGCAACCAGCATCACAGGAATTACTTAATTTCAAAAGGTCATCATGCCTTTAGAAGTTTGCGCCCCAGGAGGTTCCTAGCTGCATTTGTGTTAGGTTGTTTATTGTCTTAGAAAAAGGTTAGGTTACTGATTCTTTTTCATTCATTCATTCTTTTGTTTCGGTATTTATTTTTACATAGTCCAGCTCTTTGGAGAGTCTGCTTCCTGGGAAGGTATGGAGAAACCTTTTTCTGATGTCTCTGTGTGTTTTGTTCTGCAGAAGTTGCGCCTGAGGGTCACCACGGTTACCTCCAGCAAACCACTCTTCCAGCAAAGACTAATTCATTCTCAACATGAACCCTCTGGACCCTTTCTTTGTTCTCTTTATGGCTGGAGAAACTGAGGTACGACTTGGGCAAGAAATTGCTCAAGGCCATGCAATTAGATCACTTTCACTTGGGAGTTCTGGCCATCTCAATTAGACAAAAAGTATCCGCCTTTAGTACAGGTGATCTCCCTACATCAATCAGGAGGTAGCCTGAGGAACAGATGGGCCAGCCTCATCCCTAAAGGCCATGTTTCATAGGAAAGGAAAGAGCTGAGATCTGGGGATCCTCTCCCCAGGAATCTTGTTTTTAACTCCAAAAGACTAATGTGAGTGCCCTTGTAGACATCAATTTTCATGTTAAAGACAGCAAAGGGCTGGGCGTGGTGGCGCACGCCTTTAAGCCCAGCGCATGGGAGGCAGAGGTAGGAGGATCGTGGAGAGTTTGAGGCCACCCTGAGACTACATAGTGAATTCCAGGTCAGCCTGAGCTAGAGTGAGACCCTACCTTGAAAAAAAAAAAAAAAAAAAAAAAGGACAGCAAAAACATCCCCAAGAGTCATTGGGATATAGACAGGCAGAACTGGACGCTTGATTCCCTATGCAGGAGTGAGGCAGCCTTGTCCTGGGTTTGCCATAATTAAAAAAAAAAAAAAAAAAATTTATTTATTTATTTATTTATTTATTTATTTATTTAAGAGAGACAGAGAGAGGAAGAAGCAGATCCAGAGAGAGAATGGGTGCATCAGGTCCTCCAGCCACTACAAATGAACTCCAGATGCAGGCACCCCCTTGCACAGCTGGCTTATGTGGATCCTGGGGAATAGAACCAGGGTCCTTGGCTTTGTAGGCAAATGCCTTAACCACTCAGCCATTTCCCCAGCCCTGCCATATTTTTTAAACCCCTAATTGTTCTCTTTCTTCTATCCTGTTCCATGTCCCAGGAACTGATCTCTTATAATTGCATCATCTGCACACCTCAACTGGCTTGATGGGCTATATAAGAGGTGATAATAGGCAACAACTAACTCCTAAGCATGTCATTAGGAGATAATTAAGAGGAAAATATGGCCAACATCAATTACCCAAAGGACAAGCATACTTCTCCTGGATCCAGGACCATCTGAACGCCATGCAAATTCAAGGCGACCTTGGCCAAACTGCTATGTGGGCAGCATTGCACTCCAGGCCCATTCTTGAGGTTTCCTCTGTCCTCCCTCCATCACTACTTCTAACTTAGTCTCTATCATTTGCTTTCCCTGTAGACCTGTTTTTTTTTTTTTTTTTTTTAAGCATTGTGGTCTTCCACCCTAACCTAACCCCTCCGTATTCTACTTTCATTCAAAATGTGTTCTTCTCTCTCTCTCTCTCTCTCTCTCTCTCTGTGTGTGTGTGTGTGTCTCCCTCCCTCCCTCCTCTCTCTCTCTCTCTCTCTCTCTCTGTGTGTGTGTGTTTCCTTCTCTGTCTCTCTCAAATAAGTAAATAAAAATAAAATATTTTTTAAAGGGCTGGAGAGATGGCTTAGCAGTTAAGGTACTTGCCTGCAAAGCCACAGGATCTAGGTTCAATTTCCCAGGACCCATGTAAGCCAGATGCACAAGGTGGTGCATGTGTCTGGGGTTTGTTTGCAGCAGCTGGAGGCCCTGGTGCACCCATTCTCTCTCTCTCCCTCTTCCCCTCTTTCCCTCTCTGTCTCTCTCAAATAAATAAATAAAAATTTAAAAATTAAAATGTGTTCTTTTTCCCCCCTTTTCCCAAAGTCTTCTCATGTTTTTATTCTCCCCAAATAATAATTAATAATACCAGGAGAATTGTTCATTTTTTCTCTTTAATTTTATTTATTTGAGGGGGGGAGGATAGAGAGAGAGAATGGGCATGCCATGGACTTCAGCCACTGCAAATGAACCCAAGATGCATGTGCCACCTTCTGTATCTGGTTTATGTAGGTCCTGGGGAACAGAACCTATGTCCTTTGGCTTTGTAGGCAAGTGCCTTAACAACTGAACAATCTCTCCAGCTCTCTTTAATTTTTTTTTTTTTTTTTAGTAGGTTCTCACTCTAGCTCAGGCTAACCTGGAATTCATTATGTAGTGTCAGGGTGGCCTTGAACTCACAGGGATCCTCCTACATCTGCCTCCCGAGTGCTGGGATTAAAGGCGTTTTCTTTAATGTTTTAAATATTCAACAATAGGGCTGGAGAGTTTGCTCAGTGGTTAAGTCATTTGCCTGCAAAGCCTAACAGCTCGGATTTAATTCCCCAGTACCTACATAAAGCCAGATGCACAAGGTTTTTTTTTGTTTTTTTTCCCCCCCAAGGTAGGATCTCACTCTAGCCCAGGTTGACCTAGAATTAACTATGTAGTCTCAGGGTCGCCTCAGACTCATGGTGATCCTCCTACCTCTGCCTCCTGAGTGCAGGGATTAAAGGTATGCGCCACCACGCCTGGCTTGCGAATAAATGTTTAAAAAATATACTTAAATATTCAACAATAAAATGTATAGATACTATAACTCTAAAATGTGAAAACATAAAGGAAGTGAACTAACGCCCCTCACCAATCTCGTCAGCAGTACAAATACCTTATTATTGTACTTTTCCAATAAGGATGCAAATGAAGTACCTGGAAGATATAGTATAAATGACTATCTTTCCAGAACGTTCCTTTTTGATCGCATATTCGTTGAGAGAAAGTTAAGCAATATAACTTTCAAACATTTTAAAACATGATTTTATTAAGATATGTATGGATGTACCATACACCTTGGTTTTTCTCACAAAAAGACAACATTTTATAACATAGTAAGTATAATGTAATATACTAATGTTATACTAATTCGGGCATGAGGTTGGGATGGTGTCTTAAACAGTTTTCTATGACTGTAACAAAATACTTGAGATAATTAACTTATTTAAAAAATGATTTCTTTTAATGCCCACTTTTGCTGGTCCCAGTCTATGATCGGTTGACCCTGTTACTTTGGGCCTGTGGTGAAGTAACAAATAATGATTGGAACGTGTGACACAGTCCACTTTGGGGTCATGTTCCCCATGGCCTAAGGACCTCCCACCATGCCTCACCTCTTAAAAGTTCCAGCCTCCTGGGGATAGCTCCACCACAGGACACAAACCTTTCAGCCATGACCCTGGTGGGGAGGAGCAAGTTTCAAACACAGCAGGTGGGACTGAGCTGAATCCACGATGCAGTGACCAGTCTGCTGCCCCACTCCACCCCCTTCTGGTGGCTGGAATGTGCCATGAGGTCTAGACTCTGCATGAACTTTAACTTAAGATGTAAAGTTCAAAGAAATTTTGCCTGGGAAACTCTTCCGGCGCTAACCCCAGATTCCCTGGGGAGCGGTTTTCATTTGCTTTGGCTACTAGAGGAAAAGTTGGAATATATTACCTCTGCTTTTTGGTTCCCCATACTTTATCCCACGCCAGTGACCTTTCACAACAGGAATTTTGGACATTGTGGCATTCATTCAGTCAAAACCTTCAGTTATAAAACATGTATTGAGGTTTTTGTGATTTGATTTGTTTTAAACGAACCCAGTCTCCCTCCCTGTTCCCTATTGTTGTGCTGGAAACAAAATAAATGACCCTAGAATGATTTGACATTCATCTGTCATAAATCATAATCCACAGTGGATTACTTTCAAGTCTATGCTCTGCTGTTACAGAAAAGTATAGTTATGAGTGACGACTACCCTTCTTCGCCTGTAACATTTCTACCTCTGCCCCCCAAAAAACAGGCCAGAAATTAAGGAGAGAGAGAGAGAAAACAAAACCCAACTTGCAAACTATGACTCTCTGAATTCTGACACCAAAACAAAGTAAAAGAAAGCCCATTTAAATAAACTGATAATGTTTCCCCAAAGCTTGAGTTGAAAGAACTTACCCTTGAAGGAACTACAGTCACATAGCAAATCTAGTTGTCTCCTTGTGTTTTGAATGAATGGTTTTACTCAGAAACTATTTTAAGCACCTGTGTCATCCGCTTACTCTGTTGGATGACAGCATGCAACTTGCCACCAAATACACTCAATACTTAGCAGTAACAGCAACAACGGTAGTGTTTGTGACTGTTCATCTCTGCTTGTCCGCTTCACAGGACTTAGAATCACGATGGACACAAGTCTTCAGTTGTGTGCTTGTGGGATTTTGTAGATTGGATCCGTTGAGGTGGGAGGACTCCCCGCCCTAAATGTGGGCAGCATCATCTCATGGGCTGGGTTCCTGTATCCAAAGGAGAGAGCTGGCTGAGCATTCAATGTCACTTTGCTCTGATTTCTTCCTGCTGATGTGACCATGTGATGCCCATTTCTTTTTCCTGCCATGCTCCCTCCCTCCCCCACACCATAATGGTCTTCCCCCAGAAACTATAAGCTGAGGCCTAGAGGAATGGCTTATCTGATCAAGGCATTTGATTCCCTAGGACCTACGTAAGCCAGATGCACAAGGTGGCACATACTTCTGAAGTTCATTTGCAGTGACTGGAGGCCCTGGCACAGTCTCTCTCTCTCTCTCTCTCTCTCTCTGCCTCATTAAATAAATAATAATACATAAATAAAAAACAAAAGTAATAAAAACAAGAACATATAAGCTGAAAATAAAACCTTCCTTCTTTAAACTGCTTCTAGTTGGGCATTTGCTCCCAGATTGCATGCAATACTGATGGCTAATATTGTACATAGTTGTGCCTAATATTAGCCCACAGCATTTATTCTTTGGTTATACAGCGTGAGAAGTAAAAGAACCTGGTGCCTGTTCTCATTGAACATATATCTATTGACAATTAGGTCATTTTCATAAGAGGTTCATAACAGCTAACACGTTAGACTTAAAAAAAATTTATTTATTTATTTATTTAAGAGAGAGAGAGAGAGAGAGAGAGAGAGAGAGAGAGAGAGAGAGAGAGATTGGGCATGCCAGGGCCTCTAGCCATTGCAAATAGACTCCAGATGCATGTGTCACCTTGTGCATGTGGCTTTACTAGGGTACCAGGGAATCAATCCTGGGTCCCTGGGCTTGGCTGGCAAGCACCTTAACTGCTAAGACATTTCTCCAGCCTGACCTTAGATTTTTCTTTAATTTTTAATTTTTATTTATTTATTTACAAAAGAGAGTGGGAAAGAATGGGTGCCCCAGGGCCTCTAGCCACTGCAAATGAACTCCAGACACATGCACCACAATGTGCATCTGGCTTATCTGGGTTCTGGGGAATGGAACCTGGCTCCTTAGGTTTTGCAGGCAAGCACCTTAACCCCTGAGCCATCTCTCCAGCCCCTGACCTTAGACTTTTGCCAGTTACTTTTTGCTTAAAAAGTAGAAGATAATTTCATACATGAGTTTTGGAAATCATGATAAATGTGCTAACAGCTTTCTGTTTCAGATCGTATTGTCAAAGTGCTTATATATTATTGGAAATTCTTTTCTTGCATCTTTAGGTGGTGTGCATGTATGGGTGTATGCATGTTTCTATGTGTGTGTGTGCTCAAATGTGTTTGGGGGTTCACGCACATTTGTGTGTGTACATGCAGAAGTTAGAGGTCAATATCAGGTGTCTCTTCAGTCATTCTTGACTTTATTTTTGGAGACAGCTTTCTCACTAAATCTTGGACTCACCAATTCAGGTAGACTTGCTACCTAGCCAGCCCTAGGGAGACTCTTATCTCTGCCTCCTTAGATCTAGGATTACAGGCATGTGCCACCATACCTGGCTTTTACATGGGTGTTGGGGATCTGAACTCAGGTCCTCATGTTTGTACCAAGACTTTATCCACTGAGCCATCTTCCTGGTCCCTTGAAAGTTCTTTCCTGTGTGTGTGTGTGTGTGTGTGTGTGTGCTCATGTATGTGCATGCATTTGAAAGCCAAAGACAACTTCAAAGTGTCATTCCTCAGGTGCTGTCCACCAGCTTTTAAAAAATATTATTTATTTATTTATTTGAGTGAGAGAGAGAGAGAGGGAGGGAGGGAGAAGAGGGAATGAATGGGTATGACAGGGCCTGTAGCCATTGCAAATGAACTCCAGATACATGTGCCATCTTGTGCACCTGGGTTCTTTGGCTTTGCTGGCAAGTGTCTTTACTGCTAAGCCATCTCTCCAGCCCCAGTTATTATTATTTTTTTAAATCTCACTGGCCTGGACTTTGTCAAGTTGGCTAAAGTGATTGGTCAGTGGGCCCCAGAAATCTGCCTGCCTCCACCTCCCCAGTGCTAGGATCACAAGCATGCCTCACCATACCTGGCTTCCCCCACCCACATGGGGTTTAGGGATCAAATTCCTGTCCTCATGCTTGCAAAGCAAGCTTTTTACTAACTGAGTTGTCTCCTCAACTCCTTGAAAGTTCTTTTTCTTTCAAGTAAATCATTTGAATTCATCCTTGCTTCATAATTAAGCGAGTAGTGTAAATGCATGCTTGGGGCTGGAGTGAAGTGGGTCATATAGTGTACGCAAAGGAAGTGAGGAAACCTCCTGGTTCTTTGCTCCAGAGACCATGGACCCATCGTTACCACATCTTCCCATCTTCAAGATGCCTAAATTTTATTGAGAAATAGTCAAGTTCTGGGGCATATATACAAAAAAAAGTCAATCCATAGGTTGATCTGTGGGCCATCAGTTGTGATTTCCCCTCTACAAACCCATAAATCCCAATGATAATTGTAACCCACACATTGTTGCTGACATACACCCCAGCAAACAACATGCAACTAAGCAAAGTCTTCAAGTGTCATTGTTCTGCAGATTTGTGTGCTCTCCATCTTGGACGAGGTTAGAACCTATTTAGAGGAACCTCTGGCTTACATACCTGGTAATGAGGCAGGTCCTAGTTGGATAAGGTCTTACTTAGAGATTGTCATTTCTAGCAATTCCTTTCATGTCCATTAGGTTGGCTGTTAGATTTTAAATGTGCGACGAAGATGTAGAAAAGATGAAATCCTTGTGAACTGCTGGTGGGGATGTGAAGTGGTACAGCCACTCTGGCAAACAGTATAATAATTCCTCACAAAATGAAGGTAAATTATGCAACTCAGGATTTGTACTTTTGAGTATATATCCAAATTGAAAGCAGAGACTCCAACAGATAGGTGTACACCCATGTTTTCAGTAGCTTTATCCAGTCGTCAAAAGGAAGAAACAGGGCTAGAGAGATGGCTTAGTGGTAAAGGTGTTTGCCTGTGACTCTTGAGGACTCATGTTAGACTCTCCAGGTCCCACATAAGCCAGATGCACAAAGCAATATAAGCATGCAAGGTCGCACATGAGCACAAGGGGATGAGTTTGAATGTAGTAGCTGGAGGCCAATTCTCTCTCTCTCTCTCTCTCTCTCTCTCTCTCACACACACACACACACACACACACACACACACAAAAAGGAACAAAATGGTAGAAACAAACCAAATTTCTACATACAGACAAATAAACAAAATTAGATATACTTATATAATATATATGCAATGAAGTATTATTCATCCTTTAAAAGTCAAGGAAATCCTTTAATGCCAGCACTTGGGAGGCAGAGGTAGGAGGATCGCCATTAGTTCAAGGCCACCCTGAGAATACATAGTGAATTCCAGGTCAGCCTGGGCTAGAGTGAGACCATACCTATAAATAAATAAATAAATAAATAAATAAATAAATAAATAAATAAATAAAGTCAAGGAAATCCTGTCATGTTCTACATCAACCTTGAAGACATTGACATTGTGCTAAGTGAAATAAGACACAAACTAGAAACAAATGCAGCATGGTCCCAATTATATGAGGTACCATTAAGAGTCAAATTTATAGAGATAAAATGTAGAATGGTGATTGCCAGGGACTAAGAGCTAGAGAATTGAGAGATATTTTAAAATTTATTTCTAACAGTTTTTTAAAATGTATTTTATTTATTTATGTATTTGAGAGAGAAGGGCAGAGAGAGAGAACGGGCACACCAGGCCTCTAGCCACTGCAAACGAACCAGCCAGACCCATGAACCACCTTGTGCATCTGACATACCTGGGTCCCGGGAAATGGAACTTGGGTCTTTAGGCTTCACATTAAAGCACCTGAACTGCTAAGCCATCTCTCCAGCCCCTATTTTTGACAATTTTATATTATGTACATAATATATTTTGATCATATCCACCTCCATTGCCTTTTCTTTTCTTCCTCTCTGCCCCAATAAACTCCTTCTTCTTCTTCCCAACTAGTTCCATTTCTACTTTGATATCGTGTGTGTGCATGTGTGTGTGTGTGTGTGTGTCCCACTGAGTTTAATTAGAGTTGCTTGAATTAGCGTGGGCTGGGAGGTGTTATTTACCAGAGAATGGTCAACTTACCGATGGCTACACCACTGAAGAAAATGACTCTTTCCCTTCACTCTCCACCCTCTCCCTCTTCGAGCAGCAATTAATTGCCAATAGTTCCTCAGAGAGGGACGGGGCTTTGTGAACCACCCCCTTCATCCATGATGGAGTGTAGAGTGGCTCAGTCTTATGCAGGTTTTCTGCAAGTTACATAATCATAGCTGCTGTGAATTTCTGAGCTCAATCACCACGCATGTTCACAAGTGCTCCATGCACACACTCTTCTCCATCCTCCAGCTCTTACATTCATTTTATTTTTTAACATATTCTATTTTTATTTATTTATTTATTTGACAGAGAGAAAGAGGGAGGGAGAGGGAGAAAGAAAGAGAGACAGAATGGACGATCCAGGGCCTCTAGCCACTGCAAACGAACTCCAGACTCATGTGCCACCTTGTATATCTGGCTTATGTGGGTCCTGAGGAATAGAACCCGGATCCTGTGGCTTTGCAGGAAAGCAGCTTAAACGCTAAGCCATCTCTCCAGCCTGGGACTAGCCATTTTTATAGAGCTCCCTGCTAATCTCTGTTCTTTCTCCTATCTTCTGCAGCTCTTGAATGTAGGATCTGCTCTTCCAAATACTGACAGAATCAGCACTAGGATTTCCCAGCCTCCTCCCTAGGGTCTCTATTACTCTCCTCTGAAGGCCTTCCAGTCTCCTGTGGCTGCCCCAGGCCAGATGCAATATACATGTAAAGGGGAAAGAAGCTGACCTCCTGCTATAAGTACCAGGTCTTTTAGGAAACTGCCTTCAACCACATAGCTCACATGTTTCAGGTTGTGTCACTTTTGGGGGGAGGGGGGCAAGAGGGAGAGGCCCTCTGAGATTGGAGTTCTAGTATAGTACACTGCATAATCATCTCTCGGTCTCATAACAAATACCTGACATCACAAAGCTGTAAAGAGAAGAGGTTTACGTGGGCTCACCATTTGGGAGGTTTCAGTACATGACTAGTTGGCCCTGTTGCTTTGGGCCTGTGGGAAGGCAGGTAGAAGTGTTCAGCAGCATAGAAACAATTTACTTTATGGCTGGACTACAGAAGAAATAAATAAAGAGATAGTTCAACAGTTAAAGGTAGTTGCTTGCAAAGCCAGATTCACAGAGTGGCATATGCATAGGGAGTTTTTTTTTTTTTTTGCAGTGGCAGAAGGCCTTGGCATACCCCTTCTTTCTCTCTCTTTCATACGTGTGATAGTTTGAATGTGCATCCCCCAATAGACTCAGGTGTTTTATAAATGCTTGTAACTTGGATTTCCAGCCCCCTGACTTAGAGAGGTATCACTGGCGGTGGATCTTGGAGTTGAGCCCTCAGGTGGTTTGGGGGCCGATCTAATTTCCAGCCTCAAGGTATACACAGTGCTTGAGTTCTGCCTGGGGTCCTGCTATTTGGCTGCGAGGGTTTTGCTCTTTCATGTGCTGCTGGCTCTGTGGTTGTGTCTCTCTCTGCGTGGACCTGTGAAAGGGGACCAGCCTCTTTGCCATTATGGAACTTCCTCCAGATCTGTAAACCTCAAGTAAATCCCTTTCTCCCAAGAACTTTGTCTGGTTGGGAGGGTCATCCCAGCTGTGGATCTAACTACGACAATACTTAAGAATGGTTAAATGAATATATATATATATATATATTCACCAACAATCTCCTTGGAGGTCACACCCTCAATGATATAACACCCTCTTATCAGGTCCCACCTCTTAAAGTCACGCTACCTCCCAGTAGCACCATTCTGAGGATCAAGAAGCCATATTCAACTTCTACTTATTTGGAAATAATAGATAATGTTGAAGAAAAGAAGCAAAGACAAAGAAGATTCCCAACTGTTCTCCTGTGATCAGAGTCTTCCAAGTGGGTCTGTCAGCAATGCTTCCTTTTCTTCTGCTTGTATTTGAGTTCCACAGAAAATTAGCCTTTCGGGTTCACAGATGGACTTTTCCCATCTGGAAGCTTCGTCCATCAGTAATCAGACAAGACTCAAAAAGGAGACACTGAAAGATGCTAAAGCAACATTTTATTTTCTATACCTGCTTCTCCCACCTTTTCTGGCATCATTATTTCTGAAAAGTAGCGGTTGTCCTACAAAATTTATATTTTGGGGGTCCTTATTTATTTCCATAGGACTTTTCTTCCCCTTAGGTATCATTGAAAACAAACACTCTTCCTACATAGTTCTTTCTAGCCCTATTACACAGGGGCTTTCTTTTTTCCCCACATTATTTTTAATTTGCTATTTGCTCACACCAGAGAATGTCATAAAAAGGCAACTTCCTATAGAATCTCTGAGAAAATCCTCAAGCCCTTTTGACCTCAACAGACTTCAAGGTATCCTAACTTATTTCCTTCTAAGAAGAGAGGTTGGGGGGGAAGGAAAAAAAGCTTCCTTGCTCAAACAGCTAGCTTTACAAAGGACCTTGAGAAGACTCGGGGATGCTGGGAGTTCCCAGCTTGCCTCCTCAGGCTCGGGCTCCGCATCCACCAGGTCATGTTAAATATGAGCCTGCTCCTCCGCAGAGAATGAAGGGTGACCTCAATTGTCTCCACAAGAGGTAGGACAGCAAACAGGCCATGCAGGAAGTGGCCCAGGTCCTCACCATGAAGAGCTTTAAATATCACTGGTATTAGTAAATGAGCAGTCAGGAGCAGTGTCGTAAACTTGACAAGTTCACAACACAGTGTGACAAGTCCTTTCTGAAATATTGGCCGAGAGAGATTTGATGGTGCTAGGGATGGATACAAGGTAGGTGAGCAGGTGAGAAAGGACATTTGTGTCCAAGCCAAAGTCCATTCACATGCATATATGTTATTACTCATTATGATTAACCATAATGACAACGATTCACAGGTTTGTGGCATCCGAACGCTGCGAAGTACTTCGACATCAGCCACAGCTCTCACTCTTTCCTCGATGGAGAGGGGAGGTCAGGTGGGCAGGAAAGTATCCAGCTCACATGCAGCGGAAGCTGATTTTTTGAGGTCCAGGGGAGAATTGGTACCCACAGAAATTCTTCCACTTAAACTGCTGAAAAAAAAAAAAACTGAAGAATACTTCTCTTGAAGTGTTCAGAAATGTTCAGTGCTCCAACTGCAGCCCTCATAGTATCAAAAATTCTGAGCCAGGCATGGTGGCTCAATGCCTGTAACCCCAGCAGTTGGGGAAGCTGAGGTAGGAGGATCATTTTGAATTTGAGGCCATCCTGGAGGTCTAAAGTAAGTTCCAGGTCAGTTTGGATTTGAGAGAGGCCCTGCCTTGAAAACAACAACAATATTGTGTTCTGAGCACTCATTTGGAGAGAGAGTCCAGTCAATGAAGTTTGATCCCCAGAACCCATATAAACTTGCCTAGTGTGGTGGGGCACATAAGAATCCCAGTGCTGGGAAAATGAGATCAGAAGAATCCCTGGGGCTTACTGGGCCTAACTGGAGAGCGTCAAGCCATGAGAAACCCTGTCTCAAAAAAATTGGATGGCCAGGCATGGAGGCGCACGCCTTTAATCCCAGCACTTGGGAGGCAGAGGTAGAAGGATCGCTATGAGTTCAAGGCCACCCTGAGACTACTGAGTGAATTCCAGGTCAGCCTGGGCTAGAGCGAGACCCTACCTTGAAAAACAAAAACCAAAAACAAAATGAAACAAAAAAGTGGATGGCCTTCATAAGGGTGACATTTGAAGTTGTCCACTGGTTTCCATATATGCACACATGCACACACATCGACACATGCATACATAAAAAGTTGAATAAATAGGGCTGGAGAGATAGCTTAACTGTTAAGGCCTGAAAAACTAAAGGAGCCAGGTTCGATTCTCCAAAACCCATATCAACCAGGTGCACAAGGTGGCACATGCATCTGGAGATCGTTTCCAGTGGCCAGAGGCCCTGGCATGCCCATTCTCTCTCTCTGCCTCTCTCTCTCTCAAATAAATAAGTAAATAAATAAAATATTTAACTAAAACATTTCCAGGGTTGGGCATGGTTGCACATGCCTTTAGTCACAGCACTCAGGAGGCAGACGTAGGAGAACTGTTATGAGTTCAAGGCCAGCCTGAGACTACATAGTGAATTCCAGGTCAGCCTGGGCTAGAGTAGGACCCTACCTCAAAAAAAAAAAAAAAAAAAAAAAAAAAAAACTATAAAAAAGCATTTCCAGGACGATGTGACTCAGCGGTTAAGGACACTTGCTTGTGAGGATTATGCTATGGTTTCATTCCCCGTGCATGCATCTGGAGTTGGGTTGCAGTGGTGGGAGGCCCTGGCACACACATTCCCTTCTTCTTGGCTTGCAAATAAATAAATAAATAAAATTTTTTAAAGTTTTTATTTTTATTTATTTATTTATTAGAGACAGAGAGAGGGAGAGAGAGAGAGAGAGAGAGAATGGGCCCGCCAGGGCCTCTAGCCACTGCAAACGAACTCCAGAGGTATGCTCCGCTATGTGCATCTGGCTTACATGGGTGCTGGGGAATCGAGCCTCAAACCGGGGTCCTTAGGCTTCACAGGCAAGTGCTTAACTGCTAAGTCATCTCTCCAGGCCCAATAAAAATATTTTTTTAAAAAAAACATTTTAATTGGTCTGAAAATTCACTTTCCCCCACTCAAGTCATAAAAGAAGTTGATACATTTCTGTGAAACTTAAAGTATCATAGGTGCCACGTCATTAGAAAAGCTGAACATCTTAGGCTGGAGAGATGGCTTAGTGGTTAAGGTTCACTGTCTGAGGAACTCTGTAGCTGCCGCTCCCTCTAGTTCCAATGTTCTTTTAAAAAAATTTTTTTAAATATATTTTATGTATTTGTTTGAGAGAGAGAAAGAAGCAGAGAGAGAGAGAGAGAGAGAAAAAGGGAGACAGAGAATGGGCGCGCCAGGGCCTCCAGCCACTGCAAACGAACTCCAGATGCATGCACCTCCTTGTGCATCTGGCTTACGTGGGGCCTGGAGAATCGAACTGGGATCCTTTGGCTTTACAGGCAAACGCCTTAACCACTAAGCCATCTCTCCAGCCCCTAGTTCCAATGTTCTTCTACTAAAAACGGTCAGGCGAGGAACAACCATAGTTGTTGATGAATGCAAGATCAGCTTAGTCTATCAAGGAGAGGGCTTATAAATGTAGTAGGCATCCCACAAACAGGTATCTGGAAGGAAGACGCAGACTTCCTTTTGGTTGTAAGTTAGTTGGCTTTTGAGATACCCGAGACAATCAGCTTAAAAAGAGACCAGGTTTACTTTGGCTCACAACTTTAGAGATTCCAACACAGTGGTTGGGGCCTGTGGTGGTACATCACCTCGTGGTGAGGAAGCAAAAAAGAAGAAGAAGAAGAGGAGGAGGAGGAGGAGGAAGAGGAAGAGGAAGAAGAGGAAGAAAGCAAGGTCCCAATATCCCCTTGAGGTGCTGCTCCAATGACCTCGATTTTTTTTCCCCACTATGCTAAAGTTTCCACCATTTTCCAACACTGCCAACATGGGAACTAAGCTGTTTACAACATGGGCATTTTGGGGACATCCCACATTCAAACTAGAGCATCTTGCAAAATTCTCTCTTTTTTTTTTTTTTTTTTTTTTTTGGTTTTTCGAGGTAGGGTCTCACTCTGGCCCAGGCTGACCTGGAATTAACTATGTAGTCTCAGGGTGGCCTTGAACTCATGGCAATCCTCCTACCTCTGCCTCCCAAGTGCTGGGATTAAAGGCGTGTGCCACCACGCCCGGCTCAAATTATCTCTTTTTTAAAAAAAATTTATTTTATTTGAGGGAGGGACAGAGGGAGAAAGATAGGGATATAGAGAGAATGGGTGTGCCAGGGCCTCCAACCATTGCAAACGAACTCCAGACCCATGCACTCCCTTGTGCATCTGGGTTACGTGGGTCCTGGGGAATTGAACCTGGGTCTTTTGGTTTTTCAGAGAAGCGCCTTAACTGCTAAGCCATCTCTGCAGCCCCAAAATTCTCTCTTAAGGAAAAAAAAAAAAAGTGGCTTAATAGCTCCTTGGGAAGCCCAAGGTTTGGCTGAAGTCAGGCCTTCCCGGATCACCCCCCTCTCCATTGCTCCTCGCAGGCTCTCCACTGCAGTAGAATAGCACAGCTCTCACCCCCCTGCCCGCTCAAATTTACCATGGTAAGAAAGAGCAGCTTTTTTCCCAGAAGTTTCTGCTGGGTCTCACTGGATCTCAGCTCTGACTGGGCCAATTTACTTTACCTCAGCCCAGTCAGACTACACCAGTGCCCTAGTGTCACAATGCACTGCCCATTATTGGCCTGGATGAAGAGATGTCCCTGAGGTACAGGGACCAAGAAAGAGTAGACTGGGGGCCCCCCTCACTGCAGTTACAGGAAGTAGGGTGCTCGGACACACTGAGTGGCCGAAAAACAAATGGCCACCACACTTGGCTCCAGAAAGAAAGTGTAATGGATTGGTCTGGCATAAAAGGACTGGACTTGAACTAAGAGGTTGCAGGGAAGTGTGCTAAGTGTCGGATGCCCTAGGGACAATGTAAAAAGATCTTTAGCAAATTAGAAGGAAAATTAGGAACTCTTGCCTCACAGTTCTTATATCCTGCTATATAAGCAATTCCTGGGATGTAAGGAGTGAGATGGAGATATTAATTTTTCCTGAAATATTAAAAGAGTAAAGGGTGATTTTATTTTATTTTATTTTATTTTATTTTATTTTATTTTATTTTATTTTATTTTATTTTATTTTATTTTATTTTATTTTATCAACGCAGCTTTGGCCTGAGTGGGCGTGGATGGAGTTGTATTACCTTTGTTCATGAAAGGAAAGAACTTGTACCTCAAAGAAGCTGTTGTGTGAGAGATGGTGATTTCACTACAGCTGCTTCTGACTGGATTAGCTTAGGCAAGTCATTTCTGGGTCTTGGAGAGGCTGCACAAAGGCCAGATGACCTTCTGCCCAGGCGCACATGTTGGGCAAGAGAGATTGGCAGCTGTCTTATTTTATTATGTCTTAGCACAGACAGGAGAACGAATGCTCCCAAGCCTGACTGGTAGCCTCTCTGGTCCAGGAGACCCAAACAAGCATCCTCCAGGCCTACAGTATTGAGATCATTGGGGACAGATGCTCCTATCACTGGTGTGTGCTTGAGATCCACAAGACCCCCTCACCTCTGCTATGGGACAGTATTGCTCACACCAGCTCATAAGCTCATACCACACTCCTGTCTTCTTTTCCCTCCACGCTATCAGCGGATTGTTCTCACTGAGTAGCACCCTGGAGCATCTGCCTCTTTAGACGGAACAAAACGAGCGAGAAACCGTCTGCCACAATTTGGACAGCTCCACCACCCTGTTTCGTTACTGCCACCCCCACCCCCCCATTCTTCCTCCCTAATGACCTTTCCTGACTGAATATATCAATGGAGAAACAGCAGAAATTAAGATTCGGTCAGTGTGTTCCTTTGTAGAGAGTAGGGATGTCAGGCTGAGAGCTGGGCTTCCAGCTGTCGGTCTTGTGGAGTAAGAAACCAACATGTGTGGGGCTGGAGAAATGGCTTAGTGGTTAAGGCGTTTGGCTGCAAAGCCAAAGGATTCCGGTTCAATTCTCCAGGACCCACGTAAGCCAGATGCACAAGGGGCACATGCATCTGGACTTCATTTGCAGTGGCTAGAGGCCCTGGCATGCCCATTCTCTCTCTGCCTCTCTTCTATCTCTCTCTGCTTGCAAATAAATAAATAAATAAATAAAAATAAATAAATAAATAAATAAATAGAAATCAACATGTGTATAAAATGCTTGACAATCCTTTGGCTCAAAGTGTGTATTTGTTTATTATTAATTAATTAATTAATTAATTTGTTTGTTTGTTTATTTTTGGCCCAGGGAAATGTCGCAGACTACTTCACTTCTTATATACCCTTTTCTTACCTAAAAGACAGAGAAAGCATATGTCTTTAATTCATTGATCAATTTATAAAGCTCATACAGATGTCCTTGTCCTCAGAGGGGAAAATGATGCTTAGAATTTGAGGCATGGAGTTATAACCTGGTATCCGGACATACACTTCTGTTATTAAGCTCTGTGAGTCCTTTCTGAGATAACTCGATCTTGCTTTACTTTTCTTCTCTATGGGTGACCTTAGTTTCATCCTTAAAAAAGTAAGGGAGGGGCTGGAGAGATGGCTTAGTGGTTAAGGCCAAGGTTAAGGTTCGACTCTCCAAGACCCATGTAAGCCAGATGCACAGGGGGCGCATGCATCTGGAGTTTGTTTGTAGTGACCTATTCTCTCTCTCTCTCTCTGCCTCTTTCTCTCCAATGAATAAATAAATAAATAAAATATTTTTAAAATGGGGGAAAAAAGCTAGGGAGGGCTGGAGAGTGGGCTTAGTGGTTAAGGCACTTGCCTTCAAGGCCAAAGGACCCAGGTTCATTCCCCAGGACCTCCGTAAAGCCAGATGCACAAGGTGGCGCATGCATCTGGAATTTGTTTGCAACAGCTAGAGGCCCTGGTGCATCCATTCTCTCTCTCTCTCAAATAAATAAATAATCATAATAAAATCTCAATAAACAAAAAAGCTAGGGAAATGAAGGATGGCTGCAAACTCAGAAACACTGGGATGGAGAATCCTGACAACCTGGACAATTTAGCACACTCGCACCTCTCTATCGTCTCATGAATGAATGAATGAATGAATGACTTTCCGCATGTTGACGACCCTCTCCCGTTTCCCTTTCCCCAACAGCTCTCTGTTCCCATATCCATTAGCAAGACCTCGGGACGGCCTTTTGCCCAACTGCATCTTTCTGACATCTGCCCTTTCCTGTAGGGAATCCCTCAACCTCCTTTCCATGTTTTTGTTTGGCCCCCATTGCTTCAGTTTACAGGAAACCTGGATATCGGTTTTGCGACAACCCTCTGACAAACAATCTCCGAGGAGCCCACAAGTCGTGCACCTGGTCTAAGGCAGGGGACCCCTCTCTGGACTCTGCTAACTGCGGGCAATAGTTCCACTACATTCGCCTCTCATGCTAACCACCCATCGGTGCCTGTCTCTCTCCATGCCTCACACCGGCTTCATCCGCTCACTTCAGCCTCTCCATCTCTTATGCATCCTTCCAGCAGCCAGTGGTGCAGGAGTTCTCATTCATGACCACACAACCCTTCAGATTCTTGTCTTCTCGGGTTTTAGGGACCATGATCTTTGTAATTTTTTTCCTTTGGTTTTTCAAGGTAGGGTCTCACTCCAGCTCAAGCTGACCTGGAATTCACTATGTAATCTCAGGGTGGCCTCAAACTCATGGTGATCCTCCTACCTGTGCCTCCCAAGTGCTAGGATTAAAGGTGTGCGCCACCACGCCTGGCTGTAATTTTTTACTTCACCTTGACCTTTACTGTCCTTCTGAACTTCTCTACATGGTAGCTGTTCTCCTAAAATGGCTTCTAATAAACGTCCCCCTGTCTAAGCATGCATGTTTCCACAGACATCAAGAAAAAAAAAATTTCCCCCTTTCTTCTTGATTCTGGACTGGCCCACACAGAGTGTGGTGGAAATGACATCTGACATTTCTGAGCCCAGGCCTTCAAGGCAGTGTTTCCTTCCTTGGGGGATCACATGCTATGTAAGAAGTCTGGGATGTACACACCGTGAGGGGGCCCACGCTGGCCACCTGAGAGGCATGGAGTGGGGGGGGGGTGGGTCTGGTGGCATCTGGCAGTTCCAATCCTTCCAGCAGAGGCTTCAGACATGTAAGCGGTGAAATCACGCCGGGCATTCCTCAATATGACTGCAGAAGTGAGAGAAATAATAAGGGGTTTTCATTATTTAAAGCCACTAAGTGTGGGAAGATGTGTTATGCAGAGATAAACAGCAAAATGACCTTCAGTGGTGGAATTTCTCACTATATAACATTCTAACTAGTTTCTAGTTCTCCACAAATTCATTACCTCTGACATCCCAACCTCCACTCTTTGGAAGTTACAGTTACCAACGTGCTACACTATGAAACCTGGAACCCCTCAAACATGTTCATGCCTCCTGTATCTCCTGTCTGTGCAAAATGCAAAATACCCTTCCTTAGCTGGGCATGGTGGCGCATGTCTTTAATCCCAGCACTCAGGAGGCAGAGGTAGGAGGATCACTGTGAGTT
Source organism: Orientallactaga sibirica (assembly GCA_036365145.1). Lineage (NCBI taxonomy): Eukaryota > Metazoa > Chordata > Mammalia > Rodentia > Dipodidae > Orientallactaga > Orientallactaga sibirica. The sequence goes on from JAEOAD010002805.1 coordinate 923,064, forward strand.
CGAGGCCACCCGGAGACTACATAGTGAGTTCCAGGTCAGCCTGGGCTAGAGTGAGACCGTACCTTGAAAAAAATACCCTCCTTTAACTTCCATGATAGCACTGTGCCTCCATCTGACTCCTTCTATTAACCTCTATGAATCTTCAACAAGGTGTCTCTCTCCTGATGTTATTCCCGTACTGTATACTCACCTTGTCTTTTACTCATTCTAGAATACTATTAAAGGGGTTAGAGACATGGCTTAGCAGTTAAGACACTTGCCTCTGAAGCCCAAGGACCCAGGTTGTATTCTCCAGTACCCACGTAAGTCAGATGCACAAGATGGCACACCTATATGGAGTTCGTTTGCAGTGGCTAGAGGCCCTGGCACACCCATTCTCCCTCTCTCTCTATCTGCTTCTTTCTCTCTTTCCCTCTCCTACAAATAAATAAAATTAAAAAAAAAGAATATTAATTAAGGGGCTGGGGAGATGGTTCAGTCAGTAAAGTGCCTGCAAGCTTGAGGACCTGAGTTTGGATTCCCAGCACCCACGTAAAAGCTGGATGTGGTGGCACACACTTGTAATCCCAGTACTGGGGAGGCAGAGACAGAAGGATCCCTGAGTGTTGTTAGCTAGCTAGAATAACCCAGTCAGTGAGCTACAGGTTCAATGAAACACCTCATCTTAAATCATAAGGTGGGAGCCGGGCGTAGTGGCACACGCCTTTAATCCCAGCACTTGGGAGGCAGAGGTAGGAGGATTGCTATGAGTTTGAGGCCACCCTGAGACTACATAGTGAATTCCAGGTCAGCCTGGACTAGAGTGAGACCCTACCTTGAAAAACCAAAATAATAATAATAACAATAATAATAAGGTGGGGATGAGTGAGAAAGACACCAACATCAGCCTTTGGCTTCTTCATGCGTATGTACATGTATGTGCTCATGTATCCACCCACCCACATGTAAAAACACACACACACACACACACACACACACATGCCACATACATACACATGCAAAATAGAGTATTAACTAAGACTTCTACATACACTGTTTTCGGGATATAGTAGTGACTAAAATAGTCTTTCTTTCTTTCTTTCTTTCTTTCTTTCTTTCTTTCTTTTTCTTTCTTTCTTTCTTTCTTTCTTTCTTTCTTTCTTTCTTTCTTTCTTTCTTTTTTGCCCTATTTTTATGAAGACTGTATTCTGAGGAGTGAGTCCTGGGGAGACTACTAAATAACAAACACAACAAGTCAAGTTTATAGTGTCAGGAAAAAGTAGAGAAAGGGCAGAGAGGAAAGGGGGCTTTGCCCTGTGATCTCTGTCTCCACAGCTTAGTATAAGTGTGGTCCCTTATAAGTAATTCACATAGGACTTAGTGTGAGCACTGTGTGGTCCAGTATAAGTAATTCACATAGTACTTAGTGTGAGCACTGTGTGGTCCAGTATAAGTAATTTGCACAGTACTTAGTGTGAGCACTGTATAGTACCGTATAAGTAATTAGCATAGTACTTAGTGTGAGCACTGTATAGTACCGTATAAGTAATTCGCATAGTACTTAGTGTGAGCACTGTGTGGTCCAGTATAAGTAATTCACATAGTACTTAGTGTGAGCACCGTGTAGTACCGTATAAGTAATCAGCATAGTACTTAGTATAAGCATCACACCTGGGTTCCCTTTTCAGAGGCAGGGTACAGAAATGCCTCCAGGGAGAGTCTAGAACTCTTATTGGGCTCCCCTCTTTTATTAAAATTTTTGTTTATTTTTATTTATTTATTATTTATTTGAGAGTGAGTGAGAGAGAGAGAGAGAATGGGCACACCAGGGCCTCCAGCCACTGCAAGCAAACTCCAGATACATGTGCCACCTTGTGCGTCTGGCTTACGTGGGTCCTGGGGAATCAAGCCTCGAACCAGGGTCCTTAGGCTTCACAGGCAAGCCTTTCACCGCTAAGCCATCTCTCCAGTCCCCGGGCTCACCTCTTTTGTTTAAATTCTACCACTGATAACACTTACCATTTCCCCAAATTAGTTGATTCTGGTATTTTTTTGTCCGCAGCTCTAGTCCTATTTGATTGTGGTGGGAGAACCAGGCTGGTACCAGTGAGTGATTTGTGATGGGAAGTCCCGTGGCTTGGCTGGGAGAAGGAGATTGGCTCTGAGTTGCTTTCTCATCGCAGCCCACCCCAAATCCATGGACTCCACTTCTTCTTGTCATTCTGGATGTCTCCTGATTTACCTACTTTCCCATTGCTTGGACCAGATACCTGATCCGAAGTGATTTAAGCAAAGAAAGGTTTATTTCCCTGAGAACTGAAGGCCCAATGAAGAGATGAAAGCAGGCAGATTTGAAAAGGGGTTTAGATGGGAACTTGATTCAATGGAACCGCTGCACTTCTCAGGAAAGGAAAATATAGTGCTATTGGTTTAAAGTTAGCTGTTCTGAGAGGATACTTAGATCTGACGAACCACAAGGAAGATCTGCAGTAATTTAACTTTACTACCATAGTGGGGTGGTGGGTGGAAGACAAGGGCTTGAGGTTACCTGGGGAGTAGGAACAGGTATTCGTGTGGGGCTGAGCAGGGTTGCAGAGACAGGGAGAAAGTCCTTCATCTTCCTTTCTCGCCTCTTCTCCTCAGACTGTGACACAGCCAGTTTAAAGCGTTTGTCTCGTTACTTGTATTTATTGAATTCAATATTACTTTAAGATCTTGGGAGTTACATTCTTTGTCTTTCTTTTTCAAAAAAAAAAATCATTAGTCAAAGTGTTTTTATTTCCACATGGCCAATAATTATTGTTTTAGTGGCTCCTTTATGACTCGTATAGGAGAAAGAAAGTTCCCCACTTGAAGAGAATTCCTATAATGCTTAAAATATGGTGTTAATGACTTTTCTTCCCTAGCCATTGACCACAGAGAGAGAAATATTCAACTTTTATTTCCCATGCCATTTTCTTTCTGGAGAGACAAAAATCTCTCTTTTGATCATCTTTCCCTTGACACTAAGGACATGTAATAGTTATAACCTCCTGAAGGTCACTAGCCCACAACTTGTTCCTTAGCCCGTGTTCTATGACTAGCAGGATTTAGGCTACCGTGTTGTTGAGCCTTCTGCCCCAATGCTTTCATTCCCCTGAGAGGTTGTGATTATTATCACCAATAATGTAGTTCTTTAAATGATTGCTCTGGTCTTCACGCTGTCATTTAATCTGTCCCCATTCTCATAACCATGCCCTCACTACTTAATTTATTAGGCATACCTTCATACAAACACCGTGGTTTGGTATGCTTCAAAAATTAATAGGGACTACATCTCTATCTTTGGCCTACACCAAGCGAAAGTTTAAACCCACCCTGCCATTTCTCTGTTTATTGAAGTCTGAGGCAAGAGATCATTTCTGAACTACAGCTTCATTACCTAGCTTTGCTGACGGAAGTTAATTTGTGACCTACCTGATTTACTTGTCACCGCCCTATCAGTCTAGAATTATTGTATTTTGCAGAGTCTGAGCAATATTAGAAAAGTCCCAGACTTCCAAGTGCTGTCTATCTCCTTTCATATGATTTTCAGTATCAGCCATTAAGCCAAGCCCTTAGCTGGCCATTGATATTCAGTATGCAAATATATTCTTCAACCGAGGCATGTCCAATGGCCATAGATTTCATTCAGCTACTGGGTTATACATTGAATTCCATAATCATTCACATTAATTGATTCACAGCATTAATTGTATGCATTTTTTTTTTGAAATATACAAACCCAGACACATAGATAAACTTATTTAGTTTAATCCATGATTTTCTATCAGAACTGTGTTCAGCAGGAAACTCATTTGGTATCTAAATGAACGACCATAAAAGATAATATTGAAGTATAGTCTACCACGTTTTAAAAGCTTTTTCCTGGGCTGGAGAGATGGCTCAGTGGGTAAGGTGCTTGCCTGCAAAACCTAATGATTCAGGTTACAGTCCCCAGTGCCGACGTAAAGGCAGATGCACAAGGCGGCACATGTATGTGGAGTTTGTTTACGGTGGCTGGAGGTCCTGGTGCACCCATTCTCTCTGTCTGTCAATCTTCTCTCTATGCTTGCAAATAAATAAAAATATTTAAAAAACCCTTTCTCCTGACACTTTATGGATTCATAACTTGGTGACATTATTGTGCCACCACCTCCCTCTCCATTACTTGCCAGTCTTTCAACTTCTACCATGCTGCTGCTTTTGGAGAATTTCTTACCTATTAGCCGCCTTTCTATCTCATTTTCTGCCATCACTTGCAGTGACTCCATTTCCACGCTGGGACACATTCCACACCCCATCTCACACTTCCTTAACTTCTTATAGGTCACTGGTCTCTATCTCCGCAAATCTCCACTCTCCTGGGCTTTCTTATCATCCTGAAGCATCAATTTGAAGATCTTCTTTTCTTAGACTCAAGCTCCACTCCTTCTGACTCTTGTTCTGGAAGAATCTGGTCTATTCCATTGGCTTCCGTGACCATATGTGCAGTCATGCAATTCTCAAGAGTGTTTTCTTTATATGTCTTTTTTTGAATATTTTATTTATTTATTTGAAAGGGGGGGGAAGATAGAGACAGAATGGGCACTCCAGGGCCTCTAGCCACTGCAAATGAACTGCAGACATATGCCCCATCTTTTGTATTTGGCTTACATGGGTACTGGGGAATTGAACCTGTGTCCTTAGGCTTCGTAGGCAAGTGCCTTAATCACTGAACCATCCCTCCAGCTTCACAATTCCACTTCCAACCAAAAATGTCTATCAGAAAAAAATAAAATAAAATAATGCCTGTCAGTACATGAACAGATGTGTAGTCGGTCTGTCTATCTATCTATCTATCTATCTATTTATCTATCTAGTCTTAAAAAAAAAAGAAGGAAATTTAGACACGTTCTACAAATGTGAGTGAACCTTGAAGACATTATAACAGATGAAATAAGTCAGGTACAGAATAAAAATTATGATACGATTTCACTTGTATAAAGTGCCTAAAATAGTCAAATTCACAGAGACAGATCAGAAGGGCAGTTTCAGGTACTAGAGGAGGAATTGGGCTTTATTGTTTAATGGGTATAAGCGTCAATATGGGAAGATGAAAAGTCCTCAAGTCACAGAGATGGGAGTGGTAATAATTGCACAATGCGAATGCACTTAAAGCTATCAAACATACACTTAAAAATGGTTGAGGAAAAGCTGGGTGTGGTGGCACAGGCCTTTAACCCTAACAATCAGAAAGCAGAGGTAGAAGGATTGTTGTGAGTTCAAGACCAGCCTGGGACTACAGAGTGCCAGGTCAGCCTGGGTTAGAGTAAGACCCTACCTAAAAAAAAAAAAAAAAAGATTGAGGGTTGGGGCTGGGGAGATGGCTCAGTGGTTAAGTGGGTTTCCTGTGCAAGCATGAAGGTTTGAGGGGGGCCTTAGACTGCACAAGTTCAAATCTCCAGATACCACATTGATCACATACACCCATGACACCAGTCCTGCAGGGGAGCAGAAACTCCTACAGGAATTGCTGGAGCTCACCAACCAACAAACAAAAATATCCAGCAAGCTCAGGATCATTAAGAGACTCTGACTCAAATAAGGATGGGTGGAACAACGCTGGAGTGCGGTATCTGACTTTCCACTCAGACCACAGCCACGGAGCACACACCAGCACAGGTAAGAGCACTGGGCTGCAGGGTAGCTCAGGGCTGCCACATGGACACGTGCATGTGCACACACCACCCACACCCATATTTGCACACCACATACACACACAGGAGTAAAAAAAAAATGGTTGAGGGTAAAGTTTATGATCTGTGTATTTTACCAGAAGTAAAAGTTAATAAAAATATCTGTATAGATTGCAAAGAAAAGTGGGTAAAATGGTGAAAACAAGATATGCATTGAAAACATATCATTGTCTTTTTGCCTTCTAGGAAAAATAATGATGAAAATTAAAAAAAAAATCTAGTGCAAAGATTTCTTATCACTTAGAATTTTTATTTTGTTTGCAGGAAGAGCTCCTGTAGGCTTATCCAAGCATGTATGTGTGTGTGTGTGTGTGTGTGTGTGTGTGTGTGTGTGTGTGTATGTACTGTTTATTTGAGGTAGGATCTCACTCTAGCTCAGGCTGACCTGGAATATCAGGGTGGCTTCAAACTCATGGCGATCTTCCTACCTCTGCCTCCCTAGTGTTGGGATTAAAGGGGTGCACCACCACGCCCGGCTCTAAAACATATTTTATTTATTTATTACACAGAGAGAGACAGAGGCAGTTAGAGAAAGAATGGGCACACCAGGGGCTAGCCACTGCAAATGAATTCCAGACATGTGCCACCTTGTGCCTCTGGTTTTTACGTGGGTAATGGGGAATCGAACCTAGGTCTTTAGCCTTCAAAGGCAAGCACCTTAACCACTAAGGTATCCCTCCAGCCCCCAGGCACGTTTTTTTAAACCACATAAGATGCCTGTGCATATATAAATAACTTTCTGTCCATTGGTGTCAAAGCAAAGTCACTGATACTGCTGAGTGTCCACACGAAGTGGTCCTGGGTGCTAGTCACCGCATTGGTGATGTGGCACTATTAAAGAAAGCTCCGCCACTGTCTCTGTATTTTCTTTCTCTTTAAAAATTGCTTATTACGCTAGATGTGGTGGCATATTCTTTTATCCCAGCACTCAGGAGACAGAGATAGGAGGACCATTGTAAGCTCGATTCCAGCCTGGAACCATAGAGTGAGTTATAGGTCACCCTGGGTTACAGTGAGACCCTATCTTAAAATAAACAAAATAGTTATTTATTTACGTGTACCCAATAGTAACAAAATCCACATTCTTTTCAAGTATTCATGAAGATCAAGGCAAATCATGTTTTGGCCCTAAAATCAACCCCAACAAACACAAAACAAACATTAAAAGAACACCACCCAAAGTCCAAGTGTGTTTTCAACCACAATGGAATCAAGCAATAGTCAATAAACAAGCTGCTAACAGGAAAATCATAAAGCGATTAGAAACAGCAACTACCAAAACTATTAGTGAGTAATTAATTCACAGGGCAAATAAATAAATAAATAAATCTTATCAAAAATTGTGGGCCATAACCAAAGCAGTGCCAAGAGGGTAAGTTATAGTACTAAATTAATATCTTAGAACAAGAACAAATACCACCAATCAATAATCTAAGTTCCTCCTTCAAGGATCCAGAAGAAACCTAAAGCAAACAGAAAAAGAAAATTTATGAACAAAGATTCATGAAATTAAAGACAGGAAATCGGAAGAAAAAAAAATCAGTAAAACATAGGTTGATTCTTCCGAAATCCACAAAATTGACAAGTTCTAGGAAAAGCTGACAAGGAAGAAAAGGGAGATGAAGACATCACAGACTTCCAAGCATCAGGAGAGGAATGAGGAAACAGCACAAACAATTCCTAACAGCTCACTTTGAAAACTAGAGGGATCCTGCACTCAGGAGGCAAAGGTAGGATGATCTCCATGAGTTTGAGGCCACCCTGAATTCACATAGTGAATTTCAGGTCAGCCTGGGCTAACTTGAGACCCTACCTTGACAAACCAAAAACAAACAAACAAACAAACAAACAAACAAACAAACAAATTAGATGAAAGAGATCATTCCCACAACTTTACAACATAAAATAGATTATTTAAATAGCACCATTGTTATCCTAATTTTAATTCATAAATAAAACCTCCCAAGAATGAAATGTTGTGGGACAAGCGATTTCACTATGGAATTTTATTGTACATTTAAAGAAGAAATATCACCACTTCTACACAATCTTCTTCAGAAAATAGAAAAAGAGAGAAACCACTATCCAATGTATTTTAAGTTAATAATTAATCGGCCGCCACAACAGAAATCGTGCAAAAAATGCCATAAACAAATATTTCTCATGAATATTGAAGTAAAATTTATTTTAAAAAATATTTTAGTTATTTATCTATTGAGAGAGGGAGAGGAAGAGAGAGACAGCGAAGCAGATATAAGGAGAGAATGGGCACCCCAAGGCCTCCAGCCACCACAAATGAACTCCAGATACATGCGCCCCCTTGTGCATCTGGCTTAAATGGGTCCTGAAGGGTCAAACCAGGATCCTTTGGCTTTGCAGGTAAATGCCTTAACTGCTAAGCCATCTCTTCAGCCCTTTAATTCAATTCTTAACAAAATCTTAGCAAGATTTCTTATGAGTCATATTCAAACATTTATATGGAAAGGCAATTGAACTGGGCTAGCTAGAAGAATCTGGAAACAGAAGAAATAAATTAATCTTTTCAATTAAAAATTTTTATTTATTTATTTGAGAGCAAGAGAGAAAGAGGCAGATAGATGATAGATAGATAGATAGATAGATAGATAGATAGATAGATAGATAGATGGAGAATGGATACACCAGGGCCTCCATCCACTGTAAAAATCTCCAGACATATGTACCACTTTTGTGCAGCTGGCTTACATGGGTACTGGAGAATCGAACCTGGGTCCTTAGGTTTCATAGGCAAGTGCCTTAACTGCTGAGCCATCTCTCTAGCCCTAGTCTATCCAATTTTAAGACATGCTTCTTAGCTATAGTAATAAAAATATTGGTATTGGTAAAAAGATCAATTAATAGATGCATGGACTAGAAGAGAGATGAGAAAAAATATGTCTAACTAACTTTTTTGTTATTGATACTTTTAAAAAAGGTTTTTATAAAAAATATATTTTATTTAGTTATTTGAGAGAAAGAGGCAAAGAGAAAGAGAGAATGGGCATGCCAGGGCCTCCAGCCACATGGGCCCCCTTGTGCATCTGGCTTATGTGGGTCCTTGAAAGTCGAACCAGGATCCTTTGGCTTTGTAGGCAAATGCCTTACCCACTAAGCCATCTCTCCAGCCCCTTTTTTAAAGATAAGATCTTAATATGCATCCCAGAATGAACCTTGATGCTCCTATCTCAGCCTCCTGAGTGTTGGGATTTCAGCCCTACACCATCCTATCTGATTCCCACTGATTTCTGCTAAAGCAATTCAGTGGATAAAATATTTAGGATACGGAAAGAGTTCTTTTTCTCTCTCTCTCTCTCTTTCTTTCTTTTTTTCTTTCTTTCTTTCTTTCTTTTTCTTGAGGTAAGGTCTCACTCTAACCCAGGCTGACCTGGGATTTCCTATATAGTCTTAGGTTGGCCTCAAACTCACAGCAATCCTCCTACCTCTACTTCCTGAGTACTGGGATTAAAGGCACACACTACCACCATGTCTGGCTCAAAAAAAAAAAAAAAAAAAAAAAAAAAAAAGATTTCTTTAGAACGTCCAATAAATAGTATGAGCTATACAAGCAAAACTGTTGATAAATTGAACTTCATAGAAATTTTAAAAATTTGTCGCAAAAGTCCTTGTACCAAGGAATCAAAAGACAAGTTCCAGAGTGGTAGAAAACAGTTTCAAACCATACACCCCCAAACAAAGGATTAATATCTACAATACAAAAAGAACTCTTGAAGCTTTATAAGAAAGAACAAAAGGAACTCTCCAGGTGAACACTGGCTAAAGAAATGAAGGAAAATGTGAAGAAAAGATGGCAAATCAACACATAAAAAGATGCTAAAACATCTAGGAAACCAACATGTTAACCACAGTCCAATACCACTCCAAACAGCACCACGGTGACGTCAACAATAAAAACCACGTACAAGGCTGCTGGAGATGCGGTGATGCTGAGACGCTCACTACTCACGGTGGTGATTAACATGATATAGCCACTATGGAAAAACAGTTGTCAGTTCCTAAAAAAAATGGTATGTGGGCCAAAGAGATTCTCAGCAGTTAATGGAGCTTGTTGCAAAGCCTGCTGACCAGGTTCAATTCCTCAATACCCATGCGAAGCGAGATGCACAGAGTGGCATATGTGCCTGCAGTGGCAAGAAGCCGTGGTGTGCCATGGTCTGTCTTTCTTTCTTTTTAAAGTTTTTATTTTTATTCATTTACTTATTATTATTGGGAACTGAGCATTGAACTGGGGTCCTTAGGCTTCACAGGCAAGTGCTTAACTGCTAAGCCACCTCTCTAGCCCCTTTCTTTCTTTCTTTCTTTCTTTCTTTCTTTCTTTCTTTCTTTCTTTTTTCTTTTTTTCTTTCTATCTCTCTCTCAAACACTCTTGAGGATTAATACCAGAAAAATAAACACTTACATCACACCAAAAAGACACATAAATACTGATAGTAATTTTTGTTCCAGACATAAACCAACCTAGATGTCCTGTAGTTGCTGAATAAAATGTGATATGTTCACATCATAGTTTATTCTGTAGCAGGGAATAAGAGAAAATAATTGGTATACAGCCATCTGGATGGATCTCAGATGAATTACACTGAATGTAAAAGTCAGTCCAAAGTCACATACTGCATGGTTTCATTTGCATAGTATTTTTGATTGGGAAAGTTTTAAGAATGAAGAAAAGATTAGTGGTTGCCAGAGATTAAGGAAACGTGGGACAAGAAGGAGTTGAGTGAGGTTATAAAAGGTTAACATTGAGGAAAACACTGAGGGACCTTTGGGTCTGTATCTTGGTCCTATCAACATGGCATCCTGATTGTGATATATATATTTTAATGTTGCAAGATGTTACCATAGGGAGAAAATAGATGAAGGCTATGCAGGGTTTCCCTGTTTCTTTATTTCTTATTTATTTGCAACAGAGAGAGAAAGAGAGAGAGAATGGGCACCCCATGGCCTCTAGTCACTGCAAACAAACTCCAGATGCATGTGCTGCCTTGTGCATCTGGCTTATTTGGGTACTGGGGAATTGAGCCTTGAACCGGGGTCCTTAGGCTTCACAGGCAAGCACTTAACCACTAAGCCATCTCTCCAGCCAGCCCCCTCTGCATTAGTTCTTAAAGCTATTTGTGAATCTGAAAATAATTGATAAATCCATTCAAGTGTTTAACTCAATGGGTAAAAAAAAAAGCATAAAAATAAGTTGAGGATTAATGGGGAAGATGAAGAGTGTTAAAGGGAGGGGAGGGGATAAGAGAGTAATTAGCAGGAATAAGATCAAAATATACATGAATGAAAATGTCAAAAATGGAAAAGAAAGACATACATCTTCTACCTGAGAAACTACAGAAGCTTGCTCAAGGTCTTTTTTAAAAATGATTTTTAAAATATTTATTTATTAGAGAGAGAGAGAGAGAAAGAGGCAGAGAGAAAGAATGGGTGCACCAAGGCCTCTAGCCACTGCTAACCAATTCCAGATGCAGGCACTACCTTTTGCATCTGGCTTATTTGGGAATTGGGGAATTAAACATGGGTCCTTAGGCTTCATAGGCAGGCACCTTAACCAAACCTTAGTCTATGGTTTATTAGAATTCACTCTGAGAAAAATCCAATAATAGCTTTTTCTCAAATTCATGTGTGGGAGGATTGGAGAGGTGGCTCAATAGTTAAAGGTGCTTGATTGCAGCGTGCCACGCCCGAGTTCAATCCTTAGCACGTGTGTAAAGCCAGACACAAAGTGAGTGGCCCATGCATCATGCATGCATGACTCCTTTGTACCTGTAGGAAGGAAAGGAGAGGCAGGAGGATCCAGATGCTCTCAGCAGCAGCGTTGCTCAGGGTCTTTTTCCCTCTCTCCTTTTCCCTCTCTTTCTTTCTCTCCTGTACACACACACACACACACACACACACACACTTGATCCTGATAGAACCCATCTTTATGACCTTGTCACAATTCCAGTGTCATGATGTTTTTTAATATGTCCGTCAAGCAATCGTTCATTTTCTTTCTTTTTCTCTTCCCTTCTATTTTCATTTTTGCCTCCTTTTTCTCTCCTCCCCTCTCCTCCCCCACTCCCTTCTTCCCGGTGCCTCCCCTCCTGTCCGCTCCTCTTTTCTTTTGCCTTCTATTCCTTGCCTTCCCTTTCTCTTCCTGAATACTTTGGTTCCAAAGCCCTTAGGTGAGGCAAAACAAGGAAAGTGTCAAAGCCTAAGGTGGGAGGCAGCAGAGAAAGACCAGGTTTGCCCTGTATAAGCCATCAGGGACAGAGCAGCATGATGAGATGTGTGTGTGTGTGTGTGTGTGTGTGTGTGTGTGTGTGTGCCTGTGGGGGCAGGGGATGTCAGGGGCAGTCCAACAGGAAGTATTGAAGGATGAGTGGAGCTTGGTGGTTATAGCAGGGCTGGGAGAGCATGAAAATAACCAGGGATTGGATCCTCACTGTAGGAGGATGGACTTGCACACATGAAAAAGAAAGCAATTTAGGGCTGAAGAGATGGCTTAGTGTTTAAGGTGCCTGCCTGCAAAGCCTAAGAATGCCCGTTATAATCTCCAGGTCCCACGTTTAGTCAGAGGCAAAAGCTACACAAGCATGCAATACCAGGCATGCCCTCAAGGGGGCGCACATGTATGGATTTCGTTCACAGCTGCCGAGAGGCCCTGGTGTACCCATTCTCTCTCTGCCTCTTCCTCTCTCTCTGTCTCTCTCTCTCTCTCTCTCTCAAAAAAAAAGCAATTTAGAATGTACACTGGAATTGGTTTGAAATCAGTGGCAGTAGCATGAATATAAGGTTTTCAATATAAGGTATATTAAGGAAAAGATAAAGATATGAACATGTGTTTGTGAAGATACATACATACATACATACATACATACATACATACATACATACATACGTATATATATAACCCTGACTGTTGAGAGCCTGGCTCAGTGCATTACAGTCATAGGAGCACATCCAGCCCTCACAACGTAGCTGCTAAGCATCACTGTCCACCGAAGGGAACCAGTGCTCCTCTGAGAAATGACCGTTTGGAAGAGCTGGTAGGAGAAGTTAGAAAGACTGGTGAGAGGTGACGGGAGAAGTTCCACATAAGTCTAGAGTATCCTAATGGCAGAAATGGAGGAAGTGCTGGGAGATGTCACGGGGACTCAGAAACCAGCCCACTATCAGAATCGGGGACAGTTCCGACACATTAATAAGTAATGTTCATCATGGAGTATAACCTTCTGAATAAGGAAGTCGTGAATCCATTCCGATACAAACGAATGAATAAACGGAGTAGCAGGGTTACTTATTAATAACATGAGGGAAAAGAATAGCTTTAAAGTGAAGAAAACTGGCAGACACCACTTTAATCAAGTGATCAAAGCAAACATCATCAGGAATGGGAGAAGATGAAGTCGTGTACCAACTGATAAGATGCAAGCAGAGGGAGGAAACATCTTTGATTTCCCTGGCAATGGTGCTTACATAACCTGAGTCTCAAAACATCACACAAACTCCGCTTGAGCACGTGTAACAAAACAACGGCCCGGCATCTTTCCCAAGTCAAGGGCTTGAACGTCAGGGGAATCTGAAGACCTCCTGCTGACTCCAGGCGTCCATGGGGTCCTGACAAGGAGCAAGGCCTGAGCTTCTAAACCATTTCTTTGGCTAGACACGCTGAAGGGAATGTTTGGCAAAATGTGGCCGACCTTTGGGAATTGGCCAGGCCGAATGTATCCATTTAATTTCCTGCCTTCCCAGTTGTCTTCTGATGACCTGGGCGATGTAACTATTTGTAGGAAGTCAGTGCTGAAGAATTAGGGAGTCATGAAGCCTAAGGGCTAGAAACTTGCTTAGACACGGGGAGGGGCTAGAGATAAAAAGCGTCCATGAACTGAAGGGCTCCCACGCTCAATCTGGCCTCTAGAGAATTTTTTGTCGGTTCAAAACAGGAGTTTTGAACATGTCGAAGGTTTACATCATGAAGGTGGGGATTTGAAAGATACAAGAAGGAGAATAGCAGCTCAGACCTCTGAAATCTTTTCTGACTTATCCCTCAGCAAGGCTCCTTTCATAATGCAAAAAATAACACTTAGTTATCTCATTATCTTTTTAAAGCTTGTATATCTATTTATTTACTGTGTGTGTGCGCACGCACGTGTGCGCGCATCGGGGGTCCCTTAGCACATCAAATGAATGTCTGTCCCACCTTTATGTGGATGACTGGGGAATTGAACCAGGCCTGGTAGGCCTTGCAAGCAAATGCTTGTAATCACTGAGACGCTGCCCCAGCCCTGCATCTTGACAGTTCTGCTTGCATGCTGTTCAGCTCTGAAAGCAAGAGCCATGATACCAAACTAAAATCTGCTTAGGAAAGTAGACCTCTACACTGGGAAGCACTAGCTAGAAGTTCAGAAACACTTATTTCTTACTTGGAATATTTTTGATCACCAAAACAAAAAAAAAAAAAAAACAAAAATCTAAACTCTTCATTTGCATATGATCCCAGGTTACACACCTTTGAGAGGAAAGTGTGGGAGAGGGTGGACAGCTTGCTTTGAAACTTGGTTCATTTTCTTTGGGGAAGTCTTAATTCTAAATGACTGGCATAAACTTTATATATTTTCTGATTACGCTTTTTGGTTTACTTGTCTATCTGAAGACCTCCCCCCCCCCTTGTCTTCAGATAGAAAAAGCCACAAACTTCTAGATCAATTCTGGGTGATATACATTTGTGAACTTTCTTTTACTATGCGAAGTGGACTGTTAAGCTTCTCTTTAACTTTAACATGACAGACTCCTTTTCTGTCTGCAGGCTTTTGGACACACAATAAGCAAATGAGAGCATGGTCCTGTGTGTGTGTGTGTGTGTGTGTGTGTGTGTGCGTGTGCGTGTGTGTGTACATGATTGTCTTAATCCACTAGGACAGCAAGTGAATTTCTGATATAATAATTAAAAAGCCTTTTTATTATATGGCTACATATCAGGCCTTGGTACAAATATAAAAGGTTAAAAAGACTTGCATAATGCTACCAAGACTGCATGGATAATTGTTCTGATGAGGTTTTTTATGTTGTTATTTTGAGGGGATTTTAATTATGTTCTCTCACTACACATTTCAAGGGGTGTTAGACATTAATAAGTGTGACAAGCAGATGAGCAGAGATGAGGAAACAACAAAACTAGTCACCAGGTGAATTCCCTGGGTGCATTCATGGTTCTGTTTGCTCCCATCAGAAGTTAGAACTCATAAAAGCCTGTTATCACAGGGATGGGAAACAGATGCTGTTACACAGGGCTCTCTTTGAGGTGATCTTCTGTGGGGTGTCATCGCTGCTTCTGACAGACATTCTGTGCGCCCAATTCCTGGATCCCTTAGATTAAAGCATGTTCTTTGAATCTTCAGTGTGGTGGGAAGGAAGGAGGTGGGATAAAAGAGGCAGGGGCACAGAGGCTATGGCTTCTGGAGTGATAGCTGTAGCATTAAAATTTCCAAATGAGATCTCCTTGTCCTCAGAGAGAAAATGCCACAAATGTCTAGATCAACTCTGGATGATGTATGCTTGTGAACTTTATTTTACTATATAGTTTTCAAAATTCTTGGCAAATGATTTTAGAAATTCGTTAGATTATCAGGGAGGATGGTAGTGATGCCTAACTGGGCCTCTGAAGGGACATTCTACAGCATTTTTTTTTTTTTGGTGGGGGTGTTTGGGTTAGGGTCTTGTTCTATCCCAGGCCAATGCGGAATTCACTATGTAGTCTCAGGCTGGCCTTGACCTCACAGGGATCCTCCTCCCTTTGCCTCCCGAGTGCTGGGATTAAAGGTGTGGGCTTTATAGACAGTTGGAGGACAATAGCTTTACTAGGATGAAATTTTGAGCTCCAATCACCATAATCAGTTTTGTCTCTTTCTTTCTTTCTTTCTTTCTTTCTTTCTTTCTTTCTTTCTTTCCTTCCTTCCTTCCTTCCTTCCTTCCTTCCTTCTTTCTTTCTTTCTTTCTTTCTTTCTTTCTTTCTTTCTTTCTTTCTTTCCTCTCCCTCCTCCCTCCCTCCCTCCCTCCCTCCCTCCCTTCCTTCCATTCTTTCTTTCTTTCTTTTTTTGTTTGCAAAGAGTCAGATCGAAGGAGAGAGAGAGAGAGAGCGTGAATGGGTGTGCCAGCAGCCTTTCAGCCACTGTGAACGAACTCCAGGTGTGTGCGCCCCCTTGTGGGCAAGTGTGGCATTGTGCCCTTGCATCACTTCGCGTCTGGCTAAACGTGGGACCTGGAGATCGAACTGGAGTTTTTAGGCTTAGCAGGCAGTTGTCTTAACCTACTAAGCCATCTCTCCAGTCCTTGTCTGTGTATTTCTTTCAAATGACCCTGTCAATTTGCTGGCATGGGGGTAAATAGCACATAGCCAGCCTCCTTGGATTTTATCACTTGTATCTTATGGCATCTGGCCCTGAGATGCCATTACAAGATAGCCCATCAGTCAATAACATTTTAAGGGGCAGACAATCTCATTACATTAAACATTCATATTGATTGTCTGATCAATTCTGGTTTTAGGAATAGTGTAAAAATAAGGGGGGGGGCCCTCTGGAGAGATGGCTTAGTGGTTAAGGCACTTGCCTGCAAAGCCAAAGGACCCAGGTTTGGTTCCCTAGGGCCCACGTAAGCCAGATGCACAAGGTGGTGCACACATCTGAGTTCATTTGTAGGCGCTGGAGACCCTGATACGCCAATTCTCTCTCTCTCAAATAAATAAATAAAAATAAAGTTAAGAGGAAGGAGAGGCACCTTAAAGTAGGGACAGAAAGAGTTTGCCCATATCAAATTGGATTGACCTAAAATATGGCAACTTGTATGAAAGACATAGAACAGTGCATATTGTGCACACCTATGATCCCGGGGCTTAGGAGACAGAGGCGAGAAAAATCACCAATTTGAGGCTATCCTGGACTATATAACAAGCTTTGGGTCAACCTGGGCTACAGTGCTGGTCTCTGTCTCAAACATTCAAAATAATAAGTTAATGAATGAATAAGTAGCTAAGTGAATGAATGAGTGAATAAATGAAAACTAAGTAAATAAAAGACATCTCAAAATCTCCCAGAATTCAGTGTCAGGAGTATTTAATTATTAACTATTGCAGGAGTATTTAATAAGAGCAGGCAGCCAGTACCTGATTTTCTGCCATTGCCTTGGCACACCCTTTCTAGGTCGTCATAGTTACAACTCTCCACTTCCCCCCACCCCGTCCCCACAGCATAGTTACAAGTTTAGCATTTTCAGATTGCAAACTCTGGGCTCACTTTGGCTGTCCCCTATAGCTCTCTCACTTCTTTTTTATTATTATTATTTTAGTTTTTTTTTTTTTTTTGAGGTAGGGTCTCACTCTGGTCCAGGCTGACCTGAAATTCACTATGTAGCCTCAGGATGGCCTCGAACTCACTGCAATCCTCCTACCTCTGCCTCCTAGAGCTGGGATTAAAGGCGTGTGCCGCCACACCTGGCCATCTCACTTCTTATTATGTACAAATGACCCAAATCATCATGTCTCTTGCCCATGTAACATAGGCATGTTTACGTGGGGTACTGGTTGTGTCTCTTGTTACATTATGCCTATTGTCTTAAGTCATAAGGCTTTGGCCTCAAGTGGCCCTCAATCTAGACACTCTGTTGTCTGTGATAGATATAGGCAGAGCCCGCTGAGTTTAGGTAGCATATACTTTGTGTAGCACAGTCTTTCTGCTCAAGATATTTATTACGTAACTCAGAGCATACGATGAAACAGAGATCCTTTAACATTGCTGAGGGAGTGTGTCAATTCACCAAGTCCTTTTAGAAAGCAGGTTGGGGCTGGAGAGATGGCTTAGCGGTTAAGCGCTTGCCTGTGAAGCCTAAGGACCCGGGTTCAAGGTTTGATTCCCCAGTACCCACGGAAGCCAGATGCACAAGGTGGCGTATGCATCTGGAGTTCCTTTGCAGTGGCTGGAGGCCCTGGTGCGCCCATTCTCTCTCTCTCTCTCTCCCTCTTTCTCTCTCTGTCACTCTCAAAACAAAAAAAAGGAAAGAAAGCAGTTTGGAAAAATGTTACAACGACCTCTCAAGTGTCCATGGCTTCATCTGAAATTTGATTTGGTGGTTATTTAAGTGGTTCAGTGGAAACTCATTGGAAGATTAGTTTCCACCTTATTTGCTTCTGACTCCACGTTCCTTCACGCCTTTGGGTTTTACTTGCCTCACTCTGTGTGTGTGTGTGTGTGTGTGTGTGTGTGTGTGTGTGTCCTATCAGGTTTAAGTTGGAATGACTAGAACAACATTTGCAAGAACAGATCCAAATGTGTGCATGTGGTTTACGGTGACTGAACACAGATTATGAAAACAGAGCTTTGTGTTCCAGTTGGCTTGTGAATACGGGCCTATGGTCCAGCGTTGGGATGTGATGACTGAAGGGCAAACTTAGAAAAGCCGCGGATGTGAAGTGCGGGTTTTGTGTTGCTCGCTCTAGAATATGAAATTCGTCCCAGCATTCCCTTGGCCTGGCTCAACTCGGCCAGAACGCGTCACCTTGCAGTGTATCATAAGTCAGTCTCTTTTCTTCAACACTGGCTCATTGTCGCAGAGAAGGCTCTGTGGAATGATGTGTTTGCAATGTCCCAGGTTCAAGGACTCCTTTCCTTTCCCCGCTTACGCTCCCACCTATTTCATGACAGTGTATTTAATGTTTATAATGTACTTCATTTGTACTCACTCCCAATTATCTTCTCTTGTTCCCAGACCTCTTCTGCTGGTTTCCCTCCTCTTTCCAAATTGTCCCTCTTCTAACCTTCATGTCTTTTTTTTTTTTTTAAGCTAGATTCTGTATATGACAGAAGACGTTACTTTTCTGAGTCAGGCTTATTTCCCTTAACATGATGCTCTTCCGTTCCATCTATTTTCCTGCAATGGCGATTTCACCCTTTTTTAAAGATTTGAATAAAGCTCCATTGTGTATGTATACCACATTCTGTTGACCCATTTTTATGACAATGCACTTATACAGTGTGCTGATCCTTCGGTGGACAAAGTCTCCAAAGAGTGAGGTCCCCTCTTGATTAGTCAGGGGCTCCTGCAGCAGGAAGGATTTTAACTTGATTCTACTGCTGTGTGTTCAAGGTGGTCCTCATACATTCCTGTGGCCTGTGCCAAGATGCAGATCATGGCTCATTTACTTCAGGATGGTTGTTCCCAGGGCAACAGCAGGGACTGGTGAAAGCTGAGACATGGATGCCTCCTTGTAGACAAGCCCAGGTAGGATGCCATCCTTACCCATGGTTGGTCAGGAACTAGAAATCCCCTTCTTCCGAGGGTGTGAAGATGCACCTACATAGAAATAGCATTTTTTTGTGTGTATGTCTGGTTATGCATGGGTATGCATGTTCACATGTGTGTACATGTATGTGGAGGCCAGAGGTTAATGTCAGATGTGTTCCTTAACCACTAAGCCATCCCTCCAGCCCTAAAGACATAATTTTATTATTAATATTTCTTTGCTATATTTCACTGTCTTTAAGCTGAGACCAGGTTACATTTTTTCTGTTCCTCTTAAAAAATTTTTATTTAGCCAGACGTGGTGGTGCATGCCTTTAATCCCAGCACTTGGGAGGCAGAGGTAGGAGGATCACCATGAGTTTGAGGCCACCCTGAGACTACATAGTGAATTCCAGGTCAGCCTGAGCTAGAGTGAGACCCTACCTCAAAAAAAAAAAAAAAAAAAAAAAAAAAAATTATTTATTTATTTGAGAGAGCTTGAGAGGGAAAGAGGCAGACACAGACAGACAGAAAGAGAGAGAGAGAATGGGCACTCCAGGGCCTCCAGCCACTGCAAATGAACTCCAGACGCATGTGTCACCTTGTGCATCTGGCTTATGTGGGTCCTTTGGCTTTGCAGGCAAGTGCCTTAACCGCTAAGCCATCTCTAGCCCCCCACATAACATTTTTTTAGTTGACATGTTGAATTTAGACATTTTGAAATATTCACTGGAAAATGCTTCATTGTGTAGAATTCAGCATTTGACTGCAATTACTTAAAGCGACCTACACATTCGGTATTCACTGAACTCAGAATCGCTGTTAGACTTCTGAGATCTCAACACACCTTTAACAGCACTGGCTAAGGGGTATGCCAGGCACCAGTGGTATACCCGTATGATCCACGCTAAAGAACATTCTAGTGAAGGCCACTGTGGATCTCATACCTATACCTTCTTTTCTTACTCAGAGTCTGTGCTGTGTACTGCAGAAAAAAGTGAGTTAGAATTATGGAGCTGGGGAGAGTTGGTGAAAAGGTTAAGAAGATAGTAATTTTGTGTGTTTGGGGTTTGAAGTGAAATTTATAGTTTGGCCCCTGTACAAAAATCTGTATAAAGGTCAATTGATGTAGTTCAGTTTATACTCAGTTCTCTCTCTCTCTCTCTCTCTCTCTCTGTGTGTGTGTGTGTGTGTGTGTGTGCATGTTTGAAGCAGGGTCTTACCCTAGCTCAGGCTGACCTGAAACTCACTTTGTCGTCCCAGCCTGGTGTTGAACTCATGGAAATCCTCCTACCTCTGCCCCTACTGTGCTGGGATTAAAGGCTTGTACCACCATTCCTGGCCACTCAATTATTTTTTGATTTTGTTGTTGTTGTTTTTTTGAGATAGGGTCTCACTCCAGCTCAGGCTGACCTGGAACCCACTATGTAGTCTCAATGTGGTCACGAACTCATGGTGATCCTCTTACCTCTGCCTCCTGAATGCTGGGATTAAAGGCATGAGCCACCACTCCGGCTCAGTTCTAATTTTTTTTTTTTTGAGGTAGGGTCTCACTCTAGCCCAGGCTGATCTGGAATTCACTCTGTAGTCTCAGGGTGGCCTCAAACTCATGGTGATCCTCCTACCTCTGCCTCCCGAGTGCTGGGATTAAAGGCGTGTGCCACCACGTCTGGCTTCAGTTCTATTTTTAAAAATATTTTTATTTCTTTGTAAGGAGAGAGAGAGAGAGGAAGCACAGACATGCTAGGATATTTTGTCACTGCAAATGAACTCTAGATACATGTGCCACTTTGTGCATGTGGCTTTATGTAGGTACTGGGGAATTGAATCCAGCTGACAGTCCTTGCAAGCAAGCATCTTTAACTGCTGAGTCATCTCCTTAGCCATATTCTCGGTTCCTACATTATAATTCTAATTTCTTTATTATGGTTTCCTGCTTTTAAAAAAAGTCTATATTTTCTAGGAATTGACGACAGTGACAGCCAGATTGAGGCTGAGTATGGCCAGTTCTTTTCTCCCACAGCTAAGGAGTAAGTGTGGGCTTATCTGTCTGCTCCAGACTGTTCAGGGTACCAAGAAACCTTGGCCTTGCTTGGGTCTCTGTGTCCCCTGTTCCCACAGAACAGTGAGCAGGTGTGTCTGTGGTGTCACAACACTGGTCTTCCGGGATGGCAGGGACACTTCTCATGGCGCACCTGCTTTTACTGTCAATCTCCAAGCTCAAGAACAAAAGGGGAACTTTCATCTGGTCCCTGGATCTCATTCTTTTCTGGAAGTGAGAAAGGAGTTGGCACTAGAACACACATCCAGGCCAAGAAGAGCTGCTGTCCTTGAGTCTTCTGATAACTGAAGGGACAGAGGTAATTCCAGAGCTTTCCCTGGGAATCGCTCTGAGGCACAAAGGCAAAGTTGAAATTGCTCTGTAGGTTACTTATTGCTTAAGGCTGGGAGATTAAGTGACATCTGACCTTATACCACGTGAGCATGTTAAAGTACCCTCAACCTCACATTGTGACCTGGAAGCAGGGGAACAAAATGTTTACATTAGAAAAAAAATCAATTTCACAAAAGCATCATTCTGTTTCATTTTAATCTTAAGCAAATAGTTTTTGGAAAAGGTAAATATCTTAATTTTTACTGATATGGACAGGTGTTTCAGTTTTTTCTTTATAAAGGATACAGAAGGAGATGGAGGAAGTGCCAATGTTCAGTCTGGGAAATTATTAAGCTTCTGTATTGAATGTCATTGCTTTGTCATAATGTAAAGTTGTAACAGAAACATTGTATTTTATCTTAACTGCTTGGTAAGACACATAAATAATTAAATTCAAATAAAGGCTTATGAGACCATTGCACTATAAGGTTTTCCTTTTATGTTTATTATATTTATTACTTATTTGAATTTCTTAAATTTTGTTTGTTTATTTATTTGAGAGGGAGAGAGAGAAAATTGGGCACATCAGAGCCTCTAGTCTCTACAGACGAATTCCAGATGCATGCACCACCTTGTGCATCTGGCTTACGTGAATTCTGGGGAATCAAACCTGGGTCCTTAAGCTTCTCAGACAATTGCCTTCACCACTAAGTATTCTCTCCAGCCCTATTTATTACATACATGATTTTAATCATTGTTCAGCATAACATTTTACTTGTGGATATAAAAACAGCTTTTTGTGTGTGAAAATGCTCATTTTCAAATTTTTTAAATTAATGCTTTCTTGAGTCTTATAATTAGCAGAGAGGAGCTTAAGAAAGTTCTGTGAAGTGTTTCTCTAACTTGCAATTGGATGTAATTATATTTACAATGCTGGATTTCTCCTCGGTTCAACACATTAAGCAGTATTGTTTCAATAGCCCTTGCTGTGTCAAACTGTTATTTCTGGCATTTCATATAAGCATGAGGTCGAGAAGAATAGAAAACACCAAATAAAATTCTCAGCAGGAATTCCAGCTTCCCTTCTCCTATAAGTTCATACTTTTGATTTCTAGGAAGGAAAGAAAATCTTAGAGGCAGATAAGATTGTCTGACTTTTGCTGTCATTTCTGCTCATGGCATGGAGAACATTAAATGTATAATCTTCTATACCACGCTGGAGAATTTTTATAGTAGAGACTACCTATTAACCTTTTTGGCGCATACAGAATGAATAACCCTAAAATTAAATATATCTGGAGTCCTATATGTGTACTCTCCCTGAGTCCTTCCTCATATAATTCTCCTCCAAGAAAATAAGCCTTGATGACACCTCCTTTCCAGACCTCTGATTGTTTGGTGCTTTCTATACTTTGATGTCTGAATGTCTTTAAAAATATTTAATCATTGTAATGCATAAAACAATGCGGAGCAGTCTGAAGTCTGACATTGTTTGTCTTTGGTGTGGCTGGAAAAAAAATGCAAAAATAAATTGTTTGTATAGTGCTGAAAATGGAGGTTGGGATTAAATTGACCTAAGGTTAATGATAGGATGGAGATCAACTGTCAAGTAGCAAGAACACGTTATAGCCCTGGCAATAATTAATGTTGAGCAATGACTGGAGTTCAGATTATTGTAATGAGAGATGATATGATGTTCTGACTGCCCAGAGGTCAATGTTACTTGGTTTCCTATGGTTTAGGGTAAATAAAGAGGACTTTCTAGTAAAAAAAAAAAAAAAAAAAAGACAATGTAACTGGATACAATGAGCCTGCAGTGACCCAAGGTTCGCTGGAGGCATTGTTAGTAAGTATAAAGAGTTTATAAAATATGTAGCAGCCGATGTTTTATGGACTTTTGTCCCTGAATGGGGATGAGCGAGGAGGTAGTTATCCAGGGATGTGTTTAGGTAACTGAGGAAAACAGACAAAAATTATAGTTTGCAGAGCGCCATATGTTGGTTATTATCCTATAATTCCAATGAATCTTTCCTTGAGTCCTTCATTTTCTGAATGGCACCATTCTTCCCACAATTTATCACTAGTTGTCCTTGTTCTGATCATGTATTACATTAATAGATCATTAAAGAAACAGACATATTAGAGTCATACATTATCAGAACAAAGCACTCTGGGGTGATGTATTTCAGGAAAGGTGGGCTCCACTGTGGGCAGCATAGGTCTGTCAGTTCAACAAGACAGAAGAGGGAGCCATGTCACACGCCACTGGGAACCTGGCATTTGGCTCGAGCTGTAGGAGGTGAGCTCAAGTGTAAAGTCATTCTGGCTGCTTTTGGACCATTGGGTCTTCATCCAAATCCTTGTATATGGTGAAAAAGAGTGGCATGAGGGCTGGAGAGATGGCTTAGCGGTTAAGCGCTTGCCTGTGAAGCCTAAGGACCCCTGTTTGAGGCTTGATTCATCTGGACCCATGTAAGCCAGATGCACGAGGTGGCGCATGCATCTGGAGTTCGTTTGCAGTGGCTGGAGGCCCTGGCGCACCCATTCTTTCTCTCTATCTGACTCTTCCTCTGTCTGTCGCTCTCAAATAAATAAATAAACAGCAACAGAAAAGTGGCATGAAAGTGTCCTAGGAGAGAGAAATATCTGTTAGGCCACAAACCACCCAGTGCTGCGTTGCGTCTAGGAAGGTAAGTTCATCGGGAAGAGCAAGCTTGCGTCACGCAGCTCAGGTGTTATCTGTGCCATCTGCTGACACAGCTTTCCAGGCTTTCTCACCGTAAGCACCATTTTCCCTTCAACACTTTGTGGAGTCTTGTACCCTCTGACAGATTCTCTCAAAATAACTTGATGCATAGGTAAATAGAATACATTCTAAAGATGCTCGATACCTCCAGAACTGAATAAAAAAAAAAAAAAAAAGGACAAAACCAATGTACTTTTACCCAAGATGGGCATCTGTTAGTTCTGCATGCAAGTTCCTCAGCAATGGTGTGGAGAACCCTGTTGTGTGAACTGTCTCTGAGGTTATACATACAAACAGCTCAACTCGGATAAGGCACCAGTGAACCAGTGACATAACCAAAAAAAAAAAATATTTTTTTTTTTGCAAGTATATCTTGGCAAATTAATGAATTTAATTGGAACGACTTATGGGCTGCTGTCAGCTGAAGAATGTGTTTCTGTCCCATCCCCAGCCGCTGTTTACTATCACAAGACAAGGCCTTGGGAGCTCCTTCCTCTAACAACCATTAACTATCACCCTATGGAGAGGGGTGGGGTCTCATGAGCCGTCCCCCACTCCGGGAAAGTTAATGGGCCGATCCTGTGGGAATCTCTTTCTGGTTATCACAGTGGCAAACAGTTCAAGAGGGCAGCGGTCATGTCACACCTGCAGGACACCATTCTACAAGAAACCCCAACATTTTCTTAGCCAGCTTTCAGAAACACATGGATTTTTCTTTCTTTATTTGAGAGAGAGAAAGAGAGAGTGAGTGAGAGTGAGAGACAATGGGTGCAGCAGGGCCTTCAGCCACTGCAAATGAACTCCAGACATGTGTCACTGTGCGTCTGGCTTACGTGGGACCTGGAGATTCGAACATGAGTTCTTAGCCTGGTGTGGTGGCACATGCCTTTAATCCCAACACTTGAGAGGCAGAGGTAGGATGATTGCCATAAGTTTGAGGCCATCCTGAGAGTACATAGTGAATTCCAGGTTAGCTTGGGCTAGGGTGAGACCCTGCCTCAGAAAAGGAAATAACAACAACAACAATAAAAATCAAATTCCGAACATGAGTTCTTAGGCTTTGCAGGCAAGTGCCTTAACTGTTAAGCCATCTCTCCAGCCCAAAACATGGCTTAAAATTAAAAAAAAAAATTTATTTATGGGCTGGAGAAATGGCTTAGCGGTTAAGGCACTTGCCTGCAAAGCCAAAGGACCCAGGTTTGATTCCCCAGGACCCACATAAGCCAGATGCACAAGGTGCATATGCATCTGGAGTTCATTTGTAGCAGCTGGAGGCCCTGGTGTGCCCATTCTCACCCCCATCCCGTCTCTCTCTCTCTCCCCTGTCTATTTCTCTCTCTGTCTCTCTCAAATAAATAAAGTAAAAAATATTTTATTTATGAGCAGAGAGAAAGAGAGAGAGAGAGAGAGAGAGAGAGCGAGTATGGATGTACTAGGCCCTCTTGTTGTTGCAAACAAACTCCAGATACACACACCACTTTGTGCATCTGGCCTCACGTGGGTACTGGGGAATTGAACCCAGTCTGATAGGCTTTGCAAGCAAGTGCCCTTAACAACTGAGCCATCTCCTGAAAGATGGATTTTAAAAGCGGTTTGTCCATAATGATCATCATTTTCTCAATAATTGGTTTACAAATTCGACATGAGGGAAGCCAGACCAACAGGGTCTTTGAAACACTTGTGGGTATATTGATATGTTTATAAACAGATAGCTCTGTGACTGGTACCATAATGTTGAGATCTTTATGGCAACCCTCAATCGCATGATAACTATCTTTATACCAAAAAACAAAACAACAACAACAACAACAACAACAAAAACCCCTGGATTTCCTGTCCCTGACACTTGCAGCTACTAGGTATGACCTACCAAAAAAAAAAAAAATATATATATATATATATATATCCAAGTAAAGAAATAGTATATTTATAACTCAAAGGCAAGTTGGCTCGAAGCCACAATTGATGGGAAGAATTCCATTAATCATGGTGTGAAAGAGAGGCAATTCTGTGAATTCTGTGTAGGAACTGAGCTCTTACATTTGAATGTGTGCACAAGAAAGGATTATTCATTGATAGCTGTCCCCTTTCAGTCTTCTCAGAGCTGTGAAGTTACTCTGTTTCCTTCCTTCTCTTCCTCCTTCCCTGCTTTGTCTTCCCTCCCTCCCCAGAAAAGGCATTAATCTTTTACTAAGAGCCTACAGCAGAGCTAACCCCTTGAAAGAGCAATGCCCAATTTAAAGGCTGGCATCCCACAAGGGTTTTCCCTGGCAGTGGGAGGATGGATTTGGGAGTCTCCAAAGGAGGGGCACCACACTTGCTCATGTGATTTTCACTGGTAATTGTTGGGATTATTTGTCACGTGGCCTCTTCCTAGGCTCTTGCTTGGAGATGGTGGTTAACTGACAGGCCACCTCTTCCATGGGCAACTTGGAAGGATGGACAGGTCTGTTCCTTAGTGGGTTGAGTATACACTCCTGAGCAGATTGCCAGACATCCCCAGAGACAGAGGTAGAGAACTGCTTTCATTCTTTCAGTTCTAGCTTCTTTCTTTCTTTCTTTCTTTCTTTCTTTCTTTCTTCCTTTCTTTCTTTCTTCTTTCTTTTTTTTTTTTTTTTTGGAGAGAGACAAAGAGAGAGGGAGAGGAAGACAGATAGAGATGGGTGCACCAGCAGCCTCTCAGCTGCTGTGAACAAAATCCAGATGCATGCCCCCTTGTGGTCAAGTGCAGCATTGCGCCCTTGTGTCACTTTGCATCTGGCTAAACATGGGACCTGGAGATTGGAACTGCTGGAGTTTGGAACCAGTGTTCTTAGGCTTAGGAGGCAGGCGCCTTAACTGATAAGCCATCTCTCCAGCCCGCAGTTCTAGTTTCTTGATCGGAGGTTTGTTACAAAGCAACATATACAAGGGTCATATGCCAGAAAGGAAAAGAATTTTGAGCAAAACTCATCACAAAGTGGAAAACAATTTCATTCAGAAGATATAGAAGCAGGCTGGTGGGGAAAAAAAGGAAATTACCTCACAAATAAACTTGAGTCTGTGTGTGTGTGTGTGTGTGTGTGTGTGTGTGTGTGTGTTTATCAGTGACCTTGTCACTTAGTCGGGGATGATAAGAGCAGAAATTGAATAGCGTTTTAAAACATTCATTTTATGAGAATAAGGGCTTCAGTCTCATTAAGGGCACTGACATATTCAGTCTCTGAAGTTCTGATGGTTTAATTCATTGATTTTTAAATATTTCATAACATGCATCCATCAAAAGGTGAGGTGATGGGCTAGAGAGATGGCTCAGTGGGTGGAAGTGCTTGTGTGCAAGTGTGAGTTCCAGAATTCAGATCCCCAGAATCCACATAAAGCTGGATGCCAGAGGACTAGTGTTTGTGACTCCAGCTGACCTACAGTGAGATGGGAGACAGAGACAAGAGAATCGCCTGGAAGCTAACCTGGCAACTGCAGTGGTGAACAACCACAGAGGGCATGCTTTAAACAAAGGTGGAAGGGAGGAGACCCCCAGCATTGTCTTTGACCTCCACATGTGCATTCTGGCACACGTGTACCTGAATGCTCACCCATGAATGTGGAGACACACACACACACACACACACACACACACAAAGAAAACGAACAAATAACAATAACAAAGATGAGATGCATATATACCTCAATGAAAATTTAAAGAATCAACACACATGAGCTGGTGAGGTGCTCAGTGGTTGAGGTGCTTGCCTGTAAAGCCTAACAACCTAGCTTCTATTCCCCAGTACCCAGATAAAGCCAGATGCACAAAGTGGCACATGCACCTGGAGTTCATTTGCAGTGGCTAGAGGCCCTGGAACCCATTTCCCCCTGCCCTGCTTTGGGCTGGAGAGAATGCTTAGTGGTTAAAGCACTTGCCTGCAAAGCTAAAGGACCCACGCTCAATTCCTCAAGACCCACAGAAGCCAGATGCACAAGGTGGTGCATGTGTCTGGAGTTTGTTTGCAGCAGCTGGAGGCCCTGGCACACTCATTCTCTCTCTCTCTATATATATCTGCCTCTTTTTCTTTTCAAATAAGTAAATAAAACTAAAAAAGATTTTAAAAAAAGAACCAACACACACACACAGCCATTCATATTTTTTTAATTTTTGTTTATTTTTATTTATTTATTTGAGAGCAACAGGCAGAAAGAGAGAGAGAGAGAGAGAGAATGGGCACACTGGGGCATCCAGCCACTGCAAACGAACTCCAGATGCATGGGCCACCTTGTGCATCTGGCTTACGTGGGTACTGGGGAATCGAGCCTCAAACCCGGGTCCTTAGGCTTTACAGGCAAGCACTTAACTGCTAAGCCATCTCTCCAGCCCCACACACAGCATTCTATCCATTGCTGTGAGCAAGTCATTTTGTGGGAGGCCAACAAAAGCAAGTAACTTACATTGGCTCTGCAATGTAAAATACATCCATCGGTTCACTTAATAAATGTTGTGCGATATTTAAGAGCTTGTTTCTATGCAGTTTTGTACCAAGAGAAACTTGCACATAGATTCTCTTGTGAATTCTCTGAGCTGAGAGTCTGAGTGACAAGTGAGCATAGTCCAGAGAGGGTTGGCCGGCATGCTGCACTGATAGAGGAGTCATTTAAAGCATAAAGCAAATGAATGTGGCTATCTTGGGGGATTTTCTTATATCATAGTTGGAATTTGGAAAACAGATGGGTTAGAAAACGCATAGCACATGGGTACGCAGGAACTCGAGGAGATTACCCAGGGGCGCGCATTGTTTCCGACTTCCTACAGTGACCTCGTAATGCACTCTGAAAACCTTGATCGTTCTCATTTCCTTTATCCCAGAAACTCTACTTACAGGAATTTATTTTTAAAAAAATTCATAAAGATTCAGAGATTTGGCAACTAGGATATCCATTTTATCAGTATTCAGAATAACCATTTTTAATGCACAATCTAAATATTCAAAACCACAAAATTATTTCAGTCTGTTAGGGGATAGATAAATAGTGGAAGCCCATGCAAATTTCTAAAAATAATCATGTAAAATAGCCAGTGATATCATAATATAAAGGACTATATTCCACAACAGTATGATTGAATCATTCTTCTTTGGTTATAAAATTATGCAAGTGAGGACCTTAATACATTTTTTGTTAATTTTTATTTTTATTTATTTATTTATTTGAGAGAGGAGGCAGAGGCAGAGAGAGAGAGAGGGAGAAAGGGCACAGCAGGGGCTCCAGCCACTGCAAACAAACTCCAGATTCATGTGCCACCTGGTGCATCTGGGTTATGTGGGTCCTGGGGAATTGAACCTGGGTCCTTTAGCTTTGCAGGCAAGTGCCTTAACTGCTAAGCCATCACTCCAGTCCACCATACACATTTCTTTTTTCATGTACACAGCTCAAGTATGCAGGATCAGATATTAAGAGTAATTTCTCTGTGATATGATGCAATTGTGAATGGTTGTATTGTATTTTATTTTGTGCTGATTTCCAGTAGCTTCATTTCCTCAATTGAACTATTTAAAACTTATGAAAATAAAATGAACTAGTGAGTGAAAACAAATGCCAGTAGGGTTGGAGAGGAAGGGGAGACAAGATCAAGTTGGAGACATAGGTTAAGAAGTCAGAATTACTTTGTCTGCTAAGCTAAGAAGCACAATATTTTCTTTCCATTTAGTAAATTTTATTTGTTACATAAAATTGGAAATCAGTCACCTAAAATATTGACTGTCTCACTTTACATTCAAAAATAGGAACAATTCATTTCCCCCCCAACTCAGTAACCCTCCCTCCTTAGGAATCAGTATTACCTGACCAGGTGGGCGGAGGAAGGAGTGGTTTCACGCTGTATTTACTCTGGTCACGTGGCAGGCCCATCTTACCTGCCATCATCTTCTCTCAGTGTCCAATTGCTGATGTGCGTGGGAGCTGTCTGTGAGTGATCTGATGGCTTCTCGCTGTTATTTTAACATTTACTGCTGTTGTAATTTAAAATCTTCTTTATATCCTACCTCTAATGCTGTAACAAGGTCACCCAAGAGTTCATTAAGTGGAGAGCTGTAAACCACTCAGGAAACTCCAGGGCTTTGGAACACAACTCAGATGTGCTAAATCTCTACTGAGAAGGCCAAGTAGCTACCATAATGCCGTGTGCTTTTAATTTAAGAGAGAGCACTTCAAAATATTAGAGAAAATACAGGGAAAATAAAAAGCTGCCTTAAAGCAAATATATGTTCCAGCATTTGCAGATTTATGTGCTCTAAGATTGCATCGCCCCCTCTCCCCCCAGACACTTTACATCCAGTCCTACGGGGAAAGCAGGCTTGAATTATGTAAGTTTTGAATTATATGATACGATGGTTCCAGGAATACATTCTTTGTATAAAATGCAACTGTCATGTACGGTGAGGATGGGATGGGATGGGATGGGATGGGATGGTGTGAGGGTGGGACTCAGTATGCGTGGGGGTGGCAGATGAGGACAAAGAAGCAGTTGAAATGACGATGCCAGGAGTGTAGGGTTTAAAAGCCTTCTGAGGTCTGTTCAGCAGTGAAGAGGAATTGGAGGCAAGAGAAGGTGGAGTGTATTGAAATTGGTAAAGGAATTAATGCAAGGCCCTGGCAACCAATTCAGATGAATCATGTGATTTAGCTTTCACTATCTTAGAGCTGTTAGTTTTGGTTAGTAAGAAAAAGCAGACTGCCAAATGGCATGCATCGAAGACTTCATGGTTAATACACCAATTTGTTTTTTGTTCTCTTTTTTAAAAAATTTATTATTTATTTATTTATTTATTTATTTATGACAGAGAGAGAGAGAGAATGGGCATGCCAGGGCCTCCAGCCACTGCAAACAAACTCGAGATACGTGCTCCACCATGTGCATCTGGCTTACATGGGACATGGAGAATCGAACTGGGGACCTTAGGCTTTGCAGGCATGTGCCTTAACTGCTAAGCCATCTCTCCAGCCCTAAGATTTTTATTTTGTTTTTTGTTCTCTTGATTAATCACGAATAAATTTTTAATTATAAAATTAATGCATGATTTTTTTTTGTTGGTTTTTTGAGGTAGGGTCTCACTGTAACCCAGGCTGACCTGGAACTCACTATGTAGTCTCAGGGTGGCCTTGAACTCATGGCAACCCTCCTACCTCTGCCTCCCAAGGGCTGGTATTAAAGACGTGTGCCACCACGCCCGGCGCATGATTTTTTTTTAAAGGAATAAATTGAAATAAGGTGGGAATAGTACTTAGGATGTTGTACAGTGGGAGCGCACTTGCTATGTGTGAGGTTCTGGGTTCAAGCCCCACACTGCCTTTATGTGTGTGTACACATGCACATATACACATACATACATACACTTACATACAGACTGTTTAAAAGAGAAAATGAAAAGATGAGCATCCCACAACCTCTTCATTGCTCTGTTATTAAACTGTACGTCTCAGATCACTGGTAATATGTGACTATGACCTCGAGACACTTTTAGACATACAGATGGATCATTCTCTACCTACTGTTCAGTAACATGTTTTTCTCTCCATGCAGTCACGTGTCATGGGTTAAGTTTACGACCCTACCCTTTATTTTTTAAAGAGATACACATGCCTGTAATTCCTGCACTTGGGAGGCAGAGGTAGGAGGATCCCTGTGAGTTAGAGGCCAGCCTGAGACTACAGAGTGAATTCCAGGTCAGCCTGGGCTAGAGCAAGACCTATTTTGAAAAACCAAAGAAGAAATATTCTATTTATTTGAGAGACAGAAAGACACAGATAGAGTGGGTATGGAAGCTCCAGGGCCTCCTACTGCCACAAATGAACTCCAGATGCATGTACTATTTGTGAATCTGGCTTTATGTGGGAACTAGGGAATTGAACCCACTTTGAAAGCCCTCTGTCCAGCCTGACCTTATCTTAAAACAACAACAACAACAACACTTTGTTTAAGACAAAACTTAGGTTCATTGCAAAACTGAGCGTCAAGCACATTCTCTGTACACTCTCCTTCCCCTCCCCTACAAGTGACATCCACACCATAGAGAGACATTCATTGAACTCAAAGAGGCTGTGCTGGTCCAGTGTCCTATGAAGCCCATCGTTTGCATTAGCCTTCCCCTGGTGTTGTACGTCCTGTGGGTCGGGAGGAATGTATGACTCCATTTGGATTCACATATCCACCATTATTTATTCATCACAGAGAATGATTTCATTGCCCTAAAAAATGCTCTGTGTTTTGCCTGTGCATCCCTTCCTTCAATCTAATCCTTGGCAAACATTAGTCTTTTTACTGTCTCTTTTCTCGTCCCCCCAGATGTCATATGCCTGGCTTTGTATAGCATGTGGCCTTTTGGATCAGCGTCTTTCTTTTAAATGCACATACAAATATGCATTTAAGTCTCTACCATAACTTTTATTCCTTAATAGCTCATTTCTTTTTCATATTGAGTAGCTTGTCATTGATTGCGATTGTCTAGATGAATCATATCATGGTTTATTGGCCCACTCACTAAACATTTTGATTGCTTCCAAGTTTTGGCAATTAATAGTGAAGCTGTTATAAATATAGCTGTGTGCAGTATATTTCTATGGAAATAAGTTGACGAGTCATCTGGGCAATATCAAGGTGTGTGATTGTAAAACCACATAGTAAAAGTATATTTAGTCTTTTTTTTCTTTATGAGGTAGGATCTCCCTCTAACCCTGGCTGACCTGGAATTCACTATGTAGTCTCCAGGTGGCCTACGGTGGTCCTCCTACCTCTGCCTCCTGAGTGCTGAGATTAAAGGTATGAGCCACCATGCCCAGCTTATATTTAGTCTTGTAAAAAACTGTCCTACTGTCTTCCAAAATATAACTGTGTTGCCTTCCCACCATCAATGAATAAGAGTTCATGTTGTTCTATGTTTTTGTCAGAAGTCCTTGTGGTCAGGGTTTAGATTCTGGTCTTATCTAAAGAGTCAAGTTGTAATTGTTTTAATTTGTGATTCCTTAATGACGTATGATCTATGAACATCTTTTTATGTGCTTTTTGCATGTAAATATCTTATTTGGTGGAGTATCTGTGTTAAGTCATGTGACTCATTTTTTTTCACGTGTATGTGTTGGATGTGTAGGAGGTGCATGTGAACATGTTTGCACATGCATGTAGAAGCAGAGGTCAATTTTATTTATTTATTGGTATAGAGAGAAAGAGGCAGATAGAATGGGAACAGGCACACCAGGGCCTCTAGCCACTGCTAACAAACTCCAGATGCATAGTCCACCTTGTGCATCTGGCTTATGTGGGTCCTGGGGAAATGAACCTGGGTCCTTAGGCTTTGCACGCAAGCACCTTAGCTGCTAAGCCATTTCTTTAAAAATATTTATTTATTAGAGAAAGAGGCGGGGGGCAGGGGGCAAAGAAAGCGCCAGGACATCCAGCCACTGCAAAGGAATGCCAGATACAGGTGCCACCTTGTGCATCTGGTTTATATGGGTCCTGAGGACTCAAACCTGGGTCCTTAGGCTTTCAGGCAAGTTTCTTAACTGCTAAGTCATCTCTCCAGCGCTCAGGCATTTTTTCAGTCACTTTCTACTTTATTTTTATTTTATTTTATTTTATTATTTTTATTTTTTTGGTTTTTCGAGGTAGGGTCTCACTCTGGCCCAGGCTGACCTGGAATTCACTATGTAGTGTCAGGGTGGCCTTGAACTCATGGTGATCCTTCTACCTCTGCCTCCCGAGTGCTGGGTCTACTTTATTTTTCAAATACAGGGTCCCTCACTGAACCTGGAGCTCACAAATTCAGCTAGACTAGCTAGCCAGGCAGGCCCAGCCCAGGGTTGCTCCTTTTCTGCCTCCCCAGCACTGGGGTTATGGGTGCATGCCACCACCCCAGGCTTTTACATGGGTGCTGGGGATCCAAATTCATGTTCTCATGCTTGTGTGACAAATGCTTTACCCACAACAAAGAATTTCTTTCACATATGTCTTTTTCAAATCATTTAGCCCACATGTTGGTAGATTGTTTTCTTATTCTCTTTTTAAAATTGTTCTTTATTTGAGAAAAAGGGAAATAAATATTCAAGAAGAGAAAGAGAGAGAATGCAGAGAGAATGGGCACACCAGGGCCTCCAGCTGCTGCAAATGAACTCCAGCTGCATGCGCCCCCTTGTGCATCTGGCTTACATGGGTCCTGGGGAATAGCCATTTCTCCATACCTTCTGGTCCTTTTGGCTGGAGAGTGGGCAAGTGTCAAGGCTTGATTCTTAACCACTAAGCCATTTCTCCATACCTTCTGATTCTCTTAAAAATGACTTTCTCATGACAAGTTTGAGGCTTCTTTCTCATTATCTTGAAAATAACTCTCATGACAGAAGTCTTAAGTGTTAACAAAGTCCACCTTATCGATCATTTCTTCCTATACATTGTGAATGTGGGAGTGCATTTGACAAGTCATCACCATGGGGCTGGGGAGATGGCTCAGTGGTTGAGATTGATTGTCCCACAAAGCATGGAGGTGTGCACGTTCAATCCCCAGAGCCCACGTAGAAATCCAGCCACAGTCACACATGCCTGTAAACCTCAATCCTGAAAGGGGCAGAGACAGGACATTGCCTGGGGCTGTCTGGTAGCCAGTCTGCCTGAAAAAAAAAAATGTCAACTCCACGTTCAGTGAGAGACTCTGTCTCAAGGAAACAAAATGCAAGAATGACATAGAAGAAAACCCAATGTTTTCTACTGGCCTCCATATGCATGAACCTGGGGTATACATATCTGTACACACATGCATGCACCACACATACTACACACACATACATGAGAGAGAGAGAGAGATCTTAAGACTGCTTACACTATACATCTGTTTTACCACAGGCTAAAAAGATCTCTTTCTAGATATTGAGTGTGTGTTAAAGCCCTTTGTAAATACAGCTGGTCTCCAGCTAAGAGGAGTGTGGTAGTTTGCATGGATGGCTTCATAGACTCAGGTGTTCTATTAACAATGGGTTTGCAGCTTTAGCCCTTAGCAGACAGACTCCTGCTACAGGGGGCGTGTCACTGGGGGTGGATCTGGATTCCAGCCGGAAGGGGAGAGAGGTTTGAGCTCTGGGGGGTTCCTCTCTGCTGGGTTTTAGTGTTGGCTGGCTCCCGGTGGTTGCTCTCTCTCTGCTTGGATTTATGAATGGGAGTCAGCTTCTCCCACCACGGATGGAAATTCCCTTGAATCTGTAAGCCTGAAGTAAGGCCAGTTCTCCCATGAACTGTGTCTGGTTTGGATGTTGGTCCCAGCAACATGGAAACTGTCCACTACAGGGAGTGCTCACACCAGCGTGGAAGAGCTCTTCTAAGAATAAAATGGCCCAGCTGGCAGAAGGATTCATTTCCTGTCTTAGGTGCAGAGCTGATTACAGACCACCAGTGAAGCTACAGGGCGTTTCTGGGCACAGAGTGGGAGATTGAAGTTCAAGGCTCCGGGGGTTTGGTGTGAAAGTCTAGTGCTTCAGTTAATGAAGCCAGGCATGGTGGCAAGCACTTGCAGTCCAGCGACTCCAGAAGCTGAGGCAGGAGGATTGCTTAAGCCTGTGATTTCAAGGCCTCTATTTTCACAACTCTATTTTTATGGTCTCAGTTCTGTTTTATAAATCTGTCTCCTTGTCGCCAATGCACCACTGTCTTGTTTTAGTTCTCTGTTGGCTTGAAGGGGTAATGCCAGTCTTTTAACCTGGATCGTGTCTGACAAAACTGTATGGACTGTTCTTGATCCTCTGCATTTCCATGTAAACTTTAGAATCAATTTGTTGATATCCATGAACTAAATTGCTGAGATTATGACTGGAATTACAGTGAATCTGTAGACCAAGCTGGGAAGAAAGGATATGACAATTTGAGTCTTGCTATTCATGAATATGGAGTAGTCTTTATTTTATTTGGCTCTACTTTGATAATATTTTATTAAAGTACTTTAGTTTCCTCATAAAGAGGATGCATATATTTTAATAAATTCACACACACACACACACACACACACACACATATATAAAATCTCAGGGATGCTCAAATAAATGGCAATGTGCTTTAATTTCAAATTCCACTTGGTCATTGCTGGGATATAGAAAATATGTTGAAATTGCATATTAACATTCTATCCTGCAAGGATACAATTTTCTATAATCTCTTATTAGTTACAGGTATTTTTGCCGATTACTTTGAATTTCCTGCAAAGATAATCACATCTTCTGCAAGAAAGACAGGTTTACTACTTAGTCATCAATTTGTTCACCTTTTATTTCCTTTTCTTTTTCTTTCTTTCTTTTTTTTTTTTTTTTGAGGCCTACAGGCACTGTAATCAAACATGAGATGTGTGCCACCTTGTGTGCTGTGTCACCTTGTGTGCTGTGTCACCTTGTGCATCCGCCTTATGTGGGACCTGGAGGGTTGAACATGGGTTCTTAGGCTTTGCAGGCAAGCACTTTAACCACTAAGCCATGTCTCCAGCCCACCTTTTTTTTTTTTCTTAGTGCACTGTGAAGGCTTTTCAAGACAATGTTGAAAAATGGTGGTGAGAGGGGACATCTTGCCTTGTTCTGATCCTAGCAGAGAAGCTTCTAGTGTCTGACCATTTGTTAACTGTAGAGTTTTGTAGATGTCCTGTATAATGGAAAGGAAGTTATATCATTTTTAATTCTCTGTTACTTTTTTTTTTTGTTTTTGTTTTTTCAAGGAGGGTCTCACTGTAGCCCAGGCTGACCTGGAACTCACTATGTAGTCTCAGGGTAGCCTTGAACTCATGGCAATCCTCCTACCTCTGCCTCCCGAGTGCTAGGATTAAAGGCATGCACCACCATGCTGGGCTTATTTTTTTTTTTTTTTTTGAGAGAGAGACAGAGAGAGAGAGAGAGAGAGAAAGAGAGAGAGAGAATGGGTGTGCCAGTGGCCTCTCAGCTGCTGTAAACGAATTCCAGACGCATGCGCCCCCTTGTGGGCAAGTGCAGCATTGCGACCTTGCATCACTTTACGTCTGGCTAAAGCTGGGACCTGGAGAATCGAACGGGCGTTCTTAGGCTTAGCAGTCAGGAGCCTTAACCACCAAGCCATCTCTCCAGCCCCTAGAGTTACTTTTTTATGTGTGTATGTGGTCTGCATGCATATGTGTCTGCATGGTTATATGCTCTCGGGAGTGTGTGTACGTGTGTGTGTGTGTGTGTGTGTGTGTGTGTGTGTGTGTCCATATGGAGGCTAGAGTTAAACAATGGGTGTCTTCCTCATTCATTCTATCCTTATTCTTTGAGACAGGCTTGATTGATGAACCTAGAGCTCTCCTATTTGTTTAGAAAAATCCAGCCAGCAAGCCTTAGGGATCCTCTTGTGCTGAGATTACAGGCCTGTGCTGCTACACCCAGCATTTTATGTGGGTGCTGGGGGTCTGAACTCAGATCTTCTTGTTACCATGGTAAGGACTTTACCCACTGAACCATCCCCCCAGCATGTGTATGACATGAATGGGTGTTGGATCTTGTCAATTTTTTTTAGTATTTCTTGATATGATAATGTGATTTTTTGTGGAAGTTAATGTGTCATTGTGGGTTTGTCAGCTGTCACAAATGTACAATCTTCAGCCTGTTGGTGTGATGGAGTATATAACTTGATTTTCAAATGTCAGACAATCTTTTCTCTCTGGAATAAATTCCACTTAATAATGATATATAATTCTTTTGATATATTTTACTTTCTCTGATCATACTTTACTGATGATTTAGGCTGCACCCATGCCTATGAAAAATACTGTTTTACAGTATTTATTTGTCATTTGCTTATGTGTTTTTAAAAATATATTTTATTTTATTTATGTGGTATATATAGAGAAAGAGATACAGAGAGAGAATGGGCATACTAGGGTCTCCAGCCACTGCAAACGAACTCCAGATGCATGCGCTCCCTTGTGCATCTGGCTTATGTGGGTCCTGAGGAATTGAACTGGGGTCCTTTGGCTTTGTAGGCAAACACTTTAAGCACTGAGCCATCTCTCCAGCCCCTGCTTATGTGTTTTGTGTGTGTATGTGTATGTTTATGTGTGTGCATGTGTATGTGCTCTTGCTGTGCCCCATACACTTTCCTGTGGTGGTCAGAGTGGGACTTTGGGATTTCAGCTCCATTGTTCTTCTGCCTGGTCTTCTTCTTCTTGTTGTTGTTGTTATTATTATTTTGGTTTTGTTTTCTGAGGCAGGGATTCAGTCTAGTCCAGGCTGACCTGAAACTCACTATTTAGTCTCAGGGTGGCTTTGAACTCACAGTAATCCTCCTACCTCTACCTCCCTAGTGCTGGGATTAAAGCTGTGCACCACCATGCCCGGCCCCTGCCTGGTCTTGTTTTTGAATAGTCTCTCTCTCTCTCTCTCTTCTTTTTTTCTTTCTGCTTTTCAAGGTAGGGTCTCACTCTAGTCCAGGCTGACGTGGGATTCACTCTGTATTCTCAAGGTGGCCTCGAACACACGGCGATCCTCCTACCTCTGCCTCCCGAGTGCTGGGATTAAACGTGTGCGCCTTTATTTGGATAGTAAGTAGTGGATCTCGAAACTAAACCAGGGGCTAGCTCCGCAGGTCTCAATGATGAGTGTGTTCCTGTAGATACCTTCAGAGCTGGGGATGGAGCTAGAGCACTGACACACATGCACTCCCATGGGCCCAGCGTCTCAATGCACCTGACATGCCTCCCATGGGCCTCCCAGCACATGGGCCTCTCAGCACTGCGTACAAACAACAAAACCCAAACCCAAATCCCAGTTTAACATTTTAGAAATTAGTTGATTTGATAACTCTTAGACAGTCAGTATTGTAGTGATTATTTCATTTATTAAAAATTTTCACTGTTTTTAATATATTATTTATTTATTTATTTATTTGATAGAGAGAAAGGGGAGGGAGAGAAAGAGAGAGAGAGAATGAGTGTGAGTGCTCCAGGGCCTACAGCCTCTGCAAACAAACTCCAGATGCATGTGCCACCATGTGCATCTGGCTTACATGGGTCCTGGAGAGTTGAACCGGGATCCTTTGGCTTTGCAGGCAAACGCCTTAACTGCTAAGCCATTTCTCCAGCCCTTATTTCATTTTAAATTAAAATATAATGAGTCCTATAAATATATAATTTCATCTTTTTATAAAAACTAAAGAAAATTATAGGCAACTCTTAGTAGGAAACAAAATTTGTCAATGTTTGGGACCCTCTTCTAGAAGCTTCTCTGGAGCTCTCTACCTCATTTCCTAAGTCTCTCACAGAACCTAGAGTTCATCAATTCAGCTGGCCTGACTAGCCATCTTACTTTGGGGCTCCACCTGTCTCTGCCTTCCCGGTGCTGGGATTACAGGCAGGAGTCAACATACGGGTATTTACAGAGGTTCTGGGAGTCTGAACTGAACTTAGGTCTGCATGCTGTTTTACCTACTGAGCCTTTTCCCCAGCCCTGATTAATATACTTCTGAGGTTCATCCAAGCTGTAGCACGTATCAATAATTTATTCTACTTCTAAATAGTATTCATATTTTTGCTTATTGACCCATCAGTTGGTGGATATCTGGACTATCTGTACTGAGGCTATTATGAACAATACTTTGAAAATCTGCAAGCAAATCTTTATGTGTATATATATTTTCAGTTCTCTCTGGAAGAGACCTGCGTGGAACAGTGAGGCCTCAATTACTTCCTATTGTGCTTTGTGTCTTCTCTTGATGAACAAAGAAATCCAGTCAAAATAGAGCCACTTCCATGTTGCCCACTGCAGACAAGGAAATGCTAAAGAGGGCAAGAGCCATACAATCATGCATAAAGGAATGATGATTCTTTAGAATATTTATGATATTTGTTGTAATTCTCTTACCCTCAAAGTGACTATTCAAAGCTGGCTGAGAGGGAACCTATGGTAGATGTGGTGACTGTCACTCAGCATCTATTCCAACACCAAGTCTTGTGCCTTTGTGTATGACACAGGCTGGAAAACAAAGCCCAGTATCCCCCAACTGCTTTAGAGCTGGGCTTCTGGTTGTGAATGATTTAAAAAATTTATATATATATGAGAGAGAGAAAGAGACAGAGAGGGGGAGAGAGAGAAAGAAAGAACAGGTACACCAGGGCATCCAACCACTGCAAACGAACTCCAGACACATGTGCCACCTTGTGCATCTGGCTTATGTGGGTCCTGGGGAATCAAACCTGAGTCCTCTGGCTTCTCAGGCAAGCATCTTAAAAGCTAAGCTCTCTTCAACCCCATGAATGATGTTCATGATTCAGTCCTGATACGAGGAGCATAGAATTGTGCCAAGACCTTATTGGCATTGCTTGTCTAGTGTTTCTGACAACACTGAACATAACATTTTTCCACCACAGAATTCCTGTGGCCAGGCTCTGCTGTGGTGATAGTGGTCCCCTGTCCCTTTGACATAGTTGTGATGGTGTGTCCTTTTAGTAGTAGCTCCGTCTAGTTCATTCTTCAGGAATGTGGGAGGCTGTCATTCCAGACTGGATGGTTTGGAGATGTTCTTCGAGGAGTACTCCCTAGCACTCAGTCTAGAACAACATTTCCTAATGATCCTTAAGGGCCCAATTCCTGTACTCAATTTCTTTTGCTTAACATATCTTGGACAGTTTGTGCTTCCAAGAGCTGGAGAGTCTTACCTGGTAAGAAAAAGCCAGTCAGGGGCTGGAGAGATGGCTTAGCAGTTAAGGTGCTTGCCTGCAAAGCCTAAGGACCCATGTTCAACTCTCCAGATCCTATGTAAGCCAGATGCACAAAGGTGAGGCCAATGTAAGGTCGCACGTGCCCACTAGGTGGCACCAGCATCTGGAGTTCAATCGCAGTGACTGAGGCTGTGGAGTACTAATTCTCTCTCTCTCTCTCTCTAAATATAAAAGAAAAAAGAAAAACACAGTCAGGATGTCTTGGATCCAATTCTCCAGAACAATAATTATTCACTGGGACAAGTGATCATGTACATATGATTTAATAAGGAAAGTCTTTTAGGAAAATACTGCTAAGACCAGATAAAGGAGACGAAGGTGCCAAGCACAGAGCTCAGTGACAGCTGGCAAGGAGTAGCCACTTCAACACACAGAGGAGGCACAAGTAGGTGCAGAGTAACTGCCACCCACGAGCTGCCCTCATCCACAGCAAGAGCCTGGACTCACGCTCCTGCACACACCAGGCATTGGACGGGTTTCCCCAGGGGAAGTTCCAGGGGCGTCAGCCCACCCTCTGAACAACGTGGCTGCCGTAACAGTGCCAGTCCTTCAAGGAAAAACTTCTGGCCCTCGAAGTGTGTTCAAAGATATTAAGAACTGCACGGAAAGGGGCTGGGCAGCCACCAGGAACACAGCCTGGCCCTGTTCTAGACT
Organism: Orientallactaga sibirica; assembly: GCA_036365145.1. Taxonomy (NCBI): domain Eukaryota; kingdom Metazoa; phylum Chordata; class Mammalia; order Rodentia; family Dipodidae; genus Orientallactaga; species Orientallactaga sibirica. The sequence goes on from JAEOAD010002805.1 coordinate 964,569, forward strand.
GGGGCCAAGACACTGGGCACTGGCCATCGCTTGACATAGCCAAATCCTTTTACTTCTCTTTTTCTTCCAAATTTTTTTAAACAGTCTTTTTCAAAAAATATTTTTATTTATATGTTTATTTATTAGGGGAGAGAGTGAGAGAGAGAAAGAAGAGAGAGAGAGAGAGGAGAGAGTATGGGTGTGCCAGGGCCTCTTGCCACTGTAAATGAATTCCAGATGCATGAGCCACTTGGTGCATCTGGCTTTGCATGGGTACTAGGGAATTGAAGCAAGGCCAATGGGCTTTCAAGCAAGTGCCTTTAACCACTGAGCCATCTTCCCAGCCTGGAACAATCTTTTTTTTGTTGTTGTATTTATTTATTTATTTATTTATTTATTTATTTATTTATTTATTTATTTATTTATGACAAAGAGAGAGAGAAAGAGGCAGATAGAGAAAGAATGGGCACACCAGGGCCTCCAGTCACTGCAAACGGACTCCAGATGCATGTGCCACCTTGTGCATCTGGCTTACGTGGTGCTGGGGAACTGAGCCCTGAACTAGGCTCCCGTCTTCACAGGCAAGCTCCTATATACTAAGTCATCTCTCCAGCCCCCTCTGCATTAGTTCTGGAGAATCAAACCTGGGTTCTTAGGCTTCAAAGGCATGTACGTTAATCCCTAAGCCATCTCTCCAGCCCATCTTGTTTCTCTTAAATATTTAGCACTCTTCTGGTTCCAGGCTCAGCGCTCAGAAAATAACTGTTTGGTGAGGAAAGACACAGCCTCCCATCTGTGGACAATGCCCCAAGAGGTGCTGGTGGTACAGTAGTTAATGCAGCCACCTTTTTTATTTTATTTTATTTTATTTTATTTTATTTTATTTTATTTTATTTTATTTTATTTTATTTTATTTATTCGAGAGAGAGAGAGCGGCAGACAGACAGACAGACAGAGAGAGGGAGAATGGGCACACGAGGACCTCCCCAGCTACAGCAAGCAAACTCCAGATGCATGCACATAAGCCAGATGCACAAAGTGGCACATGCATCACATGCATCTTTTTTTTTTTTTGCCATGGCTAGAGGCCCTGGCATGCCCATTCTCTCTCTCTCTTTCTGTCCTTAATAAATAAATAAAAATTAAAAAAATTAAAAATTTCACCTTATATATTTTCAAGCAGGAGTAGGAGCAGAGAATGGACACACCAGGGTCTCTTGTCCCTGCAAATGTGCTCCAGATGCATGTGCCACTTTGTGCATGTGGCTTTCTGTGGGGACTTCAACAGGCTTTGCTAGCAAGCATTTTTAAGTGCTGAGCCATCTCCTTAACCCCAGGAGCCACTTCTAGTAAGAGTCCGAGACACAGTGGAAAGTTCTCAGTGACTCAGGCCACGGCGTGCGTCATATTGGTCAATCGTATTCTCTCTTTCTCCCTCTCTCCTTTCTCCCTCTCTCTCTCCCATCCCAGGACCTGCTACTATATTTCTTAACCTTACCACACAAATGCACTAACCAACTGAACTCCAAGGTCTTTTCAAACTAGCCCCTCAGCTTGCTTTTGAATATCCGTGGTGTCTTGCTAACAAGAGTGTCATCTCTCCCCAGTGATATGTGGCAGGGGTTTTGAAGTTCATTTTTCTTTAGTTCTTCTGCAGAATCAATTTCTTCGACAGGGTTTATTGCACCCTATAATCTGGGGTCCAGGGGTGGAACAGAGGTGGAGTGACACTTATTCTTGCTACAGATGGAGGAAAAAAATTAGATGATTTATCTTATAACAGAGAAAGCTAAAGAACAATTTAATAGTCTTCAAATAAAAATTTTATTAGTATCCCGAGAGAGGAGAGTGGTGGCTCTGATAACCCCAAATTTATGAACAAATTTGAAATGCATATGTTTGTACACTTGACTTAGCTAATTTTATAATGAGTTTATATTCACTGCTTTTTGAGAATATACTAGTGAGGGGGGTCATAGAAGGTGCTGGTGGTATGGTAATGTGTAAAGTGTCAAAGGAACTTGATCTAGAAGTTTTCAGCACCACAGTGTGTATAATTAAAAGCTAACTGCCCATGAAGAGAAATTATATAACCATTCTTCAACCCCAGGAAAGAGAAGTGGAATGAGGGAGAGAAAGAAGAGAGGAGTGGGAAGCAGAGGAGGTGAGCCAGCTGTCTTATTGCAGTGTAATTTCCCTGTCTTGTCTACGAGGGGGGTTTATGTCCCTTTACTAGACATAGGTCACGTCACAAAGTCCTCACATGCCAGCCGGAAACGATCTGTTTATCCAGCCAAAAGCTCTGGAACTCGAAGCTACCAGCACAATCTAGACATACAGAGCCTGCCTCAGCTAACGATGGTGTTCCTGGGAATAACTTCCTCTGAACTGGGCATGAAACGGAGACAAATGATCACGTGCTGGATCCATTCTCTCTCTGTCTCTCTCTCACCAGTTCCCATATGTTGTTTTCTGGAGGATGTCACAGACTGAACACACAACCAGAGGAAGAAAGGAAGGAAGACTGTGTTAGTCATCGTCTCTTGTTTTAATAATACTTGATCCGGGTGACTTATAAACAGGACGGTTTACTGGACTAATGGTTCTGGAGGCTGGGAAGTCCAAGGTCATGGTGGCCGCACCTGCTCAGGATCTGGGGAGACGTCTTTTTGCATTATCACAATGCACAGGCTGTCACATGGGAGACAGGGAAGCTGCTACTTCAAATGTCTCTTTTTATTTATTCAATTTTTAAATATTTAGATTTTTTTTAATATTTACATATTTTATTTATTTATTTGCAAGCAGAAAGAGACAGAAGAGAGACAGAGAGAGAGAGAGAGATTGGGCACACCAGGGTATCTAGCCACTGCTCACAAACTCCACATGCGTGTGTCACTTTGTGTATCTGGCTTTACATAAGAACTGAGGAATCGAACCCAGGTTGTTAGGCTTTGCAGTCAAGTTGTTGTTGTATTTATTTATTTATTTATTTATTTATTTATTTATTTATTTATTTATTTGACAAAGACAGAGAGAGAAAGAGGCAGATAGAGAAAGAATGGGCACACCAGGGCCTCCAGTCACTGCAAAAGGACTCCAGATGCATGTGCCACCTTGTGCATCTGGCTTACGTGGTGCTGGGGAACTGAGCCCTGAACTAGGCTCCTGTCTTCACAGGCAAGCTCTTATGTACTAAGTCATCTCTCCAGTCCCCTCTGCATTAGTTCTGGAGAATCAAACCTGGGTTCTTAGGCTTCAAAGGCATGTACGTTAATCCCTAAGCCATCTCTCCAGCCCATCTTGTTTCTCTTAAATATTTAGCACTCTTCTGGTTCCAGGCTCAGCGCTCAGAAAATAACTGTTTGGTGAGGAAAGACACAGCCTCCCATCTGTGGACAAAGCCCCAAGAGGTGCTGGTGGTACAGTAGTTAATGCAGCCACCTTTTTTATTTTATTTTATTTTATTTTATTTTATTTTATTTTATTTTATTTTATTTTATTTTATTTTATTTATTCGAGAGAGAGAGAGCGGCAGACAGACAGACAGACAGACAGAGGGAGAATGGGCACACCAGGACCTCCCCAGCTACAGCAAGCAAACTCCAGATGCATGCACATAAGCCAGATGCACAAGGTGGCACATGCATCTGGAGTTTTTTTTTGCCATGGCTAGAGGACCTGGCATGCCCATTCTCTCTCTCTCTTTCTGTCCTTAATAAATAAATAAAAATTTAAAAAAAATTAAAAATTTTCACCTTATATATTTTCCAGCAGGAGTAGGAGAATGGACACACCAGGGTCTCTTGTCCCTGCAAAATGTGCTCCAGATGCATGTGCCACTTTGTGCATGTGGCTTTCTGTGGGGACTTCAACAGGCTTTGCTAGCAAGCATTTTTAAGTGCTGAGCCATCTCCTTAACCCCAGGAGCCACTTCTAGTAAGAGTCCGAGACACAGTGGAAAGTTCTCAGTGACTCAGGCCACGGCGTGCGTCATATTGGTCAATCGTATTCTCTCTTTCTCCCTCTCTCCTTTCTCCCTCTCTCTCTCCCATCCCAGGACCTGCTACTATATTTCTTAACCTTACCACACAAATGCACTAACCAACTGAACTCCAAGGTCTTTTCAAACTAGCCCCTCAGCTTGCTTTTGAATATCCGTGGTGTCTTGCTAACAAGAGTGTCATCTCTCCCCAGTGACATGTGGCAGGGGTTTTGAAGTTCATTTTTCTTTAGTTCTTCTGCAGAATCAATTTCTTGACAGGGTTTATTGCACCCTATAATCTGGGGTCCAGGGGTGGAACAGAGGTGGAGTGACACTTATTCTTGCTACAGATGGAGGAAAAAAATTAGATGATTTATCTTATAACAGAGAAAGCTAAAGAACAATTTAATAGTCTTCAAATAAAAATTTTATTAGTATCCCGAGAGAGGAGAGTGGTGGCTCTGATAACCCCAAATTTATGAACAAATTTGAAATGCATATGTTTGTACACTTGACTTAGCTAATTTTATAATGAGTTTATATTCACTGCTTTTTGAGAATATACTAGTGAGGGGGGTCATAGAAGGTGCTGGTGGTATGGTAATGTGTAAAGTGTCAAAGGAACTTGATCTAGAAGTTTTCAGCACCACAGTGTGTATAATTAAAAGCTAACTGCCCATGAAGAGAAATTATATAACCATTCTTCAACCCCAGGAAAGAGAAGTGGAATGAGGGAGAGAAAGAAGAGAGGAGTGGGAAGCAGAGGAGGTGAGCCAGCTGTCTTATTGCAGTGTAATTTCCCTGTCTTGTCTACGAGGGGGGTTTATGTCCCTTTACTAGACATAGGTCACATCACAAAGTCCTCACATGCCAGCCAGAAACGATCTGTTTATCCAGCCAAAAGCTCTGGAACTCGAAGCTACCAGCACAATCTAGACATACAGAGCCTGCCTCAGCTAACGATGGTGTTCCTGGGAATAACTTCCACTGAACTGGGCACGAAACGGAGACAAATGATCACGTGCTGGATCCATTCTCTCTCTGTCTCTCTCTCACCAGCTCCCATATGTTGTTTTCTGGAGGATGTCACAGACTGAACACACAACCAGAGGAAGAAAGGAAGGAAGACTGTGTTAGTCATCGTCTCTTGTTTTAATAATACTTGATCCGGGTGATTTATAAACAGGACGGTTTACTGGACTAATGGTTCTGGAGGCTGGGAAGTCCAAGGTCATGGTGGCTGCACCTGTTCAGGATCTGGGGAGACGTCTTTCTGCATTATCACAATGCACAGGCTGTCACATGGGAGACAGGGAAGCTGCTACTTCAAATGTCTCTTTTTATTTATTTAATTTTTAAATATTTAGATGTTTTTTAAAATACTTACATATTTTATTTATTTATTTGCAAGCAGAAAGAGACAGAAGAGAGACAGAGAGAGAGAGAGATTGGGCACACCAGGGTATCTAGCCACTGTTCACAAACTCCACATGCGTGTGTCACTTTGTGTATCTGGCTTTACATAAGAACTGAGGAATCGAACCCAGGTTGTTAGGCTTTGCAGTCAAGCTCCTTAACTGCTGAGCCATCGCTCCCGCCCTCTTTTTAAAAATTTATTATTATTATTATTATTATTATTTTTTATTTATTTATTAGAGACAGAGAGAGGGGTGGGGGAGAGAGTGAGAATAGGCATGCCAGAGCCTCTAACCACTGCAAACAAACTCCAGATGCACAAGCCACCATGTGCATCTGGCTTATGTGGGACCTGGAGAATTGAACTTGGGTCCTTACACTTCGCAGGCATGTGCCTTAACTGCTAAGCCATCTCTCCAGCCCCTCCAGCCCTCTTTTTATTTTTTTGAAGCACTCATGCCACCATGAAGGCCTCTCCCTCCTGAACTTATGCAGCCCCCATTTCCTCCAGTAGCCCCACCTCCAAATACTATTAGCATATGATTTAGGGGATTGATATTTCTAAATCTAACAGCACACCCAAACTTTGGAACATCACTCAGCCATTCTATAAGAAGCTGCAGAGTCATTCCAGACCCAGAACCCCATATTTGTTACCTCGACCCCACACATCTGCCAAGGAAAAAGGAACAGGGCTAGACAGTTAGTGAACTGACTTGGGGTGTTGCCAAAAGTTAGCTCGGCCTGGACTATATCCAATGCAGACAGTTTTCCAGATTTTGGAAGATTTAAGGAGAAAAAAAAAAGAAGGTAACTGTGTGTAGAGAAAGGCAAGGGTAGAGAGTGGTTAGCTGCAGGGAGAGGTAAGGGGTTAGGGTGGTTAGATGTGGAGAGACATAAGGGTTAAGGTGGTGATGTGGAGAGAGGCAAGGGTTTGAGGTGGGAAATGAAGTAAGGGGAGGTTGAGGATCACATGACTCATTGTGGGTTATAAAGTCCTAGCTTTGGGTAGAGGAATAGGCCACCTGTATGCTTAAGGCATTATTAAAAATAAATTAATTAGGGGTCAAGGGCAAAGCACTTGCCATTTAAATATGTGGCCCCGTGTTCAGATCCCTGGAACTCACCTAAGGCTTGGGCACCGTGATTCATGTCTGTAATCTCAGCATTCCCACAGTGAGATGGGAGGTGGATACAGGAAAATCCCTGGAAGGTCCCAAGCCAGCTAGCTTGCCGTACACAAGAGTGAAGAACAAAACGCCCTGTCTCAAACGGGGTGGAAGGTCAGTGTGTATGCGTCAGGGTTCTCTAGAGGAATGGAACTGGAACCGCTAGAATGGATTGTATTCAAAAGGCAATTTATAGGATTAGTTTATGGCAGTGCGTTGCAGCCAGGTTCGCATTGCTGGTAGAAATCACCCGACCAAGAGCAGCTTTGGGGATAAAAGGGTTCATTTTGGCTTACAGGCTCAAGGGGAAGCTCCATGATGGCAGGGAACAATGATGGCATGAGCAGAGGGTAGACATCACCCCTTGGCAAACATGAGGTGGACAACAGCAACAGGAGAGTGTGCCAAACACTGGCAAGGGGACACTGGCTATAAAACCCATAAGCCCGTACCCAACAATACACTGCCTCCAGGAGGTGTTAATTCCCAAATCTCCATCAGCTGGGAACCTAGCATTCAGAACACCTAAGTTTATGGGGGACACCTGAATCAAACCACCATATTCTGCCCCTGGGCCCCATAAACCATTCACCATCCATGATGTAAAATGCAATGCATTCAGTTCAACTTTCAAAGTCCCCACATTTTTAAAATCAATCCTAATGATGTTCAAACATCCCCATAATTCAAGATCTTTTAACCGAGTCATAATACTAAAAAAATCGCCCCCCAAACCCATAATGGCACAGAATAAACATTCTCACCAAAAAAGATGGCATTGGGCATAGCAAAGAAATACTCAGCCAATACAAGATTTAAAACAACCACGGCAAACATCAAAATCTGTACCTTCAAGTCCAACAACTCTAGGCAGTGACAAATCTCCAAGTCCAATAATTCTAAGCAGCAACACATCTCTGGAGTTCCAATTCTACCCCTTCAGCTAGTCTACTCACAGTCCTGGAAAACATCATCCAGGGCCGGCAGCTCTCCTTAGCAGCCATCTCATGGTTCTGGCATCTCCACTGGGTCTCCACTGCAATCCACGGTTCATCCTCATGGCCCCATGGGGTCTCCATGCAGCCATCCGACAGACCTGCTTCACACTGCCCATGGCTATTTCCAAAATACAAGAAAATGTTGCCAATTCAATGACCCTCTCTTTCCTGCACTTTTTATACCTCCATAATACCAGGTGGGGTGCCCATTTGTTAATCCAGGGGAAAATAAAGCAGACTTTGAAGAACAGAACACTCCTTGAGCACTCAGGCCCCTTCAAAAGAGTCTACATTCTTCCTGTTGCCCCAGTGCAGGTCAGCTGGCCCAATCTCAAAGGTTGTAATCTCTCAATTGCAGCTGAATGGGCAGCAGTTTTGGCCCAAAGATTTCATTTCTGTGCCATATCTCTCTTCTCACACCAGTCCATTTCTATGCAATGCAACCCTGCACAACTTCTCAGGACATGGCCATAACAGCAAGCCTCTCACACAAACTGCTTCTAGCCCAGTCCAGACAAAACTTCTTTTCACCCTCACAAGCCAAACCTCACAGTCCATAGTTCTTACTACATTCAGGTCTTTCAACTCTGACCAGAACAGTCCATCAAGCTGTACTTCAAACACTGCAAGGCATCTCTTAGGCCAAGGTTTCAAATCCTTCCACATTCCCCTTGAAAATCAGCTCCAAAAGGCCAAAGCCACACAGTCAGGTGTCTAGCAGCAATCCTACGCCTTGGTACCAACTTTACTGTTGCAGTCAGGTTCACATTTCTGGTAGAAATCACTTAACCAAGAGAGGCTTTTTGGGGAAAAAAGGGTTTATTTTGGCTTATAGGCTCAAGGGGAAGCTCCATGAGGGCAGGGAAAAATGATAGCATGAGCAGAGGGTGGACATCATCCCCTGGCCAACATAAGGTGGACAACAGCAACAGGAGAGTGTGCCGAACACTGGCATGGGGACACTGGCTATAACACCCATAAGCCCGCCCTCAACAATACACCACCTCCAGGAGGTGTTAGTTCCCAGATCTCTATCAGCTGGGAACCTAGCATTCAGAACACCTAAGTTTATGGGGAACACCTGAATCAAACCACCACACAGTCCAATAGCAGTTTCAGGCCCAAGAATCCAGGAACCGGTAGCTACTCAGTCCCCATGGCCAAATGCCTCAGCAGTCCCAATCCGGCACTGAAGGCCTGGAGACTTCCTGGAGAGCCACTGGTCTTCAACCCACAAGGGTCTTCAGTGGACGCTGGTCTTCAGTCGCACTGGACTTCAGTCCACGCTGGAAGGCAGCAAGAAGCCCTCAGCCAAGTGGAAGGAAGGGGCTCTTTTCACCCAGAGCTTCCTTATATAAAGTCCCCCTGTGAGAGGGGCCAACTGCTCTGGGGAAGAGCTCACTTCCTCCTTCAGTGAATCCTTCCTGGAAGCAACTTCGGAAACCCACCTGAAAGGGATGTCTGTGGATTCCTAAACAGATCAAGTTCACAACACCTTAACCATCAGTCACTATGACCTCTGACCTCCACGTGTACCCTATGGCATGCACCTGCTCCCCCTCACCCCCAAGCGGACTAACCAAATAAACAAACGTGGGTTTTGCATGAAGCTATGGTAGCAGCGCGTCATGAATCAGACATCAGCATTCATTCGCTATTCTTGAAGGGTGAAAAGGGGAAAACGTAGTGATGCTTTCTTTCCCATTGCACCACTGACTCTCTGACTCAGATTTCAACCCTTCAAAGCGTTGAATAGAATTTGGGCAAGGACATGCCATGGTTTGTGAGCAGGCGTCGTCGCAGTGAGTCTATGAATATTTACAGAAGGCACTCATGTGATCTTCTGGAAGAACCCATGGTTTGCAGTGATGCCCACACCGCAGATAAAGGGTGAAAGCTTAGAGAGATTACATGATGTGCTCAAGGTGGCATGGTTGAAAAAATAGCACTTGAGGGCTGGAGAGATGGCTTAGAGAAGGCGTTTGCCTGCAAAGCCAAAGGACCCCAGTTCAATTCTCCAAGACCCACGTAAGCTAGATGCACAAAGTGGTGCATGCATCTGGAGTTCATTTGCAGTAGCTGGAGGCCCTGGCACGCCCATTCTTTTCCTCTCTTTCTCTCTGCCTCTTTCTCTCTCGCTCTCTTTCAAAAAAAAAAAAAAAAAAAAAAAAAGCACTTTAGGCACTCTGAGTCTCACACCGAGGGCCAGAGCTCACCTTCTGCTCTACCATGCAATGGATCTTTGGGCCAAAGGAGAAAGTCATACGAGAATTGTTACTTTGCTCTCACTGGGATTCACCTTGGTGCCACGTTTGTGGGCAGTATATGTACTTTTACAATGATCCCTTTTATAAAAAAAAATTATTTATTTGAGAGAAACAGAATATGGGCACTCCAGGGTCTCCAGCCACTGCAAACAAACTCCAGATGCATGTGCCACCTTGTGCATGTGGCTTACATGGGTACTGAGGAATTGAACCTGGGTCTTTAGGCTTCACAGGCAAGTGCCTTAACTGCTAACCCATCTCTCCATCCCTACAATGATCCTTTAATGGAGCAAAGTATAGCTCATCATCACCATCGTTGTCATCCTGCCTTCACCTTGTGGCCAGGCTCAGTCTTCCAGTTTCTCAGGAATCTTTGGGGCTGAGATTACTATTCCTGGAACCAGGGTTTGTATGTTTTTATTATAAAATAATACTTAAACCATATTGTATCATCATCTGTTAACCAAAACATTGACATCGACAACAAAAAATAGCGGCAAAGGCTCATAAGAGGCAATCTTAGGACTTGCAAGAAGAAAATATGAGAACATGGAAAGAGAATATGAGAATATGGTAACAAAACAGGCTGAATCCTGTGTTCAAGCCCATGACAGTGTCCTTTAAAAGAGCCAGTCGTGGGCTGGAGAGATAGCTTAGTGGTTAAGGTGCACGGCTGCGAAGCCTAAGAACCCAGGTTTGATTCTCCAGGTCTCATGTAAGTCCAGATGCACATGGTGGCACATGCGTCTGGAGTTGGTTTGCAGTGGCTGAAGGCTCTGGCATGCCCATTCTCCCTCTCTCTCTCTTCCTCTCTCTGTCTCTAATAAATAAATAAATAAAATTAAAATAGCCAGGCTTGGGCTGGAGAGATGGTTCAGTGGTTAATGTGCTTGTCTGTAGAGCCTAATGACTGGGGTTTAATTTCCTAGTACCCAGGTAAAGCCAGATGCACAAAGTAGAGCATGTATCTGCAGTTCATTTGCAGTGGCTAGAGGCCCTGGGGTGCCTATTCTCTCTCTCTCTCACTCACTCTCTGTCTCTCTTTATCTCTAAGTGCATGCAAATAAATAAATAAAAATATAAAATAGCTGGGTGTGGTGGCACATGTCTTTAATCCCAGCACTCGGGAGGGAGAGGTAGGAGAATCACCATGAGTTTGAGGCCACCTTGAGACTACATAGTGAATTCCAGGTCAGCATGGGCTAGAGTGAGACCCTACCTCAAAAAACCATATATATATATTAACATAAAATAGCCAGGCTTGAGTCCCTAGTGGAGGTTGAAATTGATTTAGTGGATCTCAATATTAAAAAGTGAAGATGAAGGGGCTAGAGAGATAGATCTGAAGTTAAGAGCACTTTCCATGCAAGCATGAAGGCCCAGTGAGGCCTGAGACCACCTGAGTGCAATTCCCTAACACCCATAGAAACAGCTGGGTATGACCATGCATGCCTGTAACCCCAGCTCTGTCAGAAACAGAGATTGGAGAATCACTGGGGGGTCATAAAAGCAGCAAGCTCCAGAATTAGTGAGACTCTGTCTCAAGAAAACAGGTGGATGAGTGAAGGAGGCCTGGGGCTACCTGATGTTCTCCTGTGGCCTCTGAACACGCATGCATCAATGCTTAGCCTGCACATACATCTGCCATACAATACACTCCAGTAAACACATCCTGCACACACACACATGCATCAGTGCTGTGCCTGCGCATACATCTGCCACACCCAAACACTCCAGTATACACGTGAACACTCAAGAAAACTAAAACAAAGAAAGCAGGGCTGGACAGATGGCTTAGTGGTTAAAGCCCTTGCCTGTGACGCCTAAGGACCCAGGGTCAGTTCCCCAGTACTCAGGTGGCACGTGCGCCTGGAGTTCATCTGCAGTGGCTGGAGGCCCTGGCACACCCATACTCTATCTATCTGCCTCTCTCTCTCTCAAATAAATAAATAAATAAATAAATAAATAAATAAATAAATATTTCATCAAAAAATAATGTAGGGCTGGAGAGATGGCTTAGCGGTTAAGGTGCCTTCCTCCTAAGCCTAAGAACTGGGTTCCAATCTCCAGGTCCCATGTTTAGCCAGATGCAAAGTGACTCAAGGGCGCAATGCCGCACTTGCCCACAAGGGGGCGCACACATCTGGATTTCGTTCACAGCAGCTGAGAGATTGCTGGCGCACCTATCTCTGTCTCCCTCTCCCTCTCTCTCTCTCTCTCTCTCTCTCTCTCTGTGTCTCTCTCCAAAAATAAAAAAAAAAAAATAAAAAAATAATGTAGACTAGAAATAAAATTAGTGGACATGGTAAGGCCATTTGTCATAGCCCTTGTGTCTTTGCTAATAGCACAATGCCACAGGCTAGGTAAGTCACAACTGAACAGCCTTGTGTGGCTCCATGTTCTGGTCCAAGGTAAGGGGCTGCATGTGGCGATGGTCTTCTTTGTGGAAGAATTCCACGAAAATGTTGGAGCATCGCATGATGAGAGACAGGGGAAACACATGTGTGTTTTAATTTCTGTCCTAATTGTGTGTGTTCGAATGCACACGAATATCTGTGTATATAAGTGCAAATGCATGTGGAGGCCAGAGGACACACTCGGATGTTCTACTTCTGGTGCCATCCACCTTTCTTGAGACAAGTCTCTCCATTGGCCCGGATGGAGCTTGCCAAACTAACTAGACTGACTGCTCAGCAAGCACCAAGGTTCCAACTCTCTGTCTCCCCAGCCCTAGGACTACAGGCCTGTGCTCCCGCACCAGGACTTTATAATGATCCCCCAGAAGATTGAACTTGGCTCCTCACACTTGCGTGGCAAGAGCTTTACCAGTGAGCCATCTCCCCAGCCCCATCTGTTCCTCCTCTTCTACGGCCATCAGCATTCAGATATGCGTTCTCCACCATACTGAGCTGACCTAAACTTAAGTCACCTCTCCAAAGCCCCGCTTTTGATATAGTCAGATTAAATTTTCAGCCTCTAAATACCTCACATTGTAGGTAAAGTTCAACATGATTCTAAAAAAATAAATTAATATTCAGGTCACGGCAGTCCTGTTTTATGTGCTCACATGTGTGTTTGCCATGGGTGTGAATGTGCATACATGTATCCTGCATTGTGTCCTTCTTACTGTGAGCAGTGGTCAGAATTTCCAAGATGCTGCTTTTCCGAGCAGGAGTGAGTGCCTCAAAGATGTTCGTGAGAAGGTACCCAGGACTGTTTGTTCCTAGATCTGCTGTATCCACAGGAATCTCAAACCCCTTCACACACAAGCTTTAAACCAATGGCGTGTGCCTCACAGGGTTAGACTTAGATATTAGGCTGATCATGCATGGGTGCCACTTCAAAACAGATGGCACCCAGGTACAATTTGGAAGATGAATGGTCAGCTAGGGAATTGAGCTGGACAGAGCCATTCGAACCAAGTAATTGCCTGAGTTATAGAAGAAGGGTGGCAATATGAACTCACTGCTACCTCACCAGCTGTGAAAAGACATCGGGAAAGAATCTCTTCTATCTATTAAAGGAAAGAGTTTCTCTATGGATAGTAATTATTTGTGACTCTTTTAGGAGTTATTTCAAGGCATGTATTCTTAGGTATCTGTAACATACAGATGGATAATGCCAGCAGCATTCACTCCCAGGTGACTGTCCACTCCACTGGGTGTTGAACAACAACCTGTTTGATGTTCCGTCCGCATTATCTTTAATCACTCAGAGACCTCACAAGGCCCTGTGGAAGTTTTTATATGTAAAATGACAGCACTGTCCCAGGCTGGCTGCTATGACAAGGTTCATATGTACAATGATATTAACTCGATGCTTTTAGCCATATCCTTAGCTCTATCAATCTGGATGCCTACTTCCGTTAGCCCACTGAGTTGGTCCCTTCCATACAGGCCATGCCACTCAAGCTCATGGTGGAGATGTGGGTGACCAGAATGCCCGCTGGTTAACTTATAAGAGGAACAACAGCCCAGGCATCTGGAGCCAGCATCACTAGTGGATGAGAACTCAAAACCCAAAGAGAAGATGTCATGGTGAGAAGGAATTAGAAGACGGAAGTGGCTATGGAGGGTTTCATATTATCAGATAAGAATCACCTGCAGCATTTATTGGAAGTAGCTGCCAATGCTCACCTTTCACCCAGGGAGTCTCCCAGGGAGAAGTACAGACCCAGCGAGGGACTGAAGATTAGAGCAGGACGCGCTTATGAAGTTTCTCAGAGCCAGAGAACACAGAGTGAGCTTGCCATCTCATACTTGTTCTGTACAAACCAGAGCTAGAGGCAGAGCCAACAAACATAACTTGCCCATACAGAGGCATTTTGAGGAGCTGGTGTAGAGAGAAGACAAAAGGTGACATAGTGAGGGTTTGAAGGTCAAGTGCCCCCACTGTGAATGAAGAAAGCAAGATAACACTCGGACTCCAGCATCCCACCTCTGGGACACAGAGTCTAGTGGTTGGTAGGCCATCTTGAGTCAGTTTAGTCCCTCTTACTAGGAGAAGAATAAAAAGATTGATGCAGGGCTAGAGAGATGGTTAGTGGTTAAGCGCTTGCCTGTGAAGCCTAAGGACCCATGTTCAACTCTCCAGATCGCACGTAAGACAGACGCACAAAGGTGAGGCAAGCGTAAGGTCGCACATGCCCACTAGGTGGCACAGGCGTCTGGACTTCGATTTCAGTGGCTGAGGCCCTGGTGCGTCAATTCTCTCTCTCTTTCTAAAATAAAATAAAATAAAATAAAATAAAATAAAATAAAATAAAATAAAATAAAATAAAATATAAAATAAAATAATAAATAAAATAAAATAATAAAAAAAGATTGCTGCACACAGAGAGACTCCTGTGATCTCCAGAAAACTCTACAAGTTGGATGGGGAAAGATGGTCTAACCTGTGAACCCCTGGTGGGAAGATGGCAGAAGGAATAGCATTAATGGTGACAAAAAGGCAAGTAGCGTCCGTGGCCTGGAATGGTGGCTATTCCTTACTAAAGGGACTTCTTTCCCTTAGATGGCACCTTCACCTGGTCCTGGAGCCCATGAAGGCGTAGAACTTGTTCACATCCTGGGACAGATTAGCAAACCCTCAAAATGGGGGTGGCATGCAAAATTCACTTTCTCCCCTCCTTTCTTGCCACCTGCTTGAATCAACCACTATTCCTTTCACCATGCCCTTACCCTCCACCTGGTGGCTATGTTCTGCGTGATGAGTCTGCACATCTCTGCTCCATGTTGTATGCACCCATTATGTTGTTTAGCTCTTGGAGAACAGCCTCGTTTTTCTTCCCCATACCGAGTTCTTCAGTGGGACACTCCCTGGTAGCTGTCGAGGGCTTGCCATGTTGTTCTGTGGTCATCTAAGAGCAGAATCAAATGTAAGATCCAAAGTCACAGGAGACGTGGTATCGGGGGTACTCTATGAACAGTCCCATGAGATATCAACACGTGACCAAACTCCTCACAGAACCTGGACCCTCTAGAACTCTCTCATTCTTTTTCCGTCTCCCACACCAGTCCTCTTATTTCCAGAGCCTCTTTTCACTGTAAGCAAACTCCAGACACATGTGCCGCTTTGTGTATCTGACTCTATGTAGGTCTGGGGAATTGAACCCGAGCTTCAGGCTTTGCAAACAAGTGTCCTAACCACTGAGCAATCCCCTCACCCTCAGCAGTACTCTTTAATTGAACGACTCTTTAACCTAAATAAGTGAGCGCCCTTCTTCTCCCCCTCCTTCACTCTCATAATTGCTGTACCATTGTGTGCTCACATTGCTCTGTGAGGACTGCAGAGAAGGCCCCGGGAACACAGTGAAGTAAGTCTGGCAAAAAGGAAGACACTTGGGGCTGTGAACTCAGGTGGTCAAGTGCTTTCCTTGCAAGCACGAGGACCTGTGCTTGATACCCATGTTAAAAAAAAATAGGGCTGGAGAGATGGTTTAGTGGTTAAGGCGCCTGCCTGCTAAGCTTTAGAACCCGGTTCCAATCTCCAGGTCCCACGTTTAGCCAGATGCAAAGTGACGCAAGGGCGCAATGCCGCATTTGCCCACAAGGGGCGCATACATCTGGATTTCGTTCGCAGCAGCTGAGAGACTGCTGGCACACCCATCTCTATCTGTCTCCCTCTCCCTCTCTGTCTGTCTCTCTCTGTGTCTCTCTCCAAAAATAAATAAAATAATAAAAAAAAATTTAAAAAGAAATAGAGGGGAGAGAGCCGGGCGTCATGATCCACGCCTTTCATCTTGGCACTTGGGAGGCAGAGGTGAGATTGTTGTGAGGTCGTGCTCAGCCTGGCACTACATACTGAATTCCAGGTCAGCCTCTGCTAGAGTGAGAGCCTACCTCGAAAAAAAAAAAAGTGTGTGTGGGTGGGAGACAAAAACAGCTGAGCACGCTGGTGGTGTGCATTTGTCATCTCAGTGCTGGGGAGGGAGGTGGAGACAAGTGGGTTCCTAGGGTTTGCTGGGCAGCCAGTCTGGAATACATAGCAAGTCCCAGGCCAATGAGAGACTCTGTCTCAAAAAAGGTGGGTAGTGTTTCTGAGAAAAGATACCTGAGGTTGTCCCCCCCCTCCCCAAATACTAGAGATGACTAGTTCCTGAGCCCTGGCATTGGACCATGATAGCTGATCACCAAGGAGACTAGTCAGGTAATGGTGATTTCTCTCTTTTTCTTCTTCTTCCTGTCCTACTGCTCGCATCGCCTGTCATAACGCACGCGGCCTTCCCCCTTTCCTTTTCTCTTTTCCGCTGTCAGGAGAACACTAAAAGTCTTTCCTTTCTCTCCTCCCTCCACCCACGTCCCCTTGGTGCCTTCAAGGCATAAAGTTCACCTTCTAGCTGTGACACAGCAACTTTGGTAGCTAAGAATAGAACCATAGAGCCAGGCTGCAGGCCACCAAATTCCACTTGCTCAGCAGAGGTATGTGGTCTTTTGGCGCCTCAGTTTCCACATCTGTCAAATGGAGCTGATGTGAATCAGACTTATCCCAGAGACTATTAGGACACTCAGATGCATGAATAGATTTAAAGTGTTCAGAAACATCACTTAACATACAGAAGAGTGTTTGCTGGGGGAAACACATCACGGATGAGTGAGAATGAGTAGGAAAAGAATGCCTTTGAATAGAGTGACACTCCACTCTATACTTGGATTGAGACTGGGCTTTCAGCTGAACTTGAATTTCTTCCCCTAAACTACCCATATACCTTGTTTAAAAATTTTATTTATTTATTTATTTGACAGAGAAAGAGGGAGAGAGAGAGAGACTGGGTGCACCAGGGCCTCCAGCCATTGCAAACGAACTCCAGACGCCTGCGGCTCCTTGTGCATCTGGCTAACATAGGTCCTGGGGAATGGAACCTGGATCCTTTGGCTTTGCAGTCAAATGCCTTAACTGCTAAGCCATCTCTCCAGCCCCCATATACCTTTTTAAAATTGTTTATTTATTTGAATGTGTGTGTGTGTGTGTGTGTGTGCACATGCACATGCTTGTACACACGTGTATGGGTATTTAATGGTCTTTGGTCATTGGAAACAAGTGCCACACACACATGCCTTTTTTTTTTTTTGCATACAGCATTATGTGAGTGCTGGGGAATTGTACCCCAGTTGGCAGGTCTTACAAGAAAGTGTAACCATTGAGCCATCTTCCCCTGTCTGGACTATCCATATAGCTAAACGATCTCTGAGTCTATTTTCTTTGGATAAACTGAACTCAAACCAGAAATATCTTCTCAGCTACCATTTTCTTTTTACAGTGCCAAAACCTGCATCTATTTCATGCAGACATCACTGGCTAGTTCTTACCTAGTGTTTATATTAATGACCATTTACTTAGACCCATGGGGTATATAAAGCGTACATGACATAATTCCAGCCTCAGGGTATAGGAAGAAAATGCCAGGCTAGCACAGGGAAAAAAAATGTAGTCATCACCAACACTCTGACAAAATCCTCCTGTCCCACATCTACTCTTTAATCACAGAACTGTAAGTATGTAACATTTAGGTAATTGCATGCTTCTGTGACTTGTCTCCCCTTGATCATAAACTAGCGTCTGGTCTGTATTCTACATGCTTGGGGCTCGGACACTGCTATACTTACCTGTGGGTGTAAAGTACAAGTTACCGACAAACCGATGTCGTTTATGCAAATCAATATGAACGCATCCTGTATCAGACTACTTTAAAAACATAAAGTCCACCAAATTTACAGTTTCTTTTTCACTGCTGGAGATTGAATCCAAGGCCACGCCTGTGCTAGGCAAGTACTCTACCACTGCGCCTTTAACTCCAGCCCTCTTTTCAGTTCTTTTTTTCTTTCAGAGTTTTGAAACAGGGTCTCAATACGTTTTCCACACCGACTTCACACTGACTCTGTAATCCAGGCAGGCCTTGAAATTGTAATCCTCTGCCTCAACCACTTGCATGGATAAAATTACAGGCCTGTGCCACCAGGCCTAATTCAAGTTTAAACTTAGAAAATTTAAATGCCAAAAAGTAAAGGAAAGAATTAACGACAATGAAAGTGAAGTAAAAATAAAAGAGATTTCCATTTTTCTAATATCTATGGCTCCATTCCCACATGTCTGTATTCCTTGACATTATATATACATATATATATATATCCATTCTAACCATGATAATACAAGATAATACATTTTCCATTTCATAAATAATATTTATGGACACATTATATATACACACATATAGTCACATATATATATATATATGAACACTAGGTATGTATCTACCCACATATATGCATATACCTTGTCAATAAATATATAACTTATGCAAGGTATATAAACAAATATGTGTAAATTATATTTTTATATACACTGTATATATGTATTGTGGGTGTGTGTATACATAAGGCATAAAATAAATTGTCTGGTCAGCATAAGTAGAAAATTAAGCACACTCCAGATTGCTTTCAAAAACTACATCTAGGGGGCCAAGGATATAGCTCAGTTCGTAGAGTTCTTGCCTCGCCTACATAAGCTTTGAGCCCCAGCACCACATCTACCTGCACGTGGTAGTACATACCTGTACTCATAGCACTTAAGGGGTGGAGGAGCCAGGGGGATTAGAAGTTCAAAGTCACGTTCAGCTGTATAGCAGGCTGGAGGGCAGCTGAGGTTGTGAGACGCTGCTACAAATAAAGAAGCTACTGCAACTATTACTCAGAAGTTCAAACGCTGAGGTTAGCTTCCTTTGTTTCTGTTTAATTCTCTCTGTGGTCTTGAAACTCTGGTGCTAGAGACTAGTTTGAGAGGAAGGGTAAATCTGGTGGGATAAAATATCCTTTTTTTGTGAACTAAGATTTACATAAAAAGAATGCTTTATTTATTTATTTATTTATTTATTTATTTATTTATTTATTTATTTGGTTTTTCGAGGGAGGGTTTCACTCAAGCCCAGGCTAAACTGGAATTCACTATGCAATCTCAGGACAGCCTCGAATATATATAAATTGAGATATATTTATGCCATCCTTACCACAAATGTGTCAAATCAGGGAAATAAGAAGAGGTGATTTGTGCCTAGCAGGTAGGTGGCATAGTCCTAGGTTGACAATGGGACAACAAGCTTAAGGACTGATGTGAACCTACTAACACTACTTCCTTCACAGATGATCACCAATCTGGGTAGTGAAGGAAGCTTTGAGACAATGGGTCTACACCATCCCTTTTACAGGACTGGAAGGGACCTTCTGTTTACAGAGGAGGAAGCTCAAGTCCTTGTCCAGGTCACACTTTGCCCACAGCAGGCTCTCAGTTCCCTCTCATTTTTCTCCAACCCACCTGTTTCCTTTCTAAAGGAAAAAGCAGATCTCGGAATATAAGTGCAAAAAAATCTTTCCTAAGAAATAGTAAGGCTATAATGTGGAAAAAAAAAAAAAAAAACAGGCAGCATATACAATTTTATAAAGAAAAATAAAATAATGTTTTTGTTTTTATAAAGATTTTGTTTTGTTTTGTTTTTGTTTTTCGAGGTAGGGTCTCACTTTAGCCCCGGCTGACCTGGAATTCACTCTGTATTCTCAGGGTGGCCTCGAACTCATGGCAATCCTCCTACCTCTGCCTCCTGAGTGCTGGGATTAAAGGGAGAGAGTGAGAATGGGCGCGCCAGGGCCTCTAGCCACTGCAAACAAACTCCAGATGCAAAATGTGCCTAGCTGGAGTTCCTGAAGTGTGCTGTGCTGTGTGGCTTTTGGCTTGTGGCTTTTCTCTCTGTGTTTGGTCCTGTGAAGGCAGGCCAGCTTCTTCTGCCATGATGGAACTTTCCCTGGATCTGTAAGCTTCAATAAATCCCTTCCTCCATAACTGTGCCTGCTCTGGAAGTTCATTTCAGCAAACCTGAAGCTGTCTGCAACAGAGGGGTAGGATCTTACTATGTAACTAACCAGCATATCATATCAGAGTTGAAACTGCTACAATTTTTATTTATTTATTTACTTCTTTGAGAGAAAGAGGCAGAGCTAAAGAGAGAGAGAGAAGAGAGAGAAGAGAGAGAGAAAAACAGGTGTGCCTGGGCCTCCAGCCACTGCAAACGAACTCCAGAAGTATGCACCCCTTTGTGCATTTGGCTTACATGAGACCTGGAGAACAGAACTGGGATCCTTTGGCTTTGCAGGCAAACACCTTAACCACTAAGCCATCTTTCCAGCCCAAAACTGCTACAATTTTTTTTTTTTAATGAAAGCAGTTATGTATCATGTAGTTGAGCCTTAAAACATGTTCAGTGTTTTTGATCTAACAATTCAACATCTAGGAATGATTTCCACAGATAATCGGCTGTGTGTCCAAAGAAGTTTACATACAGTGTCATTTAGAAGATGAACAATTGATCGCCTGGTCTATGCTCAAGTAGAATGCCTTAATGAATGACGATGAATGCATGTGATGTGACAGACAGCTGTTAAAATCACAGCTTAGAAAAGCACCTGATATCTGTGGGAAAGCCTGTGATATATGAAAAGGAGAGTCCAAACTGGAAGAAAAAAATTGATTTTCAAACTTATTATTAGGGATGCATTCAAAAAAGCACCTGGGAGAAACCCACTTAAGGATAACAGTTAGATATGGAGTTTGGAACATGCTCATAAGATTGCAGTTGTATAAAGGTATGGCTTGAATAGGCAAATTGTGGAATTTCAGATAATTTAAAATTTTCTTCCCTATAGTTTTTAAAGGAGTGACCATATGCTTTTATTATTGTAAAAAATTAGTCATTATAGAAAACTTGTAGTGTGTAGATACTGACTGAAAAAGATAAGAAGAAAACTGCCTTATTTTAAAAATACCCTACATTTGTCACCTTCAAAAATTTAGACCACCGGGACACCAACACTGGCTGAGTCTCTCCCAGAAGGGCTGGGTGGGACCTTTCAGGATGACTGACTCTCCATCCCTACGCCATGATCCTTGTTGACACAGTCACTTTCTTCACCAAGATCTTCTTTCTTAAAAAAAAGTTTAAAAAAAAATTTTTTTATTTATTTGCAAGCAGAGAGAGAGATAGAAGAGAGGCAGACAGAGAGCAAATGGGCACACCAGGGCCTCTAGCCACTGCAAATGAACTCCAGATACATGTGCCCCTTGTGCATCTGGCTTACGTGGGTCTTGGAGAATTGAACCGGGATCCTTTGGCTCCACGGGCAAATGCCTTAACCGCTAAGCCACTTCTCCAGCCCTTCACCAATATCTTCTGGTAAAGAATGAAAACCTCCCAGTGGGCTGGAGAGATGGCTTCGTGGCTAAGAGCACTTGCCATGCCAGTGTGAGTGTCCAAGTTCAGATCCAGAACCCTTGGAAAGCTGGATTCGGTGGAGGATGACTGTCTATCCAGCCCTCCTCTGGTGAGATGGGAGACAGAGACAGGAGGGTTCTTGAAAGCTCATGGACTAGTCAGCATGGCATACACAGTGGGGAAGAAGAACTTGTCTCAAAAAAGGTGGAAGTCGAGGATGGACACCCACAGTGATCCCCTGTGCTCCGCAAGAACCATGTCATGGCCTATGTGTGCCCACACTTATGCACACGGGCACGCACACATGCACACACACAAATACACACACACATACACACCCCAAAATCCCCCAGTGAAAATCATTACACAAAATCCTTTCCACTTTTAGAGAGATTTTTTTCTTTGGCTGCATGACTTTTAGGGCCCAAGACCCCTAACATGTTCACATGAGAGAGATTTGCATGTCCCAGATGTGCCTTTGACACCTGGCTTTGTATAACTCAACACACCTGTGAGAGAACAGGACTGTTCTGTCCTCACAGTAACACATGGTAACCAAGAGGGACATTCAGTGTGAGGTTGTAGATGGGTCAGCATAACCAATTCCTTGTTATTGACAAATAGTCGGGGGCACACAACCTATACCTGGAGAGCAACTGGGTCATATTCATCGATGTGCAAATCAATTGCCTTCCAGGTTGCCATGTTCCTTTGAAAGTCAAAAAGAAATCATTATGGGTCACCACCAAGCATGGGAAAATTAGTGCAAGAATTAGAAAAGAAGGTCAGACAGATGGCTTAGTGGTTAAGGCACTTGCCTGCAAAGCCTAAGGACCCATATTTCCCTCTCCAGATCCCACATAAGTCAGACACACAAAGGTGAGGCAAGTGCAAGGTCGCAAATGCCCACTAGGTGGTGCAAACATCTGGAGTTCAATATCAGTGACGGAGGCCCTGGCACACCAACCCTCTCTCTGTCTTTCTCTCTCTCTCTCTCTCTAAAAAATAATTTTAAAAAAAAATTAGAAAATAGGGCTAAAGAGATTGCTCAGTGGTTAAGGTGCTTAAGTTGCTTGCCTGCCAAACCTAACAACCTGGGTTTGATTCCTGAGTACCCACGTAAAAACCAGATGTGAGGCCGGGCGTGGTGGCGCACGCCTTTAATCCCAGCACTCGGGAGACAGAGGTAGGAGGATCACTGTGAGTTCAAGGTCACCCTGAGACTACATAGTTAATTCCAGGTCAGCCTTGGCCAGAGTGAGACCCTACCTCAAAAAATAAAAAAAAAAAAACAACAAAAAAAAACCAGTTGTGCAAAGTGGCGCATGCATCTGGAGTTTGTTTGCCGTAATGGAGGCCCTGGCACATGAATTTTCTCTCTGTGTCTATCTCTTCTTCTCTCTGTCACTCTCTCTACTTGCAAGTAAATAAATAAATATTTTTTTTCCAAAAAGAATTGGAAAGTAAAAACACATAACTCTTTTTGAGATCTGTCTCCCAGTTATTTGTCATAATTTGGTAGGCAGAAATTGTCCCCCAAATTCTCAAATTATAGCTGATGTTTTTGTTACTGCAAATGAAAAACATTTAAGTTTTACTAGCGACAGGATTGTAAGTTAGAAGATTGCTGAGAAACCAAAGGAACTACGTACCTGTTCCAAGAGAATAAATTAAAATAATTTTTACATGGGAAGAGCGAGAGAGAAACAGATAATCAGCTATATTATTGAAACCAAATATAGAATCCTCAGACCAATACGTATGACAAGAATCCCACCTAGTTCCTTCAAAGAATTTATTAGAACTTGTTGCATGGTTTATAAATGATTAGGGTATTAGGATCACTTTGAATAACAAGGTTATCTGTCATTAAAGTCTATTAAAACCTATCTTGTACTTAGCTCATTTATGTCCTATAAATATGGTTCATTATTATTATTATTATATAAGTAAAATAGGCTATGTATAATAATCAAACTGAGAATGACATGAAACATTGTGCTTGGCCCAGTAATTTAATAAGGACCCACAGGAGAATGAATTAGGCAACAAGAGGAAGGACTGTTTTGATTGTGTGCAGAAGTGAGCAGCTTTCTACGTAAGTGATAGCCCGTGAACATGGCTTTTGCAGAGGAATTTCAGTGCAAGCCAGCACCCCGCTGTGATCATGAGTCCTAAGGAGCTCGTAGAGACACACTCATTCCCTCCCAGCTTCTAAAGGAACCTCTGCTGGGCGTCTCTTCCACGTTCGGAGCTGCAGGATGCAAGTCACTGAGCAACGACTTCAAGCCTACCCTTGCTTTCAGCTGGTTTTCCCACGGGTGAGCGGGGAGGATGGCGCGTCTAAGGACGTCATTGTAGTGCGAGAAGAAAGTGGTGGTGGGGGGGGGGGTGATCAGCAACAGTGGCAGGACAGAGATCTTCAGGTTGCATTGTTTTTGAGAGCATGAAGGAGGGGGAGGGGACGGTTTAGATGTCGTCGTTTGCAGAGGCTCATGTGCTGAAGGCTGAGCCCCAAGCTGACCCTGCATTGTGGAGAGACCCTAAGTGTGGGGCCCCGGGGAAGGAAATGAGCTCCTGGTGGAGGGGCCCGCTCTGGACAGGGATCGTGAGGCCCTGGACTCTTCCTTTTCATCATGAGGTGAGCACTTCCCATGATGCTCTGCTTCCCCACAGGCCCTAATACAAGGGAGACGTGTGACCTGCAGTGAGATCTCTAGAAACACGAGTCAAACTTTGACTTATTTATTTATGAGAGGGGGGCAGTGGGCATGCTTTGTATTGAACTCTAGACACATGAGCCACCTTGTGTGCATCTGGCTTACATGGGTACTGGGGAATCGAACTTGGGTCCTTTGGCTTTCCAGGCAAGTGCCTTAACCACTAAACCATTTTCTCCAGCCAAACCTTTCCTGCTGTAAGTTGTTTACCTGAGGTATTTTGTCACAGCCACTGAAAGCTGACTAATCTAATTAGCCAGGAAGGATTGTCAGGCTGACAAAGACTAGATCATTTAGTCAGCAATAACTAGCACCCATTAGGATCTTTGGTGGTGGCTTCCAAATGCTTTGAACTTCACAATCTAATAATAAAGACAATTTAAAAAAATTATATTTATTTATTTGCAAGGGGAGAGAGAATGGGTGCATCAGGCCCTCTAGCCTCTGCAAATGAACTCCAGATGCATGCATCACTTTGTGCATTTGGATTTATGTGGGTACTGGGGATTCGAACCTGGGTCATTAGGCTTCACAGGCAAGTGCCTTAACTGCTGAGCCATCTCTCCAGCTGATAAATAAAATTTTGAGTAGACCTTCCTAAGTATTCTTATTTATATTTTGGTCTGTTCATGCATTGCTGTATTAATGTATCTATCAAACACACAAAATTTGAAAACAAATATTTGAACAAAAGCTAATGAAAAATCCATTAAGTTTTTAAAAAAGTATTTAATTAAATTTAGTTTATTTGAGAGAGAGAGAGAGAGAGAGAGAGAGAGAGAGAAAGAGAATGGGCACACCAGGGCCTCCAGCCATTGGAAACAAACTCCAGATGCATGTACCACCTGGTACATTTGATTTATTTGGGTCCTGGGGAATCAAACCTGGGTCCTTTGGCTTTGTATTCAAGCACCTTAACCACTAAGCCATCTCCCTAGCCCAAATCTATTAAATTTTTTATTGGTGGCATCTATCTTTTCTTAAAAGCACTACTTTAACCTATGCAATAAGGTTGACTCTCTTGACTATTTTTGAAAATCGTAGTTTCCTATTTGTGATAACAGCAATTCAAAGGTCTGTTTTACAGTTTGGCTTGGTTTGTCATTGATTTAAGTGGTTGTCATAACTGAAAATTAACTTCTCAGACATGATATAAACTCGATAGATACGGCTAAATGAGATTTATGTACATGACAGCAGACACACTTCCATATTTCTGTTAGTGTCTGGTAATCCTCCGGATGTTTTCAGTTTGTTGAGAACATCCTCTTGTGAGATCTAATTAGGTCCCGAGGCATCCTTTTGTGACATGGCTGAAAGCAACTTGGTCTAGGTAGGCAAATGTCAGATCTGTTCCTATCTTGTTTGATTTTACTTATCTTAATAATGTTGGGGTTTTCTTATTGTCTGTCATTTTAAAGCCATTTGTGTATTTCGTGAGAGTTAGTTTATGTAAATTAGACATCGATCTATAAGTCTACTAACCCTGGCACAACAGGAGGAGTGGTGGGGAGTGGGGATGCTACAACCAGCCCCTCCAAGCTAAGAAGGCCTGCTCCCCCCCCCCCAGGAAATGTCCCTTGCAGTGGGGACTGAACCCCTGGCATCTCTCCCTAGTGACAGGTGGCACTTTTGCCAATCCGCATAGCGGATACAACTCATCCTGTGTATTTACAAGTATATAATTCATGCTCTATATTTCCTTTATTCTTAAGACAAATTCTAAATATGCAAATATTTTCTTCTCACACCCCCGTGATAACGTGAAGAATCATGCGAGATGCACACTCACGCTCCACTTTGGGGACATCCAGTCAGCCGTCCCTCCCTCCACAAGGGGGACACGGAACACAACAGGTCTAGACACTTATGGAACCCTGAAATGGCACCTTTTGTTTTTTCCTGACAAATAAATCCCAGATATCTACATAACTAGGTAACCATTATGTTTCAACTATATCACTTTTTTTTTTTCCTTTGGGGACCTTTTTGACAAAATAATCAGATTTCCTCTGCCCTATTCCTGAAGTCTCTGTAAGGCCTCTTAAACCTGTGTTGGTAGATCCATGAGATAGTGGGATTAGAGCCCTCTCTTCCCACACATGTCCACTGTGCAACACACTACACGTGGCTTCTGTTTGTTAGTCATGAGCATTAAGAGCTTGATAAACAGATTCCCGTGCTGTGTGCCAGAGAGCTGCTTGCAGACATGTCAAAACAGATGGTCCATGCTGTTCTGTTCTTATTTCTAAGACTCAGAATGGAACAATGCCCTCTCTAGGAGTTCATGCATTCCCAGACAACCTCTAGACAACCTCAGGGGAGCGGTAGGGGCTTGTTAAAGTCTCTGCCTTTGTGACTGAGCATATGCCTTAGACCAGCCCCTGGAACTTCAGCTGGGCCCCACAACTCTTAACTCCTTCAGGCAGTGCTCACATCCCTGAATGTCTAGTGGCCTGGGTACATTGATGCTAATCAAGATACCTGGTTCATTTCTGAGTTCAGTGGCCTTCCAAATAGGAGTAAAGCCTTTTTGATTTGTCACCAACTCCATGGAGAAGCTATCCAAAATTTAATAAGGAAAAATGTCTATTACATAGCATTAGTTACTCTCTCATTGCTCTGAACAAATATCTGAACAGAAGCAACTTAAGGAAGGAAAGGGTTTATTTTAGGTTTACAGAGGGGATTTCATGGTGGGGAAGGCATGGTGGTGGAAGAGAGAATCCAGCTCATCACATTTCAACATGATCAAGAAGCTGAGAGGGAACAGCAAGTGAGGCTAGGCTATAAAAGTTCCCCAAGTGTGGTAGTTTGAATGGAAGTTTTATTCAAGCTTGTAACTTGGTGTCACTGTGGGCAGCTCCTAGGATCCAGCCCTAAGGTGTGTTCGAGGCTGGAATTTCCAGACTAAAGGTATACAGAGTGCTTTAGCCCTGCCTGGAGTTCCTAGAGTGTGCTTGCTTATGGTGCTGGTGGTGATATTTCACTCTGCATGGATCTGTGAAAGGGGAGCCAGGTTCTTCTGCCATTCTGGAACTTCCCGGGATCCATAAGCTTCAGCTAAATGCCATTCCTCCCATAAACTGTGTTTGGTTTGGAGGTTCATCCCAGCAGGGTGAAGCTGACTGCTACACAAGTAACCTACTTGCTCCAGCAAGGCTTTGCCTCCTAATGTTTCCACATCCTTTTTAAGCAGTGCCACCAACTCTGGACCAAGTGTTCAAACACATGAGCCTCTGGGGGACATTTCACAGTCAAACGACCACACACATCAACTATGCATACAATCTCAGAGAGCGGGTAGTTAAAAACCTCTCTGCAGTTCATGTCAAAAAATATCTAAATTTGGGGCTGGAGAGATGGCTTAGTGGTTAAGGCGCATGCCTACAAAGCCAAAGACCCAGGTTCGATTCTCCAAGTCCCACGTAAGCCAGATGCACATGGTAGCACATTGTGTCTGAAGTTCGTTTGCAGTGGCTAGAGGCCCTGGTGTGCCCATTCTCATTCTTTCTATATCTATCTTCGTCCCTCTGTCTGTCTTTAATAAATAAATAAATAAATAAAAATAAATCTTTGCCGGGCGTGATGGCATACACCTTTAATTCCAGCACTTGGGAGGCAGAGGTAGGAGGATCGCTATGTGTTCAAGGCCACCCTGAAATTACATAGTGAAGTCCAGGTCAGCCTGAGCTAGAGTGAGACCCTACCTTGAAAAACCAAAAAAAAAAAAAAAAAAAAAAAAAAATTATTTTGAAAAACAAACAAAAAAATTCTAAATTTGAGCTGGAGAAATGGCCTAGCAATTAAGGTGATTGCCTTCAAAGCTAAAGGATCCAAGTTCAGTTCCCCAGGACCCACGTAAGCCAGATGCACAAGGTGGTGCATGTTTCTGGAGTTCATTTGAAGTGGCTGAAGGCCTTGGCACATCCAATTTCTCTCTCTCTCTCTCTCTCTCTATATATATATGTATATATATATATATATATATACACACATATACATATATATACATATGCCTCTTTAAAGAAAAAAATTTAAATTTACTGAAGTGATATCTTATAAACTAATTCAAGATGAAACAGATTATTTAGGCTTTAAGTGTTATTGTTCCTTCCTCCATTTTTGCTTTTAAAAGATTAGCTTTGAAGAGTGACAAATACATTGTTGGTGTATATGTTTACAGTGCCTTGAACAGCTAAGGGCTGTTCCTTATGGTAGAAAGTTTATCATTAAAGACATAGTTACAAAAGCCCCCGCTTTACAATTTGGTTGTCACTGAAGGCTGTACACAGGCTGATAATTGTTTACCCCCCAAATCAATTCCTTCCCTTCTTTCTCATTACAAGAATCCCGAGTTTGTTGGGGGGTGGCAACGTGCCCAGCTGAAAATTTACATTTCTTAGCCTCCCTTGTGGACAGAGGTGGCTATGTGGTTAGATTCCTGCCGGCACAAATTTAAAATGTTTTTTTAAAGGCGGGATGACTCATTGGAAACACAGTCATAGGCTTGTCTTCTTCTAGTCCAAAAACTGGTTGTCATGACTGGCACACCTGTGGCCATCTTGAAGTCATGAGGTAACCTTGGGGATGGAAGCCACGTCACACAAATGGCAAAAGAGAGAGACTGAAAGAGCCTGAGAAAGTCATGACCTTGAAGTTTCTAACTAGTCCTGGATTTCCTTTCTCTGCACTGTTGGTCTCCAGGTACACAAGACAGGAAGAAATTCCAAATAAATAAGTGTGTGTCTAGTGTATATATACATACATATATCTGTCCACGCAGATAGATACATTTCTTAATGCAAATTTCCTATGTGTATGTATGTATTTTTAAAAAAAATCTATGAACATTAGAAAACACCGTCTCAGGAAATGGGCATATTTCAGCAAATTCACTGCTGTCTTTTGTTTATTTATTTGGTTTTTCGAGGTAGGGTCTCACTCTAGCCCAGACTGACCAGGAATTCACTCTGTAGTCTCAGGGTGGCCTCAAACTCACGGCGATCCTCCTACCTCTGCCTCCCGAGTGCTGGGATTGAAGGCGTGCCCCACCATGCCTGGCTTAAAACCGGGTATTTTTTAAAATGTATTATTGGTATATTAAATGTTAATTTATATGTTTTTGATTTTTATTTATTTATTTACAAGGAGAGAGAGAGAGAAGAGAAGAGAAACAGAGAATGGACATGTTCAGGAGATGGCTCCAGCAGCTGCCTGTAAAATCTGATGAAGTTCAGATGTATGTACCACTTTGTGATACACAAATCTGGAATTTGTTTGCAGCTGCTGGAGACCGTGACATGTCCATTCTCTGTTTCTCTTCTCTCGGTCATCAGCTTTTGCAAATAAATAAATAAAACTCAAAAGCATATAAATTAACATTTGAACCCCAATAATACATTTTTAAAATTGGTTTTCAAGGTGATGTTTCTTCATGTCTAGCCCAGGCTAGCTTCTGCCCCAAAGCTCTGTTACAAAGAATAACCACTTGTGTCAATTCTCCACTGGTGCTATAACAAATGACTGCAGACTTGTGCTCGCACACACACCCCAAATTAATTGTCTTATAGTTCTGAGGTCACAGGTCTCATTGGACTAAACTCCTTTATGAAGACCCCTCAGGAGGGTCTTTTTCCTGCTTTTTCACCCAAAGGCTGTCTGGCTTTGAAAGGCCCAAGAACCAAAGTAACGCCATGACAGGCTTCAGCTGCCTTGCAGGCCTCAGGTTAAAGTCAGGTCAGGTTCCCAGAACGTAAGTCAGAACAAACAGTTACTGGAAAGACCACACTAACCCAAAATAAGGGGCCAATTAGACAAAACTAAGCAGGTGTTATACATTCCTGTGGCTTTGTATCTATAGATAAAGTTTGCTTAACGGTCCTCAGCTGCTGTATAACCAATCAACTATAACATGTAAATTCATGGTAAATGTCAATCAGTCATATTAGAAATTTTCCTTCTCTTTGTTTAAATCCAATACAAGCTTCTCTCAAACACAACTCGAGGCTCTTGCACGAATCCACTGTGTTGGTGAAGTCAGGAGACGGAGCTTAAGCCGAAATATAGCTCTTTGCTTTTGCATACGTGTCTGGACTCTTTGGTGGTCCCTGGGGGGGGGGTGCCGTGAACTGGGCACTACAGCTTCTGGGCTGGGTTCCCTCCATCCTTTTAACCAGGAATGGAAGCCAAGTGTTTGTCACGCTACCTCACTGTGAAATGGACTCTTCTGCCTCCTCCTTACTTTTAAGGACCATGGTGATGATATTGGGCCCACCCAAATAACCCAGGCTGTCTTCCCACCTCCAAATCCTTAGTTAGCTCATATTTTCAAAGTTCTGTGGGCCACATATGGAAATGTATTCACAGGTGCCAGAGAATGAGGGGTGGACATATTTTAAGAGCCATTGTTATGTCTACCATGTCATGATTCTATGTTTGGTGTGCCACCACGAAGACTTTTTGGGCATGTATTTAGTTGTATTTGTATTGTAAATATCTTATCAAAACAAATTTCATTAGCTGGCTTGCTTTGATTTTTTTTTTTGGCTTTTTCATTTTTTCGGTGTTTCAAGGTAGGGTCTCACCCTAGCCCAGGCTGACCTGGAATTCACTATGTAGTCTCATGGTGATCCTCCTACCTTTGCCTCCCAAATGCTGGGATTAAAGGTGTGCGCCACCACACCCGCTGCTTTAATTTTAACAGTAACTAATTCACATTTTTTCCATGATGGAAAAGGTAGACCTAGTAAGGTAATGTTTCAAAAGCCTGCTTTCTTTTGAAATTTTGAGAAAGTATATTATTTCCATTCTTTTAAAAAAAAATTATTTATTTAGCCTGGCGTGATGGTGCACGCCTTTAATCCCAAGCACTTGGGAGGCAGAGGTAGGAGGATTGCTGTGAGTTCAAGGCCACCCTGTGACTACAGAGTAAATTAAATTCCAGGTCAGCCTGGGCTAAAGTGAGACTCTACCTTGAAAAACCAAAAAAATAAAATAAAAAAATTATTTATTTATTTGAGAGCAACAAACAGAGAGAGAAAGAGGCAGAGACAGAGAGAATGGGTGCACCAGGGCCTCTAGCCACTGCAGACAAACTCCAGGTGCATGCATGACATTGTGCATCTGGCTTATGTGGGTTCTGGGGAATTGAGCCTCAAACCAGGGTCCTTGGGCTTCACAGGCAAGTGCTTAAACACTAAGCCATCTCTCCAGCCCTTATTTCTATTCTTTTAAAAATATTTTTACTTATTTGCAGGGAGAGCGAGAGAGAGGGAGAGAGAATGAGCATACTAGGGCCTCCTGCCACTACAAATGAACTCCAGGCACATGCACCACTTTGTGCATCTGGCTTTACAAGGGTGCTGGGGAATGGAACCCAGGCAGTGCCTTTAACCGCTGAGTCATCTCCCCACATCTTTAATCCCAGCACCGGAGAGGCAGAGGTAGGAGGATCACTGTGAGGCTTTTTTTTCCTTTGAATTCTGCCCAAAGCTAAGAGAAGTGAAAAATGAAAGTGGGAAGCTCAGGAGCAGCAGTCTCTCCTAGCTGCATCCTGAAGATGAGTGTGGCATTGTGGGAAGCAGCCAGTATCCAGCTACGTTGATCAGCGTGGAGCTTTCTGCACTGGACCCTGGTGGCTGTTTGTCTCTTCAGGAGAGAGCCCTCTTCCCAACAGGCATCTTATTTTCTTTAGAGAATTACCATTTGCTCATGGATTTTTTTTTCCTTAGGAACTAAAATAAATGCCCCGAGATCTCTCAAGTAAGGTTTTTCACAGGACCCAAGGTATGCCAATCAGGCACTACCACTTTTATTTATTTATTTATTTATTTATTTATTTATTTATTTATTTATTTATTTATAATTTATCTATTTTTATTGACAACTCCCTTAATTGTAGACAATATCCCATGGTACTTCCCTCCCTGCCCCCACTTTCCCCTTTGAAACTTCACCCTCCATCATATCCCCTCCCCCTCTCAATCAGTCTCTCTTTTCAGTTTGATGTCATCATCTTTTCCTCCTATTATGATGGTCTTGTGTAGGTAGTTCAGGCACTGTGAGGTCATGGATATCCAGGCCATTTTGTGTCTGGAGGAGCACGTTGTAAGGAGTCCTACTCTTCCTTTGGCTCTTACATTCTTTCCACCACTTCTTCCACAATGGACCCTGAGCCTTGGAAGGTGTGTTAGAGATGTTTCAGTGCTGAGCACTCCTCTGTCCCTTCTTCTCAGCACCATGGTGCCTTCTGAGTCATCCCAAGGTCACCCCCATCTGAAAAGGGAAGTTTCTCTAACCAAAAGTGAGAGTAGCATTAATATATGGGTGTGACATTAAGAGCAGTGCTTACCTGGCAGTTGGTGAGCATAGTATATACATTTAGCCAGACACCAGCAGACTTTATACCCCTAGGGCTCATGACTACCGCTGTTGTAGGTTTTCAGTATCAGGGATGTATTCCCTCCCATGGAGTGGGCCTCCAGTCCAATTAGAGAGCGGTTGGTTTCCCCCATAACAGACATGCCACTATTGCACCCAATGGCTCATTTGTCCTGGCTGGCCAAATTTAAAGCTTGCAGTGTTCACTGTTGAGTATCTTCACTAGTGTTTTCCCTCTCTCCTATTCTCTACCAACTTTTAAATCAAAAGTTTGGGACCTGGGGATATGGGTCAATGGGTAAAGCACTTGCCCTGCAAGCATGATGGCCTAAGCTGGCATGAGTTTGATTCTCAGCATCCATGTAAAAAGCTACAAGTGGCCACACATGCCTGTGACCTCAGTCCTGGGGTGGAAGGGGGCAGAAACCAGAGAACTGCTGCATCTCATTGGTTCAGCCAGTCTGCCCAAAAACAGCAGCTCTGGGTTCAGGAAAAGGCCCTGTCTCAAGAAGATAATATGGAAGGGCTGGAGACATGGCTTAGTGATGAAGGAGCTTACCTGCGAAGCCCAAGGACCCAGGTTCATTTTCCCAGTACCCATGTAAGCCAGATGCACATGGTGGTGCCTGCTTCTGGAGTTGGTCTGCTGTGCCCAGAGGCCCTCGTGTGCATGCTCTGTCTCTCTTTCTAAAATAAAATAAAATGTATTTTTAAAAAAGAAAATAAAGCCAGGCATGGTGGCACACACCTTTAATCCCAGCACTTGGGAGGCAGAGGTAGGAGGATCGCTGTGAGTTCAAGGCTACTCTGAGACTACATAGTGAATTCCAGGTCAGCCTGGGCTAGAGTGAGACCCTATCTTGAAAAACAAACAAACAAAAAAACATAAACAAAAAGAAAGAAAAGAACATGGAAAAGCCCAACAAAGAGGACACCTGATGCTTTATGGCTTCCACACATGTAAGCATGGGGCACAGGTGTCTACACAAACATACACATGCACACACCACACAACACACACACACACACACACACACACACAATTTCAGTCAGATTGTCAAGTAAAGTAAAAATAGTTAAAGTCCATACCTCTTCAGAGTGACCCTAAAGTATTAAAATTTGGGTGTGTAATCAGTGAAATATAAAACAAGGTCCCTAAAATGAACCTTGAAGCAAGTTTGCAGAAATGTATCAAAGCACAGTCTCAGAATTGTCAGTCCTGCAGGTTTGTCGACCAGGACTCTTTGCTAAGATCTTTTGTTTTTACCATAGACTGGCCGTGTTTCAGCTTTGGTAATGAAACCCACAGGGACGTGGTAATGTTCGCCACTGAATCTGAGCTGGGGTGTCCCCTCCCATGCTCTGGAGCCAGCTCGGGAGGGTCTAGCAGCTTGCTCAGTCTCTCATCCGGGTAGGGCTGGGGAAAGTGAGCAGCAATCCAAAAGAGTCTCGGTAAGGCACCATCTATCCCTTAGAAGCCAACGGCTGGGACATCAAAAAGGCAAAGCCCTAGAAAAGTGCTTCTGATTAAGCAGCCGATTTAATCAAACAGTAAGAGTCAACACGGTGCATTAATCAGAGCTCTTGTGTAAAGAGCAGAAACTCAACATGGCTTCTTTGAGCAGGAGGCAGAATCAGGAGCCCAGTAGGAAAAATGCTGACAGACGGAAGGAGAAGGCGATGACCAATCCCGGGTGACAGTGAGGCAGGCAGAGCTTGGCAGTGGGGACTTCCCACACTAGAACCGAGGACTTGATTTTTGGCACCACAGATCTCTGCAGTCAGCTTTATTCCTTTATGCCCGCTTTCCCCATGTGACAGAATGACAAAACTACTTCTGCGTACCATCACTAAAAAATAAAGTACTCTGGGGGCTGGAGAAATGGCTTAGCGGTTAAGGTCTGTGCCTGTGAAGCCAAAGAATCCTGTTTTGATTCTCCAGGACCCACGTAAGCCAGCTGCACAAGGTGCACATGCATTTGGAGTTTGTTTGCAGTGGCTAGAGGCCCTGGTGTGCCCATTCTCTCTCTGTCTGCCTCTCTTCTCTCTCTCTCTCTTATTGGAAAGAAAGAAAGAAAGGAAGGAAGAAAGAAAGGAAGGAAGGAAGGAAGAAAGAGAAAGAAAGAAAGGCTAGAGAGATGGCTTAGCGGTTAAGGCATTTGTCTGCAAGGCCAAAGGATCCCGGTTCAACTCTCTAGGACCCATGTAAGCCAGATACACAAGGGGCACATACATCTGGAGTTTGTTTACAGTGGCTGGAGGCCCTGGCGTGTCTATTCTCTCCTTCTCTCTCTCTCTCTCTCTCTCTCTCACTATCTCTCAAATAAATAAATAAAATATTTAAAAGAAAGAAGAAAGAAAGAAGGAAGGAAGGAAGGAAGGAAGGAAGGAAGGAAGGAAGGAAGGAAAGAAGGAAGGGAGGAAATAAAGTACTCTGCCTGTCCGTCTAGCTCCATTTCTAAATCCTGGGAAACGTCTCTGACTGGCTTAGCTTTCCTGACCTTTTCCAACAATCATAGCGCTTGGAGTGCGATATATGTGACTCATCTATTGCGCTGCCCCTGTGACAGAACAGAGGGGTCAGGCATAAAATTAGAACTCTACCCTAGAAACACATGGATGACATCACACACACACACACACACACACAATTTCAGTCAGATTGTCAAGTAAAGTAAAAATAGTTAAAGTCCATACCTCTTCAGAGTGACCCTAAAGTATTAAAATTTGGGTGTGTAATCAGTGAAATATAAAACAAGGTCCCTAAAATGAACCTTGAAGCAAGTTTGCAGAAATGTATCAAAGCACAGTCTCAGAATTGTCAGTCCTGCAGGTTTGTCGACCAGGACTCTTTGCTAAGATCTTTTGTTTTTACCATAGACTGGCCGTGTTTCAGCTTTGGTAATGAAACCCACAGGGACGTGGTAATGTTCGCCACTGAATCTGAGCTGGGGTGTCCCCTCCCATGCTCTGGAGCCAGCTCGGGAGGGTCTAGCAGCTTGCTCAGTCTCTCATCCGGGTAGGGCTGGGGAAAGTGAGCAGCAATCCAAAAGAGTCTCGGTAAGGCACCATCTATCCCTTAGAAGCCAACGGCTGGGACATCAAAAAGGCAAAGCCCTAGAAAAGTGCTTCTGATTAAGCAGCCGATTTAATCAAACAGTAAGAGTCAACACGGTGCATTAATCAGAGCTCTTGTGTAAAGAGCAGAAACTCAACATGGCTTCTTTGAGCAGGGAGGCAGAATCAGGAGCCCAGTAGGAAAAATGCTGACAGACGGAAGGAGAAGGCGATGACCAATCCCGGGTGACAGTGAGGCAGGCAGAGCTTGGCAGTGGGGACTTCCCACACTAGAACCGAGGACTTGATTTTTGGCACCACGGATCTCTGCAGTCAGCTTTATTCCTTTATGCCCGCTTTCCCCATGTGACAGAATGACAAAACTACTTCTGCGTACCATCACTAAAAAATAAAGTACTCTGGGGGCTGGAGAAATGGCTTAGCGGTTAAGGTCTTTGCCTGTGAAGCCAAAGAATCCTGTTTTGATTCTCCAGGACCCACGTAAGCCAGCTGCACAAGGTGCACATGCATTTGGAGTTTGTTTGCAGTGGCTAGAGGCCCTGGTGTGCCCACTCTCTCTCTGTCTGCCTCTCTTCTCTCTCTCTCTCTTATTGGAAAGAAAGAAAGAAAGGAAGGAAGGAAGAAAGGAAGGAAGGAAGGAAGAAAGAGAAAGAAAGAAAGGCTAGAGAGATGGCTTAGCGGTTAAGGCATTTGTCTGCAAGGCCAAAGGATCCCGGTTCAACTCTCTAGGACCCATGTAAGCCAGATACACAAGGGGCACATACATCTGGAGTTTGTTTACAGTGGCTGGAGGCCCTGGCGTGTCTATTCTCTCCTTCTCTCTCTCTCTCTCACTATCTCTCAAATAAATAAATAAAATATTTAAAAGAAAGAAGAAAGAAAGAAGAAAGGAAGGAAGGAAGGAAGGAAGGAAGGAAGGAAGGAAGGAAGGAAGGAAGGAAAGAAGGAAGGGAGGAAATAAAGTACTCTGCCTGTCCGTCTAGCTCCATTTCTAAATCCTGGGAAACGTCTCTGACTGGCTTAGCTTTCCTGACCTTTTCCAACAATCATAGCGCTTGGAGTGCGATATATGTGAGTCATCTATTGCGCTGCCCCTGTGACAGAACAGAGGGGTCAGGCATAAAATTAGAACTCTACCCTAGAAACACATGGATGACATGGAGAAAGGACAGTTCCCTCCAGAAAGTAGGGAAGCTGTTGTCAGAATAGGGATAAGTGGCGATGGGTAGATGGAAATAGCAGAGTCAGGCTGCAGAGATGGCTTAGCCATTAAGGCACTTGTCTGTGAAGCCTCAGGACCCAGGTTCGATTCTCCAGTACCCATGTAAGCCAGATAGATGCACATGGTGGTGCATGTGTCTGGAGTTCGTTTGCACTGGCTCAATGCCCTGGTGCACCCATTCTCTCTCTCTCGTAAATTAATTAATTAATAAATAGTAAATAAATAAATAAATAACAGAATCAACAAAGGCTGTGCATTGAGTGACAGTTATCTTCGTGTTGCTGGGACACAACATCCGACAGAAAGCAGCTGATGGGAGGAAAAGTTTTTATTTTGGCTTACAAGGGGGATCATCATGATGGCAGGGCAAAGCATGGTATGGGCAGAGGCTGGACATCACCTCTGCCATGACAAGTGGAAAATAGCAGCAAGAGAATGAGCAGAACTAACTGGCAAGCGAGGTGCTAATAAACTTCAAGGTTCACCACCAGCGACAGCAAGGCTCCATCTCCCAAGTTGCCACCAGCTGGGGACCAAGCAATCAAAACACATGAGTTTACCGGGAACATCTGATTCCAACCACCACAGGGGCCATGGAAGACATTAGACTATTCGAAAGGCCTAAGGGAAGAAAATGCTAGCCACCATCGGGCTTCAGAAACTAACATTCCATCAAAGTGAAAACAAGTGAAATGGAATTTTTTTTTTATTCAAAAAATATTTGTAGGGTTTAAAATGAGCAATGCTTATTTGTTCCTGATTTTTTTCTTCTTTTGACCACTCTCTGGTTTTTTTTGGACATGACTGGCATTTTCCTCAGTGAATGCAGAGGCCCTTCTGAGTTGGCCTTAGTAACATCATTCCTGGATGCTTTCCTAGTGTGTACAGGAGATAAAGAGCCACTGTGGACTCGCCCTCAGTGTGGACTTCTGTGGGAGATGCATTCCAAAGGCAATACTCCCTGAACTACCAAAGGGAAACCGTGTGAGTCTGGAGAGCCGCACTGTGAAAATGTTTAAAACACAAAGAAAACATATATATGTGTGTCTACATGAAAGTGGATGTGTGTGAAAAGAGTCTTCTGTAAAGTAAAAGATAAAGGCGAACAAGTAACCCAGATAGCTCTGCAACTTTTAAAGGTAAAAAATTTTTTAAAAGCATACCTATTAAATCTGACTCACTACATTCATTTTACCTGCACTGTGAATGTGTTGATTTCATTAATCATCAGAGTTGGCCAATGACAGCAATTTCAAAATAATCCCTGGATAGTTGACAGTCCTGCCAACTGTTTGTATAGTTAATAAAACATTCTGCTTGGTGTGGCATTAATATGCCTTACTGTTATTTTCTTCAAAGACCAATTTGTTCAGCTTTTATAAACTAGTGGAAATAACTATTATCCACCTTTTTCTTTTCTTTTTTATTATCACTACAGATAAGTATTATTTAAGCCTACCAACTGATAAGGTATTGTTTTCCTCAGCAACATTATTGGCAATATTTGCAGCAATTCACAAACAAGTGTAGAGAAGGAAGCGTATTAATGTGAGATTATCATCTTCTTTTGGGTTCCCTCAAAAATGCAAACCCAGATAAGGAGTTGATTGAAGAGATGAAATTTATCTGGTGATTTCCCCCTCCTCAAATCTCATGGGATGCACTGGGGGGAAGGAAGAGGAAGAAAGAAGAAAGAAAAAATGGAGATATACATCAACCAACAGTTTCACCCAGGAAAAGGGTTTCAGAGCTAATCTACCAGGGGCTTGGAAAGTTGGAGCAGTTGTCAACTGACTCTTGAACTTCATTCATTAAGGGTTGGCCTTGAAGGAAGCATTAAGTCCCAGAACCTCCAGGTTCTCCTAACTGTAGGCTATCGTCAGTCTCAGTAAAGGAGAGTTCTAGCACTCCCAGGGGAGAGAGATATCGCTTACAGCGAAGGTGGAACTCCGAGGAAGACTAGGGGCCGTGCATGGAGTACTAATACTGACTGTCACTTCGAGCCCTTGCTCTGGTCACACCTTCTCAAGCCTAACTTGATTCTTCCAGGTTGCGGACGTTTAGAGTGGTGACTCTGAAATCTGAAAGGAGAAAAAGACGGAAAAGATCAGAATATGTGAAATGAGTCATTATTCTCCTTGCTGTAGTCGGTCCCAAGCTTATCGTCTATACTCATGACCTCTCTTGCCTATAAGCCACACTTCTAGATTATTCTTTTTAAGAATCTTTAGGTGTATGTAGATGTGGGCACACATGTGCCACGGTACACATGTGGAGGTCAGGAGTGTTGGTTCCTTCCTTCCTTCCTTCCTTCCTTCCTTCCTTCCTTCCTTCCTTCCCTTCCTTCCTTCCTTCCTTTTTCTTTTCTTTTCTTTTCTTTTTGATTTTTTATTGGTAGGGTCTCACTCTAGCTCAGGCTGACCTGGAATTCACTATGTAGTCTCAGGGTGGTCTCGAACTCATGTTGATCCTCCTACCTCTGCCTCCCAAGTGCTGGGATTAAAGGTGTGCATCACCATGCCCGGCTCTCATTTCCTTCTACTTTGTTTGAGGCAGGGACTCATTTGCTGCTGTGTACACCAGGCTGGTTGGCCCATAAGCTTCTGGGGTATGGTAGTTTGATTGTAAAATGCCCCCCAGAGGCTCATGTGTTTGTGATTAAGACTCAAGTGTAATCACCACCTGGTGGAGCCTTTGGGAAGATGAGCCTTGCTGGAGGAAGTGTGCTGCTGGGAGCAGGCTTTGGGCTGTTATAGACCAGCACCTTTACTGCTATTTTTGCTTCATCTCTGCTGCTGTGGAGATGTAGGTCCCAGCTGTCTGCTCCGGCCATGCTTTCTCTGCCATGATGAAATTTCCCCTTGAAACTGTCAGCTACAAGTGAACCCTTTCCTGCCATAAGCTGCTTCTGGTTGGGTGTTTGGTCCCAGCAACAAGAAGGTAACTGCAATGTGGGGATTCTCCTTTCTCTGACTCCCATCTCGGTATAGGTGTGTTGGAATTACAGCCACTAATGCTACCAGCATCGGGCTTTATGTGGATTTGGTGGGTGATCCGAACTCAGGTTGTTAAAACCCATGAGGCTATGGCTCACGTTTCATTTAAGCCACCACAGGTCCACAAAAACAGATGTGCCCCCCCCCCTTGAGTCAGCAGCTGCATCACCATTTATGACCTAGCTTTGGAAATCCTATAGCATTATCTCTGCTGCAGACAACTGGTCAAAACAAGTCCAGTCCAGCTTGGGTGCAAGGGGAGGGCATGAGACTTCCAGACTTCAAGGTTGCCGTGGTGAAAAGTGATGGGGTTAAAGGATATTGTTACACCATCTTTACAAATGACAGTCTGCGATAGTTCTCACAGCAGGAGCCCTGTGCTTTGCTGAGACATAGCCCCATTTCTGAAGACAGACAGTGGCTGTCCCAGAGGAAAAGAAACATACGCTATGAAACCTCGGCTTCAGGAAACAACAGGTTGCTATTCTCCTTAGCTCACAGGGTAGAGGGTCCTTCTTCTCTCCTGGAGCGAGTGATTTCAGGAAGTATAGTTCAAGGCCCTCCAGCATCTACTCCATGGCCACATCTAAGTGGATCTCAGCGCCAATCTCCTTTCTCTAGGACTTGCAAGAGGCCTTGCTGGACTGTGCCTTCAGACTACACAGGCTCTGATACTCTTCCTATTGAACTGGGCCTGACTTTTCAGAGCACTCTTCTCTGGTGGCAGGAAATGGGGAATGCCGTTAGGTGTTTTTTTAAAATAATATTTTTAATGTTTATTGATTTATTTGCAAGCAGAGCGAGAGAGATAGAAAAGAGGCAGACAGAGAGAGAATGGGCATGCCAGGGTCTCTAGCCACTGCAAATGAACTCCAGATGCATGCGCCCCCTTGTGCATCTGGCTGACATGGGTCCTGGAGAATTGAACTGGGATCCTTTGGCTTCGCAGGCAAATGCCTTAACCGCTAAGCCATTTCTCCAGCCCCTCATTAGGTGTTTTTTAGAGGACCAATGACTTTCATTGCATCCCCAAAATTGTTAGCTGGATGATGTAAGCCACAAGCTCTCCTTCTCCAGCTCTTACAGAGCAGCTAACAAAACCGAGAACTCTCTATTTCCCACAATCCTCAC
The DNA here is from genome assembly GCA_036365145.1 of Orientallactaga sibirica. Classification (NCBI taxonomy): domain Eukaryota; kingdom Metazoa; phylum Chordata; class Mammalia; order Rodentia; family Dipodidae; genus Orientallactaga; species Orientallactaga sibirica. The sequence goes on from JAEOAD010002805.1 coordinate 1,005,667, forward strand.
ATCACTAGTAGCATTTGCACTGTTGCGTAAGCCCTGCTTCTCCCTTCATCTTTCTCTCATCCCAGTGCACCATGGGTGGAAGTTTTGGTAACTGACTCCCCAAAGTGTCACTTTTACCACCATCTAACCCCATTTCCACCAGTAGGACTTTGTTGTTTCCATACGACATCCTGGGGCCCCTCCCTGTGTCAACTGTCTTCATCTAAGCTCCTTCAGATGAGATCTTGAGACAAGGGCTTGGATAACAAGGAGTCTATGGTGCAGAGAATCTCTCTCAGGAAGAACAGGTAAGAGACTAGAAAGTGAGAGAGGAGAAAAGAAAATCCAATGGATGGATGGGTTATTGCTGTGGGTAACTTGAGCCCAGTCCCACTGGGGACTTCTGAGAAGCTACACGGCATGATTTATGCAAATTTCACCAAGGTATGAGAAAGTTGGCCATTAATCCCTTGGGTCCCATTTCTTATAGCTGGAAAGTATTCAACTCTTAGCAAACTCAGGCTCATGGGAGGGCTGAGCCGACTCTCCTGGTACTAGGGAAGATGCCCCGACAAACAAATGGAGCGAGGCACGTGCTTGAGGTGGGAAGCTGTCAGCATGCGTAGGAAAGGTTCACAGCAGGTATGGGGCCACACAGAACTGGATGATGGCGCTTTGGAACGGGGCATCAAGAGTGTATGCAATCCCTAGTCTTCAGTCATTCCTATGCAAAGAAATCAGCATTCCATCCTGTGGACAGAACACATGCATTTACAACAATTCCATGTAGAAGCTGCTCTTACATGACAGAAAAGGAATAAAAGCAACTTTGTAAAACAGAAGGATAAAGAGAGAGGACGAGTTACCAGTAGATAAGAGGGAGCAACAAAATGTTGCAAGATAGAAGCTGCTCCAACGAGGACTAGCTAAAGGAACTGAGCAGCCAGAAAATCACTTTGCTGTGGAAGCTACTACAGCAATACATAAGGATGTGAAAACTTTGGAACCACTCAGAGATGGGAAATCCTTGTTACTTCTTGTATGTAGAGTTTGGATCTTTAAAAACTTAGAGAAATGGCTTAGCAGTTAAGTGACTTCCTGCACAGACATGACATTTTAAAACATATATATATATATATATATATATATATATATATATATATATATATATATATTAGCGGCTGGAGAGATGGCTTAGTGGTTAAGCGCTTGCCTGTGAAGCCCAAGGACCCCGGTTCAAGGCTCAATTCCCCAGGTCCCACAAAAGCCAGATGCACAAGGTGGCGCATGCATCTGGAGTTCATTTGCAACAGCTGGAGGCCCTGGTGTGCCCATTCTCCCTCTCTCTCTCTCTGCTTGTTTCTCTCTCTGTTACTGTCAAATAAATAAATAAGTATTTTATTTTATTTGTAAGGAGAGAGAGACAGACAGACAAAAAAATGGACACACTAGCCACTGCAAGTGGAACTCCAGATGGTCACTCTTGCACCTGGCTTATGTGCTAGTCAAAGTCACCAGGTTGTCAGGCCTTGTTGACAAGCCTTTGCTGGCAGCCTTAACCACTGACCCATTTCTCCAGCCTTATACATGACATTTTTGTTTGAAATTTTTTCAAGGTAGGGTCTCACTCTAGCTTAGGATGACCTGAAACTCATTCTGTCATCCCAAGATGGCCCTGAACTCACAGCGATCCTCCTACCTCTGCCTCCCAAGTGGTGGGATTAAGGTGTGCCCCACTATGCCTGGCTTATCTCTGACAGTTTTGGGGTACAACTCTCCTCCTTATGCTGGGCAAGCACTTTACCAAACGATCACTTTAGACCCTCTCTTCTCTCTTTCATCATTATTTCTTTTACTTCTCTTGGATCATCCCCACTGACAAGCAACTGGTCTGTAACACCTTCCATTAAATAAACAATGTCCTCGACTTTATATTCCTATTCCCCTTCAGGACAGAATTTGCCATCTCTTTGTGTCTCTCCTACTCTTCCCCTTTAGCCCACTAGAGTCACGTGGTCACTCTTGCAGGCAGAGCTAGTCAAAGTCACCAGGATGCTCCGTCCTTGTTTCAGTTCCTCTCTCATTCCACCAGTCAGTGATCACTCCCTTTTTCACAAGCTCTCTCTTGATTTGCCCTCCTCCTCCCTAGCCATGCCTTCTCAGTCTCTCTGACGGATGCTTCTTGCCCCCCTGTTCTTTAACACATGGACATGCCTCCCATGTGGAGTCCCAGACCTCTTCCCTTTCCTATACCCACGAGTTCTTTTGTTGTTCAAGCCAATTTTAGGTGATAAGGCTTATATATCTACCCCGACTCTCTCCCCTAACCTCAAATATCCAGCTTCCTGCTTGCGATCACCCCATGGGTGTCTGATAGGTCTCTCAAACCAAGATGTCCAAATCTCCCCTAACCTCAAATATCCAGCTTCCTGCTTGCGATCACCCCATGGGTGTCTGATAGGTCTCTCAAACCGAGATGCCCAATACAGAAAGCCTGCCTTTTCCACAGGCTTCTCCATTTGGGGACCAGTTTCTTCCTTCCATGTGTTCAGGGTGAGAACATTGGTGCCATATTTGGCTGTTTCCTTCCTGCACCCCACATTGTCATCATATGCCTCACAATCACCAGTGTATCCTGTTGGCTCCACGTTCAAAGCACAACCGGAAGCTGAATGCTTTTCACCATCTCCTATCGTGAACTGGAATCCCACTAGCAGGATACACGTTTGCTGTTGGTTCCCTAGCTCACTGCAGACACATCCTAACTGGTCTTTCTGCTTCTGTCTTTAATCCACTCATTCTGAATTCAACACAACAGCCATTGTGATCTCCTACAGTCCACATAAAGGACTCATGTGTTTCAGATCTGTATACGTTAGATCATGACACATCTCTGCTGCCTGTCTAGCTTATTCTGGATAAGAGCCAGAACACACACACACACACACACACACACACACACACACACACTCCAGAGCTTATAGGATCCGGCCACTGACCACTTATACCCCTCTACCCCTTACTTCTTCTTCTCCCCACAGCTCTACTGGGTCTTGCTATTCTCCCAGCAGGCCAAGCCCACCCTTGTACCTTCCATTACAGGCTACTTTGCACTGGGGATAAGCACAATCTAGAGCATTCTTCCTGCAGTGGCTCACTCCTTCACTTCTTGAGGTCTTTTTCTTAGCTGTCATGTAAAGAAAACAAAATAGCAATGCCTATAGCGATTGTACTGAGCAGTATTTCCAATCTATAATTCTCCACGTACCTAGAATATCAATCAAGTTCACGGGTTAGAAATGACAGTTGAAGGAATGCAAGGTCTTAACAAATTTTCCTTCTATTTCTTTTTCAGGAAGTTCATGGAGCATGTATACTGCCAATATGATACAATAACCAAAAAAAGAAAAAAGAAGAAGAAGAGGAAATGGGCATCCAAACCCCAAAGAGAGGCAGTGGGAATTTCCAGGGTGATAGTGCTGGGAAGTTCTGGGACAACAGCTGTGTCAGCCCACCTGAAAAGAGGGCAGTGGCGTCTGGGAGGACTTTGCTGAAGAGGAAGAGCATGGCACTGAGAGATTGCCTGGCATAGCTGGGAATATTCAGGAAACACTTAGGGCTTTGTAGAATTCGTTGCTATAATGAGAGCTGTGTAGAAAACCAGTGGGCAGTTTCCTGTAGGAACCAGAGCAATTGGGCAATAAAAGATAAGTGTGATCATAATATTCTGCATGTCTACACGCGAACAACATTTTCACAGTCATCAGAGCAGCTTAATCCAAAATTATGTAACAGCCACACTGGGGAGCTGAAAGAAGATGTCGACCATGCAAGAAAGAAAAGGATATGAGGCGAGCTGGAGCCTCGGTGTCAGACCAGACAGCTAAAACATTCTGTCTGAATGTGTCAGAAGTGAAATGGAACAATGGAGTCATGTTATTTAAGAATGTGAAGGTAGATGTGGAAGTGACAGCTAAAAATTTGAAAGTGGTTCTCTCTGGAAGCAGAAATCGGGGGAGAGAAGGAAAGTTTATTTTAAAATTAAGACTTAATGGGGCTGGAGAGATGGCTCAGCAGTTATGGTGCTTGCCTGCAAAGCCTAATGGAACCTGGTTCGATTCCCCAGTACCCACTTAAGCCAGATGCACAAGGAGGTGCATGTATCTGGAATTCATTTGCAGTGGCTGGGGACCCTGATGTGCCCATTCTGTCTATCTTCTATCTCTCTCTCTCTGCCTGAAAATAAATAAATAAACTATTTTAAAAGTAAGGCTAATAATTGTTAAAACTAAGATTATGAATTTCTTTGCTAATATAAAATAAATCAAAGCAAAATTAAAATAAGTTCTCAAAACCTCATCCAAAAGGAAATCACGCATCCCATGTAACATAACTGATGTGTTAAGGAGTGTGAATGCTCACGAAGGGAAGTTACCATCAGTGTGCTGCAACCATGTGGCCATCTAATAATTTTTTTTCCCATCTAATAATTTTGTCTGCTCACATTCCTCCATTTTCTAGGAAATGGATACTGCTCTGGTTTGAATGCATCCCTTAAAACTATACACGTTGGGAACTTAATGTCCAAATTAACATGATAATGGCTTCCAGAGGTAATTAGGACTGGAACGTGCCTTATTTTGACATGAGTGGCTTTGCAAGAAGAGGGAGACCCAAGCTAGCACCATCGCTCTGTTACCCATGTGATACCCTCTGCCCTTTTATGGTGCAGTAAGCATCTCTCGCCAAATGCCAAGCAGACGTTGATGCCGTGCTTTTAGACTTCTCAGCCTCCAAAGCCATGAGCCAAAAACTTCAGACTGAACAATCCTGTCTGTAGTTGATGCTAGACAAGAGTGACTCAGACACTCAGAGAAATCTGGAGAGGAGATGAAGAAAGTCTCCGGCAGTTGGGAGAGAAATCAAAAGTTGACAGCATTGAAATGCTTGGGTTGGATTGTCTCCAGCTATCCCTTGCCTTCTTAGTCCCCAAGCCCAGAGGGAAGGGGTGGGGGGCTTCTATGGTGGTTTGATACACTCATGTGTTCTGAATGCTAGGTGCCCAGCTGCTGTCAATTTGGGAATTGGAGCCTTGCTGGGGGAGATGTGTTCCTGGAGGTGGGCTTATGGGTGTTATAGGCAGCTCCCCCTTGCCAGTGTTTGGTTCACTCTCCTGCTGCTGTTTTCCACCTACTGTGGCAGAGGTGATGTCCAGCCTCTGCTCACGCCCTGCTCTCCCCAGCCATCGTGAAGCTTCCACTCAAGATTGTAAGCCATTAACCTAGATGCCACCAAATGTGGGCTAGAAGAGAGCCAACGCATATAAGATTCCCTCCAAAACATAGATGGTCATCCCTTCTATCTAGTACTAACTTCTCTCTCCGATGGAGAATTTGCTTATCTTTTTTCAGGTGGACAACGAACCTGAAGGGAGGATCAGCTAACCACACCTCACCAGGGCCCCAGCTGAAACCATGGAACAACGCAGGGGAAGGGCAAGAGTTCAGCGTTCATGGCGATCACGACACCAGAAAAAGGCTGAAGGAGATAAACACAGAGAACATCCAACTCCAACTAAGCCAGATATCCAGAGACACAGAGGCTCCCAAAACCTCATCACTGAAGCAGAACTAAAATGACCCCAATGTGGCTCAGGGAAATTCACGGAAGAGGGGGCGGAAAGATTGTTAGAGTCACAAGTTGGGGCTTTATGCACAGAGACTGGGGCTTACACCCCAGAACTCTTGACTAACCTCACAATGCACGACCCACATTCCCCATTGATGAGGGTCCCTTTGAAAGTGGGAGGACAGGGAGGAGGACAATGGAACCAATACTATGAATGTAAAATCAGAATAATATAAATAAAAAATATATATTTAAACTAAAAAAAAAGATTGTGAGCCAAAATAAACCCTTTCTTCCCACAAGCTACTTCTGGTTGGGTGTTTTGTGCCAGCCATGAGAAGGTAACTACAACAGGGTCTTCCTTTCTGCTCACACTGTTTCAGGTTGGATTTATCCCAATACCCCAAAGCACACGTAGCACCCATGTTGGTCAGAAGTAGCACCACCCATAGGCACCCACTGGCTCCCTACTCAGTGTAGTGCATTATGTGCTTGATATGGGTGGGGTCTACCTTCAAAGAATATGAATGATTGGGACACAGAAACATAGATTCTCAACTGCAAGAGAAGTTGTATAGACTGTAGTACATTCAGAGGGAGGAAGATAGCAATCCAAGAGTAGGGACAGAAGGGCTGGAGAGATGGCTCAGTGGGGAAAGCGCTTACCTGCAATGCCTATCAACCCAAGTTTGATTCCCCAGAACCCACATAAAGCCAGGTGCACAAAGTGGCACATGCATCTGGAGTTCTTTTGCAGTGGCTGGAAGCCCTGGCATGCCTATATTCTCTCTCTCTCTGAAAGTAACTAAATAAATTAAAAAAAAAAAAAAAATGAGTAGGGATAGGGCTGGAGAGATGGCTTAGCAGTTAAGGCACCTGCCTGCGAAGGCTAGGAACATCCATTTGATTCTCCAGGTCCCACGTTTAGCCAGATGCAAAGTGACCCAAGTGAGCAATGTTGCACATGCTCACAAGGGCATGCACTCATCTGGAGTTCGTTCGCAGAGGCTGAGAGGCTGCTGGTGGGCCCATTCTCTCTCTGCCTCTTCCTCTCTCTCTCTCTCTCTCTCTCTCTCAAAAAAAAAAAGAGTAGGGATAGAAAATAAGTAGCTCTGGAAAGAGGAGGATAGAACTGGGAAGCATCTTCGAAGGTGGACTGTAAGGTGGACAGTGAGAGCTGGGGTTGCAAACACAAGCTCACTCAGGCCAAGCAGAAAACAAGCCAGGCTGGAAGGCCCCTGGGGACTCGTGTTCCACCAGCAAAGGGCTCTTGGGTCTAATCACACAACCAAATACTCCAGGGGAAATCTCAGTCTTACCAGATCTTCCAGATTTTCTTGAACAGCAAGAAATCAATTTTTGTTGTGAAATTTATTATTATTATTTTTTAATGTTGGCAATTAGAGAACAACAACAAAAAAAAATCAAAGGCACCATGTGAGCCAAAAGTATCTATGCTGAGTCTGAGTGGTGGGTCTTTGGTGAGAGACATGCTATAAGCAAAAGCAGGGCAGAGGAAACAAGAAACCAAGATCTTGTTCATGAAAAGGGAACGGCAGCAGATGGTTGGCATAGAGAAATAGTGGAAGAGTTTGGAGAGCTAGGTGGGGGCCCCCAAGTCCTGCTAACAGGTTATTCAGGACAAAAATGTGTGCAGAGAAATATTTTAGGAAGATGTATTTGGTAGCTGAGTGAAGGATGAGTCAGCCATGGCAAAGAACAGAATACTGTTTTATTTAAAGATATGATTTTAAAGGATTAGTACTTTTGTGTGTGTGCGTTTCTTTTTTGAAACTGTAAAATGAGGTCAAAGTTAGTTTCGTGTAAACTAGAAGATGGCTCTCCTGTCAAGTAGGACTTACTTCCTTGTCACCTCCCGACTGAGGATCATTGAGCCGGTAAGATTCGGTGAGGAGGGCTTGTGCGGTACAGTGGTCCCCCTTCCCCAGAACCCTCAGTGGAAGCCCTGAAACCACGGATAGTACCAAACCTTGTGTGTATATTGCTTCTTCCTCTACATAATACTTATAAGTTCGGCACAGTGAGAGATTAACAGTGATAACCAATAACAAGATTGAACTATGAGAGCAATGTCCTGGAATGAAGGTTGTGAATTGTTTACTCCTGAAATTTTCCACTTCATGTCTTCAGACTTCAGTTAGCTGCAGGTGACTGAGCGCATGGAAGGCAAAGCCACAGATAAAGCAAGGTGATCATCAGATCCTCCAAATTCTTCATGGATATTCCTGTACTCTCCCCCAAATCCTTTTTGTTTTTTGTTTGTTTTGTTTTTTCTTAAACTTAAAAATATATTTTATTTATTTATTTATTTGAGAGAGAGAGAATGGGCACCACAGGGCCTCCATCCACTGCAAACGAACTCCAGATGCATGTACCCCCTTGTGCATCTGGCTTACATGGGTCCTGGAGAGTTGAACCGGGATCCTTTGGCTTTGCAAGCAAGCGCCTTAACCGCTAAGCCACCTTTCCAGCCCCCAAATCCTTTTGGATTTGTATCCAGAGTCTCCTTCCCTCTGCCTTCCTCCATCACAATCCGTGTAGTCCCACGTAAAGCTGTAAAAGCTGTTGTATTCTCTCATCTGGATTTCTCCACTAAAAGTTGAAGTAGCAGCAGGCCCTAGCTGCAGTTCCCCTGGGATCCGCCAGGGGACGCACCCTGAGGTCATGTGCTCCAGGCAGACTGAGGTTGGCAGGGCTGGTCATTTGGACGGAACATGGAAGCTCTTCTAATGGGCTGGAGACTTCCCATTGGGTAGCTGACATTTCCTCTGAGAGCCTTTTCCTGCCTAACCTTCTTCCTCCCCTCCTGACACGCTTTTCCATATGTTGGCTCAAGGTTGACCCTGCCTTGTAGTCTGCTCTTCCTCTGGTCTTTCCCAGGTATTTTACCCAATAAATTCGTTGCACTTTTATTTTTTTATTTGAGAGATAGGGGGAGAAATAGAGAGACAGGGAGAGAAATGAGAGAGAGAGAGAGAGAGAGAGAGAGAGAGAGAGAATGAGAATGGTGGGCACACCACGGCTTCTAGCCATTGCAACTAAATTCAGATGCATATGCCACCTTGTGCATCTGGCTTTATGTGGGTACTGGGGAATTGATCTGGGCTGTCAGGCTTTGCCTTAACCCCTGGGCCATATTTCCAGCAGTCTTTGCACTTTTTAAAATTCTTATTATTTTATAATTATTATTTATTTGAGAGAGGGAGAGAGAAAGAGGAAGAAATATACAGAGACAGAGAGGAAGAGAGAGAGAGAATGGGCATGCCGAGGGCTTTAGTCACTGCAAAGGAACTCCAGAAGCATTGCCATCTTATGTATCTGGCTTACATGGGTCCTAGGGAATCAAACCTGGGTCCTTTGGCTTTGCAAGCTAAAGCCTTAACCGCTGAGCCATCCCTCCAGACTCTCTTTGTACTTTTAATTCTGTCTTGATATCTGCTTCCAGGAGCATGGAGCTTTCTTGGACCGGAGTGAGTCCAAGAAAACAGGTAGAAATAGAGGTCTGGAGACTGGCTGGCTAGCCAGGAGGAGCCCGTTTGCTAAAGATTTCATTGCTGTTACATCTTGGCAATCAAGCCTTGGAAAGATAGGAGGGGGACAACGCTTACGAAGACACTGGTCTTAAACGAATTTCATTCTGTGTTTTTATGGCTTGCAGAGGGATTATGAAAAATTATCACTAAATACTATGTGTACAGCCAAAATGCTACTTTTAAAAGTGGGAAGGGGACTTGAATAAATTCCTTAAAAATTATATAGGGCCAACAGTCTGGAGAAAGTTACTTAATACAAATTATTATATTATTATTATATTATTAAATTATTATATCCTAACCCTATTATGATACATTTAATGGCTAAAATTCACAATACAGATAGCACAAAGTCCTGACAAAGATATATCACAATTAGAACTCTCTCTTTTTTTGGTCTTTCAAGTAGGGTCTCGTTCTAGCCCAGGCTGACCTACAATTCACTATGTTGTCTCAGGGTGGACCCGAACTTATGGCAAACCTCCTACCTCTGCCTCCCGAGTGCCGGGATCAAAGGTGTGTGCCACCACATCAGGCCTATGATTGGGACTCTCATAGATCGCTGGTGGAGATGCAAAATAGCCTGGCTGCTTTATTAGGCAGTTTGAAAATTTTTGTTTTCGAGATAGAGTTTCACTACGTAGCCCAGGCTAGCCTCAAACTTGTGCTCTTCTCAGCTCAGCCTCCTCGGTGTTGGCATCACAGGAGCGTGCCACGATACCTCACGTGCCTGTATTTTTAAATCAACTTAAACACACATGAACATATAAGCAACCAATCTTGCTTCTAACTGCTTACCCAGGAGACGTGAAAACATAGCTTCCCATAAAGATCTGGATATGAAATTTTATAGCTGTTTTCTTCATAATCACTAAAAACTGGAACAAATCAAATGCCTAATGGGGAATGGATAAACAAATTTCGGTCCAGCCATACGATGGAGCACTATTAGCAATAAAAAGGAATGAACTATTGATACATGCAACACCACGGATGACTCTCAAATGCATTAAGGTGAAAAAGTCAGATGCAAAAGAGCTCATTTATGATCCCATTCATATGATACTTTAAAAAAAGTCACAGGGACAGAAATCAGATCCGTGGTTGCCAGGGGCTGGGGTCAGGGAGGAGAAGAGTAATTACAAAAGCATGAGGGGGGACTGCCTCAGGGTGATGGTTCTGCTCTGTGTCTCAATTGTAATGGTTGTTACTCGACTGTACACGTTTATTAAATCTGATTAAATTGCACATATAAATTTTATGATGGGTAAATTTTACCCTAATGAACTTGAATTAAGAAGCACGAAACAAGGGGTTGTGGAGACCCAGCTCAGTAGGTAAAAGTGCTTGCTGGGCAAGCAGGAAGACCCGGGTTCAAGTCCCGAGCACCCACGTAAAAGCTGGGTGATGTGGCATACACCTGTAATTTTCGTGCTGGTGACACTGGGACAGGAGGACCCCTGGGGCTTTGCTGGCTAGCTAGTCTAGGAAATTGGTGAGCTCCAGGTTCAGTAAGAGACCCTGTCTCAAAAAATAAAGTGAACTGGCACATTCTTTTAATCCCAGCACTCAGGAGGCAGAGGTAGGAAGATCGCCATGAGTTCGAGGCTAGCCTAAGTAAACTCCAGGACAGCATTGGCTAGAGTGACCCTCTGCCTCAAAAAAATAAAAATAAAAAAATAAAGTGGACAGCAATTGAGAAAGATGCTCAAAACCGATCTCTGGCCTCCATGCACACCCATGTGCACATACCCACATATATACAAACATGAATACATGCATGAACTCACACACATACACATGTAAAACGGAGAAGAAAAAGCACTAAACAGCTAAGTGTGAAAGCAAAGGCCCTTCTGAGTTTGAAAAGCAATCCTTGTGTTCGTCAGTGGGAGGTAGCTGAGGTACTTAATAGAGTCACAGATTGCAAAGATGGTTAATGGCGGGGCATTTCAGGTTTGTTAGGCAAAAGTAAAGGCTCTGGTTGAAATAAGTTGGGGCCTTGAAACATGGAATGGTGACAGCTGGGTGCACGTCCCCTGAACATCATGGCTGTGCAAACTCCTAGAAACACAGAGGCTAGAGAAATGTCCCCTTCACTATGTTAAGAGATTTACCCAGGTAGGAGTCTACTGCAGGCACCTCTTCCTTCAATAAAAGTAAGCCCTCAGGATAGGGGCTGGAGAGATGGCTTAGTGGTTAAGGCGCTTGCCTGTGAAGCTTAAGGACTCACGTTCAAATCTCCAGATCCCACATTACCCAGACGTACAAAGGCAAGGTAAGAGCAAGGTCATACATGCTCAATAGGTGGTGCAAGCGTCTGGAATTTGATTGCAGTGGCTGAGGCCTGGTGTGCCAATTCTCTCTCTGTCTCTAAAAAAAATAAAAATTAAAAAAATTAAATTAAAGTCAAAGCCAAAATTAAAAAATAAAATAAATAAATCCCTCTGGATAAATAGGGTTAACTCTCAGCATGCCCTACTGAGGATGGGCAGGGTCTGGTAAGGGAAAGAGAAGATCCACTTTCAAAGAAACCAGATGAAATAGTTAGCGTGGAAATACAGGAGCCAGGAGACTGATGTGATGTTGAGCGTATTTGATCCAAGAAACTAGAATCGAGACTGGATAAGCAGGAGACCACAGTCTTGGGACACTCTAGTAAGACAGGGGACTTAAGACCCTAGTAAGGATTTTAAGATTTGTAATTGGGGAGAAAATTTGTAATGGGGAGAAAGCTTTCATCCTACCAGAAAGCATTTATCAAACAAGAGGCAAGAGACAGCAAGTATACAAGCGTGACTTGGTCAGCTGATGCTAGCCAGCTTTTGTCATTGGCTACCCACACCTCGTATGACTGGAATATCGTGCCCTTGAAGGAGAGGTAGTGGTTACATAAGCGTGACAACAACGTGAAGTCCCATGACCTAGCTATTGCTGGGACCATGTAGCAAAAGACACCAACACTGACTGTAATCGGGTAATGTGATCAGGAACAGTATTAAGTATAAGACTTGCAGAGGCAAGAGCTTAGAGCGAAGGGTACCTGGAAACACAGTGGAGCAAATGAATGCCACGTGTAACCCCCAAACAAAAGGAGGCAATGGTGGGGGGGGGGATTCATCCATCATCTGAGGTTTTCCTCAGAAAGTGCAGCATCCTGATCGTGAAAAAGTAGACCACAGGCTGGAGAGATGGCTTAGCGGTTAAGGCGCTTGCCTGCAAAGCCAAAGGACCTCGGTTCAATTCCCCAGGACCCATGTAAACTAGATGCCCAAGGTGGCACATGCATCTGGAGTTCATTTGCAGTGGCTGGAAGCCCTGGCACGCCCATTCTCTCTCTCTCTCTCTCTCTCTCTCACTCTGCCTCTTTGTTTCTCTCAAGTAAATTTAAAAAAAAGAAAGAAAGAAAAAAGTAGATCACTCGTGGCCAAACGCACAGGGTGTGACTTGACGCAGAACCTTCCAGATGTTGTGTGTGCAATGCTCACCCTCAGTGAAGCCATGCCCCATGCCCAAGTCATTAAAAATGGCCAGGGCAGACATCCTCCCACAGGCAGGCTCTCAGAGCTTCGGCATGGGGAGAGCTGTCCCTACCCAGGCCTGCTTTCTGCCCAGTCTCCTTCCACAGATGTCGGACCTATTCACAGTGAAAGCTTTGCCTTGCTGGGCCCGCACTCTCTGTCCTTTCCTCTCACAAGCGCTTCCTGCAGAAGTCGCTGGCGGGTCTAACTCCATCTTGGCCCCTGCTTCTCAGAGGAAGGGCTATGCTGATAGCCACACAGTCTTACAAACCCCCTAGTTCACTGGAGGTCCACCTTCTCTGCAGAAGGTCCACAACATGAAATGGAACTTTCCTTTAGAGACCGTGTGCCTATGCTGCTAACATTAACAACACAAAAAGTTATTATTTCTCCACATTTTAACTCCTTCATTATTAAAATCGAGAGAGAAGCCACTGAAAGAAATATGATGATTTATCTTTTACCAAAACACTGTCTCACCATGGGAGCACACACGGAGCTTATGTCCTTCACAGCTTTTCCAAAGACCCCCAACAAACAGGTTTTAACCTACTTGTTCCCTTAGATCTCATTAAGTTTTGTTAGTTTCTCTAATCCCTTTTTCTGAAACATACCTGCCACGTTTTTCAGCACTGTAGCATGTCAAGAAAATTTCAAAATTCCATTAGTTGAAACTATAGACATAAATAACCTGAGAGCTCTTGTTTTTTTCCTCCAAGGTAGGGTCTCGCTGTAGCCCGGGCTGACCTGGAGTTCACTATGTAGTCTCAGGCTGGCCTCGAACTCACTGCAATTCTCCTACTTCTGCCTCCCAAGTGCTGGGATTAAAGGCATGTGCCATTATGCTCCCGGCAACCTGACAGCTTTGGAGGGGCTTTTATTGTGATTCCTAAATAATATCTGGGGCTCTAATTTCCTCCCTAACCAGGATTTAGGCAAAGAGGGAGTACGGACCAGGCTTTTACCTCCACAGTCTCTGGGACCTTACCCATGCCTCAGCTCCCAGGAAATTCTCAGCTGTTCCATGAGTCCTCTCTCCTACTATGGTTAACAACCATTATCTTCCCTGTGATTCTAGTCCCAATATGACTTGATCTTTAAAAATATTGGTTCTTGGGCTGGAGAGATGGCTTAGCGGTTAAGGCGCCTGCCTGCTAAGCCTAAGAACCTGGTTCCAATCTCCAGGTCCCACGTTTAGCCAGATGCAAAGTGACGCAAGGGCGCAATGCCGCACTTGCCCAGAAGGGGGCGTACACATCTGGATTTCGTTCACAGCAGCTGAGACTGCTGGCGCGCCCATCTCTGTCTCTGTCTACCCTCTCTGTCTATCTCTCTCTGTCTCTCTCTCCAAAAATAAATAAAAAATAAAAATTTAAAAAAATTTAAAATATCTGTTCTTAATTATAAAATAAGTATGCTAACGGAAGAACCTTTCCAGATCATACCGAGACTTCCAGTTCCTCCCATCTCACCCCATCAGCCAGGCCTTATGGTAGCTTGGGGCGCTTGGATCGAGTCGTTTCGTACGTCCCTAAGGACACAGACAAGTGGGTACGCCTGTGTCTAGCACGCTTCTATTTGCCAAATAATAAAAAAAGGCATTCAAATAATTTGTTTTTTCCCTACCTCCATTACAGTAAGGGAGGCTCTCTCTAATTCTTAAAAACAAAAAACAAAACAAAACAAAACAAAACAAAAACAGCAACAACAACAACAAAACCCCACACATCATGCTCTTAACTATTGGTGAAACCACAATTCATTCAGTTTCCTTATTCCTAAGTACTAACGTCATCGACCATGTTTTTATATTATATAGTGATTTCTCTTCTGTGCATTACATGTTCATTCCATTTCTTACATTTATATCTCTACGCCACCAGAAGCTTGTTTGTGTAGATGGTGTGACAGGCAGTTAGCTTTGCTTTCTCTCAGAGTGATGGCCATTTTATAGGAGTACTGAGAAAATAAATCGGCCTTTACATCAAATTGAAACACTGTATTTCTTATATTTTATTTTATTTTATTATATTTTATTCTTATATACTTGCAATTATCTGAGGTTCTGTTTCTGATCCTCTGATAAATTTTTCCATCCTTCTAATGTTGTTTTGATTACAGTGCCTTTATAAGACAGGTTAAGGCAACTCACTCTGCTTTTCTCTCCCTCTCTCTCCTTCTCCCTCTCTCCCTCCCCCCCCCATTGTGTTTGAGACAAGATCTCATGTATTCCAGTACTAGTGTAGCTTTGAATTTGCTGTGTAGCCAAGGATGACCTTAAATATCTGATCTTCCTGCACTCTGCCTTCCAAATATTAGTATAACAAGCAAATGCGACAGTTTATGTGATGCTAAAGGTTGAACCAGGCTTTGTGCTAAGCAAGTACTTTACCAGTTGGTAGAACTCCATCCCCAGCCCCATTTCTATTATTTATTTTCACAAGGTTTTTTTGCCTATTCTTAGACATTCATTCCTATTTTTGTGTGAATTTTAAATTCATTTAATACAGCTTCATAAAGTTACTTGCGGGGCTGGAGGGATGGCTGAGCTATTAAAGAGGCTTGCTTGCAAAGCTTGCCAGCCTGAATTCAATTCCCCAGTATCCATGTAAAGCCACATGCACCAGGTGGCACATGCATCTGGAGTTCCTTTGTAGTGGTGGCTGGAGAAATGGCTTAGTGGTTAAGGCGTTTGCCTGCAAAGCCAAAGGACCCAGCTTCGATTTCCCAGGTCCCACATGAGTCAGATGCACAAGGAGGCACGTGCATCTGGAGTTCGTTTGCAGCAGATGGAGGCCCTGGCATGCCCATTCTCTCTCTCTCTTTCTCCCCCTCTCTCTCCCTGCCCATTTCTCTCTCACTCAAATAAAGAAAAATAAAATATTAATAAAGAAATAGAGAGCTGACTGTCTCACATGACACAGGTCACCTGCACTTCATCTGCCTGGGCCCAGAAGTCACTACAGGGGAAGTGGTGACACAAATACTGCTGTTTCTCTTGGCTAGCCTGAAAACCAGTAGCAGGGAGATGGTGACAGACACTGTGCTCACTCAAACCTCGTCACAACAGAGATCCAGAGTGAACAGAGAAAGCAACACTAAATCAGATGTGTATCTCACCCACCAAGGCTCAGGGCGCATCATGGAATAGGGTTAGAAAGATTGTGAAAGCCTCAGAATGGGTGAGAATAGCCTGAGGCACTGTGTCCCCCTCCAGAGACTGAGGCCTCTTGGTCCCCACAATGAATACCACCAACCCCACCCAAGAAGACCCTCAGCAGAACTGGGGTGGGGGAGGGGGTCTAAGAGCACAAACTTTTTACAAAAATTCAATCAATAAAAAATCTATTGCTTATTTTATCATTATTTTAAAGACATCTCAAGTTTAAAATTATATTGTTAAATTCTATGTTTTTTAAAAGATTTTATTTTTATTTGTTTATTCATTTATTAGAGACAGAGAAAGAGGGAGAGAGAGTGCGTGAGAGTGAGAATGGGTGCTCCAGGACCTCTAGCCACTGCAAACGAGCTCCAGACACATGCGCCACCATGTGCATCTGGCTTACGTGGGACCTGGAGAATCGAACCTGGGTCCTTAGGCTTCGCAGGCAAATGCCTTAACTGCTAAGCCATCTATCCAGCCCCTATGATTTAAATATATATAAAATTACATAAATTATTATTCATATATGTGTCTTCTCTCCTACTTTATAGATTTTTAAAAACATTTTGACATCTTTAAGATGTCTTGGGCTGGTAAGATGGCTTAGTGGTTAAGGCATTTGTTGGCAAAGCCAAAGGACCCAGGCTTGATTCCCCAGTACACAAGAGCCAGAAGCACAAGGTGGCATAGGTGTCTGATGTTCATTTGCAGTGGCTAGAGGCCCTGCCTTTCCCATTGTTCCTCTCTCTTTGTTTCTTTCAAATAAATAAATATTGAAAATATTATTTTACTTAACATATAAATAGGTAAAGGATGTGGTGCTTTTACATTAATTTTGTTAGATACAGAATTAACATCTGGAAGCCAGGGTATATGACTCCCAGGCACTTAAACTTTTGTTATCTCAATATGCATCTTTAATAATATATACTATTTTTTGAGTTAATTAAAAATAAGTTTCTAGCTGGGCATGGTGGCACATGCCTTTAATTCCAGCACTCAGGAGACAGAGTTAGGAGGATCACCGAGAGTTTGAGGCCACCCTGAGACTACATAGTTAATCCCAGGTCAGCCTGGGCTAGAGTGAAACCCTACGAAAAAAAAAAAAAAAAAAAAAAAAAAAAAAAAAAGTTCCATCCATGATTAGTCATTGATCATATTGACAAAAGTTCATTATTATTATTATTGGTTTTTTGAGGTAGGGTCTCACTCTAGCTCAGGCTGACCTGGAATTCACTCTGTAGTCTCAGAGTGGCCTCGAACTCATGGTGATCCTCCTTCTTCTGCCTCCCAGTGCTGAGATTAAGGGCACGTGCCACCATGCCTGGCTAAAAGTTCATTATTTTTATGTATATACTTTGGTTTTAGATACTTTATTAAACTTATTAAGCTGTTTACTTGCTGGATTTTTTGGCTTTTTGCTCACAATTGTACCCTATGCAAACACATATGTAGAATTTTACCCTTCCTTATACAACATGTTGATTATCTTCTTTTCTATCTAATAAGCTAAATATTCCAAATAACATTGGAGAATATTAATGAAAGCAACAAACTTTCAGATCTTGATGTGAATGGAAATGACTTCAGAATTTTTAAAAAGATTTTATTTTTATCTATTTATTTATTAGAGATGGGAGTGTGGAGAGAATGGGCATGCCAGAGCCTCTAGCCATTGCATATGAACTCCAGATGCATGTACTACCATGTGCATCTGACTTAGGTGGGACCCGGATAATTGAACCTGGGTCCTTTGGCTTTACAGGCATGTGCCTTAACCACTAAGCCATCTCTCCAGCCCCAGAATTTTTAATATGATGCTTCTATTAATTTTGTAATCTCATAATATTTAAACTAGGTTACTAAGGTTTCTAAGGTTTCTTTTAGAAGTGTGTGTGTGTGTGTGTGTGTGTGTGTGTGTGTGTGTGTGTGTGTGTGTGACTGAGGATTAAACCTGGGGCCTCTCACATACTAGACAACCGCTCTACCACTGGGCTTTATCCTCAGCCTTGGATAATGTTTTACCAGTTTATCATGATGAACAAATCTTGAGCTATATCCCGGTGGAGATTCCTGATGTGGGATCTGGGCATTTCTAAGTCCCTTGGCTAAGCTGCTGCCCTGTGTCACTGGAACGAGGTGATGGAGTTCACATAATGTGCAGGCTAGACTCTAAATGGTTCTCAAAATGTGGTACCTGGGGCTGGAGGGATGGCTTAGGGGCTAAGGCGTTTGCCTGCAAAGCCAAAGGACCCAGGGTCGATTCCCCAGGACCCACGTTAGCCAGATGCATGAGGTG
Source organism: Orientallactaga sibirica (assembly GCA_036365145.1). Lineage (NCBI taxonomy): Eukaryota > Metazoa > Chordata > Mammalia > Rodentia > Dipodidae > Orientallactaga > Orientallactaga sibirica. The sequence continues at coordinate 1,023,811 of JAEOAD010002805.1, forward strand.
GTGCACGCGTCTGAAGGTCGTTTGCAGTGGCCGGGGGCCCTGGGGTGCCCATTTTCTCTCTCCCTCTCTCTTTCTCCCTCATTCTCTGTCACACTAAATCAGAAACTCTGGGGCTGGGACCCAGCCAGTTAAGCCATCTCAATCTCTCTGACACCAACACACCCAAGTTTGAAAACCAGTTTTATTTGTTGTTGTGATACATTCGTGTAACAAAATATTGTGCCTTTAAAAATATTTTTTACAGCCTGGACTAGAGCGAGACCCTACCTCGAAAAACCAAAAAAAAAAAATTTTTTTTTAATTAATTAATTTATTTATGACAGAGAGGGAGAGAGAAAATGGTGTGCCAGAGCCTCTAACCAACGCAGACAAACTCCAGACACACGTGCCACCTTGTGCCTCTGGCTTACATGGGTACTGGGGAATCGAACCTGGGTCCTTAGACTTCCCAGGCAAGCGCCTTAACCACTAAGCCATCTCTCCAGCCCTATTGTGCCTTTTAGAAAAGGAAAATCCCAGTCGGTAACAAAACACGTGTGAGCCTTGAAAACATTCTGCTAATGAAAATAAGACAGCCACAGAGGAACAAATTCTGTAAGATCCCACATAAATGATGTATTTATTATAACCAAGCTTATAGAAACAGACAGTATTATGGTAGTTGCCAAGGGCTAGGACATGGAAAACACTATTTTATAGACATAAAGTTTCTTTTGTGCAAGACAAAAAAAAAAGTTCCAGACATCTGCTGTACAACATCATGCCCGTGGTTAACAATACTGTATTATGCACTTAAAAATTGAAGAGGGTAGATCTCATATTAAGTGTTCCTACAACAATAAAAATAAAACAAAGTCATGTGAGATGAAACCCAGAAAAAAAACAACAACAACAGCGAGAACCACTTTTCTTTGAAACAGTCCAGGACTCAAACAAACTGTTACTAGCCTAATAATTTTCAAGTCTTTTCATGAGCTCTTTTCCATAAGTTTTTCGTTTCAGCAAGAATGCCTCAAGATTAGCTGTTCGGGGCTAGAGAGATGGCTCAATGGTTAAGGCACTTGCCTGCGCTGCATGAGGACTCAAGTTCTAATCCTCAGAACCCATGTAAGCCAGATGCACAAGGTAGCACATGCGTCTAGAAAAAAACAAACAATTAAGTTAAAAGAATAGCTGTTTTCACTGTCTCCAAAACCTCTTTCAGTCTTCCTTCAAGTCACGCTAGCTCCCTGTTTTTCTCCTGCCATCACTAGACTAACTTGCTTGACTCATTGGCCTCCATGTTGTTAAACTCAGTGACCATCTCTCAGTCTCCATGTGTCTTTGTTTTTTTTTTTCTTTTGCTTCTAAGGCATTGTATCTTGGAGGATTTCTTCCTACTTTCAGTCTGTTCAACATCAGGTGTCTCTGCTTGTTTCCCTGTTTGTTTCGGACCTTGAATGACGGAGTGACCCAGGGCTGAACACTTGATCTGCATTTTATTCACTTCCTTGGCAATTATATCTAGTCATTCCTTTTAGTGTAATATCATGTAACCTTAGAACGGTCCAAATAATCAACATGAATACAGAATGGCCGGAGAAGTTTGAATTTCAGATCAACAAAAAACTATTTGTTCACATGAAAGTGTGCTGAGAGCTGAGGAGATGGCTCAGTCAATAAAGTGCTTGCTTTGGGGACAGAAGAGATGGCTCAGCAGCTAATGGCACTTGCTTGCAAAGCCTGACATTCCAGGTTTGATTCCCCAGTACCCAAGCAAAGCCAGATGCAAAGTGGTGCATGCATGTGGAGTTCATTTTTAGTGGCCAGAGGCCCTGGAGTACCCATTCATTCTCTCTCTCTTACTTTCTTTCTCTCTCTCCTTGCAAATACATAATACATAAACTTTAAAATGCTTGACTTGTAAGCATAAGGACTTGAATATAAACCCCCAAACTTATGATGGAGATTTTATATATATATAATATATATGGAGAGAGAGAATATGGGCATGCCAGGACCTCCTACCACTGCAAACAAACTCTAGATGCATGTGTCACATTGTATGTCTGGCTTTACATTGGTACTGGGGTATCAAACCCAGGCCATCAGGCTTTGTAATCGAACACCTTTAACCAACCTCTGAGCCATCTCTCCAGCCCCTCACGACTTTTTAAGGCCCGACGTGGTGGGTTACCCTTGCTGTTCAATGCTGGAAGGTGGACCCCTAGGGCTCACTGACCAGCCAGGATAGCCTAATTAGGTCACTTCCAGGCCACTTGGCGAACCTATCTCAAAACAGGTATAAAGGGATCTGAGAAACAACACCTGAGGTTGTCCTTGGGCCCCCATACACTTACACGTGTGCATGTACACACATATGTACACCCACCTATCCATGTGTCAAGTGTGTTATATTAATTAATTTAGTAGATAACCATTGGCATTTTCTTAGTTACTTTTTTTTATTGACAACTTCCTTAATTGTAGACAATATCCCATGGTACTTCCCTCCCTCCCCCACTTTCCCCTTTGAAACTCCACTCTCCATCATATTCCCTCCCCCTCTCAATCAGTTTCTCTTTTCAGTTTGATGTCATGATCTCTTCTATTATGATGGTCTTGTGTAGGTAGTGTCAGGCACTGTGAGGTTATGGATATCCAGGCCATTTTGTGTCTGGAGGAGCACATTGTAAGGAGTCCTACTCTTCCTTTGGCTCTTACATTCTTTCTGCCCCCTCTTCCGCAATGGACCCTGAGCCTTGGAAGGTGTGTTAGAGATGTTTCAGTGCTGAGCACTCCTCTGGCCCTTCTTCTCAGCACCATGGTACCTTCTGAGTCATCATCCCAAGGTCACCCCCATCTGAAAAGGGAAGCTTCTCTAACCAAAAGTGAGAGTAGCATTAATATATGGGTATGACATTAAGAGCAGTGCTTACCTGGCAGTTTGGTGAGCATAGTATATACAATTAGCCAGATACCAGCAGACGTTACACCCCTAGGGCTCATGACTACCCCTATTGTAGGTTTTCAGTATCAGGGATGTATTCCTTCCCATTGAGTGGGCCTCCGGTAATTAGAGAGCGGTTGGTTTCCCCCATAACAGACATGCCACTATTGCACCCATTGGCTCATTTGGCCTGGCTGGCCAAATTTAAAGCAGTGTTCACTGTTGAGTACCTTCACTGGTGTTTTCTCTCTCTCCCATTGAACTGCATGCAACATAGCTTTTCTAGCTTTCTGCCAGCTGGTCCAGCTCCAGCAGGATTTCTCAGTGATCTTGCAGCTCAAGTATGTGGAGTCTACAGCAATAGGGTCTTACCATCTTTTCCTGGTGAGAAATGAAGGGCCTTGACAATGACATATAATATTTTGGGGGTATCTGTGACCTTCCTGGCCAACAACTCACTGGAGGGTATCCCATCCCAGGCACTGAAAATTTTCTAGTAACAATCTATTGCTCCTGAGTGTTCCATTGTCAAGAAAAGTAGGTTTCCAGATGACTTATTTATATCCTCTTAGATTTTATTAATAATAATCATAATAATGGATTTGTTATATTAGAAAATTAATTGCATAATCCGAGTAATATTTGGGACATATTTATACTAATTCAAATACCACCTAATAAGATTTACGTTTGCATTGTATTTCTTTCTATTTAAAATTTTTATTTAGTTAGTTATTATTTACTAGAGAGAGAGAATGGGCATGCCAGGGATTCCTGCCCTGCAAAGGAACTCCAGATACATGCACCATCTTGTGCATCTGGCTTATGTGGGTCCTGGGGAATTGAACCGAGGTCCTTTGGCTTTGCAGGCAAGTATCTAAACCACTAAGCCATCTCTCCAGCCCCTGTATTTCTTTTTGAAAATATTTATTTATTTATTTTTATTTATTTATTTATTTATTTATTTATTTATTTATTTATTTATTTATGAGAGAGAGTGAGTACCAGGGCCTCTTGCTACTGCAAATGAACTCCAGATGCATGTGCTGCTGGGCATCTGACTTTACATGGGTACTGAGGAATTGAACTTTTCAAGTGCTTTCAACCACAGAGCTACCTCTGCAGCCCTTGCATTGTATTTCTGAGACACTGTCTGTCACTTCTCCCTCACCGAATCCCAGAATAGTCAACAAAAACATCTGACCCTGCTTTCATTTCTGTGAGTGGACCTGCCAAAAAAATGCCCCTTCCTCCTAGTTCTTCTTCTTCTTTTGTTAATGGTTTCATTCACACCAATAAGATCCTTTGATTTAGTTGAGTCCTTCTCCCCAGGAAGATAATACAGTTCATTCAGAGAAAGAAATTGCTGAAATGTTTTTCTCTCAGATGAGTACTGCGCATGTCCAAAGACCTCAAAGTTAGTTCTTGCCTAATACACGGGCTCCAGCTGAAGTAGCCTGCTTCCTACCGACATTTCTTCATGGAAACCTCAGTAAAATAACGTATGCTTCCTTGCAGTGTTGGGCTCCTATCTTGAAAGACCCTAATTGCCTAAATACAAATTTTTAAATTAATAATATATTTCAGCAATTTAAATATTATGGGACAATGCTTTATAGCATGGCACAGGGTAGGTGTTTAATCATGAATTCTCATATATCCTCTCCTGCTTAAAATGTGCTTCTTATATATAATCTGACATTCTTCTTCAAGCTCTTGGGCCCAGCACACTGTGGAAGAGTTTATAGTTATTACCCTGTTAATTCAATGTGTGATGTAGACAGTTATCAATTGCTATTACCCTCACTTTGTGGAAAGGGAGATGGAGTGACTTATAAGTCAAAGTGATTTGCCCTAACTTTTATGTGCCATTGTACGGGGTTTTTCCCATCTGTTCTTGGTACTTCAAAGCCAATATTTGGATGCAGTTTCATGAAAGCCTTTAAGTGAAACTAGCTGTTAAGAAATCAGCCTAGGAAAAATATGTCATATTTATTACATTTCCCCCAAGACCCTTGAGTATTCCGCATCCGAGCACCGAAGAAGTGAGCAGTGAATTCTGAGGTCCATTTCATACTGAGTGAAATGATTGAAGTCAACAGTCATTAAAGGTGAGGGAAGTGATAAATTCTGCTCCACAGCGCGGCTGTTTATCACCCCTGCTTATGGTCATCAATCAGAAAATTAATAGATGATGCTTCTCTTGATATTCCGGTTCATTAAACAATTAACTTAACCAGTCTCGTAGACTTTCGCATTGCAAAAGGAAGTTTCTTTTACATTTACCAAATTTATAAAAAATATATAAATCAAATTTAATGATTTAGCTGTCCCATAAATTACATTTCTAAGGACTCTAGATGAAAGTAAGTGTATCTGTTTGGCCAGTCCCCAAGTTTAGCCATGTCTGTATCATCTGGATAGGTTTTTAAAGTATTATTTATTTATTTATGTAAAAACAGACATAGAGTGAAAAGAGACAGGCAGAGAATGGGTGCACCAGAGCCTCCAGCCATTGCAAACAAACTCCAGATGCATGTGTCACTTTGGGCATCTGGCTTCAAATGGGTTCTAGGGAACTAAACCCAGGTTGTTAGGCTTTGCAGGCAAGCTCCTTAACCACTGAGCCACCTCTCCATCCCTGGATAGATGTTTTTTTAGCAATTTTTTGTTTATATTTTTTATTTATTTATTTGAGAGTGATAGACTGAGAGAGACAGAGAGAGAGAGAGAGAGAGAGAGAGAAAGAGAGAGAGAATGGGCACACCAGGGCCTCCAGCCACTACAAATGAACTCCAGATGCATGCGCCACTTTGTGCATCTGGCTTACGTGGGTCCTGGGGAATCGAGCCTCGAACTGGTGTCTGTAGGCTTCACAGGCAAGAGCTTAACCACTAAGCCATCTGTCCAGGCCCCTGAATAGATTTTTTTTTAATGCAGTCTCTCCTCAAATATCCTAGATCTGGTAGGACTGAGTTGGAGGCACAGGAATTGTTATTTGAAGAAAAAAAAAAGTTCCCAGTGTATCAGATGCAGGCCAGTTTGGGAATCACTGAGGAAAATGAACAGAGTTAGGATGAAAAGAGTCACCCAAGACCCTTCTCATCCACAAATTGCTGATGGACAACCCAGGACAACCAATTTTATTAGAGAGTCTTCCTTCACAAACAAAGTCAAACAGCTAGGCCAACATACAAGATTTCCTTGGCAAACTACTGTCCCATGTGTGGTAGTTTGAATAGATGGCCCCCAACATGTTCAGTGTTTTATTAGTTTATAGTTTGATTCTCCAGCCACCTGGCTGGAGGCAGAGTCACTGGGAGGATCTTAAGGTGTGGTGATGGGTTTGAGATTTCAATCTAGAGATACGCAAAGTGTGCCTAGCTGGAGTTCCTGAGGTGTGCTATGCTGTGTGGCTTTTGGCTTCTGGCTTTGATCTTTGTGTTTGGTCCTGTGAAGGCAGGCCAACTTCTGTCATGATGGAACTTCTCCTGGATCTGTAAGCTTCAGTAAATATCTGTTCCTCCATAACTGTGCCTGGTCTGGAAGTTCATCTCAGCGAACCTAAAGATGTCTGCTATACCATGACAAGTGGCATGGATTGAATGTGTCATCCAAAGAGCACATGTTTGAGCTAGGTGTGATGCCCTCACCTGTAAAATCAATGCTCAGGAGGGAGAAGCAGAATTGCAAGCTGTAGGCTGGCCTGGGCTACATCATGAGACCCTGTCTCAAACAGAAAGTATGTGTTATAAATTTAAATCCTCAGGGCAATAATGTTGGGAGGTGGATCCCGATGGGAGGTATTTAGATCATGAGGCGTTATATTCTGGAATGGGTTAATACAAATTATAAAATGGTTTGAGGGCTGGAGAGATGGCTCAGCAGTTAAACGTGCTTGCTTGCAAAGCCTAAAAGCCAGCACCCTCATAAAGTCAGATTCACAACGTACTGCATCTGGAGTTTGTTTGCAGATGGAGGAGGCCCTGATGTGCCTGTTCTCTCTCTCTTGCTTTCTCTCATTGCAAATAAATAAACAAAGACATATTTTTAAAAGACTTGAAGGTGTGAGTTTAAGCCCTTAAATTTCTTGGCTTTCTGCTTTCTGCATTGGTAGGAGGCAGCAGGAAGTCCCCTCCAGATGTGGTTCCTTTGACCTTGGATTTCCCATCCTCCAGGACTGTAGCAAAGAAAAAAAAAGTCTGTCCTTTAAGAGTCCCCCAGTCTCAGTGTGGTGTTTCATCTTCATTGTCAACTTGACAGGATTAGAGTCATTTAGGAAACACACCTCTGGGCTTGTCTATGGGGGTGTTTACAGAGAGGTTTACCCAAGGATGGAAGACCCAGCCTGAATGTGGGTCACACCACCCCAGACCCTAGAGTCCTGTTGGGACACCCACATTCTGCTTCCTCATCGTGGACCTAAGGGGACCAGCAACCTCATACTCCTGCTGTCCTGCCTTCCCTACCTTGATGGACTGTACCCGCAAACAATGAACCAAAACAAGCCCTTTTCCCTTCTTGTTGGGTAAAAGAGAGAGAAAGAAAGAGGGAGAGAGAGAGAAAGAAAGAGGGAGAGAGAGAATGCCAGGGCCTCTGGTCACTGCAAATGAACTCCAGATGCAGGCACCACCAAGTGCATCTGGCTTTATGTGGGTAACTGGGGATCCTTAGGCTTTGCAGACAAGTGCCTTAACCACTGAGCTGTCTCTCTCCAGCCCCAATGTGCCAATTTTTATGTGTGTGTAATGTTGTGTGTGTGTGTGTTTGTTATGCATACATCGTGTGCCCATGTGCACCCCATATGCTTGTCTGCAGTAGGGTGTGCTTGCCTGTCATGGCCAAAAGGGAATGTCAGACATAGAGCTCCATCAATATTTCTTCTGCCCAGTCTTACCAGAGCTGGAGTCTGGAGCTTGCCATTGTATCATGAGACCCGGTGATTCTATGGTCTCGGCTTCCCATGGGACTGGGGTTACAGAGGCATGTGGCCATACGCAGCTGTTTTAGGTGGGGCCTGAGGATTGGACCCAAGCAGTCTCTTGAGCCTCCTGTGAGGAGATGCTCTCTAGACCACTGAACCATCTCTCCGATCCTAATGCGCCAACTTTCATAAACACACAAGTGAGGGGCTGTATCAAAGAAAGGCACCACTTCTGATGCGAACATCTGTCGGTGATCCCACCTGAAAAATTCCCGTGCACCACTATCTTTGCATTTCTTCCCAAAGAGTCATGCTCTAGTAATCCTCCCTCCTTCTTCCACACCACTCCCTGTCAGATCGCCTCGTCCCCAGAGCTTTCTCTCACTGGGGAAAGATGAACTGAATCCACGAGAATCCAGAGGATACAGGTGTAAAATGAATGCCTCAGGGTTGGAGAGATGCTTCAGCGGTTAAGGCGCTTGCCTGTAAAGCCTAAGGACCCAAGTTCCATTCCCAGGACCCACGCAAAGCCAGATGCACAAGGTGGTGCATGCGTCTGGAGTTTGTTTACAGTGGCTGGAGGTCCTGACATGCCCATATTCTCACTCTCTATCTGCCTCTCTCAAATAAAATAAAATAAAATAATAAAATAAAATAAATAATAAAATATAAAATAAAAATGAATGTCTCAAACACATTGAGTTCTTGCAGAACCCCCAGCACCCATTTTATTTTTGTAGATTTTATGTATGTATACATCTATGTCTGTGGGTGTCTATGTATATGCCTGCATGTTCATGTGTATGAATGTGGACATGTGAGTGTCATGGCACATGTGTGGAGGTCAGAGGACAGCATTGGGTGTTGACTCTTACTTTCCATCTTGTATAAGGCAAGGTCTCTCGCTATCATTCACTGCTATGAACAGCAGGTTAGTTATCCTGTGAGCTCCTTGAGACGGCCTTGTCTCTGCCTCTCTTCTCATGGTATGCACTCTGCTCTAGGATTACAGATGCCCACCCCAGCATCCATCTTTGCTGAGGGCTCTGGCATCTGAGCTCAGATACTCAGCACTTCACATCCACGGAGCCATCTCCCCAGCCCGGTGGAATCTTTACAAAGTGTCTCCCTGCAGAAGATCATATTGTCTTTGCTCTCTAACCGTTTCTGCCTATTTAGTCTATACATTCAATCATCACTGACTGCTGGTGGCTGACCCACGTTTATCATTATTAAACTCCTTTCATCGATCTCATTCTTGGCCCCAGTTTGTTCTGATTTTCTATCTTTTAACGCAATTCCTTCTGCACTTGTGGGCCCTCCAGCATCATACCATCCTCCCATTTTACGAATATGGTCTCCCAGTCTATTTTCTAGACTACTAGTTATTATGACAATATGATATTAGTTTCACTATTTAAAAACATTGCATTGCTGTAGCACCTTACTGGGGAAAAAAGTCTTGTTTTGACATTAAGCCATTAATATTAATTTTTCCATTTAACTTTTTAAAAATTTTATTTATTTATTTGTTAGAGAGGGGGGAGAGAAAGACTGAGAATGGGCACACCAGAGCCTCTAGCCACTGCAAACAAACTCCAGATGCATGTGCCACCGTGTACATCTGGCTTACTTGAGATCTGGAGAGCCGAACGTGGGTCCTTAGGCTTCACAGGCATGTACCTTAACCACTAAGCCATCTCTCCAGCCCCCCATTTAACTTTTTTGCCAATTTCACATTCATTTTAAAGAGCTGCATAATTCACATGGCTCCAGTTGTCCTGGGTGTTTTGCAAAGGAAAATGGTGTTTAATTTTGCATGTGCAGCATGTGTGTGTGTGTATGGACATATGTGTGGCAGCACATGTGTATATAGTGAGTGCATGTGCACGTGTGTGCATGGGGAGGCGAGATGTTGGCATTAAGGATTGTCCTCAATCACTCTCCACCTTATTTACTGAGGCAGGCTCTCCTCCCGGAGCCCAGAGCTCTTAGATTCAGCTTGTCTAGTTAGCCAGGTCACCGCAGGGATGCCCCGTCTCTGCCTCTCTAGCATTGGGATTTGAGACGGAAGTCTTGCCCACATGGTTGTTAGTTAGCATGGCAAGTGTCTTACCCACTGAGCCATCTCCTCAGACCCCTGAAAGATGCTTTTTAAAAATTGTGATTTTTATTTACTTCTTTGAAGAGGCGAGAGAATGGACATGCCAGGGTCTCCAGCCATTGCAAAGAAATTCCAGATGCATGTGCACCTTGTGCATCTGGCTTATGTAGATTCTGGGGAATTGAACCAGGGTTCTTAGGCTTCACAGGCAAGCTCCTTAACTGCTAAGCCATCCCTCCAGCCCAAAGATGCTTTTTAAACCCTGTAAGCCAGCCCTCTGAAATGCTCACACGTGCATCTTTTATCTACAGAGCTTCTTAGGCCGCCAAACAGATAAATTCTCAACTTTTCTTCACTCCCATTAGTTAAAGCAAAAAAGCAAAATTCAAGGCAATGTTAAAATAATATAAAGCCTTTGACATTGAACTACAAATCCTGGACATTTATAGGTAAGCCTGACAGCACATCCTAGATTCATTCTCTGGCGTCTAAGCTCTGGCCGATGTAGGGTTTTCAAGGATCCCCAAAGAACTACTTTTCACAGATAACTTTCTGTACATAAAAGAAGTGGGTTAAGATCAGATTAGTGGATTAAGATCCAGAGATCCTGGAACTTTCTGGCAATTTTAGTCAAAACAGTATATATCTCCATAAAGATGATAAACCTTACGTGTGACTCTGTGCATTCGCTTGCAACTTCCAGTCACAAATTTCAGCAGCTGCTGGATTCATTAAATTTCAGAGCACTTGAGAAATGAAGTCAGGCAAAGTTGTTCTGTTTCCATATAAAGGCAGAGAAGAGTAAGGGGCATTTATTTATGTCTTCCCAGGTTTGTATGCCGAGAGTTCCCACCTCGGTTGATCTCTCATATCAACACCATTCCTCCTGCACTGCTCTCTCCACAACCCCAGGGCTTTTGACAGGCCTGGTCTTTGCCACTGTCCAGTTTTAACACTTTACTCCCCAGTGGTTTAAAAAAAAAATCTGCCATCTGGAATCTCCTTCCAACTGGGTTTGTCAGCTACTGTTAGTCAACACTTGGCTGCATCCAGCTCCTAAACCGTTATCATGGTTTAGGCACAACCTAGGGCTAACCGCTGTAGTGTTAACTCTGGATGCTTCTGGAAATTCCAAATGATGGGCATGCAATCACAGTCTACCTGGAGAATGTGGTTGTTTCAAATTGGCAACCTTTGTCTCTACAGCTGAGCCACGTGCTACTGTTCCAAAGGATTCTAAGATCAAGATACCATCTACCATGCCCTCACATGGGAAGAAGGGGCCTAGAAGGGACCTGCTTGCTTTCCTGAGGGGAAAAAAAGGCCTAAATTATTATTGATCTGAAATAAGTCAACTTGTTTAAGGATTTTCAATTACTGGAGAGACTATCTGATCCAGTCTCCTAACTCCCTTCCAATCTCATTACATTTTAGAGACAGAAAGGAGAATCTTAAAAGACCATCTGGATAGACTTCCTGCTTAGCACTATGAGAAATAGAAGCCATCAAGAAGTTAGGTAATTTAAATTTTTTTTTTATTATTTAGGGTGTGTGTTGGTGTGCATGCGTGTGTGCGTGCCTGCGTGCGTGCATGGGTGTGTTTTCCTCTGACTGGGACTATGTGTGCAACTATGTGCCTGTGGAGGTCAGAGGACAGCTTTTGGGTCAGTCCTTGCCCTGCTTCTCATTTAAGTCAGGGTTTGTCATTGCAGTTCACCACTCTGGTCATGAGCTTCCAGAAATTCTCCTGCTTCTGCCTCTCTTGATCTTATGACATGCATTGATCATTTGAAAAATGCTGGGATTATTGAAGTATGCAGACATCCCTAATGTTGAGCTACTTTACTGTATAATTTCTGGACAAAATTCATCTGTTGGCTGGAGATATGGTTAGTGGTTGAAGAGCTTGCCTGAAAGCCTAACGACCCAGTAACCACATAAAGCCAAATGCACATAGTGGCACATGTATCTGAAGTTCATTTGCAATGGCTAGAGGCCCTGTCATGTTCATTTTCTTCCTTTCTTTCTTTCTTTCTTTCTTTCCTTCCTTCCTTCCTTCCTTCCTTCCTTCCTTCCTTCCTTCTTTCTTTCTTTCTCTCTCTCTTTGCAAATAAGTAAATTAATTTAATTTAATTTTTAAAAAAATTAAAAATTCATTTGTATCATCACCAAGCTCATCTTAAAAATCTTTAACTGTTGGAAAATCATCATGCTGATTGTGGCAATACAGATTTTGAAAATTGCAAAGTTTCCTGGATTTCTCAGATTTTATCCTTGACAACACAAACTCAGTTGTTTTCCTTCGTGTGACAGAATTACTTCCTATTTATTTATTTGTTCATTTTGTGTGTGGGTAGATTATTGTGTGGTATGAGTAATGTGTGGTGTATGCACATGTGTGTGCCCGTGTCAGGGCCAGAGGAGAGCAATGCTGTCCTTGTATCACTCACATATATATTACCTTGAGATGGGGGGGGTTTCCCTCAACCCAGACATGATGTTGGTCAATGGGATCCATCAATTCTCTGCTCTCTGCCTCTCTGCAGACTAGGGTTACAGAAACTGCATGACTGTGCCTAGATTTTTAATGTGGGTTTTGGGGAGTTTTCCACCTAAGAGATTCTCACGCCTAAGCAGCCAGTGCTCTTAACTGCTGGACTATCTTCCAGGCCCTCACTTCATTCATTTAAAAAATGAATTTAAAAAATACTTGATATGTGATTATATATGATAAGGATTGTCCGAAGCTTCTTTGAAGTCAATTCAGATTAGATATGCTGCTTAAGACAGGGCCACAGCAGGATTTTCCTCCATTCTAGGCACCCTTGCTTTCATGAGATCTTTCTACCCAAATATATTTTCACAGGCCCTTAAGAAGTATCATCATTTTATTATATAACAAGAAAGTAAAACATTTTTATTCAATTTGAATGATTCACTGTTCTCCCTCTTGATTTTAAAAGAAATTAGAATATTTTCCTGTGCTCCTTACAAGTATTATGGGCATTAGCTTTCTATGCTCCATGTAGCCATCTGGCCCTAGATTTTTTTTTTCCAGAATGTTCTAGATGGGAGAGAGGGACGGAAAAACTGGGTGGTTGGGGGAGTGGATGATATCAAGTTGGCCACAGTTCATGACTGCTGAAGCTATGTGATGCGTATGGAGGGCACCACAGCATCTTTCTATGTTCATGTGTATTTGGGCATTTCCATAAGAAATAAGTAAAAAATAAATTTTGAAAAAGCTAAAAAATGTGCCATAGACTGAGAAACACGACATGTTGTTGGACTTGGTGATGCATGCCTATAATCCTAGCACGGAAGAGGCTGAGGCAGAAGAAGGCTTTTCCACAAGGTTGAGCCCAATTTAGGGCTACATAGTGAGAGCCAGGTCAGCTTACATAGCAAGAACTCTTCTCAAAAAAATCTCAAGAAAGCAAGAAGGGAGGGTGTGAGATGGCTCAGTCAGTAAAGGGCTTGCCTCACAAGCATGAGGACCTGAGTGTGGGTTCTCAGAAGTCATGTCAAAAGCTGGGTGGTGGTGTGGTAACTTGAATGTATGTCCCCCATAGACTCAGGTGTTTTATTCAAGCTGTCTCTAGCCACCTGGCTGGAGGAGTTGTCACTGGGGGTGGATCCTCTCGTCCAGTACTAAGGTGTGTAGGAGGTGAATCTGATTTCCTACCCAATGGTACGTAAAGAAGTCTGAGCTCTGGCAGGGTCCCTGCTGTTTGCTGCCAGTTTTGTGCCAATTGCTTTTGGTGTCTGCTGGCTGGTGATGGTTTCTCTCTGCTTGGGCGTAAGGAAGCGGCTTCTTCGACCGTCGATGAAACTTCCTTCCTGGATCTGTAAGCTGGAAATAAATCCCTTCCTCCCCTAAACTGTGCCCGGTTTGGGTGTTCATCCCAGCAACCTAAAGCTGACTGTAACAGGTGGTGTGTGCCAGTGTGGTGTTGTGAATGTGAAATGTCCCCCGTGTATTTGTTACTAAGCCTTCTGCTCAGTCCTCAACAGGTGGAGCCTTGCTGGAGGAGGTGTGTCACTGGGGGTGGAGTTTGAGGTTCATTAGCACAGACTAGACTGTGTGTCAGGGAGCCGCCTCACAGGAACTGCTTCCTTCCCACCCCCACCCCGACTGCTCAAGCTAGGCTTTCCCTGCCATGGTGAAGCAGGGTACTTGGAACTGGCAACATGGTACTTGGGGCGCAGCTACAGTGTTTTCTGTGCGTTTCCCATCTCTTTCACCTAGGATACTTTAAAATATCTATGTCTGGGCCAGACAGACGGCTCAGCGGTTAAGGCACATGCTTGTGAAGCCTAAGGACCCTGGTTTGATTCTCCAGGTCCCATGTAAGCCAGATGCACAAGGGGGTGCATGTGTCTGGAGTTCGTTTGCAGTGGCTGGAGACCCTGGCACGCCCATTCTCACTCTCTCTCTCTCTTTCTTCCCCTCTCTCTGTCTTGAATAAATGAATAAATAAAAATAAAATATTTAAAAATATATCTATGTCCAAGTGCCTGTATCTAAGGAATCCACTCATTTTTGCTGCTTAGTCAGGACACTCCTTGATGAAACTGGCATGCTCCCTTGCAATTGTGTGGTCATAAAGAGGACAATGACAATCATGGCCTTGGAGCTACTTCCTCTGTGATGCTGTGGTGTCACTGTCTTACCTGCCAGTGTGTTTGCATGATCAATAACAACTATCACAGCAAGAAGAGCAAAGACCACCAGAGAACTAGAATAGAAGCATTTTGAGGGCTGGGGAAATGGCTTAGGAGTTTAGGCACTTGCCTGCAATGCCTAATGACCCATGTTTGACTCTCCAGGTCCCATGTAAGCCAGACGTACAAAGGTGAGGCAAGGGCAGGGTCTCACATGGTGGAGCAAGCGTCTGGAGTTCAACTGCAGTGGCTGAAGCCCTGGTGCTCCAGTTCTCTCTCTCTTTCTCTGTCTATCTTGCTCTCTTACTCTCTGTAGAAAATTTTTTTAAAATTAAAAAAGTATTTTTGACTTGGTAGGAGGCCTAGGTGTCTTCAGGACCTCCAAGAGCCCATGAAGCCTGGTGAGAACCACAGGGTTATTATGGGTGCCTAAGCCACCCAAAGACGGTCTCTCCAAGCCTTTACCATGACAGAATCACAGCCTAGTTGACATTATCTGATTAGGAATGTATTGAAGAACAGACTAACTTGCCCTGCTTTCTTGCAAGGCAATTTTTTCCTAGGATTTTAAAAGCTAGAATATCTGGAGTACCAAGTACCTTGAGCTCACACCCGTTATCTTGCCATCTCGACCTCTCTGGGGCCGAGGTGGGTGATTCTGTAAAGCATCACTAAACGTACAGGTAAGATAAAACTGATTTGAGCTTCTGTAGAGATCTGTGGTGAGTTGGTTTACAAGGAGGCCAATCAGCAAAACCTCTCCTGAAGTCTAGCCCGAGCGAGCATGGCTCCTTCATTAAAAGCTTTTCACGTGCAGTGAACGGAAGCATGATTGCAGAAGTAGAGGGGATCCTTCTACCTGAGTGGGCTTCGAATAACACCACCGAAAGGGCCCGAGTGGACCGGCCTAGTGTGTCATGTTGAGCTAACTACACCAGTGAGGTCTCTCAGGAAAAATCCACTTTCCAGTAGAAGAGATCAAAACAGACAGCCAGCATTCTGAGAATTTTCACCAATGTTTATATCAATGTTAATAGACAGTAAAATATTAACAAAACCAGCTTTATTTGGTTGGGTTGTTTATGAATATTTGTATTCATTGGTTTAATTTATTTTATGCAGAGAAAAATTATTTATTTTATTTTATTTATGTGTGCGTGTGTGTGTGTGTGTGTGTGTGTGTGTGTGTGTGTCTATGGGTGTGCCAGGGTCTCTTGCCACTGCAAATGAATGCCCATCCAGTTTTAAGTGGGTGGCTAGAGAATTGAATCTGGGCTGGCAGATTGCAAGCCAGTGCCTTTAACTGCTGAGCCAATTTCTCAGCCACAGAAAAATTACTATAACAAATTTTGTGGATCCTGTCTGATAAAGACTAAAGAAAAACACAGAGACAAACAAAACTCCTCAAAAATTTGTAATTTGGAGAGCTTTAAAGAAAAATTAAATAACAGAGCTAATCACAGTTTAAAACATCCACAGTTAATCCAGGCATAGTACCTCCTGCCTGGAATCTCAGCACTTGGAAGGCTGAAGTAGGATTGCTGCCATGAGTTCCAGGACAGCCTTGGCTACAGAATGACTTTTATTTTAATATTTTTATTTATTTATTTGAGAGAAAGAGAAAGAGAGAGAGAGAGAGAGAACGGGGAGCACCAGGGCCTTTAGCCACTGCAAACCCCAGATGCATGCGCCACCTTGTGCGACTGGCTTATGCGGGTCCTGGGGAATTGAACCTGGGTCCTTTGGCTTTGCAGGCAAATGACTTAACTGCTAAACAATCTCTCCAGTCCCAGAGTGATTTTTAAATCTCCGCCTGGGCTAGAGTGAGACCCTGGCTTAAACAAAAATAAGGTTTTTACCATTAACATAATTTTGTGTTGTATAAATAAATTACAATTATATCTTTAATTTTCGATAATGTTCATTGGTTAACAATAAAGTGACAAAAGCTGCCCCCCCAAAATCCCAGTTAAAAATGTATGATAAAAATTCTAAACAACCAGTGAGACCCTACCTTGCAAAAAAAAAAAAAAAAAAAAAAATTCTAAACAGTGGGCTGGAGAGGTGGCTTAGTGGCTAATGCACTTGCCTGCCTAAGAACCTAAGTTCGATTCCCTAGTACTCACGTAAGCCAGATGCACAAGGTGGCACACGCATCGGGAATAGGTTTGCAGCGGCTGGAGGCCCTGGTGCGCCCATTCTCTATCTATCTGTCTCTTCCTTTCTCTCTATCTGCCTCTTTCTCTCTCTTTCTTAAATAAATAAATAAAATATTTTTTTAAAAAATCTAAGGAGCTATCGTGGTGTCACATGCCTATAATTCCAACACTTGGGAGGCTGAGGCAGGAGGATTGTGAGTTTGAGGCCCATGTAGGATACCTAATGAGACCCTGATTCAAAGCAAAACAAAGACATAACTGGAAGAGATAAACCTAGACACACAATAAGCCAAAATAATCTGTTATTTTTATTTTAAAGAGTTAAACTGTGGATTAGAAGTGCCCAGAAGAGCTAGGTGTGGTGGTGCACTCCTTTAATCCCAGCACTCAGGAGGCAGAAGAAGGAGGATCACCTTGAGTTCGAGGCCACCCTGAGACTACAGAGTGAATTCCAGGTTAGCCTGGGCTGGAGCAAAACCCTATCTCAAAAACAAAACAAACAAACAAACAAAAAAAGTGCCCAGAAGAGACCGGGAAAACAATGCCACGAAAACACCTCTCCCACTTGCTGTTGAGCTACAACCACCACTCATTATGCAAAAAGATTCCCATGTATCTGACCAAGAGGGATGTAATTGAAGGCATCAGAGCCTTTGGCCTGGTGCAGCGCCAAGGCCGCGGGCAGGTCATGCACTGGTGAGGCTTGGACGTCATGAGGCGATCTTCATCGCTGGTGGGGTGGGAGTCAGGACATTTTTGGAAGTGACTTGGCAATTTAAAACATTTGAAGATGCATATATTAGTTTTGCATGACTAATGCGGGACCAAGGGTTGTCATAAAGGAATACCATGGGTTGGGTGCTGCAGACAGCAGAGATTGCTTCTCCTAATTCTGGAAGCTAGAAAGCCCCGATCAAGGCTCCAAGAAAGTTATGCTTCTGATGAGGTCACCTTTGTTGGCTTGAAGATGTCCTGTTGTCCTCACCTGGCCTTTGTGTGCTCTGACAGATGGAACAAACAACCCAGTGTCTCTTCTATAAAAAGTCACCAATCCTTTCAGATCCAAGCCCCCCACCCTTATAGCCTCATTTAACTTTAATCACCTCCCTGTATTCTCTTTCTCCACCTATAGGGACCATAGGTCACAATGCAATCCAAACCTAGGACCCAGAAATCCCACTTGAAGGAACATTTCGGAGAAAACCGTGGGTACGTGTGGACAAAGGTGATGTAGAGAAAATGGCCAGCGTTGAATGACTTATTCTATCAACACTTACAAATTCTAAGTAGCTACTGTTAGGAAACAGAAAAAGAAGAGGAACAGTCAGAAACTAAGAGCCACGTGTTGGGGAGTCTATCGACATGAATAACCTTATAAATGTAACTTGGGCTATAAAAATCAAGTTACAAAAATGTACATAGATCATTATTAATGTATATTGTATAGGAAGAAAAGTAGTGTATTTTATGGTTATATTCGTATGAATAGACTATTTCTGTAATGACATAACAAATAGGCATAGTTTCAGGCTACTGTTACTCTTAGAGAGAAAAAAGAAAAAAACGGGGAATAAATAGGTGACTAATCTTGCCTGTAGGAATTCATTCCAAAGCTCAGAGTCTCAGAGGTAATTATGGCAGAGTGACACCTGCTAAATGGAAGTGAGTCTGTGATCACTGGATACACAGAAGTCCCGACTTATCATGGTTCCACATCGGACTTTTCACTCTGTGGTGGTGCAATCAATGATACCCACTTACAGAAACCGTACTTTAAAGTTTGGAATGTGCTCTCTTCCTGGAGTAGTGATAAACTATAAGATACTCTGGGGATGCTGGACGGAAGCAGGAGGACCACTGTGGCTCCCGGGTGGCCGCACCGTCGCCAGGGCAACTCACAAACAGTGGGTTGTGCAGTGGACTATTGCTAAGCCAGGAAGTTTGGTGCATTAGGTGTATCAAATGCATTTTTAATTTAATGAGGTTTTTAATTTGCAGTGGGGTCGTTGAGATGTGACTGCATCATAAGTCAAGAAACCCATGTTATTTCTATTCCTTAAGCTGTTTTCATAATAAAACAACCAACAAGCAAAGGAGTGTTTAAAATGAAAACGGACTAGAGCTTTAGGGAGATCTATGTCCCAATTTAGTTCCCATTATTCACTAAGTCAGTAAATAATATAATATATACACCATAATATATATGATATTATTATATATAATAGCACATAATATATACTTATAATATAAATAATATATAACTATAGTAATAATATAACCTATTTATTTCATTAAGCTGGTTACCCCCAATCCTACCTCTAGCTACTTCTTGGGGGATACAATGAAATTCAAAGTGACCCACATGAAGTACCAGCCCAGAGCACGTGGAACCAGTACGAGTTCGCTTTCTTGCACCAAGTGCTATTTGGTAAGACCACCTCAAACTTCATGCATGGGTGTAAACTAGAGAAAAATTTCTGGCTGGATACAATGAGCTGGCATAATTTTCATTTCTGTCTTATCTCTTTGTGTGTGTCTATGGTGAGTGAGTCTCTCTCTTTCTCTCTCTCTGTTTGTGTGTGTGTGTGAGTTTGTGTACATGGGTACATGTGAGTGGGAGGGTGCATGTGTGTACATATGTGTACATGGGTACATGTGAGTGGGAGGGTGCATGTGTGTACATATGTGTACATGGGTACATGTGAGTGGGAGGGTGCATGTGTGTACATATGTGTACATGGGTACATGTGAGTGGGAGGGTGCATGTGTACATATGTGTACATGGGTACATGTGAGTGGGAGGGTGCATGTGTGTACATATGTGTACATGGGTACATGTGAGTGGGAGGGTGCATGTGTGTACATATGTGTACATGGGTACATGTGAGTGGGAGGGTGCATGTGTGTACATATGTGTACATGGGTACATGTGAGTGGGAGGGTGCATGTGTGTACATATGTGTACAGGGTGCATGTGTGTACATATGTGTACATGGGTACATGTGAGTGGGAGGGTGCATGTGTGTACATATGTGTACATGGGTACATGTGAGTGGGAGGGTGCATGTGTGTACATATGTGTACATGGGTACATGTGAGTGGGAGGGTGCATGTGTGTACATATGTGTACATGGGTACATGTGAGTGGGAGGGTGCATGTGTGTACATATGTGTACATGGGTACATGTGAGTGGGAGGGTGCATGTGTACATATGTGTACATGGGTACATGTGTACATGGGTACATGTGAGTGGGAGGGTGCATGTGTGTACATATGTGTACATGGGTACATGTGAGTGGGAGGGTGCATGTGTGTGTGTACATGGGTGTACATGGGTACATACATGGGTACATGTGAGTGGAGGGTGCATGTGTGTACATATGTGTACATGGGTACATGTGAGTGGGAGGGTGCATGTGTGTACATATGTGTACATGGGTACATGTGAGTGGGGAGGGTGCATGTGTGTACATATGTGTACATGGGTACATGTGAGTGGGAGGGTGCATGTGTGTACATATGTGTACATGGGTACATGTGAGTGGGAGGGTGCATGTGTGTACATATGTGTACATGGGTACATGTGAGTGGGAGGGTGCATGTGTGTACATATGTGTACATGGGTACATGTGAGTGGGAGGGTGCATGTGTGTACATATGTGTACATGGGTACATGAGTGGGAGGGGAGGGTACATGCATGTGTGCATGTGTGTACATATGTGTACATGGGTACATGTGAGTGGGAGGGTGCATGTGTGTACATATGTGTACATGGGTACATGTGAGTGGGAGGGTGCATGTGTGTACATATGTGTACATGGGTACATGTGAGTGGGAGGGTGCATGTGTGTACATATACATGGGTGAGTGGAGGGTGCATGTGTGTACATATGTGTACATGGGTACATGTGAGTGGGAGGGTGCATGTGTGTACATATGTGTACATGGGTACATGTGAGTGGGAGGGTGCATGTGTGTACATATGTGTACATGGGTACATGTGAGTGGGAGGGTGCATGTGTGTACATATGTACATACATGGGTACATGTGTACATGGGAGGGTGCATGTGTGTACATATGTGTACATGGGTACATGTGAGTGGGAGGGTGCATGTGTGTACATATGTGTACATGGGTACATGTGAGTGGGAGGGTGCATGTGTGTACATATGTGTACATGGGTACATGTGAGTGGGAGGGTGCATGTGTGTACATATGTGTACATGGGTACATGTGAGTGGGAGGGTGCATGTGTGTACATATGTGTGGAGGCCATCAAGTGTCTTCTATCTCTTCTCCACCTTGTTTTTTTTTTTTTGAGACAAGGTCTCTTACTGAACCTGGAACTCACCAATTTCCCTAGACCATGTAGCTGGCACACCCCAAGGATTCCTTGTCTCTGCCTCCCCAGGGCCGGGATTACAGGCTGAGCATTCATGTGGCTACTGGGTATCCAAATTCAGGCCTCCATGCTTGTAAGACAAACAGTTCATCCAGTGTTTTGTCTCATCTTTTTAGCCCTTATCTTGTTTTCGATATCTTAATGTGTGCTTGAGTATTTGAACACAAGCAATCGTTCGTAGGTGTTTGAGAGCACAAGCTAAGCTTTGGGAGGATGGAAAGGCTGTGTGGGCTTAGCACAAAGGCTTTCTTGACTCCCAGGCTCAGAGAATCATATTGCAGTGAAAATGAAAATTAAAGTGGAGACGTGCTTGCTGGTTGAATTCTCGTGATGTACACATTCATGTTATGCAGGCTTTCCTATCAATATTATTAGGCTGGTCTTCTGTGGTCACCTTTCAATTATCCTTGTTATGGAGACATTAGAACACTCAGGAAAACCCTGAAAGTCTTTGAATCAATATTTTCAATTTTTTTTCAAGTTGCCATTTTATCTAGTAGAAAAATAATAGATTCAAATTTCTGTTTCCCTGTCTTTCTTCTATAGAATTTGTTAAAAAACAACAACAACAACAACACAGATACCATTTTGTGAAACATTCCTTTGCCTACAAAAATGCTTGCAGTGCAGGAGGCAAGACGTGGATGAGTAAAAGCATTTTGTTTCATTTATCCAAATAATGAGCTGCTGTTTTTTGAGATCCTTGCCAACTTTATTTTCTAAATAATGAAGTAAGATTGTAGACCCGACCTGGGAGGTACAGGAGGGGAAGCCACAGCATTTTTCTTCAACTCACTTCAGTCATATGGGTGAGAGCAGTTTGCAGGATTTTGTGTGTGCATGCATGCCCATCAGTGAATATGCATACTTTGCCCACTCCCAGACAGAGCTGTGTCCCTCTCTTCCACCTCTATGCTTTGACAAAGGCCATTGACCCTAAATTTCTGAAGCCCAGCCACGAAAAATCACATTTTTTGTCACTGTCAATTACCTTTGGTGTGTGCCCACTTTTATTGTACTTGAGACTCGTGTGTGTGTGTGTGTGTGTGTGTGTGTAATTTTGTAGGCTGTACCATTTCATTGAACAGAAGTAAATTACATTTGGTGACTGTGGACTTAGCTGGGCCATTCCACTTTGTATGTAAAGAAATATGGAGGCCTGGAGAGATGGCTTAGCAGTTAATGCATCTGCCTGCCAAGCCTAAGAATGCCCGTTTGATTCTCCAGGTCCCACGTTTAGCCAGATGCGAAAGTGACACAAGAGTGCAATGACACACTTGCCCACAAGGGGGCGCACACATCTGGAGTTTGTTCACAACAGCTGAAATGGCCCTGACGTAGCCATTCTCTCTCTCTCTGCCTCTTCTTCTCTGTCTGTCCTTCTCTAAAAAAAGAAAAGAAAAGAAAAGAAAAAAGAAAGAAAGAAATCCTATGGAGCTGGAGAGATGGTTCAGTCAATAAAGTGCTTGCATGAGGAGTTCAGATTCCCAGTACCCACGTCCAGGTGTGGTGTTGCATACCAGTAATCCCAGTGCTTGGGAAGCAGAGACAGGGACTTACTTGCTCAGGCTTCCTGACTAACTGACCTAGACAAACTGGTGCATGACAGGGTCAGCCAGAGACCCTGTCTCAATAAATAAGGTAAATGGCAATAGAGAAAGATCTCCGGTGTCAATCTCTGACCTCCACATTCACATGCATACACATACATGAACACCCTCACACACGAGCATCTACACACATGCACACACACAACACACACATACACATGTATGCACACCACACACAAATACATCTACAAAAAGTGACAAAATCTGGAATGATGGTTTTAAAAGCATATAACACGTAATTATAATTTTCTTAGCAAAATAGTAAGGCAAAGTAGTTGGTGTCTTAAAAAAATAATGAGCCAGGTGTGGTGGCACACACCTTTAATCCCAGCATTTGGGAGGCAAAGGTGGGAGGATCGCCATGCTTTTGAGGCCACCCTGAGATTACATAGTGAATTCCAGGTCAGCCTGGGCTAGAGTGAGACCCTACCTTGAAAACCGAAAAATGAAAAAACAAAAAATAATAATAATAATGAAATTCTGGGATGGAGAGATGGCTTAGCAGTTAAGGTGGCTACCTGCGAAGCCTAAGAATGCTTGTTCCAATCTCCAGGTCCCGTGTTTAGCCAGACACAAGTGACACAAGGGCACAATGCCACACATACCCACAAGAGGCACACGTGTCTGGAGTTTATTCACAGTGGCTGAGAGGCCCTGACACACCCATTTCTCTCTGCTTCTTCTCTCTCTCTCTCTCTCTCAAAAAAAGAAAAATAGGGCTGGAGAGATGGCTTGGCAGTTAAGGCACCTGCCTCCTAAGCCTAAAAACTGGGTTCCAATCTCCAGGTCCCACGTTTAGCCAGATGCAAAGTGACACAAGGGCGCAATGTCACACTTGACCACAAGGGGGTGCATGCATCTGGATTTCATTCACAGCAGCTGAGAGACTGCTGGTGCGCCCATCTCTATCTGTCTCCCTCTCCCTCTCTGTCTGTCTCTCTCTGTGTCTCTCTCCAAAAATAAATAAAATAATTTTAAAAATTAAAAAAAGAAAAATATAATGAAATTCTAAGAAAAAAAAGAAAAATGTAAATGTGAAAATAGCAGCAATAAAGTGAAAATACTGGAAGTTCTCTGCCATTTTGGTCATTATGTAAAAAAGATGACTTGAAAATCAAGCTGCACAAGTTCAAATCTACACTGGGTATCTCCAGACGCAGAGTGACTAATCTTAGCCCATGGAGGAAGAGGAGGTGGAGAAATGAGCAGAAAGAGGCCAAGCCCCCAGGGACTGTCATGTGTGTTACACAACTCAGAGAGTGATATGCACATGAAAGCCTGCAGTTCCCTGCAGCCATCCCAAAGGAAGGTCTCAAAGTTAGGAAAGCACCTCCAGTGCCACAGAAAGTTCCTAGTTTCTGAAAGTTCCCCCAAGCCCAACTCTGTCCATGGGATCCATTCATATTTCATAACACAGGTAAGTGATAAAGACTGTGAGAAGCATCTATAGTAGATAATGTACAATGTTATTCAGTGGGATTCTTCCCAGGAGTACAGAGATAAAGAGAAAGAAACTAGTAAAAGCCCACACATAGGAGACAGGATGTGGCAGAGGCTAGAACAATGGCCTATCATGGGTGTGGGTACCTGGGTCAGATCTTCAACACTGTATACTACACACACAGACACCAACAATATAAATGTATGATAAATACAGCAGCAGAAATTACTCAAAAGATTGATTCTGAGCAGCCGAAGATATGCTAACCAGTCACGTGTCTTTTAAACGTGGGTCAGTGTATTTGTTGGGTAGTTTCATGTGTTGCAAAGGTAAAGCAAGGCAACCTTGGTCAGCATTGAGGTGAAGACACACTGAATGGATCAACTCATCTGTGATGGTTAATCTCTGTTATCAAGTAGAACCATCCAGAAAACAAGCCTATGGGTGTGCCCAGAAAGGATTATTTTTAAAAAATTTTTTGTTTTATTTTTATTTATTTATTAGCAACAGACAGAGAGAAAGAGGCAGAGAGAGAGAAAGAGAGAGAGAATGGGCACACAGGGCCTCCAGCCACTACAAACGAACTCCAGATGCATGTGCCCTCTTGTGCATCTGGCTTAAGTGGGTACTGGGGAATCAAGCCTCGAACCAGGGTCCTTAGGCTTCACAAGCAAGTGCTTAACCACTAAGCCATCTCTCCAGCCCCCAGAAAAGATTATTTTGATTAGATTAACTGAGGTGGGAAGAATCACCTGAACTGTTAAGGCACCATTCCGTGGGCTGGGGTTGTGGACTGAATGAAAGGGAGAGAGCTAGCTGAGCGGAGGCATTCATAGCTGTCTGCTTCCTCACAGTGGTCTGCATGTGAGCAGCTACCTCAAGCTCCTGCCACTGTGCCTCCCCCACCAAGATGGACTGTGACCTCGAACTATAAGCCTAAATAAACCCTTCCTTCCTTACATTGCTTCTTCAAGGTATTTGGTCACAACCATGAGAAAGTAATGAAGACCTGTCTTTCCATCAGTGGACACAGTTGAAGAGCATAGTCCATGCAGTTTTGTAGCTTGGAGAAGAAGCACAGGGAGGATAGAGTGAAGAAATGTAAGCCAGACGCAGTTTTGAAGAGCCTGTTCTGTTCCAGGTTAAGGTGGGTAGTCAAGTCAATAAATGAAGCCCTACATGTTCCCTTTCCTGGTTTTTGGAAGCAGGGTCTCACTCCAGCTCAGGCTGACCTGGAATTCACTATGTAGTCTCAGGGTGGCTTCAAACTCACGGCGATCCTCCTACCTCTACCTCCCTAGTGCTGGGATTAAAGGCGTGCGCCACCATGCCCTGCTTCAATGTCCTTTTTCCATGTGAAATCAACGGATTGTTATGGATTCTTTTTAGCTCCAAGGATCTGTGATTTTCCATGATGAGCAAGAGGCAAAGAAGAGGAGTGGGGAGAAGGTCCGCCTGGGCATCACTGGATGCCCTCTTGAAGAGCAGCACTGGTCCAGCCAGATACCGAAGGGAAGACACTAGACGGCTACAAATGCTATTCTGTGGATCTGCATCTACATAGAGTGACTGGGATGGCAACGCAGCTGGGCAGTTGTTTGAAAGTTATTTGCAGATGAAGTTCTTCGCCTAATATGGTCAAGGGCTAGTTTGGACTCTTCCATTTGAAACTAGCCACAGCAGATTCCAAACAAGTTCAGGCTACAAATTCTAAGTAGAAATGTCACTGGGCATTTCATTTCTTGTACTCTATGAACTTGGTAAGTCTTTAGGGTGCTGAATATTAATATTACACGCTAATGCTTCACCATCAGCGCACTTCTAGTCTGCGAGCTAGAATGATGAGCATTCCGAGAGACCCATAGCATGATGTCATGGCACATTGATGGCCACTGGCTTGTGGCCCATTAGCAGGTCAAGTTCATTGTCAGTAAGCACCATATTATCCTAACCTCTCCTGCTGACCACAAAGCAAATGAACCAGAAGATAAAGCTCTTTCCTGGATCATTACAAGTTTCCATTTTGGTAAATTTATCTCTCTGCTGATATAGTAAGGTAGCATTAAGCATCGCAATTTCAAGAACCCAAGGAGAAGTGCGCAAGAAGTCAGGTGGCTGCCAACACAGGTCTGACTCAGTCATAGTGCCCTAATCAGGTCATTACTGTCCCAAATCATCTATATTTGAAATTTTTTCCAGGTCTACTGTGGGCTCTGCTCTCCCATCCAGATTTGACTGGGCTGAGGGACAGCAGCAAAATGACCAGACACACCAGGGACTGATGTAAAAAGTCCCCATCTGATTTCCTTGTTACAGTGGTAACTATTGGTATATAGAGAGCTTTTCAAGAGGGCATCCAGTGATGCCCAGGCGGACCTTCTCCCCACTCCTCTTCATTGCCTGTTGCTCATCATGGAAAATCACAGATCCTTGGAGCTAAAAAGAATCCATGACAATCCGTTGATTTCACATGGAAAAAGGACATTGAAGCAGGGCATGGTGGCACACGCCTTTAATCCCAGCACTCGGGAGGCAGAGGTAGGAGGATTGCCATGAGTTTGAAGCCACCCTGAGACTTCATAGTGAATTCCAGGTCAGCCTGAGCTAGAGTGAGACCCTGCTTCCAAAAACCAGGAAAGGGAACATGTAGGGCTTCATTTATTGACGTGACTACCCACCTTAACCTGGAACAGAACAGGCTCTTCAAAACTGCCTCTAGCTTACGTTTCTTCACTCTATCCTCCCTGTGCTTCTTCCCCAAGCTACAAAACTACACTTTTGTAAAAGCACTGTTTCCTTGAAGAAGCTTGCTCTCTGCGAAGCTGAGTGGATTCACAAACGTGTTCCTTGTATTAGCAATGGTGAATTAGCCCCGGGAGAGGGGGAATAGCAGACAGCCATTCAAACTTTGGAATGATGGAGCTGGGGCGATGGCTCCATGGGTACCATGGGCTGAAGCATGAGGAGCTGAGTAGGGATCCCCAGAACCCACATAAGAAAGCTGGGCATGGTCAGGGGTGGTGGCACTCAGCTTTAATCCCAGCACTCGGGAGGCAGAGGCAGAAACATCGCCATGAGTTCCATAGTGAATTCCAGGTTAGCCTGGGCTAGAGTGAGACGCTATCTCTAAAAACAAAACAAAACAAAACAAAAGGCTGCGCGTGGTGGCAAGCACCCGTATTCCCAGTGCTGGGGAGGCAGAAAGAAAATCTCTGAGGCTCCCTGGCTCGCTTGTATAGCCAAATCAGTGAGCCCTGCTGGTTGAGCTGGACACCCTGTCTCAAAGAATAAGGTGAAGAGTGACCCAGGAAGACTTCTATCTTCCCAACATCAATGTCTGGCCTCCACACATACCCCCAACATACCCCTGTCCACATACATGTGAGCAGACACACATGCGTACCACATGCATCACATATACAGAGACTGAGAACGTTTAATGAAGATAATTATTAATCACGGAAGTGGTGACATCGCCACCCCCAGCATCAAAGGACATGTCTATGGGTTCCAGTCTCACTGCCTTTGAGTACTACAGGCTAAGCACGGGCCTATTCTTGGACCATCTTCTAAGTTTTGTTATGAACATCTTCCTGCTGCTGTTTGGGAAGAGTTTAACACAGGCAGCACCATTTAGCTTTTCTTAGTTTTTTTTTTTTTTTGTTGTTGTTGTTGTTTTGTTTTTTAAGGTAGGGTCTCACTGTAGCCCAGGCTGACCTGGAATTCACTATGTAGTCTCAGAGTGGCCTTGAACTCATGGCGATCCTCTTACCTCTGCCTCATCAGTGCTGGGTTTAAAGGCGTGCACCACCACACCCGGCATTTTAGGTTTTTAAATGACTCGCATTCTCTCTTCTTGCATTATAGTCTCCTTTGACTATTTCATCTTCTCTCAGCCATATATCCTAATCTTTGGGGGTTAGTTCTAGACGGCTCACTCTTCTAGGCTCGATTCCAAACAAGAGAGGGTTGCTTTCCTTCCAACTAACAAGCATCTCTCACTGTAGTTCTTGAGTACAGAAGCAACCCGGATATTCCCCAACCTGACCTGAGAGAAGCGACAACTTTTAACCTTTGAAAAGAACCATGTTTGATTTTTGTAAATTGCTAAAAATAAAACTTTAGTCGCCTTCCTTTCTTTCCTCTTTCCTTTTTTTTTTTTTTTTTTTTTTTAAATTTGTGAAACATAACTTTCCAACTTGCTTTGAACTCCCTAGGAAGCCTAGAATAACCTAGAACTTCAGATCCTCTTGTCTCTACCTCCCCAGGGCTGGGATCACAGGTATGCCACCACGTCCAGTGTATGCAGTGCTGAGGGTTGAAGCCAGGGCTTGGTGCATGCTAGGCGAGCACTCCACCATATCCAGGAGCCATCTCCCCAGATCAGTAGCTTTCCTTTCTTATTCCCTGGAATAAGTTTTGCAAAGGAGAGTTAATAAAACAAACAAACAAAAAAAGATGACAACTTACTGGCTGTGTAATATTAAACTTTTTTTGTCTTGTTTTTACCCAAATGTCAAACATGGATTCTGATAGCAGCCATTTCCTGGGCCAGTATGAAAGTCAAATAAGTTACTAAATGGCAAACCACTGGTATATAGTTAACACTCATAAATGATATATAGACTTGATTTGAAGACTAAGGAATTACTGGCAGACATGATATCCAGTCTGAGCAAACGATCAGTAAGAATAAAGAATTGTGCTAAGTTGCCGGGCATGGTGGCTCATGCCTTTAATCCCAGCACTTGGGAGGCAGAGGTAGGAGGATCGCCGTGAGTTCAAGGCCACCCTGAGACTACATAGTGAATTCCAGGTCAGCG
This sequence comes from Orientallactaga sibirica, assembly GCA_036365145.1. Lineage (NCBI taxonomy): Eukaryota > Metazoa > Chordata > Mammalia > Rodentia > Dipodidae > Orientallactaga > Orientallactaga sibirica. The sequence goes on from JAEOAD010002805.1 coordinate 1,052,871, forward strand.
TGAGCTAGAGTTGTGAGAGCCTACCTTGGAACTGCCCCAAAAAAAGAATTGTCCCAAGTTGCTGAAATAGAAGAGGTATTGAGGCCCTTGGTACTGTACTGATTCCGCTTGCATTGTCTATATTCAGATGGACTGTATGTAGGAAGCATAGTAGGAACATGTGAAAATGCAGGAGAGCTGTTCCTTTAGAGTCTAAAAACTCCAGGAAAACACCACCTCCAATGGCTCTGATGGACTGGGGCACTCAGCCCAAACACCAGTGTCACTAGATGGCGCTGTGGAGCAATTAAGCTTGGTTGCTTGTGAAACGTGCTTTTCAACCTTTTCAGCTGAGATACTCCTATGTGAACATTGTGCGCAGGCCCAGGTAGCGATGTAAAGCGACAGTAGTTGTCAATACGTTTGCCCAGCTTTTTACTCTCCAGCAGCTAGTCTGCGGACGTATGAAAGACCCCGAGAACAATTGTTAGGAAGATAATTGAACAGAAGTCAAGGTCAGTTTCGGGAGCTATGCAGCTATGGTCCAAGGTCAGACTGTAAAGCTAAGGCTAACATCGCTCAAACGAGACTTCGAGCTAAATAAACACTCTAGAAGCAGAGAATGCCAAGAGCGTGATGTGATATCGTTGTTTATATCAAGGCCACCGCAGGAAGACCTCGAGTTTTACAATGGTTAACATAAGTGAGGCAAAATTGAAGTTAATTTTTTTTCTAGTCTTACATTGGGTTAATATTTCTACTTTGTAAAGGTCATGTTTCTCGAAAATATTTATTTATTTGCAAGTAGAAAGTGGGCGGGGGGGGGGGGAGAATGCCAAAACCTCTTGCCAGTGCAAAAGAAGTGATGCATGTACCACTTTGTGCATCTGGATATATGTGGGTCCTGGAGAACTGAACCCGAGATAGCAGGCTTTGTAAGCAAGTGCCTTTTACTGCCACACCATCTCCCTAGCCCAAAGGGCATATTTTTAAAATATATTATTTTATTTATTTATTAGAGACAGAGACAGTGAGAATGGGTGCGCCAGGGCCTCCAGCCACTGCAAATGAACTCCAGATGCATGTGCCACCATGTGCATCTGGCTTACGTGGGACCTGGAGAATCGAACTGGGGTCCTTAGGCTTCGCAGGCATGCAACTTAACCGCTAAGCCATCTCTCCAGCCCCACAAAGGGCATATTTGAAGGGATCTAAGCAATGGTATGGAAGATAGCATTTAAAGTGTGGTCAGGCATTTTTTAAAATTTTTATTTATTTATTTGCAACCAGAAAGAGAGAGAGTGAGACCAGAGAGGCAGGCAGGCAGAGAGAGAGAGAGAGAATGGGCATGCCAGGGCCTCTAGCCACTGCAAACGAATTCCAGATGCATGTGCCCCTTGTGCATATGGCTTACGTGGGGCCTGGAGAATCAAACCGGGATCTTTTGGCTTCGCAGGCAAACGCCTTAACCGCTAAGCCATTTCTCCAGCCCTGGTCAGGCATTGTTAAGGAAACAGTGAGGAGAGCATGTTGAAGTGAGGGAAGGATTGGAGTTGGTTTATGTACAGATGTTAAGGAAGGCTGTGAAGCAGAGAAGGTGCGGGCCATGTTTAGACATTTGACTCCCAGTGCAGGGTAGTAAAACCAGGGCCTCCAGTTCATTACCTTTAATCTCCTCCAGCAGTGCAGCCTCACCAAGTTCTAATCCACCCAGCCAAGAGCACAAAGGATGTGGCGGCCCGGCTGCAGTTCATTTACTGTACCACACAGAGCTCCAGCGAGGTTCCAACCAAGCCATAGCATCCACCCAGAGCTGACTGCACTTGACCTCTGGCCACTCATAGCTTTTGATGGGGTACTAAGTTGGAGATCAAGGAAACCAGCTGCTGTGGCTCAAACATAAGAAACGGTGGGAAAGGAAGCCATGTAACATCCTTGGAATAAAGAAGAAATGGAGATAAGAAATTTACAAGGTCAAGAAATAAAGAACAAATATAATGGAACTTTAAAGGAAATTATTCTTTGGCTTCAGGAAATTACTGCTTCTTTCCTGGTAAGCTGGAGCCTTAAATAGTCTGAGGGGTCGGTGGTATGTGGAGGGGAAGATATGGCTGACTGTGTTGTAAGCACAAACACAACACTTAACGAATCTGGATATGACTTCAGTGTGGGAATGTTATCAGTTTCTCTAAAGCTAACCTCTGCTGAATTTCTAGTACTTAATAGGTTATTTTTCTTTATCTTCAATTTATTAGGCCTTCAGTTTGGGTTATAGAACTCTTACTTTATATATCTTTTTAGAACTAAGAGGACAGGGACTAGGGAGATGGTTGAGTGTGAAAAGCACTTGCTGTAAAAGCACAAGGACTTGAGTTCAGATGCTCAGTGACCATGTAAAAATACTGGGTATGGCGGTACATGTCTGTAATCCCAAAGATGGGGAGGCGGAGACAAGAGGATCTCTAGGGCTTGTTAGCTTGCTAGGCTATTCAACTCAGTGAGCTCTAGGGTTAGTGTGAGATCCTGTCTCAAAAACCAAGGTGGAGAGAGACTGAGGAAGAGACTCAGTGTAGACCTCTGCCCCCCCCCCTCAACACTCTTCCTTACCAAAGGCAAGGATTGGCCCCATTTCTGTTCAGAATAAACCAGATAGGAAATTATCTAATAGGCTCCACAAAAACTTCCTCAAAGATAGATGAGTTGGGGACTAAAGAAATGGCTTAGTGGTGAAGGCACTTGCCTGCAAGGCCTAATGACCTGAGTTCAATTCCACAGCACCCACATAAGGCCAGATGCACAAACTGATGCATGCATCTGGAGTTTGTTTGCAGTGGCTAGAAGCTTTGGTGTGTCCATTCTGTCTCTCTTCTCTCTATCTCTGCTTGCAAATAAATTTTTAAAAACTTTTTAAAAGTTTGATTTAAAAAAGCCAGGTGTGGTGGTGCATGCCTTTAATCCCAGCACTTGGGAGGCAGAGGTAGGAGGATCACTGTGAATTTGAGGCCACCCTGAGACTACATAGTGAATTCCAGGTCAGCCTGGGTGAGACCCTTCCTCAAAAAAAAAAAGTTTGATTAAAAGGATGGGTGGGATTCTCAAGCCCACCTGAACAAAAATAGTATGCCTTCTGCATTATGCCACTCAATACACACACACACAAGTGCACCACACACATATAAACACACATATACATACAAAAAGTTAGGAGGAGCTTCCAGCCTCCGGATCAATGAACCTAAAAACTTCTGTTTATAACATACTCAGCGTGTGGTATTCTGTCACAGCAGATGATGGGTTGAGATGCATGATAAGCTAATGAGAATAAGTCAACTGGAGAAAATCATGAAGAGAAGGCCTGGAGAATTGGCTTAATGGTTAAGGTGTTTGCCTGCAAAGACAAAGGACCTCGGTTCTATTCTCCAGGACCCACTTAAGCCAGATGCACAAGGGGGCACATGCACCTGGAGTTCATTTGCAGTGGCTAGAGGCCCTGGTGTGCCCATTCTCTCTCTCTCTGCCTCTTTCTCTCTCTCAAATAAATAAATAATAAAAGTTTTAAAAAAATCATGAAAAGGATGAATTTAGGGGGAAACACGGAATATTTTTGCTTATGTGTGTGTGTGCACATGCACATATGCGGGTATATACGTGTGTGTGGTGTATGCATGTGCATGTACAGTTGCAGTGTCCCATACACTTGCTTGAAATGTGTGTGGGGGGCTGGGTGCTCGCCTTGGGTGGCCAGACTGGAACATCTTGTATCCTGCTCCGTCGCTCCCTTGCTCTTCCATGTAGTCTTGTTTTGAGCCAGAGTCGCTTTCTACTGACTCTGGAGCTCCAAATATTAATTATCTTTATATCACATTCCCAGCCCCCGTCCTCTTATTGTCTCCGGAGAGACTGAGGTTTCAGGCACACATGCCCCGCCCAGTTGTTTCATGTGGGATCTGGAGATTTGAACTTGGGCAGTCGCAGCCCCCTCCCTGGGGACCTTATGCTTGCGCAGGAAGCTGTTTTTAATCATTGAGCCATCTCTCCAGCCTCCTGCATGAAATTTTGCTGCTAGGAATTACGACATTTGCTTAATGTTGCAACTCCATCCACGTGACCTGGGTAGAGTGGAAGAGAAAACATTTGTGCAAAGGAATAAGTGAGCATGCAGGTGTCTGGGGCCTTCCTCTCCCAGCAACTTTCCCCCTATAGCTCCATGCAACTTTCCTGGTAGCAAGAGCCTGCCTCTCCCTGGACGGGTTAGGAAAATTGAGTAACTGGTAAATTGTCTCGCAGTTGCTTAATTGGTGTGACTGAGAATTAATAGAACCTTCATCTTGAAGTGTGGTGGCTTACAGTAAAGCCTTTAGATTATTGCCTGCCCTCTGATCGGAGGTGCACTGTATGATAGAGCTTATCATTAAACAATGGCCTCTTCCATTATTCTCCACATGATTGGATCAGTCAGCATTCCATCACTGTCACGAAATATTTGTGAAAAGTCAACGCATAAAGAGAAAAGTTGCTGGGCATGGCTGTATACACTGGTAAGCACAGTGCTATGCGAATGGAGAGAGGCGGATCTCTGGAGCTCACTGGCCAGTTAGTCTAGCCTAATTGGTGAGCTGCAGGAAAATGAGAGACCCTGTCTCAAGAAGAGGAAGATGGTGTTTCTGACACCTCATGCATGCACTTATGCATACAAATATGTATACACATACATGGGCAAATATTTATTTATTTATATATTTATTTAAGATAGAGAGGCAGGAGAGAGAGAGAGAGAGAGAGGGAGAGAGAGAGAGAGAGCGCATGACAGGGCCTCCAGCTGCTGCAAACAAACTCCAAATGGCTGCACCATTTTGTGCATCTGGCTTATGTGGGTCCTGGGGACTAGAACCTGGGTCCTTTGGCTTTGTAGGCAAGCACCTTAACTGCTAAGCCATCTCTCCAGCCCACAAATAAATTTTAATGAGGGAAAGGTTACTTTTGACTCTCCTGTCTTTGGAGGTTCTACTTCCTGACTTGCTTGGCCTGCTGTGTTGGCCTGTGGTAAGGTGGTACATCCAACATGGTGGGAACACAGTGCCAAGGAAAACCATTTACATTCGGAGCCAGGGTGCCAAAAGAATGAGAAGGGGACTGGGGCCCCCACAATCCCCTTTAAAATTATACTCCCAATGACCTACAGACCTTCCACTAGCCCCCACCCCTTAAAGATTCCATCAGCTCCCACTATTGATGCCATGATGACCAAGGTTTTAACACATATGCCACTGGGGGACATTCGATATCTAAACCATAATGATGACCTTCAGTGTTCAAATGATCTGCAGCCTGTGCTTCATGGCCACAATTTCTGAGTCTGAGTCAAATGTACCAACTGGGCTGCTTTCCAAAAGCCTTGGTAGCCTAATGTGGGAAGAAGCCCAGAGGGGTCTTAATGTCAGACACCTCTCTCCTTCCAGCAAAAGGCACTGTGGCCAAATCCTGAGTACCACAATATTCCAAGAAAAATGAACACTGAGGCCGGAGAAGAAAGAAATCAGAAGGTGGAGGGGAGGTTGGAGAGATGGCTATCAGTTAAGGCACTTGCCTGTGAAGTCTGAGAACTCATGCTCAAATCTCCAGGTCCCATGTAGCCAGACACACAGTGATGCAAGCATGCAATGCTGTGCATGTGTGCACAAGGAGGAGCACATGTCTGGAGTTTATTTGCAGTGACTGTGGCCCATTCTCCCTCTCTGCTTCTCTCTCTCTCTCTCCTTCTCTTTCTCTCAAAATAAATGATAAAAAAATAAAGAATTCAGAAGGGGAAAAATGATCTTGATGACAGCCAGTTATAATTAAATAACACAGAACTAAAACAGAGCATTTTTTGTTATACTCTATGAGTAATGTTTGTACTTTGAAACTTTTAAAATATTTAAAGCAAGAAGAAATGAAATGCATGGCAACCAGTTAAGGTCATACATTTAGGACAAAAATGATAAAATATTAAAATGAAGGAAATAAATGTTCTAACTGGAATACTGAGATTCTGGGAGATGAATTATTCAAAGTAGGAACATGCGTGATCTCCAATCTATTATATAATAGGGGGGGAAGGAGTGGTAAAGTTCAAGTGTAGAGCAATGTCAAGAAATGAAGAAATGACAGAAAGTAATGCTTAATGATATCCTAACGTGTTGCTTAGATTCAAGTGAAGGGGCTTCAGAGAAAGAAGAGATGTGGTTGGCTACTGGAAATGAAGTCTGGAGAGTAGATATAAGTAGTATAAGAATGACTCATCCAGGACATCAAAGGGGTCAGGATAGACCAGGTTATATGGCTGTAACAAATAACCTCAAGCTTCATTGGCTTAAAGTAGCATGACTTCCTTTCTTGCTCATAGTAGTCAGATGTCAATCATGTGTTGTTAAGCATCTATGTTCACGAGTCCCTTAAGGACTGAGGTTGCAATTGTACACCATCTTGAACTTTTTTTTTTTTTTTTTTTTTTTTTTGGTGTTTTGAGGTAGGGTCTCACACTAGCTCAGGCTGACCTGGAATTCACTGTGTTGTCTCAGAGTGGCCTCGAACTCATGGTGATCCTCCTACCTCTGCCTCCTGAGTGCTGGGATTAAAGACATGTGCCACCATGTCTGGCTCCTGCTACACATTTTTTTTAATTTGAGAGAGAGACAGAGAGATGGAGAGAGAGACAGAGAGAATGGGCTTGCCAGGGCTTCTCAGCCACTGTGAACAAACTCCAGACACTTGCGCCCCCTTGTGGGCATGCCTGGCATTGCGTGCTTGCATCACTTTTGTGTCTGGCTAAATGTGGGACCTGGAGATTCGAACAGATGTTCTTAGGCTTCACAGGCAGGCACCTTAACCGCTAAACCATCTCTCCAGCCCATCTTGCACTTTTAATCTCTGTTTGAGAGGGAAGAGAGGGCCCAAGGGTTATAGACCAGATGAAATGTGAAGGTCTAGAAATCACTACTGTCACTTTCACTCTAACATTCTTCTCCTCCCATTCTAAGGGGCTGGGCAGAAAGTACAACCTTGGGCTGGGAAGATAACTCAGTGGATAAAGTGTTTACAATGCAAGCATGAGCACCAAAGTCCTGCTCCCTAGAACCCATGCACAGGCCTTGTGGGCATGGTGACCTGCAATAGAGAGACAGAGGATCTCCAGGGCAAGTTAGCTAGCTAGACTAAGCTGGTTAGGTGAGCCTGAGTTCAAGTGACAGAGCCTGTCTTTGTAAGCAAAGTGGAGAAATGATCAAGGAAAGACACGTGACCTTAACCCTCTGGCCTACACACACACACACACACACACACACACACACACACAAACATTCTGCCAACAGGTAGAAAAGAAACAAAAAGAGACTTAGAGAATAACCCTAGTGAGTCCCATATGGCCCTTGTTGGAAGGTGTGGTTGTTCGAATGGATGACCCCCCAAAAGATTCAGGACTTTCATTCAAGCTGGAACTTGGATTTCCAGCTGCCTGGCTGGAGGAGGTGTCACTGCGGGCGGATCCTAGGGTCCAGCCCTAAGGTGGGTTTGGGAGGCAGAACTGGAATTCCAGCCCAAGGTATGCAGAGTGCTTGAGCTCTGCCTGGGGCTCCTGGTGTGTGTTTGCTTCTGGTGCTGCTGCTGGTGGTTTCTTCTCTCTCTCTGCGTGGATCTGGGAGAGGGGCCAGCTTCTTCCACCATGACAGAACTTCCCCTGCATCTGTAAGCTTCAAATAAATCTCTTCCTCCCATAAACTGTGCCTGGTTTGGAAATTCATCCCAGCAGCTTGGAGCTGATTGAAACAGAAGGAAGACCTGTTTTCTGGGCTGGGGTTTTCACCTCGTTCTTTGCTCGTGAGGAAAAATTAAAAAAAAAACAAACACCCCCTGACGTAACACTTAAAATGGCTGGACAGTCATGGCTATGATGGTTTTAAGCTCAGAGCAATTCTGGGAAAAGAAATCCAGCTTTGATTTTAGTATGAATTTCCATAAATGTAAGGGAAATCCAATAGACTATGGGAACAGGCAAGGACCTTACCATCAGCCTCAGGATCTTGCATCAAATGACCAGAGGCCAAGGGGGAGCGGGCGGGGGCATATGAAAGGAGAGAGGACCAAGAAGCAGGCAAGAGGGAGTGGAGGGGGCTTCCATAGCCCACAGCCATCTTGAGCCTGGCTGATCATCACCATAAAGGATTGTGAGGTGAGTGTTGCCAAGCTTTCTGATTTGTTTATTTGTTTCCTGGCACGTGTGTGTGTGTGTGTGTGTGTGTGTGTGTGTGTGTATTTGTCTGTGAATGCATGCGGACAGGTGGAGAGCAGAGGTCAACAGTGTGCGTCTTCCTCAATCATTTTCACCCCTATTCTTTCAGGGATGCTCAGTGATGCCTGGAACTCACTGATTTGGTCAGACTCGATTACCCAGGGATCCTCCTGCCTCTGCCTCCCCAGCACTGGCACGACGGGAGTGCCCACCATATCACATTTGATATGGGTGCTTGGCATCCAAACTCAGGTCCTCAAGCTTCTCTGGCAAGCGATTTACCCACTGAATCATCTCCCAGCTCATATTTTTTGAGTTTTTTTAAAACATATTTGTGTTGCTGATAATTTTTTTTCTCCAATTTTGGGTGTCAAGTCATTTGGTTTTTAAACCTTGGCCCACAATCTTAAAAACATTACAGCAGCATCTAAAACCAATGAAACACAGTTCTAGCCAGGGGGGAGCTAATAACTTTGCTTTCTCCCCTAGCAGTCAGTGGCAACAGCCAGGAAGTGGCTGAAACCTCTGCTGAAGAAAGTGAAGTTCAGAAGCCTCATATACAGCGTAGGAGAGGACCGGGAGACTGCTCTAAAGCAGAGGGTGCCTGAAACATCTCTGGCTTCTCGGAAGTGGGGTGAAGAAAGCCTGCAAACCTGTCCTACTACAGGAGGGGGAGCCGAGTCTGACAGAGAGCTGGACAGTACTCCAGGCAACTGGAAGGTCTCACCAGGTCCCTGGACAGCCCCAGTCAGGCCCATAGAGTAATCAGAGTCATGATTGTGGTGGGCGCCCTGGGGAGACTATGATGCAGAGGCAGCCTTTTCCCAGAATCCTTTTCATCAGGAGTATTTCTTTTTCTTTCTTCCTTCCTTCCTTCCTTCCTTCCTTCCTTCCTTCCTTCCTTTCTTTCTTTCTTTCTTTCTTTCTTTCTTTCTTTCTTCCTCTCTTTCTTTCTTTCTTTCTTTCTTTCATTCATTTATTTACTTACTTACTTGAGAGAGAGAAAGAGAGAGAGAGGGGAAGAGGCAGAGAGAGAAAGAGAGAAAGAAAATGGGTGCACCAGGGCCTCCAGCCACTGCAAATGAACTCCGGAAGCATGTGCCACCTTGTGCATCTGGCTTACATGGGTACTGGGAAATCGAACCTGGGTCCTTAGGATTGGCAGGCAAGGGCCTTAACTTCTAAGCCATCTCTCCAGCCCCCAGGAGTATATTTCTACCTGAGCAAACTCAAAAGCAAACAGCCATGAGCTATTTTCCCAACATAAAGGAATAAATTCAGCAAAACAACACCCTAGCGACCATTACTGTAGGTGCAGAGAGGGGAGGGGAGTGCAAGTGCGAGACATGGGGCACGTGTGGGATGGGAAGAAGTTAGGGGAATCACGGGGCTGTGGGGGGACTTGAGACATTGACCAGCTGAGCATTGCTAGGCGGAGAATATTATGTGTTTGTTCTAGACTTGTCAGGACTGAAGTTACAGCAGAAGTTGGGTCTCTGCCTTCCCTCACCACTGGCATGCGGCCCTAGTCCCTCCCTGGATGCTCAAAGTGGAGGATTGGCCAAAATTCTATGTGTGCAATGATTTTCCTATCCGGAGACCTTTCTGATAACATTGAATGTGTAAATTGGTCAAACTAAGAGATTAATAATCCTTAATAATAAACCAGAACTGTCATAAAATATAGCTAAATGTAACGAATGTTGTTGTCTAAAAATCTCCATGTAATAGTTTTGGACTGTGGTGATTGAAGCCTCAGGAAAAGAAAGGCAGGTGGTGGGACACATGGCATTACCACACACATATATCCATAACGTTTTCTAACACAGGAGGCACAAGTTATCTGTTTACTTAGTTATTGTTGGTGAGTGTGTCTGTGTGTGGTACGTGTGATGTAGTATGTATGTGCAGCGTATAGATGTGTGTATATCTGCACCGGTGAGCACGCCTGTCGAAACCAGAGGAGGACATCAGCCGTCCTTTTCTATCGCTGTTCTGTCTTACTTCCCTGAGGTAGAATCTCTCACTGAGCCTGGAGCTTGCTGTTTTTGCAGCGAGACTGCCTAGCCAGTGAGCTCCAGGGATCCTCCTGCCTCTGGAGTCAAGGAGTGCGCAGTCACATGCAGCGTGCATACATCAGGTCTTCAGTCTTATCCACTGAGCCATCTCCACTATACCAATGATTTATTTACTTATTTATTTCATTTATTTATTTGAGAGAGAGAAAGAGACAGAGAGAGAGAAAGAGAGAATGGGTGCACCAGGGCCTCCAGTCACTGCAAACGAACTCCAGATGCATGCGCCTCCTTGTGCATCTGCCTTACGTGGGTCCTGGGGAATCGAACCAGGATCCTTTGGCTTTGCAGGCAAACGCCTTAACTGCTAAGCCATCTCTCCAGCCCCAATTATTTAGTTTAAGAACTTTAAATAGGAATAAATTCAGAGAGGGGGAAAAACATGAAAGCCTCTCATTTTAAATCACTTACACCAGGGTGAGCAAATGATGGCCTGCAGATCAAATTGAGTTAAATCACATGTTTGAAGGGTTTAAAAAATATTTTTATTATTTATTTATACACACAGAGAAAGAGAGAGAGACAGAGAAAAGAGATAGAGAAAGTGGGCACACCAGGACCTCCAGCCATTGCAAATGAACTCCCGATGCATACACCACCTTGTGCATCTGGTTCTGTGTAGGTACTGGGGACTCAAACCTGGGTCATTAAGCTTTGCAGGCAAGTACCTTAACTGCTGAGCTATCTCTTCAGCCCTAGAGGGTTTATTTGTTTGCTTATTTGTTTTGGATTTTTAAATTTATTTACTTATTTAATTGAGAGAAAGAGAATGGGCACACCAGGGCCTTCAGTCACTGCAAACTCCAGACACATGTGCCACCTTGTGCATCTGGCTTATGTGGATATGGGGAATTGAACCTGGGTCCTTAGGCTTCGCAGGCAAGTGCCTTAACTGCTAAGCCATCTCTCTTGACTTGGATTTTGTTTCTATGAGCCCATGTCAGCCTCAAGGTCAGGATCCTCTTGCTGATGTCTCCCCATGCTTCAGATGACAAGCTTACGCTGGGATCCACCTGTATTTCTTCATAAAGTTTTATTGGGACACAGTCATACCCATTAAGTTGCTGTTGAAGGCTGCCTTCCTCTCATGACAGTATAGTACAGTAGCTATGCCACTGGCCCTGTTTAAAATACTTACTGCCTGGCCCTTTACAGAAAACATTCATCTACGCTTTCTTGCATCCCACCAACTAAAGATTATCATGGCCGGGCATGGTGGCACACGCCTTTACTCCTAGCACTCTGGAGGCAGAGGTAGGAGGATCACCATGAGTTCGAGGCCAGCCTGAGACTACGTAGTGAATTCCAGGTCAGCCTGGGCTAGAGTGAGACCCTACCTCAAAAAAATGATCACAACTATAATGTGGCATATTTGCTTCTAATATCTTTCTGTGTGTGTGTGTGTGTGTGTGTGTGTGTGTGTGTGTGTGTGTGTGTACGGGTATACACACACTGGAATAAAATGAAACCTTCTATATTAGTGTCCTAAATTTGGCCAATGATAGATGTTCTGTATCTGCACTGTCCAGGACGATAACTTTTAAGTATTTGAAATGTGCCTTGCGGGGCTGAAGAACTAAATATTTAATTTTATTTAATTATAATTAATTAAAATTTCAGCAGGCACAGGGGACGAGCGAATATATTGAACTTTTTTTTGAAATATTTTTTATTTGCTTAATATTTCATGATCCTTTCTCCAGATTGTTCAATAGTCTTTGTAAAACTCCATCTTATGACTACGTCGCATGATAAGGCATGGACACATCATCATTGCTTCGCCAAGCCCCTTCGTTGGCACCGATCTCTGCCCGTTTTTGCACTAGCATCATCCAGGACGTGTCAGGAAGATCCACAGGAGTGTTGTGGGAGGAGGGGGTGGAGAGCAGAACAGAGCATTTGCTGTGGAAGTCACTGTACCACAAAGGCTTTGGCTGATGGGATTGCTTTGGGTGGCAATTTATAATCCCTATTCCCGGTGGCAGCTTCCCGTGGCCTGGGCTCACACATGTTGCTCCGAGAGACTCTTATGTGTTGCTCGCTTTATGTAATGTGGTTTAACCAGGTATTCCCTAAGTCAGTGCCCTACTATTTGGGATGACCTGGGCCCACTCCTCGGGATTTTGGGGTGTCTGTAGGAGTGACTACTCTCTCTCCTAGCTTTGTTTTAGTATTAAATATTTTTATTTTTTAACTAATTTATTTTTATTATTTTATTGACAACATCCACAATTATAGACAATAAACCATGGTAATTTCCCCCCTCCTCCACTCTCCCCTTTGAAACTCCACTCTCCATCATATCCCCTCCCCCTCTCAGTCACTCTCTCATTTATTTTGATTCATGATCTTTTCCTCCTATTATGATAATCTTGTGTAGGTAGTGTCAGGCACTGTGAGGTCATGGATATCGAGGCCATTTTATGTCTGGAGGAGCATGTTGCAAGAAGTCCTACTCTTCCTTTGGTTCTTACATTTTTTTTTTTTTTTTTTTTTTTTTTTTAAATTTTTATTGATTTTTAATCTTACATACCAAAAAAAACCCCACCTGATATTTCCCTCCCCTCCCCCATTCCACTTTAGAACTCCAGTCTCCATCATATCCCCTCCCTTTCTCCATTAGTCTCTCTCCTAATTTGATGACATCATCTTTCTCTTCTATTTTGAGGGTCTTGCAAAGGTATTGCTAGGCTCTGCAAGATCATGGATATCGAGGCCAATTTCTGTCTGGGCAGCTGCATAGTAAGAGGTCAAATCCTTCCTTTGGCTCTTCCATTCTATCCGCCCCCTCTTCCGCAATGGTCCCTGAGCCACTGGAGGATGTGACAGAGGTGTTTCAGTGCTAGGCACTCCTCCATCCCTTCTTCTCAGCACTATGTTGCCTTTTGTGTCGTCCCAGTGGTCATCACCATCTGAAAAGAGAAGCTTCTCTAGCCAGAAGTGAGAATAGCGTTAATATGTGGACATGAACATTTAGTGTAGTGTCCCCAGGGCAGCTTGGTGGGAATAATATATACATTTAGTCAGACATGAGCAGGCTTATACCCCCAAGGCTCATGACCTCACCTACCATAGACTTTTACTTAGGTTTTTCAGTACCGGGTATGTATTCCCTCCCGTAGAGAGGGCCTTCAGTCCAATTATGGAGCAGTTGGTTACCCCAAGAGTAGACACGCCACTATTGCACCTGTTCAGTCATTGGGCCTGTCTGGCCAAGCTTGAATATTCAGCATCCACTATTTTCACTGTTGATGGCTTCTGTCTCCCATACGCTGCGTGCAGTGCAGCTTTTTCCAGCTTTCAGTTGGCTGGTCTACAGGGAGAAGGTTTTCTGCTCAGCACCAGCTTGCTTTCTCAGTGTCCTTGCCTCTCAGGCATGAGATGTCTTCAGCAATAGGGTCTTACTATCTATTTCTCTAGGGAAACCAAGGGCTTTGGCAAAAGCCTTAATGTTTTGGAGGCTACCGGGACCTCCTTGACCAACATCTCACTGGATGGAGTTCCATCCCAGGTACTGAAAATTTTCTAGTAACAGTCTACATCTTCTAGACGTGACCTTAATCAAAAAAGTAGTTTTACATATGTCTTATTGATAATATCTTGAGTTTAGATTGTCCCTCCCCTGCCCTTTTTGTATGCATTCTCTTCCCATGGCCTCGCTTAGGCCATTCCCTCCCTGTACTCAGTTCTTCTACTTACATATGTGTATTACCATACACTTAAGTCCTTCCCTTTCTTCCCTCCCTTATAGCCTTTTACCCGCTTACTGGTTTCTGGTACCTATTTTTGGTTCCAGTTCATACACAAGTCTATACATTGGTAGCTAGGATCCACATATGAGAGAGAACATGTGACGTTTGGCTTTCTGAGCCTGGGTTACCTCACTAAGTATAATCCTTTCCAGATCCATCCATTTCCTGCAAATTTCATAATTTCATTTTTCTTTACTGCTGAATAGAACTCCATTGTGTAAATGTACCACAACTTTATTATCCACTCATCTGTGGACGGACATCTAGGCTGCTTCCATTTCTTAGCTATTGTGAATAGAGCAGCAATAAACATGGTTTTGCAAGTATCTCTAAGGAAGTGAGAAGAGTCCTCTGGATATATGCCTAGGAGTGCTATAGCTGGATCATATGGTAAATCTATTTCTAGCTGTCTCAAGAACCTCCACACTGATTTCCACAGTGGCTGGACCAGCTTACATTCCCACCAACAGTGTAGAAGTGTTCCTGTTTTTCCGCATCCACGCCAACACTTATTGTCATTTGTTTTCTTGATGGCAGCCATTCTGACAGGAGTGATATGGAATCTCAAAGTGGTTTTAATTTGCATTTCCCTGATGGCTAAGGATGTAGAACATTTTTTTAGATGTTTATATGCCATCTGTATTTTGTCTTCCGTGAATTCTCTATTTAGTTCCGTAGCCCATTTTTTAACTGGGTTGTTTGAATTCTTGTTATTCTGTTTTTTGAGTTCTTTGTATATTCTGGATATTAATCCTCTGTCAGATGAATAACTGGCAAAGATTTTCTCCCATTCTGTAGGTTGTCTTTTTGCTCTATTCACAGTGTCCTTTGCTGTACAAAAGCTTTGTAATTTTATAAGGTCCCAGTGGTTGATTAGTGCTTTTATTCTCTGAGCAATTGGAGTTATATTCAGAAAGTCCTTGCCTATTCCAATATGTTGAAGAGTTTCCCCTACTTTTTCCTCTAGCATTTTCAGAGTTTCAGGTCTGATATTAAGGTCCCTGATCCATTTGGACTTGATTCTTGTGCAAGGAGAGAGACAAGGATCTATGTTTATCCTTTTACAAACAGATGTCCAATTTTCCCAGCACCACTTGTTAAAGAGGCTATCTTTTCTCCAATGAGTATTTTTGGCGTTTTTGTCAAAAATAAGGTAGCTGTAGCTGTCTGGATTAATATTTGGGTCTTCTATTCTGTTCCATTGATCTACCTGTCTGTCCTTGTGCCAGTACCATGCTGTTTTTGTTACTATGGCTTTGTAGTATAACTTAAAATCGGGTATGGTTATACCACCTGCCTGATTTTTGTTATGCAAAATTGTTTTGGCTATTCGAGGTTTTTTGTGTTTCCAGATGAATTTTAGTATTGTTTTTTCTATTTCTGTGAAGAATGCTATTGGGATTTTAATGGGGATTGCATTAAATGTGTAGATTGCTTTTGGTAAGATTGACATTTTCACTATATTGATTCTTCCAATCCAGGAGCATGGAATGTCTTTCCATTTCCTTGTGTCTTCTGCAATTTGTCGCTCGAGTTTTTATAGTTCTCATTGTAGAGATCCTTCACTTCCTTGGTTAAGTTTATTCCAAGGTATTTTATTTTTTTGAGGCAATTGTGAATGGGAGAGATTCCCTGATTTCATCCTCTGCATGTTTGTTGTTAGTGTATAGAAAAGCTACTGATTTCTGTGTGTTTATTTTGTATCCTGCTACATTGCTAAAAGTGTTTATCAGCTCTAATAATTTGCTGGTAGAGTCCTTAGGATCTGTTATGTATAGAATCATATCATCTGCAAATAATGATAATTTGACCTCTTCCTTTCCGATTTGTATCCCCTTTATGAGTGCCTCTTGCCTTATTGCTATGGCTAAGACTTCCAATACTATATTAAATAATAGTGGAGAAAGTGGACACCCTTGTCTTGTTCCTGAATTTAGAGGAAAAGCTTCAAGTTTTTCCCCATTAAGTATTATGTTGGCTGTAGGTTTGTCATAAATAGCTTTTATTATGTTGAGATATGTACCTTCTATTCCAAGTTTCTGTAGTACTTTCACCATGAAGGGGTGTTGGATTTTGTCAAATGCCTTTTCTGCATCTATTGAGATGACCATGTGATTTTTGTCCTTCAGACCATTTATATGGTGTATTACATTTATGGATTTGCGTATGTTGAACCATCCCTGCATCTCTGGGATAAAGCCTACTTGGTCAGGGTGAATAATCTTTCTGATATATTCTTGTATTCTGTTTGCCAGTATTTTGTTGAGAATTTTTGCATCTATGTTCATGAGGGAGATTGGTCTATAGTTTTCTTTTTTGATCTGTCTTTGTCCGGTTTGGGTATCAGGGTGATGCTGGCTTCATAGAAGGATTTTTGTAGAATTCCTTCCTCTTCTATTTTATGGAAAAGTTTGAGAAGCATTGGTGTTAGATCTTCCAGGAATGTCTGGTAAAATTCAGTAGTGAATCCATCTGGGCCTGGGCTTTTTTAATTGGGAGACTTTTTATGACTGCTTGGATCTCTGTGGTTGTTATAGGTCTATTTAAGTGGTTTATCTCATCTTGATTTAATTTTGGTAGGTCATATAAATCAAGAAAATCATCCATTTCTTTCAGGTTTTCAAACTTAGAGGCATATATATTCTTAAAGTATGTCCGTATGATTTTCTGAATTTCTTTGGTATCTGTTGTGATGTTGCCTTTTTCATCTCTAATTTTATCAATTTTTGTCTCTTCTCTCTTTCTTTTGGTCAGATTTGCTAAGGGTTTGTCAATCTTGTTAATCCTTTCAAAGAACCAACTCTTTGTTTCATTGATTTTTTTGATTGTTTTTTTGGTTTCCATTTCATTAATTTCTGCCCTAACCTTTATTATTTCTTCCCGTCTACTGATTTTTGGTTTGCCTTGTTCTTCTCTTTCCAAGGCCTTAAGGTGAAGCATTAAATTGTTTAGTTGTGAACTCTCTAGTCTTCTTAATATAGGCACTTAGAGCTATAAATTTCCCTCGTAGGACTGCCTTCATTGTGTCCCACAGGTTTTGGTATGTTGTATTCTCATCATCATTTGATTCTATGAATTTCTTGATTTCCTTCTTAATTTCTTCAATGACCCATGCGTCATTCAATAATGTACTGTTTAGTCTCCATGAATTTCTGTATGCTCTGTAGTTTTTCTTGTTGTTGATTTGCAGTTTAATCCCATTGTGGTCAGATAGCATACAAGGGATTATTTCAATTTTCCTGTATTTGTTGAGATTTGATTTGTGTCCTATCATATGGTCTATTTTAGAGAATGATCCATGTGCCGCTGAGAAGAATGTATATTCTGCAGTATTTGGATGGAATATTCTGTATATATCTGTTAGGTCCATTTGTTCCATGATATCATTTAATGCAGTTGTTTCTCTGTTTATTTTTTGTTGGGTAGATCTGTCAAGTGATGAGAGCGGGTATTGAAGTCACCCACTACTATTGTGTTAGGTGTTATTTCTGACCTTAAGTCTGATAGTGTTTGTTTGATGTAATTGGGGGCCCCGTGTTGGGAGCATAAATGTTTAGGATTGTGATATCCTCCTGTTGGAGTGTTCCTTTAATCAGTATAAAGTGACCTGCTTTATCTCTCCTCACTAATGTTGGTTTGAAGTCTATCCTGTCAGAAATTAGAATGGCAACCCCTGCTTGTTTTCTGGGTCCATTTGCTTGATATATCTTTTTCCAGCCTTTCACCCTAAGAATGTTTCTATCTTTTATTCGGATGTGAGTTTCCTGAAGGCAACAGATGGTAGGATCCTGCTTTTTAATCCAGTCTGCAAGTCTATGTCTTTTGATTGGGGCATTGAGGCCATTGATATTAAGAGTTATTATTGAAAGATATGTATTTGATCTGTCCATTTTTCTTGTTTTGTAGTTCTTCCTGGTTTTCTTTTTACTCACTTGTTCTAACTGTTGAATATGATTTCTTTTTCCTATTTCCTGCTGTGTGTGTTTTGCTTTTTCTTCAGCATGAATGATTCCTGCAAGTATTTTCTGTAGAGCTGGCTTAGTTGTCATAAATTCCTTTAGCCTGTCTTTGTTGTGGAATGTCCTTATTTCTCCATCAATTTGGATAGAAAGCTTTGCAGGATAAAGTAATCTTGGTTGACAGTTTTTATCTTTCAGAACTTGGAATACATCACCCAGGCCCTCCTGGCTTTTAGGGTTTGTGTTGAGTAATCTGCTGTGACCCTGATGGGTTTCCCCTTAAATGTCATTTGCTTTTTCTCTCTAACTGCTTTCAGTATACTTTCTTTGGTTTGTGTATTTAGTAGTTTAATTATAACATGGCGAGAAGAGGTTCTTTCTAGGTTTTGTCTGTTTGGTGTTCTAAATGCTTCTTGTATCTGCATTGGCATTTCTTTCCCAATTTGGGGAAAATTTTCTTCTATGATTTTATGGAAAACACCTACTAAGCCTCTGGATTGAAATTCTTCCCCTTCTGCTATACCTTGAATTCTTATGTTTGATCTTTTCATAGTGTCCTCATGTCTTGGAGTTCCCATTCATACCTTTCTATTAGCTTGTCTTTCTCTTTGTTAGACTGTGATAGATCTGCCACCTCGTCTTCTAGCTTGGATATTCTGTCCTCTCCTTCATCCATTCTACTAGTGAGACTTTCCACAGAGTTTTTTATTTCACTGACTGTGTTCTTCAATGTTAAGATTTCAGCCTGGTTTTTCTTCAGTAGTTCTATTTCCTTGTTCATGTCCTCTAATGACCTTTTTATTTCATTAAACTGTTTCTCTGTAATCTCCTTCAACAGTTTGTTTTCTTCTCTAATTCCTTTGTTTTCTTCTCGGATTGCTTTCATTTCTTCTTTCATTTCTTTGAGCATAGATATCATCATTCCCTTGAAATCTTTGTCAGAATTTCATCTAAAACAGTCTCATTGTTGGACCTATCTGATGGATTTGCAATTTTTGGTGGAATTGCATTGTCTTGATTCTTTGTGTTTCTTGTATTATAATGTAGTGACTTTTGCATCCTGGATTGCTTTGATGCTTAGGTTTCCTATTTATCTTCAGTGTTCTTAGGTGTTGTGATCCACCTTTATATTATTTTAGGATATGGGTTTAAGGTGTCAAGTGTAGCACTTGTACTTAAGTAAAAGTACTCCTAGCTGTTGAGTTTGCTTGTTAAGCAATTATTGTAGTAGACTGGTGGAACAATTTCGATGCAAGTTCTAAACTTCACCAGAGCAAAATACACATTCAATTGACATGAACACAGAGTATACAAGTGTGAGAATTGAGACAACCAGTCCTATAGGGTTAAAATCCCTAAGGGCATGTGATGGTCCACTCCCTTAGTCCTGTCAGCTTGGGAATCAGACCCTGTCCTCAATAATAACTGAAGCAAAAGATAAAGGCCCTTTAAATCTATAAGTAGTACAGATAGCAATATTCAACCCCTCACATTCAGCTTATTTGAAAATGGTAAAGCCACCCACAAATATGTAATACATACCCTGCCTTGACCTGGAAAGAGTGGTTAGCACTTCCAATGCAGGCCTTTGTTATCTTTTGGTGTGGCTTTTAAACTCACCAATGCTGGGTGCCCACCTCGTTACCTGGGCTGTGGAGCTTGGGTCAGGTCAGCTGGGGCCGGTGTTGACGATGTGGTTCAAATTTGCCACTGGTTGTTGTTCGATTCTACCAATTCCCTGGGGAGCTGATGAATGGGGATGGGCGATTCAGGAAGCCTGCAGCAACTCACGGTGTGTGTCTCTTTCAGTAGCTCCGCAGATTTTTCTTTGATTTCTGGGCTCTGTGAGGACACTGATGAGGTTGAAAAGTCCCTTTTTTTTTTGTTTGTTTGTTCGGGCGGCGTTTGCAGCGGAAGCTCAGCGGGGCTTAGCTGACCTGGTTGGAGGAGTTGGAGTCTTGGTGCCGATCCGTTGGGGAACTGGCTGAGTGAAGTGAAGTTGCTGGGGTGCTCTTGGGGTGGAGCCGCTGGGAGCCCACGGATGGGAGCCCACGGATGGGAGCCCGCGGCTGGGGAGCCCGCGGCTGGGAGCCCGCGGCTGGGGAGCCCGCGGCTGGGGAGTCCGCGGCTGGGGAGTCCGCGGCACGTCCGGCGGGCGTTGGGGGGGGAGCGAGCTGGGGGGGCTCTCTCCACAGTGGGTTCCTGGCTGTCTTTTGCTTTTCCGCTTTTTCCCGGAGAAAATATTCTGCTCTCTTCCTCAGATGAGTGTAGTTTTTCTTGATTCTCTGCCTGATCCGGTTAGGCGTGACTCCTATGCCGCCATCTTACCCGGAACTCTGGTTCTTACATTCTTTCTGCCCCCTCTTCCGCAGTGGACCCTGAGCCTTGGAAGGTGGGTTTGAGATGTTTCAGTGCTGAGCACTCCTCTGTCCCTTCTTCTCAGTACCATGTTGCCTTCTGAGTCATCCCAAGGTTGCCACCATCTGAAAAGAGAAACGTCTCTAAACAAAAGTGAGAGTAGCATTAATATATGGGTGTGGACATTAAGAGAAGTGCTTACTGGGCAGTTTGGTGAGCATAGTATATACATTTAGCCAGACACCAGCAGATGTTACACCCCCTAGGGCTCATGACTTTACCCATCACAGGCTTTCAGTATCAGGCATGTATTCCCTCCCACGGAGTGGGCCTCCAGTCCAATTAGAGAGCAGTTGGTTTCCCCCATAACAAACATGCCACTATTGCACCCATTGGCTCATTTGGCCAGGTTGGCCAAACTTAAGGCTTGCAGTGTTCACTGTTGAGTATCTTCACTGGTGCTTTCTCTATCTCCCATTGAACTGCATGGAGTGTAGCTTTTCTAGCTTTCTGTCATCTGGTCTACTCAGAGGAGGGTTTCAGCTCAGCTCCAGCAGGATTTCTCAGTGACCTTGCAGCCCAAGTATATGGTGTCTTCAGCAATAGGGTCTTACCATCTATTTCTGGTGGGAAACCAAGAGCCTCAGCAATGACCTATAATGTTTTGAGGGCATCAGGGACCTCACTGGCCAACTCACTGGAAGGTATCCCATCCCTGGCACTGAAAATTTTCTAGTAACAATCTATGGCATGCATCATTGTCCAACAAAGTAGGTTTCCATATGACTTATTCATACCCTCTTAGATTTTGATTAGCCCTCCACTCACATTTCCTATACTCAATCTCTTCCTCTGACCTCACTTAGACCTTTCCACTTCCATTAATCTGTTCTTCTACTTACATATATACAATGCCATCCTCTTAAGTCCCCCCTTTCTATTCCCTTTCAATCCCTTGCTAGCTTACTGGCCTCTGCTACTGAGTTTATCCCCTATATTTAAAAAAAAATTTTATTTATTTATTTGAGAGAGATAGAGAGAGAAAATGGTAGCACCAGGGCCTCTAGCCACTGCAAATAATCTCCAGATGTGTGTGCCACCATGTGCATCTGGTTTACATAGGTACTGGGCAATTGAACCCGAGTCCTTAGGCTTCACAGGCAAGCACCTTAACTGCTAAGTAATCTCTGTAGCCCCCTTCCCTATCTTAATAATTGCTCTCTTTCTAATAATTGGGAAAACAATGAGCCAGGTTAGAGCTGCCCACTCATCAAAACATATTCCTATCAATGTTCAAATTTTACCTTTTCTTTTCTTTCTTCTTCCTTCTTTCCTTCCTTCCCCCTTCTTCCTTTCTTTCTTCTTTCTCCCCCCTTCCTGTTCTGTTCTCATTTTTTTCTAGTCTCTTTCTTTCTTTTTTGTACTTTAGGGACTCTGATCCTTACCATTCAAGAAAGCCCTGTTTTGTGTCTGTTGTGTAATAGAGAAGAAAACACATTAATTCAATTTGTGGACAACAGATTTCCTCCCCTGCTCCATGCATCTTTCCATTTCCTTTAAAATCACACATACCAAAAAGTCCAAAAATGACTAGGGAAAATGCCCAAAGGGAAGATTAAGCCAACATAAAACACAGTCAAACATCAGACCTACTAGATTTATAATAGCAGAGACCCCCTTCCCAACCTACACCACACCCCATTTGTAGCCAGTTCTCTCCTTACCACAATATTAACAGTTCAGAAAAAGCTTGGGTGGTTGCCCCCCCCTTAGGAATTAATGGTCCATACTATTCCCAAGCTCGAGAAGCTGTAGCCATTTCTTGGTTTGGTAATAGATTATATTTGTAAAGATGAAATGATGTAATTCAGATATGCTTGGTATGACCGCAGAACATCTTCCGCCACTGTTCAAGGGTAAGAAACTAAAGTACTGTTGACAATTCATCAACTCCAAGGTGGCTGCTGGAAACACTATTCAAGGGTATTTTTAAAAGTATTTTTATTTATTTATCAGAGAGAGAGAGAGCGAGAGAGTGGCCTTCTGCCACTGCAAACAAACTCCAGACACATGCAACACAACACTTTGTGCATCTGGGTTGATGAGAGTACTGGGGAATCGAACCATCAGGCATTGCAAGCAAGCACCTGTAACCACTGAGCCAGTCCCACTACTCTCTGGTCTTACTACTCAAGCTTTTCAAAGGAAGGGTAGATAGACAAGCAGATTACAGAAAAGCAATTGCAACCCAAACTAAGTATTACCACAGTCACTTTAATCACAACCAGGACCAAGACGACTCTGCACAGCCCTGAAGTGAGTGGAAAGGTTATCTTTTCATAAAGAGGCCTGTGGGTAGGGCATGCAAAATCAGTCTTTGCCTGCTTCGAAGACAGAAGTCTTATGTGTAGGTGTACTTTCAAGTCTTGGCATGCAAGCCAGTGATGGGGTCTCTAGAACTGCCTTCCTTAAAGAAAACAGTCTGGGGCTAGAGAGATGGCTTAGCAGGTAAGGGGCCTAAAGACCCAGGTTCAATTCCCCAGAACCCACGTAAGTCAGATGTACAAGGTGGCACATGTGTCTGGAGTTTGTTTGCAGTGGCTGGAGGCCCTAGCACTCTCATTCTCTATTTCTCTAACAAATAATCTTTTTCTTTAAAAAGAAGACAATCTGGGGCTGGAGAGATGGCTTAGCGGTTAAGGCACCTGCCTCCTAAGCCTAAGAATGCCGGTTCCAATCTCCAGCGGTTCCAATCTCCAGGTCCCACATTTAGCCAGATGCAAAGTGATACAAGGGCACAATGCCGCACTTGGCCACAAGGGGGCGCACACATCTGGATTTCGTTGGCAGCAGCTGAGAGGCTGCTGGCGCGCCCATCTCTATCTGTCTTCCTCTCCCTCTCCCTCTGTCTCTCTCTGTGTCTCTCTCAAAAGAAGAAGAAGAAGAAGAAGAAGAAGAAGAAGAAGAAGAGGAGGAGGAGGAGGAGGAGGAGGAGGAGGAGGAGGAGGAGGAGGAGGAGGAGGAAGAAGAAGAAGAAGAGGAACACGACGACAATCTGGGTCCTCATGCAGGAACAGTAGAATCCCTTTAAGTTATGTCCTTTGTAATCCTTAACCACCAGGTACACATTCTATGTACCTCGTGTATTTCCAAGAAAACAATTAGTTAATGCATTCACACATGAAAGTAATTATGTT
The DNA here is from genome assembly GCA_036365145.1 of Orientallactaga sibirica. NCBI lineage: Eukaryota > Metazoa > Chordata > Mammalia > Rodentia > Dipodidae > Orientallactaga > Orientallactaga sibirica. The sequence goes on from JAEOAD010002805.1 coordinate 1,076,457, forward strand.
AGAATTAAGGGTTTGCCTGAGCATTTCTACAAATTGAATTACAAGGCTCTGACTGAATTCTAAAACTCTCTTCTGGAGTCACTAGGGAAACAAAATGACTCACATGTCTTGTGAAGCTGGTGGTCTTATGTCTCAACACCCGTGCAGGGAGCTCCTTGCGCCTGGAGAAGTGTGGAGCTACATGAGAGAGATCAGAAAACGGAGGGGGAGATCTCAGCTGGATCTTTCAAATAGCTCCTTTGGAGACAAGAACCTGGGGCAATGACATAATGGGTCTTCCAGACAAAAGGCAGGAGAACCTAAGTGGCCCATTTTATCTATTTATTTATTTGAGATGGGGGAGATAGAGAGAAAATGGGCACACCAGCGCTTCTAGCCACTGCAAATGAGCTCCAGATGCATGTGCCACTTTGTACATCTGGCTTTACGTGGATACTGGAAACTGACCCTGGGTCTTCAGGCTTTGCAGGCAAGCATCTTAACCACTAAACTATCTCTCCAGCCCAAGTTGGTCATTTATTAACATGTCCTGTGAGAAATGGTAAAAACTGTGGTGGCTTGGAAGTATTGTGCACACCAAATCAAAAAGCTGGATGTCCAGAATATTCTGAATGGTTCTCTGGCATCATCCTTTTTTTTTTTTTTTTTTGGAGAGAGACAGAAAGAGAGGGAGAGGAAGACAGATAGAGATGGGCGCGCCAGCAGCCTCCAGCTGCTGCGAACAAAATCCAGATGTGTGCGCCCCCTTGTGGTCAAGTGCAGCATTGCGCCCTTGCGTCACTTTGCATCTGGCTAAACATGGGACCTGGAGATTGGAACGACTGGAGTTTGGAACCAGCATTGTTAGGCTTAGGAGGCAGGCGCTTTAACTGCTAAGCCATCTCTCCAGCCCTGGCATCATCCATTTTAACTGGTGTGACATCATACATGTTGCTGAAGAAGTTGTTCTGGGAACTATTGCTTTACACACAATTGAATGGCAGAATGTTCCCAACCCAATGACAGCATGATGGAAATATCCCAATTGCCTTTCCACTAAACTGTATCTTGACTGTGGGTAGTGCCCACTACCAGACTGGTGCCCACACTCATCCACACACAGTCAACATGCTATCAGAAGTACATGGCACAATAGGATTTTCCCCCAGAGGTGTTTCACAGCAGGATGCTTTTGTCTAAAATGATCTGAAATATGCAACAGTGAAATGTCACAACCCCCCATTACTTTCTTGTACCTACTAGGTTAGAGGCATCATGAGAGACATAAAGTGACCAGCTCCAGACCCCACCTTTAGGGTATTTGCAGGCTGTTAAGAAAAGCTACACTTTTACTACTAACAGCGCATTCAGATCCAACCAAATACCCCATTTGTTGTCAAAAGAAGAAAACCATACTTTACTGACCACATTATTAGTATTTAAATGATGTATAGAGATGCCAATATAGAAAGCTCATTGTAAACTATCATGGAATCCAAGAACTGTCATTTAACTAAAAAAAAAAAAAAAAAAAGCCAAAGAAGGTTGGAATGATTTTCCCCGGGTCATGGAGCTCTTTGACGACCCTGATACAATGAAAACCAAGTCTTCCGACTTAAGATGGAGATGTGGCCTGAGTCTGCTCAGACCCTTGCTGGCTCTGCTATTGTGTGCCTCACTGAGGATTTTATGATCATGCTGTCACTCCCTGTCAGTCATTTTAATTAATAAAAATGCTCAGTTGAACAAAAATAACTGTTTCACTAAGATGGAAAAATGCCACATTTAATTATTTAAAAAATGACATAATGCCTCATTCACTTTAAAAACAATTTTGGTTTGAAGCAAGCCCAACAGACTAGACTTTTTTTTTTTTTTTAAATGTGAAAGAGAGAGAGAATTGGCACACCAGGGCTTCCAGCCACTGTAATTGAACTCCAGACATGTGCGCCACCTAGTGTGCATGTACGACCTCACGTGCCTGTGTCACCTTGAGCGTCTGGCTTACATGGGACCTGGAGAGTTGAACATGAGTCCTTAGGCTTGGCAGGCAAGTGCCTTAACTGCTAAGCTATCTCTCCAGCCCTAGGAACAATTTCTATAACTGAAATTTAGTGGAGTGATTAGAAAATTGGAAATGACGGCCATAGCATATTGTTGCATAACATCTAATGACCTATGAACTTGGATCCCCTCATCACAGATCATAAACTACACTTGCCTCTCAGCAGGAAAACACCCACAGAAACAGCCTGTTGTCACTCTTCCATTCCAGTCACCTTGAAGAGAACTTTCCTTTTCTTTATAAGGATGCTTTTTTTTTTGGGGGGGGGAGGGTTCGAGGTAGGGTTTCACTCTAGCCCAGGCTGACCTAAAATTCACTATGTAGCCTCAGGCTGGCCTTGAACTCACAGTGATCCTCCTATCTCTGCCTCTTGAGTGCTGGGATTAAAGATGTGCACCACCATGTCCTGCTAAGGATGTTTTTAATGGAGCATTTGAGGTCATGCAATTACACACAGACAAAGTGCTCTATGAATACTTCCATGAAGAGTGTGGGGTGACGTGTACCCATGCAGATCCATGTATGAGGTTGTGTTAGCCTGGGCTGTGTGTCCAGCCCTAAGCTGGCTGGTGAGGTAGGAAAGAAAAGCGACTGCTGGTTTTTATCATAGATGTTGCTTTCACATCAGCCTAAGCCCTGGTTTCCTCAGTCTTGGGAAGTGAGTGATTAGATTAGAAGACAGGGCTAATGGTGATCAAACATGGCAGCTTCTTAGATAGTGCTCTGGGATTTTGTTTCAATGCACTTTGCCACCCAGAGTCTCAACAACTTTATGGAAATCAGAGATAAAGATTGCTGGGAGAAAATTGAGGCTCAGGGCTGGAGAGATGGCTTAGCAATTAAGGCACTTGCCTGCTAAGCCAAAGGACCCAGGTTCGATTTCCCGGTACCCACATAAAACCAGATGCACATAGTGGCCCATGCGTTTGGAGTTTGTTTGCAGTGGCTGGAAGCCCTGGCATGCCCATTCTCTCTCTCTTTCTTTCTCTCTCTCTGCCTCCCTTTCTACCTCTCTAATAAATAAAACAATAATCCCAAAAGAAAAGAAAATTGAGAGTCAGAGGATTTATTTGACGCCTGGCGGAAGGCAAACCCAGGACAAGGAACGTTTCATAAAGAGATTGTTCAGTTTGTTTCTGCTCTTGCCTTCCTAATGACTCCATAATTGGGTCTCAGTCTTCTGAATAAGCCTTAGATACTAACCAGCTCTCTGTACTGTAACAAATACCCAAGATGCATTACTACTTTAAAAAAATATTTTCTTTGGGCTGGAGAGATGGCTTAGCGGTTAAAGCATTAGCCTGCAAAGCCTAAGGACCCAGGTTCAATTCTCCAGGTCCAACATAAACCAGATGCACATGTTGGCACAAGCATCTGGAGTCTGTTTGCAGTGTCTAGAGGCCCTGGTGCACCCATTCTCTCTCTCTCTCTCTCTCTCTCTCTCTCTCTCTGTCTCTAATAAATAAGTTTTAAAAAAGAAAGCTTAAAAATGTATTTTCTGGGCTGGAGAGATGGTTTGGTGATTAAGGCGCTTGCCTGCAAGGCCAAAGGACCCACGTTCGATTCTCCAGGACCCATGTAAGCCAGCTGCACATGGTGTCCCATGTGTCTGGAGTTCATTTGCAATGGCTGGATGCTCCGGCACACCCATTTTCCCTCTTTCTCTCTATCTTCCTCTTTCCTTCTCTCTCTTTTGCTCTCTCCCTGATGAATGAATAAAAATAAAATATTTTTTAAATTCCTCTATTTTAATCACTGAGTCATCTCTCCATCCCAAAATATCCAAGATAAATGAACTTATAAAAAGGGAAGTTTGGGGAGTAGCGATGGCTTAGCTCATTGCTCTTGCTTGCAAACTGATGACCCAGGTTCAAATCTCCAGTACCCACATAAAGCCAGATGCAGAAAGAGGCACATGTACCTTGAGTTCATTTGCAGTGTCCTTCTTTCTCTCTCTTTCTCTCCCTGCTTGCAAATAATGATAAATAATTTTTTAATATTTTTCAATTTATTTATTTATTTATTTGCAAGAAAAAGTTTGCCAGGGCCTCTGAACTCCAGATGCATGTGCCCCTTCTGCATCTGGCTTACGTGGGTCCTGGAGAATCGAACCGGGATTCTTTGGCTTCACAGGCAAACGCCTTAACCGCTAAGCCATTTCTCCAGCCCCAATAAATAATTTTTTAAGAGAAAGTTTGAGCTGAAGTACTTGGCTTAGCAGTTAAAGGTGCTTGCTTACAAACCTGCCATCTCAGGTTCATTTCCCCAGTGCCCACGTAAAGCCAGATGCACAGCAGTCCATGTGCCTGGAGTTTATTTGCACAGACAGGAGGTCGTGGCATACCCATCCTCTCTCTCCCCTCCCAAATTAAAAACAAATTAAAAGTATTTGAAACGAAAGTGAAGGTTTATTGTGGGTCACCGTCTGGGAGCTCTCAATCAACAGCCAGTTGCTTCAGAGGCCTGTGGTAGCGCAGCATGCAGAAGCCCACAGTCAAAGAGTCACTCAATTCTTGACAGGAATGAAAGACAGAAAGGAGAGACCTGGGTCCTGCACTCAGTGATCTAAAGCTTCCTACTAGATCTCTCCCCTAAAAGTCTCCACCACCTCCCAATAGCATGTGAACCAGGAACCCAATTTTGAGCAAATGTGTCTTTGGGAGACATTGCAGATCAAAGTTCCGATACTCTATCAGCCAACCTGGGTGCCGGCCATCTTTTACACTAAAAGTTTGGGTTCTGGTCTGTCTCGTTAGGCTTTGACTTGTTCATTATCCGTCAACATACTTATATGGGAGGAAACAGAAAACCTCAGACTGTAAGACTTGAATCCTGGACCCTTCCTTCTCAGACCCAAGTTCTGCATACACTTCTAAAAGGATCTCAGAATAGGAAAATTGTTTTCTTAGCATTTGGTGACATCTAAGGCCTCTTAGCACACAGAGCCAAGAGCATCCAATGTATTCAACATCCTGAAGAGCAGGGGACTGCAGGATTTAAATCAGGCAGTCTGGTGGCAGTGTGGCTCAGTGGCAGAGTTCAATCTCACATGTGCAAAGCCCTGGGTTCAATCCTCAGCACCATAAAAAAAAAAAAGATGGGCTGGAGAGATGGCTTAGTGGTTAAATGCTTGCCTGTGAAGCCTAAGGACCCCGGTTTGAAGCTCGATTCTCCAGGACCCACATAAGCCAGATGCACAAGGGGGCGCATGCATCTGGAGTTCGTTTGCAGTGGCTGGAGGCCCTGGCGCGCCCATTCTTTCTCTCTCTACCTGCCTATTTCTGTATTTCTCTCTCTCAAATAAATAAATAAATAATAAAATATTTTTTAAAAAAGAAAGAAAGAAAGCAAAGGAAGGCTAGAGGGATGGCTTAGCAGTTAAGGCATTTGTCTGCAAAGCCAAAGGACCCAGGTTTGATTCCCCAGGACCCACATTAGCCAGATGCACAAGGTGGTACATGGGTCTGGAGTTCGTTTGCAGTGGCTGGAGGCCCTGGTGTGCCCATTCTCTCTCTTCCTCTCTCTCTCTCTCTCTCCCTCTTTCTGTCAAATAAATAAATAAATAATATTTTTTAAAAAGGAAAGGAAAGGAAAGGGGCTAGGGAGATGGCTCAGAGGACAAGAACACATTAGCTGGGCAAATATGAGGACCTGAGAAGGCTTGAGACCATGGGAGACAACCCAAGTGTGATTGCCCAGCACCCATGTAAATGGCTGAGCATGGCCATACATGCCTGCAACTCCGGCATGGCAGAGAAATGGCAGCTCGAGATTCAGTGAGAAACACACTGACAAATGATGGAGAAGGATACCTGATGCTCCCTTCTGGCCCTACCTACGTCCCCACAGGGCACATTCATCTGTACACACATGTGCATACACCACACACACACAGCATGCTCCTCATACCTCACACATGCCATCAAATAAAATAATAACATAGATTAATAATAAGAAAATAACACAAGCAAATCGAGCAAACTCCAGTATGTGCACTCTCAGCTGATATGGAGGCATGGTCTCCCACAATGCTATTCTTGTAATTATTATTACAAATTTTGGTTTTTTTGGTAGTGCAGGCACTTAGAAATCTCTTTAAAATTACATTATTTGGGGGTTTATTTCCCTGCTATGGCATAAACACAAGTTAAGAACATACCTAGTACAGAGCTGCAACTGATATTTTCATCTTAACTGGGGATTAAATATCAGAGAATTTGTTCTATTTTGCATGATTTATCATGTCCCAATTTATCCAGTATTTCACTCAAGCAGTTTCAAAAAATATTGGCAAAAAGCAGTACCATAGTAGCTTTTACAAGGTTGTGGAACTGAAAATATTAGAAAGATCACTTATCCACTGTTTGAATTTATTTTTTACCCCTCAAAACAGCAGCAATGTGAGCAAAATTAATGATTTGTTTTCCTCTTTTACATTTCTCGTACTTTGCTCCTTAAACACAAGCTAATTAATAAGGAGGAAATTGAGATGCTTCAAGATAAACAATGCTAAAACACTTTCTTAAAAAAGAGGCAGTTGTACCAAATTAATTTCCTTATAGGAATAATTACTAAAAAAATGAACATATTAGAGAAGTGTAGCCATTAGGCATGTATTCATTATACAATAATTTACCCGTGGGCAGTTTTTTTATATTTAACATCTCTATATATTAAAGGGTTTCTTTGCTGTCTCTGGGAGAACTCACACAGAGCAGAATGCATTCTTATCAATCTGGAAAGTTCCATAAGGGATTTTCCCGTGGGTGGAAAGTGATTTAGGTTGGAATCCAAGGTCCTGACTAATTTGGAGATTCTGTCATTCCCAACTTAGACAAGCGAAACCATGTCAGTATCATCTCAAAATCAAATCAATATGGACTTTCCTTCTTAGTGAAACAAAACTCCCCAGAGGTGGTAAGAGATGGCCTGGCTCACCTGGCTTTGCTGTTTAACTTTTGCTTATGAGCCATGTGACCCTGGGCAAGTTATATTTCCTGTCTGTGCCTCAGTTTCCTCATATATAACAAGAGTACAATAAAACAGTACTAGCCCCATGAAGTCACTGGGAGACTTAATTGAGTTAATGGAAGTCAAGTGCTTAGAAAAATCCCTGGTATGTGGTAAATATTCTGTCATAGCTAGGGTGTTATTTTCAATAAACAATAGAGCTAGGTGGTTTATTTGCTTAAATGAACTTTTTTTTTGTTGTGTCCAACATGAAACAAGTGGTACTCCATCCTGAGTTCATTAAGGTAATGTTAGGGCTCATATTTTGTCTGAAGACAAGGAAATAAGAAGAGGTAAAACAAAAGATATTTTAAAAAATATTTTTATTTGTTTGCAGAGAGAGAGAGAGAGAGAGAATGAGAATGAATGGGCACACCAGGGCTGCTTGCTTCTGCAAACAAATGCCAAATGCATGGGTCACTTTGTGCATCTGGTTTTATGTGGGTACTATAGAATCAAATCTGGCACTGGGAAACTTTGCATGCAAGTGCCTTTAACCACCTAGCCATCTCTCCAGCCCAAAATGAGAGGTTTTATTTAAGGAGAACAGAGAAATTTCTGACATCCAGAAAGACAAAGGAGCATTCCATGAGAATGAAAGTGTGATAAGAAGAGAAAAAGCTCCATGTCTGTATTCTCAAACACACACACATGCTCACACACAACACACATCCATGCACACGCCACACACACACCACACACCCCCCCCCCCACACACATTCATGCACACCACACACACGCCACACACACACACATCACACACAACACACACCATCACACACACCACACACATCCACACACATCCATGCACCACACACACACACACACACATGCCCACACACATTCACACATCCACACACACACACACACACACACACACACACCACACACACACCCCACACACATTCATGCACACCACACACACACGCCACACACACACACACACACACATCACACACAACACACATCCATGACCATGCCACACACACCACACACATGCTCACACACAACACACATCCATGCACACACCACACACGCCCATACCACACACACACCACACACACACATCACACACACATACACACCATACACACATCACACCACACACACATCACACACACACACACACACACACACATACACACCACACACACATCACACACACACACACACACACACATCACACCACACACACACGCCACACACACACACACGCTTTAGCAAATAAATGTGCTGATATGGGTCTATCTGCATCTTACAGTTTCCAGGTATCCAGGCCTAATCCTGACCTAAGGCTGCCCTTCAACAAAGCCCGCAACTTTGTTCTGAGCCCCAGCTAAGTACCAGGTGCCATGGAAGCAAAGATGCTGCTGACCTATGTCCTCAATCTAGAAGCTGGGCAGGTAAATAGTCATGTGTTTTAAAAAATATTTTTATGGGGCTGGAGAGATGGCTTGGTGGTTAAGGCGCCTGCCTGCTAAACCTAAGAACGCCCATTCGATTCTCCAGGTCCCACATTTAGCCAGACACAAAGTGACACAAGGGTGCAATGCTGCACTTGCCCACAAGGGGTCGCACACATCTGGAATTCGTTCACAGTGGCTGAGAGGCTGCCGGCAGGTCCATTTCTCTCTCTCTCTCTCTCTTTCTCAAAATATTTTTATTTTATTTATTTGCTGGAGAGAGACAGACAGACAGAAATGGAAGACAGAGGTTTGAGAGAGAGAATGGGAGCACCAGGGCCTCTTGCCATTGCAAAGGAACTCCAGATGCATGTGCCACTTAGAGCATCTGGCTTAACATGGGACTGGGGAAATAAAATGCAGGCCATCAGACTTTGCAAGTGAGTGCCTTATCCACTGAGCCATCTCCCCAGCTCTAAGCAAGAATATTTTGAGCTCTTTTTGATGGCTTTTCCTAGAACCATGTGAACAAATGTCTATTCACCCCAGACAAGGTGCCAACAACAGACCAAACAAACAATTCCACCCAGGGCTAGCTTAGCTCAGAAAACCAGTGAATTTCTGGGGGTTACTTGCAGGATCATGGGTGACTGAAGGCAGCGACCTCAGTGAAAAACCCACCCTTGCATGGATGGACTCTCAGGAAAGCTGCCTCCCTGGTGCTCCAGCATGACCTGCGTACAGCTCAGCTGAGTCTCTTCTCCTATTACTCAGCTATTACTGTGGCTATCACCATGCAGAAGGACCTTGGGCATGTGTAAGTTTCAGGGACTCTCTGAGCCCTGTAAATTTTGTTCAGTTCCTGGGTCTTATAAGTCTCCCTTATAAGAAGGAATGTTTCTTTTTTTAAAAAAAATATTTATTTATTTGAAAGAGAGAGAGAGGAAGATAGAGAATGGGTGTGCCAGCTACTCTCGCCACTGCAAATGAACCCCAGATGCATGGACCACCTTATGCATCTGGCTTATGTGGGTTCTGTGGAATCAAACCTAGGTCCTTTCACTTTGCAGGTAAGCACCTTAACAGCTAAGCCATCTCTCCAGCTCCAAGAAGGAATGTTTCAACTCAGAGAAATAGATAAGCAACAGCTACCACCTTATTCTAGTAGAGATGAATTGGTTGCTTCTGTTTTTAGATTTCTTTTATTGACAACTTCCATAATTATAGAAAATATACCATGATAATTCCCTCCCCCTGGCTTTCCTCTTCACACCTCCACTCCCCATCATATCCCGTCCCCCTCTCAATCAGTCTTACTTTTATTTTGATGCCATCAACTTTTCCTCCTATTATGAGGGTCTTGTGTAGGTAGTTTCAGGCACTGTGAGGTCATGAATATCCAGGCCATTTTGTGCCTGGAGGCGCATGTTGTATGGAGTCCTACCCTTCCTTTGGCTCTTACATTCTTTCCACCATCTCTTCTGCAATGGATCCTGAGCCTTGGAAGGTGTGTTAGAGATGTTTCAGTGCTGAGCACTCCTCTGTCACTTCTCAGCACCATGGTTCATTCTGAGTCATCCCTTCTCTGAAAAGAGAAGCTTCTCTAACCAAAAGTAAGAGTAGTATTAATATATGGGTATGAACATTAGGAGAAGTGCTTAGTGGTCAGTTTGGTGAGCATAGTATATACATTTAGCCAGACGCCAGCAGACGTTACACCCTAAGGGTTCTTGACTACCCCCATTATAGGTTTTCAGCATCAGGGATGTATTCCCTCCCATGGAGCCATCCTCCAGGGCAATTAGAGAGTGGTTGGTTTCCCCCATAACAGACATGCCACTATTGCACCCATTGGCTCATTTGGCCTGGCTGGTCAAACTTAAGGTTTGCAGTGTCCTCTGTTGTTTAGCTCCGCTGATGACTTCTCTCTCTCCCATGGAGCTGTATGCATGCATAGATTTTTCCAACTGTGGTAGTTTGAATATATGTCCCCCAATATATTCAGTGTTTTACTAGTTATAGTTTGCATCTGCAATCACCTTGCTAGAGGCAAGGTCACTGGGGGCTGGTCTTAAGGTGTGGTGATGGGTTTGAGATTCCATTGTAAAGATATGCAAATGTGTCTAGCAGGAATTCCTGAAGTCTGCTGTGTGACCTTTTGGCTGTAGTTTGTTTTGCTCTGTGTGCTGTGGTGACTGGTTGACTTTTCTCTCTCTGCTTGGCCCTGTGGAGAGCAGGCCAGCTTTTCCTGCCATTATGGAACTTCCCCTGGATCTGTAAGCTTCAATAAATAATATCCCTTCCTCCATAACTGTGCCTGGTCTGGAAGTTCATCTCAGCGAACCTGAAGCTGTCTGCTACAGTAAAGTGGTACCGAGGAGTGTGGGGTGAGATGAACCAGACCGTGTGGATATACATCTTTTGGAACTTTTGTTTTGGAGGAATGGGCATGGACTTGGTGCTTGCAACTGAAGATGCCTTCTGGAGTGGTAAGCCAAGTTTTATGGACTATTCTGATGAGAGTTTGAGAATGCTAAGTGCAGATAGTATTGAACTTCGAGGCTTGGCTTATGAGCTTTCTAAGGGGAAGGAAAGAGTGCAGAGGACTTTGTTGGAACTGGGCTACTGGCATAAGGGATGGCTACGTTCTGCTATCCAGGCCCAGAGTGTTTGATCAAGGTTAAATTTGTAATGGACTGATGTGCTTGGCTAAAGATATCGGACTGAGGTTTTAAGATTTTAAGTTGGCAAACCTCAAGCAAGTTAAAATTATAGAGGGGCTGAGACTGGTTTCAGGTTACCGAGCTGCTATTGTCAACACATTAGCAATCTTAAGGAAGGTGGAAGGAAGGTGGCCCGACTTGATTTACATTAAAACAATGGAGAGGATGCCTGAGGAAAGATTGTTAGAAATGCAAACTCTTTGGAAAGAGTTGACTGGAGAAGGAACCTGCTTTTCAAGGCTATGGTTTATTTTGTCCCTGGATTAAGAATATGGCTGTGTCTTGCACACCTGGTATTAGTTTTGGAAATATGAAAAATGCATGGAGTGGTCGTGAATTGCACACGGTTCCAGGGGCCGCTGCTGAGATCGGCATGAAGTAGGGCATGAAGACCCTCAGGAATAGGCTGGAAGAGCCTTTGGAAGATGGACTGTGGGTTGCATGGAGACCTGAAGATGTTTTGGATATACCAGGACTGTGCAAAAGGGCTACCATGGAGTGCAGTGTTGGCATGGGATGAAAGTTTTCCCTGGCGACTCTGCCCAGCTGGAGGGGCGGGATTGGAAAACCTGGAGACTGTCAGTCTATGGTTATATTGAAGTTGAACTGCAGAAGTTTGATGACTGTTGATGGTGGTTGAGTTTGCATTATTCTAGTCTCTCTTTGCTTTTTACCAGTTAAAAATGTTTACTCTGTGCCTTTACATGTTGAAAGTATTTAACTTGTTTGATTTTACAGGACTCACTATCTTAAGTTGATCAAGACTGTGAGAACCTTTGAAATTGGACTGAGTACAATTTACAATGTGTGATAGTTATTAATCTATTGGGGGCCAGGAGCTAAATATATTGGGGGCCAGGGGCGGAATGTGGTAGTTTGAATATATGTCCCCCAATATATTCAGTGTTTTACTTTATAGTTTGCATCTGCAATCACCTTGCTAGAGGCAAGGTCACTGGGGGCTGGTCTTAAGGTGTGGTGATGGGTTTGAGATTCCATTGTAAAGATATGCAAATGTGTCTAGCAGGAATTCCTGAAGTCTGCTGTGTGACCTTTTGGCTGTAGTTTGTTTTGCTCTGTGTGCTGTGGTGACTGGTTGACTTTTCTCTCTCTGCTTGGCCCTGTGGAGAGCAGGCCAGCTTTTCCTGCCATTATGGAACTTCCCCTGGATCTGTAAGCTTCAATAAATAATATCCCTTCCTCCATAACTGTGCCTGGTCTGGAAGTTCATCTCAGCGAACCTGAAGCTGTCTGCTACACCAACTTTCTGTCAGCTGGTCTACATGGAGGAGGTTTTCAGCTGACTAATTCAGAAGTAGCAACCCAGAGTGACTCTGATGCCATAGAGAAAGGGGAAATGAAATGATTCTGAAAGAAGCTATTAAGTTGTGGATGAAGGCAGGAAACTTCCAATAGTAATAGTTAAGAATGAGACATTGTTAGTGTACTGGGATAAGAAAAACTTTGGGAGCTGGAGAGATGGCTCAGCAGTTAAAGTGTTTGCCTGCAAAGCCTAACAACCAGAGTTTGATTCTCCAGTACCCATGTAAAGCCAGATGCACAAGGTGGTACATTCATCTAGAGTTTGTAGATGCTAGAGGCCCTGATGTGCCCATTCTCTTCCTCTCTCACTCACTCCCTCACTCTCTCTCTCTCTCTCATTGCAAATAAATAAATAAATAAAAATATTTAAAAATAAGCCTGGCATGGTGGCACATGCCTTTAATCTCAGCACTCGGAAGGCAGAGGTAGGAGGATCACACTGAGTTTGAGGCCACCCTGAGATTACATAGTGAATTTCAGGTCAGCCTGAGCTAGAGTGAGACCCTACCTCCAAAGAAACAAACAGAAAAAAATTTAATATTTTAAATAAAGAAAACAACGTCTGGGGAATCCAACCATTGCAACTGAGCAGAAAGGATGGAAAGAGGCCACAGGACCGTGGAGTGAGGCAGTTACCACTCACTGTCAGGAGTCGCTTTCATAAAGAAAATAGCAAACTCCAGTTGCTAAATTCTCAGCTCCAGGCACAGTTGGGAAAAAGCAGGATCTTATGCAACTATGCTAAAATAATTTCTTGAAACCAGACCAAGATAGCCACCCACCAGATGTAATAGTTAAGTCTGGCTTGCTTTGATGCATGGACATCACAGTCTTTCCAGAAAAATAATAGGGGACTTACTGGCTGTGGTGACACACACCTTTAATCCCAGCACGGGGAGGCAGAGGTAGGAGGATCACTTTGAGTTCGAGGCCAGCCTAAGACTACATAGTGAATTGCAGGTCAGCCTGGGCTAGAGTAGGAACCTACCTCAAAACACTAAAAAAAAAAAAAAATGGGACTCTGAGAACTAAAATGGGGATAATACAAGAGGATTTTGGAGGACTCAAACTATTTTGATGCTCCAATTGCTGCTGAGCTTTCAGGGTCATGGAGGAACATATAGTCATTGGGGGCCCTAAAATAAGCCAGCCACTGCAAGTTCTAGTGTATTTTGATAACCCCAGGGGGCACAAGGCTCAGTCTATGTTCTGGTGAGCATCAATTTGCTACAGTGGCTCTTGTTGCTTATCTGCAAACCCTGTAATCACCAGAGGACTTCATTCACAGGAAACTGTGAATTCTTTTTCTGCATGTAGACATGTGTGTAAGGGTGCAGTGTGTGTGCGTGTGCGTGTGCGTGTGCATGCATGTAGAGGCCAAAAGTTTCTGCCTGGCGTCTTCCTCCATCACTCTGCAGTTTATTTACTGAAGCAAGGTGTTTCCCTTGCACCCAAAGCTCAGTGACTCAGCTAGCCTGCCTAGCTCGTTTGCTCTAGGGACCCCGTCTCAGCCTCCCCAGGGCTGAGACATAGGTGGGACACTATGCTCCCCCCTCCCCCAGCATTTATTTGGGTTCTGGAGATCTGAACGTCATTCTTCATAGTTGGTGGTAAATGCTTTGTCCGCTGAGCCATCTAACCAGCCTGAAGTATAAATCCTTCACTTCCACATTTCCAACGTCGTTCATGTTTGTACAATGAGACAGAGGGGCAGTCACAAGCCAAACGTCAAAGAAATGGGCTTTCTATTAAAAAAAAAAAAAAAAAAAAAAGGCTGGAGAGATGGCTTAGCAGTTAAACAACACTTGCCTGTGAAGCCTAAGGAACCCAGTTTGAGGCTCCATTCTCCAGGACCCATGTAAGCCAGATGCACAAGGGGATGCATGCATCTGGAGTTCCTTTGCAGTGGCTGCAGGCCCTGGGGTGCCTTTCTCTCTCTCTCTCTCTCTCTCTCTCTACCTGCCTATTTCTGCAGTCAAATGCTCTACCACTGAGCTATAACTCCCAGCCTGCCTATTTCTGTATCTCTCTCTCTCTCTCAAATAAATAAAAACATTTTTTTAAATAATCATTTTCCGATAGAATGGAAGAGCCAAAGGAAGGGTATGACTTCTTACAATGCAACTGCCCAGACAGAAATTGGCCTCCATATCCATGACCTTGCAGTGCCTAGCAATACCTTTGCAAAACCCTCAAAATAGAAGAAAAAGATGATGACATTAAATTAAAAGAGAGACTAACGGAGAGAGGGAGGGATATGATGGAGATTGGAGTTCTAAAGTGGAATGGGGGGAGGGGAAGGAAATATCATGTGTTTTTTTGTATGTAAGTATAGAAGTTGTCAATAAAAAATCATTTTCCTGTTTTATATTGATAAATGTATCTATGAAATCTGATTGGGGGAAGGATTTTGGAGTGCAGAGTCAAAGTGGGTGAGAACAAATTCGAGAATATTTGTCTGAATCTCAGGAAGAGGGTGGTGCTGCATGGCTTCTACTAAGCCCCACCCAAAGAGTAAATGCAAGCAACCTAACGCTCATGAAGGCGTTACAAAGATTATTTCCAAGTTAAATTCTGAAAGCACACATGATTTTCTTTATCCTCATAAAACTTTCGGATTCGACTGGAGTAGAATTTACGTAGAGCTTGGAGGGAAAGTGGAACATTGCAAACTTAGTTGACTGTCATCACGGCTTCTACACCTGATAAGATCTCCTTGCTGGAAGAAATGATTAGAGCCACTGTGTAGGGTTACTGCTTGGTTTAGACTTTTTTCTCTCGATCCCACAGATTGGCAGACTTTTCCCTTTCCTTTCTTTTCTTTTCTTTTTAAAATTTTTTATTGTTGTTGTTTATTTATTTGAGAGAGACAGACAGACAGAGAGACAAAGAGGCAGAAAGAGAGAGAGAGAATGGGGGCGCCAGGGCCTCCAGCCACTGCAAACGAACTCCAGATGCGTGTGCCATCTTGTGCATCTGGCTTACGTGGGTCCTGGGGAATCGAGCCTCGAACTGGGGTCCTTAGGCTTCACAGGCAAGCACTTAAGCACTAAGCCATCTCTCCAGGCCCTCCTTTCTTTTTCAAAATTGACTTATTTTATTATTCATTTGTGTGTGTGTGTGTGTGTGTGTAAGTGAGCACATACCACAGCACACGTGTCAAGTCAAAGCTCCTTGCTCTGGAGTCTCTGTCTGCTGCTCTTTGCTGGGCTCACCTTGAGTTTCTGGGAAATTCCCCTATCTCCACCCTCCAGCTCACGCTCGGTGTCAGCATGCTGGGATTACAGAAGCCCACCATTGCTTCCAGCTTCTTTTTTTCATGTGAGGTGTGGGGAGCAAATTTGGGTCATCCAGCTTGAGCAGTGGGTGCTTTATCCATGGAGGTATCTCCCCACCTCCTTTCTTTGTCTTTTATTATTTATTTATGAGCTTACATGGATACTGGGGAACTGAAATGTGGGTCCTCAGGCTTCGCAGGCAAGTGCCTTAACCACTAAGCAATCTCCCCAGCCCCCTTTTCTCTTTTTGAGACAGAGTCTCATTACGTAACCCAGGCTGACCTTGAGGTTGCAATCCTCCTGCCTCGGCCTCTCAAGTAGCTGTGATGACAGGCCTTTGCCAGTGTGGTGCACCCTGCTGTACAGAGATAGAATTTATACTGGGGCTTTAGAGAACATAAGGGTGCTAGTGCAGCTGCTCACTGGGCCACTGAGGCAGAGTAGCTGGTTAACGAACCTGGTTGTGTTCCAATAAGGTTTTATTTCCAAAACACGGGCGGCATGGACCCCAGTATCAACAAGCATGTCTTATGCTCAGATCTTGGTGGTACCTAATACCATTTTCCAATAAAAGGAATCAGGACTTTGGAGAAATGCATGGCTATAGGACAGGAAATCAACAAGATGATGCTGGAGCATCTGGTAATTTCAGAAAGATAGGAGTGTTAAAAACAAACACCATCATCCAACACACACACACACACACACACACACACAGACAGACACACACACAGAGACAGACACACAGAGACAGACACACACACAGACACACACACAGACACAGACACACTCAAACACAGAGACACAGATGCACACACACACAGACACACACACAGACACAAACACAAAGACACACACACACACACACACACTACGGGGCCGGGGAGATGTCTCAGCGGTTAAAAGTGCTTGCTTGGGCTAGAGAGATGGCTTAGCGGTTAAGCACTTGCCTGTGAAGCCTAAGGACCCTGGTTCGAGGCTTGATTCCCCAGGACCCACGTAAGCCAGATTCACAAGGGGGCCGCAAGCATCTGGAGTTCATTTGCAGTGGCTGGAGGCCCTGGTATGCCCATTCTCTCTATATATATCTGCCTCTTTCTCTCTCTGTCTGTCTGTCACTCTCAAATAAATAAATAAAAATAAACAAAAAAATTTTTTTAAGTCCTTGTTTACAAAGTCTGATGGCCTGGGTTCAATTCTCTAGCACCCACATAAAGCCACTCATGGGGCAGACTCATTTGCAGTACCAAGAGACCCTGTCTCTCAAAGAAGGTAGAGCACAGACAACTCTGACCTCTACCTGTACACACTGTGACACACTGGTGTCCATCACATACATAC
This sequence comes from Orientallactaga sibirica, assembly GCA_036365145.1. NCBI lineage: Eukaryota > Metazoa > Chordata > Mammalia > Rodentia > Dipodidae > Orientallactaga > Orientallactaga sibirica. Next base: position 1,093,579 of record JAEOAD010002805.1, read on the forward strand.
ATACATTCCTACCTACTCACATGCATACATACATACACAAATAAGTAAAAATTTTAAAAGTAAACACACACACACATGTACACACATAGTGACAGATAACAAAGGCACACAGGACCCAACTGAAAGAGCTCCTAAGAGCTAGGTCTTGAAAGATCTGAGCAATGACATAAAACCATGCTGAGGGCCAGGGCTGTTTGGATAGTGCTTTCCTAGCACACATGAAGCCCTGGGTTTGATCCTCAGCACTGAATAACCTGAGTGTGATGGTACCTACCTTTGGGAGGTAAGGGTAGGAAGACCTGAAGTTCAAGGCCATCCTTAGCTACATAATAAGTTTGAGGCCAGCCTAGGCTACATGAGACCTTGTCTTTTTAAAAAATATATTTTATTTATTTGAGAGAGAGAAAGAGGAGAGAGAGAGAGAGGGAGAGAATGGACACACCAGGGCCTCCAGCCATTGCAAATGAACTCCAGATGCATGTGCCCCCTTGTGCATCTGGCTTATATGGGGCCTGGAGAATCAAACAGGGATCCTTTGGCTTTGCAGGCAAATGCCTTAACCGCTTAGCCATCTCTCCAGCCCAAGATCTTGTCTTTAATTTAAAAAGAGGGCTGGAGAGATGACATAGCAGTTAATGTGCTTGCCTGCAAAGCCAAAGGACCCAGGTTCAATCCCCCAGGACCCACATAAGCCAGATGCACAAGGTAGCACATGTGCCTGGAGTTTGTTTACAGTGGCTGAAGGCCCTGTTGCACCCATTCTCTCTGTCTCTCTATCTGCTTCTCTCTCTCTCTCAAATAAATTAAATAAATAAATAAAAATTAAAAAGTAGTATTGAGCACAGAATTTACAATAAAGATCCACGAATCTATACTTATGTAAAAATGTATGAATAAATGAGTAAGTGGTACAAATAGATAAATATTTCAGTAGAATTCCAAATAAATTATGTAAATACTCCACCCATAGGGAGCACAGCAAACTCCATTCTTTAAGTGTGAGCAGTGCAGGGCAAACAGTGGTGAAGAATTGGGGGGAGAAGCAGAAGCCTTGGTGATTTCTAGCTGACGATGAACCAGAATGTCCCAACCAAGAGGAAGGCACTTTGTGAGCGTCCACCGTGAGGATGCTTAGTTCCCTTCCTCTGCTTGTCTGTGGAGGTTGTCCTCACAGTATGTGCTCTGGTTTGTTGTGGGGAGCACGAATAAAGATTGTGGAGAAGAAGAACTCAAGGGGACATGCTGGATCTTAATCCCACAACTAACTCATCCCTGGTGGTAAAGAAAAGAACGCGATGGAATTAGAGTCCAGAGGGACACTTTGTTATGTTCGGCACTGGCAACATCCTACACACAATGGCCAGTTTCCTCTACCCTCTCATCTCTCCTGTCTTTCTTCTTTCTCCTCTCATCTCTTGCCTCTCTCTTCTTCTCTCTTTCCCTCCTCTTTAAAAGATGAATTCAAACTCTGGGGGATTATGATGTTGCTCATGAAAACAGTTCATCAAAACCCCCTGTCCATCGCTCCATCTACCAGGTGTCCTTGGGCCCTCGCTGGCATAAAGTACAGAGTTCTGCATGGCGTGAGTGATAAAAGGACAACATTTAGGTGTTCTGTCTCTGGCTGCCTGTCAAAGCCAACACCTAGCAATTCCTGGATTCATTTTCTAGCTAAATTCTGTGAAATTCTCTTCCTAGCCATCAACATGAAAACAAGAAAAACTCCTCTTCCTGAGCTAATGGTTTTTTTTTTCTCTCCTGATCTTACTTTCAATAACAGATGAGTCTCACTCCTCACTTCCGCATGCTGAGAGACACTCTTGATCTGTCATGCTCTTGTCATTTCGTATTAATGTTGAAAAAACACCTAATGGAGTCTTACAATAACCACTCACATTAGGTCTTATTTTGTTCACAGTTTAAAAAGCGAAGCTCTCTTGAATTTGGAATATAACCTTCTCAGACAAGAGGTTCTGGAACAAACGCTAGCTCCTGTGTTTAGTGCTGAGCTTATAAATCAGAGAGAGTGGGAACAACTCGGTGCCATGAACAATACCTCAGAGACTCCAAAACCAAAGCAAGTACATGGTGCATTTTATCTTAGCCCTCTCCAAACAGCATCACAACAGGATGAGTTCTAGCTAATGGCTAAGTAAGTACCAACCTGTGTACTGTGCAGTCCAGTTTCATTCTGCTGCAGGGACAATATATTTTCGTGGGCATGTCCACAAAATGCCTGTCACATCATCCGTCGCCCCGAGAATCAGGCCACAGAGCAGCAAAGCAATGTCACTAACAAGAACTAGGTTTCTGTGACAGACACCAATCTTACCCTCACGGTGGACTTATCTCATGGTGAATAGTAAGTTTGGCTCACTCATCCGAAGTGATGCTCTACCCAGCCTCATGCCAGAGCTTGAACGTGATAAAGCCTGGCTTTATACCAGGCTTGATGGCAGTTGTATGTCTCCTGTATTTAAAGCCACAGCCCTCTTCTGGTGTCAATGATTAAGGATGATTTTTAAGGCAGATGTTTCTTTGTTTTACCAGAGAGTGCTTGGTAAGTACTTTAAAAATTTTTTTTATTTACTTATTTATTTATTTGAGAGAGGCAGACAGACAGAGAGAGATGGAGAATGGGCACTCCATGGCCTCCAGCCACTGCAAAGAAACTCCAGATGCATGCGCCACCTTGTGCATCTGGCTTACATGGGTCCTGGGGCATTGAACCAAGGTCCTTTGGCTTTGCAGGCAAACGTCTTAACCACTAAGCCATCTCTCCAGGCCATGATATGTACTTTAAAAAAATATTTTATTCATCTATTAGTAGAGAGAGACAGCGAGAAGGAGAGAGAGAGTGAACGTGGGCACACCAGGGCCTCCAGCCACTGCAAATGAACTCCAGACACTTGTGCCACTCTGTGCATCTGTGCATCTACGTGGGCACTGGGGACATTGAACCCAGGGCATCAGGCTTTGCAAGTAAATGCTTTCAACCACTGAGCCATCTCTCCAGCCCTGATAAGCAATGTTTTACGATGACAACATTTGTGTGATGAAGCAGCAGCAACCACTTTAGTAAGATTGACAGTACCTCTGCTCACTATAACAAGCAGGCATATTTTTATTCATTTATTTATTTATTGTGCATATTCATGCTTGTAAGCGCAGGCATGTATGTACAAGGCACACGTGTGGAGGTCAGAAGACATGTGGGAATGTCAGTCTTTTCCTTCCACCATTTGTGTGTGTGTGTGTGTGATGGCTCATGCCTTTTTTTTACATTATTTTTTATTTTTATTTATTTATTATTTGAGAGTGACAGACAAAGAGAGAGAGAGGGAGAGAGAATGGTTCACCAGGGCCCCCAGCCATTACAAATGATCTCCAGATGCATGCGCCACCTTATGTATCTGGCTTACATGGGTCCTGGGGAATTGAGCTTCGAACCAGGGTCCTTAGGCTTCACAGGCAAATGCTTAACCACTAAGCCATCTCTCCAGCTCTTCTTCTACTATTTTTAAGAGGATGTCCTGTTGTTCACCACTGCACTCACCAGCCAGGCTGGCTCCCAAGGGTTCCCCTGTCTTTGCCTCCCTTCTCCCTATAACAGCCCTGGGATTACAGACACGTGTGCCATTGTGTCCGCTTTACATGGGTTCTGAGGACCCAAACTCAGGTACTCACACTTACATGACAAGTGCTTTATCGGCTGAGCTATCTCCCCAGCACGCCCCCACCCCGTTTGTCTCTCTTTAAAAAAAAAAAAATTTATTTGTATGCATGTCTTTTGTGGACTCAGTTTCAGAAAATATGTTTTCTAGGCAATATCCATGTACATATTTATATGAATTGTAGTAAATTATAGCCTTTAACACTAAAAAAATGCCAGGTCATTTTGTTTAATCCTCTACGCTCCGGATTCACCTCATCTGATACTAAAATCATGAACTTTGTTTCTTGTTGTTGGTTTGTTTCCATTCTTTAGGAATAATTTTGTTCTTTTTTATTGTTTACCTTTTGTTAAATACTGATCTTTAAAATGTTCCATATAGGCTGCCGGGCGTGGTGGCGCATGCCTTTAATCCCAGCACTTGGGAGGCAGAAGTAGGAGGATCGCCGTGAGTTCAAGGCCACCCTGAGACTACACAGTGAATTCCAGGTCAGCCTGGACTAGAGTGAAACCCTACCTTGAAAAACCAAAATAAATAAATAAATAAATAAATAAATAAATAAATAAATAAATAAATAAAGTTCCATATATATGCATATACACACATATATTACCCAAAATTGGATTTCTTTAAATCCAACTCAACATTTTCATTCATAAGCGAATTTAATTCATTCACATATCTATCATTTAAAAACACTGTGCTTTTATTTCATGGAATAAAAATATTTTACAGCATCTGGACCCTGTGTGTGTGTGTGTGTGTGTGTGTGTGTGTGTGTGTGAAGGGGAGGTATTAGAATAACCCGGAAGGTTTACATTTTTGTCCAGTAATTATGATTGGAGGAGAAGCCAGGAGAAAGCCTGACGTGCACACCAGTTAGATGGACCTTCCTCTGCAGCTAAAAACAATTGGGCTGGGAAGATGGCTCAGCACTTAAAGGAGCTTGTTTGCAAAGCCTGTTGGCCTGGGTTCAATTCCCCGTTACCCATATAAAGCCAGATGCACAAAGTGGCAACCTCTGTCTGGATATTTTTATCCTTTCTTCTTTCTTTCTTTCTTTCTTTCTTTCTTTCTTTCTTTCTTTCTTTCTTTCTTTTGTTTCTTTCTTTCTTTCCTTGAGAAAGCAAGAGAGAAAGAGGCAGAGGGAGAGAGAATGGGTGCACCAGGGCCTGCAGCCACTGCAAATGAACTCCAGATGTGTGTGCCCCCTTGTGCATCTGGCTTACGTGGGGCCTGGAGAGTAGAACCAGGATCCTTTGGCTTTGTAGGCAAACGCCTTAACCGCTAAGCCATCTCTCCAGCCCCTGTGTCTGGATTTTGTTTGTAGTGGTACTAGGTCCTGGCATGCCTGTATCTTCTCTCTCTCATCACAACTATGATATTCTCTAGAAATTTAAGAAGAATATACATACATATATATGTATATACTTATTACCTTGTGAATTGTCTGTGATTTAAATTCCCTACAATGTGCCTGTCTCTGCCTCTGACCTATACCTCTTTTCTCTGAAGATAACCAATGCCAAAATAAGATAGCCAATGGCAACACAAGTTCCTCGTGCATTCTTCCAGCAAACTTATTTATGTATTTAATGTCATATATGTGAATACCCTTTTAAATATACAAAAATGAGACTGCTTTATGAATTGTATAACTCATGCTGTGTTTAATTTAATTGAGTAATGGACCCAAAACACACACCTGGATGCATCTCATTCTAAAGTTAATTTTTTTTCAGAATTACTAAAATAATCCCCTCCCCATGTCATTATATTTTGTATTTTTGTTCTCAATATCAATTTTATTACTTAATCATCAGGGAATGTGGTTGGATGCAATATTAGAAGATTATTTCTTCATGGCCTGATACATAAATGTTTTAAATGTTCATGGGGCTTTGGAAAGAATGTTGAGTTTTTGTAGTTTGGCCAGTTTGTTCATTGTGATTCAAATCCTCTGATCCTCGGTGATGCTATAGATTTTGGACCACATGACCTGCCAAGTATTAAGAGAAATGAGTCTCCCATTAAAATGTAGTTTGATAATTTTTCTTATGTTTCTAACTTTTGGGGAAATCTCTCTATATAGACACATAGATAGATGGATGGTCACTGTTTGTGATAAAATGGTTTTGGGCTATTATGTTTTTTGTACACTGTATTTTATATCAACATAAAATATCTCCTTTTACTATCTAATGATTACTGCATCAAAATCTGCAATAATGTTACATGTGATATGCTTACATTTTGGCTAGTAGGTCTTTGTTTACTTTCTACATTCAACTAATGGCAGCTTGCTTTAAGTACATTTCATGGAAATAGCACGTAATGAGATCTAACTGTTATCAATACTCTATAGCATGTATAATGGATGTTTTTAGGAGGGTGGGAGGAATCTGCCAGACCAAGATTTAAATTTGGTCCCACAATTTACTGCCTTGCTGTATGTAACTTCACACAAATTGTTATTTCTCCAAGATTCATTGTCCTTATTTACAAAATAGCACAATTGGCTTAAGTTAGTTAGAACTCAGGATTGTCAGGCTGGAGAGATGCCTTAGCGGTTAAGGCATTTGCCTGCAAAGCCAAAGGACCTCGGTTCGACTCCCAGGACCCATGTAAGCCAGATGCACAAGGGGGCGCATGTGTCTGGAGTTCGTTTGCAGTGGCTGGAGGCCCTGGTGCAATCATCCTCTCTCCCTCCCTCTGCCTCTCTCTCTGCCTCCTTCTCTCTCTCCCTCTCTCACATAAAACAAAAACCTAAGGACTCAGGTTTGATTCCCCAGTACCCATGCAATCCAGATGCGTGAGGTGGTGCATGTGTCTGGAGGCCCGAGCCCATCCATATTCATATTCTCTCTCTCTCTCTCTCTCTCTCTCTCTCTCTCTCTCTCTCTCTGTGTGTGTGTGTGTGTGTGTGTGTAAATAAATAAATAAATAAATTAAACAAACAAACAAACAAACAAAAATAAATAAACAAACAGAAAGAAAAAAGTTTTAAGAAAGAACTCAGGATTGTAATAAAAATATGAAGTTACCGAGGAAAATGTCTATGGTGTCTCAAAGGAAGCAATAAATGCCATAGTATGGAGAAAAGGAGGGTGCCTCTTCCTACCACCCACCTTCCTCCACAACCTGCCTCTTTTTTTTTTATTTAATTTATTTATTTATTTTTTGGTTTTCTAGGGTATCTCCAACTGCCTGTTTCTCAGGGTGGGACCAGTGATCCCCCATGTGCGCCACCATGCCCCTCAAATCCTAAAATTCCAGGAAAAGACTCTTGACTCCATGTAACCCATAGCATTCAAGCTGGGAAGAAGCATTTCCTAAGAGCAGAGAAGGAGACATCGGGAGACAAGCCGTCCACCTTGCAGGACGAGGCCAGCACCATAGCTCAGATGGGAGAGGCCAGCACACACAGAAGGTGCTCACCAATGCCACTTCATCGCCATAGCACCGTGTGCTCCTCATAGCCACTGGAGTCAGGAGTTCACTTCAGGGAAGAGGACCGTCTATAACTGCCCTGGTCTGGAAGCGGGAAAGCCGCTTTTACGCTAGGGCACTATTATTTACGTACGGGATGTTTCAAGACACAAGCTCCTCAACTTCACTGACCTTTAAAGACTAGTGTCCCTGACATTATTCCTGAGCTCAGAAGGACAAACCCCTCCTTCCTTTGGACAGGTTTCCAAGATCTAAGTTATGCCAAAGACACCAATGCCAGAATCCCTCCACTCTATAGACTTAGAGTCCATGGAGTGGACGCCCACCCTGAACCCCCAAACAGGGTGTTAGTGAGGTTCTTTTCAACCCTATGGTGCAAGTCCTATCCAGTCCCCAAAGGAAGAGTGACAGCTGGCCCCCACTGCATGTCACATGGCTACGTCCTATAGAAGCAGGTCTCATTCTTGCAGTGTTGTTTGAGATGAGTAGAGCCATTGCCTGGGTGCTAAGTTAAAACACAATCCAGGGTTGGAGAGATAGCTTAGCAGTTAATGCACTTGCCTGAAAAGCCTAATGACCCAGGTTCTGTTCCCCAGTACCCACATGAAGCCAGATGCACAATGACACATGCATCTGGAGTTTGTTTGCAGCAGCTTGAGGTTCTGATGCACCAATGCCATCTGTCTGACTCTCTTCTGTTTCTCTCAGCTTGCAAAAAAAGTAAAAATATTTTGTTTTAAAAAAACAATCCAAGGGTTGGAGAGATGGCTTAGCGGTTAAGGCGTTTGCCTACAAAGCTTAAGGATCCTGTTCAATTCTCCAGGTCCCACATAAGCCAGATGCACATGATGGCATATGTATCTGGAGTTTGTTTGCAGTGGCTAGAGGCCCTGGCATGTGCCCATCCTCCAATCTCTCTTGTCTCTAATAAATAAATAAATAAATAATTTAAAAAGTTTATAAAAATCCAAAAGGCTGAGGAAATGGCTCATTGCAAGCATGCAGACCTGAGTTCCATCCCTAGAACCCATGTAAAAAGGCTGGTCATGGTGACACAAGCTTGTAATCCTAGCTCTGAGATGGTGAACACAGCCAAATCCCTGGGGCTTGCTGGCCAGCCAACCTGGCTTATTCAGTGTATGGCACAATACAGGCCTGGTCCTAGCCAGACCACATGGCAGAAGAAAACAGGAAGTGGCTTCTGTAAAAATGGCGTTTTGCGCAGGCTTGATGTGACAACAGTTACAGTCCCATGCTCGTGAGAAGCCTACTACGAGATGTCCTGTCCAGAGACAGGCTGTCATTGGTCACCAAAAGGGGACCACCCCATACAAGGATTAGCAGCCCCTTAAACCCTATGTGCATTGTGCTAAATAAACGAGTTTGTGGATTCTCGCTTCTGCTTTCACCCAACTCCCGGAGTCTGTGTCGTGACTCCGCACTGCTCACCCCAATTCAGCAGAGACCCTATCGTCCCTCCTGAGCTGGCCTTGGGGGGGACCCCAACAATTCAGCAAGCTCCAGGCCAATGAGAGACCATGTCTCCAAAACGGTGGTGGACATTCCTGAGGAGAAACCCCCAAGGTTGTCCTCTGGCCTCCACATGCATCCACATACACATGCAGTGCACGTGCACCCACATATGCACCCCTCCACGCACACTCATGCACATATGTGCATTTAAAAGAAGAAAGGGGCTGGAGAGATGGCTTAGCAGTTAAGGCGCTTGCCTGAAGACTAAAGACTAAAGACCCATGTTCAACTCTCCACATCCCACATAAGCCAGACACACAAAGGTGAGGCAAGTGCAAGGTCTCACATGCCCACTAGGTGGCGCAAGCGTCTGGAGTTCAATCGCAGTGGCTGAGGCGTGGGTGCGCCATTTTCTCTCATTCTCTCTGTTTCTCTCTCTCCCGCTTCGTTCTCTCTAAAATAAAAAAAATAATAAAAGAAGAAAGAAAGTCAAACAATTCAGCAGAGTTTGGGTTTCATAAACACAATTGCTGGGGGCTTCAGCCAACACAGTGGCAGGAAAGCACAGGAAGCTAGAATGGCTGTGGGGGGGAGGGGGACTGAGGAGAGTGAGGCCTAAAGACCTAAAGCAAGTTCCCACCTTCAAGGTAATACACAGCCCCATGGTGTAGTAGGAGTGCAGACTTCAGCTAGCACACAGCAGTACTGAGACCGAGCCAACCAGAGCCCTCCATGGAGGACAAGTGGCTGGTGACCAGGGAATTCAAGAAATGACAGTTTAAGTGAGCAACAGGTGTCAGAAGAGCAGACGAGAGGAAGGGGCTCCACCCAGACCAGCCCACAGCACAGGGCTTAGGGCTGAGTGGGAAAGCCAGGTCACATCTAACCATTCAAAGCCCCTCTTCTTTCATTCTTCTCCATGGTCCTCCCTCTTGCCAGACCCTGTAAGCTCTCTGACAGAAAAAGGTCTTGAGTCAGTGTTCCCTGGATCATTCTTATCCCCCAACTCATTCAACCACCAGCAGCCCTGTTTCTCTTCTCTTCCCTTCCCTTCCCTTCCCTTCCCTTCCCTTTCCTTCCCTTCCTTTCCCTTCCCTTCCCTTCCCTTCCCTTCTCTTTCCCTTTCCTTCACTTTTCTTTCCTTTCCTTTCCCTTTCCCTTCCCTTTTCTTTCCTTCCCTTCTCTTCCCTTTCCTTCACTTTTCTTTCCCTTCCCTTCCCTTTCCTTCCATTTTCTTTCCCTTCCCTTCCCTTTCCTTCCCTTTTCTTTCCCATCCCTTCCCTTTCCTTCCTTTTCTTTCCCTTCCCTTCCCTTTCCTTCCCTTTTCTTTCCTTCCCTTCCCTTCCCCTTTCCTTCCCTTCCCTTCCCTTCCCTTCCCTTCCCTTCCCTTCCCTTTCCTTCCCTTTTCTTTCCCTTCCCTTCCCTTTCCTTCCATTTTCTTTCCCTTCCCTTCCCTTCCCTTTTCTTTCCTTCCCTTCCTTTCCCTTTCCTTCCCTTTTCTTTCCCTTTCTTTCCCTTTTCTTTCCCTTTCCTTCCCTTCCTTTCCCTTTCCTTCCCTTTTCTTTCCCGTCCCTTCCCTTCCCTTCCCGTCCCTTCCCTTCCCTTTCCTTCCCTTTTCTTTCCCTTCCCTTCCCTTCCCTTCCCTTCCCTTCCCTTCCCTTCCCTTCCCTTCCCTTTCCCTTCTATTCTTCATTTTTGCATGTGATGCTGTGTGTGTGTGTGTGTGTGCGCATATGCACATGTGCACGTTCATATGGAGGCAGGCCAGAGGTCAAATTTAGGGGTCCTCCTGAGTCTTTCTCCACTCTTGTTCTTTGAGAGTGGGTCTCTCCCTGAACCTAGAGCTCACTGACTGGACTAGACTAGCTGGCCTGTGGGCCCCAGAGAGTCCCTATGTGATTGGCTAAGTTTTGTTGTCAACGTTACCAGATGAGGAATGGAATGAGAGACGCTCCTCTTGGGTGGATCTCGGAGCACATTTCCGGGGAATTTAACTGAGGGAGGAAGTCCCCCACCAGAGACGGTGGTCCTTTACCTGGGAGGTTCTAGGAAGGCACTAGAAGAGAAGTTATTTTCCTGTTGTCCTTCTACCTCGCTGCTCGTGTATGTGCTTCTATTTTTGGTTTGGCCTCCTGGACAGAGTGGCTACTGGGTCCTATGACTCATCAACCTGCCTCTTGCCTGGTGGGCAGAGTGACTACCTGGTTCTTGAACTTCCCACCTTTCACTCAGCCTCACAGACGGAGCAGTTAGCCAGTCCTACAGTTCTTCAGCCTGCCTCTAGACTCATGGACAGAGAAGCTGCCAGATTCTACCACTTTCTAGGTTGTAGACAGCTGTTGTTGGACTTCTGGACTTCCCAGCCCATAAATTGTAAGCTAATCCAGTAAACCCCCCCCCTTTTTTAAAAATAATTTATTTGAAGCTGGGCGTGGTGGCGTATGCCTTTAAACCCAGCACTTGGGAGGCAGAGGTAGGAGGATCGCCATGAGTTCGAAGCCACCCTGAGACGTCATAGTGACTTCCAGGTCAGCCTGAACTAGAGTGAGACCCTACCTTGAAAAAATAGTAATAATTTATTTGTTTGCAAACAGAAAGAGAGAGAGAACGGGGAGAGATGGGCATGCCAGGGCCTCTAACCACTACAAATGAACTCCAGATGCATGCACTACCTTGTGCATCTACCGTTACATGAGTGCTGGGGAATTGAACCTGGGTCGGTAACTTTGCAAGCAAGTGCCTTAGCCTCTGAGCCATCTCTCTAGCCCCAAATCTCACTTTTTAATACACATCCATTCTATCAGTTCTGTGCCTCTAGAGAACCTCGACTCATACCCAGCCTGTACTTCCTCAGCACTGGGATTACAGGTGCATACCACCTTGCCTGGCATTTTTACATGGCTGTAGGGATCCCAACTTAGGTCCTCATGCTTGTGTGGCAAGCCCTTTTCCCACTAAACCATCTCCCTAGGCCTATTTAAAAAAATTTTTTGTTAGTATATTTTTAATATATATTTTATTGACAACTTCTATACTTACAGACAATAAACCATTATATTTCCCTCCCCCATTTCCCTTCAGAACTCCACTCTCCATCATATCCCCTCCTTCTCTCCATTAGTCTCTCTTTTAATTTTATGTCAAATTTTTATTTATTTGTTTGTTTATTTATTGAGAAAGAGGGAGGGAGAGAGAGAAGGGGCACGCCAGGGCCTCCAGCCACTGCAAATGAACTCCAGATGTGTGTGCCCCTTTGTGCATTTGGCTAACATGGGTCCTGGGGTATCAAACCTGGGTCCTTTGGCTTTGTAGGCAAACGCCTTAACCACTAAGCCAGCCCTCCAGCCCTCCCTAACCCACCTTACTTTTCTGTACAGTGGGGACAGAATCCTGGGACTCGAGCATGCTAGGCAAGTGCTCTATCACTGGGACTTTTTCAGGCCAGGTACCAACCTTCCTGCCAAAACAGCCTGTACCTCTCACAGGTTTTCCCCTATAGGAATTCCTGCTTGATTTCTTCACAGGACTTCATCTCCCACCACATTTCATCGTCTGCCTTCTTCATTACAGTGGAAGGGTCATGAGGGCAGGAACTCTATTGTCCACCCCTGTTTTAACTTGCACATAGTACATACTGGAGTCATTAAACATAATCATGGATCAGACACAGCTAAACTGGGAGAGCATGGTGGAGGGTCAGGAGCGACTGATGGAGGTTCCGATGGGCCCCTTCAAAAAGATACACTGTGAAGTCCAAAGTCTCTACTGAGACCCTATTTGGTAAAGGGATTTTTGAGGATATAGGTCATTAAAATGAGTTCTAATTTAATCTGACTGGTGGCCTCATAAAAAGGGAAAAAGTTGGACACAGACCCAGGCATGCACAGAGGGAGGATTAGCTGAAGACAGAGAGGAGAACGTTATGTGATACTGGAATTCTGCTGTCACAAAAAAAACACCTTACATTGGGAACCAGAGAGCTGGAAGAGGGAAGGAAGGGTCCTTTCCTTGCATATTTGAAAGAGAGTGGGATCCTGTGGGTGACTTCTACCCTATGGACCACGAGACAGTCAGTTTCTGCTGACCTGACCCTCACAGTTGTGACATTGTTCATAGCAGCTCTGGGGAACTTAGATAGCCACAGGACCACTTGGTGGGTCCCAGGTAGTAAATCTAATGACAGACGCCCCCAGCTGGTTTTGACCACAGTTAGATTTCACATAGACACTGCTGAGTGCAAGGATGTACTTCTGAAAACCCAGCGCTGACCACTGACAGCTGAGTCTTGTGGGAAATGGTGCCTTTGGGGAGGAGGAAATTCTTTCTTACCCGGCACACCGCTTGTTGTGAGATGAGAAGTCAGAATTGTTCAGAGAATTACTCAAAACCAAATGAGTCAATATTCACACACGACCTCTGCTTCAGAGACACGCATCGTAAGGAAACCCTGGGCAGCGCTCTATTTCTCAGCAGCAGGACGGACTCTCAGAACCGATGGTGGAATTACAATTTTAAAGGTTATTAGGGAAGACAGGTTAACAAATTAGATGAGAAAAAAATGAAAATGAATTTCTTCCATCCTCTGACCTTTAATTAAATACGAAGAGAAAATATTTGAAAAATACATGCATCATTCCCACCAATCTGGAACTTTTCAAAGCTCCTTGTGAATAGGGCAGCATGTGTGTGTGTGTGTGAGAGAGAGAGAGTGTGTGTGTGTAATTGTGTAAATGTACACAGTGATGTTTAGTTGTAGAAAGTTGATTGGGCTAATAAAAATATATGTCATTGGAATCAAGAGAAAGGAAATCTTTACATGCACAAGCCATTCTAATGAGCACTGCTGGGAAGTTCAGCCACATGCTTCTCTATGCGCGAAGCTTAGACTACGTCCCAAACTAGGCGGCATCAGAGGGAAAATCACTAAACCCAAATGATGTTCTTACCTTTCAATTAATGAAATCCTACAAGCTTCCTCCTGCTCACCTGGGACCCCCTCCAACTAGAATACAGAGGCTTTTAGTTTGGGTTCTCTTCTTGAATTCAAAGATTTCCATTGGCTTGGAGTGAATCGTCAAGGTCTTGTGGTAAATGCAAAATACCCTAATTTCCAACTATTTGAATGTAGCTGAGACTAAGAAATCTTTGATTTGGTTCCTAATATCACCATGCTTCTGTTTCATTTAAGTGAATTTTTTTTTTTTGGAGAGACACAGAGAGAGGGAGAGGCAGAGAGAGAGAATGGGCACTCCAGCAGTCTCTCAGCAGCTGTGAATGAACTCCAGATGCATGCGCCCCCTTGTGGGCAAGTGCGGCATTGCGCCCTTGCATCACTTTGCATCTGGCTAAACATGGGACCTGGAGATTGGAACTGGCATTCTTAGGCTTAGCAGGCAGGCACCTTAACTGCTAAGCCATCTCTCTAGCCTTTAGGTGGATTTTTAAAATGCCATTATAAAAGAAAACAAGGGCTAGAAGTATAAGATAATGACATCAAATTAAAAGAAAGACTAATGGAGAGAGGGAGGGGATATGATGGAGAGTGGAGTTCTAAAGGGGAATGGGGGGGAGGGGAGGGAAATACCATGCACTTTTTGTATGTAAGTATAGAAGTTGTCAATAAAAAAATAATTAAAAAAAAAAAAAGAAAACAAGGGGTTGGGGGAGGATGAGTCGGTGGTCAAAAGCATTTGCTGCACAAGCCTGATGTCCAACGTTTGGGTCTCCAGAACCCATGTAAAGCCAGACACAAGAAGCACCTGTGTCTATAATTCCAGCATGCATAAGGCAGTGGGAAGGGATGGGGAGAAACTCAAAATCTTGTGGGCCAGTTAGTCTGGCCTTCCCAGTGGCAAAACAAATAAACAATAAAAACAACCAAGAAGACCATGAGGTGGTCCTCTGACTTCCACACATGCACAGTGGTGTGCACACGCATGTACACACACACACACACACACACACACACACAAACACAAACATCCCAAAAGAAGGAAAAAAGGAGAGAAAACAAAGCAAAGAGAGGGTAAAAGTGAGCAAGTCACGATTCCATTAATGTTGACCAGGATCAACTCACACTGACCACCACCATTTTTTCCTGAGATAAAGTAGTTCTTCATGACTTTAACTATTAGAAAGACACAAAGCACTTTTATAATTAGGGAGGGAGAGTGTAGGTAAAATTGGAATTAAAGCAGTGATTAATTTATATTTCTATTCCTAATCTGTGCAGAAATTCAAGATTAGTAGAAAGGAGGCCAGTACAAAAGCTGAGGGAAGCTGACTGGATGGATCCATATCCTGGTATGTGGCCAATCAATGCAAATAGTAATACAACTATTAAAAGAAAGAAGGGCTTTAAAAAGTCTTCAGAAAGGTCCTTTCTTGAACTTCAATCAATTCTTCTTTGTATTTCGGCCTTGCATGCTATGCTGAGACCTATCACTATGTTGAGGTACAACATTCACCTCCCCCGTTATCAGTGTAATCATTTGTGTGGTCCCATATTATCATGACCCTTGTCTATCTCCATTATGATCCACTGGAATCCTTCAACTGAATTGTCTCCTGGGCTGTTTATTGCTAGGTTTTTTGGGGAAAGTTGCCACCAACTGTAGAGGGAAACATATGGGGTGGGCTTACTAATGTACATCCAGAACTCTCTGCAGTGTCTTCCTCATTCTAACAGTGCCATTTTTTCTCTCTCTTTTTTTTTTTTTTTTTTTGGAGAGAGACAGAGAGAGAGAGGGAGAGGAAGACAGATAGAGATGGGTGTGCCAGCAGCCTCTCAGCTGCTGAGAACGAAATCCAGATGCGTACGCCCCCTTGTGGTCAAGTGCAGCATTGCACCCTTGCGTCACTTTGCATCTGGCTCAACGTGGGACCTGGAGATTGGAACCAGCGTTCTTAGGCTTAGGAGGCAGGTGCCTTAACTGCTAAGCCATCTCTACAGCCCCTTCTCTTTTGCATGAAAATTGGGTTGTGATCAACTAGTCTACCAAAGATGGAATGCTGTTTATCCAGAACTGCAATTGACAGAGAGACACAAGTTGATGGGCATACTCTCTGTCAGGTGAGGGGCTGGCTGGCTGGATGTCCTTGTTCTGAGCTGGATGGTAAGATGGTGTACTGGGATGGCAAGGGTAAATAGGAATAAACATTGCCCAGGCAAGGGAGCTGGATGAGCACCCAATCTCAGTGGTGCCTACTGTGAGAAATCTGGAGCCCCGACCACACAACACTTCTAGTTTCTCTGCCTACCTAAGAGTTGGGCAAGTTACTGTCACCAAGGGTCTGCTTAGATGAAAACCTGTGTCAAGGAGGTGGGAATTGATCTCTTTCTTTTGAAAGTCAATAATCCTGCCCCTTCCTGCTCCTTGGGCCATACCTTCCTTGTTCTACTTCTCAGCTATTTAGGGCATTTCAAACTCACAGTAACCTTGATACCATCTCTCTTTGCCCTGGCATTCAGAGTCAGCACGATGGGCAGTTTTGACATTTCTGAGCAGAATCCTTCCTTCCACCCAGATCTGATGTGTGTAGTGGTGTGCTGGCGTGTCTGCACTCATAGCCATCAATTAGAATGGCAGCCCGCCCACTTCAACAAGGGGCAGAGCCAATTTCAACAAGGCAGCATGCCAGTCCAGGCCTGGCTCAGACGGAGTCTGAAGCAAGTGACACAGCATGTTGGTGAAGAGCCTTCTTGGTGGCCAGTGCTGCCAAAGGGGGACCTCATGTTTCCCTCCAAGGAACTGTCGCTATGGAAATCTTTCATCGCCAGACATTGTTTTCGATCTGCTCATTTTCTTGCTCGGATAGAAATTAGTATTGTGGGACTTTGTGGATCCAGGAATCTTTATTTAAAATGAAAACATCTCTTGTTCAAGCAGAGGATACAAACGTGGGTATTCCAAAACACACAAAGGGCTTGATAAGAAACGTTAGGCATCCTTCCTGTTCCGAGCCACAGAGTAGCTGCCATGGAAGCGGGCACAATCACAGTCGGATAGCCAAACCTCTGCGTGGACTGGCTTAGGACCAGCACATGCGGCTCTGGTGACTGTACGGAAGAAACCTTGCTGAAAACTATCACGTTGTCCTCTGCCAGCTAGCTCCCTCTCTGGATCCTGGTGAAAGGCCCCCAGAGAGGAGAAGAAATAGGTGACATGTAGGAGGAGAACAAGAAGCATAAGCTGTTAGTTTCAGCAATTTATAACTGAAAGGGAGCTGTGAAACTTTACTCTTACAAAAGAGGGAAAATCAGGCAAACCTCAAACTGCCCTCCCTCCTCAGAGCTTTGCTAATCATGGGCCTTGTGAACAGTGAAATGAGTTCAGGTGAGTTCCCCAGAGCCACTCAGGGAACCAGCAGCCAAGGGCGCCAACATGAGCAGTTCCTTCTCCCTCCCTGGGTAGCTTTGTCTTACATCTGTGTAATGTAACAATTTGTATTAAGCAGGGTTTTCTAGATGACCAGAACCAACAAAAGGTGTTGATATTATAAAAAGGAATTGGGAGAAAAAAAAGGAATTGATGCTGAGCATGGTGGCACATGTCTTTAATCCTAGCAGCACTCGGAGGCTGAGGTAGGAGGATTGCTGTGAGTTTGAGACAACCTGAGACAACATAGTGAGTTCTAAGTTCAGCCGGGCTGGTGCAAGAACTAACCTTGAAAATTCCAAACAAAACAAATAAACAAACAAACAAAAAAACAGGAATTTATTAAGTTGGCTTACACGATAGTTGCTGAACAGTCTAACAATGGCTGACTGCGTGGTAGAGAGGCCGAGAACCCAGTAGTTGCTCAGTTCAAGAAGCTGTATGCTTTAGCAGTTTTAATCTTGTACTGAGGGCCTGGAAGTTCCCTGGAGGATGCTCTTCAGTCCACATGGGAAGGTTGAAGAAGCTGGAGTCTGAGATCAGCAGTGTATGGCACCTGTTGCAGCAACAACAACAGTGAGAGATGTGCTTACTCAAGAAGTGAGGGCTGGAGAGATGGCCTAGCGGTTAAAGCACTTGTCTGCAATGCTTAAGGACCCAGGTTCGATTCCCCAGGACCCACATAAGCCAGCTGATGAACATTTTGCTACTGTTACGCTTCTGCAGAACAAGGAAAATGATGCCTTTAGTTTCATAATTTACTTAGATAATATAAGGTATTTTTTAAAGAAAAATATGTATTTATTGTGTGAAAAGGGGTGCTGGTAGAAGTTAGAGAACGACTTAAAGATGGATGGAAAATTAAAAGAGGAAATTCAAAGAGCACTGTCTGTGTTCCTTACACATTTTGGACATGACCTTTTCAGATTCACCAAAATTTTTTTTCTTCAGTGTTGTTTGGACATCCACACACACTCAGCCCTCTGTGACATCAACAACCAAGGTCTCCAGAGTTGGCATCCCAGACAGCAGGACATTCTAGGTTGCAGTAAGTTTGAGAAGCTGTGTACCAGAAGATGTGCCACACACTGCCAAACCCAGGGCCTTGTGACGTCCTTCAGAAGCTGAGGAAACTCTGTCCTCAATGCAAATTCTAAGCCCAGACTCCTAACTTTCAGAATGTGCTTCCAATAGCTTGTGCTCTGACTCATTGAGACATGCTGTGGCAAGTCAAATGGAGATGACCAAGACTGATGTCATTTTATCCCTTATCACCTGTTTTAGTGAAATCTCTATCATGTTCCACAGCCAGTACTTTCACTCTCTCTTTCCCACTCATGTGCCCACCTTTACCAGCTTTCTTACCTCTACATGATGAACTGCCATTTCAGAATAGTCTAACCTGTGCCCTCCCCTCCATCCATTAAGTTCCTCCCTCAGCCCCTGCCCTGCCGTTTTCCATGAGTGGGAACAATAACCCCACTGCTGCTGCTGTTGCTTCTTGGGGCCTCCACGTCTCTAGATGGATAGATGGTCCTTTTTGTGGTTTGCATGGAAACTGTCCCCAATAGGCTCATGTGTTTGAACACTTGGTCCCCAGCTGGTGGTACCGTTTGGGAAGGTTGTGGAACCTTTAGGAAGTGAGAACATGCTAGAGAAAATGGGTCATTCAGGGTGTGCCTTGAGATGTTATAGCCTGATCCCACTTCCTGTTGTTCTCTGCTTCCTGACTATGGATGAAATGTGATCAACCGGCTTTCTGCTCCGGTCACCATTCTTTCCCCTCTGTGATAGACTGTATCTTTGGAGATGCACGCTAAAATAAATCCCTGCTTCCTTCACCTGCTTCTTGTCAGGTATTTAATCCCAGCAATGAGTAAGGTAACCAATATAGTCCTAAAACACAGAATAACATAAGCACCAGTGAGTCTTCTACTGGTCAAATTGCATTTCCCAACTTAGGTGATATTTATTCCATGCATAAGCTGAAGATCATAGACTAAAGTCTTCTTGTTTGTTTCTGAGTGATTTGGAGAAAAAGTTTTCTACCATCCTGTAGAGAAAGTGTTTCTCTCGTATTGGGAAAGGTACTTAAAGAATTAAAATGGGGTTTGGAGAACATAAAAGGAGAAGGTATATGTTGATGTTTAATTTTATTTTTGCTCATTTGTTTTTGACCACAGAAAATTGAGTGCTGGTCGTCTTGGGACTCTCTAGACCAAATAGTCTGAATTAAAATCTTGTTATAGTTAAGAAAATGGGATAGACCATAGCTACGTTGAATTTCTCTACATGTCAGGAAAGTGGCAAAAAAAAAACAAAAAAAAAAAAAAAACCCTTTTGGCTGCCCTTCCAAAATGATATTTTCAACATTTCTAATGAGACACAATGTTTTGATATTTTGAGAAAAGCCTACGAACAATATTTAAACTATGATCTCAACTTACAATTTTCACCTTTACCCTATCAAGTACAGAACAAATATATTTTCCTATGTGAGAAGATGAAAATTTTGGAAGAATGTATCCTAAACTATTTGTACCATTTGCCTTTATAGACAGTGAAGGATGCTTCTTGCGTTCTCTATCTGCTTGATAGTCTTCAAGCATATATATGTATATATATGTATGTATGTATATGTATATATAATATATATGTATGGAGAGAGAGAGTTATTTTTATAATAAAGAAGTGTGATTTCAAAAACTTGGGGAAAAAAAGACTCCATAGCCAACGTTAGTCTACTTTATCCAAGATGACCTCAATTTACCTCTTTTCCATGTCTCTTGGTTTGGTTTTGCTTCCAAAAAACCAGAGTGTCAATGCTAAATAGTCAATAGCGTACATTCATTGCCTCCCCCCACTCCATGTGGTCTGGCATCTAACGTATTTTCCAAGAGAAGGTCCTGTAACCAGTCCACAATGACAGCCCTTCTAAGAAAACCCTAGCTCCTCGGCCTCAGAGTTTGCAAGTGAAAAATTGCAAAGTGGCACAAACTCAAGTGCATAAAGGACTTATATGTGGTATGTATGGAAGTCACTAAAAGACCTTGCAAGAAAGCAGAACTTTCTCTTTGTTTGGATTTACTTCTATACTACCAGCCTGTATCAGCGGCCTTGTGTGGCTGTGAACAAATACCCAACCTGAAGCAGTTTATGGAAGGAAAGGAGATTAATTTAGGCTTACAGTTTCAAGGGGAAGAAAAGCAGGTGCTGGGTGTCAGCATCCCACAGTCACATCAGCAGGGAGGAAGTAGCGAGATCAAGAACAGGAAGCAGTGCTATAAGACCTCAAGACCTGCACCAATGACACACTTCCTGCAGCAAAGCCCCACCTCCGAAGGGTTCTACAGCCTGTCTGAGCAGTGCCACCAGCTGGGGATGAAGTATTCAAACGCACACATCACATGTCCCATTCAAATCACCATGCAATCCATATACTTTAGAATATTAGAAATCTAGTATTTTACCAGTCTGGCATAGACTTTTCCCTTGGTAATAAGTGGTCTTATTACTGCTGGAAGGCTTTATAATTCACTTTCTCAAGGTATTCAAATAAATTTCAAGTTTAAATTCCTAAGGTGTCTGTTATTTATTTATTTTTGGCTGTTGTTAGAATAGGTGAGCAGAATCTTTACTTACTTGTTTTCATGCTTTTTACTTTAAAAACTTTTCCCAGAACAAAATAATCCTGAATAATTAGTCAGAGCTGCCAAAGATTTTTATCTATATGTAAGAATTTCAAAACCAGTTTAGTTCCCATTTTGCTGAGAAAATGGCCACATCAACTTAATTCACTGCTTTTATGCATACATTGAACAGAGTTTCAAATAAATATTTTACATGCTCTTGAGCAGGGTAGCCACTGGTACGTTACCCATACTCCAATAAATAACCCTCCCCACACCACCCATGCTTATGCCAGCAACAACCATCTGCAACTCAGTGGGTCACAAACACCTCAGGCTGTGGAGATGTCTCAGCAGTTAAAAGCACTTGCTTGGGGTGGGGAAACTCCCATGAAAACAGAAAGGGGATTAGCTGGGATGAAGAAGCAGTTGAGTGAGAATGGGAGGAGAGAGGCCAGTGGGAAGAGGATAAATATGATGAAAATACATTATGTATGTGTGTTGTAGCGACACCTCATGGCTGTGACAGAACATCCAACCAAAAGCACCTGATGGGAGGAAAGGGTTCATTTTGGCTTATGGACTTGAGGAAAAGCTTTATGGTGCCAGGGGAAAGGATGGCAGGAACAGAAGCTGGACATCACCTCTGCCACAGTAGGTGGAAAACAGCAGCAGGAGAGTGAGCTGAGCTCTAGCAAAAGGGAGCTGGCTATCATAATCTGTAAGTCTGGCCCCAGCAACACACCTCCTCCAGCAAGGCTCTACCTCCCAAACTGCCATCAGCTGGGGACCAAGCATTCAAAACACAGGAGTTTTGGGGTGGGGGGACATCTGATTCAAACTGCCACAACATGTATGAAGTTGTCAAAAATATAAAGAAAAATGATCAAAACTAAACACTTTGGGTTGAAGAAATGGCTTAGGGGTTAAGGTTAAGGGGTTAAGCCTAAGGACCCAGGTTTGATTCCCCAAGACACACATAAAACTGATACACAAGGTGGCACATGTGCCTGGAGTTCATTTGCAGTGGCTAGAGGTGCTTGCATGTCCATTCTCTCTCTTTCTGCCTCTTTCTCTCTCTTAAGATAAAATAAAGTAAGTTGGGCGTGGTGGCACATGCCTTTAATCCCAGCACTCAGGAGGCAGAGAGAGGTAGGAGGATCACCATGAGTTAGAGGCCACCCTGAGACTACATAATGAATTCCAGGTCAGCCTGAGCTACAGTGAAACCCTACCTCGAAAATAAAAATAAAATAAAATAAACACTTTGGACTGGATCAGCAGTTAAGGCACTTGCCTGTAAAACCTAACAGTTGGAGTTCATTTCCCCAGTACCCACATAAAGCCAAAAACCCACAAAATGGTGCAAGTATTTGGAGTCCATTTCAGCAGCTAGAAGACCTGAGGCACCCATTCTGTCTTTCTTCTATCCCTCTCTGCTTGCAAATAAATAAGTAGAAAGAATTTTTTAAAACACAAAAATTTCATTAAATAAGCTATTTTTATTCTCTAATGAATCGCCACCCAGAAAGAATTTTTCTTTTTTTTTAACTTTATTTTTATTTATTTGAGAGAGAGTGACAGAGATAGGGAAAGGCACACACACAGAGAGAGAGAGAGAGAGAGAGAGAGAGAGAGAGATATGGGCAGGCCAAGTCCTCCAGCCACTGGAAACAAACTCCAGATGTATGCGCTATCTTGTGCATCTGGCTTATGTAGGTCCTGGGGAATCAAACCTGGGTCCTTTGGCTTTGTAGGTAAGCACCTTAACCACTAAGCCATCCCTCTAGTCCAGAAAGAACTTTTCACTTCTATGTATAACATTACACAGTCAGAGGTTTTTTTTTTTTTTTTTTGAGACAGGATTTTATTGTCTAACCCAGGCTAGCTTTGGACTTCTAGCCATGCTCCTGGTTCTACCTCCTGAGTGGTGGGATCAGAGGCGTGAGCCTCTACACCTGGCTAACACAACACATTCATATTTAAAATAGTTTTTAGGTGCCTGTGAACTTACTGTCCTGAAAATTCAATAAATATGATTGTTTTTAAAAAGTTCACCACTAAGACCCGGCGTGGTGGCGCACGCCTTTAATCCCAGCACTCGGGAGGCAGAGGTAGGAGGATCACAGTGAGTTCAAGGCCACCCTGAGACTACGTAGTGAATTCCAGGTCAGCCTGAGCTAGAGTGAGACCCTACCTTGAAAGACCGCCCCCCCCCCAAAAAAAAAGTTCACCACCAAGAGAAATATGGAGTGGCTTTTCTTGGGAGCAGTACTGTCCAGATAGAATGTTCTTCAGTGATGATAATACTCTGCAGAACTGTGACCACAACGACACAGCGACATATAGCCACTGTGCATTTCCAGTGTGACTGAGGAGCCGCAGTCTCATTGCATCTCATTTTAATTAATTTAAATGTAAGTACCCACCTCTAAGGTTGTCTTTGGTTAAATTTTACTTGGATGAAAGTGTCTGTGGAAGCTTGCCACATAGTGATATTCTTTTGACTTAGTAAAACCAATGTTGGGATTTGCCTAATTTCTCAATCCCACCCCCCCCCCCAAAAAAAGAGTAATTTAGCTGTTTTCATTACTTCTACTTCCAGTTCCTCACTGGCAGGTAGTGGAAACGAGAGCTCCATCTATCCACGGGGAGAAAACCGCTGGCATTTCTCTGCAGCCCAGGAAGTGCCTAGCGGAGTTCCAGGGCCTCCCCCAATGTTCAGCCTCACACTAATTAAGAATTAAGTCCTTTGTTTCCTGGAAGAGAACAATGAGCCGATCCTACAGCTTTTATTTTTTTTTTTTTTTTTGGTTTTTCAAGGTAGGGTCTCTCTCTGGCCCAGGCTGACCTGGAATTAACTACATAGTCTCAGGGTGGCCTCGAACTCTCGGCGATCCTCCTACCTCTGCTTCCCGAGTGCTGGGATTAAAGGCGTGCGCCACCACGCCTGGCTTCTACAGCTTTTATTTTTACAATGACTAAAAGAGCATTTACTGGTAATCTACTGCGAAATATCAGGGTTTACCTTGAGGAGGACAGTTACATTTCTGTCCCTACCTGTATGTGCCAGTGCCAGAAGGCGCACTAGAACCTGAAGTCAAGATATGCAGAGGTATACGGGCAACGGTAAGGGAAATTTGCTTGGCATGGGACAGAATGCAGTGCTGGCAAGAGAAGTGAGCAGGCTTGTAAGTCCTAGAAGTGACAGGACACACGGAGGGGACGTTTCTGGAACCATTGGAACATTGTCATAGGAGAAGAAGCTGCTCAGGTCTTGGTTAGTGGGACCACAGTCTCACTCCTCGATACCCTCTTAGTGCACGTCACTGCTCTCCTCAACTGGAAGCTGGAAAACAGGGGAGACATTGCTCCCTAAGTCCAGGGCTTCTGGAGCACAGACAGGGTAGATAAATGTGGGTAGAAGATCTATCTAAAAGGGCAGCAAAGATCAGCCAGTCACCCCTGTTGGCATGAAGCAAATGGAGAATGTTGAGGTCAAGTTCACGCTGTTGGCAGAAAACACCCGGCCAAGAGCAGCTTGTGGGAAAAAGGTTTTATTTGGGCTTACAGACTTGAGGGGACCTCCATGGTGGCAGGGGAGAACAATGGCGTGAGCAGAGGGTGGACATCAGCCCCTGGCCAACATCAGATGGACAATAGCAACAGGAGAGAGTGCCAAACACTGCATGGGGATGCTGGCTATAACACCCATAAGCCTGTCCCCAGCAATACACTGCCTCTAGGAGGCTTTAATTCCCGAATTGCCATTAGCTGGGACCTAATATTCAGAATACCTAAGTTTATGAATCAAACCACCACTGAGACAGATACAGATTGTTCTAAGTCAACCAAGACTTTCTAGAAGACACGGGATATCTGCTTTATGGTTACTCCTGTGTTATGGTTTCAGTGTGAACTACCCCCCAGACTCACGTGTTCTAACACGTAGTCTCCAGCTGCTGGCCCTGTTTCTGGAGGTTGTGGAACCTTTGGGACTGGGGCCTAGCTGGCTGAAGTGAGTCACTGGGGATGTGGGCCTTGAAGGTGATTTCTATTGCTGGATTCTGGCTGGAGCTCTCTGATTGGTAGTTGTCTACAAAGCTCCCTTCAGCACAAACCAGCCGAAGTGCTGTGTCATCCCTACCTCGATGGGCTGTGTTCTTGCCAGGTAGTTTGTTACAGCAAACTAGAAAAGTCACGAAGACGCTGTAGAAGCTAGATTGAATGACAACGCTGATAAGTGTGATGGACATGATCTAGGGGCGGACGTTTTTAACCGATTCTGAGACAATTTTAGTAGAAGGATGCTGAAATGGATTTATTGGGGTGGAATTACACCATGGAAGAGTATGCTGGGATCCTCAAACCAGAGAAAGGGAGGGAGGAGAGGAGGGGCAGGCTTTGGTTCTGAGGAACAAAGTGAGTTATACTTCTTTTTTTATTGGTGGAGGAGAGGGGGATGTTCCATGCCATGGGACCCAGCCCACGTGCTAGGAGCCATGGAAGCACTGGATAGAGTGGGGAGGGTGAGTCAGGAAGACATCAGGCCCCAATGCCAAAACTCAAGTGGCCTTGGGAGTCCCTGGCAACAGGGGACTAGTCTTGCTTTCCCATTTGGCCTTGGGCAGTAGGGAAAGGTTAAGCCTGGTTTTTATCCAACAAGCAGCAGTAGCAGGGGAGAGGGCGGCTGAAGGTGGGCATGGCTAGCAGTACCTGCGACACTATACATCTCCCAAGATGACCCCATCTGTTCTGAGCTGGGAGCACCACTGTTTCTCTACTGCCACTGTCACTGTTCACCACTAAGAACATGGCTGGCTCAGGGCATCGGAGGCCAATTTAAGCTCTGTTCTGAAAGGCAGCTGCCCTCCAAAGCATCTCTCAGTGATGCTTTTCATAGCCTCCAGATGGACTTAACTTGACTCGAGATGAGATTATAAGGGTGACAGAGCTGTAACTAAAGCTAAATGGAGGCCAGGTGTGTTGGTACACAACGGTCATCCCAGCCCTTGGGAGACTGAAGCAGGAGGATGTGAGTTTGAGATCTGTCTCTACACAGAGAGAGAAAGAGAGACCGCTAGTTGTGTAGCCTTGACAGATCCACCATGTCAAAGTCAGAATTTGATCGGGAAAGGGCATTCCTACTATGTGCTGACTTTTGATATATCCAGGAATGGTATGGCTGGATCACATAGCAGTTCTATTTTTAGTTTTCCAAGGAACCTCTAAACTGATTTCCATCTGGCTGCATTAATACACCTTCCCACCAGCAGTGTATAAGCATTTGTCAGCCACCCCATGTTCACCAGCATCTGTTGTGTTTTACTTCCTTGGTAGTAGCCATTTTGATGGGTGAGGTATCCTCCCAGTGTACTTTTGTATTTTTTTCCTTCTCCTTTTATTTAAAAGAGACACACAGAGAGATAGAGAGAGAGGGAGACAGATAGAGATGGGCACCCCAGCAGCCTCTCAGCTGCTGAGAACAAAATCCAGATGCGTGCGACCCCCATGTGGTCAAGTGCAGCATTGCGCCCTTGTGTCACTTTGCATCTGGCTAAATGTGGGACCTGGAGATTGGAACCAGTGTTCTTAGGCTTAGGAGGCAGGCACCTTAACCGCTAAGCCATCTCTCCAGCCCTTTCTTTTTCCTTTCATTTCTGCCACTCAGACTGCATCCTCGCCCTCCAACTCTCCCAAAGACAGCAAGAATGATCATCAATGGCAGGTGACACTTGCAGCAAAGCAACACCAAGAGCTGGCCTCACGTTCAGGAGAGAACACTATGCCTCCTCCTCATGGTTTCTGGTACCCTGCACAGTCAGAGAAGCTTCTCTAGTAACCACCTATAGAAATGATCCCTGAGGGCTGGAAAGATGGCTTAATGGTTAAGGTGCTTGCCTATAAGGCTAAAGACCCAGTTTCAATTCCCCAGGACTCACTTAAGCCAGATGCACAAGGTCACGCGTGCATCTGAAGTTCATTTACAATGGCTGGAGGGCCTGGCACACCCATTCTCTCTCTCTGCCTCATTCTCTTTCAAATAAATAATAAAGTAAATGTAAAGTCAAAAGAAAGTAGAAATGATCCCTGAAAGTGTAGTCTTTCTGTGTAGCTTTAAAAAAATATTTTATTTATTTATTTGAGAGAGAGAACAAAGCAGATAGAGAGAGAAAGAGAGAATGTGCATTCTAGGGCCTCTAGCCACTGCAAACAAACTTCAGACGCATGCGTCGCCATGTGCATCTGGCTTTATGTGGGTAATGGGGAATCAAACCTAGGTCAAACCAGGCAAGCACTTTAATAGTTAAGCCAACCCTCCAGCCCTCAGTGTTGTTTTGATTTACATTTTCCCCAATGGCTAAAGATGTTGAACCAATTTTTCAAAGCAAAAAGGTCACTTTAACTCTTTAGCTGTTCACACTGAGACCGCAGAAATTCATCAATTACAGCTTGGGTTTTCTGACCCAACACTTCTTGTTTAGGCTTGATTAGCTTTGTGTTCATGGGCTTCTGTTCTATTAGAAGGTTTCTTAAACTCCTCCCACTAACAACTCCTTTTAACCTGATACATTTTTACATGAATGAGGATATAAATACTTTTTTTTTTTTTGTTTGTTTTTTTGTTTTTCAAGGTAGGGTCTTGCTCTAGCCCAGGCTGTCCTGGAATCCACTGTGTAGTCTCAGGGTGACCTCGAACTCACGGTTATCCTCCTCCTCTATCTCTCAAGTGGTGGGATTAAAGGCATGCACCACCACACCTGGTTTATTTATATATATGTATTTAAAATAGGTATATAAATCAAATGTTTACTGATGATAAATCATAAATAAATCTATTTTAAGACAATTCCTTACTGTACATATAATTTGTATAACTTTACCTTGAGGGCTGGGGAAATGGCTTAGCAGTTAAGGTGCTTGCCTGCAAAACCTAAGGACACAGGTTCAATTGTCCAGGATCCACATAAGCCAGATGCACAAGGTGGTGCATGCTTCTGGGGTTTGTTTGCAGTTGTTGGAGGCTCTGGCACACCCATTCTTTCTTTCTCTCTCTCTCTCTCAAATAAATTTTAAAAAATTTAAAAAATAAAAATATTTTTTAAAACAGATGAAATCAATTGTGCTTGCTTTTTTAACATAAAGAATCAAATCTTGGCTGAACATTTGATACTGAAGGACATAAAGCATCGTCATTGTTTTCCAGAGTTAACTGATACTTTGATTTTATAGTCACCATTGCTGAAGATGCTGCTTCACATAAATATGTAACACAAATGGCAGAAATCTGTTTAGGGTCATTTTAGAAACTGCTGAAAATTCTGTCCTAATCCCAAGCTGCAAATCATTGATCAACTTTTTATGAAACTTAAGGCAGCAATTCAAACAGCAATTCTTAAAAAAAATCAAATATTCTAAAACAATGTAATCAAGAAATAAACCAATTTATACTTGCTGAGCAATAACAGCAAGAAGATATTAAAAGCCTTTTTTTCCCCATAATTAAACCATCATATTTCATAAGAGTAGAAAATGGTGTATGTGCAGTGAGGAATACTGTAGTTCCTAGCACACAGAAACCTCAAATTCTAGTGGGGATTTGTGCTACAGGCATGTTCAATGGCATTTCTTGGTACGACGGCATGCACGGTGCAAGGAGCGTGTCGTGTGTTCAGAACCAGGCTGCGGTGAAGTCATGCAGCGAAATGGGCAAATGTTGCCAGAAACACCTTAAATTCCTTCTGCTTTTATTTTATTTTATTTTTAAAAGATTTTTATTTGTTTGTTTGTTTATTAGAGACTGAGAGAGAGAAAAAAATGGGCACGCCAGGGCCTCTAGCCAATACAAACAAACTCCAGACTCATGTGCCGCCATGCGCATCTGGCTTACATGGGACCTAGGGAATCGAACCTGGGCCCTTAGGCTTTGCAGGCAAGTGCCTTAAATGCTAAGCTATCTCTCCAGCCCTGCATTTATTTTTGAATTAACTTTTAGTTGTCACATGTTCAGAAATTTTTTCCAGTTGCCACATCTTTTTGTCTGGCCTCCACATTCAGTTCCGTGACCCCATATGAGCATTACTCTGTCTTTTACCTCTCCCTTTCTAGCTTTTTAAAAAAAATTTTTTTCTTTATTTATTTGAGAGAAAGAGGCAGGGGGAGGGCGAAAGTATGGGTGTGCCAGGCGCTCCAGCCACTGCAAACGAACTCCAAATGCATGCATCCCGTTGTGCATCTGGCTTATGTGGGTCCTGGAGAATCAAACCAGGATCTTTGGCTTTAGTAAGCAAACACCTTCACCACTAAGCCATCTCTCCAGTCCCTCTTTCTAGGTCTTGTGAGTGAAGTTTGTTCTATGACTTTAGGTTTAAGAAGAACTGACTTTCAAATTGCATTGCACGGATGGGAGTTATGACTGCCACGACCCTTCCATGTTGGCAGAAACCGCAAATGAGATCTTTCTTTATTCACTGTTCATATACTCAAAATTTAATGACAGGTTCCACCCAGTTTTGCCTAATAAGACTGCATACTGTGTCCTGTAATATGGCCATATTCTTCTGGGCATGGGTAACTATGTGATGAAAAGGAAAGCTCAAAGGAAGGAACTGATCTGACACATGAGCCACAGTCAAAGCTGGAGAGCCACTACAGTACACTCTGACCTTGGTCCCTGGGTCCCAAGGTCACTGGTTGGCTCTTATACCTCCATGGACTCTAAAATATCTCTCCCACTTCCTACTGTTAACTGAGAACCCCAGAGACGGAGCTCAGGGATGCTTGAACCTTACGTACCCTTGTGAATATTGAGGCCACATTCCAACCACATCCTTGTCACTAACCCAAGTGGCCTCACTGGGGTAACCCTTCAACGTTGCCCCTGAGATCCTAGGAAAGAGATGATCAAAGAAATCTGCCTTCTTCTTTTTTTTTTTTTTCTTTTATCAGCCGTTCACTTGGTCCACTTCAGACCTGAAGGTACCTCCTAAGTAGAAGGTACTCCAAGTTTTACTAAGAACAAGAAAGAGAGGATGCTGCAAACTCCTCTAAAAGTCTACCTTCTGGTCCATGACAGATGGGGAAGGCAAGCTGCATTAGAGCTGTAGTGTACCATCGGGCTGTGTTAGTCCCACCTCCATCAGAGTCTGCTAGCGCATCTCGATACCTGGGCCCCTGCCAGTGTTCACCAACCAACCCAGAATGCCTGAAGGTATTGTAAGCTCCCTGATATTCTTTTTTCTTTAAAAAAAAAAAAAGTAGTTCATTTATTTATTTATTTATTTATTTATTTATTTATTTATTTAAGAGAGAAAGAGAGAGAGAGGAAGAGACAGAGACAGAGGGAATGGGCATGCCAGGGCCTCCAGCCACTGCAAACGGACTCCAGATGCATGCACCCCCTTGTGCAGCTGGCTTACGTGGGTCCTGGGGAATCAAACTGGAGTCCTTGGGCTTCACAGGCAAATGTCTTAACTGCTAAGCTATTTCCCCAGCCCTCCCCTGATATCCTTGTGCACACCAAAATTTGAGAGCCACTGGGTCGGAGTCACATGGAAAGTGGAGAGAAGACATGAAGGGTTATAGTCATCACTTAAGATCTGAATACCAGCCTTGTGCCCATGTTTATGGCAAATGGCATCAGGCAAGGAAACACATCGTCCTAGGGCTGGTGTGTGTGTGTGTGTGTGTGTGTGTGTGTGTGTGTATTTTATAGATTCAAATATGATTCTTTGAGGGACCAAAAAGTAAAAATAATTTCTATTTATTTATTTGAGAGAGGGAGGGAGAAAGAGGGAGAGGCAGATAGAGAGAATAGAAACACCAGGTCCTCTAGCCACTGCAAATGAACTCCAGACATATGTGCCACCTTGTGTATCTAGCTTACATGGTGTAACAGACAGCTTCAGGTTCACTGAGATGAACTTCCAGATCAGGCACAGTTATGGAGGAAGGGATATTTATTTATTGAAGCTTCCAGATCCAGGGGAAGAAGCTGGCCTGTCTTTACAGGACCAGGCAAGAGAGAGAGAAAGCCACAAGCCAAAAGCCACACAGCACAGCACACCTCAGGAACTCCAACTAGACACACTTTGCATATCTTTAGATTGAAATCCTAAACCCACCACCACACCTTAAGATCCGCCTAATGACATTGCCTCCAGCCAGGTGGATGCAGATGCAAAAACAAACTAATAAAACACTGAATATATTGGGGGCCATCTATTCAAACTACCACACATGGGTACTAGGTAATCGAACTTGGATCCTTAGGCTTCATAGGCAAGCACCTTAACTGCTAAGCCATCTCTCCAGCCCATAAAAATAATTTCTTCTACAATCTTTATACCTATTGTAAATAAGCTAATTTTTTATATCTTGAAGATTAGAAATCAGATTATAATGTAACATGTGTGACTAAAATGAATATTTACCTGTTTTTAATCATAGTAATTTACATCCCATCACATTGCTAACATTAATTTTCTATTAAGCCACATTTAAACTGGAATGGTAAATGGTCTGACATTAATTAGCTCAATTAATTCTTACGGAAATCATGGGAGAGAGGTAAAAGGACTGTTCCCATTTTACGTATGATGAAACTGAGATCTAAAGCAATTCATTAACCTTTCCACATCATCTAACTTGCAAATGGCAGGAATAGACTTTATCCCAGAAATGCCTGCCCAAGCTCATAACCATTGTCTCAGTGCATTAAAATTAATTAGATAATAACATAATAAAAAAGTTATAGCCCCGTGTGATATTGGCTAGTCCTAACCCTTGCCTTTGCTGTTTGGCTTCCTTATCCGATAAATCTTTGACACTTAATTTTGAGCATGTAGATGGCTGGATGTGCCTACGTTTAATTAAGGAGAAGCACACATTTAATTGTGCTGGCAAATTTTAAGTGCTTGGCTCTCCTCTGAGCTGGCAAAACTCTAAGTTCTTAAGTTAACCCTCATGCTTCCAGAAGTTTTGCTAAGTAAGTTTATTTGAATAGCAAGAACTACCTAGATTTTTGGTATTAGGGTTTTCTTTTTCTTTTTCCTTTGTTTTTAAAGAGAAAAAGAGAGAATTTGTGCCCCAGAGCCTCTAGCCACTGTAGTCAAACTCTAGGTGCATGCACCACCTTATGCATGCATCACCTTGGGCGTCTGGCTTATGTGGGATCTGGGGAATTGAACATGGGTCCTTAGGCTTCGCAGTCAAGCACCTTAACCGCTAAACCATGTCTCCAGCCCCATTATTAGGGTTTTCTTTACAAACTCCACACCACCCAACCCTGGTTCTCTGATGTAGTGACGGGTGCTCAGAGATGTCATGGGAAATGACCCTGTCCAGCTATGCCCAGGTAGAAGGATGTTGTAGTGTAGGATTGTTGGACTACTTAATAAAAATCCTTCTTTGGTCTGAAGTCAGTAGCAGTTCTAAGTATGGGCTTAGGACAAAAACGGGCATTTGAATAACAGACACTGAGAATTTTAAGCTCTGTTCCATGCCACAGAAGAAATATTTTCTACACAAAAATGCCTAACCTGGTAAGGCCTCATTTGCAAGTGAAAGGTGGAAAGTTTGTGGCATTTGCTTAATGTCATTTCTCTAGGCGTGATAATAGACACCTTGCTAATGACTGTGTGGCTGTCAATATCACTTTCAAGTTAGGAGACCTCTTCAGGATAGAAAAAAAGGGGACAGAGAAGATGGTCATCAGGCAGTCCAGCTTTTGTTCAAATGCTCCCTGGAGGATTTTCATTACCCTCTGAGTACCACGTCTTCCCTCCTCCCCTTCTCAAGGACAGCTCTGTCTAGACAGCTCCTACTTCAACTTCCTGTCGCTAAGGCACATTTACAATAGACTGATGACCTCAACCTGACATGTTGCCCTTGTGCCTAAGCCTCAAGTCCCTTCTTTTCTGCATTTTTTTGTGACCTTTCTGGAAGTCAAAAGGTCTCCTCGGCCCTAGCCAGGGCCGGCTGGTGATGGTGATTACAAGTGCAGATGGCTGCTTGTCCCTTGTGAGAAGTGACATCACTGTACATTAAAAACATCATATCTTCTTTCATATTAAAATGCCTGTCAGTTCTCCTGCTCGAAGGTTGTAAATCTGCCAGAGAAGCCTGAGCTTGGGGAGTTTTCATTATGAAAATATGAAGATAAGCTTTCTGTTTTACTGTCAAAAGCAGAGAGGTAGGCTTCGAGTAATGGCATTACTTGAAGAAATAAATATACGTTTTCTTAGCTAAGTGTTATATAAGCAAATCTTGAATAAGATAGCTCTCTTTTCAAAAAGTTTTTCAAATGGAGGCTTTAAAAAGCTGGCTGGCATCACTCAGATAGGAACTATAACTGGAGTAAGATTTATTAGTGCCCACACTTCACACTTGCTCTTATAGTAAATCAAGAGACAGAGCCAATGATTTTAGCCCTTCATTTTTAGTTGTCCAGTCTGAGACGTGGCAAAGGAACACTTAACCCACAATTCACCTTCAATTTCCCAATGAAGCACACTTCGTGTTGGATTTAAGCTTTTTCTTAACATACACACACACACACACACACACACACACACACATATATTTAAGACTATCACCAAGTCATCACTGGCTAGCACGCGTGTGACCTGTCTGTTTCATTCACCTGACTGAGTAAGGTGAGAGAGAAGGAATTTTATTCATGGGAGATGGGAGGTGGGGGTTAGTTTCTACTTGACCACATAAAAAAAATCAACCATTTTTAAGGGACCTAGAGCCTTCCTTGCAACCAAATGCTCTTATGAATTTGAAAAGTGTGCTTTCAAATGAACCCCTGCCAGGCCCGGAGACCCGGCAGTCTCATAAGCAAAGACCTAAATGAAGCCCTCCAACAGCCTAGGGTCTGGGGAGCCTTAGTGACCATCCTTAAGCAGGAAGCTTTTAGTCTTCAAGAGGTTAAATTTCAGCAGGGCGTGGTGGCACACGCCTTTAATCCCAGCCCATGAGAGGCAGAGGTAGGAGGGTTGCCATGAGTTCAAGGCCGCCCTGAAACTAATAGTGAATTCCAGGTCAGCCTGGGCTATGGTGAGGCCCTACCTAAAAATTAAAAAAAAAAAAAAAAAAAAAAAGGTCAGATTTCAGATTATTTTCCCCTGCAGAAGGAGCCCCCAGCATTAATGGGGGAGTTATTTAGAACATCCCGCAGAGAGGAGCAAGCCGCCTAGCCGTGTTTAGCATTTGGCTTACTTGAAGATTCATAAAGACTCAGATAATTCAGCTCCTTAAAGCTGGCAAATTGAGAACATTTCATGGGCTAGAATTATTTTTTTTTTTTGCAACCAAAAGGACTAAAATATAAACATCTCTACGTGTCTTAAACCGATAAGTGAATAGAAATGACACGACACTTTCTCTCTTGCTTAGACACCGAGCTGTGTCAACTGCGCATTATACTTTCCAAGGTAAACTGTGACATAGTTGTATGAATGGTGTCTATGTGCAATCCAGTAAGTCTGAGCCATTTGACTTGTGGGTAGAAAGCCACAAGTAGATTAATGGATTGATTCAAATGAGAAGAGTCACAGAGACAGGAGCCCGGAAAGGCTTGGAATCTACAACCAACTATCCAATTACCAAGAGCAAAAAATAAACCCCTCTGGGGAGTGCTGGAGCGTGGGCATGCCCCAGTAGCTGTGTCTGAGGCGTTATATGTCCCTCTTGCAACCTCACCTACTACCCGGACCTGCTCTGTGGCTAGCCTATGTATGGTAGGAGGAATTACAGGTGAGGCCAGTGAATGTCAACATTTGCACATACCAAGATGTAAAAGTGAGGCAGAAAACAAGGCTTTACTGTCCCTCAAGGCAAAAAAAAAAATTCTATCAGCAATGTTGTAAGATGAGGCATGGGGCACTCAGCCATCCAGCCCGGCAAAGCAGTATCTTTGGCATCAGCAGAACGGTCCCGAGGGGGGAAGTTCTCCTCCTTTCCCCATGCTTAGAAACTTCAGGCCATATTACCAAAGTTAACAACGTGAAACTAGTGGCAGCATGTAGGAGCTGATGGCAGGAAATGATCATTCGGATGCTATCACCTAGAAAATTACCCAAGGGGAGCCTGGGCTAAGGGACCCCTAATTCTAATCCAAACCAAACACCTATCTGAAGCGTTGGATCCAATCGGCACTTAAGGAATCCATGACTTAACATCCTCCTGTGGGCCAGGGGTACTGCATCTCTGTACTTTCAGAATTTGGTTTGGGGCTAGAAAGCTTTTCCTGTCTAGGTATAGTACAGGCACCCTAGAGGAACAGCAGGTGATGAAGGCTTTGGTTGCCTGTTTTCTTTTGAGTCCTAGTCACACTTGCACATCCAGCGGGCCCAGTGCCTAGGATCTTTGTGACACAGAAGTGACAAGTCAGGTGCTGGAGGGACAGACGTTCCACCTAGACCTCTCGGAACCAGTTAGCACAGAAAAGTAGTGATGACTTCTGTGGCAGTCTGAGTGGTTGTCCTCCAGTAGATTCAGCAGTTTTATTAAAGCTTGTAATTTAGGGCTGGAGAGATGGCTTAACGGTTAAGGCGCTTGCCTGCGAAGCTTAAGGACCCAGGTTCCATTCTCCAGATCCCACATAAGCCAGATGCACAAGGTGGCTCATGTGTCTGGAGTTCGTTTGCAGTGGCTGGAAGCCCTGGTGTGCCCATTCTCTCTCTCTCTCTCTCTCTCTCTCTCTCTCATCTGTCCCTCTGTGTCTAATAAAAAAAAAAATGATAAAGCTTGTAATTTAGCTCTCTAGCTGCCTGGCTGGAGGAAGTGTCACTGTGGATGGATCCTAGGATCCAGCCCTAAATTGGAATTCCAGCCTAAAGATATGCAGAGTTCTTGAGCTTTGCCTGGAGTTCCGAGAATGTGCTTGCTTGCTTTTAGTCATGGTTACTTCTCTCTCCCTCTCTCTCTCTCTCTTCTCTCTCTCTCTCTCTGCTTAGACTTGGGAAAGTGGGCCAACTTCTTCCACCATGATGGAACTTCCCCTGAATCTGTAGTCGTCAATACATTCCATTCCTCCTATAAACGTTCTGGTTTGGAAGTTCCTGCCAGCAACGCGAGGCTGACTGTGACAGCTTCCCAAGCAGATCTGCTAACCTTCCCAGAAACACAGGGCTCCGAGACCCCGCTAGTTTGAAATCAATGACAAGCTTTATAAAGCCAAACAAACCAACACTAAGAAACAACGTCCCCAAGACCACAAAGGAGTGACTTAATCCCTCCAGACATTTCTCTTTGGGGATCTCTACCTTTTGTACCCACAGCCAAGGAATAAATAGGATCATGACCCCCAGCCATCACTACTTGACCCTCAAAACCTCTTTTTAAATTGGCCTCACTTAGTAAATATAATCATGGCTGGAAGAGGAAGGGTTCCTGCAGTGGGTACATCTGTGTTGAAGGGAGGTCAAACTGCCTTTGCCCTGGACTCCTGGACCTTCATTGCTGGACTGATGCCAGAGGCCAACACTTAACTAGAGAGCAGTGGCCCCAGAGAGGAAGCACAGCTCGGCTGTAACCAGCAACACCCACTTTTGCACGTAATACAAGATCATTTTGAAATAAGGGTATGCTTTGAGAAGCAGAGAGAACATATTGAAATTCTGCTGTTAACTTGGAAAACCTGAGCATCAAGGCCAGGGTCCCAGGCTCCATTTACATACAGGCTAGTTGGTTCATTTTGATCCAGAGTCATCAACGATAGCACCATCCCATAAATATACACTGCCAATGTGTCATGCTATAAGCACATTCTATCAATCAGAAGAGCGGGTAGCTGACCAACAAGAATGAATCAGCACACACGTTATGAGCTCTACAGCAAAAATGAGGTTTAAAGCATGTTTTATGAGCTCAAGACATTTCAGTTAGGCAGTAAATTGCATTTTGCCAACTGGGCGGCAACCAAATTGCCCATCCTACATGTTAGCTTATGTGGTGGTTTGATTCAGGGGCCCCCATCAACTTACGTGTTGTGACTGCTAGGTCCCCAGCAGGTGGCAATTTGGGAATTGGATCCTCCTGGAGGCTGTATATTGTTGGGGGCCGGCTTATGAGTACTATAGCCAGCTTTCCCTTGCCAGTGTTTGGCACACTCTCCTGTTGCTGTTATCCAACTGCTGTTGGCCAGGAGGTGATGTCCACCCTCTGCTCATGTCATCATTTCTCCCTGCCAGCATGGAGCTTCCCCTCAAGTCTCTAAGCCAAAATAAAGCGTTTCCTCCCACAAGCGGCTCTTGGTCAGGTGTTTTCTGGAAGCAATGCGAAGCTGACTGCGACTTCTTTCGATGTGATTTTAATTCTCCTTCAACTGAAAGAGGTGGGCTCACTAGCTCCCTTGTGACTGTCTTGATCCATAGAATATGGAAGAAAGGCCACTGCGTGACTTCTGAGGCAGAGTCACTGAAAGCTCCCGATATGTTTGCTTCGTATTCTAAATCTTCAACTGCCACACAATCTATCTGATGGCTGAGTGGCCTTGCTGTGAGGAAGCTTCACTGGCCCATGGAGAGAGACCACATAGAGTGGCTTCACAAGCCACACAGACACACACAGAGAGAGAGGCTCAGCAAGCCCCCAGATGCACATGTTAATGGTTAGCTGTGGGTCTAGCCATCATCTGATTGCAACCTTGGGAGACCCCCTGGGCTAGAAAATCCAGACCTGCTCCGAATTCTCAGATAGACACTGAGAAATAATGAAAACCTTACTACTGCACATAGTAATTTGATTGCAAATACATATTGAGAAGTTAGCTATTTGGCCCAAAATTACCATGCTACACAAATTATGCAATCATACTCATGCAATTTAGAAGCAATCAACATGGTTAATGATCACAAATTCTGGAGGACAGTTGTCTGGGTATCAATTCCAGATCTGTAGTATATTAACCACGAGAACTTGGGCAGGCCTTGCTCAATTCCTTTATAGCTTGGTGATGGTATAGTAACTTGAAAGGGTTTTATGAGGGGTAAGAGAAATACCTGGCCCCAAACAAACACCAAATATTTGCCCAAGATTTTCAGGCTCTATAGACTCTGAAGAATATACAGTTCAGTGTACCTTACAACAAATATACAAAATTACAAATACTGGGAATACTAAGGGTTAAGCATGTGACTAGATTTAAAAAAATTTTTTTATTTGGGCTGGAGAGATGGCTTAGTAGCGGTTAAGGCGCTTTCCTGAAAAGTCTAAGGATCCATGTTCAACTCTCCAGATCCCACATAAGCCAGACACACAAAGGTGAAGCAGGCACAAGGTCGCACATGCCCACTAGGTGGTGCAAGCATCTGGAGTGCAATTGCAGTGGCTGAAGCCTTGGCATGCCAATTCTTTCTCTCTCTCTAATTTTTTAAAAATATTTTATTTATAAGAGAGAAAGAGAGAGTATGGGTGCACCAGGGTCTCTAGCCACTGCAAAGGAACTCCAGACACATGTGCCACCTTGTACATCTGGCTTATGTGGGTCCTGGGGAATCGAACCTGGGTCTTTTGGCTTTGCAAGTAAGTGCCTGAACCACTAAGCTATCTCTCTAGCCCTGAGTAGGTGCTTTGAACATAACAGTGGCAGGTCCTTCTTCCTGTCCTGTGAGTCTAGACTCTACAGCAGAAGTCAGCTAGCAAACATTGACAGACTAGTTGGATTTGTTTTGGAAACAGCTATCTTCAGACCTTCATATTTATCCTAAAGGAAGGATAAGTCATCTTTCCTGAGGCACTAAGTGATGCAAAATATCACTTATGATGTGTAAATCTCTAGGCAAGTAGCTCAGTGACAGAGTGCCTGCCCAACATGTGCAAAGCTCCAGGTTCAAGCCCCAGCACAACAAAAATAATAGTAATACAATGTTAAATAAATAAAATGAAATCATTGGATACAGTGATTTTTTTTTTTTTTACATTGGGGGATTTATCTAAGAAAATACTCAAAAGAGAATTTTGTATGTATGTATATATCCTGAGAAAATGCCTACACACACATATATTTAAATATACATTGTTGGGCTAGGGAGATGGCTCAGCAGTTAAAGGTGCTTGCTTGTAAACCCTGATGGCCTGGGTTTGATTCCCCAGTATTCATGTAAAGCCAAATGCACAAAGTGGCACATGCATCTAGAGTTTGTTTGCAGTGACAAGAGACCCATAGTCAATTAACTCTCTCTCTCTCTCTCTCTCTCTCTCTCTCCTTTTTAAATAAGTAAAGATATTTTTAAATAAATAAATATGTATTGTTATGAATAGTATCAGAATATAGTTATTTAATAATGAGTTAACTAAAGTGTAGAGTATTGTGCTGCTATGAAAATTAGCTGATAGTCACACACCTGTAAAGATCTTTATTATGTATAATTAAATAATTGGATTATTCAACAATGTGTGTGATGTTGAGCAAAAGCAAGAGTGGGTGACTGACAGGGGCATATCCTGGAAAGCTGCTTCAACATTGTTTTCCTGGGAGTGGTGAAATAGACAAATTTTCAGACAGTTTCTATCTGCAATTTCCTCCCATTATTTACAGAAAACCTATCATACTTGTATAATAAACAAACAAAACTAAGAAAAGAAAAATAATGATCCCATCTCATTAAGAGTATGCCTTCCTCCTTAAGACTAATAAACCTGTCTCATTAAAGACTCATATTTGCCCTCAG
The DNA here is from genome assembly GCA_036365145.1 of Orientallactaga sibirica. Classification (NCBI taxonomy): domain Eukaryota; kingdom Metazoa; phylum Chordata; class Mammalia; order Rodentia; family Dipodidae; genus Orientallactaga; species Orientallactaga sibirica. The sequence goes on from JAEOAD010002805.1 coordinate 1,132,863, forward strand.
CTTTTAATCTATCTTCAATAAAAAAAAACCCACATATTTAAAATGCCATCAGTGTTTCCATACTTGGAATAACCTTCTGGCTTGGGGTTGGGTATGTTGGAATAGCAGTGAAATACAAATTTTGGAGGGGCAGGGTAGGTAAGAGCTAAAAAGACACAAATGCTTTATGGAAGACCTGCCTTTAAATTTAATTTCATGGATGGAGCATAAGCACATTCTAAAGTGCAATACAAAATGCTCACAGAGGGGCTGGGAGTGTGGATGTGTGACAGAACCCTTGCTTAGCATTTGCAGGACCCTGGGTTCAATCCTCACGTAGCAAAGATACTGTTGTGGTTTGCATGTAAAAGGTCCCCCATATACTCATGTGTGGCCCCCAGCTGGAGATGCTGTTCTAGAAGGTTGTGGAAGAGCCTTGCTGGAGGAAGAATGTCACTGAGGGTGGATCTGGAGGCTTCACAGTCCAGCTCTGCTGGAAGTTCTCTCTTTCTCTACTTCCTCAGGCTGATATGACAATGTGACACTGGATGACTGCTCCTGCCATACTTTCCCAGCCATGGTGGACGTCTCCTCAAAGTTTTAAGCCCAAAATAAACCCTTTTCTTCCTTATGCTGCTTTGGAGCCGAGTTATTTGTTCATAGCAATGAGAAAATAACTGGTACCCACGTGCCCTTTGAAGAAACATCTGTGCAAGTCCTTTGTCTAGCCTGCAATTGAGTTATATGGGACACGGTTGCTGTCTTAGCTGTTTTTCCTAGGTTTGGATGACATGAGCAGGGGCTAATGGAACATGTTCTCAGATCTGTTACAGGAAGCTGCTTGGCAACTTTGGGTAAGTGGACACATCTTTCTGCTTGCCTGGAAAGGCCACCATACCTCTGAATACCTGCATGATTTTCCCATCTCTAACACTGATGCTGTCATGTCAGATTGAGACTTCTTTTTGTTTTTAATATTTTTATTTATTTATTAGCAACAGACAGACAGAGAAAGAGGAGAGAGAGAGAGAATGATGAGTGCACCAGAGCCTCCAGCCACTGAAAACGAACTCCAGATGCATGCACTACCTTGTGCATCCGGCTTACGTGGGTACTGGGGAATCAAGCCTCGAACCGGGGTCCTTAGGCTTCACAGGCAAGCGTTTAACCACTAAGCCATCTCTACAGCCCTCAGATTAAGACTTCTTACCTTATGCTACTGAGAAACTCCATCTCCTTAACATCCACAAAGACTATATTGGATATGCTATTATTCCCTTATCGGAAATGAGTTTGTGACATATACATCATAATGATATTTAACTGAAAATCTGGGAAGAGATAAGGACATTAAAGATAGAAGTTCAGAGCTCAGAACCAAGGCTTGGGTGAGATGGCCTGATCATGGCATATGGTCAGGGGATGACCCAAAAGCCTGGAAAAAGGGGAATACCTTGTGGAAGAGCAACCATTTTCATTTGGACTTTAAGTATTTCCCAAAGGCTCATGCATCAAAAGCTTGGTCCACAACCTAGGGCTTTACGGGGAGGTGATAGGACCTTTAGGAGGCAGGGCTTGGTAGAAGGAAGTTGGGTCATTGAGGGTGTGTCTTAGAAGGTGACATTGGTACTCCAACCATTTCTTCCCCACCTCCCTTCCTGGCTGCCATGAGCTGAGTAGCACTGCTGGCCCACATGCTTCCTGCTGTGATACCCAGGAGCAAGGGGGTAAGTGACCACGTATTGCAACCTCTGAAACTTCGCCAGCATCAAAATTCCTCCTTTAAGTTGATTTCTTATTTTGTGACATTGAAACTAACAAACAGGTTTCTTCAAATCGCTTATCCCTGGTTTGCCAGCTCTCACATCTCCATTGAAAGCTGATCACATCAGCCCCCAAGGCTTCCTTGCTCCCATTGGGAAAGCGTTTCCCCCTTCCCTTATGAGGTAGTTCAAATGGATGGCTCCCAATAGATTCAGGAGTTTTATTAAAGCTTGTAACTTGGCGTCACTGTGGGTGGATCCGAGGGCCTAGGGCCCAGCCCTAAGGTGTTCCTGGGGGCAGATCTGGAATTCCAGCCTAAGGTTTAGCAAAGAGCACTTGAGCTCTCCCTGGGGTTCCTGGAGTATGCTTGCTTGCAGTGGGTGATAGTTGCTTTCTCTCTGCATGGATCTGTGTAAAGGGGGTCAGCTTCTTCCACCATTCTGGAATTTCCCTGAATTTGTAAGGTTCAATCAATCCCTTCCTTCCGTAAACTGTCTGGTTTGGAAGTTCATCCCAGCAGCTTGAAGCTGACTGCCAGGCCATATCTGCTTTCACCAGAGAATTCTGGTGGATGTTCTTCCTGGTCTATGCCGTGACCTGCCAGGTTCCTCTCTGACTGAGGGATGACACAGGAGCATGCCGGCAGACATGACGGCAGACCTTTGTGAGGTCATCGTTCGTGCTACACTTGAACTTGCAAATGCCCAATGGATGAAAATTATCTCTGTTCCGGTTTCGTTGGGCACTTATGCCCAGGCAAAATGTTTTACTCTTTCTTAAGTGGCACCTTTCGTAAGCTCTGTGAGAAAATTCATAACTTCACACGCCATCATGTAATAGCAAACCGAGGCAAGCTGGACTGATGGGAAATTGCCAGTGGTTTAGGAATGGAAGAACTTCACAGGTGACGAAAGAAGCCATGTAGAGCTTTAGGAAGGCTGCCTCTGCCTCTGCCTCTGCCCCAATAGTAGAGAATAGTAAACTATTATTTTTTAAAAACACCTATGCCCATCCCGAGGAAATAAAAGCCACTCCTCTGTCTATTTTGAAAGTACAATCAGTTTCCCTTATTACAGAGTTCAAAATCTATTTTCTCTTGAATTCTAAATATTTATGTACTATTGAATTGGTCTCGTAATAAATTATACAAGAATTATTTGGGTTGTTTGAGTGTGGATAGTACCTGTAAGGCTCTAGTTTCTCTTGATGTGTAATCAGTAGTTTAACTTTTATTCTACTTGTGCAACTGATGTGTCCTTTGTTTGGTTAGGAGAGTGGAAGTCAACTTAATTCTTTAAAAAGTATTTTATTTATTAATTCATAAGGAGAAAGAGAGACAGAGAGAATGAGTGAGCATGGGTGTGCCAGGACCTCCTGCCACTGCATATAAACTCTAGATGCACGTGCCACTTTGTGTATGTGGCTTTACCTGGGTACTGGGAATCAAATCCAGGCTGTCGGGTTTTGCTAGCAAGGGCTTTAACTGCTGAGCCACTTCTCCAGCCCCCTGAAGGCTCTTTGTTGCTGCTCACAAATACAAAAGGATGCAGAAAGTCAGCTTTGGGCTGTGGTCATCAGCATTAGGCACTTAATCTTCAATGGAGAGATATCTATTAATTGTGTGGTTGAGTTTGGGATAGTAAGGTTCAAGAAGTGCTTATATCTAATTCTTAGAGTCCACTAAGGGACAACATTTCCTTAATATTTCACTTACTTTCTATTAAATCTATGGTACTCACAGACTCATATCATGGGACCAGCTGAGCATTTAATTATTTATTCATCTCTTTATAGGAGCACCTTTTCTTTGCTAAGCACAGACAAAATATGTAAGCATTAATTTAAAAAAAGAACAGGGCCGGAGAGATGGCTTAGTGGTTAAAGTGCTTGCCTGCAAAGCCTAAGGACCCAGGTTTGATTCCCCAGGACCCACATAAGCCAGATGCACCAGGTGATACATGTGCTGTAGTTTGTTTGCAGTGACTAGAGGCCCTGGCACACCAATTCTCTCTATCTGCCTCTCTCTCTCTCTCTCTCTAATAAATAAATAAAATATTTAAAAAAATAACAGGTTGCAATTCAGAAATGGTGTTAGGATGGATTTTTTTAACTTTTAAAACAATTTTGTTTATTTTTATGTATTTATTTGAGGAGAGACAGAGAGAGAAAGAGAATGGGTGCACCAGGGCTTCCAGCCACTGCAGATGAACTCTGGATGCATGCATCACCACCTTGTGCATCTGGCTTACGTGGGTACTATGGAACTGAGCCTTGAACCTGGGTCCTTAGACTTCACAGGCAAGTGCTTAACTGCTAAGCCATCTCTCCAACCCTAGGATGGATCTTAAGTTAACCAAGGCCAGTTCATCAGCACCTCACCCACTCCTGGCAATGAAAGTAAAGCCAGCAGCATCCATCCGGGTCCTTGACTAAATGGGGAAGCAGTGTCTGTCCTCCCCACATGCTGCACCCTCTGCAAACTGTCTTAGTTCTTTAGCATACATCAGCATCCTTTGCTTTCCTTCCCCGGAAGGCCGCTAAGATTCTTCTCATGGGAGATTATGTAGAAGACTCTTCAGGTATGGAAGTACTATACTTACCTCTAGTTATAATTTATGAAAGTTATATATTATTTTAATGTTATTTATTATTGTCTCTATTATATATTATGAAATAAGTTATTTTTTTACTAGAGAGAGAGACAGATTGGCATGCCAGGACCTCTAGCAACTGCAAACATACTCCAGATGCATGTGTCACCTTGTACATCTGGCTCCAGCCCTGTTATTATTTTTATTATATATTATTTTTCATATTTATTTCTTGAGATGGAGTTTCACTGTGTTGTCCAGGCTGGCTTTTACAATCCCTCCTGCCTTAGCTATCCCAGTCGCTGAGAATCTAGGTATGTTCAGCTGCATCTGGATTCCAGTTATTTGGGGGAAATAAAAAGAGGATGGTGCTGTTTTGTAAGATAGCTGATCACCCTGTATGTGTGGCTGACTTTCTAGAAATGTATTCAGTTATCAGTGCAAGTTTTGTCCCAATAAAATCTGGAGAAGATGGCTTAGCGGTTAAGGTGTTTGCCTGCAGGGCCAAAGGACCCCGGTTTGATTCCCCAGGACCCATGTAAGCCAGATGCACAAAGATGTACATGCATTTGGAGTTTGCAGTGGCTGGAGGCCCTGGTGAGCCCAACTTCTCTCTCCCCCCTTTCTCTTTCTTAAATATATATATATATATATATATATATATATATATATATATATATATATATATATATATATATATAATTTTAAATCTATATGGCATTCGCTCCTGAGACTTTTGGGTGACAGCAGATGTGAGTCTTAGTGCAAGGAAGCCAGTGACTGTGGGGACATCTCTTTATTCGGGTATTCGAGAGAGAAAAGCCAACTACTTAGGAAAATCAAAAATGAGAAGAAAGAATTTATGCTATGTTCTAGTCTGAATGTGGGTATCCCCCCTCTCACATCTGTATGTGGGGTGGGTTGCTGAGTGTGTGTCATATTCTTGGAACACTAGCACTTGAGAGATAAGATCAAGGGCACACTGGACTAGTTCAAGGCCAGCCTGAACAATAAGACACCTTGTCTCAACAGCAACAACAAAACAAAAGTACCATGGGATCTTGTCTACAATTAAAGAAGTTGTCAATTAAAAAAAAAAAAGTTAAGGGCTGGAGAGATGGCTTAGCGGTTAAGGTGCCTGCCCGCTAAGCCTATGAACATCAGTTCCAATCTCCAGGTCCCACGTTTAGCCAGGTGCAAAGTGACGCAAGGGCACAATGCCGCACTTGACCACAAGGGAGTGCACACATCTGGATTTTGTTTGCAGCGGCTGAGAGGCTGCTGGCACGCCCATCTCTATCTGTCTTCCTCTCTATCTCTCTGTGTCTCTCTCAAAAAAAAAAAATATTAAAAATTTTTTTAAAAGTTAAAATTAAAAAAAGATGGGGCCTTTGGGAAGTGATTAAGACATTTGGGCTCCCCTCATTAATGGAACAAATGGTGTAAAACATTTATATGAGTTTCCTTGCCCTCTTCCACCACATAAAAAAGAATTTAGAAGGGGGAGAGGAGGAGTGGTGGAGGAAGATTAACCAAAACCAAAGACTTAAATAAAAGCTATATGGAAACCTACAAAAGGTTGCCATATGGCTTTTCGATATATCCAAACCTAACTAAAAATATAATTTTTAAAATATTTTTAAATTTAATTAATTTATTTATTTGAGAGAGAAAAAAGAAGGAAGGAAGGAAGAGAGAAAGAGAGAGGCATATGGAGAGAATGGGCCCACAAGGCCCTCTAGCCACTGCAAATGAACTCTACTACACACATTACCTTGTGCATCCAGCCTATGTGGGTCCTTGGGAATTGAACCTGGGTCCTTTGGCTTTGCAGACAAATACCTTAACTGCTAAGCCATCTCTCTAGCCCTAAAAAATATAATTAAAAAAGAGTTTGAATGAAGGTTCTTTACATGAGTGAGCAAAGCTGTTCCCAGAAGCCATAGGCTATCAATTGAAAATCCCAGTGTCAGGAGTGAGATTCCTTCCACTGAGCCCCTAAAACAATGTGGGCTCTTGCCATTGTTCTTGCTTGCCCACCAAAACTAGATGATGAGTCTCTATTGCTGAAGACACCACATGCTTAAGGTTATAAGACATAGGGAAATCAAGGTGGAACTGAGCTGGCAGTTTCCTTCCTGCTGGCTAGCTTTTATAATGCAAGAACTTGGGCTGGGGAAATGGCTTAGTGGTTAAGGTATTTGCCTATGAAGCATAAGGACCTGGGTTCGATACCTCAGGACCCAAGTAAGCCAGATGCAGAAGGGGGTGCATGCATCTGGAGTTCGTTTGCAGTGGCTGAAGACCCTAGTGCACCCATTCTCTCTTTCTCTCTGTCTCTTCCTCTCTGTCTGTCTGTCTGTCTTGCAAATAAATAAATAAATAAATAAATAAATAAATAAATAAATAAATAAAATATTTTAAAAATAAAAAAAGAAGTTGCTGCACGGGCTGCTGAGACAGAAAAGTTAACAGCCATAACCATTTGTGGACCCTGTGTACTCCAGAACTTGGGTGCCAGGCAACACGTGACCATTGGTACAATAGTGGCATGATTGTTATGGGGGTGAGCAACTACTTTCTGACTGGATTTGAGACCTGCTCCACAGGAAAGAATTCATGCCCCATGCTGTAAACCTGGTCAAAGCTCAAAACTAAGAAGTCACAGTTTCTGGGGAAGATGGTGGGGGTGGGGGCGGCTACTACTGTTTCTATGCTAAGTAGAGGTGGTCAACTGTCTTCTAAATATTTATGATTATGCCCATAGATTGGCAATGCTGTCCACCTCAGTCACAGAAGTTTCTTTTTGCAGTGGACAGAAGTTAATGCTGAAAACAAGTTTCTATTGTATGCTCAACCCTAAATGGGACACCTAGATCATCCCTGCCATGGCTCAGGGGACATACTGGAAGAGGAGGCAGAAAGAACATAGGAGCCAGAGAGGGGTCTCGGACATGACATGGCCATTACACTCATGAACTCACAGCAGTGTGATTTCCTGTACTGAGTCTGGCTAAATGCATATATTATGCTCACCAAACTGCCCAGTAAACACTTCTCTTAATGTTCATATTCATATATGAATGTAACTCTCACTTTGGGGTTAGAGAAGCTTCTCTTTTCAGATGGCGATGACCTCTGAGATGTCCCAAAAGGCATCACTTCTGAGAAGAAGTGACAAAGGTGTGCTCAGCACTGAAACATCTCTATCATACCCTTCAAGGCTCCGGATCCATTGCAGAAGAGGTGGCGGAAAGAATGTAAGAGCCAAAGGAAGGGTAGGACTTACAATGCAATCTTCCATATACAAAATGGCCTGGATAGCCATGACCTCACAGTGCCTGACGCTACCTACATGGGACCATCATAATAGGAGGAAAAGATGATGACATCAAAATAAAAGAGAGACTGTTTGAGAAGGGGAGGGGTATGATGGAGAGTGGAGTTGTGAAGGGGAAAGTGGGGGGATTAATATGGTTTATTGTCTATAATTATGGAAGTTGTCAATAAAAAAAGGTTTTTAAAATTTTTTTTAAAAAAACAGAGCCTGTTATCATTTCATCATGGATGAGGGAGGGACTCGTGAGACCCCAACCCTCCCATAGTAGCCACTGGAGGGTTAGGGTCACTAGTGGTGTAGCCTGTACTCTAGTAAATACACATGCTCGTGCAAGCAACCCTAGAGTAACTCAGTGGGTCACACACACACAAAGACATGAAAGTGGAGGGGGTTAGTGAGCGTGAGGGGGGATGAGAGAGCCACATGGAGTTAATCATATACGAAACACATTGTATACATTGTAAGAAATTGTCAAACAACAACAAAATGATCAAAAGAGGTGCCATGGGTCTGGAGAGATGGCTCAGCAGTTAAGGCACTGAGTGAGAAGTTAAAGGACCCAGGTTCGATTCCCCAGTACCCACGTAAGCCAGATGCACAAACTAGTGCATATGTCTGGAGTTCATTTGCAGTGCTAGGGGCCTTGGAGCACCCACTCTCTCTCTCTCTCTCTCTCTCTCTCTCTCTTCCTCTCAAATAAATTTTTTTAAAAAAAGAGGCGCCATCAATGATGCAAAGAATGACTATTTACCAGATACTGAATCAGTTGTTGGTGCTTTCACTTACCTTGACTGTGAGCAATTGTGTGTGTGTGTGTGTGTGTGTGTGTGTGTGTGTGTGTGTGTGTGTGTATCTGTATGCATATACATATGGGCATACATGTGTGGGCAGGTGCTCATGCATGTGTGCGTGGTGCATGTCAAAACAAGAAGTCGATGTCAGGGGAGTTCTTTCGTCACACCCCACTTTATCTTGAAACAGGTTTCTCACTTAAAGCTTGCTAATTTGGAGAGACAAGATGACCAGTAAACCCCAGGGGTTCCCTGTATCTGCCTGGCCAGCAGTGGGAATATAGCTGCGCGCCACCATGTCCAACATTTTACATGAACACGTGGGATCTGAAATCAGAGCTTTAGGCTTCCGTGACAAGCACTTTACCCCCAAGCTATCGCCCCAGCCCCAGTCTAAAGAATTTGGTTACAGAGACTAGAATGGACTGAAACATTCTATCAAATTAGTAATTTCTAGCTCAATTATGTTCACTAGTTCAGAGTTGGGAAAATAGACTCTAAACCTAAAAGCTACTAAGAACTATCATTTGCTCTTCATGGATGGAGGCCTGGGCTTCTAAAATTGGCTTTGAACTTGACCTTGCTTGTTTACAGTGCATTGTATTATACCAATAGGTTGGTGAAAGAAACTGTACCAGAAAAGCATATGGATTTGATATTCCACACTGGAAAATTAAGACCATCTGTTTTTTGCTATAAACATTTTTTGAAAGTCTAAACATAAAGTACAGGTCCAATTCATCAATATTTTGGAACGAATTTAGTTATTATATGTCATAACAAAATGAATTGTATATTTTTTCTCTAGCAAAAAAAAATCAATTTTTTCACATTATCAGTTAAAACCACATTAGAAAGAGACATTTTGAAAAATGGAAAGCATGTTTATTTTAAATAAACTTGATAGAGATATTCTGGCAGAGCCCAACCTTGAAGATATAAAAATGCATTTTAAGAGTTAAAAGAACTACATACCTTGGCAACCATTTGCTGCTCTCTAAAATATTCTTAAGTTTTATATACTGAACTTTATTTATTTAAACTAGCCATACAGTTTTAATTAGTTTCACTGTGGTGGGAACTGGCTTTATTGCCATTGGTATGCTCCACCACAGGCTGAATAATGGCATATATACCACAGATTTCCAACACAAACTATAACTCATGAAGACCAAGGCAATGCTTTTTTTTTTTTTTTGTAGCTGGATAACCATTTATGTTTGAGGTGAAGATGTTAATATGGAAATTTTCTGAGCTAGGAAAGAAGATGAACACTATCAGTCTAATTTATGACCTTTCATATAAGGCCAGATGTAAAGGCAACTTCAATTGTTTTATATCTCAGGGCCAGCACAGAGCAGATGTATGAAATTTTGGAGTGTTAGACATAAACTTTTATTGCCAAATTATAAATAATTTCTCCCACTTATAATGTTCACCTTTCAAGTTCATCTTGATTAAAATACAAGGGCAGCTTTGCACTGGTTTCACTGAATTTTACAGCTGGGCGAGGTTTTCTGGAGTTCATGGTGAAGTGTAAAGGCATCATAGTATTTGTGAGGTTTTGCTGTGGTGAAACTCAGTCATGCGAAAGTGATGGCTGGTGAAGTCTACATACTTACCTTAAGATCTCAGGTATTATATCTGAAACAAGCACCCTTGATGAAGAGTGAAGAATATATCCCCTTTTGGATAGAAACATGTTGCCTATCAGTCGATTAGTTTATATTACTTCTCAGAAGGTATTCTTGTTTGCTCCAACAAATGATTTTTATATTCTTTATTTTAAATATTTTTTATATTTTATTTGAGAGAGCAAGATGGGAGAGAGAGGACACACCAGGGACTCCAGCCACCACAGATGAACTCCAGATGCATGTGCCACCATAAGCATCTGCCTTACATGGGTACTGGGGAATTGAACCTGGGTCCTTTGGCTTTGCAGGCAAGCACCTTAACCACTAAGCCATCTCTCCAGCCCAATTTTCCCATTCTTCCATGAGTGCTAGAACGATTCCAAGTGCTCCAAATTAGAGCAGCATGGCTTTCATGAGTGCACAAGTGACCCAAGTACCTCAAACTACAGCATCGTGGCGTAGGTTCAGGCTGAAGTTTCCGGAAATGGCTGGGTCCATGCCAACATGTCGTGTCAGTTCTTGCATTGCTCAAACAAGACCAGCCAGTGATTTTAGAAGTGTAATGTAACACTGATGTTAGATATTGAATATGCTTTAGAAAATGCTGGCCAATCCAACTCAGGTTTTGCATTTATTATCACCACCATCCAATCACCCACATGTTCAGAGAACTGTTGAATGCTTTGTAAGTAACCCAGGCATGATACCTTCTGGTAGGAATATGCCATAGTGAAGGGCTACAGTGAAATGGTATAAAGGGTTGTAAAATACAGAATTAATGGTGAAATGGCAAGAATTTGCCTTAGTATTTTTCTTTTGTTGTTTTTGTTTTGTTTTGTTTTGTTTTGTTTTGTTTTTGTTTTTGTTTTTGTTTTTGTTTTTGTTTTTGTTTTTGTTTTTTTCGAGGTAGGGTCTCATTCTGGCTCAGGCTGACCTGGAATTCATTCTGTAGTCTCAGGGTAGCCTCGAACTCTCGGCGATCCTCCTACCTCTGCCTCCCTAGTGCTGGGATTAAAGGCATGCGCCACCACACCTGGCTGCCTTAGTATTTTTATACCAGAATTTGTCTATTTGAGGAATAATAGCTTTAATGGAAGAAGAAACCAATCCATAGAGTGGGAGAAAATATTTACACAAGATATATTATGTTAGTATTATCCAATATATAAAAACAACTCTTAAATTCAGCAATATAATATTGTAAAAATGAGCCAAAGACCTAAACAGACCCTAAAGAAGAAATGTAGATGAGAAATAGGCATATGAAACTATGCCCTCTAACATATGTCATTAGGAAAGTGTAGATTAACCAACAATGAGATTCTACCACATACCTCTTAGAATGGCCAAAATGTAAGCCACTGGAAATAGAAAAGGGTTTGTAACAACAAGCAGTGTTAGTCAGTGCTTGTGGGCATGTGATGGGATACTGCCATGCTAATGTCAGCTCAATGGTTCCTCACAAAACTAAACACACTCTTACAGTGTCACCCAGCAGTAACAGCACCAAATGAGCTATTTTAAATTTTTATTATTGTTTTTGCAAGACAAGAGAGATAGAAGAGAGACAGACAGAGAGAATGGGTACTTCAGGGTCTCTAGCCATTGCAAATGGACTCCAGATGCATGTGCCACTATGTCCATCTGGTTTTACATGGGTACTGGGGAATCGAACTCAGGTTGTTAGGCTTTGCACACAAGTTCCTTAACACTGAGCCATCTCTCTAGCCCCCGAAGGAGTTAAAAACTCAATTCTACACAAAAACCTACAGAAGGGTATTTACACCAGCTTTGTTCATAATTATTATAACTTGGAAGCCACCAAGATGACCTTCAGTAAGTGAATGAGCAAGTAGACTGTGGCACAGAACATCATGGAACAACTAAAAAAAAAAAAGTAGGCTGCAGGGCTGGAGAGTGGCTCAGTGGTAAAGGCACTTGCTTGCAAAGCCTGAAGACCTGGGTTTGATTCCCCAGGTCCACATAAAGCCAGGTGCACAAAGTGTGCATCTTGAGTTTGTTTGCAGTGGCTGGAGGCCCCGGAACACTCATTTTCTCTCTCTCTCTCTCTCTCTCTCTCGTCTTTTCTGTCTCCATGTGCAAATAAATAAATAAGACATTTTTTAAAAATGAGTTGTAATACCATGAAAAGACATGGAGGATTCTAAGTCAGTCATAAAGGCAGTGTACAGTATGATTTTATCTATATGACATCCTGGAAATGGGCAGAATCACAGCGACAGTAACAAAAAACAAAACAAAACAAATCAGTGATTATCATGGGTTGGGGGAAGGATGAGAGAAATGGGTGAAGTAAAAGGATTTTTAGGGCTGTGAAACTGCTTAGTATAAAATTACAACTGTGGATGCTATCTTATTACTCATTTGTCAAAAATCTACAGACTGGGCTTAGCGGTTAAGGCATTTGCCTGCAAAACCAAAGGACCTCAGTTCCCAGACCCCACGTAAGCCAGGTGCATAAAGTGGCACATGCATCTGGAGTTCGTTTGCAGAGGCTGGAAGCCCTGGCATGCCCATTCTCTCTCTCTCTCTCTCTGCCTCTTCCCCCTGTTAAATAAATAAATAAATAAATAAATAAATAAATAAATAAATAATTTAAAAAAATCTATAGACTGTACAATGTCAAGAATACACCTTAAGAGAGCTTATAGTGTTAGACGTCAGAAATGGAATCAAAACTTTTAAAATATTTATTTGTGTTTGTGTTTGTGTCTATGTGTGTGTGTGAATGAGAGAGAGAGAGAATGGCATCCCAGAGTCTCTTGCCACTGAAAATACACTCCAGATGCATGTGCCATGTTGTGTGCATCTGGCTTTCCATGGACACTGGGGAATTGTACCTGGGCTAACAGGTTTTGCAAGCAAGTGCCTTTAACCACTGAGCCATCTCTTCAGCCTTAAGGTACAAGTTGTATGTTACTGAGATACTGGTGCTTGGAAATGAAAGGAATCAATTCTTATTGTAAGCTTGTTCTCTTTTCCTTTCCGAGGACTAGGACCTTAGTTTGGTGTCTAGAACTCATTTTATTTAAAAAAAAAAAAAAAGGAGGGGGTTGGAGAGATGGCTTAGTGGTTAAAGTGCTTGCCTGCAAAGCCTAAGGACCCAGGTTCAAATCTCCAGAACTCACGCAAGCCAGGTGCACATGGTGGCACATGTGTCTGGAGTTCATTCACAGTGGCTAGAGACCCTGGTGTGCCCATTCTCTCTCTCCTTCTTCCCCCTTCCTCTTTCCCTCTCTTCCAAATAAATAAGTAAAATATTGTTTTTTTAAAAAGCCAGATCATGTGGCATGTGCCTAATGACCTGAGTTCCATGCCTTCATCATGGCTCTGTGGCAAAATGAAAGCAGCTATGAATCAAAAAATCTAAATAATTAAAACCATCAGTAAGTCATGTGGTATAATTTGGTATCTTAAGAAGAAAGATTTTAGGGACAGGGCTATTCATAGTATGCTTGTTCTTGGCAGATACTTATTTAATTTACATGCCACTTTACTTAAGATCATAAATTTATATATTTCATATTGCAAGAACTTAAAATACAGCCTTATTAATAAGTCTGTAAATTAGTTGGTCTTTACCCCAATTGAGCTTTGATAGGAGAAGTGATCCCGGCACTGGGGAGGTGGAGACAGGCAGATCCCTGCCGCCTGCTGGACAGCTCCTCTAGCCCACCTTGTCAGCTCAGGGGCAATGAGAGACTTTGTCTCAAAAAAGGGTGGGTGGAGCTGGGCGTAGTGGTGCACGCCTTTAATCCCAGCACTCAGGAAGCAGAGGTAGGAGGATCACCATGAGTTCAAGGCCACCCTGAGACTACAGAGTGAATTCCAGGTCAGCCTGAACTAGAGTGAGAACCTACCTCGAAAAAAAAAAAAAAAAAAAAAAAGGGGGGTGGGTGGAACTTGAGGAACAACACCCAACACCCAAGGCTGGCCTCTAGACTTCCACATGCGCATGCACATATACGTACATATGCACATACACACACGGAAAAAATAAAATAAAATAAACAAGAACGAACCCTAACTTCAGCTATGGACTTTGAATGATAATGTTGTGTCCGTGTTTGTGTAGTATGACTTAACTATGCTCTACAAACGAAACTTTGACAAATTGCTCTATGACTTTAACAACTCCTTAATAAACGAAGGTGATGTTCAGGATTTTGAAAAACTAGTTTTGGAAATGGTATTTAGAGAAAGTTTTGCATGCACTTGTATCATAAAAGATGCTGGGAAGTTCAGATGTGAGATACGGAACTGTGTCTTGTGAGTTACTACAAGGCCAATTCTGGGCTGCTGAGGAGTCCCTGTGAAAACCACAATTTTCACCAGCTTGTTGGCTCGGCCACTCTTCGGGCCTTCGGGGTGAGAAAGCAACCGCTGCTGCTGTGCAGAAGAACCAAGGTCCCTGAAAACCCTACTCTCTCCCTGCCCACCCACCAAGGTTATCATGGCTCTGTGGCCAAACGAAAGCAGCTATGGGTAAAAAAAAAAAAATTCTTTGAAATAATTAAAACAAGCAGTGAGGAATGTGGAGTAATTCGATACCGTTTAGGAAGAAAGATTTTAGGGACAGGGCTATTCATAGTATGCTTGTTCTTGGCAGATAGTTATTTAATTTACACGCTACTTTACTGAATATCATAAATTTATATATTTCATATTGCAAGAACTTAAAATACAGCCTTATTAATAAGTCTGTAATTAGTTGGCTTTACCTCAGTTGAACTTTGATAGAAGGAAATCTGTCTGTATTCTTGTTTTTTGTTGTTGTTGTTTGTTTGATTGTTGTTTTTCAAGGCAGGGTCTCACTCTCTAGCCCAGGCTGACCTGGAATTCACTATGAAGTCTCAGGGTGACCTTGAATTCACACTCCACCATGCACCACCACACCTGGCACTATGTATGCTTTTATTTAAAAATTATTTATTTACTTATTTTGAGGGAGAGAGAGGCGGGCAGATAGAATGGGTACATTAGAGCCTCTAGCCTCTGCAAATGAAGTCCAGACCCAGGCACCACGTGCATCTGGTTTATGTGGCTACTGGGAAATCCAACCTAGGTCTTTAGGCTTCACAGGCAAGCACCTTAATCCCTAGGCCATCTCTCCACCCCTTGTCTGTATTCTTTACCAAATCGAAGCCCTTGCTCAGTGCCCATGATACCAATCAAAACCTTCTCTCTTTTTGCTTTTACCTATGAGGTACTTAGAAAAGGGGAAACAATTCTGTCTTAATCTTTGATCCTGTTAACACATAACAGGGCCATGGATCTATTATTTGAAGGAATTTTCACTTTGCTATGATGATGAAAGCCCCAAGTAGAATTAAAGCACAAATTTCCTTACTAGTGAAAGGAGGGGGGGAGGAATCAATTCTTGATGTAACCATTTTTTTTTCCTTTTCATTACTAACAAGGATGTTGAAAATTCATGTAAAATTCCAAACCAAGTTCCCATAGCAGCACTTAAATAGTATTTGCATGTCATTTCCAATTATAAATAGTTTGTAATGTCATACATTTCATGCCCTTTACCTTAATTTTTAACTTTACTTTTTTACTTTATTTTTTACATTTTACACTTTACTTTTTACTTTAGTGATTTGATGTGGGGGCAGGGGGTCAACATTACCATGGAAACAATCCCTCACTAATAGTGTGTTAGGATTCATACATGTAATATACAAAGTTGGATTTAATGACTTGAGGCTGTTTATTAATTTGCTTTAAATGTATTTTTCTGGACATTCTAGGTCAACCTAGTCTTTAATTTTTATTTATTTATTTATTTATTTATTTATTTTTTATTTTTTTGAAGCAAGGTCTCACTGTGACCCAGGCTGGCCTGGAACTCACTCGCTTGGGCTGGTGTCGAACTCATGGCAATGGTCCTACCCTCAGTGTCCTAATGTTGGAATGATAAGTGTGAGCCACCCAGTGCCGGAGTCCAGTTCATTGTTTTAATAGTAGGTTCTTTTTTTTTTTTTTCTTTAATAACTTTAAGTCATTCTTTAACCTCTGTGTAAAGAAATATTAATCAAAAGAGCACTTCTGGGTTTTTGGTTTGTGGTTTCGTTCTTGTGTTTGGCTTTCTGGTAAAAAGAAAGAACACAAGAACACCGGAGTGTTCTTTCTGCGTGAAGCCCACAGAGCAAATGGGCCACTCTGCAAAGCCCTGTAGCCGGGTGTGCGCGCTCCACTGCCGTCCGGCCTTTTGGGCCCACGCGGGCTGCCGTAGCCTGGAAAGCGCTGATTGGCTGAGGCCTGGGCGGTTCCGGCTTTCGCTGCGCGGAGGCCCGATTTGTGCGGCGTCCGACTTGAGGGCTCTGGGTCCCGGCTGCAAGGTGAGCCCACGACCGACCGCTCGGGTTGAGGATGGGATCCCGCGCTGCTCGGGGCTCCAGGCCCGGCAGGTTCCGGAAGCTGGGCCAGGCCGCCGGAAACGAGCTTGGCAGGAGCGGGACGGAGGCCGGGAGGGAAGGAGGAAGGGAGCGTGGGCCGGGCCCGGAGGACTGCGCGGCCGGAGCCTGGAGACAGACCCGCGGCCCGCAGGGTCGGGCGGGAAGGAAGGCGGAGCGGCGCTCAGTCGCTCCGTGTTGGCGCGCACAGCGGGCGTGTTTAGTTCCGACGAGTGTCCGGGTTAGGGTGATGCATGGTGTCGTGTCCTCCCAGCCTCACCCCTGGGCATTCATTACATCTAAAGTCCAGAAGAAATAGTAATAATAATAATTAATAATAATGTCCAGAAGAAGCCGGGCGTGGTGACACACGCCTTTAATCCCAGCACTCGGGAGGCAGAGGTAGGAGGATCACCATGAGTTCCAGGCCACCCTGAGACTACATAGTGAATTCCAGGTCAGCCTGGGCTAGAGTGAGACCCTACCTCGGGAAAAAAAAAAACAACTAAATAAATAAAGTCCAGAAGATTCAGCGAATAAAACCATCGGGGAACCCTTCCACTTAGTGTGTTCTTCTCTGATAGGCAACCAGTTCCTACTTCGGCCAGGACTCCACCTGTTTTGCCATTGGACAGCATACATCATTTTCTATTTCCCTGCAAAAGATGCCGCTCTTCTTGTTTCTTCTTTTTATTTGTCATCCTTGACTTGGCCTCATGAGTTACTCGGCTGTTTCCCTGACTCTTGACACGTTAGGGTGGTTGAATTTGTGATTCCTGGTAGCCTCCTGGGTAATACTGTGTGTGATAAACTTCCCCACCTCAGCTCTATTTCATATTGTATCCTGAGACTAGGTCCCAGAGACGAAATCATGAGGAGAGATGGTAATGGGCTAATAAGGGCCTCTTGAGGTCTTCCTACACACTGCCCAAATTAGTTATTTTTAAAGTTTAAGTAGTTTCATTCATGTATGACTACCTGCTTCACCCAAACTGTGGAAACTTCCCTGTATTTCTTATTTAAAAAATGTATTATTTATTTGATGGGCCGGGCGTGGTGGCACACACCTTTAATCCCAGCACTAGGGAGGGAGAGGTAGGAGGATCACTGAGGTTAAGGCCATCCTGAGACTACATATGAATTCCAGGTCAGCCTGAGCTAGAGTGAGAACCTACCTCGAAAAACTGAAAAAATATATATATTATTTATTTGAGAGAAAGAGAAACAGGCAGATAGATAGGACGGGCTTGCCAGGGCCTCCAGCCACTGCAAATGAACTCTAGGTGCATGTGCCACCTTGCATGTTTGGTTTTATGTCAGTAGTGGGGAATCAAACCCAGTTCTTTCAGCTTTGTAGTCAAATGCCTTCACCGCTGAGCCATTTCCCCAACCCCCTCCCTTGTACTTCTAACACTAGTGAAACACAACCTCTCTTTGGAAATACTAATTCTTTAAGGTTGTTTAAGGTAGTCCAGGCTGTCCACAAATGCATAACCCTCCAGTGTCTCCAGTGCTGGGGTAACAGGCGCGGACCATCTTACCAGGCATTATTAATTCTGGCTGCTTGTATTTTGTGCAGAATCTTGAGGGCGTGCGTGCATGCATAGTTACTGCAACAGGCTAACTGAATGCTCGAGTAGGAAGAGACTTCCTTGGTCTTCCAGCAGAACTCCCTTATTTCGGCAGAGGAGCCAGTCCCAGAGAGGTAAAAGGTTTGCGTTGCTCAAGCCGCACAGCTAACTAAGTAGCAGAGCTGGGATTAGAACTCAGGTCTCCTGTCTCCCATGTGAGTGCTTTTATCTGCCATGCCAGGTCTTCTCTCACCAAAGGGTGGCTTAGTAGATACTAGAATAAAAACAAAAGACATATCACCTGCCTTATTCTTTCCTTTAAGAATTGTACTGATAATTTTAATGATCAGAGAGATCTGGAACACTGAGAAATAGAAAAGTGATCTTTTTGTAAAATATTTTTTTATTTATTTATTTGAGAGAGAGAAAGAGGCAGAGAGAAAATGGGTGTGCCATGGCCTCCCCCCACTGCAAATGAACGCCAAACACATGCCCCACCTTGTGCATCTGGCTTACGTAGGTCCTGGGGAATCATACTGGGTCCTTAAGCTTCTCAGGCAAGTGCCTTAACCACTGAGCTATCTCTCCAGTCCTAGGAAAGTGATCTTTCTCATGCCCATAGCTAGAAATCCATTATTTAGTAATAGTCTGTACCAGACTTTGATGGTTCCAGATTCTGTATGTTGGCATAAATTATTCCTGATAAATAATACAGTCACCCTTTAGTATCTGAGAGGTGTTGATTCGAGACTTCCCCCATACCTATTATGCACAGTTTATTGGCATATAAACTACTTACGTCCTCCCATATATTAAGAATCTCTAGATTACTAACATGCGTAATACAATGTAAATTGTTGCAAGACAATATTGTTTAGGGAATAATGACATGGGGGAAGTCTACATATGTGCTGCACAGACAGAACTGTCATAGGTCTAATTGGAATTTTAAGTTTTGGGTTTTTGTTGTTAGAGCTTCTTAAAAGGTTACTAACCTCTTTTGACATCTTGGGGCACATAATCCATTATTGTAGAGGCTGTCCTGTACTTTCATTTTTTATTTATATTTAGCAATATCCCTGGGCTCTGTCCACTCAGTTGCAGCAGCACCACCATTCTGTCATGAGAATAGAGTGTCTGTAGGCATTTCGAAATGTTCCTGAGAGTGGGGCTGGAAATAACCTCTGGTTGAGAACCTCTTGCCTTTAAAAATTACCTAGGGGACCTTGTACAATGTCAGTGTCTCTTGGCCTCCATAGGCTTCAGAAGTCTGCCTTTTAGCAAGCATCCTTGTGGACTTGGATGCCCCCTGTTCTTAAACAAAGAATGTTCCTAGTTCCTTCTTTCTCTTGTTTGATGGTCGGTCATGTAGGTATTGCCATCAGCTAGGTTACTGTCTGTGCTTGACTCAGTGCTGGCCACTGTCTGCATCGTTTACCTTAGTGGGGAGAGTGGGACAGGGATTTTGTTTGACACTAGCCTGCATGTTGCTTCTGTAGACTTGGGGCAGTCTGTTTTAGCACTGGGAAGACCAGATGAGTGAGATGTTTTCCCTGTGCCGATAGCTCAAAACCTCTGTGGAAGACTGGTTGACAGAAAGGCAAATGACACACTAGTTTGAAAAGGACTGTGACAAAATGGAGAGAGGTCGTTTGGGTGAGCTCTCTCTGGAGGGGGTGATACTGTGTGAGGCTGTCCCCTTTGAGAAGCGTGCTCCCTGCTGGGACATTGATGGTGGTTGCTCCTTGCTGCACTGTCTTGGGTTATAGTTACGTTTTGTACATTTGGCTCTTTACATTTTTTTCTTCCTTACTCTAAACTGTAAACTCTGTAGGAGCGGATAAGCATGTAGAGGTGTATATTACCAAGATGTAAAGATGTCCGCATTTTCTGTTAATTTACAGTCACATCAGATGGATTTTTTTCCACTTGCCTATTTCTTTGTGCACGAATCTACAGTACTTTCTCGTTAGGGTTACTCACCAGCAAGATCTCTCACCGTCTGGCCATTCCTCAAGTTTAATGGAAACTTTGACCTGTTCGAAGTCAAGTCCTTTACCTTGAAAGAAAGGCTTGGGTTTTGGGGGTCAAGCTTGGTTCTGCTTTCCACCTTGCAGGGTTTCTGTGTGAATTGTTTGTGAATCCAACATGCCTGGCACACTGTTGAATAAATAAAATCTGATTCCCCCTCCACCTAGATCTTTTACTTTAAAAAAATATATATATATATCACTATAGGTCAGTTTGCTGATGTTCTCATACTAGACTTCTCAGTAGCTTCTGACAGAAAATGTACTGCCTTTGACTTAACAGCCATGTGTGAAAATAGGTCACTTCAAACAAGCCTAAGCAGAAGTCAGGGGAGGGACAAGAGTCATACAGGGTGACTCTGCTTTAATCTCGAAGGGAGAAGTTTTGCCAAGGTGACCCTGGCCAGAGGAGGGCATTCTCTTCTTCCGTGTTTATGGTTCAAGAATCTTATCTTTGCTTCGGAAATTGTCAGAACTGTTCTTTCTGCCTTATCCAATTTAAAAGATGAAAACTTAAAATTACTTGAGCCAAGTGATGGGAAAAATTGTGGTGTCAAGACCAATTTACTGATACAAAATGGATTTATGGGCAAGTCATTAAGTAAGAGGGAGTACCAAGGAAGCCTAATGAAGACTAATGTAGAGGATATGGCTCTCCTGAAGGGATAAAAAAAATGTGTTTGAGGCAGCCATTCTCTTTCTAAATAACTTTGAATATTTTTTTTTCAAGAGATGTAACAGAATGTGAATATTCTGGAAAACTAATGAGAGGCTTAATAGTTCTCCATTCATGTAGCTTGCAGTCTGAGAAAAAGAAGACCTATCTTAAAAAATAAAGTTAAGAATATAGAAAGAGTAGATAGAGGCTTGGAGAGATGGCTTACTGGCTAAGGCACTTGCCTGCAAAGCCAAAGGACCCAGGTTTGATTCCTCAGGACCCATGTAAGCCAGATGCACAAGGTGGCCCACACATCTAGTGTTCATTTGCAGTGACAGAAGGCCCTAGCACACCCATATTCATTCTCTCTCTTTCTCTCTCTCTCTCTCTCTCAAATAAATAAATTAAATTAAATTAAAAAAAAAAAGAAAGGATAGACAGTGAATGATACACAAATGCCTAACAAGAGCATGCCAGACACCCATCTCTTCTGCCACGTCAACCAGGAAGCAGAACCCAAGCGGGTTCTGCTGAAACCCTTCTGTGCCCTTGTCTGTTCATAAGAGTGTCCTAGTATAGGGCACACACCCCAGACCTGTAAATAGAATCTCTCTACTGACCCACGTGAGATGGGGGAAGCGACCCCAGGGCTGAATCCAGTGCACGCTGGGAATGAATGGTACCCTTCTGTGGTCTCTCTATAGCTATTACCTCCCTTTGCAGCTGGCAGGTGCAAATGTTCAGCCCCAGAAGCTTTCTGGTGTGCCAAGGCTGCAACAGAGTCTTCTCTGGGTTGTCTCTCCCAAGTACACACAGCCCTTGTGAAACTGACCCCTTCTTGTAAACTCCAAGGGCCCAAGACTGCCTCGCGGCTTACATTCCCATCATGTGTGTGGCGGGGGGCACGTAGCAGAAGAGCATGTCTGCTTTGTTAAAAGGACGGAAAGTTACTATTGATAACATTTTCAAGCAGTTGATAGCCAGTGTTACTCTAATATTTACTTTTCAAATTTTTCATCTCAAAGTGTAACTAATATAAGTAGATGGAGTTAATAATTAATCCCTACTTTTACCCTATGCACGACTTTCTCCCGTGATGCATTTTAGAGTTTTGTCAATGAGAAGTAGATTCTGTTGTTCAGTTTTGTGTGTAAAGGAATTGGCATTGTGGGATTCTGGAGTCTGTGCTAGGGAACGATCCCATGACTCCAGAGCCAGGTTTCTACCGGGCCTTCATGGTTGATAGTCTGTCTAGAAGTGTCTAGCCACAAAACAGCACATATGCAAGACATAAATCAGGTAGTTTATAGATGAAAGGGAAGAGTTGTTTGTTTCACTAAACTCATTAAAGGTGCCGACTCTGTTACAGTATTTACTTTGTCGTTTTTCTCTTTAAATTCAAAGCAGCATAAATAAATTTGCTGTGTGGCCCGAGTCTTAGATAAATAGTTGTAATTGTAGTTATCTGTTAAGACTGGAGCTAAGCAAATGAGCTGGCAATTCCGTTGAAACGTTGAAATTACTCAGCAAAATAATCAGTTGATTTAAAAAAAAAATCAAGCCTTGGGAATAGCAGCTGTGGATAGTTCAAGTGATGATTTTTGAAATTTGTTGTTTTATTTAATGTAGGGTTTTGACTTCTTGGCTAAAGAGACTTATTTCTTTGAATCGCGATTCTTCCCATGAATCCATGCTCCTCAGGTCAAACCCTACTGGAGGACAGGGTGGTCCGTGTGCTTGCTCCCACTGTACGTGACGTGTACAAATTGTCTTAACATGAAGCACCAGTAGCCTAGCCAGCATTCTAGTGGCTAAACCGGCAAGAACTGGCTTTGAGAACTCTTCCAGTAGAATCCTGAACTGGAGTCAGCTCGCTGGGGGAATGAAATAAACAAGGCTATTTATGGAAGAGTGTTTAGGGGCTATTTTGATTGAAAACATCCTTCTTGGGGCTGGAGAGATGGCTCAGTGGTTAAGACTTTGCCTGCAAAGCTTAATGTCCAGGGTTCAATTCCCCAGTCCCCACATAAAGCCATATGGAGTTCATTTGTCATGGCTGCAGGTCCTGGTGCACACTTTCTCTGTTTCTTTATCTCTCTGCTTGCAATTAATTAATTAAAAATCTCTTGTTTGTGGGGCAGGTCTTTAAAACAAAATATTATATTCATACTGATTTGTCTCAACAATACATGACAACTAAATAATAGTGACACTAAATTTCGCTGAAACAGAAAAACTTAATTTCCAAAGTCTCTCTACTCTTTGCTTAAATAAGTATTTTTATTTACAGAAATATCTTAGCGAGATATTGTTGTGTAACAAGATAAATCTTTAGGCGAGTGATGGCCAACACTGTATGTCTGACAATTAATTTAGATGTATAATGCTATTTCTATATTTTAGACTCTTCCACATGAATTATAAAGTTTTTTTCAATGTCATTTAGATCATGTAAGCTATAGTTAAGGTCGAGCAATTAAAATGATTGGCTGCATTAGTAACATTGAGAAAGCTGCTTAAAATTATTTTAAAACTATTTTGTGTACTTGAGGGAGATAGAGTGGGCATGCCAGGGCCTTTAACCACTGCAGATGAACTCCAGATGCATGTGCCGCCTTATGCATCTGGCTTTCATTGGTATTGGGGACACAAACCTGGGTCCTTAGGCTTAGCAGGCAAGCGCCTTAACTACTATGCCATCTCTCTAGCCCAAGAAAGCTGTTTAAAGTTATGGTTAAGATCAGTGACGGGCTGTTCGCTGTGTGTGAGCTTGAACAGGGTGTTTAGTTTCCTGTGTCTGTTTCTTAAGCTGTAAATAAGATAGAAACAGTCCTCACCTCACGGGTAGTGAGGTTGAAGCGAATCAGCACACGGAGGTGCTTAGGAAAGTGCTGGCATGTGGTATGCTCAACTAGTAGTTTCCAGTTTTGACTAGTGTTTTCACTGTTCATGCCTTAGCTATCAGTTGTTTATAAATGGGCTACTCTGCGTGTGATACAGGCGTTAAAGTAAGATTGATTTGAACTTAAATAGCCTGTCATATTTTGGTTTCATCACAATTTGGTACAAATTATTTAATCTTCCTATCTCTTAAATTTCATCAGCAAAATGGGGCTATTATGACCTTCTCTCCAGGGTTCTTCTAAAGATTAAATGTGATAATTAATAGATGTTAATAGAGTTGTCAGCATAAAACCAGTGGTCATTAACTGGTTGAGGTAGTGGCTGTCATGAGTGTCCTGCCTGTGTGTAACCCCGCTGGACAGGTGATTGAGAGAAGCTGCTGTATAAACAAAATCGTCTGCTGAGGCTGTGCCTCGGGATTGTTGGGGACTTCATAGGCAGTGCTGAGCACATGCAGCTGTACACGGCTGGAACAGGCATGCTGGGACTTCATACATGGTCCTTTGACACTTGATTTCTTATAAATGTGTTAAGGGCCCAAGACTGGCTGGTGGTTGGTTAGTGAATAAGTTAACTTTTGGCTTTACATTCATGACTCCCTTTCCTATTTCTGATCAGGACGGTTAAAATGAGTCTGCGGAAGCAAACCCCCAGTGACTTCTTAAAGCAAATCATTGGACGGCCAGTTGTGGTAAAATTAAATTCTGGTGTGGATTATCGAGGTAATATTTTCATGTTTCATCCTAACGGCTATAACTACAATAAGAAAATGTGACTTGAGTTTTTTTTTTTAATCCTCCTAAGTGTACCCCATAGACCAGAAAAGCATTGATCAACAGCTTTAAGTCTTCTGCTTCTGCAGTGGCTGCTTTTAGAGAGAAAATTCTCCCAGCAGTATGCTTCTGACTTGCACTGTGGGTGTGTGTGTGGGGGGGGAGGGTTCTTTCTCCTATGTGTTGTGAGCTCACGTCTACCTAAGTTTCCTGGGAATAGCCAGGGATTCCCAGTGGCCGCAAGTACGAAGCACTGAGCAGCAGGGAACACCTAGTTACAGCAACATTAGCTTTCGCAGAAGCACTCTAGATTGGCAGCTATTGAGACGGCATCATCTTACAACCCGATCTTCCCACACATGCACCGTGAGGGATCCAGTCCAATGCCCGTCTGCTCTTTAGAGCATGCTCTTTAAGGAACTGAGTGCCTGGAAGCAGGAGAATAAATAAGGAGTTTGAGGCCAGCCTGGGCTACATGGTGGCCAATCTCAAAAACCATCAAAAAGAAAAATGTAATGAAAGCAAGAGTCCACTAACAGCAAGACTAATGTCGCTGGTCTAGAGGTGTAGCTCAGTGAGAGTGCACGCCCAGTGTGCATAAGGCCCTGTGTTCAATTCCTAGCAGCTAACGATGAATGACCTCTGAAATGAACTTTGTGGGGAGAATAGTATCAAATTCTCTAATCTTCCTAAATTAAGATATACATGCAGACATAATTGTATTGAGAGGCTACACGGAGTGAGGGTTGATCACATTTTCACTAAATCCACTGAGAGCCCTTGATTGCCCTGATTCAGGACTCGAAGTCAAGCTTCACAGAAAAACCTTAAGAAACCACTTGAACTCCCAGCTCTTTGGAGGTGGAAGCAAGAGGATGGGGAATCCAAGCCCAGCACACACGAGGCCTGAGTTCTGTTCTCAGCCCTGCAAATAAATAATAACCTGTCTGTTTAGTTTGCTAACATAAAATGTTATATTGCCAAAGTTTTCTGGTTTTGAGGCGTGGTCTTGCTGTGTCACCCAGGTTGGCCTCAGTTCACGTCCTTCTCCATCCCCTGCTCCATGCTATCCCGTGCTGGAGTTGTAGTCAGCTCCACCTTGCCCGGCTTTTGTCCGCGAGCACTGGATGAGCCCTCGGAGTCAGGGAGCTGGAGACGTGTGCTCAGTGTCTTCACGGCACCCACGTTTCTGAAGAGGCCTGCTACTTTTATTGGTCTGTGTTATTTAGGGAAAATGTTTCTGTTTTTAAAAGGTAATACATGATTTCATGTTTTTAATATTTTATTTTATTTATTTGGGAGAGAGAATGGGTGTGCCAGGGCCTCCAGCCACTGCAAACTCCAGATGCTTGCACCCCCTTATGCATCTGACTTATGTGGGTCCTGGGGAATTGAACCTGAGTCCTTTGGCTTTGCAAGCAAGCGCCTTAACTGCTAAGACATCTCTCCAGCCCAATTTCATGTTTAAAAAAATTTTTTGAAGCAAATAATAGAAAGTATGTAGAAGGAAGCAAGGTGACCAAATTCTATTATCCATAGATAATTAACTTTACCAATTTTGAGCCTTCTGTATGTAAACCTTACTCTATAGAAATAGGATCACCTGTACATACAACTTGGGTTGTTTTTTTGTTTTGTATTACACTAAACAATGCATTTAGTTCTGTGACAGTATATAGAGATTTTTAATGGCTATGTCAGAATCCTTGTGTGATATACCATAGTTTTATTTTAACCAATTTCTTATTAGTGGATAACTAGGTGTTTTAACAGGGTTTTGCTATTATAAATAGCTGTGTGTGCAGTTTTTATGCATGTGTAGTTTTGAGAATTGAACCTAGGGCATCATGCATGTTAGACAAGTGCCCTACCACTGAGCTGTACACCCAGCTTTCTCATTAATTTCTTTAGAATAATTCCTCTGAGCCCGGGTTTGTAGGTATGCCAGTTGGTTCTCATGGAGGTCCCAGGTTTGTCCATGTTCTCCAAACCTTGACACTGGCTCTCTGCCGTTTCCAATTGAATTGTCAATAAATAAAACTTCATTTTACTTTGTTTCTTCGTGAAGCTCAGTTTCTATAATACTCTTAAAGCACAGTCTTAAGAGTGATCTTTCCAAAGAATGAACTTAAAATAATTTTTAAAAACAGTTTTCTATGGCATTTTCTCTTAACCTTGAAAGTGCTCATTTTCTGTTACTTATAGTCGTTTTTCCTTCTAAGAAGGCCGTGAGCCGGGTGTGGTGGCGCCCGCCTTTAATCCCAGCACTCAGGCTAAGGTAGGTGAGCCTGAGACTACATAGTGAATTCCAGGTCAGCCTGGGCTAGAGTGAGACCCTCCCTTGAAAAAACAACAATAACAACAAAAGGGAGAGTGAGTTTAACCTCTAAGCATGTTGGTTTGTTTGTTTTTGCTGAACTAGAGAGTGAACCCAGGGCCTTATACATCTTACACAACATGCTAAACACACTGTAAGCTACATCCCCAGCCTTCAAAAAAAAAAAAAAAAAAAAAAAAAAAAAAAAAACTTTTGCTATAGACCATTTTTACTAATAATTACCATCACCTTTTGAAATAATCCTTTTGACTAATTTCTATATACATTTATACATCATATCTTAGGGTTTAAACTTAAGGTAGTCTAGCAGTTAATAAGCTCTAAAGTTGCATGTAAGCTTTCTTTGTGTAGGAAATAATTGTGAGTAGTTTTCAGTCCAATCTGATTCTTTGAAAGTTTCTAGCTTCTCATAGCATCCGTTAGGTTAATGTCTTGTGCTCTCATTACACACACACAATCTTGAAAAGAAACTTTTGTTTAGCAGATAATGGGGGTAGAAGCGGGGAGTGCAGAGCATATTAATGAAGCGAAGACTTTAAATGAAACTATTGACTTGCTTAATTGAATTGAATCTGTAGTATGTTTTTAATTTTTTTCTAGAAATATCACTTGAGAGCCGAGAGAGGCTTACAGATTTTCATCTTTTGGGAAAAAAACATCGGGTCAGATTTTTTGAAATTTATACCATCTTAACACAATTAAAATGATTCACTCACACTATTTCCTTGAAAGATCCCTGGAATGTTTTCAGCCATTTTTTCCCATTAGTTGTGATGTGAAAACATTGTCGCTGAAACAAAACAGAATGGGATGTGTTACAATGCAATATGCTACTCCCTGTTCCAAGCTGCTCTCGCCTGTGAGTCACAGCTTTGAGATGTTCGCTCAGGAGCACCTGCTGTCTTCCTGTCTATTCTTCTAACAGATTGCAGAGACTTCCTCCTAACCCCAGAGTCCATTCATCTGCCATAGTAGATGTTGTGAAAGAGTGGAATAAATCTGCCAGATCTGTGTTTCACTTGGTGGCTAAAGTCATAAATGCCGGTGGGATTGAGGACCATTTGTCCATGCATAATTGCCGCTCCTGTCTTTAGCTTCCAAAGAATGGCATTTGGGCTGGGATATTCTTATTCTTATACTTGGGTGCAGGCTTTGAAAGTTGCTGTGGTGATCACACATACCAGGAGGGGCGTGACAGTTCGTTGCCTGTCCTATAGTCGTGGCTGTGCGACTTCTCTCATGCTAGGCGCTTCCTAGCCTTCATTCCGATTGGCACAGAGTAAAGGCTCCTTTTGTGCTTCAGTCTATTGAGTTTTGTTGACAGCGTGAATTTTTATAGTATGCATCTAAGGGGTAATGAATAACGCAATTGTCAGTCCTACCATATCCCCTGTAATTTTTAATTCTTATTTACTTTATCTATCTTGTTTTTGACTAAATCTTTCTCCAGGGGTCCTGGCCTGCCTGGATGGCTACATGAACATAGCACTGGAACAGACGGAGGAATATGTAAATGGACAGCTGAAGAATAAGTACGGGGATGCATTTATTCGAGGAAACAATGGTAATTTCTTTACTCCAGAGTTGTGCAACATTCAAAATAAGCCCCTTTGTCTATAATAAAGAGCACTAGAGTGCTTTTTAGATAAGTTGAAAGTTCAGTTTTATTTTGTTTTTAAGTTCTAAATGCTTCCATCTCAGACCTCACTATAAGCAAGTTCTTTTGTGTGGATGGAAATGGAATTTCCCATGGGGTTTTAGAACTAGGTCTCTCAATGCCTTTGATTAATGAGGAACTGAGGGGCAGTTTTTCTTTCTTTCTTTTCTTCTCTTTTCCTTTCTTTTTCTTTCTTTTTTTTTTTTTTTAGTATCATGGTGTGTGTGATGTGATATGTAATGATGTATGCATGTGTGTGGATGTGTGGAGCCCTGTGCACATGAAGGACAGAGGAGAACATTGGGTGTCACCCTATCATTCTTCTGCTTGTTTCTTTGAGACAGAGTCTCTCATTGAACCTGAAACTACCCTTTTTGGCCACACTGTCTGACCAGCAAGCTTCAGTAAGTTGACAGTCTCCACTTCACATTAAGATTGGGTTGGGCTGGAGAGATGGCTTAGTGGTTGAGGCTCTTGCCTAGGAAGCCTAAGGACCCAGGTTAGACTTCTCAGAACCCACATAAGCCAGATGCACATGGTGGCACATGCCTCTGGAGTTCCTTTGTAGTGGCTGGAGGCCCTGGTGCGCTCATTCTCTCTATCTGCCTCTCTCTGGCTCTCTCAAAATAAGTAAATAAATGAAATTTTTAAATTTATTTTTTTAAAGACTGGGTTTACAGTCATGCAAACACTGTTATCAATTTCCTGAGCCCATGCTTGCCTTTGAATTTGTCAAGAATGGCAAGTGGCCTGGTGTGGTGCACACCTTTAATCCTAGCACTCAGGAGACAGAGGTAGAATTGTCTTGAGTTCAAGGGCACCCTGAGACTACATAGTGAATTTCAGATCAGCCTGAGCTAGAGTGAGAACCTACCTCAAAAAATCAAAAGAAGAATGGCAAAATAGGAAATATGGTTCTAAATTTCTTGGGTTTTGTTTTTGTGTTTTGTTTGTTTGTTTGTTTATTTGTTTTTGTGGTTTTTCAAGTTATGGTCTTGCTACTTCAGCCTCTCAAGTGCTGACCTGGAGAGATAGTCTTAGGCTGGCCTAGGAACTCATAGCAATCTTCCCCAGACCCCTAAACCAGATTCATGCATCTGGAGTTCAAGTGCTGGGATTAACCCATCCTCTCTCTCTTCCTCTCTGTCTGTGGCTCTCAAATAAAAATAAAAAAAAAGTTGCCAGGTGTGTTGCCTGACTAAATTTGTACTTTTTAATAGTTAATGTATTGCCATAATTATT
This sequence comes from Orientallactaga sibirica, assembly GCA_036365145.1. Lineage (NCBI taxonomy): Eukaryota > Metazoa > Chordata > Mammalia > Rodentia > Dipodidae > Orientallactaga > Orientallactaga sibirica. The sequence goes on from JAEOAD010002805.1 coordinate 1,162,560, forward strand.
GTGATTATTTTTCAAAGGTGATAAATATGCTAATTTTATTACCTACTTTACATACATATATCAAAACATCATACTGTACTCCACAAATATATACACGTATTCTGTGTTGATTAAAAACTAAAATATAACTTCTTACAAAGCAACACAACAAGAAGGTGGGTATTTATGTTTGGGTTGAGCCAGCATTCAACATCTATTGTATTTTTAATTCACTTTATTTCAAAGCACATATTGTCAATAAAATCTATTTGAATTTTGGGGAGGAAGAGGAAATATCAAAATTACAGGAATGACCCCTTGATTGATTTCCACTCTTTAGTCCCATTCCTTAATATTCAGAATTAGAGGTCCTGACTTTTTATCCATCTCCTGCTTGCCTTGCCTTTCAGTAGAGTTTCTTCTGCTTTCCAGATTTTTGTTGTGGTTGTTGTTTTTTGTTTTTCGAGGTAGGGTTTCACTGTAGTCCAGGCTGACCTGGAATTCATGATGTCGTCTCAGGGTAGCCTTGAACTCATGGTGATCCTCCAACCTCTGCCTCACAAGTGCTGGGATTAAAGGCGTGTGCCACCATGCCCAGCCAGGTTATTCTTGTTTGACCTCTGTGTATTCGGTAATACTAGGCTCTTGTCTCACTTGAAGGCAGCCAATAGCAGCTATCTGCAGCAGGTGCCAGGGTCAGTGCTTATGCATGTGCTCTGTAACTATTACTTAAGCCCACTTTGCCTGGCCGTAGCTTGACTCATGTGGTGATGAGCGACTGCACAGCGCCTTTCCCTGCTGTAGTCAGTGACGGTTACCTGTATGACATTTGGCTCTTAAAGAGCACTCTGCTTCATTTGATTCATCTGTGCTTGGTTTTGTTGTTTTTATTTTATTTTATTTTATTTATTTTTTTTTTTTGGTTTTCCGAGGTAGGGTCTCATTCTAGTCCAGGCTGACCTGGAATTCACTATGTAGTCTCAGGGTGGCCTCGAACTCATGGCGATCCTCCTACCTCTGCCTCCTGAGTGCTGGGATTAAAGGTGTGCGCCACCACACTGGCTTGTTGTTGTTCTTTGTTTGTTTGTTTGTTTGTTTGTTTGTTTGTTTTTGTTGAGATATCCCTTGCTGTTCACTTTGAATAGGCCTATTTGTATCTGAAGGTGCATGTGGGGAAGGGAGAGGGCTACATCTCTGTTGATACTCAATGGCCCAATTGTCCCATGCATCACATGTCCTGATGTGCTCAGTGAGGTGGTCATGGTAGGACTAGGTCAGTGAAACGCTGCATTGCACCAAAGGTAGGAAATTCACAATAAAGACTTCGCTTTCTTAAAAAATGACATCAGGGCTGGAGAGAGGGCTTAGAAGTCAAGGCACTTGCCTGCAAAGCCAAAGGACCCAGGTTTGATTCCCCACTACCCACATAAGCCAGTGTCTGGAGTTTGTTTGCAGTGGCTAGAGGTCCTGACACACCCATTCTTTCTATCTGCTCCTCTCTCTCTCTCTCTCTCTCTCTCTCTCTCTCTCTCTCTCTCTCTCGTAAATAAAATAAATTAAAAAAAAAAAAAAGCCAGGTGTGGTGGTGCACGCCTTTAATCCCAGCACTTGGGAGGCAGAAGTAGGAGGATCACTGTGAGTTTGAGGCCACTCTGAGACTACATAGTGAATTCCAGGTCAGCTGGACCAGAGTGAAACCCTACCTCAAAGACCTAAAACTAAAAAATTAAAAAATACTTAAAAAGTACAAAAAGCACTTCCTCATTTTGTATTTCTTCTGTTGGAATTCATGATAAACTGAAAGTTGATAGTTTCTACTTGGGATACTGATGGAAACATGCTACTTTTGTTTTTAATCGAAATCCAGCCTTGAAGATTGCCTGACTGACCTTCTAAAAGCTTAATTATGAAACTTCCTTAGATTCCAGGCACTTTCACTTTTTCTTCCTGGTCATAATTCATAAAGTCAGTCACGAGGTGTGGTTGTCAAGACATCAGACTGGTTTCCCATAGCATGGCATGAGAATTCCTTTGATGTCTGCAGAGGTGTCAGGCCAAAATTTATTTGCTTTTAAAACTGGCTCCTATGAACCAAGAATAATTGTTGATTTGTGTTTTGTCTTTTCAGTGCTGTACATAAGTACACAGAAGAGGAGGATGTGACGACACCAGGAAGCAGTTTTTTCATAGTTGGATATATTTTTATGGAATATTTTTATATTTTTTTGTTCTTTTGTGATATATTGTCTTCTGTAATAGTGGTTGGTCATTTTTCATCAACACGTGATATGAGAGGTGTTAAATGGTGGATGGCATTATAGACTTTCACGTGTACGTTTATTTTGTTTGCAAGAGCAGAAGCCGTTTCTTCCTGTAGAGTGATGAACATCATGTGTGAGCAGTGTCATCGCATTTGATTGGCTGTGGTGCATATGTGGACGTGTAATTAAAGCATTCTCGAGGTGTGCCCTTTTGTCCCCTCCTCTTCTGTGCTTACCACCTACTCGCTGTTTGAAATCCTTAGTTGAAATTTTCCACCATGACGTCCAGTTTCAGGCTGAAGCTGTAAGAAGGGCGAAGGGGTCAGAATTCCTATGTGGAAAATAGAATTAGGATCCTAGTGAAGGCACCTCCACATGCAGAGTGCCAATCTCAAGTCGCCCGTGAGGAAGAGATCCGTCACCCACAGTACAGCAAAGCCCCAGGTGTGTTCAGGAGCTGGCTGCCAAGCCGAGAACAGGGATGCCTTTCTCTAAGAGCCCAGGTGTGTGCACAGGAGGCGGCCAGCCTCTCCTGATGCGAGCTTGGGCCGAGGCAGTCCCTCCAGGTGTGTGACTCCAGGGTTGGTGTGGTTTGCTCCTGCTACACATGCCGGTGTCCCACGGGGTAGGAACAGAAAGGGTGCCTGGGCGTGAGGTTGCGTGGACCCCAGCCGGTGTGAGAAGGCTGCTCTGGTCTTCCTCTTCCCCAAAGTAAACAGAATCCCTGGCTCAAGGATGTGGAGGCAGATGGGGAACCAAGGAAGACACGGTGCTCTCTTTGGAGAAGTATATGTGGCGTTTGTCTTGTTTTATTTTAAAGATCAGAGAGTAATTGGAAACAATTATTCTTTAATGAATAGTGCAGGAAAGGTGAAGAGACATTTCGTGAGGTTTTACTGTGTGCACATAGAAAATAAAACACTTTATGCCATGCTTCAATAATTTATCACTTCCTGACAGGGGCTTGAGAAGGGTCCAGTGTGCAAGTACAAACCACCAATTTGCTCTTTTATAAATGACTTCTTTTAGGAGAAAATGGATGGCCGTCCAAGTGGAGCACACATGTTCTCATTTGTTTTGTAGAACATGCGAGGCTGCCAGTTTCCGTGTCTCTTGCATCAGCTGCCTCTGAGAGCAATTTTCTCTGGTCATCTCCCACCGCGTGCAGCCTCCTGTCTGTGCACCCTTCTTCCCGAGCTCCCGGCAGTACTGAAGTCTGTACATTCCCCTTGCAGCGTCCCCTTTAATAGCATTTCCACCCACAGAACTGCTTTCAATCAAGATCAACTTGGGGAAGGGCTACTGTATTATGCAGTTGGACCAGCACAAGTTGTCCCCTGTGTATACCTTCACAGAGTAGCACTGTGAAACAAAGTGTAAATGCTAAAATTACTTTTCCTTAACTGTAGTCTCCTAGAGGTCAGTGAATGATTTCCAATTGGATCGTAGCAAAGACATTTGTTCTAGGCTGAAGAATTTCTCACTCGAGTAAATGTGTTCCCCTTGTCTCTGTGCCCCCATACTCTGGCTGCCTCCCTCCTCCTCCTCCTTCTCCTCCTCCTCGGCCGTGACCAAATGGAACGTTTAACGGGAAACACAATTGTACTTGCTTTTTAGACTATCTGACTTCACATTGTTTTGGTCTTTGAGCTATTTCTTGGCTAATCTTTCAACAAGTTGAATTGATTCTTACTTCAAACGTGTTTATCCCCAAACAGAGCTGTTGACAAGTACAAATACAGATGGCAGACATGTGGTCTGGTTTTCCTGTTCTCAGCATTCGGAGATGGCTCACATCTTGAGTGCCTCGTTCAAGGCAATATGTGATGCGTGCTAGGAGTTCAATTCTAATTAGGTGACAAGTACTAAGAAATGCCCAAGGGCTTTCCTTGGGTCTGTAAGCAGTCGTGTGGACTTGGCTTGTGGGGCTTGTCACCCCAGACACTATAATCTGTTTCAGTAGGAGCAGCCCGCTAGGGGGAAAGGATCTTTAGGAGCCATATTGCTCTGGGGTGGCAGCATCCAAGGCCATCCAGGCTGTCCCCTGACTGCACACCAGCCTGTCCTTTGCACCAAGGTCCACTCTCAGAACAGATCATCATCTAGAGGAGTAGCTTGCTCTTGGGGGCAGAGCCCAGCTATGCTGTGCCTCTGGTATTCTCCATGGCAGACCTAAATTAACTATTGGGATCTTTCACTACAAAAACAAGTTGCTGGTGAAAGAAAGGCAGGTTTTCTCTGCTCCGCTGACTTTGTTCAGGTAGCTCTGCCCAGTTGCCTCTGGTAAGGTGGGCCGTGGTGGCTGCTTGAGCTAGCGAGCACCTCCCGTGTGCGGGATACTGGACAGAGGCTTGAATCCCTGTAGCTGCTGCCTGTTGAGCCAGTGCAGCAACAGTGAGCAGCTGTGGACCAGCCAGCTGGGGCGCCACTGGAATCCAGTTACCTAAGCGGCTGCAGGAATAGACAGTATACATCCAGTATATGCCAGAACCCCAGCGATGGCCCCAAGTAACACTTGTTCTGTGCCTCTGCCTGCCTCCTTTCTTGAGAAGATGGGAAGGTAGCCCCGTGAGGGATTTGGGAAAGCGAGGGCAGAGATCCCCGGGCATTGAGTGAATGGCAGCTGTGGGCAGGTGCTGTGTTAAACCCTGAAGATAGAAGAGTTCATAAGGTACTGTGTGAGTCCCCTCCCCCCATGAACCATGGGCATCCACTTAGAGATTTCAGATGTGGGTATTTGTGGGGGAAAGTGGCGCTGTGCGCTCTCTCAGTTGAGACATCATTCCCGGTGGATTGGATCATGTCAATTGTGTTCCTCTCTTGCAATTCCAGATAAACAGGACTAGATCATTCTGAAATCATCTCATAGTGAAGGCTTTTGCTTAATAGTTGTGGGGTTACAGCAGATAGAAACAGGCATATTGTAGGACTTGATAAACCTGTGCAACACTGAAACCGCTGAAGTAGTTTTCAAGGGTCAAGTTCATATGGCCTCTATTCAAGCTCCATAATAGAATGGGTGCTGGTAGGGTTGATAAAATATACCTATATAATTGGATTAAAGGAACAATCAGTTTGTGAAAAGTTCCCATAAAATAATTTTAGAGAAACAGTTTTCTTATCATGTACATTGCATGCAGTCTTCCAAGTCACTGGTTAGGGTTTTTTTTTTTTTTTTTTTTCATCAGCCCTACTGGACATGGTACAGTGAGGAAAAGGGTGAATATTTGTGATGTGTATAGTTGACCAGCTCCTGGTAGGATATGGCACCCCCAAAAAAACAAAAAAAAAAAAAAAAACTGATGTCTCAATCTCCAAATGAGTGCTTTGAGACAGGAGCTTCTGCTTCCGTCAGCCGGGAAGGTCTGTTCATCACAGTCACCTGCCGAAGCAGCACCTCATTTTGCCACAACACAGGGCCTGAGCTTGAAGCCACGGGGGAGCAGCATAAAGAATCACGCCTGAGGGCTGGAGAGATGGCTCAGCAGCTAAGGCGCTTGCCTGCAATGCCTAACGACCCGAGCTCTATTCTCCAGTACCCACGTAAAGCCAGACGCATAAAGGGCTGCATACATCTGGAGTTTGATTGCAGTGGCTAGAGGCCCTGGTGCATCCATTCTCTTTCCCTTGCAAATAAATAAATAAAATTTGGAAAAAAAAATTGTACCTGGCCTTGAATGCTTTTGTTCAGACATGATGCCAGTCACTTCCATTTAATATTACCTCAAACAACTCACATGGCTGGGATTTAAAGTCTTCCAGGAAAGTGTAGTCCTTTCATGTGTTCTGGAGAGAAAACCAGAAATACTGGCAAAACATTGGTAACACCACCGTGTGTGTATTCGTCATGCTTCCCCACGGAAACATGTGATAGCATGTATGTAGAGAGAGCTGTGGAGAACTGACTCATAACTGGAAGCTTGCCAGGTCCAGCATTTACAGGGCAGGCCTGCGGCTGGAATCTTTGTGCTACATTCTCCTTTGTCTAAGGCCTTCAGCTGAAGGGATGCGGTCCGCCACGTGGTGACAGGAACTCCACCTCAGTCTATTTACTCACGTGTTAATTTCGTCTCAAAAATCCCCACGCAGGATAGGGTTTGGGTGTTGTGGCCTGACCCAACTGATGAAATTAACCATATGATTAACCATATCCTCTGCGTTATAGAAATCCTTAGCAATCCTCCACAAAGTGTACATGGAGGGCTCAGGGATTTGTTTTTGTATTGAAAATGGACTCCTTTCTTTGTTAAGACGGGGTTAGTCAGTGAGACTGGGGTTAAGAGCCCTGGGTTCCCAAAGTCTTAGTCCTTTCACTAGATAACGAGATGATTCAGGGGAAGTGCTTGCTGTCCAAGCATGAGGACCTGAGTTTGGGTCCCCGGTACTCATGTAAAGCAAGGACACAGTGGCACACGCCGGTAAACCCAGCGCTGGGGAGGCATAGGCAGGAGGGTCCCTGAGAGCTGCTAGTTAGCTGGTTGAGCCAAGTTCCTGAGCTCTAGGGTTAGCAAAAGGCCAAGAATGATTAAGGAAGACATCTGGTCTATGCATGACGCACATGTCCCATGTTCCCACACATGCAAATGTGCCCACATTCCACAGTAATATACATGCAAAAAAAAATAGTGACTTGTTCCTTCACAGTATAGAAACTGGGTCTGGATGTATTGTGTTTTTTGCCAGATTAAATTACAAATTCTAGTTGATACATTTTTAGGTTTCAAAACAAAACCAAATGCAGAAAGTAAGAACAACCTTTCCACAGAACAGGTAAAACATCAAAGCCAAAGAAATGTGTCTTCCACCCATGCAGCGCAAGCCTCCGTTCCCACAACCCTGACACATTGACTTGCTTCCGGTTGCTGTGCAGTCATCTTAAATCCAGCCAAACCATGTGAAGTTCCCATTGGTTGCATTTGATTTCATGTTTGCTTGCAGGTTCCTTTTCTCTTTTGGTCTTCGCATATTTTTTCAGCTTACTACAAAACTTAAGGAAACACTGCAAACCTTTTCACTGAAACTGACCACTTCAGAATGTGGACACATGTAGAAAGCCATGATTCAGTGGCATACTGTGTTCACATGTGAGGACAAGTGTGAGATGTGTATTTTAAGAAGCCAATATTTACCGGGCGTGGTGGCTCATGCCTTTAATCCCAGCACTCAGGAGGCAGGTGTAGGAGGATCGCTGTGAGTTCAAGGCCACCCTGAGATTATATAGTGAATAACTCAAGAAGCCCAGATACCCACATGAGCTGAGAGTTTTCCAAATAAAGAAAAGAGACAGGCCCCTTCTGAATGATGCTAACATGGTACTAACAGATGGTATGAAGGGTGGGTGGTTGGGCCATATTTTGTTTCTTTATTCTTTTAAAAATATTATTTATTCATTTATTCATTCATTTATTTATTTATTTGAGAGAGAGAGAGAGAGAGTTGCAATCAGGTTCGCCTTGCTAACAGAAAGCACACAACCAAGAACAGCTTGTGGGGAAAAAAGGTTTATTTTGGCTTACAGATTCAAGGGGAAGCTCCATGATGGCAGAGGAAAATAATGACATGACCAGAGGGTGAACATCAACTCCTGGCCAACATCAGATGGGCAACAGCAACAGGAGAGTGGGCCAAACACTGGCAAAACCCACCCCCAACAATACACTCCCTCCAGCAGGTGTTAATTCCCAAATCTCCACCAGCTAAAGACCTAGCATTCAGAATACCTAAGTATATGGGAGACACCTAAATCAAACCACCACATTCCACCCCTGGCCCCCATAAACTTCATGGCGTCTCTGGGGCAACCCACAGTTCATCCTCATGGCCCCATTGGGTCCCCATGGAGGTAATCCAACAAGCCTGCTTCACACTGCCCATGGCTGTTTCCAAAATACAAAATTGTATTGCAAATTCAATGACCCTCTCTTTCCTGTGTTTGTTATATTCCATAATAGCAAGTGGGCTACCAACTTGTTAGTCCAGGGTGAAATAAAACAGAATTTAAGGAATAGAACACAGCATTCAGGCCCCTTCCAAAGAGTCTGCGTTCTTCCTGTTGTCCCAATGCAGGTCAGCTGTCCCATTCTCAAAGGTTGTAATCTCTCATACAGTCGCAACTGAGTGGACAGAAGATTTTATTTCTGTGCCATAACCCTCTGCTCACACCAGTCCATTTCTATGCAATGTAACCCTGCACAAGTTCTCAGGATATGGGTATAACAGCAAGCCTCTCACACAAACTGCTTCTATCCCAGTCCAGGCAAAGTTCTTTCTCACCCTCATAAGCCAAACCTCACAGTCCATAGTTCTTACTGTATTCAGGTCTTTCAACTCTGACCAGAATGGTCCATCAAGCTGTACTTACAGCACTGCCAGGTGTCTCTTAAGCCACAGTTTCAAATCCTTTCCTCAAAAATCAGCTCCAAGAGAGACTAATGGAGAAAGGGAGGGGATATGATGGAGACTGAGTTCAAATCTTTTAAAAATCAATAAAAATTAAAAAAAAAAATCAGCTCCAAAAGGCCAAGAGCCACAGTTAGATTTGTAGCAGCAATGATCCCCCTCTCCTGGTACCAACTTTATTTTGACTTACAGACTTGAGGGGAAGCTCCATGATGGCAGAGGAAAATGATGGCATGAACAGAGGGTGAACATCACCCCTTGGCCAACATCAGATGGACAACAGCAAAAGGAAAGTATGCCAAACCCTGGCAAGAGGAAGCTGGCTAGAACACCCAGAAGCCCACCTCCAATAATACACTGCCTCCAGGTGGTGTTAATTCCCAAATCTACATCAACTGGGAGCCTCACATTCAGAATACCTAAGTTTGTGAATCAAACCACCAGAGAGAAAGAGAGAGAGAGAGGGTGAGGCAAATAGAAAGAATGAATGTGCTAGGGCTTCAGATGTATGTGCCACCTTGTGCACCTGGCTTTACGTGGGTACTGGGGAATTGAACCTGGGTACTTTGGCTTTGCAGGCAAGCTCCTTAACTGCTAAATCATTTCTCCAGCCCAGTTTCTTTATTCTTTGAGGAGAATTATCTCCAGTTTTAACCATTCCCAGAAGAGAAACAGAATCTATAAAAATACAGAAGATTCTGGGCATGGTGGTGCACATCTTTAACCCTAGCACTTGGGAAGCAGTGGTAGGAGGATCACCAAGAGTTCGAGACCATCCTGGGACTACATTGCAAATTCCAGGTCAGCCTGGGCTAGAGTGAGACTCTACCTCGAAAAACAAGCAAACAAAAAAATCAGAAAACTACCTCCTGTAAATTAACTCCCATCTCTGGTGGCAATGGGTCATGCCACACTCAGTGTCACAGACAATGTCTATCCCAAGGGAACTGCCAGGATGGCATTAATGGGTGAAGATGATAGTAATGGTATTATTGTAATAGTCCCCCAGCTTAGCCATCTATAAACCTTGTGCAGATATTCTGTGTTGTCGACTTGTGTATAGCCATACTAGCTAGTAAGACAGTCACATCTGACTCTGGGGGTGCTCAACACGGAGACATCTCTATCACACCCTCCAAGGCTCAGGGGACAATACTTGATCCCAGTATTGGCCATCTGAGACACGTCTTCTATCCCAGATTCTAAGACTCTATATTATCCAGAACTGACTTGTGGGAAGAAGTTTGCTTTTAAGATTGAAGTTTGCCTTACTGTAGTTTCAACACATTCGTTGTGCCTCAATCCTGCACCATCTTTGCGCAAAGCATCATCTTTTATCCAAAAGCTTCTGTCTCTGAAAGTGGAAATTTGGCTAACCAACCAGTAATGTTTTCTAAACTTATTATGAGGGTAAAAATCAATTTTCTTTTCCTCTGTCCTTCCTTTTCTCCCTTCTTATTCACTCCCTCCCTCCCACTCTATCTCTCTCTCTCTCCCTCTCCTTCTTTCTCTCTAATTCTTAGAGACTTTTTCTTGGGCTAGAGAGGTGGCTTAGTGGTTAAGGCGCTTGCCTGCAAAGTTTGAGGGCCCATGTTCAACTTTTCAGATCTCGCATAAGCCAGACACACAAAAGTGAGGCAAACACAAGGTTGCACATGCACACTACGTGGTGCAAGCATCTGTGTTTGATTGAAGTGGTGGAGGTCCTGGCATGCCAATTCTCTCTCTGTCGCTCTCTCTAAAATTTTTAAAAAAACACCTTTTCTCCCCCTCTACTCCTCACTCTCTTCTCAATTAATTAAATTGCAAAGAATTAGAAAGAGACAGAGAAAGAGAGAGTGAGAGAATGGGCATGCTAAGGCCTCTAGCCACTGCAGCCAAACTCCAGATGCTTGTGACACTTTGCGCATCTGGCTTTACATGGGTACTGGGTAATTGAACCTGGGTCATTAGGCTCTGCAGTCAAATGCCTTAGCCACTGATCCATCTCTCCAGCCTCTTCTTTCTTTCTTTCTTGTACTGGACATTGAATCCAGGGCCTTGCACCAGCTAGGCAAGCACTTTACCACTAAACTATACCCACAGCTCAAGATTTTAAAAAAAATACTATTTTATTTTGTATCCAGTTTTTTGTTTGTTTGTTTGTTTTGTTTTGTTTTCCGCAGCAGGGTCTCACTCTAGCTCAGGCTGACCTTGAACTCATGGTGATCCTCCCACCTCTGTTTCCTGAGTGCTGGGATTTAAAGGGGTGCTTGGCAGCTGGAATTCACTCTTTTTTTGTTGTTGTTGTTGTTGTTAGAGACAGAGAGAGGGAGAGAGAGACACAGAGAAAAAGTGAGTATGGGTGTACTAGGGCCTCTAGCCACTGCAAACAAACTCCACTATGTGCATCTGGCTTACATGGGACCTGGAGAATTGAACTGGGGTCCTTGGGCTTCGCAAACATGAGCCTGAACCACTAAGCCATCTCTCCAGCCCAAGATTTTAAAAAATTAATATTTTAAAAAGAGGAGGCACTTTCAAATTTCTGAATATTTCACAGTTATTCTATTTATGATATTTATGACCATCAAGTTTACTGTGGACAGGCCTAGTGCTTTCTCCTCAGCTCCTCAGCATTTGGAGGACATGACCTCAAACCTCCTTCAAGATGAAGCTTTGTCTACTCAACCACTCTTCTGAAATGCATGATTTGGAGTCCATAAGCCACCTGGTCACTCTTCTCTCAATACACTTGATTACATATGTTCATACTGTTCTGTTTATAGTGTGCAACATGAAACATATGTAAGTAATGGAAATAGCTGTGTTAGGTGAAGGAGGGTATTAATAATTCCTTGGCTTTTCAGGCTGGAGAGATGGCTTAGCAGTTAAGGTGCCTGCCTACAAAGCCTAAGAATGCCTGTTTGAATCTCCAGGTCCCACGTTTAACCAGACGCAAAATGTGATGCAAGCATGCAATGCCAATGCATGACCACAAGGGGGCTCACTCATCTGGAGTTCATTCATAGCGGCTGAGAGGTGGATGGTGTGCCCATTCTCTCTTTGTCTCTCTCAAATTAAAAATAATAATAATAATTCCTTGGATTTTTCAAAAATTTATTTGTAATGTCATCTACCATATCTTCCATAGAAGTAAGGTGCAGTGCTGAGACTCTGACTTCAAAGGTACACTACCCATCTCATAGTATAACAGAATAATCATATCCCTTGTTCAGGAGACAAGACTGTACTAATTTTTTTTTCTGCTTCCATGTTTCTTTGTAGCATGATTTCAGCTTACAGCCTAGCCAGTCTCTCTCTCTCTCTCTGCTGGTGAGCCATCTCCCCCACACCTACTTGATGTCATTTTTCTTCTGACCTAAGCAAAGCATTTAACGTTTGTCCTTGTTTAATTTCATCTTGTTAGATGCAGCTCATTGCTCTGGTCTGTCAAGATTGTTTCTCATCATTATTTTGTCATTCATTTGCCTGCCTGGTCGGCCCAGTGGCTGGTCACCCTTGGACCAGAATTGCATCTCTATTGTACCTCCTCCACCCAGGGAAGGGACTTCAGAGAGCCCCCCAGGTGGTGAGCTGAAGCTATCCTTTAGGGGAGGATCCTCAGGCAATTTAGAATCCATCTAGTTCTCCTTGTGTTATTTTAGCCTGTGTTCCTTCATGGGCCTATTAAGGTAATGAGAAGTAGTCAGCTAAGAAGGATGCTTGCCTTTTTCCTGCAGTGCTAGAAAGCTCCGATGCTGCTCCAACCATCCATATTTTGTGGGGGGAAGGTCCATACCACCAAAAAAATCTGATAGAATACTCTCACTTCTGGTTAGAGAAGCTTCTCTTTTCAGATGGTGATAACCACTGGGATGACCCAAAAGGCAACATAATTTGGAGAAGAAGGGATGGAGGAGTGTTCAGCACTGAAATATCTTTATCACACCCTCCAAGGTTCAAGGCCCATTGCAGAAGAGGTGGTGGAAAGAATGTAAGAGCCAAAGGAAGGATACAACTCCTTATAATGCAACTGTCCACACAGAAATTGGCCTCAATATCCATGACCTCGCAGTGCCTAGCAATACCTTCACAAGACCCTCATAATAGGAGAAAAAGACAATAACATCAAACTAAAAGAGAGACTAATGGAGAGAGGGAGGGGATATGATGGAAAGTGGAGTTCTGAAGGAGAATGGCCAGCACTGTTGTAGAATTGCTGTGTGTGTGCATGCATGTGTGTGTGTGTGTGTGTGTAACCCCATCAGCAAGAGTTGTTGGCTCAGCCCTGGTGCAGGATTCTCCCCTACAAGGGGGTGATTGACTTAATCACCTTCCACATAGTGAGAAGGTGGCATGGGGCTCGGTGTCAGCTGGTCAAAAGGTGTGGAGGTGGTAGGCAAGGGGACATTGTCCAGGAGAAGGCATCCTCCAGGCTTCCAACATGAGAGATCATGGGGTCAACGGCAGGATGATGTGTCCACCCTTTCACGTGCGTGTTCTTGTTGAACCTCAGTTCTTACCTGACGGACCATGTGAGGGTCCTTGTCCCAGGGGAGTTTATGCTGCAGGGCAAAGGGTTGGTAGGTTGCCTTTTGTCTGTCCTAGACAGATCATAACAGTGACCGCGGGTGAGGGAGGGGAAGAGGGATAAAATGGAGATCTTGGGGCTGAAGAGAGTGGAGAAAAGGTCAGATGTTTGCTTTCAGCAGCAGGATAAGGTACCCAGCAGAGGGAAGGGTCCCTTGATGGGGGGAAGGAGGCACAGAGTGCACTTGGGGAGACTGAACCCTTTGTGCCAAGCCATCAGCCTTTCTGTGGACTGTAGTCCCCCTTTTTAAAATATATTTTAGTATTTACTTATTTATTTATTTGATAGAGATAGAGAGAGAAAGAGAGAGGGAGAGAATGGGTGGTGTGCCAGGGCCTCCAGCCACTGCAAATGAACTCCAGATGTAAGCGCCCCCTTGTGCACCTGGCTTACATGGGTCCTGGGGAATCAAACCGGGATCCTTTGGCTTTGCAGGCAAGTGCCTTAACCACTAAGCCATCTCTCCAGCCCTCTAGTCCCCTTTTTGCATAGAAGCCTTTGAATTCACAGCCTTCAAGTGACCATGTGGGTTTAGAAAATATGGAAGTTAACAGCCCTTGCCCTGGTCTTCTAGGTCCCCCATATTTTCTTATGACTTGGTGGGAGATTGAGAATTCCTCCATGCTTAGGGGGACAGAGACTCGGGACCTTGTGAGGAGCACAGAGGTCCCACTTTTGTATCGTTTTTAGTATAGATTGTCTCATTGACACTGGCAAGGAAAGGCTGGGAAACTTGCTCTCTTAACCAGTGTTTTGCTTATGAACACTCCTTTACTTGGGATTTTTTTCCCTGAAGTGGAGACAAGGCCTTGTGGTCAGATCATCACTCTCTCTGGAGCAAATTTCTCACCCTGAATCACCACACCATCAGTTCTAGCATTCTCTCTGAGACACCCTGCAGGCAGTCATCCAACCACATCTGCTGTTGTTTGAACATATGTCCTCCAGTAGATTCAGGAGTTTATTAAAGCTTATAACTTAGATCTCCAGTCCTGGCTGGAGGAGGTGTCACTGTAGGCAGATCCTGGGGTTCAGCCTTAAGGTATAACTGGGGAACAGATCTGGAATTCCAGACTAAAGGTATGCAGAGGGTCTGAGCTCTGACTGGGGTTCTTAGCATGTGCTTGTTTATGGTGCTGGTGGTGGTATTTCTCTTTGCGTGGGCCTGTGAAAGGAGGCCAGCTTCTTCTGCCATGATGGAACTTCCCCTGGACCTGTACACTTCAATACAGCCTGTTCTTCCCATACACTGTGTCTGGAGATTCATCCCAGCAACGTGAAGCTGACTGTGACGCCATCCTACTAAGGCTCCTTAATGGTCTTCTGAGTCTCGTCTTCCTTTCCCCATTGGCATTGCTACAGTGGTATCCTCTGGGGACCCTGCTTTGAGAACCACTGTGCGATTACTGGGTGTTCTTGGTAATCCTTTTCGTTTTTCTTTTTAGAAAGAGTCTTACTGGGCTGCAGGGATTGTTTAGGGGTTAGGGCATTTGCCTGCAAAGCCAAAGGACCCAGGATCAATTCCCCAGGACCCATGTTAGCCAGATGCACAAGGGGGCGCATGCGTCTGGAGTTTGTTTGCAGTGTCTGGAGTCCCTGGTGCACCCATTCTCTCTCTCAAATAAATAAAAATAAAATATTTTAAAAAAGAAAGAATTTTACTATGTACTCCAGGCTGACCCCAAACTTCAATCCTCCTGCCTCAGCCTCCTGAGTGCTGGGGTATGATTAGATATCATTCCTCTTGAGCAGGGGTTAGCTTCCTCAGCCCATATTGTCTGAGGAGGCAGAGAGTGCTAGAATGTGTTGGATTCAAGCATCCTTTTCCCCTTGGTGGGGAGACATCCAGCCTTTGCAAAAACAAACAAACAAACAAACAAAAAACAAAAACCAGGCACGTGCAAAACCAGTTCCAACTCTTTGTAGTTCTTCTCCCAGCATTGAGCAATGCCATGGTCAGCAACTGGCTGCCTGGATGTGGTTTTAAACAAAACTAATGTGATTTGGGATGGGGATTTAGACATGGAAGTTCCTTTCCTTTGGTCTCTAAAGATTACCGGCAGGTAACAGCTGCTGTCCTTCCCATTCGGGGAGAGGCAGAGGGAGAAGGAACGGCTTTGCTCACAGGACCCATCTGTACAACTTCAAGTGGGGAAGCGACTGTATCCGGCTGGAAGGACAATGTTCCTCGGTAAGTGGATGGTTTCTCAGGGCTCAGGTAGGCAGAGGATCTAAGGAGAGAGGGGCTGATGTTGTGGCCATGGCCTGGGCCTGTGAGACATAGCATTGACTTTTCTCCTCTGTGGACACCTGGGTTTGATCTGCCTTTGAAAGGACCATCTTATACTATCAACAAGGGCTCATAAGACATAGTCCAGGGGCCCCTTGGGAATGAGCATGACTTGTATTCTGGGTGTCTCCCCTGAGTCTGTGCTTTTAATTTTTGTTGTTGTTTTGCGGTAGAGTCTTATTCTAGCCCAGGCCAACCTGGAATTCACACTGTAGTCTCAGGGTGGCCTCGAACTTATGGCGATCCTCTTACCTCTGCCTCCCGAGTGCTGAGGTTAAAGGCGTGCACCACCACGCCCTGCAAGTCTGTGCTTTTATACCTCTCTGGTCATTCCTCTCTTAATGTCTAGGAAGATATAGCCATGTCCCTTGCAGAGTAGTTTTGACTGGTAGTGCCTTATGGAAAGTAAAGCTGAGAGGAAAAGGCATTGTCTGAAGGTCTCTTAGGGTATACCTAAAACATCTGAGTGAATGATCTCTTTCCCATCTCCCAGTGCCTTGTTAGCATAAAGGCTGGTGGTGATGTGGTGTGAGGACAGTGTAACAGTGCGTGATCTGGTTGCAGTTACTGGGCTGTATGGATTATCTCCTTAATCTACTGTGTTCTTAGTAAGTGTCACTACAGATTTTTGGATCTTATTTTTGCCTTTAAAAACCCACATATTGGGCTGGAGAGATGGCTTAGCGGTGAAGCCTGCCTGCAAAGCCTCAGAACGCTTGTTCAAATCTCCAGGTCCCACGTTTAACCAGACGCAAAAGTGACTCAAGCACTCAATGTCACACATCTGCACAGGGGACGCATGCATCTGGAGTTTGTTCACAGCGGCTGAAAAGGCCCTGGCGTGCCCATTCCCTCTCTGCCTCTTCTTTCTCTTTCTCTGTCTCTCTCTTTCTCAAAAACAACAACAAAATGTATTAAAGGGAAGGGCTATCATTGCCTCTCATTCCCCCTAAGTGCAAAATATTAGTCAAACTTTAAAAATGCCTAGACACAGAGTTATTAAAATGTGAAAACATGAATCTATTTTAAAGCAAGACAGCCCAGAATATTCTAAGCCCTTCTTATTTGCTTTCTCTCTCAGCTCATTTTGAGCTGTCAATTTCTTTATGTTGGCAACTTTTAATTCCCTCTGTTGACTGACATTAGAAATCACACACAAAGACTGAATTATTACATAAACTTAAGATCTAGAGCGCTCCCCCTTGCCCACTTGTGCCAGCTGTTGCATCCAATTATTGCATTCGATAGCCGAGCTATTTCTTAGCAGTATTTTAACAGTAGACTAAATCAGCTTGTGTGGAATTTCTCTGCTCATCTTCTTTGCTAAAAGTAGCGAGAAAATAAAACACTAAAAAGAATAAGAGAAAGGTACAAGGGATATTAAAGCATTGGAGACTTAATCACTTCTAAATAACTGAGAGTTGACAGAAGTTTTGTGCATTTAACTCTGTAAATGGCGTTTGTGGCGATAAGACACTCATCCAGCCACCGTATGTCATGTGGTCTAGTCATACTGCTCCACGGAGCGTCCACTTCCGCGTTAATGTGTTACAGCTCACACTGCCCTGGGCTGTCAGACAGCTCAGAGGCACTTGATGCTGCAAATATCTTCAGGTAGCATTTGTTTGACTTAATCATTAAAACCTGTCTTTTTCTTTGGCCTGTGTAAGTGTGCCTGTAGAGTTCAGACTCATGTCAGAGGTCTTCTTCAGCCTCTGTCCTCTTTCATTCTTTTCTTTTCTTTTCTTTTTTCTTTCTTCTTTCTTTTTCTTTTCTTTCTTCTTTCTTTCTTTCTTTCTTTCTTTCTTTCTTTCTTTCTTTCTTTCTTTCTTTCTTTCTGTCTCTCTCTTATTTATTTGGAAGACAGACAGACAGACACACACACACACACACACACACACAGAGAAAGAGTTAGAGAAAGAAAGAGAGAGCATTCATGGGCATAGCAGGCCATCCTGTCACCATAAATTAACTCCAGATGCATGCACCAGTTTCTGCATCTGGCTTACATGGGCACTGGGGAATCGAACCTGGGCAGTCAGACTTAGCAAGCAAACACCTTTAGCTGCTAAACCATCTCTCCAGCCCCACCTTATATTTGAGACAGGATCTTTTATTGAATTTAGAGCTGGGGGTCACTGATTTGGCAAGATTAGCTAGCCAGTAAGCCCTAGGGATCCTCCAGTCTCTGCCTCCCCAGCACTGGACACCATCACACCTGGCATTTTATGTAGGTTTGGGGAATCCGAAATTTGCAGGGTAAGCATATTTACCCACTGAGGCATCTTGTCGACAACTCTTTTATGTTTCAAAGACAGTCTAGTCTCAAGAGAAAAATTTTAAGAAAATGTTGTTGTTTAGAAATGAAACACTTTATTCCAGCTTGGTGTGTCCTTTGGATCTTGACCTCTGGGGAGGGCACCACTGAAATCACTTCAGAGGCAAAGGGAGCTTCGGCACTGTGCAGTCACATCAGAAAAGCCTTGGTATCATTTGGTTAAGTAGCCCGTGGACTGAAGCCACTGTTTGCCTTGATGCAGGAAAGGGCAGGATGAGAGTCCTGGCCACCTTTGCAAGCCTGTGCCTGACTTCCTGCTCATATGCCTTCTCCCACGGTGCCAGTGCTATGGCCTGTGAGCACATGCGGCCAAGGCACGTCCAAGCCCAGCCCCAGGACCCCAGCACGCACCACGTCACCATCCACACCAGCAGGCCTTCCTATTCGCCCGGTGATAAGATTCTAGGTATGTACGTGAAAGTCTAAGAGGAGGGCAGAGTCCCTGGGATGTTCCAAATTGTGTTTGCACCAAACAGGAGCTTCCTGAGTTAGAATTTGGCTTAGCCCTATGGAGACAACATTGGACCAAGATTAAGCATGAAATTGTGTAGAAAAATCACATGAGGGCTGGAGAGATGGCTTAGCGGTTAAGGCACCTGCCTGCCAAGCCTAAGAATGCCCATTCTAGTCTCCAGGTCTCACGTTGAGCCAGACGTGAAGTGATGCAAGGGCTCAATGCCACACTTGCCCACAAGGGGGCGCATGTGTCTGGAGTTCATTCACAGCAGCTGAGAGGCTGCTGGCACACCCATTCTCTCTCCTCTGTCTCTTCCTCTCTGTCTCTGTCTCTGTCTCTCTGTCTCAATAATAATAAAAATCACACGATAATTAATGTCTCTACTTGTCTCTTTACAAGAGAACACGAGTGACATAATTACAAAAGATTACTTTGTTATAACTGTACCACATACATGTATCTTATTATTGATATACATGTTTGTCCTGTATCTTGTGTGTGTGTGTGTGTGTGTGTGTGTGTAAAATATACTTTACATACTGGTTCCGTCCCCAGCATAGATAAGTGAATAAATAAGTGAATAAGCAAGAATAGTTTCTGATAACCACTCATTCTTCTTTTCTGTCTCTATCAATTTGCTTTGTCTAGGCATCTCATGTAAGTGAAATCACATAATATGTCATTTTGCCTCTGTCTTATCTCACCCAGTATATTTTCAGGGACCATGGATGCTGTGGCCTGTATCAGAGGAAACTGCATTTTAAATATGGAAGGTGTAGTCAGGCTGTCCCCAGAGAGTTGCATGGTCTATGGTTCCAGCACTAGTGAGTGAGCACCCTTGTTTTTCTGTAGTCCTCTGAATCTTGGTTATAGCCACACATGTTATTAGTGTTTGTTAATATAAAAGTGTAAACTAGTCTCTTAGTTATAATTACTTTTAAAATTATGATTGAGTTTTATTTTTCATCATTTTGGAGGTCATCCTCTTAGAGACTCACCTTAACTTGGGGCATGCACACACACACACACACACACACACACACACACACAAACACATTATCCGTTATGCCTTGCACATGCTAGGCAAGTATTCTACCACTGAGATATATCCTCAGCCCTTAACGTCATATACTTATCTGTTTGATATGTTACATAAATGTTTCTTGGCTTGTCATTTGTCTTTTTATTTTACTTTTTGGGTGTTTTTTTTTTTTTTTTTTTTTTTTTTGAGGTAGGGTCTCCCTGTAGCCCAGGCTGACCTGGAATTCGCTATGTAGTCTCAGGCTGGCCTCAAACTCACAGTGATCCCCCTACCTCTACTTTCTGAGTGCTGGGATTAAAGGTGTGTACCACCACACCAGGCTTCATTTCTCTTTTGGCTTCATCTATATGCAACTGTCTTCATATGATAAACATTACTCACGTCTCCCTTGTAGCACCTGGCTTTTGCTTAAAGAGGCATTCCTAACTGGAAAAACAAGTTTCTAGGTTTTTGTATGGCCCTGTTATGTAACCTTGATTCAAAGGGAATTTATTTGGGCATGAAATAAGACTTCAACTTTTTCTTCCCACTAATGAATAATGTTCACTTTTGCAGGAGGGGGATACTCTTAAGCTTTTAGTTTTGCAAATACCCGTTGTATAACCAGCAGATGGAACCGAGGCAAGCACGTCTATCTCGAAGGGCTGTTTTCTATTGCAGTGTCTGTGAGAAGCAGCCGCGATTTCATGGGGTTCCTACTGCAGGCTCAGACGGTGTTGGATCACCAGATAGCTGGCACTTTTGTCTTCGTTCCTCCCCATTGCAAACTGATGACTTGTGTTGAAGAGGCGGATACGGTCACCCACTCTGACAAGTCCCTGAAGAGGAACCTCTCGTTTGTGTGGAAAGCCCCGGCCCAGCCTGTGGGGGACGTCAGATTCCTGTAAGCCAGCGCTGCGCTGTTCCTTAGTAACCGAGCCCACATTACAGGTGTTCTTTTTCCCTCCTTCAGATCCCTCTCTCTGCATAGCTGTCTTAGAACTGGGGCAGGGTCCCCGCGGCTGGGTACACTAGAGATCATATGCAGAGAATAACTATAACACGATACTCCCTCAAGCCTTCCTCTTGCAGTCCTAGTTATGACCACAACTGCAAAATTATGACCAAAGAACAAAAGAGCTGTTAGGAGAGAGAGAAGAGAGGAGAGAAGGGGAGAAGAAATGAGAGGAGAGGAGAGGAGGAGAGGAGAGGAAATGAGAGAAGAGGAGATGAGAGGAGAAGAAATGAGAGGAGAGGAGGAGAGGAGAGGAAATGAGAGGAGACAAGAGGAGAGGAGAAGAGAGGAGATGAGATGAGAGGAGATGAGAGGAGAGAGATGAGAGGAGAGGAGAGGAGAGAAGAGGAGAGGAGAGGAGATGAGAGGAGAGGAGAGGAGAGGAGAGGAGAGGAGAGGAGAGGAGAGGAGAGGAGATAAGAAGAGAGGAGAGGAGATGAGAGGAGAGCAGAGAAGAGGAGATGAGAGGAGAGGAGAGGAGATGAGAAGAGAGGAGACCAGAGGAGATGAGAGGAGAGGAGACAAGAGGAGATGAGATGAGAGGAGATGAGAGGAGAGAGAGGAGGGAGGAGACAAGAGGGACAGGGAAGGGAGGGGACAGAGAGAGGGGAGGGAGGGAACAGAGAGGGAGAGAGGAGTGAGGAGGAGAAGGGCAGGAGCGAGGGGAGAGAAAGCTAGACTTCTCTGGCCCCCAGGGAAAGCCACTTAAGGTTCTGTGCCTCGGTTTGTCCTCTGTCACATGGGTTGACCAAGACAAATATGGTGGCATACACCTGTAGTTCCAGCTACTCAGGAGGCTGAGACAGGAGGATCACTTGAGACCAGGAGTTTGGGCCTCTAGCACCACACAGCAAGACCCCCATCTGTAAAAGAAAATCAACAAGAGGGAAGGCATATAGTAATAACAACACCCCATAGGGGTTGCCTAAGAATGAAGAGCACGTGTGCAAGGTACTTAGGCGGTCCGCACAACAGCACCCTGTGTACAGAGTGGTACCTTATATAGTACTCAGATAGTACTGCGCATCACTGCTCCTCAAAATGAGATGCTGGCTTTATCATTCTTTCACATACTTGCATTTACCAAGAAAGAGATGACTTTGTTCTTCCATGAAAAGAAAGTGTTTGTTCCTTAGTTTTCTTTTCCTACACTCTGGGCCTCGAAGACAACACTCTGCCTCCGGGACTCTACCAGCCCTCTCTGCCGCAGGAACTATGGACGCTGAGGTTTCTGCCCCTCCAGCGTCCTTCTCCATCCCCATGATCCCATGCAGCAGACAGGACAGTGAGCAGGAATGCAGAACTGCTGCTCCTTGTAAATTTGCTGATCTGCCCCGCTGGTGCCAGTTCCGGATTGGTGGTTCAGCCTCCTCAATGGTTTGGGCTCTCATCTGCTCTTGAAGTCTTTCCTTCATCACAGTCAGTCTCTTTTATTTTATTTTATTTTTTTATTTTTATTTTTGCGAGGTAGGGTCTCGCTATAGCCCAGGCTGACCTGGAATTCACTCTGGCTTCAAACTCACTGTGTTCCTCCGACCTCTGTCTCCCCAGTGCTGGAACTAAAGACCTGCCCCACCACACCTGGCTACAATCACTTCTTTTTTAAAAAGTTTTTATTTATTTATTTATTTGCAAGAAGAGAGAGAGAGATAGAAGAGAGGCAGAAACAGAGAGAATGGGCATGCCAGGGCCTCTGGCCACTGCAAACAAACTCCAGATACATGTGCCCTTTGTGCATCCAGATGGCTTACGTGGGTCCTGGAGAATTGAACTGGGATCCTTTGGCTTCGCAGGCAAACGCTTTAACTGCTAAGCCATCTCTCCAGCCCCACTCTTCTTTCTCAAAGCCCTTCCATTTCTAGTTTCTGATTTATCATCCTAGCTCTTATGTGCTACTTAGGAAGGAGTTCAGAAGTTGTTATTTTTCGTGTGACAGGAAAAAAAGGTGCTAAGTCACTTGGTCATCCCTAAGTCTCCCAAAGTCATCCCTGCCCATGTTACCTCCACTGTATCTGGAAACCATGTGGCTCTCACTGTCCCTTGAATCCCTGGGTGACATTAGTTACATTCATCACATTGTCATGGCTGCCCTCTCGAATGCTTCCAGTGAGGCAATAATCCCTACCTCAGGAAAATGTTGGAAGGATAAATGCCATAATGCTTGAGAAGGTGATTCATGCTGAGGAAAGGCATTATGCATTCAAAAATCCCATTTAGAATAGTAATGATTTCTCTCTAATCTTCAATAAAATCTATAATTACAATAGAATCATACAACTTTTTTTTTTTTTTAAGACCAGGAGCAGATGGTTTCACTGGTAAATTCTTTTGTTTATGTGCAAGCAGAGAGAGAGAGAAAAGAGACAATGGACACACAAGGGCCTCCAGCTGCTGCAAACACACTTCAGATGCATGTGTCACTTTGTGCATTGGCGTTATGTGGGGAATGGAAAAGTGAGCCTGAGTCATTAGGCTTTGCAAGCAAGAGCCTTTAACTGCTCCATCATCTCTCCAACCCCCATTTTTTTTTTTTTGATTCAGGGTCTCACTATGTACTCCAGGCTGGCCTTGAACTCATGGCAATCCTCCTGCCTTTAACCTCGGCCTGATAGGATCATAGGTGTGAATCACTACACCCAGTTCATGAATTCTTTAATGATGGATGTGGCTGACATTTTTGCAGTAGTGGTTAGTAAAAAATGTTGAAGATTAAACATTTTAAAAAAATATTTTATTATTTGTTTATTTGACAGAGAGAGAGGGGGAGAGAGAGAGAGAATGGGCATGCCAGAGCCTCCAGCCACTGCAAAAAAACTCCAGATGCATGTGCGCCCTTGTGCATCTGGCTTATGTGGGTCCTGGAGAGTCAGACTGGGATCCTTTGTCTTTGCAGGCAAATGCCTTAACCACTAAGCCCTGTCTCCAGCCCAGATTAAACATTTTATTTAAGTCTAAACAGTTCAAGAAGACACCCTTTAATTCAAAACGAAGGGTTGTTTTGTTTTGCCTTTTGTTTTTGGGGGGTTATCAAATTCTAGGCCTCATGCATCTTATGCAAGTGTTGTAACCCATCCCAAGCCCCTAAATAAGATTTTTTTGTTTGTTTGTTTTTTCAAGGTAAGGTCTCACTGTGCCCCAGGCTCACCTGGAATTCGTCATGTAGTCTCAGACTGGCCTTGAATTCACAGTGATCCTCTTATCTCTGCCTCCTGAGTGCTGGGATTAAAGGTGTGTGCCACCATACCTGGACTGAGATTTTTTTTTTTGATAACTATATGTATTTATGAAGGGTGGATGATTTGTACAGTGTAAGTACCTTTGGCTATGGAGCTTCTGGTTTTTATTTTATTTTATTTACTTATTTGAGAGAGAGAGAGAAAAAGAGACAGATAGAGAGACTAGGTGTACCAGGGCCTTCAGCTACTGCAAAGAAAGTCCACAGTCATGCATCACCATGTGCATCTGGCTTACATGGGACCTGTGAAATAGAATCTGTGACCTTTGACTTTGCAGGCAACTGCCTTAATGGCTAAGCCATCTCTCTAACCCAAGCTTTGTTTTCAAAAAGAATGAAGTTGTGGCTGGGGAGGTGTTTGAGTTTGCAAAATATTTGCCACACAAGTATGAGGACCTGCAATGGGATCCCCAGCCCCCATTTAAAAGCTGGCCCAGGGCTGGAGAGATGGCTTAGTGGTTAAGGCGTGTGCCTGCAAAGCCAAAGGCTTCCAGTTCGATTCTCCAGGACCCACATAAGCCAGATGCACAAGGGAGCGCATGCATCTGGAGTTTGTTTGCAGTGGCTAGAGGCCCTGGCGTGCCCATTCTCCCTCTGTCTGCCTCTCTTCTATCTCTCTCTTTGCTTGCAAATAAATAAATAAACGAACAACAACAAAAAAGCTGGTCTAAGGTTATGTACCTATAATGTCAGTGCTGGGGAGGTGGAGACAAGAGAATCCCCGGAGCTTGCTAGCTAGCTAGTCTAGCCAAATGCCCGTGGGTGCCAGCTTCCGGTTGGTAGCCCAGCCTCCTCCATGGCTTGGGTTCTCATGTGCTCTTTGAAGTCTTTCCTCTTTCACAGTCACTCTTCTTTCTCAATTTCCATTCCAGATTCAGTGACAGGTTCTGTCTCAACAAATGAGGTGGGACTGGAGAGGTGGCTTAGCAGTTAAGGCGCCTGCCTCCTAAGCCTAAAAGAAACGTTCCAATCTCCAGCAGTTCCAATCTCCAGCAGTTCCAATCTCCAGGTCCCACGTTTAGCCAGATGCAAAGTGACACAAGGGCGCAATGCTGCACTTGACCACAAGGGGGCGCACGCATCTTGATTTCGTTCACAGCCCTGAGAGGGTGCTGGCGCCCATCTCTATCTGTCTTCCTCTCCCTCTCTCTCTGTCTCTCTCTGTGTCTCTCTCCAAAAAAGAAAAAAAAATGAGGTGGAGAGCAACTGAGGTAGATATTTGATGGCAACGTCTGGCCTGACCATGCATGCACACACATATACATGTACACCTGCACATACGTGTATCCACACACATCAATAGACACATGAAAAAAAAAAAGAAATCACTCATAGGGAAATAAAATAACCTCTCTCTAGTTCTGCTCATCTATCCTTTTGTTTCTTGGCTTCTAGCATGTTCTCTCCTTGCTTTTGGGATGGGTCCTGGGTTTGACTTCAGGGAAACTCAATCCGTGAATCACTCTGCCCTTTGTGTTTCGACAGATTATCAGTAGTCCAGTCCTATTTTGTTTACTGGGAAAGGATTGAATCACCCATTGTGTCTCAACAGACACACAACGTAGGTCACTCTGTTGATCTCCACAGCACGCCAACCCCTCAGCAGAGGCTGGAGGCTACTGCAGAACCCGTCCTAGGTATAGTTCGCCTCTGTGTTCACAAGCCTGGTTGTCATCATGACTTTATAGTGAGCCATTTCCACCTTCAACTTACTGTGGCCAGTCTCCTGTCCCTGCAAACAAGCAATCAGTACCTGCTGACCAACCGCTGCTGCTGCCCCTGAATGTGAAGGCAGGGGTGGGGGGGGGGAGAGGCAGGGGACAGCTAGCACTTGCTTCATTTTTCACAGAAAACATACTTTGCTGGTTCAACCCAAATTGGGACCCCCGGGTGACTGCAAAACCAGAAGATAGCCTACACCTTCTCCGCTCTGTGCCCGTCAGTTTCCTTTGGTTCTCTGAAGCTTACTTGGGCATTGTGGGAAAGAAATGAGCTTTCTTGTCCTCCTCCTTTTTCTTGCCCCTTTTTTTTTTTTTTCTTTTTTAATTTTTAAAAAAATTTAATTAATTTATTTATTTTTGAAGAGAGACATAGAGAGGACAGAGAGGGAGAAGGAGACAGAGAATGGGCACACCAGCAGTCTCTCAGCTGCTGTGAACGAAATCCAGATGTGTGTGCCCCCTTGTGGGCAAGTGCAGCATTGCGCCCTTGTGTCACTTTGCATCTGGCTAAACGTGAGACCTGGAGATTGGAACTGGGTTCTTGGGCTTAGCAGGCAGGCGCCTTAACCGCTAAGCCATCTCTCCAGCCCTTCTTTTTCTTTTTTAAATATATTTTATTAATTTATTTGAGAGAAAGAGGGAGAGAGAGAGAGAATAGGTGCATCAGGGCCTTCAGCCACTGTAAACGAACTCCAGGTGCATGTGCCACCTTGTGTATCTGGCTTA
This sequence comes from Orientallactaga sibirica, assembly GCA_036365145.1. Lineage (NCBI taxonomy): Eukaryota > Metazoa > Chordata > Mammalia > Rodentia > Dipodidae > Orientallactaga > Orientallactaga sibirica. Next base: position 1,188,575 of record JAEOAD010002805.1, read on the forward strand.
CTTGGGATCTGGGGAATCGAACCTGGGTCCTTTGGCCTTAACTGCTAAGCCATCTCTCCAGCCCCCTGAGTTAATGTTTTTTGATTAACCTCGGTGTCCATGGCTATTTCCCTGAAGCTGTTTGTCAGCTTAGCAGGGGAGCAGTACTCACATCACAGCTTCCCCTGCAGATTCTCGCAGACCCCGGCAGATGTGGCGGAGAGGACACATCTTTGGGTGGGCAGTCATATTGATGGATCTTGGATCTCCTCAGTTTTCTCTGCCATGGAGCTTCATGCTTTGGGAGAACGGATTTATTATCTTGCCTCTATTGTCCCCTGGTTTATGTGGTGTGGGCCCAAGCCCTGGCCATTGGTAATGATGGGTGGGCTACTGGATAGGATGATGCTAAACACTGGGTATTGTGGGAAACTCCTTGTATTCCAGCAAAGATGAAAGAAGAAACTCGGCGAGTGTTCCCACAGCCAATGCAGGGAAGGCTCTCCTGGCTTCTTTGTGGGGAAGGGGTGTCTTTGGGGCTCTACTTGGCTTACAGTGTGCCCCCATCACTCTTCTCCAACCACGTTCGGGTGTCTTTGCTTTTACTCTTGCAGGATCTGCAGAAGAAGGCAGTCTAAACACTCTTCCTGCCAGTTTTCGGCCAGCAATGTTGTCTGGGGGTGCAGAGACGCTGTCTCAGTCAACTTCATATACACCAACAGCAGGCTGCAATGGCCAGCAAGCCAATGGAGACCCTGGATGCCCATCGGTTAGACAGGCTTGTGGCCCTTGAGAGAAAAAGCTTTGCTTCCAGCCCAAGCACCCACCAGAGGTAATGATGGGGTGGGCTACTGAATGGGACAATGCTAGGTATTTGTTTGGTTGGGGATGTCTAATGAAAACCTGATCTTGGCTATTCTTAAGTGCCTTAAATATCATGATGATAGTAGGGCACTGGTCAAAAGATCTAGGTATGCTCATTATCTGGGGAAACTAAATTTTGAGTTAAATAATATACACATTATATATCTTATAGTATATATTTATATACTATAATATATACATTATATTAAAGGAATGACACTAGTTGGGTGAGTGCTCTGCTCCTATCTTACTCACCAATCCTCCAGTAATCCCAGGAAAATCTGGTTTTGTCAAAATATGCAACAGTGGTCAGGAGACAATGCTTTTTGCTCCAAATACTTTATGAACCCTTCTCACAATGCCCTTCAATTCTTCCCTTTAGGACTCAGGATGACCCAAGCTTTAATTCACTGGACACTTGCCTGCCCTTGGTTAAGGATGAGCAGGTACGTGTGGGTTGGGAATGGGGGTTGAGCTTGGTATTCCGGCCCGAGTGTGAAGTGCCAGTCTGGGAATGCAGCTATTAGACTAGCATTTAAAGGGCATGATATACACAAAGTGTCTTTGTCCTAATCAATACCAGCCTTTGCAGTCTAAGCAGTGTCTCTGAAATTATTGGCAATTGTAGAAAATGGATGGTTTTAGTGATTCGTTTTCCCACTTAGCCTTGGTTGATAATGCCTCTCTTCTTTTCTCCTTCCCTCCTCCTGCATAACACTGACCTCAAATCACCATGTGCTGTCCCAGTGGTTAGATCAATGGTCAATATAAAATGCACATGCCCACTGATACACTCTTCCTTTGAAGTCTTAGAACACAAAATAAAACATGATATCATATTCTTTTTTTAAATATTTATTGCTGGGTGTGGCGGCACACCACTTTTCATCCCAGCACTTGGGAGGCAGAGGTTGGAGGATTGTCTTGAGTTCGAGGCCACCCTGAGACTACATAGTGAACTCCAGGTCAGCCTGCACTAGAGTGAGACACTACATAAAAAAAGATAATAATAATAATTTTATTTATTGGAGAGAGGGAGAAAGAAGCAGAAAGAGAAAGAGAGAATGGATGTGCCAGGGCCTTCAGCCACTGCAAACAAACTCCAGACACCACCTTGTGCATCTGGCTTACGTGAGTCCTGGCAAATCAAACCTGGATCCTTTGCCTTTAAGGGGCAAGTGTCTTAACCACTAAGCCATCTCTCCAGCCCTAATGTTCTTGTTTAAGTGTATTGGAACGTACAGTAAGATTAAATGCCCCCACCAACATGTCCTACCATACAGATGTCCTCACAGCTTTTAGCTGTAAGAGATGACATAATTCTCCACTGGGGTTTGGAAGCTTCTTAAAGGACCCCAAGTTTACTCTTGTACGTAGCTCACATGCTTTCTGTGGCGTTTCCATGAGTTGCCCATCCTTTTCAATAACAAATGCATAGTTATCTACTCGGGTACTTTACTCTGAGACCTATTAGGGTCAAGTAAGAGACAACGTTTTCAGCTCCTGCCTGCTGTCTATAAGAACCAGAGTGCATTGCAAGTTTAGAGGCATTGGTCATTATGCCCTTTGATCTATTTTTAAAAATATTTTATTTATTTATTTATTTATTTATTTATTTATTTATTTATTTATTTATTTATTTATTTATTTAAGAAAGAAAGGGAGGGAGAGAATGGGCATGCCAGGGCCTCCAGCCACTGCAAACGAACTCCAGATGCATGTGCCACCATGTGCATCTGATTTACGTGGGTCCTGGGGAGTCGAACCTAGTTCCTTAGGCTTGGCAGGCAAATGCCTTAACTGCTAAGCCATCTCTCCAGGCCTTTTTCAAAACAAGATTTATTTTTATTTTTATTTATTTATTAGAGAGAGGGTGAGAAAGAGAGAGTGATCTATTTTTAATTTGTGTGTGTATTCATGTTTGTGTGGGTGCACGTGCATGCACATACTCTGAGTATGGTCCCTTAGACACCGTCTGCCTGTTTTGAGATAGGGTTTATCATTGACCTGGAGCTTGCCAAGTAGGCTAGACTGGCTGGCCAATGATCCCCAGGGATCTGTCTATCTCTGCCTCCCAGTGCTGGGAATTACAAGGGCCTGCCACCAAGCCTGGCTATTTATTTTATATGAGTTCTGGGGCTCAAACTCAGGTCTCCATGTATGCAAGGCAAGCACTTTAACAACTGAGCTATCTCCCCAGGCCTTTTTTTTTTCTTTTTTTTTTTTTCTAGGGCCAGATGACAGCATCTAATAAGTCCATGATGGGGCCTGCTCACGACACTGTCCATCTTCCCAAGACTCGACTCCTCTGGTCCCCTGAAGCTTTAACTGGGAACGGGGCTACAGCATCCAACCCAGTCTCTGACTTGCACAACTCTGATGCTTCCAGGGTCTTGTCAGAAGCACCATGGTCCTCAGCTAGCTTCTTACCTGAGTCAAAGCACAAGGAAGTCAGGATGGGGGAAGAGACTGGTGAAGGGGCACGGGATGCCCTAGCAAGTCCAACTTAAGGCCTGAAGTAGGGTTCGAGGGAGTCAGCACCCCTTCTGAGATGGAGCTCAGGACTCCCCAGCTGGGACTCCTGTTTGGCCTGTCAGCTACCCTGGGCATGGCCCTGATGGCTGGCCTTTGCTACTTACACTCTCAATATTGCCACAAGCGGACAGAAGTGTCTTTCAGAGAGCCCACTGAGGATGCCGTTGCCAGGAGCAATGCTGGGGCGACTGAACATGTCAAGAAGATTGGGGACAGTGGCTTTATCTCGGTATAAGCGGAATACAACTGTGTCACTCCTTCTGTGGGGAGCAAGAAGGCAGTCCTCTGAGGAGATCCTTGGGCCAGGCCCCTCAGTGGCACCCGCACACCCTGTAGACTAATGTCTAAGTTGAACTAGAGTTAATGAGAATTTCTGATGAGGTCCGGGACTCGCTGCACCTCCTGTCAGTGTGCAGCCAGCGGAGGAAGTGGGCAGAGGACAGGTTTATCAACAGAGGGACTTCGTCCCCAGCTTTGTTGTCAAAACATCTATAATGTGGCTGCTGCTTCTTCGTCTTTTTTCTTCTTCTCGCAATTAGATGTTCTGTTTGAAGAGTTAAACCCAGCACAATGAATATTGTATAACCCACTCATTAACTAGACTCCTGTGGCCGCTTGGCTTCCTCTGTTGCCTTAAGGAACCTGCCGAAATAGAAGTTCTATCCTTCTCAGTGTGTCAGCCTCATATCCTCTAACCCTTTGAAAAAACAAAAACAAAAAACAAAACAAAACAAAACAAAACAAAAACAGCATCATGTTGGGTTGGTAGTTCTTGTAAGAAAAAAGAGCTGTAGCCCTCCCTTTGCCTCTATTTTTTATTGTTATTTTTTGGTTTTGCGAGGTAGGGTCTCACTCTGGTCCAGACTGACCTGGAATTAACTAGGTAGTCTCAGGGTGGCCTCGAACTCTTGGCGATCCTCCTACCTCTGCCTCCCGAGTGCTGGGATTAAAGGCGTGCACCACCACACCCAGCCTCCCTTTGCCTCTATAAATCAACTCCAAAAGAAGTTTTCTTTTCACAACTAGTGTTCAAAAACTAGTTGGAACTCTGATTCAATGGTGAAGGCAAGAGTGTTCTATCTTCTTGGAAATACAGCAGACTGGCCAATCCACCGTGGAACGTGATTCAAAGCGAGGATGGTTGTGGGGGGCTTGATGGAACACATCTTGCAGAAAGCACATACAGGCAGCCCAAGGCCATAAGCCCAAGTGGAACAAACAAGCCTCTCCATCAGGTGCAAAGGGATCTGGAATTTCCCATCCATTTCCACTTGGTGAAAACACTTTTATTTCCTAACAGCTTACAGGCATGTTGCCTTTTGCTGAAGGTCAGGATGAAAAAAAAAAAAAAAAAAGATAATCTGTTCTCATGATTTTGTGACACTCCCTTGATTTAGCAGTGGTGGCACAGCTCTGTAGTCTGTCAGTATAACTGGTACAGAATCACCATCTATTTTAATAATGAAACAATCCCCCACCACACACACACACCAGTTTGGATAGGATAGTTATTCAATTCTACCTAACTCCCGGAAGAAGAAGCACACCATTTGACATTTAGCCCTAAAATAACTCGTGAGAAGTAAGATCGGTCACTTGCCAAGGAGAATAAAGCCTTCATGGTCCCTCCATCCAACAACAAAGATACTTGGTGTAAATTGGTTTTTTAAGAAAGATGCCCCAGCTCCTGCTGTCTTTCCAACCAGCTTTCACGCCTTGGGCATTGGGTGGAAGACTGCCCTCCTGGGTCCTGTGTGGGTCAGTGCTGTTTCTCAGCTTCAATCATTAGGTACATCAAGGCCTGGGTGATTCATGTGTTCACCAGTGAATGTTTTCTAGGAATAATGTGGAAAGAAACAAAGATAAGGCTGGAGAGATGGATTCGTGGTTAAGCACTTGCCTGCAAAAGCCTAATGACCCCAGTTCGATTCCCCCATACCCATGTAAAGCCACATGCACAAGGTGGTGCATGTGTTTGGAGTTCTTTTTCAGTGGCTGGAGGCTCTGATGTGCCCATTATCTCTCTTTGTCTGTCTTTCTTCTGTCTCTGTCTCTGCTTGCAAATAAGTAAATAAAAAGAAAAAAGAAACAAATATATTGTATCCCAATGGGGGCAACAGATGTCCCCCACACATAGAGACCCAATCATCCTAAAAAAAGCAGCCTTCCTCCCCAAGATGAAGATCAAGGACCCCATTTAGGGCTGTGCTAACCTGGGTATTTCACATCAGAGCCAAGGGCATCATGCATGAAATACCTTCAAGATTTTCATGACAAAGAGGAATTGTGTGTGTGTGTGTGTGTGTGTGTGTGTGTGTGTGTACAAAATGCTTTGTTATTTTTCCCTTCGTATAGAACAAATTATTCCAAAATATCGTAATTTAAAACAGCCGCCAGCACTACCAGTTTCTTTTTCTTTCTTTTGAGATTACTGTCTTCCTCCACACACCCAGGCTTGACCTGGAAATCAATTAGGTAGCCCAGGCTGACCTCAAACTCATGGGAATCCTCCTGTCTCAGCTTCCAGAGTTCTAGGATTATAGGTGTGAACCATCACACACACAAGAACTAATTATTCTCTCTCGTGATTCCGGAGTGGTCTGGGTGAAGCTGTTTTGTTTGTTTGTTTGTTTGTTCTGTTGTTGTTGCTAATGGGCTGCAACTAGCATGGTGCCTCCTTCATGTGGCTGGCTGCTCCTGTTGGCTGCACTGGGCCTGTTATTGAAAGTGTGAAGCATCTGAATTTCTTGTGGCTTCTTTCTGGTTTGCGTGCATATGTGTGTGTGGTGTGTGTGTGTTGTGTGTGGGCACATGTGTGTGTGAGGGAGCTCATACACGTGTGCACGTGCTGTGAAGATCAGAGGACAACATCAGGAGTCACCTTCAGGTACACTGTCCACTCTTTTTGAGCCAGGGCCTCACGTTGGCCTGGATCTCACCAATGTTAGACTAGCTGGCCAGGATCCCCCTGCCTCTGCCTCCCCAGTGATGGACTTACGGGTGTACGCCACCACACCCAACGTCTTATATACTTATCGAAATTCTGTGACCATCAAAGCAGGTCATCCCCGCTGGGCGTGGTGACACATGCCTTTAATGCCAGCACTTGGGAGCAGAGGTAGGAGGACCATTCTGAGTTCGAGGCCACCATGAGACTACATAGTGAATTTCAGGACAGCTTGGCCAGAACAAGACACTACCTCCAAAAAACAACAGAAACGTCATCCTCTTCCATTACAACTTATAATTATTAATTATGACTAATTATTATGTCTAAAGTGATGATTTCCTGCAGCCCCCGCTCGTACCCCAACCCCCTGCAACTTGAGGTGGTCATACCACACCAGTTGTCATGGCAATTGGCTATATTGCCCTGAACAGATATATATGTATATATTTGAGAGAGAGAGAGAGAGAGAGAGAAATAGGCAAGGACAGAGAGAGAAGGAGAGAGGAAGAGAGAGAAAATAGGCACGCTAGGGCCTCCAGCCACTGCAAACGAACTCCAGATGCATGTACCACCTTGTCCATCTGGTTTACGTGGGTCCTGGGGAATTGAACCTGGGTCCTTTGGCTTTGCAGGCAAGCGCCTAAACCTCTAAGCCATCTCTCCAGCCCTGAACAGATTTTTTTGCTGAAACATTTTTGCTAAATTGTTTTTTGGCAAGGGCAGGTGGAGTGCAGAGTCCACACAGAACCCCTCAGCCACCACAATCTTGAAGGTTCTCAAAGCCCGGCTCAGAGAAGCTCAAAAGGAAGTGAGTAGAAAGTGTTCACTTTGTCTGAAGGTGCTACTAAAGTACACTAAAGCACAAAATGGTTTGGCCTTTAACCCCAGCACTCAGGAGGCAGAGGTAGGAGGATCACTGTGAGTTTGAAGCCAGCCTGGGACTAAAGAATGATTTCCAGGTTAGCCTGGGCTAGAATGACCTACCTCAAACAAAACAAAACAAAAAAATTAAAGCACAAAGCCACTCAAAAAAATTTTTTTAAAGGACCTAAAATGCAGCAGTTTAAAAGCTGTGTGTGTGTGTGTGTGTGTGTGTGTGTGTGTGTGTGTGTCGAGAACAACTACAGAATTGTTCTGCCAACCTCTTCCTAAAGAAAGGAGGTTTGGGGTTTGGGACAAAACATACACTTAAGGGAGAATAATAGAAAAACAATTACTAAAACCACTTTATTTTAAACAAATGTTTTTACAACTATTATGCTGATTTAATAATTACAGCTCAGAGGTAAGGATGGGCCTTAACCATTTTATATTCAGAGACTATTTCTAATAGTTCCAATTAGTTTTGCTCCATAGATTCAATTTTGGTAAAATCACAGCAGTGTTAAGCTCCAGCTCGGTTGAGCTCAGGCTCTGTCTGCATTTATGTTGTTTGTTTTCTTTAAAAAAATTCTAATTACCCCCCCAAATAGGTCATAGAGCCAATAAAAATGAAAGTAAGTGTGATGCTTTGTTTGAAAAGTTGTCTGTGGAGGGTTGGTAATATTTTTATTTTTGTCATCTCAACTTAACCTTCTCCTACAAGAGAGGCATGGCTAGGTCTTTCTTTCTTTCTTTCTTTCTTTCTTTCTTTCTTTCTTTCTCTCTCTCTCTCTCTCTCTCTCTCTCTCTCTCTCTTTCTCTCTTTCTTTCTTTCTTTCTTTCTTTCTGGCTTAAATCAACACAAATTTATTGTTTTATAATTTAATTTATTTATTTGCAAGGAGAGAGAGAGAGAAGAGAGATGGAGAGAGAATGAGCACACCAGGGCCTCCAGCCACTGCAAATGAACTCCATCCATGTGCCCCTTGTGCATCTGGCTTACGTGGGTCCTGAGGAATCGAACCTGGGTCCTATGGCTTAGCAGGCAAATGCTTTAACCACTAAGCCATTTCTCCAGCCTGGGAATTTCTTTTATTCAAGTGAAATGAATGTGCATGAACTTGCTTTATTAAACTTGAGAACTTCTCCATTCTTGGGATAACCTGGAGCCCTCTGCTCTGTCTGGCCCCAGGGCATTGCAAAATAGGCCTTAGCAATCTCTAGTTGAGAATAGCAGAGGGAGCTTAAGGATAAAGGGAAGGCTAATGGTTGGATCCTTTGGTTTGGTTACACTGTTCTTTTTAAAATATTTTTATTTTTATTTATTTATTTGACAGAAAGAAAGAAGCAGAAGGGGTGGGGTGGGGGAAATAGGCATGCCGGGGCCTCCAGATGCTGCAAACGAACTCCAAATGCATGAGCCACCTTGTGCATCTGGTTTATGTTGGTCCTGGGAAATTGAACTGAGGTCCTTTGGCTTTGCAGGCAAATGCCTTATCTGCTAAGCCGTCCCGCCAGCCCTACACTGTTCTTTAAATGCAAGAAAAGCAGTTTGAAGCTCCTGTTCTGTTCACAGCAGCCAGAAAAACTGTTGCCTTCAAATATCGCTGATATTAGCTTATGTCATGCTTTCTCTGACTTCTCAGATAATTTTTCATCTTTCAGAATCAAATTTGAACATCTGATGGGGCTGACGAGAACCTGGGTCCTCCAGAACCACCTGTTCCTGACTCCCACATTTTGCCAGCACTGTCCACCCAACCCCATCCCCTCCCTGGCTCCTGCTCACCGCCCCTCTCACACTCTGGGTCTCTGATTTGTAACAGGAACAACACTATTTCTTTGCATTTTCCTTTTCTGCCTCTTCTCAGACTAGAGGCCAGGACTTTGTTCCTTGCTACATTCCAGGACGTAGTTTCTGCTATGTCTTTCCTAGCGCACAGTAAGTGAGCTATACATATTTATGAAATGAATGAAAAGGTTCATATTTGTACCAGGACCTAATAAACATACTAGATGTCTCTCCGTGGTTGACGGCTGCTATCTCGAACTCACCACCTCCCTCTCTCTGGGCTCCATATTTTCCTTCCTTCAAATAGCACCTTGGGAACATCTTTATCTCTCAATGGAATGACAAATGTTGTTTTGCAAAGTGTTTTGTTAGTTCACAGAGGAAAGAGGCTGCCTGGAAATATATTCCATGGGCTATTAAAGAGCGTGTTTCGTTGATTTATAGACAGGAGAGGCAGCGTTGTCTGAGAGGCAAGAAAACCAATGGGGGTATCCATGTTGACTAATGATTAATTATTATATCTGAAGGGATGTTTTCCCATCAACTGATAGTTTGGAAAAATAGACGAGAGCGTGCTAGGTTAGTGCCACCGGTCACAGATGTTGCCTCTGCGAGTTCAGATTATACTATCCATTCCAGACAGCACCTTCTCATTTAGAAACATAATTTGTTGTTCTCCCAGACCGGAAAAAAAAAAAGTGCTGACATTTCACATGCAAGGCAAAGATTAGAATCGCTGCACAGGACTGCATACGGAAGTACATTAGGTTGTGGTGTCCCTGAATCAAGGACGCCCGGCAGCTGGCACTGAGAGGAATGTAAGAGGCAGTGACTTCTGATCTTTATTATGCAAATGAGCCAGGCTATTTAACCTCGTTGGGGGAAATGTCACTGATCATTTCAAGCTCCAAATGTAGCACAAGCATTAGTACTATTATGTTATTATTATTATTATTTGTAGGGCAGATGTAAGCCCAAGCCCTCTGATTAAGCCGAGTCTCTGCTTGCTCAGATATTCTGGGGCTAAATATCAGACCCTCGTTTATATTAAACAGGCAAACAAACACATAAGCAAGCACTTTTTTCCCCCCTCATTAATGCCTGTTGGCGGGAGATTTTGCAGAGCTGGTGTCTGCCATACATGGGTGAAGAGGGAGAACATTTCCTGAAATGTAATTTCTATCTCCAGAGGCTTCATGCGTGCCTCTCCACGGAGCTCTTTGTGTTCCCACGGCCCAAGTATCTAGAGGAAGCGTCAAGAAGGGAGTTGGGGTGGGTAAAGGATAGATCTGGGAGTGAGAACTGATGAAGGAGGGCTAGAGAGATGGCTTAGTGGTTTAGGTGCTTGCCTGTGAAACCTAAGGACCCAGGTTTGAGTCTCCAGAACTCACGCAAGCCAGATGCGCAAGAAGGCACATGCGTCTGGAGTTCGTTTGCAGTGGCTGGAGGCCCTAGCGTGCCCTTCTCTCTCTCTCTCTCTCTCTCTCTCTCTCTCTCTCTCTCTCTCTCTCTCTCGCATGCTCCCTCAAATGAATAAATAAAATATTTAAAAACAAAACCTGCTGGGGCTGAGGAAATGGCTTAGCGGTTAAGGTGTTTGCCTGCAAAGCCTAAGGACCCAGGTTTGAGTCCCCAGTACTCACGCAAGCCAGATGCGCAAGAAGGCACATGCATCTGGAGTTCATTTGCAGTGGCTGGAGGCCCTAGCATGCTCATTCTCTCTCTCTCTCTCTTGCACATGTGTGCACTCTCAAATGAATAAATAAAATATTAAAAGAAAAACTGCTGGGGCTGGGGAAATGGCTTAGTGGTTAAGGTATTTGCCTGCAAAGCCTAAGGACTCCAGTTCAATGCCCCAGGACCCACGTAAGCCCGATACACAAGGGGCACATATGTCTGGAGTGTCTGGAGGCCCTGGCATGCCCATTCTCTCTTTCTCTCTATCTGCCTCTCTCTCTCTCTCAAATAAATAAATAAATAAGTAATATAAACTTAAAAAAACTGGTGAAGGGGAGTAAAAACAAGAGGGATGCTGTGTAGTATTAGGGAAGAAGTAGGGTCAAGAGGAGAGATGCCCTCTGTTCCCACTCATGGCTCATTGCGATCTACAAGAGCCATAAAACAAAACTAAGCTATAGATGAGGCAACAAAGAGGAGGCAGCAATGAAAAGGGGAAAAGTCAAGACAGCCAATTAGTAGCCCAGGGAGGTTGAAGGCAGAGATTGAACATCTTTGAAACCCAGATTGCTTGACCTCAATTGGCAAGGACCAGCTTTCTGCAAAAAAGCTCCTCGTGTGGGAAATGGAGGAGATAAAAGTAACACATCAGGCTGTGGTGAAATTCTAGAAGTAATAAAAAGCCAGCAGGATACGTTCTCTCAGCCTGAAATGAGGGTGTTCTAGTCGGGGTCTCACGTGTCCGGCAAAGGCTCATATGTTAACAGCTTGAGGCTCAGCTTGGTTCTATTGGACGTGGTGGCTCTTTAAAAGCTGGGGCCGTGGACTTGGTGGATGGCTCAGGGGAAGCACTTGTCTTATAAGTTTGAGTGCTTGAGTTCAGATCCCCAGACACCACATACAAAGCCAGAAGCTGCGATAGGCTTCCCAGCATGCCTATGGGTGAGAAAGGAGACAGAATTTCTCACAAGCTCCCTCACCAGCTAGCCTGGATCAATGACCAACAAGGAGAGCAAGAGATCCTGACTCAAATGAGACTTGTCCTCTGACCTCCACATGTGTGCCATGACATGCATGTGCCTGTGCTCACACATATGAACACACACACACACACACACACACACACGAGTCATAACACATCATGTGCACACACATCAAAAAAGGAAACAGGGTTGCTAGGGATGGCTTAGAGGTTAAGGCACTTGCCTGTAAAGCCTCAAGACCTGGGTTTGATTTCCCAGTATCCACATAAAGTTAGATGCACAAAGTGGCGCATGCATCTGGAGTTTGTCTGAAGTGGCTGGAGGTCCTGATGTACCCATTCTCTTCTACCTGCCTCTCTTCTATCTCTCTCTACTTGAAAATAAATAAATAAATAAATAAATAAATAAATAAGTAAATTTTTAAAGGGAACAAGGGGAGCTGATCATTTAATAGCACTTGCTTGCAAAGCCTGCTGGCCTTGGTTCGATTCTCTCCAGTATATGCATCAACCAGGTCTACAAAGTGGCACATTCATCTGGAGTTTGTTAGCAATGACACGAAGCCCTGGCACTGCTCGTTCTCTCTCTCTTCTTGCAAGCAGGCAAAAATATCTTAAAACTATTTTTAAAGGCTAAAAAGGGGCTGGGGAAATGGCTCATTGGTTGAGTGCTTGCTACATAAGCCCAAGGTCCCAAGAGGGCTTGAGACCACCTGAGTTCAATTCCCCAACACCCACGTAAAAAGTTGGGCATAGTTATATATGTCTGTCATACATATACCCCAGCTCTGTGGTATGGGGACAAAGATCAGAGAATTGCAGGGGCTTTCTCATCTCAAAAATGACAGCTCTGGGCAAAGCGAGAGACTCAATAGCAAACATGTGGATAATGACAGAGGAAGGACAGTCTATGTTCTCCACTGGCCTCCGCACACATGCCCATGGAGTTACACACATGTGCACACACACACACACACACACACACACACACACACGCACCGTGAAGAAAAGGAAAAGGAACTGGGGCCTAGTGAGAGATCTTAGGTTACTGGGGGTGTACTCTTGAATGAGACAGTGGGACTCCTGTCCTTTCCTCTCCTTTGCTTCCCAGGTGCTCTGAGGTGGGAAGTTTGCTCTGCTCCATTGTATGCAGACACAATGCACATGGAAGAGTGGGGCCAGCTAATCCTAGACCGAAACCTCCAAAACTGTGAGCCAAAATCAAACTCTCCAAACTCCTTTTGTTTTGCTTTGTTGTTGTTGTTTGTTTGTTTGTTTAAAAGTTTATTTATTTGCAAGCAGAGAGAGAGATAGAAGAGAGGCAGACAGAGAGAGAATGGGCTCGCCAGGGCCTCTAGCCACTGCAAACGAACTCCAGATGCATGTGCCTCCTGTGCATCTGGCTTACGTGGGTTCTGGAGAATCAAACTGGAATCCTTTGGCTTCGCAGGCAAACACCTTAACCACTAAGCCATTTCTCCAGGCCTGTTGTTTGGTTTTGTTGAGGTTGGATTTTGCTCTATCTCAGGCTGACTTGGAATTTGCTCTGTAGTCTCAGGCTAGCCTCACACTCACGGTGATCCTTCTACCTTGGCCTACTGAGTACTGGGATTAAAGGCATGCACCACCCCCCCGCCCAGCAAATTCTCCTCTAAATTGCTTGGTCTCTCAGGAATTTGGTACAGGAACAGAGCTGACCAACGTGTAGGAGGATGTTATGTTAAGTTACTGAGGGAGAAGATTCATAAAGTGTGCAATTGTAAAGAAAAAGAACTCCACTGACCCTCAGAGCTCTCCTCATCCCACTCCGAATCCTTCCAATATAATCCCTGGCATTGAGGTCCTAGTCCAGCTAAATCTGACATCTTGGGAATGGAGTGCACATGTGTATATTTTAAAAATAGATTCCAGGGCTGGAGAGATTGTTCCGTGGTTAAGGCACTTGCCTGCAAAGTTTATGGACCCACGTTTGAGTCCCCAGTACCCATGTAAAGCCAGATGCACAAGGTGACACATGTGTCTGGAATTCGTTTGCAGTAGCTGGAGGCCCTGGCACATCTGTATTCATCCTCTCTCTCCTTGAAAACAAATAAATAAAAATATTGAAAAAATCAATTTTCCAGGTGATTCTCATGTGTAGCCAGTACTGAGAATCACAGCTTTGCCTTTTGACAAATGCAAACGCCATCAGAGCAAGACTTTTGTATGATTATTTTCTGCTATGTCCCTAGAATCTAGCACAGTGACTGTCACAGAGAAGAAATGGAATTAACTCCTGCCATGTGCCAGACACTGTGCTAGATAGAAACCAAGAAGATTCAGCTTCTACAGGGAAAGGACAATGTGTGAGATAGTTCAGGAATGGAAACACGTCATATGATTAGGCCACCCAAGGCTCCTGGAGTGTCACCTACTAGACCATCAGGAGCCAGGTTGCCAGGCACAAGTTTGTCCCTCATTGTTGTAGCACGAGAGGCAGGTGGCATGCTCCTAGTTCTTCCTACGTGTAAAGGAGAAATGCCTGTGGAAGAAGCAATCGGCAATGCAGAGTTATCCCAGGGAGGCAGCATGGATCCCTGGCCATGGGCAGCACTCTTTGAAGGTTTCCTTTGCCTTGCCTCCAGCCTCCTCTGTGTTGGTCAACACTGCCATGGAGAGGTTGGACATCAAGAAATAAAAGGTGGGCAGAGGTAGAAGAAATCTTATTCTGGAGACTTAAATGAAGTCTGAGTTCATTTGAACCTTTTAGGTAAACACTGATCATCTGCCACATGACATGATTCATGCTGGGGGCGGGGGGTGCTGAGGGAAGTCAAGCCCAGATCTTGCAGGGTGGTGAGTTTATACAATTTCCTAGCTGGTTTTGGAGCTACGACTAAGCTAAAGGCTATTCACTCATCCTTCCTCTTCTCTCCTTTCCAAGTGCTAGGGGGCCTCTCCACAAAAAGAAACTTCTCTTGGGGATGGAGAGATGGCTTAGCAGTTAAGTCGCCTTGCCTGTGAAGCCTAAGGACTCATGTTCGACTCTCCAGATCCCACGTTAGCCAGATGCACAGAGGTGAGGCAAGCGCAAGGTTGCACATGCCCACTAGGTGGTGCAAGCATCTGGAGTTTGATTATAGTGTCTGAGGCCCTGGTGTGCCAATTCTCTTTCTCTCTCTCCCTCTCCCTCTCTCTAAAATAAAAATAAATAAATTAATTAAATTAAATAAAAAAGAAACTGCTCTTAATGGAAGCAGATGCAAGCACCCCTGGTTTGGGGTGGAGCGTTGCTCACCACCTGTCCATCATTAGTCCTCAAAAATATATCCCTGGAGTCCAGAGTGGGGACTGAGGACCCAGGCTAAACACTGCTTCTCAGAACAACCTCCCTCTGCACACACAGGATTTTAGTTGGCACCACGTCAATAACCCGTCACATAAGGAGCTAATGAAGTGACAGCACACCTTTTAGAAGAGAGGAGGTTCTCTATATAGAATCTGCTATGGCTTGAGAGCTTGCTTTACTGGTGGAGAGAATGGGTGCACCAGGGCTTCTAGCCACTGCAAGTGAACTCCAGACACACGCGCCACCATGTGCATCTGGCTTACGTGAGTACTGGGGAATCAAACCTGGGTCTGTAGGCTTCACAGGCAAGCACCTCAACCATTAAGCCATCTCTCCAGCCTGAGTTACCCCCTGTTTCTATTAAGCTACATGTCAAAGGAAACAACAAAAACTAACAGAAAAGCAAAAACCTAGCTGTGCTTGTCAAATTTACAAAGACGTGAAAGGCAGCTGTGAAGAGTAAGGACTCAATCCAAACCCTGATGGAATTGTTGATGAACCCAACAGATTTCAATAAGTACGTTCATGAGTCTCTAAACTCAGTTTCCACGTCTACAAAATGAGGATGGTATAATCTATGTGGAAGTGTATCGCGAGCAACAGATCTTAGGTCTCAGCGATTTGAAATCATACAAAATTAGTGTTTCACCACTGGGCTCTGAAATCTTTGAAAGCATAGACTGTATTTTTCTTTTGCTTTGTATCCTCATCCACAAATACAATAAATAGTCGGACACATCCTATGCGCTTAAATGTAACCTTCAGAGAAAAGCCTGCCTGGATTCCTCATCTGAGTAAGCAGACCCTGGCTGTTCATTTTACTCTGTTAGTTTCCTTCTTGGCCCTTGAGGTGATATATTGACTTGCATATTGTCTGTCCTCACTAGACTGTAATTTATAGGAGGTCAGAGGCCTAGTCTGTCTCGCTGATCAGGGTCTAGATGGTGTCTGGTACCGAGTAGCTGTTTACATGTATTTGTCAAATAGACAAAGACACCAAAGGCAGCTATTTTGCCACTACTGGTAGTAGGGGTGGTTTACAAGGTATTGATATGGGAGTTTGGGGTGTCTTTTCTCTCCTGGTTGGGTTGTAACACAGGAATTAGGGTGGCAGATGTTCAAGGCCACACAAAACTTCCAGAGTCAATGGCCTCCAGGTTCATGTCTCATGAATTTCAACAAATGAAATTCATACACCATTGAGGGTGGAGATTAAAAAGATTTCATTATAGAGTTTAGAAGAGAAGGAAAGAAGGCAGAGCTCCTGTTCAGAAGGGGGTACCTGGAATTGGGAAATCCCTCCTGGTGTCTCTGGTAGGGGTTTAGGGGTCCCCATGTCAATGTGTCCAGACACCACCAGGTTTCTGGGGAAAAGAATAATTTCATTGATATTCCCAGTGAAGGACAACAGGAGCAAAGATCACTTGTTACATTTAAAAAAATATTTTATTTATTTCTTTGAGAAAAAGAAAGAGGCAGATAGAGAAAGAATGGGCACACCAGGGCCTCCAGCCACTGCAAACAAACTGCAGACGCATGATCTACATTGTGCATCTGGCTTACATGGGTCCTGGGGAATCAAACTCAGGTCTTTAGGCTTTGCAGGCAAGTGTCTTAACTGCTGAGCCATCTCTCCAGCCCCAAGATAGCTATTATTATTATTATTTGAGAGAGACAGAGAGAGACAAAGAGAGAGGGAGCGAGGAAGAGGCAGAGAGAGAATGGGCACGCCAGGTCCTTTCAGCCGCTGTGAATGAACTCCAGACATGTGCGCCCTCTTGTGTGCATGTGTGACATTGCGCGCTTGCATCACTTTTGCGTCTGGCTATCTGTGGGACCTGGAGATTTGAATGGGCGTTCTTAGGCTTCGCAGGCAGGCGCCTTAACCACCAAGCCATCTCTCCAGCCCCCAAGATAGCTTTTTAAATAGGCAGAGGCTCAAGGAGCTGCCAACCTTGCTGCCCTGGCAGGACTAGAACCCATGTCTGACCCAGTCTTAACCCAAGATGGCCGCCAACAACATACTCAGCAGCAGCTTCTTGCTTCTTCATGTTTTCCCTGAACTTGGCACAGTTGGGTGGGCTTGGCCCCTCCTGAGTCTGCCTCTTGAGTCCACCAATCAGGTCTCTCCCTTCCACACCTGAGTCTGACAAGGAAGCTCAATTAGTTGGATGTTTGACCTGTCTTAAAGATCCTCATGTGTGTAAGGGGTATCTTCTCTTCCTCTTCCAAGCCAGGCTTTCTTCATGGCTGTGAGCTTTCCTGCCTCTTTTCTATGTGCTTTCTTGCTTGTCTACTTGTGTGATTTCTCTTTAAGTTCTGAGCCCCTTACTCTCTTAGTCTTGTTTAACCCACCATGCGAAGGGGAGCTTTTGCTTTTGGGCTCTCTTGCTTTGATTTCCTTGTGTGTGTCCCCGTTTGTCCATTGCTCCAAACTCTCCCCCCCCCCGCCATGAAATGGATAGTTTCTTTTTAAAAAAATTTGTTGTTAGAAATCGGAGATTTTATTTTAGTTTATTTATCTGACAGAGAAAGAGGAGAGGGAGAGAGAGAGAGACACGGAGAGAATGGGCACACCAGGGTCTCCAGCCACTGTGAATTAATTCCAGACGCGTGCGCCCCCTTGGACATCTGCCTAAAGTGGGTCCTGGGGAATCCAACCTGGGTTCTTTGGCTTTGCAGGCAAACGCCTTAACCGCTAAGCCATCTCTCCAGGCCTGAAATGGATATTTTCTCCATCTCCTCTTCCCCTTTCCAGCTGGGCTAGGGGGAGAATTGCCTTTGGCTTTGTGTCCCTGCTAGCCTCCCCTCTGGATCCTCACCCTCCCTAACATAAACCTTGCAGTTCATAACTTACCCCTGAGTGTGCATTTTCAATTCCTTGTTAACTTAACTCAGATGAAAAAAAAAAAAAAAAACCAAAAGTTGGAGCTCCAAAGGCATGGATTTTCTTACATCTTTATGGAATTTAATCCCTCCCTGGACCCCAAACCCTGGCATCACTAGGAAAGAAAGAGGTAAGGCTAAACCAGGTCCTGTGACAAATGTTTAGGCATCTCGAAATCTTATTCACATCTTTGGTGAGGTTTTAGGGGGAAAGAGATAAGAAATAAAAACAAAAACACACCAGATTTCCCCCTCCCCCCTTTACAGGCTCAAGGATATTTTTTGCTTGTACTTCCAGGGACCTTTAAGTGCTTCAGTATTAGAACCAGTCCAGACAGACCAGAATTCATTATCTTTAGAAAGCTCACCAGCCAGGGTGAGAATGGACCCAAGTCCCTCAAGTTTCCACAGGACAACCCACTTCCTCAGGCCTCCGGCAGGAGGCTCTTCCTGCCAGTCTGAGCAGTGAGTGGGGTTTTCTGACGTGGACAAGGGCTGCTCAGAGCCCAAACTGGGGCCCTGAGGGGGGCAGGGCTGGGGGAAGATGGGGTGGGAGTAGGGTGGAAGGGGACAGGGTGGGGAACAAGCCTGTCTCTCTGGACTCACTGAAAAAGGCTCCAGACAGCTCGGGCACAGGGCCAGCCTGCTCGGTTCCAGTGGGAAAGCTTGACCTTGGCCAGGGAGAGCCAGGAAGAGGCACAAATGACTCATTGTCCCACATCCTTCAAAGGTGAAAACCCAGCAGTGTGTGTGGCCTCTGGGGCTGGATGCTCTTGCAGCCTTGGCTCCTTCCTCTGGCAAAATCAAAAGCACTTGGCCAGTCACACATGCACAGCCTGGGGACACAACGGGGCGGAGTTCTTTCCATTGTCCCTCCGACACAACTTCCCTGCGCTTCCAGTGTTTTAAAATAGCGCACTTCCAGCACGAGTTTCCAGTTCTAAAAGTGAAGCGCGATTTCTTTTTAAAGACTTAAGGCAGGGCATGGGGTAGTCTGTGGGCTGTGGAGAAGTGGGGTAGGCTTTCAGAACACGTGGGAAACTGGTCTGGGCTTCAAGGCTGATTTTTTTTTGTGTGCAGAAGTTTGGAATCCGGGGCTAAGCGGTGCTACTGTCCCCAGATCGCCACCAGAGGGCAGTCTTGGAAAATATTTCTAAATATATATTTTATTGCTCTGTCTAGGAAATAGTGCCTTTTATTTATTTTTTTTTAAATACCTCCAGAAAGGAGCCTATCTAAAATTTCAGGGCAGGTTTTATTTTATTTTATTTTATTTTATTTTTGCTTTCGCTTGGAACTGTTCCTCATTCTTTCCCAGCCCACCTAGAGAAGAAGGCTAGAGTATAAACACAAAATGCTGTTCTTTGTCCTTCTGTCCACTTGGGATGCAGCTGGCTGTCTCGAGGGAGGCAGAACTCCTCCTTCTCCTCCTCTTCCTCCTCCTGTACCAGGCGGGCCCTGGTGGGTAGGGCCTGTCACCCCAGCAGGGGCCTCTGGTTTGAGTTTCAGCCTTTGTTGGGATCCCCTCCATAAAGGCCTTCCCTCAGAAGAATGAATGCAGTGGCCGGAAATCCTCCGACAAGAGCCAGGCAGGGTCAGAGGGGAAGCCTGGGAGTCAGACGATTAAAAATAGGGTTCCCAGGCAGGCAGCCATGAGAGAGGGTCCCCCTCCATATGCAAATAAGTGTAACCAAGGCAGACCTAGTGTTGGTCCTGGTGGGAAACTTCCTTTAGTACACAGGGAAATCTAGGGACACACATTCTCTCTCTCTCTCTCTCTCTCTCTCTCTCTCTCTCTTACTGACCTGCGCAGCCCAAAAGAAAATTACTCCATTGAATTCATTGAAGGGGCTTGAGGGAAAGGTTATCCTTACAACTTACATGTCTTCATCGACGCATGGAATGCCAATAAATGACAAAGATAAATTAGAACTGCCCTTTGGAAACTAAAACCTGTTCTATTTCTGGTGCACGCTCTGGAGCATTCCACTCTCGCACGGACATTGGTGTCACCCTTGAGAGCTGACGTCATTCCCTCATTTCTTTCTGGAGCTTTCCTGGGCGGGTGGTATCATGACCATCCTCCTGGGTCACAGCAGTAGCGCTCACAGCAAGGCCTGTCTCTGAGCGGTGGCGGTAGGTAGGTCTGGGGCTGGAACCCCTTCTTTGTCCCCAGCGTCCTCTGCTTCCTCGCTGTCCTTAAAAGCCAGGCTGTAGGTCATGTCAAGGCTGACCCTCTGATTTCACCTTGGAAAGCTATTCCTCGTCCTTCCGGGGAGCTGTCTCCTGTTGCTCCTGTGGGTGACCTCGGGGTGTGTCTGCTGGGGCGGGCCGGCAGCGGGCGCCCTTCTGTTGGGGGCAGGACATCCTCGTGGTAGCTCAGAGATGCTCCAGGAACCCAGGACCACAGCCTGCTCCTTTTGACGGGTATTCCCTTGTGCACAGCTCGGTCCCCTCTATGGACGCCCACGTGTGAGCTCTGGAGGCTTGGTGTTGCCTCGCTGAAGGGTCAAAAATGCTGTGGACGGATTCTGCAGAGCCCACATGTGGCCGAATGGCCCTGGCAACAAAGCGAGTTCGAGGCCACCCTGAGACTACCTAGTGAATTACAGGTCAGCTTAGGCTAGAGCGAGACCCTATCTCAAAAAATAAAACAAAAACAAAAACAAAGAAGAAGGTAAAAGACCAAATAGGAAAGAAGGGAGGGAGGCCCCCAGGCAGTGCTCCCCATAGTGCACAATAGCTGAAGGTTGCCTGTCCACTTTGCTGTTCTTCACTCTTGTTGCATGACGGGTTGACTGTCCCATGCGCAGGCAGCTGTTCCCCATACAGCGTGTCAGGAAAGAGAACCTCAGTGTTGCCACACTGACTGCACACAAGGTTAGAGGCGCCTTGGCCACCGAGATTTGGGTCTGTGTTCAAAACTTCCTGTAGGCATGAGCAAGAGCTGCCCCTATTTCATACTGCCCATGTGCCTGCCAAAGGGTGGGGGCAGAATGGAGCATGGTCTTTGGGAACTGCTGGCTTCTTTCTACATCACTTTAGGAAACTGAAGAGTGTGGTAAGAAGATCCCCGGATGTGAGAGAGGCCTGGCCTGCTACAAGTTCATCCAAAGGAGGTGCTGTGTGAATTTTCCTGGAGTCACGTACGCAAACGTCAGGTCACCTCACATAGGTTACTGATGAGAGCCCAAAGAAATGATTCCAGGGCTGGAGAGATGGCTTAGCGGTTAAGGCGTTTGACTACAAAGCCAAAGGACCCAAGTTTGATTCCCCAGGACCCACGTTAGCCAGATGCACAAGGGGGCGCATGCGTCTGGAGTTTGTTCGCAGTGTCTGGAGGCCCTGGTATGCCCATTTTTTCTCTCTCTCTCCCTCTTTCTCTCTGTCAAATAAATAAATAAATAAAAACATTTTTAAAAAGAAATGATTCCACCCACCCATCTAGCTTAGTCAACCAGTGAGTAGATTGGGGTTCCTTCCAGGATCAGAGGTGAGAAGTTACTTATAGGAACACGGATGACTTAAAGGCAGCTGTCACTCCAACAAGCCCACACTAGCATGGACCAAAGCGGCAAGCTCCCCACACAACTTGGAGGATCTGCTAGTCTCCTGTCCCCTGCGATCCCTTGCCGGTTTTGTCACCTTGAAGAAGGGCCTTGTGAATCTGACAGGTCCGGGAGCTTGCTCAGCTCCTCCATTGATTTCCTGCATTGTATGCACTTTCTTCCTCCCACCCCATGGAATATTTCAATTTGGAGAAAATAGCTACACAATATAAGGTGTGAGATGAACCCAAGTCAAGGGCATCACTTAGAACTGTCGTAACTGCCAAAGTGGAGTGAGGAAGAGGGTCTTCTTAGGACAGAAACATGTGGTGTTCACTTATAGCAGTTACTTAAAAGGGCCCTCTCCTGGCTCTTTCTAGGTTCCCATAAGCCACATGAGCTTAAAGAGTTGAGGGACACTTCACTCTGGCTGGGGCCCATCCCACCATGGTCAATTGAAGGGAAATCTGTCTTGCGCTAACCCATGGAGTCTCTGGACAGCAGACCCTCTGGGTCCAAACTGATGGAATGAGCTTCTTCCAGGGCCCAAGAGTCCCATAGGAGGGACCACGCTGCAGCAATCCCTGGAAAAACGAAACAGAAGGACAGCCTCTGTGATGTCGTTTCCTAGGCTGAAACTGCATGGTGCTGTCAGGTTTCATAGGCTTCAGAGAGGGCAGGGGAGGGCAGGAGAGGGCAGGGGGAATTTGAAAGTATGGAGCTTGGTTAAATCAAGTTCTGATCTTTCCACACTAGTCCAGGTCCAGGAGAGTTGCTCCTACTAGAGTGTACAAAGTAAAACTGTGTGTGTGCATTTGAAGATGCTTTTTCTGAGCTGGAGAGATGGCTTAGTGGTTAAGGCACTTGCCTGTAAAGCCTAAAGACCCAGGTTCTATTCTCCAGATGCACAAGGTGGAGCATGTGCCTGGAGTTCGTTTGCAGTGGCTAGAGGCTCTGGCTTGCCCATTATCTCTCTCTCTCTCCCCCTCTCTCTGTCTCAAATAAAAAAAAAAAACTTGAAGATGCTTTTTCTTATTTATGAGAGAGAGAGAGAGAGAGGGAGAGAGAGAGAGAGAGAATTGAAGTGCAAAGGCCTTAGCCACTGCAAACAAACTCCAGACACTTGTATGCACCACCTTGTGTGCATGCACCACCTGTGTGCATACATCACTTTCTGCATTATGTGGGTTCTGGACAGTTGAACCTGGGTTCTTAGGCTTCACGGGCAAGTGCCTTAATTGCTAAGCCATCTCTCCAGCCCTGAAGATACATCTAAAATTTCTTATTTTTATTTATTTATGAAGTGGGGGGAATAGGCACACCAGTGCCTCCAGTAAAACAAACTCCAGACACATGTGCCACCATATGCATCTGGCTTATATGGGTACTGGGAAATTGAACCTGGGTCCTTATGCTTTGCAGGCAAGTGCCTTAACCACTAAGCCATCTCTCCAGCCCAAGATACTTTTTTTTTGAGGACTTTTCAGCACTTATCTGTAAAGAGATAGGAAGAGAAAAGGGGTCTTTCCAAACTTGAAATATCTCTAGGCCAGTGTATTAGAAGATTGTAAGAAAAGTAAAAGTAATATACTTGCTGTAATTGTGTAAGTGTTCCCTGAAGGTGCATGTGTTGAAGGCCTGGCTCCCAGTCTCTGGTGCCATATTAGAAAATGATGGAACCCTTAGGAGGCCTGGTGGAGGGAAGTTAGCTTGTTGGCAGCCTATCCTTGAAAGGTACTGCCAGGCCCCTTCTCTCTCTTTTTTCTCCCTGGTCACCATGAAGTGAGCAGCTTCTTCCTCCCCATGCTTCTGCCATCATGCAGTGTGCTGCCACAGTCCTGAAAGAAGCGGAAGCATTTGACCATGGACTAGAATATTCAATACCGTCAGCCACAACAAACCTTTCTTCTTCATAAGCTGATTTATCTCTGGCATTTGTTATAGTAGTGGAAAACAGACTCACACAATGCCCTAGAGGGAATTGTCTCTAAAGCTGTTCATCCAGAGAGCTTCATGGTAACAGTCACTCTGCCTTGCCTGTCTGGTAGCACCAAGCCTTCCATATGGATGTATATTCAGGAACCAAGCCCTGCCCTGCTGAAGCTAGCTACCTTCTCTGGGCTGTAGAGGGTAAGCTCAGTTGAAGTGTCAGTGTGGAGTCTGAAATGGGCACTCACATTGACCCACTTCTGGGATGGACTCCTGCTTTGCTTGGCAGACTGGCCCTCTCACAGAGCCATCAGATCACTCATCTAAGTCCTCGCCTTCTTTTGCCTGCTCCGCACTGGTCTCGTCTGGAAGAGTGACTGTATTTGCTGAGGACTCAGAATCCTGTGGGAGCCACCACACCAAGTAGTCAGCAAGCCAGACTCCAGGCCCTCAATGGAGTCTCCAGGAAGGCCAAAAACACACGTAAGTTTCTGGAAGAAAACAAAGAGGGGACAAGGCAGACTCTGCCCTGAAGACTCTGCTGAAGATAGTTTTACTTTGCTATTTATTTTATTTTATTTATTTTTAAAACATTTTTGTTTATTTGCAAGCAGAGAGAGAGAGAGAGAGAGAGAGAGAGAGAGAGAGAGAGAGAGACAGACAGAGAGAGAATGGGCACACCAGGGCCTCTAGCCACTGCAAACGAACTCCAGACTCATGTGTCCCTTGTGCATCTGGCTTATGTGGGTCCTGGGGAATCAAATCTGGGTCCTTTGACTTTGCAGGCAAACGCCTTAACTGCTAAGCCATCTCTCCAGCCCTATTTATTTTATTTTTATATTTTATATTTTTTATTTGAGAGAGAGAGAGAGAGAGAGAGAACTGGCATACTAGGGCTTCAGCCAGTGCAATTGAACTCCAGATGCTTGCACCATCTAGTGGTCATGTGTGACCTTGCACTTGCCTCACTTTTGTGTGTCTGGCTTACATGGGATCTGTGGAGTCAAACATGGGTCCTTAGGCATTTCAGACAAGAGCCTTAACCACTAAGCCATCTCTCCAGCCCTATTTTATTTATTTATTTGCAAGGAGAGGAGAGGAGATGGAGAGAATGGGCTCATCAGGGCCTCCAGTTGCTGCAAACAAATTCCAAAT
This sequence comes from Orientallactaga sibirica, assembly GCA_036365145.1. NCBI lineage: Eukaryota > Metazoa > Chordata > Mammalia > Rodentia > Dipodidae > Orientallactaga > Orientallactaga sibirica. The sequence goes on from JAEOAD010002805.1 coordinate 1,213,061, forward strand.
GCATGCCCCACTTTGTACATCTAGCTTTACGTGGGTCCTGGGAAATGAAACCCTGGTCATTAGGCATTGCAGGTAAAGTGCCTTAACTGCTGAGCCATCTCTGCAACCATCCTCGGCTATTAAAATGTTTAAATTAGGAGGCTGTCAAGCAATTGAACTCCGGTTAGACTCGGGATAGAAATTGCTCTCCTTGGATATTTTCCTGTGGTGATTTTGGCTGCTCTCATTTCAGTGCTGCAGAATCACATTTTCTCAGCTGTTCAATTACTGCAAACTGCTTGTTAAACAATGCCTTCAGAGGGAAAAGAGAAGGGATCTGATTAATAAAGTGCTCATGAAAGGGGTGAAATGGGAGAGCTGTCAGGTCCCTTGCAGATGCCAGAATGCAGGCTGGACCTGACCTCAGAGCCCCGCCTGACACGAGGCCGACCGCACATGACTTCTACTCTGTCTCCACAGAGTCCAGAGCGGCTTCGTGCCAGGCGCAATGTGAACACTTGCCTGCTGGACAGAGACAGAAACTCATTTCCCATCTGTCAACTGGCCTGACACAGAGCTAGTAATGATTTTCTGTCAGGCGAGGACTGTCTGGATTTGAACTCATGGCCCAGAGGTAAAAGGCCAGATGTGGGGCTTCCTTGGCAATCACTGGCTGCCTCGTGATGCCTGACCCTCACCCATGCCTGCCTATGCTTTCTCCTCATTCAGATCAGTTTTGGTCAGATCCTAACAGCGTGAGGCTGAGTGGTTCATGTCCCCCTGAGAATCTATGTGTCCTGGGGTGTGGGGAATGAGAGGCAGAGCGGGGACAAGGACTAGACTGGTTTAACTCACCCTCCCAAGCTGAGTGTCTTCAGTTTCCCTCTGCCCTTTGCATGAGGGACTTGGGACCCCAGGGGATTTGTGGGGTTTCAGCAGTCCTGGGTTGATGTGATTGTTATTGGTGCTGATCGCTTTTAGTAAAAAGCTAAGTTCTGTGTCCGGAGAGATGGCTCAGAGAATAAAGTGCTTGCCATGCAAGTGTGTGACAACAAGTTTGGCATCCCTAACCTGTATGTAAATGCAGGGCGGGCACGTCGTTGTGGGTAACCTCTGTGCTTGAGACGTGGAGACAGGATTCATGGGAAAAGACAGCTAGCCAGAGTAGCTGAATTGGTGAGCTCTGGGAACACATGAGATGAAACGGGACTTGCTTTTTGGGGTTCATAAGCTTAGCTTAGCTGCTGCCAGGGTGGGAAGGCCAAAACCTTCCCAGTGTAAAAACCTCAGATGTTGAGAGATGAACATCAGGAGTTGGAAAAAGTCCACCACAAGCCTCGTGAGCAACTTCGGCTTTTTCTCCTGGGCCCGGGGTTGAACCTGGAAGAAGTCAGCTTGCCTGGGTGCAGTGTCCAGAAGGAGCTGGGTTTGAACTCACACATCTGGGTCCAGCTCTGCAGCCACGACGGCAGACAGCAGGGTCAGGGTGAATGTGAGATGTTAAGCAGCTGCTTCTTGTTTATCTCTCTGCATTTCTCCTGTGGGCCTTCCTGTCTCATGAGAGATCCTGTCTTGTTAAAAAGCATGGAGTGACTGAGTGAGACATGCGATGTCAATCTCTGGCTTCTGGAAGCACCTGCACACCTGTGTGCTCCCCAAAATATTTCTTTCAGGAGCATCTGCAAATTGATCAGTATGATGACTCCCAGTCACTGATTGATAACTCGGGGCCACTCTTCAAAAGTCGTGTCTCACGTCTGATGCCAGCTGCCCTCTGGAATGAGACTGGCAACCTGGAGAGGCCAGATAGGTCGACGGGTCATTCAGTTTATCGAATTTCCTCCTACCAGGGCGAGTGTGCCGCTACGCATCAGGGTTACAGACACAAACGAGAGAGTGGCCATTGAAACTGGCCACTTGGAAGGAGAGACGCATGGAGACCAAGACAACTTGGTACAACCTGGTGAGTGACATGGTAGGCAATGAAGAGACACAGCAGATACGGGAAGCAAGAACTGTGTCTCACAGTGCTGGGGTGTAGAGGAACCAACTTGGAAGTTACAGAGAGGCGGATTTGGCCACACCTAAGACCCAGGAGAGTTCGGGTTTTGATACTTGGACTTTAGGCTCACAAACCTGTACTTTCTTATCTCTAAATGGAAAGTGTTACACTAGTGGCAACAATTGTTGTAAAGGGGGCTGGAGAGGTGGCTTAGCAGGTAAGGCGCTTGCCTGCAAAGCCTAACAACTCAGGTTGGATTCCCCCAGCATTCACGTAAAGCCAGATGCACTGCACAGTGGTCCATGCCTCTGGAGTTCTGGAAATATGTCCATTTGTAGCAGCTGGAGGCCCTGATATGCCCATTCTCTCTCTCTCTCTCCCTCTCTCCTCTTTCTCTCTGCTTGCGAATAAATAAATCAAAATATTCTTTAAAAAAACATTGTAAGGTAATGGGGTCATTCATTTGAAGTATCTGTGCGTGTAACACAGTGGCTGGCACACAGTAGGTGGCTGTGAAGTGTCAGAGAGGATCTCACAGGTTGTCAGGGAAGCATTTCTGTAGGAACAATGAACAGCTAAGAAAGGTATTTTAAAACTGGTTGTGGGCCGCGTAGGGAAGTAGAGATTAAGGGGAGGTTCTATAGATGGAATCAATAGAGCTTGAAGACTATGTGCATACTGAAAGTGGGACATGAAGGTGGCAGGGGAGGGGGAAGTAGGTGGTTGCTATGCCAACAGAGGGAGCTGACTTGGGGAGAATGGAGGGCAGAAAAGAAAGGATACTGAGTTTCTTTTTTTAATTTTTATTTATTTATTTGCAAGCAAAGACAGACAGAGGGAGAGAATGGGCATGCTGGGGCCTCCAGCTGCTGCAAAGGCTCCAGATACATGCACCACATTGTGCATCTGGCTTTACATGGGTACTGGGGAATTGAACTTTGGTCATTAGGCTTTGCAGGCAAGTGTCTTAACCACAGAGCCATATCTCCAGCCCAGTTACTGAGTTCTTTTTCTTGGCTTATGGGGTTAGTTAGAGCGCCTGGAGATGTCCAAGTGGGTGTATCCAGAATGTAACTGGAAGTGGGGGGGGTTGTAAATTTGGATACAGTTGCTAGTTTATAACAGTTGACTAACGAATGCTCCAGAAGTTCCCATTGATGGGGTTGGAGGAAAGAGCTGAGGAAAAACTTTCTATAGATAGGAACATTAAAGGGGTCTGAGAAGGGGGAGGCAAGCCACCACTGAGGTATAATGGTACCTGAGGCAGCAGCAAGGGGACATTTCAGGCTGTATACAACCGAAGCTCAAGGGGTCACTCTGAGGGAGGGTGGTGACTGCAGCGGACCCTCAGGAGCAGTCCCCAAGATTCTTAAGGGGCACGTGTGAGGGGCAGTTCATCTCAGTGGTTCTCAGCCAGACTCGGGGAGGGGGGGATTGGAGGCAGTAGCTAGCAGAGGTGGCCTGAGAGAACCTTCCAGCCTTTCCTTGTCTCTCTGTGCTCCTGGGGATGCATGTTGGAAGTCCGGGGTCAATATAGCCATCTTAAAATTCAGAATCCAGTGTCTTCATTAACCGATTGAGGCAGAGACTCATGCCCTGGTCACTTACCGACTTGATTAGTGACATTTAATGGACTCCACAGAGAGCTTTTGCATAGATTAGAAGTCTCTCAGAATGGAGGCCGACACCTGCTGAAACAGGTCTGCTTTCGCACATCCAGTTGGCTCTGCTGCGGTTCCATCCAATTGTGGGTACTCATCACAGTTGGCACTTACTGAGCTCTTAGCCAGTGTCCCAGCTCTTAACCAGGCACTGGGGCAAGCTGCTTATAGAGGTTATCCCAGCTATCTTCATAAGAACCCTGTGAGGTCGGGCAATTCTCAGGTTGGCTTTGTGAGCAGAGATGTGAAATCTGTTCATTGGCACCTTGCTCCATCTTCAATATGCACAGGAATTAAGGAAGGAGAAAAAGTATTTACTAAGCGCAACCAGGCCTTGGCAGAAGGTGCCACCCATGAGATAACAGGACTGAAAGTCATGGTAAGATTTTAATGGTGGAAAACATACAAAAGGGGTTCTAGCCCCGCCCCCTGGCAAAACCAGTCTCCATAGGGGTTAGACATACGGGCTTCTAAAGCCAGGGAAGTTGGAGCTTGAATCCCAAGTCTGCCACTCTTGGAGGGTTTATACTTGTGCTTACCTTTATGGGCTGAGGAGGCGCCTCACCTGGACCATGCGGATGAAGGTACATCTCCTACTGGCGTGGTTGAAGTGAGGAAGTGAGCACTGGTCTATACAGCAGGGGTCTTCTGACCTCAGGGCAGTGGGAACTGATTTCAGCTAGGGGTTGATGTTTACAGTATAGAAACTGGCAGAGGGCTGGAGAGATGGCTTAGTGGTTAAGGGTGCCTGCCTGCGAAGCCTAAGAATGCTTGTTCAAATCTCCAGGTCCCACGTTTAGCCAGACGCAAAAGTGACACAAGCACGCAATGTTGCACACGTGCACAAGGGGGCGCACGTGTTTCGAGTTCATTCACAGCGGCTGAAAGGCCCTGGCGAGCCCATTCTCTGTCTCTTCCTCTCTCTTTCTGTTTTTCTCTCTCAAAAAAAAAAAAAAATTTGGCAGAAATCAGAGCAGTGCCCTCAGCTGTGCAAAGGCAGTGCCCCATGCATGTGAACACAGCTGAATTTATGTTGGAGTAGACAGCAATGGCTTGGTAATGAATTTCCTGCTCTGTGAGGAGTATCCTTGGCCCATCATTTCCGACAATCTCCAGTCTTTGGGGAGCTTGTGCACGGTATAGCTTGGTGTCTCTGACACTGAAGAGAAGGGTTTACCTTTCCTCAGATCGCCTCTCGGTGGATGTTGAATCTCCTTACTTTGTTATTTTTCCAAATGAACAAAAACTTCTCATGTAAAGCATATTCTTGACAAATGTTGCTTTTATTTTTATTTAGAGAGGAAGATGATTCAGAATTGCAAAACTAGGGGCTGGAGAGATGGCTTAGCAGTTAAGGTGCTTGCCTGCAAAGCCAAAGGACCTCGGTTCAATTCCCCAGGACCCGTGTAAGCCAAATGCACAAGGTGGCGCATGAGTCTGGAGTTTGTTTGTGGCTAGAGGCCCTGGCATACCCATTCTCTCTCTCTCTCTGCCTCTTTCCCTCTCTCAAATAAATAAATAAAAATAGTTTAGAAAAGAATTGCAAAATTACCTTCCTTTCCTTCCTCTATCCCTCCCTCTTTTTCTCTCCCTTTCTTCTTTGCCTCTTTCTTTCCTTCCGCCCTTCCTTCTTATCTCTTCTTCTCCCTGTATCCCTTCTTCTCTATCTTCTACCACCTTCCTTCTCTTGTTCTCCCTCCCTCTCTTTCTTCTCTGTTCGGATGGATACCAAACCCTGTGCATGCTACACATATCTCCCGGAGCCAACTCCACCCACTCCTGTGTCTTTTCAGTCTCTAGTGACATTGTGAGTCCTCTTCCTTCTTCCTTCTCTTCCCTCCTTTTTTTTTTTTTTTTTTCATTTTTCAGTTTTTCAAGGCAGGGTCTCACTCTAGCCCAGGCTGACCTGGAATTCACTTTGTAGTCTCAGGGTGGCCTCGAACTCATGGCAATCCTCTTACCTTTGCCTCCCGAATGCTGGGATTAAAGGCGCGCGCCACCACGTCCAGCTTTCTTCCTTCCTTCTTACCTCTTGTTGATTGTAGCTCAACATTCCCCCCATCTCAACGTGTAGGGCAATCCCATTTTCTCAGCTTGCCTTCACTGGCCTGGGTTGTGGTTAGAGATACTTCATCTCTCTCACGCAAAACCTGCTTTGCTTGACAAATGGTGCCATGGCTGAGGTGAATAATAGTCTCTCAAGAAGCAATCAGCAGGTACGCCCTCCAAGGTGTGATCAAAGTCAGATGACAAATGAAAGCCTGGCTCTGCTTTCCTGCTTCCGGTGTGTATCAATCGTCACATTTAACCACTGCTAAGATGCTTCTGTTTATTGCTCTCGTGGCCTGAGTCAGCTACTTAGACTGCGTTTTAGTTTTCTCATCTGTAAAACAGAGACAACACCACCTGCCTCATAGCATTGTAGACGCTTGTGCACTTGTCTATTCCTGCAGGAGAAATTCTAGAAGTAGGTAGTTTGTTTGTTTGTTTGTTTTGTTTTTCAAGGCATGGTCTCACTCTAGCCCAGGCTAACCTGGAACTTATGCTATAGGCCCAGGTTGGCCTTGAACTTATGGTGTTCCTCCTACCCCAGCCCCCTCTTGAGTGCTGGGACTAAAGGCATGAACCACCACACTTAGCTAGGTCCAGAAATAGAACTGGGTTGAAGTACATATATATTTAAACATTGACTAAACAGTCCTCCGCAAATTCTATCTCATCTATGCTTCTGTTAGTAACAAATGAACGTCCTTGTCCCAAACTCTTGCAACTGTGGACATTTTAAGATTTTTAAGCCCTTTTCCTATCTCACAGGGTTGAAAATAGCAGCTCTAAATATGTACCTCCCTGACCCATATTGTTTTTTAATATATTTTATTTTTATTTATTTGACACAGAGAGAAAGAGAGAAAGAGAGGGAGAGAGAGAGAGAGAGAATAGGCACTCCAGGGTCTCCAGCCACTGCAAATGAACTCCAGATGCATGTTCCATCTTGTGCATCTGGCTTACATGGGTCCTGGGGAATTGAACCTGAGTTGTTTGGCTTTGCAGGCAAGCACCTTAACTGCTAAGCCGTCCCTCCAGCCCCTGACCCATATTTTGAATTATTGTCTACTTTTATTTTGTTGTCCATTTATAATTGTGTGTGTGTATGTGTATGTTTATTGGTGCCTTTGAAAGAGTTGTGCACGCCTTCTCTTTGCCTTGCACTCTGGGGTGTACCTTCTCCCGGACATGCACAGATCCTCCCCTGACCAACTCCAAGGCTCAGTTCAGGACAGCTAGCCAGTCTGAACAAGAGGAACCCAGAAATTCCTAAAGTTTCTGTCAGACCACATCGCCATCAAGGGATGATGTCATTTAAAGCATTTCTTGGCTGTTGCAAGGAGGCCTCGAGGCACATCCGAGAGGCAGGGAAGCCATCACTTGAGAGAGCTTATGGACTATGAATCTGGGAGATGGAAGGGAGAAGTAAGGCGGGAAGAAGAAAAGTTGGTAACTTGGCAGGCAGGTGGAGGTGGAAAAGTGGGAATTCCACAGGACAGTGCGGTTGGGAATCGGTGGGGTCGGGATGGCTACCGTTCAGAGACAGACCTTTATATAATGCCTATTACTCCACATGTCCAGAATTGTGTCAACCAAACAGTGCAGCTGAAACCATGTACAGGTGGGTAGAGAACACAGCTGAGCCCTGGCTCGGATGCTGGAGACATCAGTGGGGTGAGGTCAGGGAACTCCTCGGGCTCATCTGGTGACTGTGTCATGGCTGAGGACACCTTGTGATGTCAGTGTCCCCAGCTGATGACAATTACACTGGCACCAACTTTCCTCACTGGATAGCACAAACTGTATAAAACATCACTTCTCATAACTGGATTGCAGGATATGTACTCTCTTTGCCTCTTTAAATGAGGAAAATGGCCAGTGAAAAAGAATTAAGTCGGGCTGGAGGGATGGCTTAGCAGTTAAGGCATTTGCCTGCAAAGCCAAAGGACCCAGGTTCAATTCCCCAGGACCCATGTTAGCCAGATGTACAAGGGGGTGCATGCGTCTGGAGTTTGTTTGCAGTGGCTGGAGGCCCTCATGTGTCCATTCTATCTCTCTCACTCCCTCTTTCTCTGTCAAACAAAAAAAAATTAAGTCTTACCAGACCTTTTCAAAAATATATTTTTATTTATTTATTAATTTATTTGGCAGAGAAAAAGGGAGAGAGAATGAGCACACCAGGGTCTCCAGCCACTGTAAATGAACTCCAGATGCATGTGCTCCCTTGTACATCTGGCTTAAGTGGGTCCTGGGGAATCGGACCTTTACCAGACTTTTACTGTCTATATATATACTGATGATGATAATAATCATGATAGTTTTATATGATGTCAGTTTCTATAAGGAAATCCATGATTCTTTTTTAAAATGTTTATTTTATTTTATTTATTTGAGATGAGAGAGGGAGAGAGAGAGAGAGAGAGAGAGAGAGAATGAGTACACCACGGCCTCTAGCCACCACACACAAACTCCAGACACATGCAACCCCTTGTGAATCTGGCTTACATGGGTATTGGGGGAATTGAACCTGGGTCCCCAGGCTTTGCAGGCAAGTGCCTTAACCACTAACCCATCTCTCCAGCCCATTATTGTTGATGTATGTAAAGTACTCACTGATTCAGCTCAACATGACCTGACGTAGCCTGAATTACCGAGGGCTGTTCTGTCAAAGTCTGTAAGATGAAAGTTGTTTTCCAGACACAGTGCCATCTGTCTGCCTTGGACAGTTGTTGTGGGCACAGCTAGGAGGTGACATGGTCTATGCATAACATCAGGCTTCCATTCAGGGTAGAAAGTGGTGTGCAGAAGGTTCATTTTCCTTATGAATTACTAATGATGTATAGTTAGGGGAGAACTCTCACAATGGTGAAGGTTTGTGTCCTTTCTATGAAGGTTACTACTTAGAAGAAAAGTCCAAAAACTTTTTTTTTTTGGGGGGGGGCTATTGCTCTGAGCCATGCACTGTGTGAGGAACAGGGAAAACACCAATCTATACTGCTTTGGTGAAGTCAGAAATGTCAAGTAGTGATCTGAACAGCACAGGTTTAAGACAAGTTTAGGACTGACTGAGAAGCCTTTTAGAGGGGGTGGTACGTTCACCAGGCTCCGGGAAGGAAGAGGATTCAAAGCCAAGAAACACAGCACAAAGGCTTGGCACGGTGCAAGGCAAGTTGCTCACCCAAGCAACACTTGTTTTGTGGAAGACATGCTAGTTTCATCTTTCCCGTGGATCAAAATTATGAGGCTAGCCAAAAATCCCCTTTTTGTCCTAATTTTTGTCCCTTCTGTTGTAAATGTTTCTCATTTTTTACAAATGTTCTTCATTTATTTGCAAAGAGGACTGGGGAGAGGAAACGGAAGCATCAATGCCTCCTGCAGCTGTAATCACGTTCCACGTGAACGTGCGACTTGGTGCATCTGCCTTGACACGGTGTGGTGGTTTGATTCAGGTGACCCCCATAAATTTAAGGGTTCGGAATGCTAGGTTCCTGGCTGATGGCAATTTGGAAATTAAAGCCTTCTGGAGGCGGTGCATTGTTGGGGCGGACTTATGAGTTTATAGCCAGCTTCCTCTTGCCAGTGTTGGGCACACTCTCCTGTTGCTATTGTCCATCGGATGTTGGCCAGGGGGTGATGCCCACGCTCTGCTCATGCCATCATTTTCCCCTGACATCATGGAGCTTCCCCTCGAGTCTGTAAGCCAAAATAAACTTTTTTTTTTTTTCCCCACAAGCTGCTCTTGGTTGGGTGTTTTCTGCCAGCAATGCAAACTTGACTGCAACACACGGCTACTGGGGAATTGAACCCTGGATGCTGGGTTTTGCAAGCAAGTGCTTTTCACTGCTGATCCGTCTCTCCAGCCTTTGCTTTTTTTTTTTTTTTTTAAAAAGATTTTATTATTTATTTATTAGAGACAGAGAGAGGGGAAGGAAAGAGAGAGAGGGAGAGTGAGAATAGATGTGCCAGGGCCTTTAGCCACTGCAAACAACTCCAGACGCATGTGCCACCATGTGCATCTGGCTTATGTGGGACCTGGAGAATCAAACTGGGGTCTTTAGGCTTTGCAGGCATGTGCCTGAACTGCTAAGTCATCTCTCCAGCCCTCCCCCCTTTTTTTTTCTTAAAATATTTATTTGTCAGAGAGAGAAAGGGAGAGAAAGATCAAGTATGGGCATGCCAGGGCCTCCTGCTGCTGCAGACAAACTCCGGATGCGTGCAACATGTTGTGCATCTGGCTTTATGTGGATACTGGGGGATTGAACCCAGGCTATCAGGCTTTGCAAGCAAATGCCTTCAACCACTGAGCCATCTCTGCAGTCGATGTTTCTCATTTGTTTCAGAACCAAGGTGTATAGAAGATGTTCTGTAATGTAATAGCTAGGGCAGCTTCTGTATTTTGACAGTGTGGTGTGATGTCAGTATGGATGTGGATATTTGGGAGACAATGAACTTCGTGTCTATTTATCCACAAGTGTATCCTAGCACTGTAGTAACCCTAAGAAACACTTGGAAGGCACTGTGAGCACACTAGAAATGAAGTTAAAAACAAGACTCAGATTCTCTAGGGATTTCTCAAGCATCTCTTTGTTTAATCATAAAATTTTCATTTTCCATTCATTATAAATAATCCACTTCATTACTTAGCCATCCTTTTGAAAAAATTTGGTATTTAGCATAAACACTGAACATTAGCCAGAGGTGTATCAGTTTAAAACAGAATAGGGAAGAAAATCGACAAAATTTGTAAACTTAGAAAAAACATGCCATCCCTTAAGAAAACCAAATTTCCTATCAACCATTATTAAAAAAATCCAGGTGGAAAATGAGTAAACATAAATATAATTTAATGTATTTTGTTTATAAATACATTTGGACAAAACAAATTCATAAAACAGATATCTTAACAATGCATAAACATAATAAAAATTTTAAGCCACATGATTAAGTCCCAATATGCATGGCATTTTTTTTTGCCCTGCATGGAAAAATATGCTACATCATTTGTGTAAAAAAACGTAGCCACAAACATGTCACTGAAGCCACCAAGACTCACTATGTAAGTTAGATTATTTGAACACAAAATACATTTTTAAAGCAAAAGATAAAACGTTAACGTAGCATCTTCGGTTGAATTCTATCCCATAATCACACCTACTATAGGTGTTAGACACAGAGGTAGATAAGTTGAAGGGAAAAAAAATCAGGATTCAAGAAAAAACAGGGGAATGATTTTTTTTTTTTTAATGACAGCTTAGGCAGACATTGTCCCTAAAACTCAAAGAAGCTAGCAGGAAAACACAAAAATCTTTTTTTTTTTTTTCCCCCAGGTAGGGTTTCACTCTAACTCAGGCTGACCTGGAATTCACTATGTAGTCTCAGGGCGGCCTGGAACTCAAGGTGATCCTCCTACCTCTGCCTCCCGAATGCTGGGATTAAAGACGTGCGCCACCACGCCCGACACCACAGAAATCTGTCTGTGTCCCATAGGTAAGTATCCAAACTCCCATCAAAAAAAATCGCTATTTCGGACATCTCTGTTTCAGCACAGACCACGGTTGGCTCAGCTCTTTCAAGGTCTGTCACTGGCTTTAGAATTCTTGTGAAATTTATGAGGTTTGGTGACATCACATGACTCTAACAAGAGATGAGGACTTGGCAGTGAACAGTTATGTACATTCACGTTTGCACGAATGGATAAACTTGGTGGGCTTTGCGTGAATGTCTTCTTGTGTTGTGGCGCCAACTCCACCACTGCCATCAAAGACAGCTTCGGTAAGAGCCAGGATGCTAATTTCGTCTATCAATCAAGAAAGGGGGCATGGTGACAGGATGATGGACACAAAACATTGGGAAGATGTCCCTTTATTCAACGTATTGCTTTACTTGCGATGTGGATCCAGCTTAGGATATTCCTTTGAAAGCTGACACCCAGTTCTGGACTAATTATGCTTGATGTTTTGGTCAGTGAATGGCCTTGTGTTTTCTGTATCCGATTTCCTTTCCACCTGGCTGGACAGTGTCAATATGTAACATGTACATCTGTGACCTTCATATTTTCATTGATTTATAAGAGCAATGTGATTTTTTTTTTAAGATGCCACGAGCATTTGTTTGTCAAATCTGTGAAGCAAATTTTCCTTGATAAATTGTCTCATGATTCTTAAGTGTGCTTAATGCAAGGATGTAACAGACGGTTCCCTGCCAAAGGGGGCGATTTGGAAAGTGTTTGGCACATCTGTGTAACAGGAAAAGAAGTTGGGTCCCATTTGTGGAATGTGAATCCGTGGTTTCACTGTTGCTGCTCTAGAACTGACCGTTGTTGTGGTTCACATTGGGCTGTTAGGAGTGTGCAACCGTATTGGGAAACAGAAAGAAATGAAGGATCAAAGAGAAAAACCATGAGGAGATCTAATATAAAAATCCCGAAACCCAATACTGTAGTTTGCCTCAATATACTTCATTCCTAACTCAAACATCGGGCCCTTTCCTTGAAGCAGCTTATAGTAAATTAAAGACATGACACCACAAGCTCTTATGGTGGGACTGAAGAATTTCTAGGGAGGACAGTATCTGAGGGAATGTCTTAAAAATGATATCAAGGAATGCTTCTGTTCCATCTACGAGCCCTGCTGAGTTGCTAAGGAAGAAGTGTGTCACAGTTATGGAAGAAAAATATCACACAGTGAATCAAAATATGTGTGGATAGAACTTTGGAACCGTCACTGTTATCAGGACGTTTTCCTGATGGTAGGACCTCATTTCACACATTACAGTAGCTACTGTAGAGTTGTTTTGCACAAAAGGTGGCACCGGCGACATGTGTCAGCTTTGTGTCCCTTACTAGGACTGGTTTCTGAATTAGGAAATGAATTAACCCCCAAGTACTGTACCACTCCGGCAGTAGCGAACAGAATACGTTTTGGGAGTAATGCTCTGGTCAAATGCATTTTAAGGCACTTAAACAGGTATATTGTATTTTTTCTGTAAAAAAATAAAATATGCATCAAAGCAACATTCACAAGTACAAGTCTTCAGCATTGCTTGTGTGCACAAGCCTGTACATACATATATATATACACCACTACAGGAAGGATGCCTCCCTCGTTACACCGTTGGCCTTGTCAGCTTGACTCCCTGTAAGAAATGAAAACATGCTGTTCAGAGTTGGACAGGATCCCTGAGCAAACTGAAAACATCAATGGATACACGATGGTTTATGTTAGCAGAAGGAAGAAGCCCCCTGTCATGGTCTGGATCTGGAAAGTGCCCTATGTAAAGATTCATGTGTAAAAGGCGTGGAACCCAGTGTGGTACTACTGGAGGGTGGAGGCCCCTTTAAGAGGTGGGGCCTGATGGGAGGTCTTCAGGTCAATGGGGCTGTGCCTTCCAAGGGCATTAGGGGATCTTGGTCTCTTCCTCTCTCTTTCTCTTTCTGCTTCCCAGCTATGAGGTGAGGGATTTTACTTCACTACACACTCCCACCATGTTGGTCCTTCTGTATTGGCCTCCAAGCAACAGAGCTGTCCTTGGATGGAAATTTCCAAGACAGTGAGTCAAAATAAACCTTTCCTCTTTTCCTTTTGTAGTGCTGGGGATTGAATCTCGGATCTCATGCATGCTAGGCAAATGCCGACCACTAAGCTACAACCTGGCCCTAACTTGCCCAGTCTGACCCTGACCTGGCAATCCTCCTGGCTTAGCCTCCTGAGTAGCCAGGATTTCCAGCTTTTGCCACCAGACTCAGCTAATTTTCTTCATTCTTTGTCAAAATTTATATGTAAAAATTCAGAGGGGCAGTGCACATGGACACTGAAGAACTTCTCTGTTTTTATCAAAGAGGATGGACTGTGAAAGAAAGAAAGACGGTAAATGACTCTGCTAGAGGCTCAGTCGCTAGGCTGGAACCTGACCTGGAAGGGGAATCATTAGTATATATATTTTTTTATTTGAGAGAGACAAAGTGAGAGCAAGCGAGCAAGCGAGTGAGTGAGAGAGAGAGAGAGAGGGAGAGAGAATGGGTGCACCAGCAGCCTCTCAGCCACTGTTAATGAACTCCAGACGCATGTGCCCCCTTGTGGGCAAGTGCCGCATGCGCCCGTTGTGTCACTTTTTGCATCTGGCTAAATGTGGGACCTGGATATTGGAACTGGCATTCTTAGGCTTGGTAGGCAGGCGCCTTAACCGCCAAGCCACCTCTCCAGCCCATTAGTATTTTTTTTGAAAAAAACCAAGTGTGCTTTTATTTTATTTATTTATTTGAGTGTGTGTGAGAGAGAGGAAGAGGCATATACATAGAGAGAATGGGCCTCCAGCCACTGCAAACGAACTCCAGATGCATGCACCCCCTTGTGTATCTGGCTTATGTGGGTCCTGGGGAATTGAACCAGGGTCATTAGGCTTTGTAGGCAAACACCTTAACCGCCAGGCCATCTCTCCAGCCCATTAGTATTTTTTTTTTTTTGATTTTTTGAGGTAGGGTCTCACTTTAGCTCAGGCTGACCTGGAATTTACTTTGTAGTCTCAGGGTGGCCTTGAACTCACCATGATCCTCCTACCTCTGCCTCTCAAGTGCTGGGATTAAAGGCGTGCGCCACCATGCCCGGCATCCATTAGTATTTTTTTAAATCACAGAATTAGTTATTGTATTGGATAAACTAAACTCCTCAGGTAGTATACTGGGGCTCCACTGTGAGCCTTCTTCGAGTGTATTGTATTTCTGCCATTGTGCTGTTAGGGAAGAGTTACGAGGGGCTAGAATAGACAGGGTTTCCCAGTCTTCAATCTAGCACCAAGCTACGTATAGGACCTTGGGCATGCTGCTCAAATCTTAGCCTATTTCCTAACTTGGAAAATGGGGATCATAAGTCCTGCTATGAGTGTGGTGGTAGATGAGCTGTGGACTCAGGCATGTGGCCTCAATCTCCATCTCCTGACCCAGGCAGAGAGGGGGATGGGTCCTACACACAGTTCAATGGCTGGGACTGTGACCATACTGTTGCTAAAGGCACAGGGTGCTTAGCGACAGTATGGGTAGTTCTTCTCCTTGCACATTTCCTGTTAACGGTCACTGTCTCATGTACAGACCCAAGTCAGTGCTGACAGGTGCAGACCAGTGGGATGGAGCCAGTCCCACCAGTGCTGCCCCATACTATGAGTCATCTAAGCTTCTCAGAGTCACTGGATCAACTTATTCTGGTTGACAATTTAGGAAATAAAATTCAAAAGATCTAATACGTAACAAGATTCTGTGCTAAATGTAGTGAAATTCATACTGCATGGGCTTCTTTGTAGTTTTTAATTCTCAAACACAGTTTTACCATACAAAGAAGTTACCATGTTTCTGGGAAAGTAATAATAAAGTTGGCATTCTGGATAAATCCAGATTCCACCATATTAGAAAGGCACAGATAAAAGACTGGTGCACATATAGGCGGTGTGCATAAGAACGGGATGATTCTTTTTTTAAGCCCCCCATGCAGTATGCCGTTCAACATAAGTGAGTTACAAGTGGTGTCTAAAATTACATTTTAAGTATAATTGTTTTTGTAACAATTTAAAACATTTCACTCTCAATCTTCCTGTTCAAATGGCATGGACCAACCCACCCCTGTTATTTTGTAATGGTGCACAAGCAAAAGTGAAGTGTACTAAGTGTTCAGACCCAGCGAGAGCATTTCAATCTAATCTGGATTAGAATAAGATCTTTCCAGAGTCTTACCTTCTGCCTCGACACCATCCAAGACTTTATCGTTGGCACCAACACACTTCCCAGAAGGATCTGAGCTGGGTGGTAGATGAGCAAGGGCACTGATATTAACGAGAGATGCTCGTGCCCTGCAAACACTATCTTCAGCATTGGAATTCCTGTTGAAGAAAGAATACAGAAAACCTAGAGGCAAATTCATCAGTCATTAAGTTAAAGGCGTGCTCCGGGAAGACCAGAACTTTGGAACAGGCATTTCCTTATCTCCTTGTGTGTAGTCACGGAACCTAAACTAGTCAGTCTTAAATGCATCAACAAATCTGTTTTCTTTTCACTCCATAAAACTAAGTTCTAACTGGAACAGAGAAAAGTGAAAGGTGGCCAGTATTTGAGGGTACTGCTAACTCTCACTGTAAATTAGCAGCTCATTTGTCAAGGCAGGAGAAAGACTGCAGTGTAGTTGCTGTAAAAAGGCCAGTAACAGCCAGGTGTGGTGGAGAACGCCTTTAATCCCAGCACTCCGGAGGCAGAAGTAGGAGGATCACCGTGAGTCCAAGGCCACCCTGAGACTACATAGTGAATTCCAGGTCAGTCTGGGCTAGAGTGAGACCCTACCTTGACCAAAGTAAATAAATAAATAAATAAATAAATAAATAAATAAATAAATAAATAGGCCAGTAATGTAGTTGCAATAGTGCAATACAGTTGCTTTAAAAAGATTAGTAAGCAGAGGTTAAAAATGGGTCTCCTGGGCTGGAGAGATGGCTTAGTGGTTAAGGCACTTGCATGTGAAGATTAAGGACCCAGGTTCAATTCCCTAGTACCCATGTAAGGCAGATGCACAAGATGGTACATGTGTCTAGAGTTTGTTTGCAGTGGCTAGAGACTTGGTGTGCCCATTTTCACTCTCTCTACCTCTTCCTCTCTCTCTCAAATAAATAAACAAAATAAAAAATAAATAAAATGGATCTCTTCTTGCTCACAGTGCTACGAGTCTTTTTTTTTTTTTTTTTTTTGTGGAAGCCTGCCTGGTACCATGTAAAAACCCCACATCTCACCTTTGGCAGTTGAAAGGATATAGGAAAATAATGTATGGTATGCCCTGTTACAGTGGGAAGATATTTTAGCCAAGTGAAAATTAATGAAAGGCTGGAGGGATAGCTTACTCAATAAAGTGCTTGCTCTGCCAACAGGAGGACCTGAATTCAATCCCCAGAACCCACGTAAGCTGGGTGTGGTAACACACTTGTAATCCCAGCACTGGGGTTGGCAGAGCTAGGTGGATCCCTGGGGTTCATTGGCCAGCCAGAATAGCTTGCTTAGTGAACTCCAGATCAATAAGAGACCCTGACTCAAAAAAAAAAAAAAAAAAAAAAAGTGGCTGGCTGGAGAGATTGCTTAGTGGTTAAGGCACTTGCCTATAAACCCTAAGGACACAGGTTCAGTTCCCCAGTACCCATGTAAGCCAGATGCACAAGGTGGCATGTGTATCTGGAGTTCATTTGCAGTGGCTAGAGGTCCTGACATGCCCATTCTCTCTCTGTGTCCCTGCCTCTCTCTCAAATAAATAAATTGATTAAATAAAAAAGCATTCCTTTTATTTTTTAAGTGAATGGTGCCTAAGGAATGACACTTGAGGCTGTCCTCTGGCCTCCACATAAATGTGCACACACGACATAAAAAAATTAATGAAAGTGCTCTTTCTTTCTCTTGCTCACACCCCTGCCATTTTTTATTAGTTATGTAGATAGTATGTATACAGTCATGCTGGTACCATCTTTAGCCTCCTCCCTGTCCACCCCCTCTGAAAGGACTCTCCTCGTTAGGGAATGTGGGTCGTGCATTGCCCCCCCACATTTTTAAAAGAATTTTATTTTTATTTGTTTATTTGAGAAAGAAAGGCAGAGAGAGAACTGGCATACCACTTCAAACAAACTCCAGATGCATGTGCATCTGGCTTGCGTGGGTTCTGGGGAGTCGAACTTGGGTCCTTAGGCTTCGCAGGCAAGTGCCTTAACTGCTAAGCCATCTCTCCAGTCCCACGCCACATATTTTAAGCATGCACTCTACTTTAAACTTTGCATTCTTTCTTTTGGCCAAGGATCTCAAAATATTTGACAGTCATCAGTCATCAATCAGAGCTCACACAATCTTGTGTGTGACAGGTGAGCTGTAAAATTCGTGCTTTATGAAGGTCTTAATGAAACCCAAATAAATGAGTACTACTTTGTGGGCCTACCATTCCATTCTCAAAGGGCAGGGTGTGTCGGCTTTCTAAGCAGCTGCCACAGAATACACCCTGTGAGCTTGTATAGCCGTAGCAAAATTCAACACTAGCAGTTTCACTGTTATTACCGATTGTTTTAATACGGCTGTACACTTCAGAGTCCCTGTGTGCCTGTGTCAGCTCTGTGGACCAGGAGCTTTAACAGCTTGGCTTTCTTCTTGTTTTCCTGAGAATGGCCTCTGAAAAGGACCCAAGCTCTAAACATGTCCAACGATGGAGCATAAATAACATTTTATTATACACAAGGAAGGCTTGGCTTTTTCAATTATTTTTACCTTCGAATAAATTTCAAACCTTTATGCAAAATGTATTTCATGGCTGCTTCCTTTTCATAGCCTCACAGATCATGGTCATAAACTCAAAACACTTAACCCTTCCCAATCACAAAGTCGCTCTTTCTGTGAGCTCCCAGAGTACATGGTTCAGTATTTCTTTTTCAGTTCCCATCTTCACACTGATATAAAACCAAACCAAATGAAAAGCTGATTGGGTAGATGGCGCAACAGTAAAAGGTTCTTGCTTGCAAAGCCTGCTGGCCCAGGGTTCAATTCCCCAACACCCATGTAAAGTAAGACCCACAAAGTGATGTGTGCATATGGACTTCACTTGCAGTGGCAGGAGGCCCTCGTGCATCTGTATGTGCTCTCTCTCTTTCCCTCTCTCCCATAAATGTAATACAAATATTACAAAAGGAAAATGAAGTTTAAGAACCCACTTATCACTGAAAAGTAGCACCTGATATTGTATTCTTGGAAAGTTATTATAATGAGAAAATATCAAGATGTGAACATAACTTCTGTTTCCAAGAGAAACTTTTCATTCCTTGGCCCAAAGGGATGATGCTAAGAAACAGGGGCACCAGCAAGTCTGACAAACTCTGCTGCCCCCAAGGGCTTCTGGGAATAAACCAGTGGAACAAGGTCCAGACAGAAGGGTTACCAGGGCGGATAAAAGGGAGGTGAGGATGAGGGTCCCTTTGAAAGAGGGAGGACAGGGAGGAGGACAATGAAACCAATACTATGAATGTAAAATCAGAATAATATAAATCATATATATATGGAGGTTGAGGTGGGTGTGATGGTGCACGCCTTTAATCCCAGCACTTGGGAGGCAGAGGTAAGAGGATCATTGTGAGTTCAAGGCCAGCCTGAGACTACATAATGAATATTCCAGGTCAGCCTGCGCTACAGCGAGACCCTATCTCAAAAAAATGGGGGAGGGTGAGGGAGGTTGGAAGGAGCAAATGCTAGAAGGATAGACATATTTTGTCACTACAGAATGACCAGAGCAGAGCTTTCTGAGCCCAAATTCAAAGACTATGGCCACTAAACTAAGCTCCATCCTCCAGCCACCCTTTCGTGGCCACAAATCTGGACTTCGTGCTTTTTTCCAGCAAGCTTAAGTGGGCTCAGAAGACAGTTCGAGTGTCAGGCACTGCAGCTGAACAGAACCAAGTGCAAAATCTACAAGCTATCATAACGTATGGGATAGCAGAGGGTCCCAGAGGCCAAGGACGCAGACACAACGGCCACCATATGGAGTCTGACCACAGAGAAGCAACGGCTGCTCTCCCAGGCCTCTACGTGGGCGAAGTCACCTCAGGATTCCTTGGGCACTGCAGCTGGGAATGAACAGAGCAGACATACAAATGCTCTCTTGTCCACTAACTTCTGGAACTTGGCTCCCCTTGTCTCCCTCCCAGAAGCCCTTGCAGCACAGCAGAGTTGACCCAACTCCTCTCCCTACTCTAGGTCACTACTTAGATTTCACGTGGGTGAAAAGTGAAGCAACTGCCAGGACCACCCCAACAGGGTCAAGGGTGTCAAGGATGCAAAAGCCAAGGCCTGTCCTTCCAGAAGCTTCTAATGGGCTGGCGGTCTTGACCTTCTTTAGACTCTGTTGTAGTTCTTATCACGGGGACAAAGCACCTGACCAAAAAAGCAGCTGACGAGAGGAAAGTTTTTACTTTGATTGACAAAATGTCTTGAGTGGGAGCTCCATGAAGGCAGGGGAAAGCATGGCCTGAGCAGAGGCTGGGCATCACCTCTGCCACAGCAGGTGGAACACAGCAGCAGGAGAGTGGGTAGAGCACTCAACGAGGAGGAGCTGGCTGTAACACCTGTAAGCCAATGCCCAGCAACACCTCCTTCAGCAAGGCTCCACCTCCCAAGTTGCCACCAGCTGGGGACCAAGCATTCGGAACACACGGGTTCATGGGGGACATCAGATCCAAACCACCACAGACGAACACAAATCTGAGTGATGTTCCTTAGTGCTGGAAGTTTTCTCAGATCCTCTCTTCAAATACCCTCAGTTCACAGGGACTCTGCAAACTTCAGTCTTCTGGATAGTTCTTTTCAGGGTCCTACCAGCAGATTGTGAGAATGTCAAGGGCAAGAGGGCCCTTCTTTCCTTCTGTTCTGCTTCCTGCCATCCCTGGCACCTTCAGGCGGACACTGAAAGTCAGCTCCCACCTGTAGCTCATGATGTCCCTAAGTGCCACCAGCCATAGACCCCCTTGGAGGTCTGAGGTCTGCTCCCTAATTTCTTCTCTAAGCATCTAGGTTCTTCTTCTTCTTCTTCTTTTAAAAATATATATATTTCTTTATTTATATGAGAGAGAGAGAGAGAGTGAGAGAAAGGGTGCACCAGGGCCTCCAGCCACTGCAAACAAACTCCAGATGCATGCACCGTCTTGCGCATCTGGCTTGTGTAGGTCCTGGGGAATTGAACTTAGGTCCTTTGGCTTTGCAGGCCAACACCTTAACCAATTTCTCCAGCCCTAGGTTCTGAGAACCTCCACTTTCAGTCACTCCCCATAGTTACAGCTCCTGCATTTCCTCACGGCCCTTTTACCCGTTTGATTTTTCCAACCCTTCTGAAAAGGATGCATTTGATTTGACTGATAGACCCTGGTGGCCTTTTTCTTACCATGCCTTGTATGACAGTCGTTTGCCTTGCTTGAAAAAGAATGAATTCATGATGACTTACAGCTGTGCAGACATTTGTCACATTAAACAGAAATTTCTTCCCGCCACTTTATGTGCCTGCAATACTTTCTTGGTTGTTATCAATCAAATTTCCTATCACTAACCCCTCCAAGTTACTAGTGTTAGACTTATGACTGGAAGGTAATGTATCAGAGGGACAAAAGCTTGGTGTCCAGAGATCAGGCCCAAGTCCCTCCAGTTTGCCCTCTGTGTGTCATGGGTTATTCTTTGGTGGGGGCAGGGCACTTTCGTGATTGTAGCTATGTGCCATTTGTTTGGGGAAACTTCTGGTCTTAATGACTACCTTTTCAATGATTCCATCTTCTTTCTTTTTCAATGTTTAAAGCTCTTCTAAACCTGTTCAATTCTGCTTTCTTCTAGCTTGCTTTTAGCACCGCCCCACCTCTGCTCTTAGCAGAACCCACTCTGTGCACTGTCCTATTTTCCAAGGTCAAGGTAGAAAGACAAGGTGGGAGAAGCAGAGCAAGAACAGTCTTTCCCAGGGCAGTGGGTCCCTCCTGAGGTGTCATTCTGTGAGTTTTTATCCCACTCTGGGGTATCTGTGGTGGTCTGAAGGTAAAATGACTCCCATAACCTCACGTGCTTGTCATTACGCCATGTGGTTAGACCGAGCTGGTAGAGTCCCTGAGTGGAGGAAGTTTGCTGGACGTGTGTCATTGGGGTGGGGCTTGAGGGTTATTTATTAGTCCAGCTCTATGGGGTGTTCACAGCGAGCTTGCTCTTGGTGTGTTCTCCCAGCTGATGTGACGAGATGCGACGCCTGGCTGTATGTGCGTGCCATGTTTTCCCCGCCATGCTGAAACGCCCTGTAAGCTGGAAACACACCCTTTTCTTCCACATCTGCTTCGGTTGGGTATTCTCTCCTAGCAAGGAGGAGGCAACAGTGTCTGTGACAGGTTTCCTGGGAGAGCTCCCAAGAGCCACCATCCTCTCCCTACTGTGGTGTCTGCCACCTGGCAATAAATTTAGCAAAATGTGATCGTCAGGTCAAATCATCTGCACCTCTCGTTCCAGTTGCCTCTTGGTACACTGCTCTCATCTTCTTTCCTCACAGGTTTAGTAATTCACTCGAACCCTCATTTATCCATGCCATTGGTACCCGTGCAGCTGGTTCACTGCCAGAAAGCAGTGTGGGACACAACACTGGGTTATGGCTCGGATCTTAAGTGTCTCCCAAAGGCCAGACTATTAAAAGCTAGGCACTACTGAGAGAGGGTGGAACCTTTAAGAGGTGGGGCCTAGTGGGAGGAAGTTAGGTCATTGGGCTGTGTTCTTGAAGGACCACTGGGACTCTGGCCCCTGAAAGGCCCATGAACCAAAGTAACGCCATGACAGGCTTCAGCTGCCTTGCAGGCCTCAGGTTAAATTCAGGTCAGGTTCCCAGAACGTAAGTCAGAACAAACAGTTACTGGAAAGATCACACTAACCCAAAATAACGGGCCAATTAGACAAAACTAAGCAGGTGTTATACATTCCTGTGGCTTTGTATCTATAGATAAGTTTGCTTAACAGTCCTCAGCTGCTGTATAACCAATCAACTTGTAACAAGTAAATTCATGGTAAATGTCAACCAATTATATTAAAAATTTCCCTTCTCTTTGTTTGAACCCAATAAAAACTTCTCCCAAATGCAACTTGAGGCTCTTGCACGAATCCACTGTGTTGGTGAAGTCAGGAGACTGAGCTTAAGCTTGAAATAAAGCTCTTTGCTTTTACATATGTGTCTGGACTCCTTGGTGGTCCCTGGGGGGGGCTCTGTGAACTGGGCACCCACTTCTCTCTCTACTTTTGCTTCATAGCACCTCCACTGTGTACTCATACCTATTATTCTGTGACAGGACCAAATGTCCCCAGACTGAAATCTTTGAAAGCATGAGCCAAAATAAACCTTTCCTTATTCCAAAGCTTTCAACATCTTAATTCTTTTCTACTGAGACCAGAGTGAATATTCTTTCTTTTTAAAAAAGGATTTTAGAATTATAAAAAGTATTTTTATTTATTTATTTATTTGCAAGAGAGAGAGAGAATGAATAGGTGTGCCAGGGCCGTGAGTTGCTGAAAATGAACTCCAGATGCATGTGGCACTTTGTGCATTTGTGTTTACATGGGTAACCGAGGAATCGGACCAGGGTCGTTAGGCTTCGCAAACAAGCACCATAACCACTGAGCCATCTCTCCAGCCCCAGAGGGAGTTTCCTAAACTTCAAAGCTGCTTATGTCAAGTCATGCAGGAGTGTGTCACACGGGAGAGACTTGTCAATGTGGTGAGCAGGATTCTGTGACCTGGCCCTGGGCCAGGCTCTTCCTCCCTCCAAATCTCATCCTTTCCCTATGACCTCTAGTGGCCATGGGAGCCCTGTGGACCTTCCCCATCCACATCACCCTGGGTGCTCTACTGTCTTTCCCCTAGGCCTTGGTCTCCAGGTCCCTTCGTCTTATGCCAGCCGCTTCTTGGCCTGCCTCACCCCTCTGTGTCAGACTGCCTCTTCTGAGAAGCTAGCATGGCCCGTGGAGCCTTTTTACTACAAGCCTCCCATGCCAGCCAGCCCTGACTTCCCTCTGCTGCTCTCCCCATAGGCATCTTGGCACTTTTTTCACCACCTTGTGAGTTTCTTAGTGTCAGTGGCTGAGCCCTCATATTTGCACATAGAGTAGATGCTCAAAAAGAGTGTATGGAATGAATAGATTCGGAGTTTTTCCACATTCTGTCATGAAGGCACCATACAGACCATCGCCCTGCTGTCACCATTTGTTCATTAGAAAAAAAACCCAAAAAACCAGCAATAAGTTAAAAACCCAAACAAACTTACTTGAGTTTTCTTTTCAAAGTACGATTTAAATATAGGATTCTTTTCATCTTGCTATCACCACAGTGATATAAATGAAGCAAATTAATTTTAATGTTCCCAGGTACTGGTTCTGTGTCACCACGGTTGACGGGATTCAAGCAGACTTTATGAGATGGCATTTGACTTTATGGAAGTGAACACTATGCACGCATTCACAATTTTACAGGGACTTTAAGCTGTCATGCTGAAAAATGTTTATAAAACATTAATCAAAAAATGCCTCTTTAATACAATGCATTGTCTGAAAGATGTTAGAAGGCACATATTGTAAATGGATTCTTTTTCTGACTAAAGTAATTTCCACCGAAAGCATTTCCCCGCTGCTGTCCAAGTACACTGTGTGGATAGATGAAGCGCACTCTCTCCGCGCATTACTACCTGATCCGAACACTTGGGAAATCACTAATGTACGGCATGCCATATTTCCATGTCACACATGACACATTCGTCTAAAATTATCCAACAGAGTTTGACACTGCAGCACATTCAATACGCAGAGCTTTCAACTGACATCTGCCAAGTAGGAACTTCAAGTGCGAGCTTTCTTCTTCTAACAAGCAAGTTGGGGTTTGCTTTCATCATACACCCAGGATGGCACGGATAAAACAGTACGAACAAGAGCAAGCTTTCCCCCACTCTGTTTTAAATATGTTTATTTTATGTCCTCTTGATGGGAAAATTTCTTTTGTCTCATCATGTTCAAGTTTCAGCATTTGCTACTCTGTGTTGGCTGGATATTTCTTGATTTTTTTTTTTTTCTTTGAGAAATAAACTTTTTCTTCCTCAATGAAACATGGAACTGTCTTTAATCACCATGGAAATCTTTTCATTGCTTACAATATACATACCTCCTTTATTTCACTGTTCAGAGCTCACCTACGGGACTTGTTACTGCACAATATGTGCATCATTCGTGCCTCATGCATTCATTCACTTTGAAAGGACTTCTGCTGTCAGTTATGTGCTAGCTGCTGGCGATATAAGAAGGAAGCATAGCGAGGCTCTATACTCTTGGGTGCTGGTTTCCCGACCACATCAACTTTCCACTGTCCCCTATGTGACTGTCCCATGCAACTACTACTGTCACTGGCTTGCCTAGTTTCCACAACTTGAAGCTTGAGGACACCCGTGACAAACCCCAATGCCTTTTCTCTAGATCGTCACCGAATTCTACAGATTCTTGCCTTATTTTCCTCCCTCTGGGCCACCCAACCCCCGTCTTCACCACCACCTCCTTAATTCAGTTTGACATCAAGTCAAGCCAGGATCATGCTTAGGGCTTCCTGACCTAAGCCCTTGCCTTCAGTCTCTTCCCCTCATTAATCCTCCAGATCACAGCCAGATTAATCTCCTCAAAACTCACATTAATTAAGGCCAGTACCCTGCCCAAGAGCTGCGATGACTTTCCAGGACCCATTCATCAAACCTTCCACCTACTCAACTTTTAGTAAGAGATAATTACAGCCACTACCATTTGGACAACACCACTGTCGGCCACATGTTTCACCTGAACTGTCACAGTTAACCCTCACAGAGCCTTAGGAGCTGGGTGGCCATTATCGCCTTCAGAGATGAGGAAACAGGCTTGGTACGTTTAGGCAGTTAAGTAATTTCCCGAGCCATGCAGCTGACAGTCAGATACTAAGGCAGAAGTGGAACCTGGTATATCTGCTTTTAATGAGCGCGCTCTGGGGACTCTCTTAAACTAAACCTCATGAACCGTTTGCTATCACTGGCCAGGCCTAGCACTTTCCTGTCACTGTAATAGCAGAGCCGCATCGGGATCATGTCCTTTTCCTCCAAGTACGGAGGCTCCCGAGGCTCAGCAAGGCTCAGTTGACCGTTTTCTCTGTCTTGAAGGTGGCTTTCCTTTGACTTGTCCTCTGGAGAAGACATAGTCTTCCTAGTTACGTTGCATGGCCTAGAATTCGATTTGTGTCGCCATCATTTTCTTTGGAATAGGTTTTGGTTTCCCTCAAAATGGGAAAAGAGCATCTTTAACTTTTCTACAATGCTTAAGCTTGGGGTTGGTGTACAGTACAGTGATCATTTCAGAAAAGAGGCTGATACTTCCTGTTTGTGAAAAAGGCAGGATTTAGAACAAATATTAGCTGTTCCACTCGACTTTAAAGATAATGCATTCATACACAGCCCTCTGGGAGAGGACACTATTTTGTAGGGCAAATATATATATGATATGGCAGAAGGCAAAGAGGACCGAGCAAAAACTAAGATGTGACACGAGGAGGAGGGCGGAGGCAGAGAAGAACTGCACTGAAAACTAGTCCTCGTGAGTCTACTATGACCCTGACTTCCGCTCCCAAGGAAAGAGCATACACTCCAGTCATCTGGGTCCTTTCCTGTCCTTCAAACACGCTTCTGCCTGAACTCACGTGACCTGTTTTCCACTTAAGTCCTTTCTCAGAGTTTCACTGAGGTCTGAAGGGAGCTGCTGGCAAAATCTGGAATCAACTTGCTTCTCTCCAGCCATCATGGTGACTCCCCACTTTTGTTTAGCTTGTTCTTAGAAAAACCCGCAAGTTTTCCGTCCAAATGTGCTACTCATTGCTACTTGACTTCCACCTCTTCCTCCTTTGTGTATCTCTCAGAAAAGTTCCTGCTTGCCTTTAAAATTCATCCAGGTAGAAGGTCTCTTCAGTCCTGGGGCTGGAGAGATGGCTTAGCGGTTAAGGCGTTTGCCTGCAAAGCCAAAGGACCCTGGTTCAACTTGCCAGGACCCGTGTAAGCCAGATGCACAAGGGGCACATGTGTCTGGAGTTGGTTTGCAGTGGCTGAAAGGCCCTGGCACACTCGATCGCTCTCTCTCTCTCTCTCTCCCCTCCCTCTTTCTCTCTCTCAAATAAACAAATAAATGAAACATTTTAAAAAAGAAGTTCTCTTCAATCCTAGCAGCCCGGTAAGCAGTCTGTGTTGGGAGAGCAATCTCCTCTCTGCAGACATCACTAAATCTCTGTGTCCCAAAACAACACCCATGAACACCCGCTCAACACCTGCACATGTTCTCGTAGACACAGAAGAGTCATAGGGAAGTCAGACTCACTGGCACTGATTTATCTTGTTGACCGACCGAGGGTCAAAGTTTCCAGAGCATGAGACAGTGCTGTGATAAGGCATTAGCCACCATCTTGGAATTAGTTCGAGGGGGCTCAGGATTATTCTGAAGCAAGCTGGTTTCAGTAACAAAAACTGTTCTTTCATGTGGGGACTTACCATTTGTTATGTTAGCGACTGCCATCAGCTGTACAGCATCATATTAAGAAGCCTGGGACTGGAGTCATTCTTGGGTTGTAATCCCATGTCGACAGATCCTGTGTCACCTTGGTTGGGCAAGCTATTTAGACTCAGTTTTTAACAGCTGTACAATGAGCCCAATTTATAGTATTTTGGAAGATACAGAGTAAGTGAGATAACACATGTTGTCTTGTATACAGTTAGCTTTCATCTGTGCCAGACACTGTTGTACACTGTTGGACAAAGCCCCCATCCCCAGGGAGCTGGTGCTCTTTCCCATGTCACAGGTAAAGAATACACAGGGTGGGCTGGAGGGATGGCTTAGTGGTTAAGGCGCTTGCTTGCAAAGCCAAAGGACAAAGGTTTGATTCCCCAGGACCCACGTAAACCAGATGCACATGGGGCACATGTGTCTGAAGTTCCTTTTCAGCAGCTGGAGGGCTTGGTGTGCCCATTCTCCCCTCTGCCTATTTCTCTCTCTCCCTCTCAAATAAGTAAATGAAAAAATAAAATAAAAAATACACAGGGTGCCATGCCACAGCTGACTGAGAGAAAAGCTGGGAGCAAGCAGCCTTGTTGTTTTAATGTCTCTTTCCTCTCTAGACAGCATGAAAAGCAAAGCCACTGGGTTCAGGTTGGTGGGAATGGCTTGGCTGCCCATCAATCAGAGGCACAGTAGGTGTCATTTTCAATGAAGTGGTGTTTAGCTTGCATGGCCATAGCATTCCAATTCTGATCAACATCCTGGCTATGCTAGGACTTCCCCCAAACCATTCCAGAACTTTCCAAAGCCTAGCAAGTCAAACGTTTTGCAGTTGCCCCCTAGGAAGGGGGACAGGAAGACACAGACCACATGACTGTTTTTAGTGCCCCTCAGTTACACGACAAGTCACCTGCTCAAATTCTCCAAGGCGTCCAATACAGTTTGAGCTGTCTAACTCTCGCCACTTATTAGCTTTGCACTTGCTCCCTGGATTTTTTGGCCTCCCGCTCACAACTGAAAACTCCTGTTCTGCTATGGTTTTAGCCACCAGTGTCAGCGCCTGTGTTGTGGCTCTACGAGACACCAAAGAAGCATCTGAAATGAGGCGCAGCTCCTGGTGGCTGTATGTGAACTTGACCTCCTAGTGTTTTACAGTGTCCCAGGACTCTGGGCTCGTGTAGCCTACGAAGACTTACCACTTCTAAGGTGCCAAACACTAGGTGGCTAGCAGTGGCTCTGCACAGATTGGAAAGCCCCTTTGCTAGGCTTCTGGCAGAGAACAGGAAAGCCGTGCGCAGGCCTCACAGATATGCCCAAAGGGAAGGATGCTTTCCAACCCGAGACCTGACACATTGCCCATGGTAGTCTCCCAGGGGGCATCTCAGAAAGGGACAATGTTTAGTCAACGCAGAGAATGCCAGCTAAACACACTGCGCGCTGGGGCCCAGACCCTCTTCTACCCTCCAAGGCCCCACTTGTTTCTTCCAGGTGCCTGTGCTTTACTCTCCTGCCTGAAAGACTTTAAAAAAAATTTTTTTTAAATTTTTTATTTTTTTGGAGCGAGACACAGAGACAGAGACAGAGACAGAGAGAGAGAGAGAGAGAGAGAGACAGAGATGGGCGCGCCAGCAGTGTCTCAGCTGCTGTGAACGAAATCCAGATGTGTGCGCCCCCTTGTGGTCAAGTGCGGCATTGCGCCCTTGCATCACTTTACATCTGGCTAAACGTGGGACCTGGAGATTGGAACCGCTGGAGATTGGAACCAGCGTTCTTAGGCTTAGGAGGCAGGCGCCTTAACCGCTAAGCCATCTGTCCAGCCCCTGAAAGACTTTTTAAGCCTAGCATTCTATTTCCGGTGTAGGTAGGCACTGTTGAGCTCCACTCTGTAAAACTTTTCTATGACATTTAACTTTCCTTTATATTTTCAAAACAAAAAGTCCAGAAGATTCCTTTATCTGAAAAGAAGAAACAGGCCTGGAAAAAGAGGAAGAGTGGCAAAGAGAGGGTTATAAATTAGATGGCTAAGGCCACTATGAAGAGAAAGAAAGTCCTTCCAGGAATCAAAACGATTAGTACTGGGCTGGAGAGATGGCATAGCGGTTAAGGCACTTGCCTGAGAAGCCTAAGGACCCAGGTTTGACTCTCCAGAACCCACACAAGCCAGATGCACAAAGTGGTGCATGCATCTGGGGTTCATTTTCAGTGGCTAGAGGCCCTAGCGTGCCCATTCTCTCTTTCTCCCTCTCTCATGCTCAAATAGATAAATAAAATATATTTTACAAAACCCCTTCAGTACAAAGTGTGTTATTTGCATTGTGGTATCTTGGCGATGACACCTTACACAGGACTGGGCTTGAGAAACCCCATGCGGAGCTCCTGGATATTGCTGGACCTCATTTGCTGTCCCTAGTGAGTGTAGCTAGTCACATTCAATGTACTTGTGTGGAACACTACACACATCAACTCATCCAAATGTGCATAATTGACCCTTATCCTCATCCTTCAGATAAAGAAACTGAGGCAGCAGGTCTATCACAAATTGCCCCAGACCACACACAGACAAGATACAGGTAGAATGGAAAGACAGACAGGCTCCCCAGTCTGTTCATCAGCTATGTGCTTACAGTAGTAATTTGTCGGAGGGCTTCGACATAATATTAACACAGACTAATGGAGGGCAGAAACCTAAGGAAAACAATATTTATACAAGAAAGGCCTGAAAGGAAGAGAGGCGCCTCTTTGAACCAAGGTGTTTAATGCTGGCAGACATTGAATTAAGGTTGCTTGATGGCCATTTTCAGCCCATTTAAAATTAAAGGTAGTCTTCGGGCCTTCAATTACCTGGCCTGTCATCCTATCATTTTGCTGAAAGTTTTATGTAAATAAAGATGTAAGAGAAGACCAGAATGAGCAGCTGGTGTTATTTCTGTTTTGAAACAGGTACGCTCTGATTGGAAAAGATGTTTAATGAATGGCCCGAGCCAGCTCAGCAGATGCTGACAATGAAACATTTAACTCTACCAACGGAAGGTTGCTGCCTCGGAAGATTAGATACACCTTCACCTGTCTGCCAGCATTGTAGGAGTAATTAGCAAGTAGGGAATTCGGGAATGAATTAAAAGAACTGAGCCACAATGCCTTCCTTCAAATACTGGCAGGAACTTCCGGGAAGGGGCCTCCACGTTTATGGGGACCAGTAGGGCGACTATTTCTTTATTTCAGTAGGTTGTGATGAATGAAGAACTATTTGTCTTCCAAAGAAACAATATTGTTCACACATACAGGTTGAAAAAAAAAAAAAAAGAATTTCATATGATAAAAATAACACAAGGTCATAAGACCATATTTAGCCCAGAACAGGCACCCACCCCTATCTGGGTAGTTTTGGAAAGTGTTGTTTTATTCTATAGAATTTTTTAGACATGTTTTAATATAACCAAAGAAAAGAGGTTAAAGGTGCTTGCTTGCCAAGCCTGACAGCCTGGGTTTGATCCCCCAGCACCCACATAAAGCCAGATGTAAAAAGTGGCACATGCATCTGGGAGTCTGATTGCAGTGGTAGGCCATTCTCATTTTCTCTGCCTCCCTCCTCCTCTCTTCTTGCAAGTAAGTAAATCAAATCTGAGGCCAAAAGACTCTGATGGTGTGAGGAGTGTTCATGATTTCGTCACCTCTTCTGCTGCCCAAACTTAGTTTTTCCTAAAGTGTTGAATCGATAAGACAATGGGAACGTCAAGAAGGTTTTCAAATCTTGGTTAATTGGTAAATATAAGTTCAGACCCAACTTCAAAGTAACTACCCCAAGTATACATTTTGTTTTATTTCCATGGCCTTGAGTTATTCTCTGGAAGTACTTCGTTTTCTTCTTGATGTGGCACTGTGTTTATTATGAGCAAAAGTCTCCAGAGAGATGCCTTCTGATGTACGAGAACAAGGCAGTGTTGATGAGGGGCAATGAAAATCCGTTTAATCATCTTTAAGTAAAACGCTGACTCAGGTTTCTGTGATTTAACCTAATCTCCATCTTTGTTCAGTCTCAGTGGCATAAAACTTGGGGAGGAAGAAAGGAAGAAACGGCCGGAAGCCAATTCTGGAAATAGGGACATTGAATACTTAAAAAGCATACCTAGTCACGGGCACAGATAATTTTGGTTTTCACAAACCAGTGCAAACAGTTTTGTTAACAAATGAGCGGGCAGGATCCTGCCTTGGAGCAGAAAGGCTTGCAGCACCGTTAACACAGAGTGTGAAGTGGGGCTTCTTGGCCTCCACTGAGCACTGGAACTGCCGGGGAGCGTTTGCAGGAGAGCTTGCTTTGTCTCTTCCGACAGAAGGAGCTCCTGGGGGTGAGGAGGTTTCTGCCAGGCCAGCTCCTGCGAATCTGAAGTGAGCCGGGTTATAGAGCCGGGCTGCTGGGTCACCATGTGCCTGCTCCATCATGTACTCACAGTGTGACTGGATGCTTTTCGAGTGTGGACAGTGATGTCCGTGAACCTGAGACGGATAATAAGGCGTGTAATAATGCCTAGCAAGTAGCAGGCACCAAATAAATACCAGGCCTATAAGTTAAACCTTCAAAGGCTCTTCACATCTACTTCCAACCTTAATGTTCAGCTCGACGGTGAGAGAGGAGAAACAAACAGAGGCCTGCAAGTTGAGATGTAGATATTCCTGGCGGACTTAGACTTTCATATCATTTTATTATCAACGTAACTCCATAGCTTCTCTCCCATGGGGAAATCTCAGGTTCTCAATCCCTGGAGCTCTTTCGCCTCTAGCTGTCTATTCTGAGCAATCACATCCTGTCCAACAGCCTGAGGTGCTACCGTCATGCTAAAAACCCCAGCCTGGACTGCACACTTCCAGACTCCACAGATGGAGAAAAGAAGCTCAACCTTGGGCCCCCCCCCTTTTTTTCTTGGTTTTTCGAGGTAGGTTCTCTCTAGCCCAGGCTGATTTGGAATTCACTATGTAGTCTCAGAGTGGTCTCGAACTCACGAACTAACTCTGCCTCCCAAGTGCTGGGATTAAAGGCATGCCCCACCATGCCCGGCAAGAACCCCAACCTTGGTATGTTCACAGATGAACCCTGGTTCTGCTCCCCCATCCCTTCTCCACCTGTGAGACCTGCACTCTGTATTCTTCCCTGGTCCAGTAAATGGCAACTCCATCCTTGCAGCCCTCAGGCCAGTCTTGTCATTGTCAACCCGGCTTGTATATATATCTAACTCCTCAGCATTTCCCACTAGTTCTGTGTTCAAAAATACACCTGGAATCTAGACGTCTCACCTGCACTACTGCTGCCCTTTTCTCCATTAAGCACTCACCACTCGTCTTCCTAGGTTTCCTCGTAGCACCTCCTACCCATTCAACAGTGTAGACACAGGGGTCCCTCCCAACCTGGAAGTCATTTGTCCATTCGGAACCCTGGGGTCCTTCCTCTCATTCTAATGAAAGACAAGTCCTTGGCCTGGAGAGATGGCTTAGTGGTTAAGGTGCTTGCCTGTGAAACCTAAGGATCCAGGTTTGTTTCCCTAGGACCCACGTGAGCCAGATGCACAAGGTGGCACATGCGTCTGGAGTTCATTTGCAGTGGCCAGAGGCCCTGACATGCCCATTCTCTCTCTCTCTCTCTCTCTCTCTCTCTCTCATAAATAAATAAATAGAAGGTGAGTCCTCACAAGAACTTCACAGTGAGGCTGAATCCAATGCCTTAGGCTCCTGGCCTATTACCTCCCCCCTGTTCTGGTCTAATTCTGTCCCATTTGGCTTCTGAAACAGTGGCCTCTCACCTCCTTCCTAGATGAAACACACACACACACACACACACACACACACACACACTCCAAGTCCTTAGCTTCACTGTTGCCTTGGATTTGCACCTCCTTCCTTCACATCCACACGCTCACTCCCTCTTTCCCCGAGGTAATGCTTGATTCAATGTGCACATGGCGCCTGAATCCTTCCCAACTTCATGCATGCACTCTGCTTTCCTTGGCTTTATTACTCTCCATGGCACTGCCATCTCACATGCTTTCTGTCTAAGGGTTGTCTGATCATCCACTCTAGAAAGGAAGCTTCACCTAGAAAGGGTCTGGCACACAAACAAACACTTATAGAATAAACAATGCACGTGTGGCTGAAGCAGATTGTATTAAGAGCGTCATTTCACTTGCACCTTATAAAGCAAACCTCCAGGCGAGGGGGCTGTGGGATGGGTTGCCACTGTGATGCTAACATGCTCAGCTTCAGTAGAAATAGACCCCAGCCAGTCAGCTGCCTGGCACTTGGAGAAATTTTGAGTTATATCTACTTTTTTCCTTTTTTAAAAATGTTCTTGTGGGTGCATGTAGAGGTCAGAGGACACCGTTGGGTGTTGTCTTCAGGAACACCAGCCACCTCCTGTGAGACACAGTGTCTCATTGGCCTGAACCTCAACACTTAGGCTAGACTGGACGGCCAGCAACGGGGATACACTAGTCTCTGCCTCCCCAGCTCTGGGAGTTACAAGCCGTGCCAGCAGGCCTAGCATTTTCACTTGGGTATTCATGTGATTAACTTAGGTTTTCATGTTTGCAAGGCAAGCACTTTACCACTGAGCTATCTCCCCAAACCCTGAATTGTGTCCAATTTTCTACCTCCTATCCCCAGAAGGATTTGTCAAAAACAAGCCAGGGCATTTGGAGAGATGGCTCAGAGGTTAGAGGCACTTGTTACCAAAGCCTGATGGCCTAGGTTCAATTCCCCAGTACCTACATAAAGCAAGATGCCCAAAGTGGAACATGTGTATGGAGATTGTTTGCAGTAGCAGGAAGGCCCTGGTGCATCCATTCTCTCAAATAAGTAAATAAATAAAATATTTTTTTAAAAAACCTACTAGGTACTCCACAGCTTTAAATAGGGGGGCAGCTGAGTTCAAATTGTGTGGATGTGCTGAAGCTGGGGACAAAGGGGCTTTGGTGTCCCCTCTGCTTCACAGTGTGGCTTCATTTGCTCTCTACTGTAAAGCACGCCATTGATGGTCATTAAATGCATGCACCCTGGTTTATTGTGTCTGGATCAATTAAGGGGTTTTCTGGGAAGAGACAGGACCAGATAAATAACTGGAGATGCAACCTGGAGAGGAGGGGTGAGACTCGCCCTCCCCGGGTGGCAAGTTGAGACTGACAGCCGTGACTTCAAGCGGGTCCCCGTCTCCTGAGTGATACTCCTCACTTCAAACACGGTAAACTCGTGTTGTTCTGTGATGCACATTTTAGTACTGCTGGAGGCAAACTTTCTAAATATTAATAGTAATGACAAACAAACTCCTGTGCAACTGACACCACTGCACCTGTGAACAGGAAGTCCTGGGAAACGGGCTATGCTTGGCTCTTCTGGACATCAGCAACAGCCTCATCAGAAGGGACAAGATGTGGCACGACAGGCTTTGTTCCCTTCTTATGGCATGTCTCTTTGAGGACTATGGAGTGTGCATGAGCCGATTACTGATGTGTGTGATTCAGCTGTTTGTAGCTACTTTGACTGTGACAGGGAACTGTGCAAATAAAAGCTTCTAACATTAAGGGCTGACATGAAACGCTAATAAAGACTTGGCAGACAGTCAGGGGGCCACTGTAGAGGAGGTGGGATGTTACATGTCTCCTAGCCGCTGAGCTGTAGGGTGACACCTGCAGCCGGAGCTCTGCCATGCAGAAGCCGCCAAGTGGGCACTGTGGCATCACTCACTCTGCTAATTGCCTGGCTGACGTGCCACGCTTAGATATTTTCCAGGGGACTGCTGGAGTGAAGAAAAGGGTGTATTTTTGCAGGGCTTGAACCCCAGGGCAAACACTTTTACCTCTGACCTGTGTGGTAGAATGCTTCTGTACCACAAGACATGGGGTTTTCTGTCCCAGACCTGGTATTGAATCTTGCCCGTGCCACCTACAAGCTAGGTGATTGGGTGATCTTACACTATAACCATTCAGGTTCAAATAACTATCCGAAATAGTGACTGGAGGTTCCCGGGAGACAGTGCATGTGAAGTGCCTGGTGCCTGGCAGTGAGCAAACACTCCCCAAATGAAAGCCCACCTTGAACCTCCCTGCCAAAAAAAGAAAAGAAAAAGAAAAAGAAAACGAGCCCTACTTCTGGAGCGTTGTCCTGGCTCTGCATATTAGTTAGCAAATTACTGGTCACTTTGGACTTCTCTTTGGTTGGCTGGGTGTGAGCCGGCGCCCACAGACGTCTTGTAGGAACTGCGCCGCACCAAGCTGGTAATAGATGGCTCCCCGGTTCTTCCAGTGGACAATGAGCTGTATCCAAGGAAGTCTACGGTGGTAAGGGCTAGCTACACCTCTACACTGGTCAGCAGGCTTTAAAAGACTATTAACGGGGCTGGAGAGATGGCTTAGCAGTTAAGGCGCCTGCCTCCTAAGCCTAAGAACGCTGGTTCCAATCTCCACCGGTTCCAATCTCCAGGTCCCACGTTTAGCCAGATGCAAAGTGAGGCAAGGGCGCAATGCCGCACTTGTCCACAAGGGGCGCACACATCTGGATTTCGTTCTCAGCAGCTGAGAGACTGCTGGCGCGCCCATTCTCTGTCTCCTCCCTCTCTGTCTGTCTCTCTCTGTGTCTCTCTCCAAAAATAAATAAAATAATTTAAAAAATTTTTTAAAAAGACTATTAACGATGTCTTCTTCCAGGTCTTTTTAAGAGCAACAATTTGTTCCAGTCAAGCACAAGAATAGTCAAAGCAACCTACACTGTAAACTAGCACCCCAGCTCTGTTCTTTCAGATGCTCTGTAACATCTTGCAGGTGATGGCTCCCCACCCCCACGTGAGCAGGTCTGGAGACCCTTCCGGGCAGCCTTGGGCAAGCACAGATCCTCCTTGCACGAGCTGAACACGTGTGGGGGCATCTGGCCTTCTGCAATGCCATGTGCAGACCAAGAGCTTGGCTAGATTCTTGAGCAAGTGGGAAGGAAGTGTTTCTCTAGGTTTTAGGCAGTTCACATATCAATGACAACCCACTTATGCCAATTATCATACAAAGTGGCAAGTCAGTGATTTCACCAATTTGAACTTATTTCTGAATTCATTATGCTAATCAGTGAAGTCTCTAGTTGACAGACAGCTAGATAACAAAAGAATTGGCTTGAGCTGCCTCTAGAATATTTCCTTTCTGACACTACAGGAGCTGAACACTCCGGTGAGGATTTTCTGTTAGAGCAACTGGCTGCCCCTGGTGTCTATGTCTAAACTAACTAGCAGATACATAACCACCACATTGTCAACACGGAACTCTTTTCAAGTCAATGACTTCATGCAGTAAGCAACTCAGCACAATGTTTGCCTGCTAAGTACTCAATGCTAGCTGTTGTTTTAGTATCGGTACTATTGAAACATGCTGAACCAATCAAAGACGGGTACAGAAGCTCTATTTTCTAAGTCAAATACGATAACGTAAATAAAGTACATTTGCATCATTTAACTCAAGAATACTTTGTCATGATTTTGCTGTGCTTTTTTTACATCAAAAATTTGAGTTGGAATCTATTTGAAAAAAGGACATCAGGGTGCTGGAGAGATGGCTTAGCACTTAAGGCGTTTGCCTGCAAAGACTAAGGACCCAGGTTTGATTCCTCAGTACTCACATAAGCCAGATGCACAAGGTAGCACATGTGTCTGGAGTGTTTGTAGTGGTTAGAGGCCCTGGTGCACCCATTT
This sequence comes from Orientallactaga sibirica, assembly GCA_036365145.1. Taxonomy (NCBI): domain Eukaryota; kingdom Metazoa; phylum Chordata; class Mammalia; order Rodentia; family Dipodidae; genus Orientallactaga; species Orientallactaga sibirica. The sequence goes on from JAEOAD010002805.1 coordinate 1,249,546, forward strand.
TCTTTCTCTATGCATCTTTCTCTCTCTCTAATAAATAAAATTTTTTTTTAAAAAAAGGACATCCGAAGCCAATGATTACATGGTCAACGTTTGAGGAAGGAGTGAATGAAAACTTTCCTCAAACAAGGTATAAATCACATTTTTTCCCAGACCTCGGACCATGACACATTTCGGTGAGTTGTACAATCAATTTTGTAATTTTGTATCACTTGGTAACATGTATTTATATATATATAAATTTTTTAAGGAGTGGGGAAGCAGATAGAAAGAATGGGCACACCAGGGCCTTTATCCCCTGCAAATGAACTCCAGGCTCATGAGCCACCTTGTACATCTGGCATCTGGCTTTATATGGGTACTGGGGAATGGAACCCGGGTCCTTAGGCTTTGCAGATAAGTGCCTTAACCACTGAGCAATCCCTGCACCCCTCCCTTCCGGTCTCTTTATTGGATCAGAAAATAACCCAAAATGGCAGACACTCTTACTTTTCTTTAGCATGTTCTCAGCAATCTACTGGGTTCCTCATTTCAGTGGCATCTTTGAGACTCTATCAAATGCCAGAGACTCCCCTCCCCACACTACACTCCCTTCCAAAACTGTAATTAGAGGCAAATAGCTGGATAGAATATTTATGGCTATTCTCCCAAAATTCTATTTTCTATCTTGCCCCAGGATCTCCATTTCCTCTTTAACAGCCTGTTGTTAAAAGCACCGTGGCTCTTCATTGGCAAGAATATGGTGCAGAAAGCACTGACTCATGAAAGGTAAGGCCAGTTCATCAAGACCCATTTGAAATAGGATGTAATTTTTTGGTTTATAGTAAAGAAAACATAAAGAATGGGTGTTGGTTTATAACTGGGCTACAGTGAAATATCTATGTGTGTATAAACAATTACAGATGGTGTGCTGTTTTCATTCAGGTGTTTCCCATAAACTTATGTGTTTTGAATGTTAGCTTCCCCCCTGGTAGCAATTTGGTAACCCTCCTAGAGGCAGTGTATTGTTGAGGCAGGCTTATGAGTATTATAGCCAGCTTCCCCTTGCCAGTGTTTGGCACACCCTCTTGCTGGTATTGTCTACCTGATGTTGGCTATTGTCTTCTACCATCATCATGGCACTACCCCTTGAGTCTGTAAGCCAAAATAAACCCTTTCCTCCTAGAAGCTACTCTTGGTTGGGGGTTTTCTGTCAGCAACAGGAAGCTGACTGCAACAGATGTCAAATATTTTCTTGTAAGAGAATGTATAAAGGGCTGAAAGGATGGCTTAGTGGTTAAGGCACATGCCTGAGAAGCCAAAGGACCTAGGTTTGATTCCCCAGGACCCATGTAAGCCAGATGTACAAGGTCAGGTGCATGTGTCTGGAGTTCGTTTGCAGTGGCTGGAGGCCCTGGTGCACTCATTCTTTCTCTCTCTGTTTGCCCTCCCCCCCTCTCTCAACAAACAAAATAAAACTTAAGGGCTGGAGAGATGGCTTAGTGGTTAAGTGCTTGCCTGTGAAGCCTAAGGACCCCAGCTCAAGGCTTGATTCCCCAGGACCCACATAAGCCAGATGCACAAGGTGGGTGCATGCATCTGGAGTTCGTTTGCAGTGCCTGGAGGCCCTGGCATGCCCATTCTCTCTCTCTCTCTCTCTTCTGCCTCTCTCAAAAAATAAATAAAAATAAACAAAAATACATTTAAAAATAAAATTTAAAAAAGTTAACATAAGAGCTGGGTGTGGTGGCGCACACCTTTAATCCCAGTACTCAGGAGACAGAAGTAGGAGGATCACTATGAGTTCGAGGCCACCCTGAGACTACATAGTGAATTCCAGGTCAGCCTGGACTGGAGTGAAACTTTACTTCAAAAAACAAACAAACAAAAAGTTAAAATAAGAAAGAAAATGTATTCAGAATTTTCTTTACAGTCAATAAATAATAGTAATAAAACAATTGAAACCCATGAGAGGATCTTACATTTGTAACACTCACAACCAGAGGCTGGGGAGATGGCTCAGTGGTTAAAGGCACTTGATTGCAGTGCTTGTTGACCCCTTGGCCCAGGCTGGATTCCCTACTACCCATGAAAAGGCAGATGCACAAAGTGGCACATACATCTGGAATTCGTTTGCAGCAGAAAGCAGTCCTGGTGCACCCATTCTCCTGTTTTCTCTCATCTCTCTCTGATCACAAAGAAATAAATATTTTAAAAAATACTCAGAATCGCACAATATATTTTGGAATTGAAAGTGCTTTTATAGCTTATAACTATTTCTAACTCTGGAAGTTAAGAGGTCTGAAATCTAGTCTTTCTGAGTTTTATGATGATAGGAGTTATTTTTTTCTAAGCTTTCTTTTCTTCATATGCAAAATGCCAGAGTAATTACAGACTTGCTAATTTCCCAAGGTTGTTTAGGTAAGGAGGATTACATGCTTTAAAGAAAGTGTTGCCAGTTATAGGGTAGTTTTCTTAATATAAACTTCATGTGTCAAAGAGAAGCATAGATAAGCTCTGGGCACAGAGAATGCTAGAACTGCATACTTTCTTCTTAAGACATGACAGAAGTGTCATTAGTATTTTCAGTACAAGGTGAAGGTCGTCCTTTACCATTCTTAAAAGCTTTCAATTACAATTCAAAAAAAGATTCTTTCATGCTTGTGTTTCTTTCAAGTCACTCTTTGGAGCGTGGGGAGATTTTCAAACTCTTTAGGAAGCAGAAGCAGCAATGTTTCCTTTCCTGTATACTGCAACAATTAAAAACATATCTTATTTATCTGAGAGAGAGAGAGAGAGAGAGAGAGAGAGCCTGCCAGGGCCTCCAGCCACTGCAAATGAACTCCAGATGCATGCACTACCTTGTGCATCTGGCTTATGTGGGTACTGGGGAATTGATCCTGGGTCCTTAGGTTTCACAGGCACGCACTTTAACCCTTACACCATCTCTCCAGCCCCCCACTGCAACAAATTTTTGAGGCAGGGTCTCGCTCTAGCCCAGCTGACCTGGAGCTCACTCTGTGTGGCCCAGATGGCCTTGGACTCATGGTGACCCTCCTACCTCTGCCTTCCCAGTGCTGGGATTAAAGTTGTTGGCCACCGCACTTGGCTGTGTGACAAAATTTACAGAACTACTCCTATGAAGAACTCCTTTCCTTGACATACCTAATAGGAAACTTATTTATTTTTCTATTTATTTGAGAGAGAGAGAGAGAGAGAGAGAGAGAGAGAGAGTGAGTATGGGTGTGCCAGGGCCTGTTGCCACTGCAAACGAACTCCAACACATGTGCCACTTTGTGCGTCTGGCTTTACATGGTGTACTGTGGAACTGAGTGAGCCCAGGCTGGTAGGCTGGGCTCTCCAGTCCCAAACGCTGATTTCAGAGGGAAGAAATATCAGTCACTGACTCACAGAAACTTAGAACCAGGAGCACTCTCGGGCATGACTTTGCCTGTCTACTCTCCATATCGATGGGGGACTAAGGCTACAGTGGGTACGTGCTTTGTTCCTTCTTTGGGTGAGAGTATCTGAGCTGCAGTTCAAGAGCTAGAACTTGAAACCAGCCTAGAAGCTGCATGCACTCCTCCCTGAACCCTGTGTCTACCGAGAGCTATGCTCGCTACACTTCAGCTGTGCAGGCCTACGGGGAAGGGTGAACAATGTGAGAAAGAGCTGCCTCATTTGCCTCTGTATACAAGGGTCTATAAATGACATCTGATTGCCACTGACCATGACACTCAGTCTGAAATTTAAATAGCATGCATTCCATTCAGAAATACTTCTGCAAGTATTAGTATAAGGAAAAATTAGAAATAACAGAATTGACTGCTAACAGCTGGTATACAGGTTAAGATGTACCTGCTTTAAAAATTTATTTATTTATTTATTTATTTATTTATTTATTTATTTGAGAGAGCAAAAGAAAGAGAAAGAGGCAGACAGAGATAGAAAGAATGAGAGATGCACCAGGACCTCCAGCCACTGCAAACGAACTCCAGATGCATGTGCCACCTTGTGCATCTGGCTTACGTGGGTACTGGGAACCGAACTGTGGTCCTTTGATTTTGCAGGCAGATGCCTTAACTGCTAAACCATCTCTCCAGCCCCAAGATGTACTTCCATGTTATCATCCAAACATGTTAAAAACTAATATGCCCAATACCCAAGCCAGATGCACTAAGTGGCACATGCATCTGGAGTTTGTGTGCAGTGACTAGAGGCCTGGTACACCTATCTTCTCTCTCCATGTCTGTCTTTCTTTGCTTACAAATAAATTAATTAATTAAATAAAATTAAAATGAATATAAGAACATATTTGACTAAAGGACCTCCAACAACTGGAACCATTCTCTTTCTAGGTATAGTGAAACATATATTGAAACCCTAGGAAAGCAAAAAATGATTCAATTACCCCAGAGAAAAAGATAAAGAAAAGTAAAATGTCAATTCCAGGGGATATCTTGGATCCAATTTCTTTCTTGATGAAACATATTGACTGTGCACTGAGCCATTCCTAACCGGCGCATAAGCTGCTCTTCAATCTCTGCTATGTAAAGTTTCTTCCCGTTATTACCCACCTATCGCCACCACCCTGCAGAATAACCGGGAGAGTTCATGGCTTCTGTGGCAACCCACAGCAAGCAGGGCTGTCTTGAAATTGCCTCTCACCCCGGACGGCAACTCTAGGAGCGCAGCACACAAGCCCTGTAGTATTGTTTTAGATGAGGCGCGGCGAGGGCTTGGCACTTCCTTCAGGTCTCCTCTTTCTCAGTGAACGAACTCCAGGGAATGGCATCATGGCAAGCTTTCCAGATGGATTATGTGAAGCCATAGCTCAATGTCATTTTCAATAGGAAGCCTCATAATTAAAGGTCAAATAGTCACTTCATCTGCAATCAATCAATAGAAAAAGTACCAATACGAAGAACTAATCAGTCAATGGCAAGTGCTCTAATAAAAGCAATGAATCAAATTCAGCATGTGTGTAGATGCACGTGCGTGGAAGAGACCGAGACAGCGTGGAGCAAGAACAATAAGAGACACTGAATGTATACTTACGGGAGAAGATGCAGGAAGCTTTGCAAGCAAGGGTTTTCATTTTTAGTTCATAATGTGAGCACCACTCGGCCTATAATCGTTTGCCTTTAAATACAAATTCTCAACGTAATCATAAATAGTATTTTATATTTTCCTTAATGTATTCTAGTTGAGATGTATCTATATAGAATTGCTGGAAGAAATATTATGACAGCATTTGCAAGTGGGAAAGCTGTATTTCTATAGCGCCAAACAGCTATATTATCATCTGTTGTATTTCCTCTTTGTGTGAGAAGAGAAATATCACTTTGGGTGATTACTTGAAATTCCCCCCTACTTTATATGATGTGATTTTTTTTTATACTGGCTGCTATAATCTTCCAGTTCCATGCAGACAAGGATTTCCATTAGGGTGACAAATGGCCTACTGCCCAGGCCACAGCCACACATGTCCTCTGTCCCCATGACATTAGGATACCAGAAGGGGGAATCTTAGGAAAATGGACTTCGCAAATTTATAGGAGTTGTAGCAATCATATTCTAATACCTCTTGCTGTATGTGTAAATAAGGGCGTCCCTCGGAGATAAATAAATGTGTGTGGACACATGTGTGTAGAGGCCAGTTGTTATTCCTCAGGAATGCAGTCCACCTTTATTAATAATAATAATAATTATTATTATTATTTTATTTTTTTAGAGCCAGAGTCTCTCATTGGCCTTGAGCTCACCAATCTGGCCAACAAACCCCAGAGATTCTGTCTTATCTCCCCAGGACGGGTATTCCAAGGCACATCACCACATCTGGCATTTTAAAATACTTTATTCTTATTATTATCTTATTATCTATTTGACAGAGAAAGAGGGAGAGAGAGAGAGAGAGAGAGGGAATGGGCACGTTAGGGCCTCCAGCCACTGCAAATGAACTCCAGATGCATGCAGCCCCTTGTGCATCTGGCTAACGTGGGTCCTGGGGAATCGAACCTGGGTCCTTTGGCTTTTGCAGGCAAATGCCTTAACCATGAAGCCATCCCTCCAGCCCCACATCTGGCACTTAAACACAAATATTTATTTACTTGAAAGAGAAGGAGAAGAAGAAAGGAAGAGAGAGAGAGAATGGGCATGTCTGGGCTTCCTGTCACTGTGAAGAACGCCAGATGCACGTGCCACTTTGTGTATCTACCTTTATGTCGGCACTGGGGAATCGAACCCAGGCCGTCAGGCTTTGCAAGCAAGTGCCTGCAACTTCTGAGCCACCTCTCCAGCCCTCAGGCATTTTTAAAAAATGTGTTTTCTGGCAATCAAACTCAAGTCTTCATGTTTGCAAAGGAAGAACTTCACTGTCTGAGCTATCTCCCCAGCCCCAAGAGCTCATTTTCTTTAATAATTGCTACCCAAGGAGTCTATAGCCCTACATGGGTAGGCTCAAGGCATGGCAGAATGTTTGAATCATAAAGACTCTCTAGTCTCACAGTTAAGGAAACTGAGGCCAGGTCAAATATTGAGACCTTCCAGATCCCGCAGAGCTTGTCTGTCATGCAGTGAAAGTAGCATACGAGACTAGGTCACTAGATACTACACTCATATCCTAGTGGAGCATCACTGGAGGGTCAAAGCATTTCAAGAGAACCTTCATAAGCACATGTGGCTTGGCATGGGAGCACACACCTTTAATCCCAGCACTCAGGAGCCAGAGGAAGGAGGATCGCCATGGTTCAAGGCCACCCTGAGCTAGAGCGAGACCCTACCGTTAAAAGAAAAAAAAAGCAAGTGCAAACCCAATCCTTTTTAGCTAAACAACTATTTTCTGATCTGTATTTGAGCCCCTATTTGCTTGTCTGCAAATTAGATTTCTGAAAGCATGAAGAATAAAAGTATATGACACTAAGATTAAGAGAAATGAATAGGAAAACACTGAATTTGAATGGATACCATGCCTATGAAAAGGAATGCTGCTCACAGTGCAGTATGCGCCTGGGCTGTGCTCGCTGCTTTTGTTCAACACATCAGTGCTAGCAGAGAAGGCCATGGAGAAGCAGAAACCATCCTGTTTTCTGGCTACAGCAAGTCCCTGGGAGAGGTCCAGATTTATCAGCCCATTTCAGAAAGGAAGCAATGTCTTTGGCACAGCCACAGTCCAACATGTGCTCTAGGAACATGGCTCCTTGGATCCCTGCAGTCACTAACGTCCAATCTCCCTACCTTTGCATAAGTCCCTTAGTTTTTTTTTTTTTTTTTTTATCTTTTATTTATTTATTCGACAGAGAACGAGGGAGAGAGAGAGATAATGGGCGTGCCAGGGCCTCCAGCCACTGTAAATGAACTCCAGACACCTGCGCCCCCTTGTGCATCTGGCTAACATGGGTCCTGGGGAATTGAACCTGGGTCCTTTGGCTTTGCAGGCAAATGCCTTAATCGCTAAGCCATCCCTCCAGCCCTTTAAAAAAAAAAATTTTTTTAGGTTCCTTAGTTTTTATAGATACTTGCTGTCCCTTAAAGAGTTTATCCAGTTTCTAAAACCATTTGCCAACATTGATAGAACTGGCACAGACTCAGCAAATATGTTTAGTATGTATAAAAAGTCCTATGAAAGGCTGGAGAGATGGCTCAGCGGTTAAGGTGCTTGCCTGCAAAGACCAAGGACCAGGTTTGACTCCCCAGGACCCTTGTAAGCCAGATGCAGAAGGTGGAGCATGTTTCTGGAGTTCGTTTGCAGTGATTGGAGGCCCTGCCGTGCTCTTCTTTCTCTCTGCTTCTTTCTCTCTCTAATAAATAAATATTAAAAAAAAACTCATATGAAGTTCTTCACTTTTTAGTTTGTAGATGGGGCTTTTATTTTAATGTGAGCAAATCTGAAGCAATGCCGTGATTATCCATTCTCTTGAGTCACGTGACAAAACGCAGAAGAATTTTTCCATGAATTTTTACCATGACACGTCACAGCAACAACCCCAAGGAGTACATGAATGATGTATGTTTCAATAAAGTTTCTGCTTAGTTAATGAGTTTTAATGACTCAAAACATAGATTTTGGTTGTCTAAGAGGTTATGGAAATACTGGTATTAAACTGGATAAGCTTAAGTAGAAATTAGCACTTTTCTCCTTAATCTTCTTGCCCCTAAGGAAATACTTCACTTTTGCTGCTAATCCAGTCGAGTTAACTACAACTAAATCTTGTTTGTATAGAACAACAGCATATCTAAAAATGAATTTCACACTAATGTCAATTATCACATTAGAATTGTAACATTGCCATCACCTTACTTTAAGCTCCCATCAAAGTTCACAGTACTTGATAACTCTATAGGGCCTTTGAAAGCAAAGTTTCCAGAAAGAGCCTCCCTCCCACTCCTAACACACTGGCTCTCATGTTAATTCTGCACTGACTCAACTTTTATGAGAACTGAAAACGTGATTACAAATTATCCAACATTATTAACTTTAGGTCCGTAGCCATTGGCTTGATCTAATCACAATATGCCAGAATAATGACCCATTCTTCCTTTATCATTCTTTGCCTGACAGAATGGACAACATCCCATTCCACTTTTATTGAAAGGTTTCTGAGTTTCAAAATCTGAAGCTAGGAGCCGGGCGTGGTGGTGCACGCCTTTAATCCCAGCACTAGGGAGGCAGAAATAGGAGGATCGCCGAGAGTCTGAGGCTACTCTGACACTACGTAGTGAATTCCAGGTCAGCCTGAGCCAGAGTGAGACCCGACCTCGAAAAACCAAAAAAACAAAACAAAACAAAAATCTGAAGGTATATCTCTGTGAGAGTAATACGCAATTTTTCACTTGGTCGATCACTTACCCAATGTGAGGGACTTGTGTGTAGAACAGAAGATGATCGCCACTGTGTCTGCTGGTGTGAAACCCGAGTTGTTCCTGGGAACAAGAAGAGGTTTATACATGTATAAAAAGTCGACTGGACATACCTCAAATCAAGTTTCGTACAGACCTTTTGGCTAACATCCCTTTGATCAATTATGAAGTTATTCTAGACTGAAATGCACAGGAGTGGCTAAATTTGTTTTTAGATCATTTCTTTCATTTATTCATGGAAAGGAGAATAGTGTCTTTTTTAAAAAAAATTATGAGAGAGAGAGAGAGGGAGTGGGGAAGAGAGAAAGAATGAGAATAAATGGACACACCAGGGCCTCTGGCATCTACAAACGAACTCCCAGATGCATGCACCACTTGGTGCGTCTGGCTTTATGTGGGCATTAAGGAATTGAACCTGGGATCACCAGGCTTTGCAAACAGGTGCATTTAACTGCTGAGCCATCTCCCCATTCCCAGAAGGGTTTCAGAACAGTTTTAACAATATGTGGCAGTGTCACGTCTAAGGTTACACATGGGAACGGCTCATGGTGTAGGTCTCTGTGAAAACCCCAAGTTTCTAGGTTGGCACTTGACATTCCTCAGTGGCTCATTCCACAGCTCATTTATTATTGTTATTATTATTTCCTTCCAGTTTAGAAACTATTCCTTTTTGTAGAATCAGGGTTTGATGATGGAGTGAGTCTATTCATTCTGAACACTGACAAGATAGCTTACTAAAAAATGCTCCAAAGCTGGGCGTGGTGGCGCACGCCTTTAATCCCAGCACTTGGGAGGCAGAGGTAGGAGGATCACTGTGAGTTCGAGGCAACCCTGAGACTACATTGTGAAATCCAGGTCAGCCTGGGCTAGAGTAAAACAACTACCTCAGAAAAAAAAAAAAAAAAAAAAAAAAAAAAAAAGTTCCAGCTATGGACTGTACACATATGTATGCTGCACTTAGAACAATCTGTCTGATCTTTTAAGATTTCCAGAGAAAGTCCATCCACATTTCCCTTAGTAATCTTATCTCCCCATATATAACTTTTGTTGGGAGAAAAAAAAACACCTTATATCTATGGTTAGCAAAATCTCTAAAGAGATCCTACATCCAGTCGCCTTCATTATACACTCACTGGAGAGAAGTTTCCTGAAGTTCCTTGACAACCTCAGCCCAGGTACAGTGTCCAGAGCAAATCTAAATGGCCCTTGGTCCCCCTTCCTCTGAAAAGGGACACTTGTTTGCAGACATCCGTCAGCTTTCCTTGGTAACAGAGTTTTTATTTTTTATTTTTATTTTATTTATATTATTCTGATTTTACACTCATAGTATTGGTTCCATTATCCTCCTCCCTGTCCTCCCTCTTCCAAAGGGACCCTCATCAATGGGGAATGTGGGTCGTCATGCATTGTGGGGGTCGTCAAGAGTTCTGGGGGGTAGGCCCCAGTCTCTGTGCTAATGCCCCAACTTGTGACTCTAACATTCTTTCCACCCCCTCTTCCACGAGTTTCCCTGAGTCACATTGGGGTCATTTTAGTTCTGCTTCAGTGATGAGGTTTTGGGAGCCTCTGTGTCTCTGGATATCTGGCTTAGCTGGAGTTGGATGTTCTCTGTGTTTATCTCCTTCAGCCTTTTTCTGGTGTTGTGATCACCATGAACGCTGTATTCTTGCCCTTCCCCTGCATTGTTCTATGGTTTCAGCTGGGGCCCTGGTGAAGTGCGATTAGCTGATCCTCCCATCAGTTATATGGTCATCCCTTCTATCTAATACTAGCTTCTCTCTCCGTTGGAGAATTTGCTTATCTTTTTTCAGATGGGTAACAGAGTTTTAGTGTCTCCTCTGAGGTGGGGATCCCCAGGGTATGGACCACTGGAGAAAGACAAGACTGCCTCACTGTTCCCACACTTCACTCATGTTTGTATGACGACACCACTTTTCTTTTGCAAATCTCATACTGCCTGACCGTTACATTTTTTTTTTTTTTGTTTGGTTTTTTGAGGTAGAGTCTCACTCTGGCCCAGGCCAGCCTGGAATTCACTATGTAGTCTCAGGGTGGCCTTGAACTCATGGCAATCCTCCTACCTCTGCCTCCCAAGTGCTGGGATTAAAGGCGTGCGCCACCACGCCCGGCTTACGTTTTTTTTTTTTTTTCATGCCTTTTTTCCTGTTTTAGGTCTAATTGGGAAGGTGCTCTTAGATAAATACATGAGCTAGCACATGAAAGGAGTGCAGATAAATATTATATTTCAAAGAAAGGGGAGGTTAGAGAGAGAGAGAGAACAAGGGAGGGTTATTTTCCATCTAAATAGGGATTGCCTCTTGACTGCAGAGGAGTGGGGCAGGACAGTGAAGCACAGAGAACCTTTGAGGAGGTTACGGTTGCTGACCGCGCAGTATGGGCAAAGAGCAGATTCTTCTTGCTGACTTGTGTGCAGGGGCCCTGGCTTGTGACTAGGAGGGTGGACTTGGTAAGATGATGCAGGGGGAGCCTCTGAAAGACTTGGGACACTTAAGTGACATAATAAGAAGAAATCACACAGCACAAGCTGAGACGAAAAGTGGCCAGGCCAGGCAGGAAGGAGAGTGACAAGGACCTGGAAGAAGGGCAGAAGATGGTCTATGAGACACGGAGTTAGGACAAACAGCCTGTCAACCAATGGGGAGTGCGAGGCTTTGAGAATAAGCCCACGGGCATTTAAATCCAGATCATCGTGAAGCTGGGGGCACGGCTCAGTGCCTAAGAGGACTTGTTGAACAAGCATAAGCTGGGTGTGGTGGTACATGCCTTTATTCCCAGCACTCGGGAGTCAGAGGTAGGAGGATTGTCATGAGTTCGAGGCCACCCTGAGACTGCATAGCAAATTCTAGGTCAGCCTGAGCTATAGCAACACCCTACCTCGAAAACCAATAAATAAAAAGAAATAAAAGAATAAGAAGGCTAGTCATGTGTGTGCATGCCAGAAGCCCCGGCCCTGAGGGGAGAGAGATAGGAAGATCTCTGGGGCTTGCTTGTCAGCCAGTCTAAATGAAAACGGCAGTTCCAGGTTCGTTCAGAGACCCTGTCTCAAGGGAATGAAGCAGAACCATCAAGGAGGATACGTGACATCTTCTGGTCTCCACACAGAGGCATCTGTGTATGTGCATCTGCACACGCATGTGCACACGCCACAAACACACATCACACAGTCACCAAAACAAAATATGAATCTGGCTGGGCATGGTGGTGCATGCCTTTAATCCCAGCACTTGGGAGGCAGAGGTAGGAGGATCGCCATGAATTCGAGACTACATAGTAAATTCCACGTCAGCCTGGACTAGAGCGAGACCCTACCTCAAAAAAACCACACACACACACACAGTGAATCTGTACCATCCTTTTACATGTATATAAAAACGAGGACAGGGCTGGAGAGGTGGCTTAGAGGTTAAGGCGCATGCCTGCGAAGCCTAAGGACCCAGGTTTGATTCTCCAGGTCCCACATAAGCCAGATGCACATGGTAGCAACATGCATGTGGACTTCATTTGCAGTGGCTAGAGGCCCTGGAGTGCCCATTCTCATTCTCTCTTCTCTCTCTGTCTCTAATAAATAAATAAATACAAATTAAATCTTTTAAAAAAAAAAACGAGGATAATACTACCTGCCTCTTAGGGACATTGTGAAGACAAATGCTGCTCTCTATTAAGAATTCTGCACATGTGCTTATGATATTGCTGTTTAATATTTTTATTGTCATCAACTACTGCTTACAGATAACGTGGCCACTGCACTTGGAAGAGGCCAAGGAGTTGATGCTAATGTATGCTGAAAAAAGTCCTGGGAGATCTAAACATCCAAAGGAGGGAGGGAGCAAGAGAGAAAGAGAAACTGTTGAACTCAGGTATTATGGTCTGAATATAAAATATCCCCCATGAGCTCATTTGTTTAAACACTTATCAGCTTATGGGGGTCGGAGCCTTGCTGGAGGAAATTGATCACTGTGGGTGGGCCTTTAAGGTTTATAGTTTGGCCCACTTGGTTGTTAGCTCTCTGTTTCCTGACAGTGCTGCAATGTGTTGTTCCTGTCACCATGCCTTCCCTGACATGAAACTTCCCCTTGGAACTGTAAGCTGAAAAGAAGTCCTTCCCAGCCTGGGGAGATGGCTTAGCGGTTAAGGCGTTTGCCTGCAAAGCCAAAGGATCCTGGTTCAGGTCTCCAGGACCCACAGAAGCCAGATGCACAAGGTGGCGCATGCGTCTGGGCTTTGTTTGCAGTGGCTGGAGGCCCTGGCACGCCCATTCTCTCTCTCTCTCCCTCTCAAATAAATAAATAAAATATTTTTAAAAATTAAGAAAAACATTAAAAAAAGAATACATGCTTAATAAACAGGTATATTGCATTAAAAAAAAATAAAGAAGTCCTTCCCCTCCTTAAGTTGTTTCTGGTCCATTATTTGTTCACAGTGGCAAGAAAGTAACTGATGTGGAAAATCCCCAAGAGGCCAGAGAGGACAAGATTGAAGGGGCAAAATAAGTTCACTGTCTCCTCAACAGAGATGCCTAAACTCTGCTCATCCACTGAGCATCTCTGTGGTGTGGCTCTCAGGAAGGGTACCCTGAGCAGAGACCCACGTGGTCCTCTCCTTGGGACGTGCAGTCACAGTGAACGTTATTAAGAACTTTTCAAAGCACTTGGCATTTGGTATTTCTTCTCAGAGCAGTCATAGAAAGTGGAAAACATTAGCACTGCTTTCCTTTTTCTGAACATGAAAGCTTAGCACCCCCCCAAATCATGTAGCTGGGAAGTAGCCTGCCCCAATCTCTGCAGGTCAGTTTGTGTTCTTGGAAAGAAGATATATAAAGCAGAGAACAAGGCTGGAGAGATGGCTCTGTGGATAGAGGGCCTGCTTTGGATCCCCAGGAACCATGTTAAAAAGCCAGGCGTGGTGGTGAGTGCAAGTGCCAGGGAGGTGGAGACAGGAGTGTTCCTAGGGCTTAATGGCTAGTGTCGTCCAATCAGTGAGCTCTATGTTCAGTGAGAAATCCCATCTCTAAAAATAAGGCGGAGAGCAGCTGAGGAGACCACTCATCAACTTCTGGCCTTGACACGTACACGTGCCTGAGGACTTGCAGTCATGCATGTATGAGCACTCATGTGCACACATATGTAAACCACCCTTACTTAAAAAAAGAAAGAGCTGGAGAGATGGCTTAGTGGTTAAGGCACAGCCAAAAGACTCAAGTTCAATCCCCACAATCCACGTAAGCCAGATGCACAAGGTGGCGCAAGCATCTGGAGGTCGTTGGCAGCGGCTAGAAGCCCTGGTGCACCCATTATTTCTCTCCCTCTTCCTCCTTTGCTCTCTCTCAAATAAATAAGTAAAAATAAATTAGAAAAAGCAGCCAGGGGTGATGGCGCACGCCTTTAATCCCAGCACTCAGGAGGCAGAGGTAGGAGGATCACCGTGAGTTTGAGGTCAGCCTGAGACTATAGAGTGCATTCCAGAGAAAGAGAGAGAGAGAAAGAGAGAGAAACACAGAGAGAGAGACCCTACCTCAAAAAACCAAAAAGAAAAAAAAAAAAGGCAAAACCAAAAACCACCTCAAAATTGAATGAGTGAAAGTAACTGTCTCACCTCGGCCTGAGCCTGTCAAGGGTGGCTTCAAGAATCAAGGTCATGGCAATACGCAGAAAGACAAGTGTCCTGAACATTATGCTGAAGTAATGTCAACTATGATTTTCTCCCAGGATGAATGCTTCTATCGTGTCTGCTCATTTTCTCGAAAGTAATCACATTACTTTGAATTTCCTAACTCTACCTTATCTCTTTTTAATATTGATTTGCTTTTTATCTTGCCTTTATAATTCTTTTGATCACTTTGGCTTCCCCTGAGGTATTTATTTCCTTTTCTTCCCAATTGGTCTTTTTATTTTCTTGAACAAAGCTTTCAATCGGTGCTTTCCACGTAACATTTATTTTGTCTTCCTCTGTGGTGCCCACAGAGGAACACATGTCAGGTTTTGCTAGGAGAAGCACGGGATGTGGGGCAGAAAAGGCCCTTGGAGAGAGTTCTGTCTAAACCCGCCGTTCCAGGGGAGCAAACTTCTGTGTGAGACAGTTTTCCTTTGTTAGTCTGGTGCTGTCTGTCTTTGCTTACTTTTGAGGGAGACCCTGTTGCTCGGTCCTAAGCTGTGTGGTACTAAATGAGCTAGCTAGTCCTGAGTTGCCAGGCATAGTTATTTATCTGCAAATGGCAAGTGTTAGTGGCACCAGTACTAAAGTCGGCTTCCCTTCACACCTCCCTGCAGCCCTCCCTCCTTCTCCCAGGGCTGTGGCACAAGGCTAATGGAGATACCTGGTTGAAAATGAGCAAATACATGGCTATTTCTTTTCCTTTCTTTTCTTTTCTTTTCTTTTCTTTTCTTTTCTTTTCTTTTCTTTTCTTTTCTTTTTTCTTTTTCCTTTCCTTTCCTTTCCTTTCCTTTCTTCTTTTTTTCTTTTCTTTTCTTTTCTTTTCTTTTCTTTTCTTTTCTTTTCTTTTCTTTTCTTTTCTTTTCTAAGTCATTCTATAACTACCCGATTATCAATGCTCATATGTTTTTGAAAAGCTTCCCAGACCTGGATAGACGGCTCAGCAATTAAGGTGCTTGCTTAAAGAGCCTAATGACTTGACTTCAATTCTCCTGCAGCCATGTAAAGCCAGACGCACAAAGTGGCACACACATCTGGAGTCCATTTGCAGTGGCTGGAAGCCCTGGCGGGCCTGACCTCTCTGTCTCTTTTCCATCTCTCGCTGCTTGAAAATAAATAAAAGTATTTTTTAAAAAAGATTCCTAACTACTGTTTTCTTTTCCCAAGCTCCTTCAGCATACTTTAAAACTGTTAATTTCCCAAAGTTGCAGTTCAGGTCACTGCACATAGCTGAAGAATCAGCTCTCTTTTCCTAGCATCTGTGACAGAGAAAAGTAACATGTAATGTACCACCCAAGTCCTAACAGCTAGCTCCCTCTCATCTATCATTTTTTTGGTTATTTTATTTATTTGAGTGCAACAGAGAGAGAGAGAGAGAGAGAGAGAGAGAGAGAGAATGGGTGCACCAGGGCCTCCAGCCACTGCAAACGAACTCCAGATGCATGCACCCCCTTGTGCATCTGGCTTATGTGGGTCCTGGGGAATTGAGCCTCGAACTGGGGTCCTTAGGCTTTCCAGGCAAGCGCTTAACTGCTAAGCCATCTCTCCAGCCTTATCATTTGTTTTTGATATCACATAAGCTACTTTGATGTGATAAATATTCCACAGTAGCTCTTATTGATTGAGCACATGGTCTATGCTAGGTATAAATGCTGAGAACTTTATAGGCTTACCATTTAATTCTCTACATCCTCCTATAAAATACATACTAGGGGGCTGAAGATGGCTTAGCAGGTAAGGCACTTGCCTGTGAAGCCTAAGGACCCAGGTTTGATTCCCTAGTATCCACATAAGCCAGATACACATGGTGGCACATGTGTCTGGAGTTCATTTTCAGTGGCTAGAGGTGCTAGCATTCCCATTCTATCTGCCTCTTTGTCTTTCTTTTTCAAATAAATAAAAATATTAAAAAATGTATACTGCTTCTATTTTTTACCATAAGAAAACTGAGAAAAGTGACAAAGTTATTAAACAGGGCTGAAAGCCAAGTCCTGTTTCATTACACTTTTGGATTTTGCACTGTTCTGCGGACATATAAATGAGAGCTTAGACTACTGTCCCCAACTCAATTGTAAATGCTCATTGGTGGGGGACCATGCCAGGTCAGGAACTTCCTAAGAAACGCTACCTAGGAAGCAGAGGGGAGGCAGGAAAGCTGAATTTTCCAGGCTGGGTCTCTCTTAGCTTTATACCAAATGCTCTTCCCCCTGTGTGCAGCAGGCAGTATGCACACACGCACACACGCATGCAGGCACACATGCACGTACACATGCAGCAGACCGAGTTCAACACTGAGATGGTTGTTTCAAACCCAGATGGTTCTGGATTTATTGAGCTGGGAAAGAAAAAAAATGACAATATCCACCGACAATGCCATTCATCAGTTTCAAGCAGAAAATAAACAAATATAGGAAAGGAAAACAGAGAGAATGAAAGGCAGTTGGACCTAGCCTCGTTCAAACTTGGTATCTGTGACTATTTTTTTTTTTTGTATGTGTGAAGTTGAAGAATCCTGTTAGACATTCTTTACAAATTGCCTAAGTAATGAACGAATTATGAATTTTAAAAGTAATTAAATAGTTTATAGCAGTGGAAAATGGGCAGATATGTTTGCAAATGTGAAGCGGAAATGGATTTTGGTTCTAGGTGTGCTGGGAGGACACTGAGTAAGTTATTCGACTATGAAAATCTGACTTTAGGCAAAGCTACTCAAGTAGTCCTATGCACGAGTCCTCACTGCAAACAGGCAGTGAAAGAACAAAATAACATGGTTCTGTCAGACTGGCATGAAGTGCCATGTGCCCAATGCCCGGGTCAGTGTCTGGCATGGTGCATGCATCTTTTATCCTTAGTCAAATCCTAAGAAGCTAGGAAGTCCCTCATCGAGGAAACAGAGCATAAAAGCCACCTTCTAAAGTTTGTCCCTCTGCAAAATGCCCAGCTTTAAATTTTTTTAAAAATTTTTGGTTCTTTATTTTTAAT
This sequence comes from Orientallactaga sibirica, assembly GCA_036365145.1. NCBI lineage: Eukaryota > Metazoa > Chordata > Mammalia > Rodentia > Dipodidae > Orientallactaga > Orientallactaga sibirica. The sequence continues at coordinate 1,267,033 of JAEOAD010002805.1, forward strand.
ATTTATTTATTTGAGAGAGAGAGGCAGACAGAGAAAGAGAGAATGGGCACACCCAGGGCATCCAGCTGCTGCAAACTGCAGACACATGTGCCACCTTATGACTCTGGCTTATGTGGGCCCTGGGGAATTGAACCTGGGACCTTTGGCTTTGCAGGCAAGCGCCTTACCCACTAAGCCATCTCTCCAGCCCCAAATGCCCAGTTTATAACAGTTTTAGAGTGGCATAGCCATTACCTGGGAGTGTGGTTACAGCTGTTCATTGTAAAGTTTGTCAAAGAATGTGCACATGTGTGAGTAGGTCAGGGGAAAGTTTGAAGCGTGATAGAGATCCAGGGAAGGCAGAATAAGGGAGAAATTAGGCTCAAGAGCAAGGTCTTAAGGAAAGACAAGTGTACATGCTGAGAATTCTAAATTTTAATTCCGCTTTCCCGATGGCCCGTCTTCAGCATTCCCAGCGGTGGTGGCTGGTGCTCTATGTTTTGAAGGAGATTTTTCAGTCACTAGTGGGTTATCTGCATTCTACACAGTCTGACAGGATGAGAGGCTCAGGTCACTACCTCTGACACAGGAACAGCAAGCAGACAGCCACTGGAAGGCAAATGTCTTTTCATAGGTGACAAAAAGGACTTTAAAAGAGCTACCCTGCTCTTGGACTTCACAATTAAGTAAATCACATTTTCTCTGCGACTTGATGGCTGCAGGCTTCATTCTTGCTTCAGAAATCACAACTTCAAACTTAGGAAAATGTTTTAAATTATATCAATTGATACACTTTTATTGACACAGTTAGCCGAGTGCTATACCAAGTGCTATTGAAGAGTTAAGTGCCCAGTGTGAGGATAGAACCCACCATGCTGGGCCCTGCCATGGTGTCTAGAAGAGCCTAGCCCCTCTATGCTCGTTTAAATGTATTCAGGTGTTATGAAAATGAAATTTATAGCTTCTGCCCCTAATAGGCAGATTCCTGCTATAGGGTTGGGCTGGGGAGCATGTCACTGGGGGGGGGGCAGATCTAAATTCCAATCTAAGGTGCACGGAGTGGCAGAGTTCTGCAGGAGCTTCCCAGAGTGTGCTTGCTTGTGATGGTGGTGGTCGTTTTTCTCTCTGTGTGGATTAGATAAAGGGGACCAGCTTCTACTGTCATTACTGAACTTTCCCTACATCTGTCTGCCTGAAACAAATCCCAATTTCTCCCATAAACTGTGTCTGGTTTAAGAGGTTCATCCAATCAGCATGGAGCTGACTATGACAGCCACCCATGGAGGGAGCTCACTGCCGTCACCTGCAGTCTAAGCATGAGCATTACTTTCCCAGCATCGGGGTGATTTTCAATGTCTTCTTCTGTGGAGGGTCCACCATCTTGTGTGTGTGTGTGTGTGTGTGTGTGTGTGTGTGTGTGAGTGTGTGCACTGACATGTGCATTGTTGCTTTTTCCCCTCACAAGAGCCCTGTCTCCACATCCTGGCTCAAGCCAGGGGAGGAGTAGGGGTTCTCTAAACACGTGAGAGAGACGACACAAGGCCTAGTCTAGGCTGGAAAGCATATGGGGGGAATGGTCAGTGAGTCAGGAAGTCGGTCGGCACAGTGGCATGGGAGCCAGATACAGAGCATCACCACTCTTACGAGATTAATGAGATACCAAAGCACTTACCTTGTTGAAAAGATGAATGTTAAAAGCATGAAACTCAGCTGAATAGAGACTACTGAAAGGGAAAAAACAATAGATTAAGCCTAAATTAGCACAGTTAAAGGGGTCTGAAACACATTTGCTGATAAGCTTGGTTTTATCTAAAGATGATGCAAAATCAAATAGAAAAGACAGAGAAGTAAACCCCACATACACTGCAGTCTTAATAGAACCATGAAGTAATAGGGTGACATCCCCAGATCAAGCCTATGACATCTAGTACTTGGGGAAAATCTAGAACCTTCCTTCATTAAATCTGGTTATTTAAATTTGTTTAATTTAAAAACAACTGGGTTATACGATGAGTATAATAACATACTTTGTAACAACTCATCTGAATTTTTTAATATTAATTTGTTATTATAAAACTAACACAAGTTAGCTTTGGAGTTATAGGATAAATGAACAAAAGATTATTTTTAAGCCTTAGAAGAAGGTATTAAAACTTAGTCTATCTCTCCTTAAAAGGGATGTGACATATCATTGTGTAAACTTTATTAGAAAATATAATGTGAATATTTACATGGTAACCAAGGTCACCAAATTATTGTGCACATAAAATAATAGCATCATGTCTTATGCACTCTATTTGAAATCACAGTCGAGTGTGAGATTAGTTTAAACTTAAATTGGTGACAAAGTACTCAATGTAATATTTAAAGTTGACACATTCCAAGGCTTCTATCATCTAATCCCAACTACTGTGGATCAGAAAATGGCACGTGAGACATGAAATATCATGGAAATTAAGCTCGTGAGTGCCTATCTGATATCTTTCTAAAGACATGATAAGGAACTGAGTAAGTACAATATAAGCTAAGTGTCTCATAGCGGATTGACGTGGGATGTGAGTTTAAAGAGCAAAGGATTGCTTCCCAGCACGACTGAGAAGGCTGGCGGGACGGTGGGATGGAGGGCCTGTGTTCCAGCTTACTTATGAACAGTACGAGCACGAGGCTGAACTTATCCAGGTCGATGTGAGGGTTGGAGAACGTGTCGCAGAACGTGGTGTAGATGATCATGAGGAGCACGCTGCTGCTGATGGCTCCGAACGGAGGTTTCTTTCTTTCCAGCCAATCCTTGATGTACCTCCGGATGATCTGAAACAAGAGATCAACAGGTTGCCTCTTTCCCGAGCCGTAGGGAGCTGACTTGGGCGTCACAAAGTGATTGTGACAGCAGAAAGACATAAAGGGAAGAGAATAATTTGGATGATGGCCACGGTGGATTTCAAAGCTTCCCTGCCACGCCACTCTGCTGCTGGGGAATTCAACATTTGTGGTGCAACTTCCACTGGGTGTCCGTAATGAGAGGGGATTTTCAACCGCATTCAAATCCATCCTTAATCATGACAAATGCTCTTAGCTAGCTGTCACCGAGACATGCCCATTAAGCCTCCCCAAAGTTTATCTCCTCTGCTGATCCTAATGGATGCGTGTAATTATCACAGTCCCCCTTGCCTCAGCAGACAATTCCAAGTGCAACTTTGGGAATCTTAAAAATCTGACATCTTCAAGAATTTCAAGACAGTAGATAATCGAAAGTGATCCATGGAACGTATTAATATTTAAAACACTAGCAATGCACCAGAAGTTTTTAATTAAATTATAACTCATGCTTGAAAAGCAAAAGTGCATGTGTTGTGGGAGTTTAAATAATTCACACTCTGAATATCTAGAGTTTTTGTGAATCCAAAGACAAATGCCATTTGCATGCCTTTAGAATCTCAAAATGAACACTTAAATATGAATAAACCTGCCCTAACTTTCCTACAAAGGAATTGAAGTTATAGAACAACCCTCTTGTTTCACATCAAATCCGATGTTTAAAATCAGGACAGTCTGAACACTACTGGTAACTTTTGTCTGGACACAGAAGTGAGTCACGCCGAACCCTTGCTTCCCTTTTGAAGGAAGCTGTGTGGACGAGTCCTTCCGTAAGCACGATAGTGGCGACATTTTAGATTGGCCTCACTCATTATCCTGCATAATTGAACATGAGCCTTCACAACAGGCTGAGTTGCTGGGGATCCATTAGCAGTAATGAGGTCAGGGAACTTTCCCTGATAAGGCTGACGGGGTTCTGTCAGCAGCCTCTCTGTCACCAAAAAGGCTTTATCCACAATGGAGTATATCTTTATAGATAGATATTAAAGACCAAATAAACAGCAGCAGCTGTCTCCACTTATCCACAGATTCATTTTCGGAAGCTTCAGGTATCTGTGGTCAACTTCACTCTGAAGATGTTACATGGAAATTCAAGGGCTAAATAATTCATAAATTTTAATTACATTTCATTATAGTTTGTTATTGTAGTTGTGTTTTATTATTGCTGTGGTTAATTCTTCACTGTACCTAATTTATAAATTAAACTTCATCTCATAGGTATGGATATTGAGGGAAAAGCCTATCTATGGTTTTGGCCTGTGGAGGTTGTCTCTCCTGAGGAGGAGGGGCAGGTGGGGGTGGGGGGAGCATTCTCAGTAGAATCTCTGTAGGGCTGCTGGATCCACTCCATCTATCTCAAGAACTGGCTGAAGAAACTAAGAGTGTACATAAAAGAGTCTTGGCAGAAAATGCATCAGTGACCACAGGACACAGGAATCAAACCTTTCAGGTAGGTGCAGAAGGAATGCAGGGGAAAGAGTGCTATATACTGATGAACGGTGGTTATACATTGTTTAAAATTTTAATTTGAAAGAAGAAAAGAATGGAGGGAGGAAGGGGGAGAGCCTCTTGTCATTGCAAATGAACTCCAGACACTCGGGCCACTTTGCATCTGGCTTTATGTGGGTACTGGAAAATGGAACTGGGGTGGGCAGGTTTTGCAAGCCAGCACCTCTGGGCACTGAGCCATCTCCCCGGGCCAAGGATTAAAAAAAAAAAACAACTCATTAATATATTAAAGTAGTAACTGGATTGATAATAGCAGTGTAGGAAAAGAAGAGATCTCAAACTAGAGTCAATTGTCTGTTGATTTCTTCCCTCGAGTTAAACGAGGCAGCAAGTATTTAGAAATAAGACAGTTCTGTTCCACAGTGATATGGGCTGATATATCAGAACATAAACTCCGCATGATGAGGCTTCAAGTATTGTGGGTGATGCAGGTGGACCCATGTTCAGACATGGCACCATGTGTAGTTATGAGAAAGTTACCAAAGAATGTCATTTCAAGGTCATGATTGTTTGACAGCAGGCAGCTGAGAGTTCCAAATTTCAATACATCTCAATTCCTTTAGGAAGTGATGTGAATGAGAAGTACATGGAGTTACTGGCATCTGTTGTTTCATTTAGTCTTATTTAAAAAATTAATATTTTATTTTTATTGATTTATTTGTGAGAGAGAGGGAGGGAGGGTGGAAGAGAGAGAGACAGAGAGAGAGAGAGAGACAGACAGAGGGAGAAGATGGGTGCGCCAGGGCCTCCAGCCACTGTAAACAAATTCCAGAAGCATGCATCACCTTATGCATCTGGTTTACGGGGGTCTCGAGGAATCAAACCTAGGTCCTTTGGCTTTGTAGGCAAGCACCTTAACCACTAAGCCATCTCTCCAGTCCTCACTTAGTTCTTATTTTAATCTACAATCATTAAAAACATGTAAGATCTCACTTAGCAACAGACTATTGGATATATGATCCCAATTCCTAAACTATTTCTTCCATTCTCACCACCATGGTCCTTCCTTGACTTGAATGCCAAAGCCATCTCAAAGCCAAGTCAAATAAATCCACATCAATCACCTTATATGAGCTATAATTTGACTTGGTTCACCTGACAATCTTTTCCTTCTTCACAAAGTTCTCAGTCTCAGGAGAGTAAGATATGGCAAGAAACAAGAGCTCCTGAGACCAGGATCCCCCTGGCCTAGACACATCCCTGGCTTGATGCTGGCAGCTTAGCCTCATTGAAGAAAGCACTGGAAAAGTTGGGAACTGGAAGAGCTCACAAGGAAATCCACAGTTCTGGAGCCAAGCCGACTGCTCTTCCATATTTTTAGTCTCATTGTGATATCTGGCTGTGTTTCCTGAGTGAAACATTTCTTATCTACACAGGCTCCACGGAGCCTTTCCATCTCGCTCTAAAATTAAGCCCATAAAGCAGCTGCTTTCGCATTGTGCAGCTAGAAAAGTGCTAAAATGTTTCCCAAACAGATCTGAGTGAAAGTAATGTTGACATGCCTGAAAGATGTGGCTTGGCTCAACTTCCAGACAATACCATCTTTCAGCTGAACGGCCACACTTCTGCCACAATCGTTCTCCTTTTGTTAATCCATGTCATTTTTAACTTTTCCATATTTCCCTTACTGCATGTTCATAACCTTATAGGGAACCGGAGGGCTACAGAGAGGTCAGCACATCCTGATTGTGCCACCTGCTGTCTTGGGAACAAAGACAAATCAAGATGGGGTGGGAAGAGGAGCTTCAGACAGGTGTAAGCTGTAACTTTGCCCGGAACCAATGTGGATCCATTTGTCCCTGGAACCCAGAGAAACTTAGGCATTAAAAATTAAGTGACGAATTCTCATTAACTTGTTTGCTTTTCCCTGTGGACAAGGAAAAGCAGCAACACAAAAACCTCCCATGGGAAGCTTTCATTTTACTGTCTCATCTTCAATATTTTGATTTTCTTTCTCTTAAATGAAGTGGCAGGAAGGTTAAAGGAAAACTTAAACTTGAATGTATTTCCAATGAGCTGAGTTTTGTACCAATTACAACATGACTTCCAAGTGGGAAACCTGTACAAATGACATGTTTCCAGTGAAGACTGTTGATGCAGATCACTGTGAAGTACAATATTTGTCAGTTTAGGTTCCTTACGTTGTTTTGTGAAGCTATTTCCTTTCTACTCTGTCTTTATAAGTTGAGTTTGGAGTGAGAATATATAATAGATAATTTTTCATGTGAAGCTTGAATTTTAAAAATAATTTTGTTGGGCTGGAGAGATGGCTTAGCAGTAAAGGCGCTGGCCTGCAAAGCCAAAGGACCCAGGTTCGATTCCCCAGGACCCACATAAGCCAGATGTACAAAGGGGCACATGCATCTAGAGTTCTTTGGCTGGAGGTCTTGGCGTGCCTATTCTCTCTTTCTCTACCTGCCCATTTTTCTCTCTCTCTCTCTCTCAAATAAAATAAAATAAAATAATTTTCTTTAAGGTGTCTTCAGCTTCTTCAATGTTCATCCTTGGCTTCACTGAATCCACACATTTTGACAAAGTGGTTCATCTCTGTATTAATATTCTGCTGTAAGGCTATTATAAGAGAGATGAAGTCAAATCCATGTGTGTGTGTGTGTGTGTGTGTGTGTGTGATGTGTATAGTGTATGCATGCATGACCTATATATGTGGAAGCCAGAGTAAAATGTGGGGAATTCTCTATTATTCTTCTATTTTGTTTCCTTGAGATGGAATCTGTTGTTTTCCATAGACTGGCTGACCAGAAAGCCCCAGAGAGTCTCCCATTTCTATTCATCTCAGAACTGGGGTTAAAAGCATGCACGACCACGGCTGGCTTTTTATGTGGGTTCTGGAGATTGAACTTGGGTCTTCATGCTTACACAGCAGACACTTAAACACCACAGAGCCATCTCTCCAGCCTCCAATTCTAATTTTTATAACACTTTTAAAAATGTTTTACTGGGGCTGGAGAGATGGCTTAGCGATTAAGGCACCTGCCTCCTAAGCCTAAGAACGCTGGTTCCAATCTCCAGCGGTTCCAATCTCCAGGTCCCACGTTTAGCCAGATGCAGTGACGCAAGGGAGCAATTGACCACAAGGGGGTGGATGCATCTGGATTTCATTCTCAGCAGCTGAGAGGCTGCTGGCACGCCCATCTCTATCTGTCCTCCTCTTCCTCTCTTTCTGTGTCTCTCTCCAAAAAAAAAATGTTTTATTAAATATTGCTTAGGGTTAGCATAACTTGTAAAAAGTATGATAATAATGGGAATAATAAATATCCATTATCTACTTCCCTTTTGGAAAATTCTTTCCCCCTCTTACTTTGTGTTATTCTCATAAGACAGTGTACACGTTATCTTGCTGAGGTTACAGCTGATAAAAGAAGCACAGAGCCCAAACAGCTTACATAAAACACAAAAAGCCTCGCCATGTGGGGGAATAGGGACATGGCCTCCACTTCCTGAGGGAACTATAGCATCAGGTCAGGTACAAACTGGAGCTAGGTTGTGTGTGACCTTGAACCCTGGCTCCCCTCCTTACTTTGATACTGTGGGCAAATTCCTTAACTTCTTTGTGTTTCATCTGTAAAACAGATGTGATCATAGTTATGGTGAGGATTAAGTAATTAACTGAATAAATATGAAGTGCTTTAGATACAGAATCTGTTCATGGTAAATGATCGCTGTTCTCATTTCCAGGTTCCAGTAAGTGATGCTTCTTTCATTATTTATCAATATAACCCTTTGTACAATGTAACAGCTCCTTTCCTCTAAACATAACTCATAGAAAGCAATGAAAATAGTGAAAACAGTTCATACCTAATATAATCTCATGAGCCAAGATTTTACCAGCTTTTGTGGGAGCCTATTTAACATGAAAGGCCAATTTCACACTGTGAAACTAATCACTAGTGGAAAGACCAGAGAATGCATGAATGGTAATGTATAGGCATGCTTTTTATTATTAATGTACAGGAGGAATAGGTAGGCTTCAGTGTGCAGCCTTGAAAACTAGCCAGGGTGACAGGAGATAAAGCAAGGTGGTAGAAATTCAGTTTCATTAATATTTATTCATAAATCATTCTTAAATATAAAACATAAAGTAAATACTTGTTACAAGCATTCAGAGATGCTGGAGGGGTTGTCAGAAAGGATGGAAACACCACAGTGGTGCATGTTTTCCTTCAGTCAAGAACTCTTAGAAAGATGACTCTGATCTCACATAGTCACAGTATAAACTCCATGTCCCACACATAGGAAAAGAAAGACCCAGGAGTTGTGTGAGAAGCTGGCAGTGTTGAAGACCAACTGAAGTCAGTCTACAGTGCCTTCAAGCAATAGGAAGTTGGCGTTTGGAGAAAACAGAGAAATGAAATTCACATTCAGAAATAGAAATAAAATTCACTCTCAGAAATACAATCGAAAGTTAATCTTTGACAAAGCTTTATTATTACTAAAAGGTTCAGGAAATCTCATTCAATGCACACTTCTATTCTTTTTCTTTTTCCTGCAGTTCCCCTTGTTTCTTTCTTTCTTTTCTTTTTGTTCTTTTTTCAAGGTAAGGTCTCACCCTAGAGTCCCAGGCTGGCCCTGAACTCATATCAATCCTCCTCCTTCTGCCTCCTGGGTGCTGAGATTACATGCCGCCATACCCTGCTTCCTTGTTTCTTTAACAGACAGTGACAATCTAATTGTAAAAGACAATAAAACACTTTCTGGGCATGTTTACTTCCATAACTTGGCATCCTTCATTAATTGCAGGAGCTAACCTATGTTGCTTGACACAGTTCCTCTGTTCGGGTGAGTAATGGTCCTCAAAGACCACAGCCCACACAGTTCAGGTGAGTCAATGGATTAGAGATCAATGCACACAGGCTCCAGTCCTCAGGGGGGCGTCTATGCTAGTTGGGGAGATCGTGAAAACAACAAACAAGAGGCAGGTGATGAGACATACCACACAAGTTTAAGACTAGATGACGTGTCGTGACTGGTGGCTATGGGTTAGCCACTGGATTGAAGGGCTGAGGAAGGGTCTTTCTTGGAAGGTGAAAGGTCACAAAGTGTTCCACTCAAAGGAATAACGACGGGGTGACGGCTTCAGAGAAGGAAAGGGAGTGGGATGTTGGAAGAACAGAAGAAACCAGATGGTTCTTGGAAGCAGGGTTTGGGGAGACAGAAGTGAGACTGATCCTCTGTGCAGTGACGTGGAGGCCGCGAGGTGAAGGCGTGGAGACTCTCCCAGAGAATGAGGAGGACACGGATGGGCCACGGGATCTAAGCAGCTCAGCTGCACACATGGACGAGGAAGACTTGGCTGCACCCACAATGGGTCTTTCTGAGCCAATATGAGAAAGGGAGAAAAGGCAGGGGAGTTGAGGTTTTGGTAAAGGAATGACCGTAACACTAGACTGTGGATGGACTCTAAGCCAGGACACGGGGCGGGGGGGAAGTGACGAGGGTGGTGGCTTAGAGTAAGAGCAGCCCACGGAGGGTCTCAAGATTGAAGACACCGAGCAGAGCATAAGAACTTGGACGGGAAGGAGGTGGTGTCTGAGAAGCGAGCTACCCGAGAGAAGTCTTCAGGCCCAACAGGCCTGCGGCTACTCCTACAGCAGTTCTGTGTACGTTATGAAGAGGAATCCCTCCTTTAATATGCTGTATTTTCTCCTGCCAACCAATCCTAGTAATGACTGCGCAAGACCATGATGCTTACGAGGTGAACATGCTTCCTGGTAGAGAGGCATCATTGTACACGACCCAGTCCATACAATGTAGAAAGAACAGCGCTGAAAGGGTGTGATCCCAAGAGTGGGTGGCTGAGGTGGGCAGGTATGGCAGTTTGAATATGTGGCCCCATAGGCTCAGGTGTTTTTTCTTTTTCATTTTGAAAATATTTTATTTATTTATTTGAGAGAGAGAAAGAGGCAGAAAGAGAGAGAGAGACAGAGACAGAGAATGGGCACACCAGGGCCTTCAGCCACTGCAAATGAACTCCAGATGCATGCACCCCCTTGTGCATCTAGCTTACATGGGTCCTGGAGAGTCAAACCAGGATCCTTTGGCTTGGCAGGCAAATGCCTTAACTGCTAAGCCATCTCTCCAGCCCCTCAGGCGTTTTATTAAAATTGAGCTTGCAACATAAGCCCCTAGCAGGCAGCTCCTTGTTACAGGGGTGTCACTGGGGGGCATTTCTTGGAGTCCAGCCTTAAGGTGTGTTGGGGGCGGAGCTTAAGTCCAGCCCTACGGTGTGTGGAGAGCAATTTGGGTTGTGGCTGTTGGTGGAGTCTCTCTGCTTGTTTTTATGGAAGTGAGCCAACTTCTTCTGCCACTGATGGTGGCTCTATGGGTTCTTTGAGGCTGAAATAAACCCTTTCCTCCTGTAAGCTGCCTCTGGGTGGGGGTTTGTCCCAGCTATACGACAGTGCCTGCAACAGGAGGCCTGATCCTGAAGCCCTCCCTCTGCAGGTGCTCATCCTTCTATGCCACTCAGGGACCAAGACTCACTGTTCATGGAGCAGGACTCGCCTAATAGAATCTACTCATACATGCAGCCCTTAAAAATATTTTATTTATTTGAGAGAGAGAGAAAGAGGAAGAGGCAGATAGATAGAAAGGGAATGGGTGTGCCAGGGCCTCCAGCCACTGCAAATGAACTCCAGATGCATGCGTCACCTTGTGCATCTGGCTAATGTGGGTCCCAGGGAAATCAAACCTGGGTCCCAAGCCTTTGAAGGCAAGTGCCTTAGATGCTAAGCCATCTCTCCAGGCCCACCTTCCCTTTTGTTAATATCCCTTCAACAAACTCTTGTTTTCTAAAACTATGCATACCATTAAATACTATACTTATTACTGATTGTTATAAGAAGTTACAACAGAAAGAATTCTATTACTTTACTGTAGATTTGGAAAGGAAACTCCGTATTTTAAGATCCAATTTTAGCCGGGTGTGGTGACTCGCGTCATTAATCCCAGCACACAGGAGGCAGAGGTGGGAGGATTGCTGTGAGTTCGAGGCCAACCTGGGACAACAGACTGAGTCCCAGGTCAGCCTTGGATAGAGTGAGAACCTACCTCGAAAAAATAAACAAACAAACAACAACAACAAAAAAAAACCCCAAAGATCCAATTTTCTGATTCTGCTTGGGGGTTCCTATAAAGAAAATTAACTGAAGAGCAGATTAGTAGTAATTAAAAATTAGAAGATGAGAATTTTGTGACTGGTGAAAGCTCATAGTTTGTGTTCTTTTTTCCTCATTTGTTTGTCTCTTCCTGTGAATGTTCTGTTAATTGCCCTGACCTTACATGAGAACCTACGCTTGGAACTATAGAGAAAAGAATGGCTACAAGTATAGTCCTTACCTGTCCAATGATGAGAGGAACCACAACAGTGACGAAAAGCTGGGAAAAAATCGATGAAAAAGGCACAGAAGAGGATGAGCCGAGCTGTAAAACCAGAGCAGAGGAGTTAGATCTCCTTTGGATCAGCAATGCAGCACTGTTGTTAATTAACTATGGCAATAAATGAATTTCATTTCCATAAATGTCTTATATGTACCAAAAATGTGGCAGCAATCCACAAAGTATAAGTAAAGTAACCTCCAATATTCTAACTTTAACACAAACTATATTATTAAGTCATTTAACGTATAATTTTATTGGCAGGCTGAGATTTGGGAAAAAAATAACAGTGTAATCAATTTTAAATAACTTGTGTTAAATATATTTTGAATAGTACAATCATTTGGGTCCACATTACATATAGTTCACACCTACAAAACCAGTGTCATTTTTATTTCACTCATCTGCAGATTCCTAAAATAAGCACAATTGTCTCATTCTCTTATCAGGATAATCTTGTTTTAGGAAAATAAAATAGATTCTAATTTTCCTTTCAATCAAAAGCAATGAACCTTAGAGTCTTTACAATTGATTTTTACACAAAGTCTAGCAAATGGGAAATCCTAAAACAATCTATTTTTCAACATAAAAATTTCAATATCTATCTTAAATGTTAAGCTCTAACAAGGCCCATAACTCATTTTCTCCCTTGCTTTTTGATGCGTTCTTTGCTAACAGTTGCAATCTCAGCTTCCTGGCAATTCTATTTCATGCAGCTTCAGTGTTTATCTGTGTACTTACATTAGCCTCAAATGTCAAGAAGCCCCAGGTTTTCTTGGGAGCCTTCTCAGGTTTTCGAAAACCTCCTTTTGACTTTCAAACTTCTCTGGACAAAGAATAGACTGTTCCATTCATCTCTCTCCGCCCTCCTCTCTCTCTTTTGGTTTTTCCAGGTTGGGCCTTGCTCTAGCCTAGGCTGACCTGGAATTCAGTATATCATCTCAGAATGACCTTGAACTCACAGCGATCCTCCTACCTCTGCCTCCTGAGTATGGGAATAAAGTTGTGTGCCCCCACACCTGGTTTCATCTCTTTTTTGAGTCTACTTTGCAACTAGATTCCTGCAAGCCATCAAGAGTTATCTCCCCTTGGAGCGTATGTTCCATCCCTCTCCTACAGACGGGATCTCAAATTACACGTTTACCTGTGTAGTTAAACTTAGAAATGTGTTTTGGAAAATAATTTTGTAAATGAATAGTGAAGAGGCAATGACTGAATGTGAAATCAAACTAAATTTTGATAAAAGAAGTTAACAGCTCAGACTGAAATGATATTCTTACTGATTTCTGATTTTGTTTTTGTGGGTGGGGGAATAGGGTCTTGTATATAGCCCAGCCTGGACTTGCACTGAAAGTTTCCTGCCTCAGCCTCCCGAGTGCTGGGATAACAGATGTGCCCCATCAGATCCAGCTTTGACTTTGGAGGGTTTTTTTTTTTTTTTGGTTTTTTGAGGTAGGGTTTCACTCTAGTCCAGCCTGCTGACCTGGAATTCACTATGTAGTTTCAGGGTGGCCTTGAACTCATGGCGGATCCTCCTACCTCTGCCTCCCAAGGGCTGGGATTAAAGGCGTGCGCCACCACGCCCAGCTTGATTTTGGAGTTTTGTATGAATGGATTACCACAAGCTTTTATTTATTTATTTATTTATTTATTTATTTATTTATTTGAAAAAAGCAGAGAGACAAAGTGAAAGGGTGGGGAGAGGGAGAGAATGGGTACACCAGGGGCCTCCAGCCACTGCAAACGAACCCAGATGCATGTGCCACCTTGTACATCTGGCTTTACGTGGTTTCTGGGGGAATTGAACCTGGGTCCTTTGGCTTTGCAGGCAAGCACCCTAACCACTAAGCCATCTCTCCAGCTCTACCAAAAGCTTTTATCCACCCTGGTACATTTTATAAAATTTTGTCACCGCCTGTGTCTACAATTTATATTCATCCAAGATGCCCCGAATATATGCCTCTTCCAACAGTAACTCAGCATTCAACATTTACGTTACCCCTGGATGTCCACTAAACACTGTCACCTTTAGCTCCCTCCTCTACAACCAATATACAGTAAAACAAAACAAAACAAAACAAAAAGTCTCTGCTTTGGTAGGTGTTGAGTATCCTCAGGGTCTGTCTCCTACACCCTGGCACTGATTGTCAGGTTCAGCATAGAAGCAGCACTCTTGCCCATCTCCATACAAAATATGCTGTTAATAAAAAAAAAAAAAGATTTAATAAAAAATGAGGAGAACCAAAGACAGCAAGGGAAACTGAGGAAGAACACACAGCCATCCTTGTGTCTTATGCACTGTGGATGTCAGGTGATTGTTTTTATGCAAAACTAAAGAATTACAAGGTAACAATTATACCATATCTTTCTAAAAAATATTTCATTTTTACTTAGTTTAGAGAGAGGGAGGAATAGAGAGAGGAAGAGAAAGGGTATGCCAGGGCCCTAGGCCACTGTAAACGAACTCCAGACGCAGGTGCCACCTTGTGCATCTGGCTTACGTGTGTACTGAGGAATCAAAGTTGGGTCTTTAGGCTTTGCAGGCAAGTGCCTTAACTGCTAACCCATCTCTTCAACCCTATCCCATATCTTATCATATACTAACTATGTTTTTAATTTTTATTTTTAAATACTTTTTAAAGATTTTATTTATATTTATTTATTTATTAGAGACAGAGAGGGAGAGAGAGAGAGGCGCCTTAACCACTAAGCCACCTCTCCAGCCTTTTAAAATATTTTTTCCACAAATATTAACTCTAAATTTCTTTCTGGGGTAACAGTTGAAAAAAAGGAAAAAGAAGAAAAGATTTTATAAGGAACTGAGGCACTGGATAAATAAAAAAAACAAACTTTAAAGAATAAAATTTCAAGTTCTAGATAGTAAGAGTCAGATTTATAACTGTCATGAAAAAGGTGACAATTTCTACCTGGAATCTCATGACTGATCTCATACATCCCTAGCTCTGCTTTCTACTTCATCTTTATTTATTTAAATATATTTTATTTAATCATTTGCAAGCAGAGAGATATAGACTCACAGAGAGAGACAGAGAAAGAATGGGCATGCCAGGGCCTCTGCAAATGAACTCCAGATGAATGCTCCACCTTGTGCATCTGGTTTACGTGGATACCTGAGTCCTTAGGCTTCATAGGCAAGTGCCTTAACCATTAAGCCATCTCTCCAGCCCTCAACTTTATTTATTAAAAAATAAAACAAGGGGCTGGAAAGATGGCTTAGTGGTTAAGTGCTTGCTTATGAAGCCTAAGGACCCTGGTTTGAGGCTTGATACCCCAGTGCCCATGTAAGCCAGACACATAAGGTGTCACATGCATCTGGAGTTCATTTGCAGTGGCTGGAGGCCCTGGTGCGCCCATTCTCTCTCTCTCTGCCTCTTTCTCTCTCTGTCATTCTCAAATAAATAAATGAAAATAAACAAAAAATTTAAAAACAATTTTAAAAATGCAGAACTTGTTCTAGAGCCGAGTGGTAGAGTACTTGCCTAGCATATATAAGGTCCTGGGTTTGATTGCTAGCAGTATAAAATAAACAAGCAAGTGCATGAATGAAAGGGATATTTATATCAGTCCAGATCCCTTCTATAAGCCCAGAGAAATAATGGAAACTCATTTCAACAAAAATTTTTAAATACCATATATTTAAATTTCTTTATATATATACCGCTAGGGTGTGATGTGCTCAATGCCTGGAAAACTCATGTTAACAGAAGACAGTATAACAAGGCCGTAAGAGGTTTGAGAGGAAGGTTTACAGATCCCCGAAGTCCATAGAACTGTGTCCTCTGGAACATCTGGGCTTTTGAACGGGTTGGTTGGAAACAGGTTAGAGTGACTGTCCTGTCAGATCAGAGACGAGAGCAAGCTGGCCACGGGTGTAATTGTCTGGGTTCTCGAGAACAGGGGCGAGGTGGCAGGGGCACTGCAGACATAATCTGCAGCATGGTCCCCTTACAAGTGGCTCTAGAAGGAGGGGACCCTCGGTGCTCGAAGCTAATTTGCCGTAAGTCCTTCCTTTTGAATTTGAGACCAGACCTGTCACGGTGGTCAGTGTGGAGATCCAGAGGTGCCCATGGGGAAGTTTGTGGTGCTATGAAGTATGCCCTGGCATCCAGAAGCAAGAAGAGTTAGCATGTGGCACGGGGCAGCACATGAGAACACAACGCTTTGGATGCAGGCCTGACGTTAACTAAAGTGGAAGGAGAGAGACGCTGCTTCTTCCTGTTTTAGCACGGAACTTCTCGCAGCTTCCTTGTGAAGGCCAGTGGGCTGACAAGCAGCAGCAGCAATGAGCAGGGTGAGTTTGCATGTTCAGAATCAGCTCGCATTAAGCAGGTTAAGGTGGGCATCGCTGAGCTCTCCTGGCAGATCTAAATATGTAATACATCTCAGACTGTCAAGTCTGGCTTCAGGATGCAGTGTGGTAAATAACCTAGTTACTGGCTGCTTTCTAGCAGAAATACAGTGCTTCAAAGCAGAAAACTCACAAGTATATTGGCTTGTTGGTTTTAGCATCTTCTACTGAGAAGAAAAGAGTCAGGAACTCCGTATGCATGCGGGAATTTAGCTTCTTTGTGTCTGATTGCTTCAACAGTACTTCCCAGGAGTCATGGGCACATTCAAGGTGCCTGGGGTTTAACAGGAGTCAAATCACAAAATCGCTCAACTCAAGGACAGCTTTTTAAAAGGCGAGATGCTGGGCTGGGGAAATGGCTTAGCAGTTGAGGTGCTTGCCTGCAAAGCCTAAGGACCCAGGTTCGATTCCCCAGGACCCACATAAGCCAGGTGCTCAAAGGGGCGCCTGCGTCTGGAGTTTGTTTGCAGTGGCTGGAGGCCCTGGCGCACCCATTTGCTCTTTCTCTCTGGCTTGTCTTCTCTCTCTCAAATAAGAAAATGAATAAAATATCTTTAAAAAGTTGTTTTAAAAACAAGGTGAGGTGCTGCCCATCACAGAGAATAAACACATGGATTTCACTCTGTGGACTGTCACCTTCCCTGCCCCAGAACTGGAAAAGGTCTGGTCTTTTTTCCACGACACAGTTTAAGTATTTCTTCTTTAGGAATTCCTTCCCAAAGCTCCTTCCAAATGTTGAATCAGAATCACCCCCCTCCTCTTCAGAGACTCAGGGTTCTCCAAGCTTCCAATGTACCTATCTGTCGCCTTAGCCGTTCTTGTCTACAAACCTGTCTCCTGGCGGGCTGGGGGTGGGGGGAGGGAGGGCTGCGTGCTCCTGAGGGATGGAACTCTGTTTTACTCACATTTTACAGCCAGGGCAATGCTTTGCAGGTTTTATCACATCCGCATAAAGCAGGGGGGCTAGTTAACCCTAACTGCTTGGGCAATGGCAGGATTGGCGTGCGTGAACAAGTTCCTGCTGCTGAGCTGGGCTCACATTTTGGGAAGTGCAAATTTAGTACAAAGTTAGGTACTTAACAAACATGTGTACCAACCAGTGAATGTCTGCAATACACAGAGAGAACAGAGATCTTATTTTTTGTATGTATGTGTATGGTGTGCATGCCTGTGTAGAGTATGTGTATGTATGTGCGTGTGTGTAGAAGCCCGGGGTGGACACTGGGTGTTTTCGTTACTCACTCTCCACCTTGTCTTGAGACAAGGTCTCTCACTTGAAGCCAGAGCTCACCGATTTGCCTAATCTAGATAATTACGTTACTCCAGGGATCACCTGTGTGCACGCCTGAGCTGGGATCACAGGCTGCATGCTCGCCACAGCATCGGGGCTCTGAGCACAGGTCCTTAAGCTGACACAGGATGTCTCCAGCTCCCCAAAAGAGGCTTTCTCTGAATGCTTTCTTAGCATTCTCCCAACATTATCCGGGTAAGCTACAAAGTCCTACTTAATTCACAGACCTAAGGAAGGTTGGGCTTGGCCTCCCTCCCAACAAAATCGCTCTTGAAACTACAACACATCGATTGTACCCTTGCACGGGGCAGACGCTGCTGTAAACGCTTACTGTGTGTGGTGAATGGTTCCGTCCTCACAGGAACTCCTTGCAATGGGTCTACTATCACCCACATCCATATGACAATGGTGACACAGCTCCAAAGCCCTTACCGTGTCTTCCTTCCACACTACTCCATACTGATTCCAGAAAGTTCAGGAAGTGGATAAGGGAACAGGAGTGGAAATCAAAATCGGGCACTCCTCTCCACTGGAATACTGATTTGAGCTCCAGGACACAGGAAATCATTTGAATGATTCTTTTCTCAACACTCCCTAGAATGATCCGCAACTAGTACCAGGTGGGAAGCATCACAAATGGCAACTCAGTACACACATGGATGCCCCAGGACAGAAGGGTCTCTTTCTCCAACTTGGCAGAGGGAGGCCTCTGACTACTATCAATACGTTCAACTTAACCGCAATTCCAGTTGGAAGGAACCTGAGAGTCTACTCGGTAACATACCATGAGTCCCAAGTAGCCTGACTCTGAGCGACAGTTGTGAAGAGACCTTGACTGCCGGCAGAGTCACAGTTATCCACTCACTATTAGAAAACAGACGGTGCATTTCAAACCACTTCTGTAAGTGAGCTGACCTGTACGTTGTCATTAATGTGCCAGGCCTTCACTTGCTCCGCTGTGTAATCAGCCTTTTATCTCCTATCAGGGAAATCCATTAGCCACAGGCGTCACCAGTGTTTGTGCGTCTCCTCTGCTATTAAAACATTATTGTATTAAATAATTCACCCTTGATGACCGGCCTTTGCTTTCATTAGTGCCACATTCAGGGGAAACAAGAAGAGATGTTTACAGTGGACACCGTACAATGGTCACTGTCAAATCTCTTGTGCTGGAAGAGCAGGCTTTAGCCACAGTGAAAAAAAAATTACTTCCTTCTCTACCCACTTTCTACCCTCCTTGCATCGCCACAGGGGCCAGCTATGGGAATGGGGCAGAGGAGAGGGCTTTCTTAATACTGGATCTAACTTTCCCACAAACATCCACAGACACCTGTGCCTCCTTCTTGTCACAAAAAGCATCATTTAGACAAGCGAGAGTTTTCCAAACCCTCCCAGCTGCTTAGCTTTCCTGTGAATTACAGTTCCGCCTTCCCCTAATTCTCTCATTAGGGTACATGCTATCTAAATTAATTACTTACGGGAAATGGATGAGTCAGGTATACACCAGTTTACAGACTGTTTTTTTTTTTTTTCTATCAACGTTAGGAATATGGTTGTTAAACAACCATACTGATCCAGCTGAAGATATTCAGCTAATACTAGGTGATTTGCACAGAAATTGTGTTTAGTGGAGCAAATGATCTTCTCCTTTGTAGATAAATGTGTAGTGTTTTTTCTTCTCTAAAATTAAAGAACAAAATGGGCTTTAAAAGATTTTTAAAGATAAAAGCAGTGAAATATGGTTTCATTTTCATGTGAACATTTATATCTTTTCATTTTTTATTGAGGTATAATTGACAAAAATTATATGTTCATGGTACACAAGGTGATGATATGACATAGATCAATATATATTGAAATGACTGCCACAATTAAGCTATTTAATATATCTCTGTTTACATAATTTCCTTTTCATGTATGTGATAAGAATACTTAATATATACTCCTCTCAAACTTGAACCATGCAATAAATTATTATTAACTAGAGTCACCATGCTATAATTAGGTCCTATTTACCCATCTTAAAGCTGTAAGCTTGTACTCAGTTCTGACCTTGAACTCTGATATTCACTGTTTGATTTTTGTACATGCCTCATGTAATGAAATCATGCAGTTTTTGTCTGTCTGTGTCCAGCTTATTTCATTAGCTTACTACCCTCTGGGTTATCCATGTTGTATGCTAATTTCAAAAGAGAGATAAAAGATCACTTCCCTTGTATTTTGATGGAAACTTTCTCTTTTGGTGGCTCTGAAGAACAAACCTAGGACTAAGGGCATGTTGTAACACCGAGCTGCAACCCCCAGTCCTGACGGAAACTATCTTACAATCATAGCTTCTGGTTACTCAAAACATAGACTCAGCCAGGAGGAGTGGTGCATGTCTTTAATCCCAGCACTCGGGACGCAGAGGTAGAAGGATTGCCATGAGTTCAAGGCCACCCTGAGACTACAGAGTGATGTCCAGGTCAGCCTGGGCTAGAGTGAGACCCTACCTCAAAACACCAAAAAAAAAAAAAAAAAAAAAAAAAAAAAAAAAGAGAGAGAGAGAGAGAGACCCAAATTTGCCCCTTATTTTTATATCTTTATTTATTTGAGAGACAGACAGGCAGATGCACGCATGAGCACGCACACACACAAAGAATATATGGGTGCACCAAAGCCATTCCAGAACATGTGCAAAGTTGAACATCTGGCTTCTTGAGGGTACTGGGGAACTGGACCCAGGCTGTTAGGCTTTTCAAGCAAGTACCTTTAACCACTGAGCCATCTTTCTAGCCATGCCACCTATTGTCTTCCATTATGAGCTTATTTGCAAGCATATCTGGTATGAGTTTAAGAGTCTGATCCATTTCTGAAATTGTGCCTTTTCCTTAGTTCCTCTTAAGCATGTGGGGTCTCACTATAAAGAAAAGTGCTGTACATCCAGATCCAACGTCAGCAGTCGTGGCTGGTAACCAAGGACCACTTGTTTCCCACTGAGAATGTCAAGGCCTCCTCCTGGTGGCCATGGTGACCACGGAGGTCACAAACCTCCAGATGCTCTGGCCCAGGAGTGCTGCTGGAAGCTGTGCGAAGAGCACAGAGGCCGAACTCAGAAGAAATGGTCGCCTCACACCAATCTCCTCTCTGCACACCCTTCTCCCATTTTTGACCAAATACTTCATTTTTTCAATATGGAGTTTGGCTCAGGAACCAAAGAGCCTGCCGAACAGTCCCTTAAACACAACCATGTTTAGGCTGACTGGTGGGGGGGGGGGCGCACAGCATCTTTCCACTGTGGTTCTCCTCCCTGTGCAGAGAACCCCCCCGCAGGGGCTGGTGTTGGAGGGGGACCACAGGGTGCAAGAGATCCCAGAATGCTACCTGACTTCACTCCCGGGGAATCAGAATCTGAATTGGTCTTCCCTAAGAACGCCCCTTCCAGAGCTTTGACTCTCCTTTCCAGATGCACCCCCATCTTTCCTCCTGCATGATGGTTCACTAAGGGGTGTTGGGGGGGGGCAGGTATAGATAGTCACGAAAGGGCCCACACACTAGTCAGCTTCACAGCACTCTATGAGAGCAGCCTCTGTGGCATTCATACACTCCTGAAGACAAGCTGTCTCCAGACAAGGGAAGATTCATCTTGCTTCCTTTAGAAACGGACCCTTGTAGACGCAAGGCAAAGAAACCATCTCGGGGTAATCAGCGGGGGCAATCAAATGGCTGGTCCCTCTTCTGCATGCCTTATGCTAATTAACATTTTATGCCTACGCATGGCCATCAATTACACAATCATAATTAGGAATGTATTATACAAAATAAACTCATTACACGTGACGTTAATCGCTACAGTCATTGTTCCTGCTTGTAGCGGGGAGACGGAGGAGTTGAAGAATTTATTTACCATCAGCAATAACTAAGGAAACAAATGATGATTGTAGACTCAAAGACTGTCTGGAGCTCTCTCCAACACAGAGGCTCGTCCCTGTAGAAGGAGGAGCTACTGGAGTTAATAGCTGCTGGGGGACGGGAGAGGGTCACGGTCTTCCGTGGTTTAGCCACTGGTAAGTTGCCCTTGCTCCAGATAATAGTCCCCTACTTATTCTCATGAAAGAACCTTAATTGAACTCAGTGGGTCACATGAAAAGAAATAAGTAAAAACATGAAAGTAGGCAGGAGACTAGAAAAAAGTCTTAATACTTTTAAAACAATATAAAATATTTCCATTGGTTGAAATATAAAACAATTGCATGAAATTAATTGGTGTAATTTTATATTTCCCCCTTCCTTGATTAAGGAAATTATGTTAAGTTTTTAATACTCCATTATTTTTTATCTATGTAGGTTTAAACTGCTCAATATTTTTAAGAGGAAAATTTAGCTATTCTTCGATTTCTTATACATTTCTCTCTTCATTTTAACTTAGAAATACATCCTGGAACAACTCTCTATCTAGGAATAGAGGCATTGCTCATTCACATTTATTCTATTTCAAGAAATATTTTTATTTATTCAATTATTTGAGAGAGAGACCAAGAGGGAGTGGAGAACGGGCACGCCAGGGCCTCCAGCCACTGCAAATGAACTCCACACGCATGCACCACCTTGTGCATCTGGCTTATGTGGGTCCTGGGGAATTGAACCTGGGTCCTTTGGCATTTTAGGCAAGTTCCTTAAACACTAAGCCATCTCTCCAGCCCCACATTTATTCTTGAATGAAATGCTGATGTGCCAGTATTTATCTACCCAGTCCACTCAGATGGACCTTGAGGTTGTTTCTAATAGACCCCTTTTCACCAGAGAAATTTTACTGAGCCCCAGGTATATAGGCATATTAAATACTTATACAAATCATTTACTGAAAATAAATCATAATGTAATTTATTTTAAAACGATTCTTTGATAGGTGTATAAAAGACAAAAGCATATTTGAACACTAAAAAATAGTGTCACCTGTGATCTTTGAGGACACGACTTTTAACAGCGGACAAAGTTTGGATAGCATGTTTTGAGAGGTGTGGGTGTTCAACTAACCTTGACGGTACAAGTTCACCAGTGTTAGTGACAAGCATGGACTTATTTAAATAAATTGATGGTGTAAAAAATTATGGGGGCTGGGCGTGGTGGCGCATGCCTTTGATCCCAGCACTCAGGAGGCAGAGGTACGAGGATCACTGAGTTTGAGGCTACCCTGAGACTACATAGTGAATTTCAGGTCAGCCTTGGCTAGAGTGAGACTCTATCTCAAGAAACCATAATAATAAAATTATGGGGTTTGAGAAACCATGACAACATGATCAAATATATGGTTTTCTTCCACTGTAATTGTGGAAAATTGGACTGGCTTGTTTCTACAGTATTGTTATGAGGTGTTCTCCACAAAGGTTTGTGTGTTGAAGGCCTGGTTCCTGGCCGTTGGTACTCGTGGGAGATAACTGGATCATTAGGGCACCACTTTCATCAGTGGGTTAAGCCACTAGAGTAGGATATTAGGAGATGGGGTCTGGCTGGAGAAGAGAGGTCAGTGGGGCTGCCCCTTTAAGGGCACATCTTATTCCTGGCTGCTTCCTGTCTCTCTCTGCTTTCCAGCCACTCTGATCTGTCCTCCCTTGCCATTGTAATGGTTCCACCTTACCACAGCCCTCTAAAAGTATAAATCATTTCTCTCTTAAATTGTCATCTCAAGTATCTTGTCTCCACGGGAAAAGCGACTAGCGCAGGCTTGAACAATTGTCATGGGTTTTATCCCAACTTGTAAACAGACTAAGAGCACAGGTTAGACATTGTGTCCTTTCATTTCTCTTCTTGGAGTCAAGATGTGGCTGAGAAGAAGGCTTGAGGCAGCTGCTATGGAGAGGTTACAGAGAAAGGAACCCTTCAGAAGGAGGAACTTCATTTATGCTGTCTGATAGACTACGTTAGCATTGTTCAGGGGAATTTGTTAGAACATTTTATTGGGCTGGAGAGATGGTTCAGTGGTTAAGGCAACTGCCTGCAAAGTCTAAGGACTCATGTTTGATTCCCCAGTACCCACATAAGCCTGATGCACATAGTAGTGCGTGCTTGTGAAGTTCATCTGCAGTGGCTAGAGGCCCCAGTGTGCCCATTCTCTCTCTGAATGTATCTGCTTGTTTCTCTCTCTCTCTTTCTCTCTCAATAAATAGAGAAATAAATAAAATATTTTAAAAATACCAAGAAAATTCATTTTGTTGACAATCTCCATGCATATATACAAGATAATGTGATTATAATCCCTTCCTGCCACCCTCCTTTGTCCCCTCTACTATCTCCTCCATTGCATCCCTTCTTTCAATCTAGTCCCTGTTCTATTTTCATGTCATCATTTCCTCCCTCCTAATATGTGAGTCTTGTGTAGGTAGCATCAACCGCTGTGAGTCATGAATGCCACAGCCACTTTGTGTCTGGATTGTGAGCACTCTACCGGTGTGGTTTGATTCAGGAGTCCCCCATAAACTTAGGTGTTCTGAATTCTAGGTTCACAGCTGATGGAGATTTGGGAATTAATGCCTCCTGGAGGCAGTGTATTGTTGGGGGTGGGCTTATGGGTGTTATAGCCAGTTTCCCCTTGCCAATGTTCAGCACACTCTCCTGTTACTGTTGTCCACCTGATGTTGGCCAGGGGGTGACGTCCATCCTCTACTCATGGCATTGTTTTCCCCCGCCATCACGAAGCTTTCCCTTGAATCTGTAAGCCAAAATAAACTGTTTTTTCCCCACAAGCTGCTCTTGGTCAGGTGATTTCTGCCAGCAATGCGAACCTGACTGCAACACCTCCCCTTCCATTGGCTCTTACATTCTACCACATCTTACCACAATGGTCCCTGAGCCTTGGAGGGTGTGACAGAGATGTCATACTCTGCGCTGACCTTTCTGTTCTCTTCTCTTCACCAGAATTTGAAAGCCAAACTGCCTGACTTCATGGCAGAGTGTTTACCGCAGCATCATGGTCTCTTCCTTTTAAACAGTACACACATGACTCTGCAAGTTTAGTGAGAAACCACATCAGAGGACAAGGAGGACGTGCAAGTTTGTAAGTGATGTTAGACAAGCTGGAAATCAGAACTATGTGCATGGGGGAAAAAAAAGCCCTGAACTAAGCAGGAACTCCCTTGAGAAACAACAAAAATTGCTATATACCTTCTCAGCTCCTCAAAAAAAAAAAATCTTTCAGCATGGAATTCATGTTAAAAAAACAAACAGAGCTGGGTGTGGTGGCGCATGCCTTTAATCCCAGCACTTGGGAGGCAGAGGTAGGAGGATCACCTTGAGTTTGAGTTAGCCCAGGTCAGCCTGGGCTAGAGTGAGACCCTACCCTGAAAACCAACCAACCAACCAACCAACCAGGATCTGTTTTCTGTAAAATGCTTCCCGCTTCAGTAACCTTGTTTGAAATATTACACTAAGTGTGATACTTAGAATTTCTACCCGAGCTGACAATTACCTGTGTATACATACACTTTTTTCTTTCAAACCATGAGCTCTGTAAGGGAAGGATTGATGGCTGATGGATCTTTGTAATATGTGCATTGTACAGAAGGCACTCAAACATTGACCCAATGAATGACCATCTGGTCTAATATTATTGAGAAACTGTAGTTTATTCTTCGTGACAAATGAAAGGTAAGATTTGATGAGTCAGGCTGTATCATAATCTTCTTGCCATTCATGTCCAATATTTGCTCTGTTCTGACCATTCATCACTCCCTCCTTCCTATTGTCCTCCTCGAAAAACAAGTGTATTGAACACAGGACATTGAAAACAAGGCCATGAATAAGACGCAGAAATTCCTGGCCCATTAGAAGTTAATATTTCATGGACACTTAACACTTAGAACATTGCTTTATAAAGAAAGTCACTACAAGGTATCAAGTAATAAATTTATAAGTATAGTTCTTAGACAAGCTAGACTGGAACTCTGTGGACGGAGACAAATGGACTCTGTTTTTTTGGAGAACCCTCACCAATTCCAGATAAGTACGTATGGGAGGGGGGGTAATTATCAAATGCTATTTTCTATGAAAAGGTATCTCTTTAAATGACATTTGGCTGGTGACCTGATCAAAGGGAAGGGAGCAGCCATGTAGGTGCCTACTGAAAGAAGCCAGGCTGCGCCAGAGCCTGCAGGAAGACTGCGGAAGGCAGGCCCTCATCGGGCTGATCACCGCTGTGTGCCCATTCCTTTCACTCTGCATCCTCTCATGTAATTACCGCACACCTTCTCTCTTCTCAAGCCTCCCATACCTCCTTGCCTTTCATGATCCACCAATAGCTTTATTTCTAATTTCACTAAGAAGAGATGAACGGTGCCAGGCTTGGTGGCGCACGCCTTTAATCCCAGCACTCGGGAAGCAGAGGTAGGAGGATCACCATGAGTTTGAGGCCAGCCTGTGACTACATAGTGAGTTTCAGGTCAGCCTGGTCTAGTGCAAAACCCTACCTCAAAAAAACATATATATCTATATCTATATATATATATATTTATTTATTCAGAAGAGAAGGCATGCAAACCCCTATAGTTGTGTCAATTAAATGACACACATCTCTGCTCATATTACTCTGATGAATTAATGGTGATTAAGAGGTCACACTTTTTAAAAAAATTTACTTATCATTGTGGGGGGGGGATTGGAGAATATGGGCACGCCTGGGCCTCTAGCCACTGCAAATGAACTCCAGACATGTGCGCCACCTTGTGCATCGGGCTTTATGTGAGTATTTGGGAATTGAACCTGGGTCCTTTGGCTTTGCAGGCAAGCGCCTTAACCACTAAGCCATCTCTCCAGCCCAAGAGTCCACACTTTTCCCTTGACACACAAGAGCTCAGTTTCTTTCTCCTGTTCATGGATGTGGGTCCAAGAATTCTGTCTTATATCTGATTAAGTTTAACACTTCCCCTCTCTATAACTAGATTAATCTTGTTAATACAAATATGCAACTAATTTTTCCTCACTTAAAAAATAATCTACTCTTAATCTTTCATTAACTTTGTAAACACTGAATTTTTGTGTCCTTTAAATTACCTCCAAAGTTATCAGTTATCTCTATTTTTAATGTCTTCTCCTTCATTCTTTCTTAAGCTCAGTTCAGTTGGGCTTCTGATATACAGTTCCATTAAAATTGCTAATTAAGTTCTCTGGTGATCATCTTGTTAAAGCCAAAGGTCAATTCATCTTATCTGGACTATCATCAGAATCCTCCCTTTCCCTGGACATCTTTTGAAACACGTTCTCAACTCAACTTCTGGGGCATCAAACTCTTAGTGTTCCTTCAAGGCAAAACGCCATTCATTGGCATTCTTTGCTGATCTCAAAAAAAGATTACAACATTCTCCACCTTGGTGATGTAATTTTCCTTCTCTGTTCTTACTCTTCTGTAATCAGACTTAAAGTCCCCCTCTTCCTACTGAGTATCAAGACTCTAGTTTTCTACTGGGGATTACAGACTCCTACAATCATTTACCTGAGCTCTCTATTATTTGGATGTCTTAAAAGGAGCTCAGCCGGGCGTGGTGGCGCACGTCTTTAATCCCAGCACTCGGGAGGCAGAGGTGGGAGAAGTGCCGTGAGTTCAAGGCCACCCTGTGACTACATAGTGAATTCCAGGTCACTCTGAGCTAGAGTGAGACCCTACCTTGAAAAGAAACAAAAACAAAAATACAATCTAACAATCTAAGCATGCCCACTACTGAACTTGTCATGAGTCCCTTCAATGTGCCCAGCCCCACAGTATTCCTTATCTTAGGATCTTTTCTTTGGAGCACTTCACCATCTTACACAATCCAATTCCATCATTCCAGATGCCCAGGCTTGGAACAATCCCTGGCCATTTTCAGCCTCACTGTTCTGCTTTCAAGTTTTATCTTCCAGCTACTTCCCACCAGACTTATTCAACCACTCTGGTCCAAGCGAATACTCTTGCTACGCATTTGCAATAGTTCTCAGCAGTCTTTCTGTCTCTTCCATCATCCCTTTATAACCTAGATGTATTCAATCTAGTGTCCACAATCACCATTTTAAAAGGGATCTTAGGGGCTAGGGAGATGGCTCAGCTATTAATGGTGCTTGTTTGCAATCCCTACAACCCAGGTTCGATTTCTTAGTACCCACATAAAGCCAAATGCACAAAGTGGTGCATGTGTCTGGAGTTTGTTTGCAGTGGCTGGAGGCCTGGGTGCTCCTTCATCTCTTCTGGACCCTGACGATGGCTAGCTGTCTTTGCTGTGCCCTGTGTCCTGGAATGTAGATGCAGCACTCTGATCTCTGCCTCCCTTGTCACATAAGGTTCTCCCAGTGTGTTTCTGCCTCGTTATCTTGTAAGGACACCGATTACGTTGGATAGAAGGCTCACCCTAGTCCAGTATGACTCCACCTGAATCAATGACATTTGCACTGATCTTTTTTTTTTTTTTTTTTGGAGAGAGTCAGAGAGAGAGGGAGAGAGAGACAGATAGAGAATGGGCGCACCAACAGCCTCTCAGCCATTGTGAATGAATTCCAGTTGCATGTGCCCCCTGTGGGCAAGTGCAGCATTGCACCCTTGCCTCACTTTGTGTCTAGCTAAATGTGGGACCTGGAGAATTGAACGGGTGTTCTTAGGCTTGGCAGGCAGGTGCCTTAACCGCTAAGCCATCTCTCCAGCCCTGACCCTCTTTTTAAATAAAGCCACATTCTGGTTTGCTGAAGGTTAGGGCCTTTGCATATCTCTTTGGCATCAACAACTCAGCCCATAATGTGAATGTTGAGGAAAAAAATATATTTTTTCTGTAATGTATTCATTCATATCTTAAGTCTCTTGGGTTCTTGTCCTGCTCAATAAATAAGGCCTGTAACTCAAGTGTTTTATAAATTCTCATTGTTGGCAAAATGCTTGATAACTGAAACAGACAGAAGGAGAATGTGCCATGCTTGTGAATGAAAGTCACGTGTCACACAGGATTATCTAGGGATGTGGGCTGATGCCTCCAAACTTACTGGGATAGCCCACTGGCTCGGAAAAGGAGCATTAAACTTTTCAGTTGAGGATATTTCCCTATTCTTAGGGCTCTACTACTTTAACATGTCACATGAACTACGGCTCACAAGCTCTGCACTTATGAGTGAGGGAAAGCTTGTTATAATGTGATGCTATAACATTAATCGGCTACGAAAACTTGCTACGCATGGAGATGGGAAGAAGTAGGGGAAAATATGCCTCTGGTTCTTTAATCATGAGCTCAGATAGGGTACCAGAGATTCTAGGACCCTGCCACCTATTTGTGGCTGAAAAACTTCCCCCTTGCTTTTTTTTTTTTTTTTTTTTTTTTGCATGTGTATGTGTGAGTGCTTCTGGAGGCCAGAGTTCAATGTCATGTGTTTTTCTCAGTTGCTCTCCACCATGTTCTTTGAGACACGGGCTCTCACTGAACCTAGAGCTCATTAGTCCAGTAGACAAGCTATCCTGCAGCCCTAGGGATCTGTCTGTCTCCACCTCCCCAGCGCTGGGATCACAGGTAGGTGCCGTCACACTTGGTGTTCTACTTAAGATTCTGGGGATCGCAACTCAGGCCCTCATGCTTGTGTGTCAAGCACTTCTCCACTGAGCCATCTCTCAGCACTCTTCCATTATCTTTTTAAAAAACATTATTTATTTATTTGACAGAAAGAGGCACATAGAGAATGAACACACCAGGGCCTCAGGCCGCTACAAACAAACTCCAGATGCATGTGCCACCTTGTGCATCTGGCTTACGTGGGACCTGAGGAATTGAGCCTGGGTCCTTTGGCTTTGTAGGCAAGTGATTTAATGGCTACGCCCTCCCTCCAGCCCTAATCTTTTTTTAAAAGTATTTTGTTTTTAATTTATTTGCAAGCAGAGAGAGAGAGAAAGAGAGAGCAAATGAATTCCAGATGCATGCACCACTTTGTGCATCTGGCTTTATGCGGGTACTAGAGAATCAAACCTGGGTCATTGTACTTTGGAGGCAAGATCCTTAACCACTGAACCATCTCTCCAGCCCTCCCTCCCCCCCCACCGTGATCTTTGTAACTGAGTCACGTGAATAAGAAGTCTCTCTCTTCTGCAGTGTATAAGATCTAGGCTATGCAGCCAGTGATTGTGCACGTACTAGGTTCTGGGTTCTGTACTCATCCTTGGAGACGTCTCAATGTCTTGGGCCCACTGTGGGGTGCTCCTTGCAAACTGCCGCTTGCTATCAAATTCTTAGTAACAACAACAACAAAACAAACCAAACACCCCACTAATGACCAGTTCCAGTTTCCACCACTTAGTGTGTAGTTAGGTGTGAAGCAAGTCATTTCTTCTGAATTAATGCAAATATCCACCAATTTGACACGGCACATTCTGAACCGGGGGAGTCCAAGATTCATGGGATTTATTCTATTGCGGGATTCCCTCTGATGACTCTTCTGACCTTGTCAGAGTGGAGCCGGCGTTTCGGAAGGGAGGGCCAGGCTGTGGCTTGTGACTTGCAGGGAACGTCTTTCATGAAAGATGCAGAATCCAACTGTTTAGTAGAATACCCATCCCTCTCCACTTCCTACACAGCTGGTAAGAAATGAAGTCCCTCACTCTATTACTCTAATTGAATTCCAACTTGGGTAATTACACTATAATTAAATAAATTTTCCCTATAGTTTTAATTCACTGACAAATTGTGCTAGTCAAACGGCTTCATTTCATTCCCAGACACGCATCCCCTCTACAGTAGTTCAGTGATGAGTGATTTATATTTGGAAGATGTGTGTGTGTGTGTGTGTGTGTGTGTGTGTGTGTGAAAATGCACAGTTCATAAAATATTTTAGGTATCATTCATGATTACATGTGCTTTGCTCAGCATGAGATAACATTAATTTCTATTATTATCTTTCATCTAATTTCTCATATGCGTAGTGCCAAAAACAAGACAGACAATTAGCATTTCTTGCGTGGCAAGTCAACCACTGGCTTGTATCCACTTGTAATTGACGTATCTCTTGTTTTTTTTAAATTTTGTTGTTGTTGTTTATTGATTTGAGAGCAACAGACAGAGAGAGAAAGAGGCAGATAGATAGAGAAGGGGCGCGCCAGGGGCCCCAGCCACTGCAAACGAACTCCAGATGCATGTGCCACCTTGTGCATCTGGCTTACGTGGGTCCTGGGGAATTGAGCCTCGAACTGGGGTCCGTAGGCTTCGCAGGCAAGCGCTTAACCGCTAAGCCATCTCTCCAGGCCTCTAGCTAATGTATATTTTTTATCTTTTTTTTGTATTTTTATTTATTTCAGAGACAGAAAGAGTCAGAGATAGAGAGAAGGAGAGAATCTGGGCATGCCAGGGCCTCTAGCCACTGCAAATGAACTCCAGATGCATGTGCCCACTTGTGCATCTGGCTTATGTGGGTCCTGGGGAATTGAACCGTGGTCCTTGTGGTCCCTTAGGCTTCACAGCCAAACAGCTTAACAGCTAAGCCATTTCCCCAATCCCCCAAGTTTATGTATATTTTTAAAGCATGTTTCTTTCGCTTTGGCACACAGACTGGATTAGGTGTTGGTGTTCCCCATTCCATGGATGGAAATATTGAGGCAAAATGAGGAGGCTAGTTGCTATCAATGTAGCCTTGGAATCTAGGCTGCTTCGAATCCCCTGGATCAACGTTCTTTAAACACTATCAGGCACTGGGTCACTAGCAATCACGTTGGTTTTACTAACAAGAAAATACGGAGCAGCACACTTGTGGCCCGTGTCACAGATCATTAGCTTATAACAACTAATGAGTTAGCCAGGAGTTAGAGGCCTCATAACTGAGACCTCGTGCTGTCCTTGGATCACAAGGCACAGACGCTTCTCTATGCCTCTGTTACTACCTCCAGGCCCACTGGCAAAAAAAAAAAAAGATTTTAAATGTGATGCAAAGTAGTGCGAAAGATTCCAGACTTCAATTTCATTCTAGTGACCTTCCTAAAGGGTTGTAGATGGCTTTTAATAAAAGATATTAATAAAAGATATGAAAGGCAATATCAAAATACTCACAAAGAGCAGCAGGAGGAGAGGTGTTATAACAATGCCCTGAAAGAAATAAAAGAGATAATGATCATTTGTGGGCTTGGAAAACAGAACACGTTTTATTTTTATTTTTATTTTTATTTCTTCTTATTCCAAACCTGATGCATAGAAAGGCTATCTTTTTCACTCCTGCTTAATGAAATCTAGACACGGGAGGCCCAGTCTTGGCTCTCCTGCCCTCATCTGTTAGCACTGCCTTATGGTTACTTGTTTATGGAGACACTGAAAATACAACCACCCAAGGCTTTGCTGTCTTTCCTCTTTTAAACTTAAGTTTCCTTCCACACTGTGCCTGTCCCACATGGATGAAAGCTGGTGGCTGGCAAGCTTTCTCACTCCAAAGCTTTTGACTCTAACTTGGATAAAGTGCCCCTTTTTGAAAGAAGACAGGTGGTTTCGTCCCAGTTGGGGTCCTCTCCTGAGCAAAGACCACGTCACCTGTGATGAATGAGATGTCATGATTTTGTAATGTGAACTGATCTCCCCTAGGAAATGAGCTGGGATCTCAAAACTCATTTCACTTGATTAGACTCCGTGTCTCCACGGTAGAGGCAAGTCTTTCATCTAACTCAGCCACAGAGGACCACCTCGGTCCTCTGCCTCCCCTAGGCAGATATGAGCAAAAGATTTGTTTTCTTCTATGACAGGGAACAGTTTGGGGCTGTTGCCGACGAGGCAGGATACAAGCTTTTAGGTTTCTTGAAGGGAAATCTTTAAAACTCCATGTTTGAGTTGGGAGTTAACACGCCAGCCTTCAGTTTGAGAGCCACGGCCGATTATTTGTTCCTCCTAGTTCTTTCTCCATCTCTCAGGGCTTCATCGTGACTTATACGGGACAAAGGCTTTTCATGCTTTTATTAATCATTCCACATAGAACTGTAAGGTTTTAGGAAGGAGGAAAGGAGTGGAGGACACACACACACACAAACACACACACACACACACACACACACACACACACACACACACACAGAGAGAGAGGTACAGAGATGGACAGAGAGAGAACAGACAGATAGACAGTACCATGCCCAAGATCCAGGTCTGGCACTACTTTATAACATTTGAGAAAAAGTCCTTTTGATATTTACAAAGACGTCCTTGTTTCAAAGTGGCTAAATTGTTGTCAATGTAGCACAAGAGGAGCTTACCTTATATGAACATTGCAACCATGATTTTTTCGAGATATATATACATATATATATATATTCATATATATGTAAATATCTTTTTCTAGCTCATTATTAAATAATAGAACGAATAATTATTTGCTATGCTAACTCTTGCAACTGGCAAGGGGAAGCAAAGCACATTTTAATCTAAGGGCCATCCTTCCAGACCTCTTTAATACAGCTTCCTAACTGTACTGGTGCCTATGGAGTAGGTTCTTATGAGCACATTTTAAAGAGCTGGATGTACAAAAGGCCAAAACAATCTTTAACTTAGAAAGGCGATTGCTAAAACCTGCCTGCCAATCAATAAACGGGCAAATGAACTAAGTTGACAGTTCTCAAAAGAAAAACTACAAGTGGCCAACAGATATTTGAAAAAGGTTCAACATCTCTAGCCATTAGAGAAATTCAAATTAAACTACTTTGAGATTCCATCTCATCCCACTCAGAATGGCTATCGTCAAATAAACATGTGACAACAAATGCTGGTGAGGATGGGGAGAAAGAAGAACTCTTATTCACTGTTGAAAGAGTGTCAGCTGGTAAAACTACAAAAATCAATATGGATGCTTTTCAAAAAACTAGAAACAGGGTTGGAGAGATGGCTTAGCAGTTCAGGTGCTTGCTGGCAAAGCTAGAGGATCCAGACTCAATTCCCCAGGACCCACGGAAGCCAGATGCACAAGGGGGCGCCTGCAGCTAGAGTTCATTTGCAGTGGCTGGATGCCCTGGTGCACCCATTCTTTCTCTCTCTTTCTCTTAAATAAATAAATAAGTCTTAGAAATAGATGTACCAAGACACAGCTATACCACTCTCGGTCATATACCCAAAGGACCCCTCATCCTACCACAGAGATACCTGCGCATTCGTGTTCACTGCTGTTCTTTTCACAATAACTAGGAAGTGAAAACAACCTAGATGTCCATCCAGGGATGAATGGATATGAAAAAGGTGGTATGGGCTGGAGAGATGGCTCAGTGGTTTAAGGCGGCTGCCTGCGAAGCCTAAGAACGCTTGTTCAGATCTCCAGGTCCCACGTTTATCCAGACGCAAAAGTGGGGAAGTGTGCAATGCTGCACATGTGCACAAGGGGCTGCACATGTTGAGCTAATTCACAGCAGCTGAGAGGCCCTGGCACAGCCATTCTCTCTTTGCCTCTTCCTCTCTCTCAAATAAAAAAAAGAAAGAAAAGAAAAGGAAAGGAAAAGATGGTACATATGCACTATGGAATTTTGCAGGAAAATGAATGGAATTGAAAAACAAATGAAGAGAGCTAAGCAACCCAGGGTCAGAAACACAAATACCATATATTCTTCTCTCATATGTAGTCCCTACTTCTAAATGTTAAATGTGCGTATCTAGGTGGGAAGAAATGTGCCTTTGAGACTGAAAAAGAAAGAGAGAGAGATTTGAAGGAAGGGAAGTGGGGAAGGCAATAGAACAGATGAGACATTACAGTGGAATACTCTGGAGTTGAAAGGGTACAAGAGGGAAAGGGAGGCGGAAGAATCAGCCAGAACAAACTATTAGGAAAATGCTCTAAGGAAGTTTGTGACCTTGTATGCTAATTTAAAAATCAGTAATAATAGCCAGGCATGGTGGCGCATGCCTTTAATCCCAGCACTCGGGAGGCAGAGGTAGGAGGATCACCATGAGTTCGAGGCCACCCTGAGACTACATAGTGAATTTCAGGTCAGCCTGGACCAGAGTCAAACTCTACCTTGAAAAACCAAACAAAACAAAACAATTAGTAATAATATTAAGAAGGAGAAGAATTGTAAAGACGGTACTAAGGTGATGGTTTAGTTGGTAAAATGCTTGCTGAGAAAGTGTGAGGACTTGTGTTCAATTCCCAGTTCTCATACAGAAAAGGCTAGGCATGGTGGTGTGGTTGGGGCCGCCTGTAATCCCAGTGCAGGGGAGGTGGAGACGGTGGATTCCTGGGGCTTGCTGGCCAGCCAGCCTAACTGGTGAGTTCCAGGCCAATACGAGACCATGTCTCAAAAATGGCATTTGATCCCTAGGAATGACATGCAAGGTTGTTCTCTGGCCTCCACAACCACATGCTCTACATCCACGCCGAGTTGGAAGAACAGGTGGTTAAGGAGGAGGGCAGGCCTCAGGAAGCTATGAGAAGTTGAGCAGGAAAGTCCAGAAGCAAGGTGAAGTGCAGGGGGCAGAAATCAGATCAACAAAGGCCCTGCATGCCAGGAGAGGGAGCCCGATCCTGCTGGCAACCGCAAACTATCGAAGATTTCAAATGCGAGTGCAGTAAGGTCGTGAACAGGTCCGTATGTATGAGAACAGATATGAAATGGCTTATAACCTAACTCGTTTTTACCTTTTTCTACCAAGTTCTCTAAATTCAGCCAACAGAAAACAAACCCTTGCATTTTGTGAATTATAAATTGTCAACAGTATTAATAACATCCCTAAGAGACAAACCGTGAGGTGGGATAAGAATTCTCATCCAGAAGAGGGTGGAACATTGTCACCACCCCGGGGACATTGATCTCGCATTGGAGAAGCTGCTGGCACATTGACTGTCATATAGTGCATGGGATCCACATTCTTCCAGGTACCCAGTTCAGTTTTCAATGTAATAGTGGACTAGCAGTAGTAACAGTAGACCATCTTCCTTTAGCACCTGCATGGACATTTTAAACTTTGACCCTGCTCTGTAGAAGGAGTGAAGTGACATAGTAGCCCTAGACATGAGGAAAGTAGGGTCTTGAAAATCAAGTAGTCCAACTCAAGTCCAACTCAAGGTCACATCATAGCAAAGAGATAGTAACGCCTGGACTCGAGCCAGCTTCACCCATTGTGCTCAGACCCACTGGTCACTGGGAAGCACCTCGGCTGCCAGGATAGTTCTCTACAGGGTTCTGAGAACCGCGCAGGTAACAGAACTCTGCTTTCTAGGAAGAGTTCGCTTCTAACAGTTAGTTGTCAACAGGAGTCAAAGACTCCATGGCACCTGTAGGCATCTGAGTGACTGAAAATCGTCACTCATACAATATTTAAAGTTTGGTAGTGAGCACGGTGTACTTTATAATTCTGGGTGGAGTGTTTCCTATTATTTTCATTAACTAAGACTACATTGTAATATAATGCACGGTAATATAATGTTGGAGCCTCCTTTTCAGTTGGATGAGGGAATTAGTCGGACATGATGCCATTAACTCTGATAAGAGCACTTTAAGCTTTGGTGAAGTCGACCTCATTATTCAAATAATACCGGCTAATGTAAAGCACTTATATCAGATAGTACACTAAGACCTTTATGTGTAGTCTTTTATGCACTCCTCATAACAATTACCCCTAAACACAAGTGAAGGAGCGAACCTCAGGCAGTCAGTAGTATCGAAGCCAGGAATTCAGAACTATCTCCTTGACTTCGAAGCCTGTGCTTTTGAATAGTGTGCGTAAAACCTTTTCTTGTGTGTGGCATGTGGGTGTGCTCCTATGTGTTTGAGCACATATGTGAGCAGGTGTGTGGAGGCCAGAGGCCGATGTTAGGTGTCTTCTTCAGTTGCTCTCTGCCTTCTATCTTTCTGCTTTGAGGCAGGGTCTCTCACTAAGCCTCGAGCTCACTAATCTGGCTAGACTAGCTAGCCAGCAAGCCCTAGAGACCCGCTCGTCTTTGCCTCCCCAGAACTATGATTCCAGGCACATGCTGTGATGCCTGGCCTTTTACGTGGGGACTAGGGATTCAAACTCAGGTCCTCACACTCACACAGCAACAACTTTACTCGCTGAGCCATCTCCTCAGCCCACATCTTTTCAGTCTTAAAAGCCATTTCTTCCGGCTTACATTTTAAGGGTCAACCAGAGAGCAGCTTCAAGTTCAGTATGTTTTCTAATGACATGAAACAAATCGGGAAGTAAGCCATTGTGTGACATAGCTAATACAGTTTGTATTTATTTATTTATTTATTTATTTATTTATTTATTTATTTATTTATTTATTTGACACACACACAGAATTGGTGCATCAGGGCCTCTAACCACTGCAAACAAACTTCAGATGCATGTGCCACCTGTGTATCTGGCTAATGTAGGTCCTGGGAAATTGAACTGGGTCCTTTGGCTTTGCAGGCAAACACCTTAACTGCTAAGCCATTCCTCCAGCCCAGCTAATACAGTTTTTGAAGACAAATTTTTACAAATAACAATGGTAAGAAGAGTACACTAAAGTTTTCAACCTTGAAAGCAATAAACACTGAAAACTACAAACTCAAACACGCTATTTTCTCTTGGGCCTATAAACATCTCCATTCTCTTTTCTAAGTAAGTCCTCTTACAAATACAATAAAACCAGAGAGGAAGTAGATAGCACTTCCAGGAAGATGTTGCCTTTCCTAGGCAGAATCAAGGTCAAGGCACAGTTGTTAACGTCCTTGCTGGCCAAAGAGCTTTTGGATTGTAACGCCTGGAGAACTTAAGCCACAAAGGGATGGTTTTTATTGTCTCCCGAAAATCTCTCAGAAAAATGCATTTACACCTCTGATGTGAGTTCCTTGTGAACAGATTCCATTGACTGCAGTTGAAAGGAAAAAGTGTTAAGCATGAGACACTGACATTCAGTCACATGCAAATAGGTAAGGAGCCCCAGAGAACAGAGCAACACCAGAACTGTGAATGCGCATCTCTCAGCAATGGGATTTGTTTACTTAAAAAATAAAATAAAATAAAAAGCAAAACTGAAGTGAACACCAGATTGTTTTTCCTAGAAAAACCTTATGAAGAGGCTTGGCTGTGACAATTACAATGATCACACAGTTACTGAAATTGACTTCTTAGTTAGTCCCCAGGATATTGTACAACTCAGTTTTACAGGATGACAGAAACAGAGCTTTACAAGGGAATCCTGGGGGCTGCCTGGTCTAGACTTCATCTGACCACCTCCTCACACATCCTCATGAGTGATTTGAGCCCACTGACTGACTATGCCTTGGCCAAAGAACCTCCCAGATAGCAAATGCACTTTCCCAAGGCAAATAAGGGCCTGGCTGAGGTTCTCATGAGAGCAAAGCACTCATATTGTCTCCCTGTCTTCTCTTGGCTCAACTTAGGGGAAGACTCAGCTTCCTTTCTTTCCAGGGTCTTCCAACTGAGGTTCTTCCATGGAACATACAGAACCCTGGCCTCTTTAGCTATTCCCCTTGGAGGTACTTTAGGGGCAATGCTACTGTCAACATCAAGTCTTCCATGGGCCAAACATCCTCTGGATGTTCCTGTTCGTCTTGGGGCAAGCTCTGAGCCTTCTCTCAACACATGCTCTCTGAGATGCACTGACGAGTCCACAGCACCCACTTAATAAAAATGCACTGAAACTGAGAAATGAGACAAAAAGAAGGCTGTATACCACCTCGGAGCTCTGGCTCACCAGCCAACCCAAGGAGTACGCCTAATAGGGACAAACCTTCTTTGCTTGACTCTCTCCTTTTAAAAAAATATTATTTATTTATTGGAGAAAAAGAGGCAGAGAGGGAGAGCGAGAGAAACAGAGAGAGAGAGGGAATGGGCATGCCAGGGCCTCCAGCCAGTTGCAGACTAACTCCAGATACATGTACCACTTTGTGCATCTGGCTTACGTGGGTACTGGGGAATCGAACCCAGGTCCTTAGGCAGCACAGGCAAACACCTTAACCACTGAGCCATCTCTCCAGCCCAGCTCTCATTTTCTACTGGTTAGGGGGCTATGAGAATCCATGTTAACTTATACAAATGAGTTGTCTAGCAGGAGCAATGACCTAAAAGGTTTCATTACCCAGAATAAAACAGTTTGGTCTCTGATTTAGCAAATCTATAGAGTATGTTTTCTGGCTTATGTACCAACCTCTATAATCTCAGAATCAACTTCACCATCCTGCTGATTCCCTAGTCACTTAAGTGAAAGGCTGTATATATTTGTTCTTTAAAGGTAAGAAAGTCATGTTTTTAATGTTTTGAAAATTAAAGTTTGACAACTGCTTTCCTCTGAGCCTTGCACTCACATTAAAGCAAGGATCAACTTTTAAAAGTCAACGACAACTAAAACCGCCCAGCTGTCTTTCTTTTGGGGGCTTACATATACTAATACCTTAAAAAGATAGATAACTTTATTCTTGAAGAATTAAATTATGGTGAATCAATATGTAATGAGTGGTTCTGGTCAACAAATTCTAAGAAATAAGTTGTAAAAAATGGCATGGGGCATTTTGGAGACACAACAAAAAGAAGAGAGGGCTAGGGAGATGCCTGGGCAGTTGAAAGACGCTTGCAAAACTGCCAGCCCAGGGCTGGAGAGATGGCTTAGTGGTTAAGGCGCCTGCCTGATAAGCCTAAGAATGCTGGTTCCAATCTCCAGCGGTTCCAATCTCCAGGTCCCACGTTTAGCCAGATACAAGATGACGCAAGGGTGTAATGCCGCACTTGACCACAAGGGGGCGCATGCATCTGGATTTCCTTCACAGCAGCTGAGAGGCTGCTGGCGCGCCCATCTCTATCTGTGTTCCTCTCCCTCTCTGTCTCTCTCTCAACAAAACAAAACAAAACAAAACAAAACAAAACAAAACAAAACAAACAAACAAACAAAAAAAAAAAACCCTGCCAGCCCAGGTTTGATTCCCCAGGACCCAGGACCCACACATAAAATCAGATTCACAAAACGACACATGCATTTGAAGTTCATTTGTAGTTACAAGGCCCCTTGAGTACCCATTCTCTCTCTCTCTTTTTTTTTGTGTGTGTCTTCCCCTATCTGGCAAATATATGTATACATTTATACAACAGTTCCATTCTTTAAATCTTAAAAAAAAATTATTTATTTATTTGAGTGAGCAAGAGATAGAAAGAGGCACACACACACACAGAGGGAGTGAGGGAGAATGGGCACTCCAGGGCCTCCAGCCACTGCAAACAAACTCCAGATGCATGTATCACCTTGTGCATCTGGCTTACTTGGGTCCTGGGGAGTCGAGCCAAGGTCTTTTGGCTTTGCAGGCAGGTGCCTTAACCACTAAGCCAACTCTCCAGCCCAAATAAAAATATTTTATTTATCATTTTTTTTTTCATTTTGAGAGAGAAAAAGAGCGAGAGAGAGAATGGGCATGCCTGAATCTTCAGCTGCTACGAATGGACTCCAGACATGTGCGCCCCCTTGTGGAGTATGTGCGGCATTGTGTGCTTGCATCACTGCATCTGGCTAGGTGGGACCTGGAGATCTGAACTTGAGTTCTTAGGCTTCACAGGTAAGTGCCTTAACTGCTAAGCCATCTCTCCAGCCCAATAAAAAAATTTTATCAGAAAAAAAGAGATGCACTAGGAGCCTGGAGGAGGGGAGGATGAAAAGAAGAAAGTGTGGCTTTTGGCAACGGAGGACATGTTTCTTCCTCCTCAGCTTCTATCTTTGTGTTTATGACTAGACCTTTACAGACTAGGTCCTCAGCTGAACACTGAGCTGCATGTTCATAGTTCCACTGGGGAAGAGGGTGTCTTAGCACTTATGTGACGTTCT
This sequence comes from Orientallactaga sibirica, assembly GCA_036365145.1. Lineage (NCBI taxonomy): Eukaryota > Metazoa > Chordata > Mammalia > Rodentia > Dipodidae > Orientallactaga > Orientallactaga sibirica. The sequence continues at coordinate 1,307,163 of JAEOAD010002805.1, forward strand.
AGTTCAAGTGCTAGGTGCCATGCACTACGGTGAAGACAGCCACCTGAAGCTGGACCAAGGTCCAGGAGAGAGCCACCACGGCCATCCAGTCGTTTCTCTCCAGTGTGAGGCTAGGCTGGCGAAGAAAACGGAGAATAGTAATTCTGTCCTGCAAGCAGCATTTCTGATAGGAAAACAACACGGTGGCTGGCTGACATCTAGTTTTCTAGAGCACAGACACTTGCAGGTGTGGTGACGATTCTGAGTTTCTGGACTTGCAAAACTAAGGCCCTGTTTCGGGACCGTGGTGACCTTCTAGGCAATGCATCTGACTTGTCTCAATGACCTACTTAAACAGTCATTTATTGAGTACTGTATGTCCGACAGGCATCATGGTGATGTTGCTAAGGGGAAAGGTAAAGATGCAGTCCATGCCCAGAAGAGGGTCCCATCCCAGAAAGCAGCTCACCCAGCTTGTTCCACTCAACCTCAACCAGTCCTTTCAGAAATTTGTGTCAACCATTTTATTCTCAAAAGATCAGGAACACATACTCATAGATGTTCGTGTGAAATTGTATCTTGGGAATTGACCTATTGTGTTTTTAGATGTCTATCCGCTGCTGACACATTCAACACATGTTGGCCCGGTGAGGTGCTGAGGCACGGTGACGAATGACGTTTCTCACCCATGTCCTTCAGGTTTTCAGAGAAGGTAGATGAGCAGTTATAGTAACGCGGTGAATGTTAAAATAAAAATGGTAGCGAACCATGAGAGTGCTCAATAGGGAGGTAAAGGCAGTTAGGGTGAAGACTAGAGGGAAACAGAAGACAATCAAGAAACATGGGGAGGGGCTGGAGAGATGGCTTAGTGGTTAAGGCATTTGCCTGCTAAGCCCAAGGACCCAGGTTCCATTCCCCAGTACTCACGTAAGCCAGCTGCACAAAGTAGTGCATGCGTCTGGAGTTCATCTGCAGTGGCTGGAAGCCCTAGAGTGCCCATTCTTTCTCTATTTGCCTCTTCTTCTCACTCTCTCTCTCTCCCCCTCCTTCTCTCTCTCTCAAATAATAAACAAAATATTTCAAAAAAAAAAAAAGAAAGAAAGAAAGTGGGGGAGGATGGCAGGAAAGCATAGGTGGAAAGGAGGCTATAAAAGTTTTAAGGTGAGAAGAACCTACAGAAATTGAAACTGAGGGGTATAGTGTGGGGTGCAGGTAGAAGAGAGAACGTTAAAAGCCCAACAAAGCAGGAAGGTCTGGTGAATCCATGGTAAGAAGTTTCCGGCACTGGAAGAATCTGCACAGCCATGCGTTTGGGAAGGGAACCACGGCAATGGTGTGATGGTAGCTGTGGTTCAGTTCAGAGAAGTGATTAGAACAGAGGATTAAAGTGAAGGTGTATCAGCTACTTTATGTGTTGGGACAAAATATCTGACAAAAAGCAGCTTAAGAGAAAGAAAGCATTTATTTTGGCTTACTGTTCTCTAGGAGTGGGAGGTCAGAAAGAGGACAAATAGGAAGTTGGGTAGGTGACCCACTTCCCCCAGCAAGCCTACACCTCTTTTTTGTTTATTTGTTTATTTGAGAGCCAGAGAGAGAGAAAGAGGCAGATAGATAGATAATGGGCACGCCAGGGCCTCCAGCCGCTGCAAACGAACTCCAGATGCATGTGCCATCATGTGTGTCTGGTTTTTGTGGGACTTGGAGAATCGAACCTGGGTCCTTAGGCTTCACAGGCAAGTGCTTAACCGCTAAGCCATCTCTCCAGCTCCAAGCCTACACCTCTTAAAGATTCCATAACCTTTTCCAAAGCATCACAAGCTGGGGACCAGGTGTTGAAACACACAAGTCTATGGGGGACATTTTATGCTCAAACCATGAGAGAAGGAGACCAAACAGGAGGTTATTCAGTACATACTCCAGGCCGCAGTGTGTGTGAGCTAAGGCGATGGGATCTTGGTGATTAAGCTAAAGAGACACCAGGAGCGAGAAGTCCTGGAAGAGGAAGGATCAGCTGGCTGAGCATGGTGGGGAGGGTGGTGAAGGGTACTTTCTTAGTTTTCTGAATTAGGTGGTTCTTTGACCAAATGGAAGAACACAGAGCTAATTACTGCGCCTGGGAATGAAGAGTCTCATGTTTCTTGGGGAAGGCCTCTGAGTACTGGAGATACAGCAGCTAGATGGCCATATGGAATGGAAGTTCAGAGGAGAGCCTGAGCAGTGGGCACAGCTGAGTGCTCAGCACACAGTTGGTGGTTTCCTGGACAGAGAAGATGAAAAGTTAAAGAGACCTATTATGACTAACGGGAGGATGTGGACAACTGAGAGAGTTTAAGATTTACCATACTTAAAAGTTCACTCAGGGCTGCAGAAATGGCTCTGTGGTTCAGGCACTTGCCTACAAAGCCTAAGGACCCAGCTTTGATTCTCCAGTACCTATGTACAGCCAGATGCACAAAGTGGCACATGCATCTCGAGTTCATTTGCATCAGCTGCAGGCCCTGGAACATCCATTCTCTCTGTCTGCCTCTCTTTCCTCTCTGGTTGCAAATAGATAATAAATAAATAAACAAACAAATAAATACAATGGTTTAAAAAGTTCACCTACTAAATTTTCACTTATGCTGGCAGAAGACCCAAGACTCCTGGGTCAGAGACAAAGGCTTCATACAGCACAAGAAGTGGAGACACAGGGTTGGTGCCAGCCTGCCTCACTCTCAAGTCCAGAGGGTGACACAGATGCTTTGATGGGTGCCCGCACAGGCAGTGAGCTGTATGACAGGAAAGGCTGCTGAATATAGGCTTGGATGCTTGATGGCAGAAAGATGAAGGAATTTGCATTTGAGAACTTCTCAGCTTAGGGAACTTGGATTTTTTTTTGTTAATGCATGTGTGTGCGTTGAAGTGTTTTGGGGTGCATGTGTGTGTATGCATGCACAAATGTATGTATGTGCATGGGTGTGAGGAGGCCAAAGGACAACTTTGAATGTCATTCCTTAGGAATGCTGTCCTCTTTGTGTGTGTGTGTGTGTGTGTGTGTGTGTGTCTGTCATTGGCCTGGAACTTGCCAAATCAACTAGACTGGTTAGTCAGGCAGCCCTGGGGAGCCCTCCTGTCTCTGCGTCTTAGTGAATTACTAGTGCACACCACCATGCCCAGCATTTTTGTGGGTACAGGGGATCAAACTTAGGTCTCCATGCTGAAGAGGCAAGCACTTTATGGATTGAATTTTCTCACTCACTAGACCTGACACTTGGATCTTTTAAAACAGGGCAATTCTATCTGTGTTGTTCAAGGCTATTTTCTTTAAGAATTATCTTCCATCTGAAAAAAAAAAAAAGTCCAGTAGATGAACCCAGTTGACACTGGGTCAGTGAAACATATGCGAAATCAAGCTCACCTCAAATGCTGTCACTCTGTTCATATGCTCAGACAAGGACAGGGTAATCAGATAATCATTCTGCAATGACCAGAAAAACTTTCCTCCAAGATAACAAGATGACATTGATCCCTGGACACTATCACTCAAGTAAGAAAGGTTCTAACTAACCAAACTAACTTCCAGCTCACAGTTATTCTTTTTGTTCTTAAGTGGAGGAATCTACTGTGTGTCCTTTTTGAAATCTAGACCCTTAGTAGATTGAAATGTGGTCTCTGGACCAGCAGCGGTGGCCTTATCCAATTTCAAACTCTGCCCCAGATCTCTTATAATCTGCATTTAGCAAGCTCCCCAGGCAATCTGTCAGCACAGTGACACTCAGGAAGAGAGACGGGGTCAGATGATTATTTTGGGCCGTATTGTTGTAATCACTCTGCTTTTGCACCTAGAAAGTAGCCAAAGACAACTGGTAGACCAACAGGAATGGCCACAAATACTTTGTGGGCAAAGGTGGACAGATTTCTGCTCCGAAGTGTGGCTTTGCATTAGTTATTCATAATTATCCATAACATTGATAATAATACAGTACAAAAGAAGTAAGTGTAATGTGTTTTGATCTGTAATAACTATACTTTAGTGAGCCTATGCCAGCTTCTCAACAGCACAACATTCCTTCGGAATCATGACTTTAGTTGACACAGCAAATACTACCATCATAATAGCAGTCAACATTTACTGAGGAATATTATATTCTAGGAGTTGTATTAAATCCTTTTCAACCATTTTTTTTTTCACTTAAAATGTCAGTAAAGATACTGATTGTCCCAATTTTACAGGTGAGAAACAAGGGGCTTATAGAGAACATGGTTAAATTTAGAAATTGTCAAGAGGCATAACTTAGGAAAAGACATTAAAACCAAAGCAGAGAGGTGAGGAGATAGCTGAAAAGGAAGAAAGGGTATAAAAAAGGAGGAAAAATAAGGAAAGGAAGAAAGGAAACAAAATAGAAAACAGAAAATTTAAAATATATTCAAGGGCTAGATTAAATGAAATTAATACAAAATATCTAATATGAATCAAAATAACTTCAAATATTACATATATATGTATACATACACACATACAACCTATAAATGAAGTTAACATACTGGATAACTCTTAGGTCACTAGAGAAACTTGATATTATTTTCACTGATATGGTGTTCATTGGTATTAATATTTATAACAATTGTGCTTGGTTGACACTAGGGAATTAGTAATTTTTTCAGAACCAATGAATAAAGAGTGAAAGAATGAATACATGAATGTGCCCATAGATGCTTCTGGCAGGGTGCAACATATCCACTTGATGATATCTTCTTAAATGCTTGAAGAGTCTTATGCTTCTGGGTTAGAGAGATGGCTCAGTGGTTAAAGGTGATTGCTTGCAAAGCCTGACAACCCAGGTTTGATTGCCTAGTACCCACTAAAAGCCAGATGAAGGCACATGAATCTGGAGTTTGTTTGCAGTGGCAAGAGGCTCTGGCACTTTCTGTCTGCTTCTCTCTCTCTCTCTCTCTCTCTCTTTTAAAAATATTTTATTTGTTTGTTTATTTAAGAGAGAGGCAGAGAGAGAGAGAGAGAGAGAGAGAGAGAGAGAGAGAGAGAGAGAGGCAGAGAGAGAGAGAATGGGTGCTCCAGGGCTTGTAGTCACTGCAGAAGAAAACCAGACACATGCACCACTTTGTGCATCTGGCTTACATGGCTCCTGGAAAATTGGACCTCAGTGCTTAGGCTTCACAAGCAAGTGCCTTTACTGCTAACTCATCGCTCCAGCCCTGTTTCTCTCTTAAATAAAGAAATAATTTAAAAGATTCTTATTTCTGAATGTCAGCTGTCATTTATTGAATGTTTACACTGCAGGTATAATTAAGGATATAAATGGATATATATCCTTGAACTTACTTATGATAAAGTTTCTCATTTTATACAGGGAAAAAAATGAACTACAGAGACACAGAATTATACAGAAATCCCAAGAAATAAGAAGCGACTGGGAAGAAGCTATACATTCCTGCTCTGGAATCCAGGGATTCTATCATTACGGATTCCTATACTGGTTCAGAGTTGTTTGAGAATTTAGGGAAGTCAAAGAATTCTAGCTAATAGAGATCATTTGCTATCCCATTTCTGATTATGATGCTGAGGCCCAAGGAGAGGATCTCTCTCTTTCTCTCTCTCCCTTTCTTTTCTCTCTCTCTCTCTCTCTTCACACACACACATACACACAGACACACACACAACCTCAGAAGAACCAGCACTGACGTGTTCCATAGTCTATGTCCAGTTCTTTTTTTTAAATTATATTTATTTATTTGAGAGAGCGAGAGCGAAAGAGGCAGAGAGACACAGAAAGAGAATGGACATGCCAGGACCTCCAGCCAATGCAAACGAATTGCAGACTCATGAACCCCCTTGTGCATCTGGCTAACGTGGGTCCTGGGGAATTGAACTGAGATCCTTTGGCTTTGCTGGCAAATGCCTTAACTGCTAAGCCATTTCTCCAGCCCTATGTCCAGTTCTATTTTTTTTTTAACAACATACTGGTTTATACAAGTGTGTACAGCAAAGGTCACAGGCAGAAGACCTAAAAGCTATGACCCGTACTATATTATTTATTATATACCCAAAGCAAAAAAGAGACGTGGATAGGAAAATTAGAATGGAGTAAAGAAAGGAGTCTTTAAGAGCATCAAATCTTAAAACTGCTGCTCTCTTCTCTCCACCCTTAAAAGTAAAAAAATCCAATGCATTGAGAACATTTCTGCTAAGTTTTGTAAAAGCAAGAGAGATGTGTGGAAGAGAGAGGACAGTGACAACACGAGGTCTTAGGTAGTGGAGAGAAATGAGGCAAGAAACTGACTTGGGGGAGATTTGGGATGGGGGATTTTAATTCAGGCCTCTGGGTGTTAAAAAAATTGTAGAATAATTAGAAATTGATTTCCTTTTAAACAAGGCATTGAAAGTAACAGTTTTAATCAAAACTATTGTTCAGACTTATTACAGACCTTTAACATAAACAAACAGACAAAAAACCCCAGTGTGTTCATGTGAAACTCAGCTCCCCCATTCCTCTTTGGACGTGTCTAAATGACAGCACACCCTGCTGCTAGATCTAGATGTGGCGATCAATACCGAGTGTGAGGTGGACAAGATGAATGGAGACAGCCGCTCTCCACTTGCCTTGTCTCGTATATCAGTGGTCTGATTTCCTCTGGTTTTTATAATATTCTTTAGTCAGAACCATTCCTCTGGCTTAGAGAACTAAGTGGCCCTGAACTTTCTGACTCGGGCTCCACTTGAGAGAAGAGTGGAGTGGGAGATGAACCAATGGTCCTAAGGGAGATCCGCACCTCATGGGAACATCTCTGGTGCCCCAGTCCTCTCTTCTCCATGCACAAGACAAAGAGGAGGTAGGAACTTGGAGTCTGACTGACTGTGTGAAGTATATTCTTTCCCTATCTACCTCCCACTGTCAAGATCAATAAAAAAAAATCAGTTTCTACATAATAGCATATGTTTTAAAATTAAATATCAGTGGGTAGAAATAGAAAAAGGTGATACTGGGTTGAGACCAACTTAGAGATGGTTATGTGGCTCCAAACCGCTCTAGGATAGTGCTGCTAAAAGCCCGGCAGGACTCCTGGAGAGGGGAGTTGAAGTAAGCCTAAGACCAGATGTATACTGCGTTTATAGTAGCGAGTGAGTGGGCTGCCATTTTATGATCATGGACTACTTTGGTATAAAGAATTGAACATTCAAACCACCTCTGCATAACCAAAGTGTATGATCCACAAAAGTACAAAGGAGATAGCTAAAATAACTTACATTTACACTTTCATCCTTGAAATCCTACGGTGAATGGATAGAAGTAATGTTAATTCACTTTGCATCACTGTATACAGCTAGCCCCGTTAATGTGCCAGTAAAGACTTATTCCAACATAACAATGACTTCTAGATCTTAATGAACTACTGCCTGTTACAAAGAAGGGGTTTTTAATAATAAATTGCTGGAGGTAGAGTCACATCATATATTTTTGGACTTTTGGTTTTTATTATTGCTTTTGTATCTTGAAGACAGGTCTTTCTATGTAGGTTAGGCTGGCCTTGAATTCATCACCCTCCTGCCTTCATCTCACAAGTGCTGAGATTACAGGCCTGTGACACTATCACTGGCCAGATATTTATCTTTAAATGCATCCTGCTAAGAACTTCCATATCTTTGGAATTTAAAAGTACCAGCAAGTTTCATCTGGAGAATCACATCAGTGCATATATCCTTAACAGTCTTTAAGGAAACTGAAGAATTTTTGTCGATATAATTTTTCTAGTTCCCCAGTAGAGGGCAACTTCTTCACACTTTGACAATTTTTTAAAAAATTGATGCACAGCATATCAATAAGAACTACTAAATGTTTAAAGTAAAACAATACAATTTATGCCTATAAATGGATTTCACTAACAGGTAAAGATAAATAATAAAATATAGAATTTGAAATACTTCAGAATTGAGTATATTTAATGAATAATTTGTGTTATGATTTATAAGTGTAACTACAAGAATTCTACATTCATTATAATAGAATTATCAGTAACTGAGAGAGATGGTTTAGTGAGTAAAGTGCCTGCCACCCTTCCAAGGACCTGACTTTGGATTCCAGGCACCCACATAAAAATGTCACCTCTAATCTAAGTGCTTGGAAGGGGGGAAAGGGGGACCCCTGAGACATGCTAGCTAGCTGGTCTACCTAAAAAGAAAGAATGAAAGGACGAAAGAAGAAAAGAAAAGAAAAAAGGTGAAAGAGGGATTGAGGAAAAAAAACCCTGATGTTGACCTCTGGCTTCTACATAAATGCACACACATGCATTCACACTTGCAAACACACATATGAACATGTATACACATGCAAAAAATCATCAGAAACAGAAATATAAAAAGGAAAAGGTGGAAGTACTATTTCATTACCCATTTTGATTGATTTCATAATGACTGAGTTCCAAATAAAGCTATTGTGAAAAAGAAAATTAAAAAAAAAACTGGACTACACAAATGGTTGAAAGTGTAAGTGCTTGTGAGATTATAAACTCTGAACTCACACATATCAGTGCTCATATTTTAATGACACAGTGCATAAGTACACAACTGTACAAATGCTGAGTGTGCAAAGAGAGTAAAATCCCACCACCACACACTCATTATCACGTTGAATCTGGATAGCAGGAGGCAAAATGTAGCATGTTCTTTTTCATTCTCTCACTGGACACTTCCTCAGCACTTACTAGGTGGCAGACAGTATCCTATAGGGGACGGACACAGACTGACACAATTCTCTGCCTTCCTGGAGTTTATATACAATATAATGAAAAGATCATAAAGGGTTCTTAAAAGATAAGCCTACCTTGTCTCATAACACTAGTTAGTTTTTTATTCAAAATTAGTGTTATCCATATGGAGAAGTATTCTAAGGAAAAATAAAATGATTCACAATTTTACAATTCACCAAAACAAAACAATATAAGAATCATGTTAGAAAAATCGTAGGGGGAAAAGAAAAGTAAGAAGATGAAAAGTGAATTTCTTTTCTCAGCATTTCTCAGTGTTCTCTCAACTCCGAAACATTTAAGTTTTTTTGTGATTGCTTACCTAAGCAAAATAACACACTAGCATCCGTCCTCTGCCTACCCACTCATCCATCTAGCCTTTGTAAATTACCCCCACTCATGGATTCTTTAACAATTATATTATCTGCTGCATTCTGAACATAGATGTATCTTTCATTACTAAGTATATTTCTTAAGGTTCTTTCAAAATAAGAATATGAAAGAATTCTTCTATTCAACTCATTTTTTTTGTGTGTGTGTGGTTTTTTTCGAGGTAGGGTCTCACTCTAGCCCAGGCTGACCTGGAATTCACTCTGTAGTCTCAGGGTGGCCTGGAACTCATAGTGATCCTCCTACCGCTGCCTCCTGAGTACTGGGATTAAAGACGTGTGCCACCATGCCCAGCCTCATTTTATTTTTAATACAGAAGTGTTTTATCCATCTCTAAGTTCTAATATAAAAACATAGCTTAAAATTCCAATATTAAAAAGTGGTTACATTTTTTTCTGAAAGTAATAAAAGCTATGGTATATAGCATGGACTGACATGGATACATGAAGACTGCAGATTCATGAACTTCAGGAAGCAGCCTGAAAATATTCTTTTTAACTTATTATGGAAAACCAATAAAAAATAAAAATAAAAATAAAAATAAAAATCATTCACTTTAAACAAAAAAAGTTCCCAGTAGCTCCATTAGATCCCACAGAATGTATCAGTCTTTTTTTGAGAGTGTCTCTGTTTGTGACTTAGAAATGCTAGTGATTATTTTTAATCAGTACATTTTTATAATAAGTTTGTTATACCATCATCATTTTTATATAATTCCGCTGAAAATTTCCAATCACACAAGTAAGAATTGGTTTATAGCACTGTATTTGTAATGTTGGTTAAATCCTATGTTTATTTGGGGGCTATAGTTGAAAATGTAGTGATCAGATGTAATTGTTTTTTTAAATACTATGCAAAATAAAATTCAAGGCACTAGGTGGTGCTGTGGGACCTTCCAGGTAAGGTGCACTTCAAAGTTCCAGGCTAGACAGATGGGTTGTGGGTTATTCTGTATACTTAAGAACACAATAAATGTTTTGTGTATATAATCTAATGCCCCACCCATAACAAAAGCAGCATAATGCTAAAGAAAATTTTGAGGGATGAGCCCTTCCAGGAAGACGTGACCCCTCTTCTAATCCTAAATCCTGAGTTCGTAACAAATCTTTATATAATACATGCATTTGGAAGAACATTTTGAAGCCATTATTTATTTACCATTAAAGTGATTTTTTGCATGAGTCTAAGAATAAAATAAAGTCATTAATTATATATTTTTGTTAAAGAATTTTGTGTTGGGTCATTTCTATGTCATAGTAACTGTCTTAGATTCCATATTTCTGTTCTCCCAGATTTGACTGCAAGTTTCACAGCTGCTACTCCAAATGCTAGGGGCAGCCAGATCAGCAGCGCAGATGAGTGAATTGGGGCACAGGTCAGAGAATAAAGAAAGTGGGCAACACACAAACACATAATACACACACTCAATTCTGGATCTCTCTCCTTCTCCCTGACTGCCCCCCCCACACACAAACATATAAACTTCTATGTTAGCCAAAGAAAGATGATCTGTAGTCATCATGTGGTCTGTGGACTGGTCATTTGTAACCTCTAACCAAATGCAACACTAACCAATGAGCAACCCGTTGCAAAGGTAACGGTTCAAATGGAATAGAAATGACTTTTTTTCTCTGTCCTTCCAGAATGTTTGATCACTTATGCATGTCCCTCTTTGATGAATGAATGCTACTAATGGTTTCAGAGATTAAATAAAATGGCGGACAGCATGACCCATGCAGCATGAGCTACTGACGCAAAGAAAATCCGAGATTTAGCAGTCTCTGCCCATCAGCAGGGTCTTCCTTGCTGCAGGCACTTTTATGAAGGCAAAGAAAATGAGGCACTTAATTAATATCGAGTGCAGAGAAAGATCTGATAAATGTACATTTAAACAGGGTAAAATTTATCCCTATTAATAGTGAGTGTGAGGTTTAAAAGTGTATGTTTAAAATACAAGAGATCTCAAGTAATAAAATGAACTTGTAACATATGCAACAAAATTCTCTTGAAGGAATGCTGTCCTTCAAGTCTGTTGAGAAAAGGTAAACTCATCTTTTCTTTTTCTTTTTTCGAGGTAGGGTCTCACTCTAGCCTTGGCTGACCTGAAATTCTCTGTGTGGTTCCAGGCTGGCCTCGAAATCATAGCGATCCTCCTCCTACTTCTGCTTCCCGAGTGCTGGGAATAAAGGCGTGCGTGCGTGCGTGTGCCACCACGCCCAGCCTTGGCAAACTCATTTTTATGCAATACATCATTGCCACTGTTTTCACCTGCCTGAAGAAAGCACTTCCTATGTCACATAAGGGAATAATATAAAGTCTTGTCACTTCGGAACTGTGAGAGATCAGAGACAACAATGCTCTCACTGCTTTAGTTAGACCTCACGAATCAGACCTCTGGAAAGATAAACACGGCTGAGCTGTGGTCTCCGGGCAAGGCTGTATCACTGGAAGCTAAGTGACCGGATGCTTGCAGGAAGCCATATGGGATTCACAATTTACTTTGAATGGGGAATTAGCTGCATACCAGCAACCGAGGCACAAAGCTCATGTTTGAGGAATTTCAGATGTGGACAATACTAAGGGTCATCTGGAATTTGTAGAGGATTTAATAGGTTCAAATGCAGATGCCCAGAAGAAGTAATAAAAAGCATAAATGGGTTAGAACCACACTGTCTAAAAACTCCCTTTACATTTTTTTCTTTTTGCTTTTTTCCCCTTTACTTTTTTTTTTTTTTTTTTTTTTTTTTTTTTTTGGTTTTTCGAGGTAGGGTCTCACTCTGGTCCAGGCTGACCTGGAATTCACTCTGTAGTTTCTGGATGGCCTTGAACTCACGGCAATCCTCCAACCTCTGCCTCCCGAGTGCTGGGATTAAAGGCGTGCACCACCATGCCCGGCTCCCTTTACATTTTTAAAATATTTTTATTTATTTATTTGATGGAGGGGGGAGAATGGATGCACCAGAGCCTCTAGCCACTGCAAACGAACTCCCAATGCATGTGCTACCTTGTGTATCTGGCTTACATGGGACCTGGAGAATCAAACCTGGATCTTTAGGCTTCACAGGCAAGTGCCTTAACCGCTAAGCCATCTCTCCAGCCCTCCCTTTACATTTTTAATATTTATTTATTTGATGTGGTGAGTGTGGGCACAGTGCCCGTGTGCCGTGGGCATGTGTGTGGAGGTAAGAGGACAAGTTTTGGCTGCATCCTCTCCTTCAACCTCATTTTTTTTCTTTTTTCTTTTTCTTTTTAGAGATAGTGATAGCCAGAGAGAGAGAGGGACAGAAAGAGAGAATTGGTGCACCAGGGCTTCAGACACTGTAAATGAACTCCAGATGCTTGTGCCACCTAGTGGGCATGTGTGACCTTGCGCTTGCTTCACCCTTGTGTGTCAGGCTAACATAGAATCTGGAGAAAGTTTGAAATGGGTCCTTAGGCTTCACAGGCAAGCACCTTAACCACTAAGCTATCTCTCCAGCCCTTAAGTGGCAAGAACTCTTAACCATAGAGTCATCTTCCCTGCTCAGCTTTTGACATGGGGTCTGGGACTCTGAACTCAAAAAGTACTTAGTATTCTGCAGGAAGCACTTTATCCAATGAGTCACTTCCTTAGGCCCTAAATTCTTTCGACTGACTTTGTATACCACCTGCATGCCATGTCAAATGAGAGTTTTTCAGCTTAATAAGCATCTTGTTTTCAAATTCTCTCCCTCTTCTGAAACAACAGCCCTCACAGTGTGGTCAGTGAGATTAAAAACTACCTTCAAAATAATAGTAATGCTTACTTTATTTGCCTTTTTCGCTTTCATTCTCTTATAATAGTACATAAATTTTTCCAGAACCTATATGGTGTGATAATTATAGGCAATTTAATATAGAAAAAGAACAGACTCCAGCTGTCTGACTCTAAGCCAGACAAGAAAGAGATTTGCCAAGTATAAAACAATGGTAATCTTCTGATTAGTTTTTTTCTTTTTGTTTGGAGACTGTAATTATCTTGCATAAAAATATGTATGTTACAACCGGATGTGGTGGCACATGCCTTTAATCCCAGCACTTGGGAGACAGGTAGGCAGATCACTGTGAGTTCAAGGCCAGCCTAAGACAACATAGTGAATTCCAGGTCAGCCTGGGCCAGAGTGAGACCCTACCTCAAAAAACAACAACAACAATAAAAAAAGTATGTTAGATATCATGGAGCGTATCATTACTTTTTATTTTTAGTTTTAATCTTTAGTTTTCTAAGATAGGGTTTCCTTCTAGCTCAGGCTGACCTGGAATTCTCTATGGAGTCTCAGGGTGGCCTTTAACTCACGGCAATCCTCCTACTTTTGCCTCCCGAGTGCTGGGATTAAAGGCATGTGACACCATGCCCAGATACTTTTTAAGTTTTGTACATGTATATATTGTATGTTGGGCATGTTCCCCCTCATACCTCCTACCCTCCCCCTCTGGTCCCGTTTGTGCCCCCAGACAGTCTTACTTCACTTTCATGTCACACAAACATAAACTGGCATCGTATTTAAGTGAATACTTTCCCATCTTTCCTTGCAACATGCTAAATACAGACAGAAAAAAATCTACATACATGGGGCTGGAGAGATGGCTCAGCAGTTAAGGTGCTTGCCTGCAAAATCAGAGGACCCAGATTTGATTCGCCAGAACCCACGTAAGCCAGATGCACAAGGTGGCACATATGTCTGGAGTTTGTTTGCAGTGGCTGGAGGCTCTGGCGTGCCTGTTCTCCTTTCTCTCTCTCTCCTTCTCTCTCTGCCTCTTTCTCTATTTCAAATAAATAAATAAATAAATAAATAAATAAATAAATAAATAAATAAGAAAAAATATATTACAAAAATCCACATACACAAAAGCTCTCTGTGGTTCATAGCAAAAGTCATGAATGTAAAGGGTTCCAAGAAGTTTAAGGGAACTGTTTTTAAAAAATATTTTATTTTTATTTATTTATTTGACAGAGGGAAAGAGGCGGGGGGGGGGGGAATGGGTGCACCAGGGCTTCCAGCCACTGCAAACGAACTCCAGATGCATGCACCACCTTGTGCAACTGGCTTACATGGGTATTGGGAAATTGAACTGAGGTCCTTTGGCTTTTCAGGCAAGCGCCTTAACTGCTATGCTATCTCTCCAGCCCAAAGGGAACTGTTTTTGAGGTAAGTTGCTTATATCTTAGCTGGTTTGCTTCCCTCTAAGTACTGACATGGACCTAAAGCTAATGAGATGTGGTTAGGAGTTTGGAGCAGGAGGCATTTTAATGGATTAGGTAGCCTGTGTGTCTTGAGGCTATGTGGGTTGACTACAGAGGGCAACAGATTTAGGAGAAATACAGGCATGAGTGGGACAATCCAGTCGGAGAGGGAAGAGAGAGGGAGTCCGCAGTGGGCAATGGTAAGTGCCTGGCTTTCCACATTTAGACCTGTTGATCAACGTTACATCCTGGAATCAGTCATTTCCTTCCTCTCTGTCTTGTTGCTTATTCTCTGGAAGGCTCTAATGCAGTTCAGAAATGAAATCTTTCATTAGTTTCCTAATCATTAGAGGCTAATATTCGAAAAGAGGTCAACCACATCTGTAGAATCTGCTCCTCCCTTCCTCCCTCCCCATTCACACGTCTCCATCTCCATGACTCCATGCTCCAGTCCTCTGCTGCTGATCCAGTTCCTTGACTGAGCGATGCTGCTTCCTCCTGCGTGGAGACACCAGCTTCCTTCAGTCAACGAGGAAGCCTTCGGCCCATGGCAATGCCCCCTGAATAAGTGTGCCGAGGGCTCTGTGGATCTCCTCAGTAGCTTGACTCACAGTTGGAATCTTTCACTAATTCATGTAGTTGTCTTATTAGCTGGGGATGTAGCTCTGGGTTCTAGCATCATACCCAAACCACAATTGTTTCACATTAGATTGTTTTTTGTGTGTAACTCCTTCACTGGGCTCTAAGGTCTATGAGAGTAGGGATTGCGCTCATTTTTGCCACATCTTGAGTTCTCTGTTCCTAGAAATGTGTCTGGGATATGACAGAGCTTCAATCAAGTGTGCCGAATGAAAGGATACTTTCTTGCATCTAGAACTGAGTGACAATGATAGTACTTACTAGTAGGTAGTATTTGTTGAGCATCAGTGTGAAACACAATCTAGGTACTTGGCACGTGTGACGTAATTCTGAAACCCAGGATGGGGAGAGTTTTATCCTCACTGACAGATGAAGCAAACATTGCTCACAGAGGCGAGATACCTTGTCCAAGGCAAGCAGTGATTTTTTTTTTTCTCATGAACCTCTGTGAGTTTAATGCATACAATACGTGGGGGAAGCCAGTCAGCCTTGGTTCCCATCCCCCACCCCCAGTCTGAGGAGCAGATCGTTCGTTAGAAGTGCACAGCCGCACCTGCAAGGGTTTGTCACTTCACGAATCGGAACCCCGAGACCATCATCAGTGCGCAGAGAGAAACTCGGGAAGAGGTGGGAGAAGATGCCACGCGCCCTGTGCCCGCCTGTTTTGCTGCACCTCTCTCCGTATCAGGCGGCATGGGCAGGGCTGTTCCTCATTACCAGGGAATGGGATTCATTCCCGGATTCGTATGATTGAGATTCCAAAGCACTGCTGTATCCGATGGTCTTATTAAATCCAAGTGTCAGTGCAGCCTTTCAGACTGTAGGAGAGAGCTCAATTACAGCTGGTGACCTGGTTCTCCTTACCACACCGGGATGCTGGCAAGAGCAGTGACCCCCCCCCCACCCGTCCGGCTCCCCGGAATCCCATATGCATGGCTAGTACCAACGATTTCTAGATTTGGGAGTTTCTTGGTTCTCTTCGTGGGCTTCAAGAACATTTCAGCTCCGTGTTTCTATCTTGACCGGTGCCCCAACCAGATGGTGCCCAAGCATTTGCAGGACGTCTCTGTTCAGCTCACTCAGTCCAGCCCTGCAAGCTGCAGGGTGCTGTGGATCTAGCAAGACGCTGGCCGCTTCTAACTTGGTCCAAACAAAACAAAACAATCCACCAGAGCGGGGCGGGGTGGGGGGAAACTATAGAGTTGCAAGCAGTGATTTTTGAGGTCAGGATTGGGTAAATCTCAAGGACTATCCTATAGTTGAGTTCCCTTATGGAGAAAAAAGTATTTACGGACCTATGCTCCATTCATGTAGCTGGAATTCAAGACTATTGCTCCTATTAATCAATGACTATTTATAGTGATTGACTATAAATCAGTAACTTACAAACCTTAGGAAGCTAACTTGCAAATAAGTAGATCTAAACAATAATTGTCCTATAAAGTCATCTTGTGTGAAAGTTTTCAAAACTTTCTGTTTCATTAGTTAAAAGATGAAAAAAAATATGCATTCTGTTTCCTGAAAGTGTAAGGGGAGTCCAACAATAATGACAAAGGGACTTTTTTTCTAGATATCCTGAACTGCCTTGATGTTTATTTAGTACCAGGTTGTAACGATTTGCCCCCACTGAGAAATTAGATTTTAAAAATTAATTGAATTAAGCCAGGTGTGGTGGCACACGCTTTTAATCACAGCACTTGGGAGGCAGAGGTAGGAGGATCACCGTGAGTTCAAGGCCACCCTGAGACTACATAGTGAATTCCAGGTCAGCCTGGGTGAGAGTGAAACCCTATCTCAGGAAAAAAAAACTAATTAAATTAAAATAAAGCAAGAAGTTTAAAGTCTCAGAATTAAATACATTTATGTCTACTTCCCTGAGTTACATTTTTTTCAGTTAAAACATAGATTTTATTTATATACATGTAGCCACCTGAAATTATACAATAGTTTTAAAAGTCATTAAATGTATAACACAATCACAGTTTATATGTATTTTTTCTGGTATCACAACATTCCTAAGAATGTACACTGCTATAAGAGAAATATCATATATATAGCATATTATATATGTATATAAAGTTATATGTAACAACTTATCATCTAGAAATCCATCTTATTTTTATGTTTAAAGTTCATTTTATGTTATTAGGATCTTTGCAGTTTTATTCAACAAATGGTTGTTGAATGCTTACTCCATGTCAGGTATACCCAGGGATTAGGGACACAACGGAAAAGGTGGCCTAGTCTCTACCCTGAACTGACTTACAGTCCAGTGAAAGGCTGGATAATGGGGAGGAGGCAATACTGCTGAAAAACTCCCCCACCCATGCAAAGGATTCCAAAAGTATGACATCTAATTGGAAACCTGAATGAGTCTGGATGGCCAAGGAATTAGGGGAGAGGTTGGAGGCACCAAAACAAAAAGCTGGATGGGGGAGGCTGGGGAAATGGCTTAGTGGTTAAGGCACTTGCCTGCAAGGCCTAAGAACTCAGGTTTGATTCTCCAAGCCCCATGTTAGCCAGATGCACAAGGTGGTGCATGCATCTGGAGTTCATTTGCAGTGGCCCTAGTGTGCCCATTCTCTCCCTTCCTCTCTCTCTCTCTCTATCTCTCTATCTCTTTCTCCCTTCCTCTCTCTGTCTTTAATAAATAAATAAAAATAAAAAATAAAAGCTTTAAAAAAACTTTTAAAAAATGGCTGAGGGCTGGAGAGATGGCTTAGAGGTTAAGGCATTTGCCTGCAAAGCCAAAGGACCCCAGTTCAATTCCCCAGAACCCACGTAAGCCAGATGCACAAGGGGGCACATGCATCTGGAGTTCATTTGCAGTCGCTGGAGGCCCTGGCGCGTCCATCCCCTCTCTCTCTGCCTCATTCTCTCTCTCATAAATAAATAAATAAGTGGCCGGGTCTGGGGAGGTGAAGGAGAAGGGGTAAGAATGGCATGGACTAAGCTATAGACAAGAAAGTTCTCTTGGCTTTTAGAGGAACACAAAGACAGGCACAGTGACTGAGACAGGGCACACTCAACCCCATGACACGAGTGTATCATAAAATCCTCATGACAAAACAAGCTGGCCTATCTGTCAGCCTTTCACCTTTTGTTAGATTAACGAATACCTCAAAAGAGAGTGTTTGGAATATGCCTTTCCTCGGCATTAAAACTTTCTTTTTTAAAAAGTGTTACTACGGAAATATCAGTGAAACCAAACATTCCCGGTGCTGCTACATGGAGGTGGAGCTGGAGTGAATGCTAGCATCATAAGATGGTCCAGATTGCCTAATTCTGGTGAACACATTATTGTCTGAAGAAAATGTTTCACTACAGTAACTTATTCCTCCTGGAATTTTTGTTAGAAAGGAGTTATTTCTATTCAGAAATGGAAAATTCAAAGACCTAACCCCGTCACTGTATGGTAATCTACACTGCTGGGCAGCGGTGCTGTCTACTGGGCCTGGGGTCATCAATTATGTATAGAAATGTACAGCTACAGCAGTAGCCAGTGTCATGGGCCTGTCAGGGATTTCTTAAGAGGAACAAAAACATTTGATTGTGTCTACTTTTAGAAAACAGAGCATAGGTGAAAAGAGGAAGATTCACAAGAGAAAATATGAGTAATTTTCAGCCCATATATTGACTTCTTATAACAAGTGACAAATGAATTTAAAAATTGCACTTGAAATGAAACCAGCAATACAACTATGAGGAAAGCCTTGGAAAGAGATATAAGAGAGGCTGACATGAGCTCATCAAAACCACATGCTTAGAATAGAAAATCATTTCTCATATATCTGAGGAAAAATAACAAATGGGGGTCACCAAGCTCCAACCTCTCCGAACCAAATTCAATGGCTTCAGTGCTCACAACGAGGAGTCGTCATGTTATTTGAAATCAAATGTCTTGCAATTACCAGCCCGGACTGGCTTCTGAGGTGTGAGTTTTCATTCGAAATGAATGAAGCATGTTTACAAACTGGCCTGGGAGCTCGTGGACTATGAAGATTAACGTGAGGAAAATGCAATCTAAGATATCTTATGGAATTCTCCCTATTATACCAAACCTGGCAAGAGCTTTCACTGGGATTTCAATACATTTAGATCTATACATTGCTGAAGAAATTTAGTTACTCTCTCTTTCTCTAGTGGATAGCTGGGGCAGCAGCTGGCATGGTGTGTATTTAAATGTGAAAAAGAGCTCTTGTGCTCTCTTACCCCCTACATAAATGTGGTTGAGAAAATTCAGAAACAAATGATTTTCCTGAAGGAAAATGAGTTTATTTACTTTTGTGGAAGGTATCTGACAAGATTTTAAGCCTCCAAGAGTCATGGTTTCAAGAAGCCGCCAGAAAGAGTATAACCTGCTATATCATAAATATAAAATATCCTTAAAACGCAGACAGATGACTTCTGGAGGGGAAAAAAAAAAACCCTAGAGTTCATAAGGATATATCATTTAAAAGTATGTAAATTTCCTGGAATCACACATTCTTGAATGTGTATCTTCATTCTTCAACACTCTCTGGGTAGAGTTTTAGTACCTGAATATTTTACAATAATTTAGTTGACATGTAAATATTATGAGGTAGCCAGAGGCATCGTAATTTTACATTACTTTAAAGAGGAAGCAGCAGTCACCACTATATAGGTTAGATCACATGCTGTGTTAGCCAGACAAATTCTACAAAATTGAAAACAAATTTAAAGACCAATGCTAAGACATTAGGAAATGCTTGAAAAAGATGACAACCAGATCAATTCCCTTATTTCTTAAATTTACAATATGCATAATTTGCTGATCTTTTATACAAAGTACAGCATAGCAGAGTAGACTTGTATGAATGCTGGGGATATTTGATTTTCTCAGCTCCTCTTCTGACAAATCGTTTGCGTCAATTTGTTTCAACATATTTTGACTCATGACAATGAGATCCATGATACATCAAATTAACCACTTGTTACTAATCTAGCACCTTAAGAAAGACAAAGCTATAATTCCACAATGGTTAGACTTTATCCATTTCCATATTTGGGCTTATATTCATGATTAATTAAACATTTAACAAATACTGAAACTGACTTGAAACCATTTAGAAAATCTTTTATTATCAATTTTTTAATTCATGTTTTATTAAGCACATGAAATGTGAAGAAAATCTTCAGTTACCTGTCTACTATGGGAAAGGTACCTTATAGAAATTATGGCCTCAAAAATGTATTAATAACTTTTGCTCCAAAATATAAAAATGTCCAAGGATAACTTGGCCACCAAGACATCCTCTTCGCAGTCCAGCACTCAACAGAGGACCTGACTTTCTCATTCTAGAAACATCTAAGCTTGCCTTCTGAAATAGGACACTCTTCTTTTCACCTCTTTCCCCTCTCTTACTTTATTCAAATCTCTTTATAAAGCTTTTCCTGTCTGTCTTATCTATAAGATCCCCTCACACTTCAATTTTCCTTCTAAAAACTTCTATTGTCTTGTTATGATTTATTTTTGTTTATAAAATCTATTACCTCTTGACATTATATTTAGTTACATATTTATCAGTTTCCCTCACTGTTCTTGAAAGTAAGTTCTATGAAAGACTCTGTATATCTTTTTCTTTTTTCCTCTATTTTATTCTTGTTGTTTACTGAAAGCTTACTTTAGAAAGCTACTGTTGTAAATTTACTGAATAACCATGGCTAACAGTTGTGGAGTTGGGATTTGAGTGTAGGCTTTTCTAACACTACGCCCATGACTATTTGACTACAGTTGAGTTACTTCCATATAAGGCACATCTATAATAAAAGCTTCCAAAAACTAAACATGCAAGGGAATGGCATCTTTATAATGAATTTTATAGCTCTATAACTCTATCTACAGCCTGGTTCTAGAAAGAACAAAGACAATGGCTTATAAATGGGAGAAGAAGCAGACCAAGGATGAGAGAACAAGTGTATTACAATTCTCTTTTCCTTACTGCAGATTACTGATTAGGTTGATGTGGGAGGGGAAGACGGGGGGTGGGGGTGGGGAGGTGGAGTATTCAGTTGGATAAGAGATTGAAGTTCTGACATTAGACTGAACTAGGTTTATTGTTTATTGAGTACAACAAACATGGCTTAAAGACAGAAAGAGAGAGAGAGAGAGAGAGAGAAAGAAAGAAAGAAAGAAAGAAGGAAGGAAGGAAGGAAGGAAGGAAGGAAGGAAGAAAGAAAGAAAGAAAGAAAGAAAGAAAGAAAGAAAGAAAGAAAGAAAGAAAGACCTGGATAACCAGCATCAAGATCTGTGCAAATAGCATTTTCAGTATTCTGGAAGGATTTTGGATACTTCCTTCCAGTCCATACCCACCCTGCCCAAGGCACCTGACTTTACCAACATAAGTTAGTTTTTCTTTTGTGAACTACACAGACATAAAAGCTTACTCATGAACTCCTTTTATGTGACACCCCCCCCCGTTTTTTGTCCCTCAGCATTATGTCTGTGGCAGTTAACGAGGGCTTTGTGGGAAAAGTACCTCTTCACCATTCCTATTTTGTATTTGATTATATGAATATACTACCATTTATTTATCCCTTCTCCTAATTTCCATTTCAGCTTAAGGGTGGGGGGAGTCGCTATAAACTTTTCTGTCTTTGGTGGGCACACACAATGATGTTGTTGTATACTATGCCCCTTGGAGTAGAATTGCTAAGCCCTAAAGTAGTTGTACATTTAGCACTATTACTGGCAAGGAGTTTCGAGTGTTCCAGTAATTTCCACCAGCAATGCATGACAATTCCACTTACTGGACATCTATCTGTATTCACACCTGTTACCACCATGTTGTTCCGTGTCAGCTCTTCTAACACACGTGGAGTGGTGCTGTGCTGTGGCTTTAGTGACCACTTTGCTGATGACTTAGGAGGTTGTCAATATTCCCACGCTTACCAAATAGCTGGAAATTGCCTTTTATGAAGTATCTATTTAAATGGTTTCCCATCTTTTATTGTGTTGTCTGATTTTTATTGATTTGCACGAGTTATTTATTTATTTTTAGTTAATTAATTAATTTGTGAGCAGAGAGAGAGAGAGAGAGATAGAAGAGAGGCAGACAGAGAGAGAATGGGCCTGCCAGAGCCTCCAGCCACTGCAAATGAACTCCAGATGCATGCACCCCCTTGTGCATCTGGCTTACATGGGTCCTGGAGAATCAAAGTGGGATCCTTTGGCTTCGTCAGGCAAATGCCTTAACCACTAAGCCATTTTCTCCAGCCCCGAGGTGTTTATTTATTTGCAAGTAGACAGAGATAGAGAAATGAGAGAGAGAGAGAGATACAGAGAGAAGGAGCACACCAGGGCCCTCAGCTATTGCAAATGAACTCAGGATGCATGAGCCACCTTGGGCATCCTGCTTTACATGGGCACCGAGGAATCAAACCCAGGTTGTTAGGCTTGGCAGGCTAGCACCTTAACCACTGAGCCATCTCTCCAGTCCATGTATGAGCTACTTATATAGTTTGCATATAAGTCCTTTGCTGGATGTCTGAAAAGGTATGTGCACATTCTAACATCTTTTCAAACATTGTGGCTTGCCATTTACTTTCTTAATAGTGAATGTGGAAAACATGTTTTCAATTTTAATGAAATGGAGTTGATTAGTCTTTTTATTTATTTATTAGAGACAGAGAGAAAGGGAGAGAGAGAGAGATATAGAGTGAGAATAGGTGCACCAGGGCCTCTAGCCATTGCAAAAGAATTCCAGATGCATGCACCAAAATGTGCATCTGGCTAACGTGGTACATGGAGAATCGAACCAGGGTCCTTAGGCTACACAGGCATGTGCCTTAACTGCTAAGCCATCTCTCCAGCCCTTGATCAGTCTTTTTACATAGGCCTATGTTTTATGGCCTATGAAGTTCTATCTTGCAGACTGGATGTTTTAATACCTACGGAATAACTGGAAAACCGTAAGTTCATTTTGAAATTTTACCTGAAAATGGCAAGGAGCACTGACTCCATGAAGCAGATGTGAAGAAATGCTAATGAGTGAATGGCGGTGCTATGTCTCCTACTTACGCCCGGCAGACTAACTCGCTCAGTGAATCAGTTATCTGGACGGACGATGAAGATTCATTTGAGCAGCACGTATATCATCTCTTTTTCTAACTGAATGCTTCTCCTCCTGAGCATACGAGACACTCCTAATTTATTAACTAAGTTTACTATAGATAAAACATAGTTGTACAGAATCAGGAGATTATATATTATTGAATATACATCAAGCACCCTAGGGCAGGCTACACAGAGATGTAGTAACTTCTCTTATAATTAGATTTTCTTAGGCATGGTATTTGCCACTGGATTTTGTATGTCTTTGTGAAAATAAAATTCTGGCCAGGAAGTTGGAAGAATCTCCAGCCCTGTTCTGTCACCGACCACCTAGTCATGGCTTGTTCATATCCAGAGACGATTTCCATGATATGTGACTGGGCTGGATGTACACTTTGTTTTCCTGCACCTATCAAATGGCCCAAACTAGAAACTGTGGGTCATCCCAGTTTCTCTCCCTCTTATCTACTACGTCTGTTTCTTTTTAAACATATTTTTACGGATCTATTTGGGAGAGACACTGAGATTGTATGGGCATGCCAGGAACTCTTGCCACTGTAAATAAACTGCAGCCACTTTGTGTATCTGGCTTTAGGTGGGTACTAGGGAGTCACACTCAGCAAGGAAGATTTTGTAAGTGAGTACCTTTAGCTGCTGCGCCATCTCCCCAGCCCCCTTCTACTTCTAATCACTCACCGAGGATTCTATTAATTTTCCAGAGCTGGAGAGATGGCTTAGTTGTTAAGACACTTGCCTACAAAGCCTAAGGACCCAGGTTCAATTCCCCAGAGCCAAATAAACTAGATGCACAGGGTGGCGCATGCATCTGGAAGTTCATTTGCAGTGGCTAGAGGCCCTGGCACACACATTCTTTCTCTTTCTCCTTCTCTCCCTCCCTCTTTATTTCTCTCAAATAAGTAAATAAATAAAACATTAAACAATTTTCCAGTGTATATTTGCCTCCTTTCATTTCTATTGCCACTACTTCATCTGTGGTGCTGTTTCTTTTCCTTCAGTCATTATACCAGCCTCCATGTATCCATCCAACAAGGCTACCTTGGCTCAAATTCTAGCTTCACCAGGTATTTGCTAATTGATTTAGCAAACACCAAAAGCCCAGTGACCTCAGTATCACTATCTGTAAAATGGGCACAATAATCATACTCAAGTCAGAAGAGTGGTGTAAGAAATAGATAATTCATATAAAGTATTAGAGGAGTACTAGAATGGTGTTAGGAACATCACTCTGACACAGTTTGTTGCAGCTGTCACTACAACTGAAAACAATCTTTCTTCGAAGCCCTTGAAAGCCAATGCATTCATTATCTTTTCACATTCTTCCACATTGCCTGGTATAATTATGCCTCACATATTGTTGGTCCACTATAAATATTAATTGGATATACTGAGGATGGTCACCTTTCTAAAAAAAAAAAAAAAAAAAAGCCAATGCGAGAGTGAAAGGATTTATTTTGGTACACAAAATCATCTCTATTATAAAGTAAGTCAGAGCTGTGTTTGGCACACAAACAGAATGGATTTGAAAGGCCTAAGAAGAATGACAGATGGTATCAGTTAAAAAGAGACATCTAAGCCAGGCGTGATGGAGCACACCTCTAATCCAGCACTCTGGAGGCCAAGGTAGGAGGATGGCCGTGAGTTCGAGGCAACCCTGAGACTCCAGAGTGAATTCCAGGTCAGCCTGGGCTAGAGTGAGACCCTACCTCAAAAAACCAAAAGAAGAAAACAAACAAACACAAAACAAAGAACAAAAAAAAGAAGCAGAAGCAACCAAGGGGTTAGGCTGATGGTTTTTGCTGTCCCAAAGCAGTGCATAGCTCAAGGGACAACACACAGTGGAAGCCTCTTCCACTTACTTTCTTTCCTTCAACTTTTTACTGACAACTTTCTATACATATGTACAATATACCAAGATCCAAATGCCCTCCCATCACCCCGTTTGCTTTCATTTTGAGTTTTTATTATTTTAAATATTCATTTATTTTTGAGAGAGAGAGAAAACTGAGACAGGCAGACAGACGGGGAGAGAGGGAATTGGCACACCAGGGCCTCAGCCACTGAAATCGAACTCCAGATTCTTGCGCCACCTAGTGGGCATGTGCGGCTTTGTGCTTGCCTCACCTATGTGCATCTGGCTTATGTGGGATCTGGAGAGTAGAACATGGGTCCTCAGGCTTTGCAGGCAAGTGCCTTAACTGCTAAGCCATCTCTCTAGCCCCATTTACTTTCTTAATCCTCCTCTCACTGGAGAGCACTGAGGGAGGGTAGATCATTCAAAACTGCAGGCAGACACTTCTAGCTGGTGATGTAGTTCATGAGGTCCAAGAATTAATCAAAGTATCTAAGGAATCTGTAATTATAACTCTACTAATTTCATATAAATGTCACATTGTTATGGACTCAATAAATACACTATATTAAAAGTCTTCCAAAGTCACTGCTCAGTTGTGATTTGTGATATCTTGTTTTAGTCCTAGAATAAACCTACAAAGCAAAACATCATATTTATATAAACACTGAAGACAGTAAGTAATATCACTGATATTCCTATGTTTCATGTATTTATATTTGGCTTTGAACTTTTAACTTCATATATATATGGAGAGAGAGAGAGAGAGAACTGGCACCCTAGGGCCTCTAGCCACTGCAATGGCACTCCAGAAGCATGTGCCACCTTGTGCACACATGCATGATCTTGTGAACATGTGTGACCTGTGTTTCTGGCTTACATGGGTTCTGGGGAGTCAAACCTGGGTCCTCAGACTTCACAGGCAAGTGCCTTAACTGCTAAGCCATCTCTCCAGCCCATAAACTTTTAACTTTTATCTGGACACCTACCCGTGTAACACATGGTTTAAAAGAAATCACATTATGTAATTGAAAAATTGAGGAGTTTACATCAAAATATTATTTTAGTACATCATGGCTGATAGTGGCTAACTTTATGACTATATTCCACATCAAAGCTGTTGAGACTTAAAACACAGTTAGTAAAGGTTTGGGCATTAAATAGTTGAATTCCAGCCTATGAGTATAACATACTAGAACATTTACTATTGGTGAATAATGCTTCAAAATGATAACACCTAAGATAAAGAGAGTGAGTGGTGGTTACCATACTAGTGGTGTCCAAAAGTCCTGCTCAGACTATACAATGTATGTGGAATGCATATGTATTTTAAAAATATTTCTAGTTATTTATAAGAGAAAGAAGGAGAAAGAAACAGAGGGAGAGAGAAAGGGAAGGGAACATACTGTGGGAGGGGGGAGAGATAAAATGAATATGAATGGGTTTACCAGGGCCTGCTGTCACTGCAAACCAGTTCTAGATGCATGTATCACTTTGTGCACCTGGCTTCACGTAGGTACTGGACATTGAACCAGACCTGCAAGCTATGCAAGTGCCATCTCCTCAGCCACCTACATGTATATATTTACTGTTCCCCAATAGACACCAGTTTTACTTGAGCAGAACAATGTAGTAAGTGCCCTCATTCTGGAGTCAAACACATCCATGCTGGCCTGTTTGACTTTGGGTTCATTTCCTGGCGGCCATGAGCATTTGGACAAGGTACTTATGGTCTCGTCTTCTTGAGCAAAAGTTGGATAATACAAAGGATGTGATGATGATGCCTGAGTCACATTACTTGGGAGGCTAAGGCTGGGAGTTCAAGGTCAGTGTCAACTTGGGGGTAGAGGGTAACTCATGGGAAAATAAGATGGGGTGGTGGTTTGATTCAAGTGTTCTGAATGCTTAGGTCCCCAGCTAGTGGCAATTTGGGAACTGGAGCCTCCTAGAGGCAGTGTATTATTGGGGGTGGGCTTACACATGTTATAGCCAGCTTCCTTTTGCCAGCGTGTAGCACATTCTCCTGTTGCTGTTGTCCACCTGATGTTGGCCAGGAAGTGATGTTCACCCTCTGATCATGACATCATTTCCCCCTCCAGTCTGCAAGCCAAAATAAACCCTTGCCTCTTACAAGCTGCTCTTGGTCGGGGTTTTCTAACAGCAGTATGAAGCTAACTGCAACAGATGATAAGTTTCTTTTTTTAAGTTGAATAATATAGTTCTATATTTTTTTTTTCTCAAAACCTTGGTGCCAGATGGGTTTTAAATTTGTCAGATTTTTGAAAAGGTATATATGATAATTCACCATGGCAGTGAGGTTTGGGGAGCACACTAAAAAAGCACACAATTAAGCATAGCAAAAATAATTCTATTCATACTTAATGAAATCAATTCACAATAAAAACCATCTTTTGTTATTTCAGGTCAGATATTGTCCTGGCCCAAACACATTTGGCCTGCTCTTGTTGTTCAGAGTGTCTTAGTTTCTTTTTTTAAAAATTATTTATTTATGAGAGGGTGGGAGAAGGAGAATGGACACACCAGGACCACATGCCACTGCAAGTAAACTGCCGATGCCTGCATCATGTTGTGCACCTGGCTACATGTGGATATTGAGGAATTGAACCTGGACTGGCAGGCTTTGCAAGTAGGTCCTTCGAACCACTGAGCCATCTCCCCAGCCCATGTTTCTCAGTTTTTAAATGTGGAAGAACAGAAGAGCTGGAGTGTTTGTCTCCCAGGCTGCTGTGTATGTTAAGCAATAAAATATGTGAAGAGCTTGCATCATGTATCAAAGCCATGTCTTGCTGCAAATGTTTCTGTCATCAACATGCTATGATTTGGAAACATGGCAAGTTGTTAAGATGCTGATAGAAGGAATACCAAATGACTTTGACCTTGTTGTCTATACTTTTTAAAAAAAATTATTATTTTATTTATTTTTGGAGAGAGACAGAGAGGGAGAGGGAGACAGAGATGGGCGCGCCAGCTGCTGTGAATGAACTCCAGATGTGTGCACCCCCTTGTGGGCAAGTGCAACATTGCGCCCTTGCGTCACTTTGCATCTGGCTAAACGTGGGACTTGGAGATTGGAACTGCTGGAGATTGGAACCAGTGTTCTTAGGCTTAGGAGGCAGGCGCCTTAACCACTAAGCCATCTCTCCAGCCCTGTCTATACTTTTATATGTTTTATAATCTAGGTAATGGAAATTTACTACTTTTACAGTAAAACAGCTTTGTGAAACTTAAAATATGTACTCTCCCTTCACTTGAAAGAATTGAATGTCTTAATTCATTATATTTCCTACCAGGCTTTCTTCGTCTTATCTATTTCCTGTATGACACAAACAAAAATGTTTACAAGTTTCCTGTGTTGCAAATGTTCATGTTTTTTTAATTATTTATTTTTAAATTTTTATTATTTATTATCAACAGAGAGAGAGAGAAAGAGGGCGAGAATGGTTGCACCAGAGCCTCCTGCCACTGCAAACGAACTCCAGATGCATATGCCACCTTGTGCATCTGGCTTACGTGGGTCCTGGGGAATGGAGCCTTGAACCAGGGTCCTTAGGCTTCATAGGCAAGCGCTTAACTGCTAAGCCATCTCTCCAGCCCTTGTTTTGTTTTTGAGGTGGGGTCTCACTCTAGCTCAGGCTGACTTGGAATTCTCTTTGTAGTCTCAGGGTAGCCTTGAACTCATGGCGATCTTCCTACCTCTGCCTCCCAAGTGCTGGGATTAAAGGCGTGCACCACCATGCCCGGCCATGGGTTTATAAAATCACCAAATATTTTCTATAACTCTAAATGGCTCTTATTCTGGTTTTATTCCATGGCATATTCATTTTTCTCTTCTGCCCAACCTGTAAGCAGTGCACATTTTGCTATTCATAC
Organism: Orientallactaga sibirica; assembly: GCA_036365145.1. Taxonomy (NCBI): domain Eukaryota; kingdom Metazoa; phylum Chordata; class Mammalia; order Rodentia; family Dipodidae; genus Orientallactaga; species Orientallactaga sibirica. The sequence continues at coordinate 1,335,948 of JAEOAD010002805.1, forward strand.
TAAAAACAGTTTAGCTCATGTGCAAGACACTGCTTCAGACTCTGAGTTCTTGGAATAATACATTTATAGATTTGCGAGCTGTTAGATAAATATCATATCAGTAAGATATCAAGATAAATACCAAATTCTCACAAGAATTCTCCTAACAGCTCTAGGGCTTGTTTCCATGAAAGACTATTTAAAAATTATAAACAAAACCCCAACCAAGGAGCAGAACACAGCAAGGCAGACAACCCCTGCTGCTGGCTTTTCTCATTAGGGTCTAGCAAGAAATTGTGTAATGAAATGTTCTACAACATGAAGTGTCCAGCACAATAGCCACGGTCACATGTAACTACTAAGCCTTGAAAGGTGGCTACTGCAGTGACAGAACTAAATTTTCAGTTTGATTTGATTTTTTAAATAATTTAAATTTAAACTTAATTAGCCACATGTGGCTCCTTACTAATGCATTAGATAGGGGAGAGTCCACAAAACTCCAATTGTTCATGCACTGCTTCTCAGTGGGGACAGTGGGGACAGTGGGGACCAGCTCTGTTTTGAAAAGGTCTGTAATGTTTCCCACATAACAACATCGGAGAGTGCTTTTCTCCAGACTTCGTTGAAAAGGAACATTTAAAACACAAGTTAGTCAGAGCTAGCTAGCTTGCTTGCTTTCCTTCCTTCCTTCCTTCCTTCCTTCCTTCCTTCCTTCCTTCCTTCCTTCCTTCCTTCCTTTCCTTCTTTCTTTCTTTCTTTCTTTCTTTCTTTCTTTCTTTCTTTCTTTCTTTCTTTCTACCTTCTTTCTCTTCATTTGCTGTGCTGCGCTGAGGTGGTTGACTAGTGAGTTCACTGCTGAACTGAGCATGCACACTCACGATATGCGTTGGTTCTTAAGACTCACCTCTCTATCCTGTCTTATAAATCATGTCCAATAAGTATCCACAAAGAGGCTTCAGGAAGACAAGCATTAAAAACAAAACAATAACAATTGGAAGAGATGCTTCACCAATAATAAATGAGCCTGCAAAGAATTATATAGCAAGTGAGGAAAGCAATCTAATAGTCTAACACAGTAAAAAAAAAAAAAAAAAAAAAAAAAAAAAGGATAAAAAAATTTTCTTTAAATTTCCTTTCAGCCCACTTCCTCTCTGACTCAGTACTATAACCTGTCTAGGTTTTGGAAAGATCCAGAAAGCTCTGCACTGGCCTTCACTACATTGTAGCTCACAATTAATGCAGCCAGAGTCCCTTCTAATCAATTATTCGTTAAGATGTCTAGTTTCTTTGGAGCTCTTTACCTCGACATCAGAATGGTTTAAGAGATGACAAATGCATGTGTACTTTTCAGAATAAAAGGAGGACTTTAAGCAAGTTTTAAAACTAAATGAGAACAAGGGTACGAGATAAGCAACCAACCCTTTTAGTCAAAGTTGAGCTTCCGGCGAGCTGCAGGCAGCTCACAGCATGAGAGGCTCCTGCTCCAGACAGTGCCTGTGTGGTGACAGCCGAGGAAGGGTTTGAAAGCTGCCGGTGCAAAAGCTCTGTCAATGGTGCGGTGCTGCTACTGAGCCTCCTTCACCAGAACTGCTAAATGCCTCCCGGGCTGCTGACACCTGACCATGGGAAATGAAGCCACCTCGGCCTCTGACGTGGAATTATTAAGGTATTCTTTTGAAAAAGACAGCAACTGTGCTCTTGTCTTTGCAAAGGGAGCAAGGGAGCTTTCTGTCCACGCTCACACTTCCCAAGAGCAAGACTTAAAGATTGGCCATAAAAGACTACATCCTTCTCCTTTCTTCCTTTCTTCTCTTTGAGTCACGGAAGCTGCGTGTGCATGCGTGCGCACACCAGGATCTCTTGAGATTGCGAATGCTTACCAAACACATGTACTGCTTTTGTGTCTGGCTTTTGGTGGGAAGGGGGAGCTGGAGAATCAAATCCAGGTCAACAGGCTTTGCAAGCAAAAACCTTTAACTTCTGCGTCATCTTCCTAGCCCCATCTGTTTACAGGCTACTTAAAAAAATGTATGTATTCATTTGAATAAGAAAAAGAGAATATAGGTGTGCCAGGACCTCATGCCACTGCAAAAGAACTCCCGATTCATATACCACTCTGTGCATCTGGCCTTATATGGATATAGGGAAACAGAACCCGGGCTTTCAGGCTTTGCAAGCAAGTGCTTTACTTACTGAACCATGGCTTCTGCCCAACGAGCTCTCATTTGAACCCAGAACTCTCCAATTCATCTAGTCTACAAGGACTTTACCCACTGAGCCATCTCCTTACCCTCGAAGATAACCAGGATTTTCTTCATTGAATATGTCTCCTCTGGCAATATTGACAGATAAAGTCGACTGTCAAAAATGACAATTCTATGAACTTTCACCTCATGATTCATCTAATATGAGGGCTCTATGCAGACAAATGATACTTTTTGAAAAGGCCTGATTAAAGATGGTACATTAAATGAGTAATGTTGGAGACATTATCTTTGTTATTATAGTGAGTGATTTTTCCCCATAACAGCTCAAGAATCCAAACATTAACATATCTCACAGCGATCAATCACATTCAATTCTAATGTCCAAATCTTTGTAGAACATCAAACGACCCCGCTAAGCACACAGCTTAATTGTATAGACTGCTGATGTGGGCAACAAGCTATTAATGGGCCCCCAAAGCTACATCAGCAGCATCAAGCATGAAAATAAAAACATTGCAATTCTGAAGAAAAAGAGTTAACCCATCTATTTAAACAAGATAAAAACCTTAAAAATCATTTGTGAAACCATGTTCTTCACGCACTTAATAAATATGTGCCAGAATAAACAAAAATCACAGAAGCTGAAAGCTTAAAAAATCAATTAAAATAAAGTCACAAGGCATGGTAGGGAATTATTTCTGGCAGTTATTTGATATAATATGGTTAGTATTTCTAGTCAGTCAAATTAACACAATTTTGCCATTGTAGATTTACAGTCACAAAACGTGTGCTCCCAAGAGGCTTGTTCTGAGACTCTAAGGAATCAAGTCCTTTACGGACAGAACAACTTGACCATTCTCTTCCATACACACAGAACGAGAGAGAAACCATCCTTCAGAAAACAAAAGAAAACAAAACACAAATGTAAATTTGCTACACACTCACAATGGACCATCATTCCCTCCTCTACTTCTCCTTCAAAGCCCTTGGTTAGAAACCAGTCCATTTACTGCTCCATCTGTGCCAGCAGACAGGCCTTCCCCCTTTATCAGCCTGCCTTCTCATATCATGTGTTCCCTGCCATGTTATTGATTGAAAGAGGCTGGAGCAAGTTGGTGTCAGCTTATATTCCTAAAGAGAGTCCCCGGAGCAGGTTGGCCAGGCACTTAAGGTCAAAACAAAATTGTCAGTGTTTCTTCCTTAAACTGCTTGGCACAAAAGCGGTGGCGGTGGGGGGGGGGAGATGTAGAATTCTCAAGCATACAAAGCCAACATCAGCATGTGACTTATTTTACCCTCATCTTCTTTCACAGAGCTCAGGAGTACTTTTCATGGAAGAAAACTTAAGTTTATGAGAAGAAAAAGTATCTTACACCACTTCTTCTTCTTTTTTTTTTTTTTTAAGGTAGTGTCTCACTCTAGCCCAGGCTGACCTATGTAGTCTCAGGCTGGCCTTGAACTCACAGCAATCCTCCTACCTCAGCCTCCTGAGTGCTAGGATTAAAGGCATGCGCTACCATACCAGAGTACCAGACAGAGAGAGAGAGAGAGAGAGAGAGAAAGAGAATGAATATGAATGGGTGCATAAGAGCCTCCAGCCTCTGCAAGCAAACTCCAGATGCATGCACCGCTTTGTGCATGTGGGTTTACGTGGGTTCTGGGGAATCAAACCTGGGTCCTTTGGCTTTGCAGGCAAGTGCCTTACCCACTGAGCCATCTCTCCAGTCCTCTTCTTACTCTTCATTCCTCCTTTCTCTTTGTTGCTTCATGTTGTCTGATAAGAAACGTATCCCAGAGGCTCGTGTGTTTGAATACCTGGTTCTTAATTGGTGGCACCTCACTGGTTGCTGTGGCACTGGTTGGTGGCACTGGTTGCCGTGGAACCTTTGGAACAGATAGGAGTGGGACTGGGGCATCGGAGCCCAGCTTTGTTTCTGCTCCCACTCTCCCCTTCCTGGTGCTCTGACAGGATGTGAACAAGCCACACACACACCACAGATTCTTGTCACCATGGACCAAGCTGTCACCGCCACCAAACCTCCCCTGCCTTGATGCATGGTCTCCTCTAAGCTGTGAGCCAAAACAATTGTCTCCCTCACGTTGCTTCTGCCAGTGATTTTCCCTTACAGAGATCAGAAAAATAACTAACATTCTTTTCACACTCATTCTTCTAAATGCTTACTTCAAAGAGAAAGAAAGAAAAAAAAAACAGGGCTGGAGAGATGGCTTAGTGGTTAAGTGCTTGCCTGTGAAGCCTAAGGACCCAGATTCGAGGTTCGCTTCCCCAGGACCCACATAAGGCAGATGCACAAGGTGGTGCATGCATCTGGAGTTCATTTGCAGTGGCTAGAGGCCCTGGTGTGCCCATTCTTTATCTGTCTCTACCTGCCCCCTCTCTCAAACAAATAAATAAACAAACAAACAAAATATGTTGGAAGGAAGGAAGGAAGGAAAAAGAAAGGAAAGAAGGAAGGAAGGAGGGAGGGAGGGAGGATCAGAGGGCAAATAAGCCATTAAGTTATACCATGGCTAGAGAAAGAGGGTCTTAGCATCAGCCTCAGGGGTTAATTTGTCATTTTCCTGATGCTTGTAACATAGTTAACACTGACAAGAAAAAAAAAGGCAGACAGTAGAGATGGGAGCTTGTTAAGGAAACCGGGGCTTTAGGAAAAGCATTCCAGTTCCCATTCGTAAGAGCAGGAGGGAGCTCTTGCTGTTGCATTCAGCTTGCTCTACCCAGAATGCTCTTCAGAAATCCTTTATGGATTTCCAACTCCTTCATGGCCCCTAGGCTTTCTGCATACCCCCCTACTTCAATTACAACCTCTTCACTCTGCCCTCAGAGCACCTGCCTCAATGCCTTGAACCTGTAACACTTAACCCAACTCAACTTCTTGCTTTTTCTTTTGCCATGTCCTCTTCTAAGAAACAAACTATTATCTACCTATTAGCTTTGTTGACATTTTTTATTGTCTGTCTCCTTCCAAGAGGCTGTGTAAGGTCTTAGAAAACCCCCGGTGTTTCTCCTGCTCTCACTTAACACTTTTGTCATCAGATTTGGGGTTGTTTTCCCCACACACCAAGCAGTTCTCCAGTGTACCCTACCTGGCCGTCTGCTAATTCAATTCAAGCCTGGCACTGTCTACCTAGAGATCGTGACACTGTCTGTCTAAAGGGCTCAGTCCCTTCAGATTGCTGTCCATGCTAATCAGAACTCCCAGGTTGTTACTTGTAGTTAGGATGGAGTGGCTGTAAATACAGGTGTCTAGCACCCCATCATCCATTTTGGTTAATTTGCTAGAATGATGTACAGAATGCAGGGAAATAACGTACGTGTGTGTACACACACTTATACAGGATGGTACAAAGGGCGCAGATAAACAGCCACAAGTAAGAGGGCCATGTGTCAAGGTATGGGAGAAGGGGTACAGAGCTCCCATGCCCTCTCTGGGTCACAACCCTCCAGAAAGTTCCACGTGAACAGCTACCCAGAAGCTCTTGGATCCCTGACCTGAGTTTTGCTGGGACTTTGTCTCACAAAGTTTCATCATTGGCCACTGGTGGTCAACTCAGCCTTCAGCCCTTTTCCCCACCCTACAAGTCTAGGGGTGAGGATGGAAGCCCCAACTCTCTAGCCACAATGTTGGTTCCTCTGGTAGCCAGTCTTTCAACTGAAGCTATCCAGAAGCCTGCAAGAGTGACCTCAGTTAAACAAAAGATGCCAAGCTGGGCATGGTGGTGCACGCCTTTAATCCCAGCACTCCGGAGGCAGAGGTAGGAGGATCACTGTGAGGTCAAGGCCACCCTGAGAATACATAGTGAATTCCAGGTCAGCCTGGGCTAGAGTGAGACCCTACCTCAAAAAAACAAAAAAACAAAACAAAAAAATAGAGGACTTCCGGTTAAGATAGCAGCATAGGAACCACACCAAAACAGGCTGGGGGAAAAATAAACCAGCAAAATACACTTTTCTACTAAAAAGTGAGGTGTGGGCTGGAGAGATGGCTTGGCAGTTAAGGCACCTGCCTGCTAAGCCTAAGAATGCTGGTTCCAATCTCCAGCGGTTCCAATCTCTAGGTCCCACGTTTAGCCAGATGCAAAGTGACGCAAGGGCGCAATGCCGCACTTGACCACAAGGGGGCGCACGCATCTGGATTTCGTTCACAGCAGCTGAGAGACTGCTGGCGCACCCATCTCTATCTGTCTCTGTCTCCCTCTCCCTCTCTTTCTGTTTCTCTCAGTATATCTCTCCAAAAATAAATAAAATAACAATAATAAAAAATTTTTTAAAGTGAGTAGTATAGTAAATTATCAACCACAGCAAAGAAGCAGGAGAGATCCAGAGCGTCTAGAGCCCACAGAAGCAGGCAGAAGTGGCTCCAGCAGTGGAGGCGAGTTCCACATGGCTACAGCCGCCAGGCTCCATCTGAGGCACAGGATTTTAAAGCCAGGTGAGGGGCTTTTCCACTGACACCAGCCTCCTTGCAAACTCATGAAATGTGGGAGGATGGCAGAGACCAACGGAGCGGCTTGTGAGGAGGAAGATCACGTGGACCAGCAGACAGACTTCAGCCTCCATCCACAGCCTCTTCTCCCCCACAGCCAGCACAAGTGCCAGCAAGCACCAGAGACCTGGGGAAGGGAGCTCACCTACCCAGCACCCAGCATAATCAGAGCAGTGACCCAATGACCCCACCCGGCCTTCCTGAGCCCACAACACAGCAAAGAAGGACCCAAGTGGCCTGCTGCATAGCTGGGATCAAAGCTGTCCCAAAAGATGGTGGCAACCTTGGGATGACTCAGAAGGCACAGAAGGGACAGAGGAGTGCTCAGCACTGAAACATATCTAACACATCTTCCAAGGCTCAGGGTCCACTGCAGAAGAGGGAGCAGAAAGAACGTTAAGAGCCAAAGGAAGAGTAGGACTCCTTACAACATGCTCCTCCAGACACACAATGGCCTGGATATCCATGACCTCACAGTGCCTGACACTACCTACACAAGACCATCATAAAAGGAGGAAAAAATCATGACATCAAACTGAAAAGAGAGACTGATTGAGAGGGGGAGGGGATATGATGGAGAGTAAAGTTTCAAAGGGGAAAGTATGGGGAGGGAGGGAAGTACCATGGGATATTGTCTGAAATTAAAGAAGCTGTCAATATAAAAATAGAACAAAAAAAAAAAAAAATAAAATAAAATAACAAAAAAACAAACAAACAAAAGATGCCAAGCTGGGTGTGGTGGCGCATGCCTTTAATTCCAGCACTTGGGAGGCAAGGTAGGAGGATCACCAAGAGTTCGAGGCCACCCTGAGACTACAGAGTGCATTCCAGGTCATCCTGAGCTAGAGTGAGTCCCTACCTTGAAAATAAAAAAAAATAATAAATAAATAAAAAGATGCCCCTATCTCCCAAGAAGTTACAGGAGTCTAAGCCTTATCCAGGCACCTGTAGCCAAAGACCAAATGCTAGAACAAAATATTCTCCTTGAGTTCATCTCCACAAAGGTTTTAGGAGCTCTGTGCAGGAAATGGAAGACAGAAAACAAATGAGAAGTTTGTTTTTTGAGGCCATGTCTTACTATGTACCTCAGGTTAGTCTCCAACTCATGATCCTCCTGCCTCACCCACCAGAGTTCTCTCTTTCTTATTTTATCACCATATTGTCGTATAAACTCCACAGTGGCAGAGAGCTGAAACTGCTTTTTTGTTCTGTTTTGCTTTTGAGGTACGGTCTCACGCTAGTCCTGGCTGACCTGGAACTCACTCTGCAGTCCCAGGGTGGTCTTGAACTCACAGTGATCCTCCTGCCTCTGTCTCCTGAGAGCTGAGATAAAAAGCACGTGCCACCATACCTGGCTGTTTTAGTAATTTTTATATTACAAGTATCCAGAACAGTGTTTGGCTCCAGATAATGAGAAATGGTTATCTTTTCAATAATGAAAGACTTCACAAACTACCAGTGAAATACAGTGTACAGGTATGTCAGAATATAAATAAGAATGGCGCTTACATAAAACCAAGCCATCCAAGCAGATGTATACAAGAAAGAACAAAAAGGATATGTGAAGGGTTTTTTTTTTTGGTGAGAGTCAGAGAGAGAGAGAAAGAGAGAGAGAGAGAGAGACAGACAGACAGAGAATGGTTGCACCAGCAGCCTCTCAGCCACCTGAACAAACTACAGACACATCCGCCCCCTTGTGGTCAAGTGCAGCATTGCGCCCTGCATCACTTTGCCTCTGGCTAAATGTCGAACGGGCGTTCTTAGGCTTAGGAGGCAGGCGCCTTAACCACTAAGTCATCTCTCCAGCCCATGAAGGTGTTTTTGAAGACAAATATTCTTGCTCACTGGCCCCAATCAGTGCCTTTTACATCTTAGAACATCTGCCCAAATATCAGTGGACCACAGGGAAGAGAATGGGTTTTGAGGGGGAACAGTGTTTTGGAAAGGAGGCCTGGGCTAATCATGAGAATCAAGATCAGGGGTAGGGGTGTAGCTCAGTTTGTGGAGTGCTTGCTTAGCATGCACAAAGCCCTGGGCTCCAGCACCACATAGACTGGACGTGGCCCCACACACCTGTCATCCCAGCACTTGAGAAATAAAAAATAAAAACAGGAGGATCGTAAGTTTGAGGTCATCCTCAGCCATACAGCCTAAGATATACAAGACTCTGTGTCATAGAACAAAGACCAGCACTGAAGAGTGTGCCTTTTGCTTTGAAGCACGCAATGACACTTTTCTTGCCAATGGAGGACGCATGTCCACTTAGCCACAGAGGAGATTTTAGTAGTTTCTGTATCTCTGTCTCTCTCTTTCTCTGTGGTCTTTTCTAGGTTTCAGGAAAATGATGCAAATCTTCTGGTCTTCATAAAGTCATCATTCCTAACACCGTCCTTATCCCTAACCCATGTAAACTGGAGATTTGGGTAGATAATCACTCATTGTTTGGACTAAACCATAGAGTTTTCCACGGACAACTGAAGGACTTAGTGAATTTTCAGCAAACTAACTTGGTAGTGTTACACCTAGGTTAGGGGGAACAAGAATGACAAAGGGGTGTTTGAGTCATTTTATTTGTTTGGATTGCATGACACATCAGATTTCCAGCCTGCAGATTTCGCAGAGATGAGAATAAAATCAACAAGGTTTCGTCAACTCTAGAGAACACAGATTAAGATGGAGAAAATAGCACATCAGAACAGGGCGACGTCACTGAACAAGCGGTGTGTGATCAATTCATGTTGGGGTCTGTAATGGGATTGAACGGCGTCCACTGTGCTAGCTCCTTACGCCTCCCATTTCAGCCCGTCCTTGGCAGCTGAAAGCCCAATGGGAAGGCTGATGATAGAAGATCAGATAATGTGCAAAGCAGATAATCGGCCTCTCACAATGGAGCAATAGAACAGTCCAGTAGGCCACCTGAGCCCCCATAATATACCCTCTCCAAGCCCACGAACAGAGCCTCACAGGCTATTGACCCACGGCCAGAGGCAGCAAGAAGACTCACAATTAAAAGGCTTTGACCCAACTTCTGACCTCAGTGTCCGCTTCCTGTGGAGAGGGTCTGAACTGCCCTTATAGAATCGTGGAATTTAGGAATGCTGCCCAAATGACTTTCATTCTGCCTTCACACTCACAAAACCATTAGAATCTGATTTGTAGGGATATGTGCTGTCCAGCCACTCAAAACCATTTTATAGAGGGTTATGTTGCTCTCAACAATTACTTATCCCTTACTGCTATCAAAAGTGACAGCCTTTAATTCACAAATATGGCAGCTTCTACCCTGTGTTTCTGTGATAGCTGACAGATTTAACGTCATTTATTGGAGTACACTCAGATGAAGCCTTGGTGAGGTCAACGGTATAAACAGGGTCTTCAGGAAATGAGATGTTCAATTAGAAATTTCCTCATTATCTAAGGACTGTAATTGCTGTTGGTGGTGAGGTGAGCACTGTGCTCGAAACTCAGATGGCTGGTCTGACATGAAGCAAATACTTTGCCTCACATAATGGCCTATAAAACTGAATAACTGAGGTCAGAAAAGGGAGGAATAGGCTTCTCCAAAGACAAATATTTCAAGCTGGAGAAACACGCATTTGTAAAAAAAAAAAAATGGCTGGGGTGTGGCTTCTAAATTCTAGCAATTAAGCACTTTGTTCTAAATCAACATATTCCTTCCTACGTACTTTTCTTCTATCTAAACAGCATGGCAGGGAGAGTGCATGTGCTTTCACTGAGCAGTTCTAGAGCATTCCACCAACTGAGCATCCACACCTATTTATTTCTCCTAGTTGTAGGGTGGAGCACTGCAGATGGGTTTAAAAATGGTGTGGCTTTTGTCAAATTATGCAGTTCAAAGTTCATCCAGTGACTCATACTATATAAACAGCTGCTGGTCAAATAGCTGTCTATGTGCAGATATGGTGGGGGGGAGGGTGTAAGAAAAGCAATAAGCAAGAGAGAGCTAACTTCCTGTGTCTTAGAAGGCACATTGAGCAAAATTTGATATCCACTGAGAAAAAGTTGCCTAAAGGAGAACCCTCAGACAGCAGTGTACCCAGTAACAGGTAAGACTGGGGGAAAAAAGGGGTTCAAATCAGGCAGAGTATATGTTTTAATTTCTCTACGTTCACATACAATCCTATCAAAAGCAGAGAAATAAATCAACAATAATAAAACTAAAGGGGAAAAAATAACAAATAGATTATTTGAGTGAACCACACATTAGTAATCATGTACTAAGGTTCCAGCAAGCTTATGCTAGAATGTTGATACTTGCAAAGAGATAATTGTGTAATTTCTGGGAAAACAGAGAGTTGTGCCTTATAAAAGTTTACTTTAATGTGTATGCTACTATCTTTATATAGTGTGTTTTTTACTGTTTTGAAACCAGTGATATCCTTCCAATATTTCTTTTTAGTTGTAAAATTGATCCATCTCACCTCCTGTGCTTAGTTCCAGCCTAGCCCATGCATCTGGACCACCTGCTCGGAGTAGGGGGCTGCTTAAGGATGTGGAGATGAATGGACCTCAATGCAGAATGGGGGATCTGCTGCCGATCCATTTCATTGCTACTTCTAACTGCACCAGCACACAAATGTATGAACCGGTATAATGCATACACCTCATTATTATTATTATAGAAATGTTTGTCTTCTACTTTTTCTTTTTTAAAAAATATTTTATTTATTTGAAAGGGGGGAGGGAGGGGAAGGGAGGATGAGAAAGGAAAAGAGGGAAAGAGGCAGATAGGAGAGAATGGGCATGCCAGGGCCTCTAGTCACTGTAAACAAACTCCAGATGAATATCCCTACTTTTTCTTTTTAACATTAACGTTTTAATGAAGGAATGAAATAATTACATAATGAGCTAATGTAATATTTACCTTAACTCCTACAATTTCAGAAGACAGAGAGGCACACATGGATAGACCTAAATGTCTATTAGTTTTCAATAATCCCAAAATACCTTGAGTGAAGAAATGCTAGCCATTTAACAATGCTTTCATTTTTGCCACACCATTCATCTGTAATCAGACCAGAACTAGGCTTTGTAGGAACTGAAGTCTATATATCTTGTGAGTTCTTCTTTAAGAAAGGAATATAAAATTAATTTGAGGGTCTGTGAGGGACCCATACAAATGAAGGGCCCTCAAAGTAAGCTTGATTGGCATCTGGTTTGCAGCCTTCGGTAACCAACTTTCATTAATGGCCCGATGCAAAATAGAGCAATGAGCATCTGATGTTTGGGCGGAAGCATACTGCTCTTAAAGTTAATTAGAAGAGCTATGTGGATTTCTGTGCAATTGAGCCACTAAGGAAGCCCCCAGAAACCTACTCTAACATTTCAATGCCCAGTGTCAGGAGGACGCTCAAGGTTAATCATTCATTTCCACTTTCAATCTGTCTCAATTACTGTTGAGGGAGGCTTCAATTAGTCACCCTCCCTCTCTCCAGGGAGAGGCAGAGATTATAGATAACTCGTCCCAGATAGACTTCACAATTTGAATCCTTCCGCCCGCCACAGAAAAATCTTCACTAAGAGACAAGTGAGATTTGCTCTCACCGGCTCTGCACTCTATCAACGCCACTCTCTCATCAGACAGACAGAAGCCATCTGTCTTCCAGGAAGCAGTACCACACACTTAGCCCAAGACAGCCCTGGGCAACTGCTCTCAAAACAACCCCTGGATGGTCCTTTCTAGAAGACAGCCCCTGAGATACAGGGCCATACTACCCATCACCTAGACAGCATTTCTAGGGGATCTCTCGCTAGGTGGGCTGTCTAGTTGCCAAAGAAGGCTTAGTCCTCAATTTTGAAATTTTCAAGAGCAGAGATGTCAATGACTCTCTTTAAGAAGCATTTGTGGTATTGACAGTTTGCAGAAATTATCCAGAAAATACTGATTTCTAAATCCAGGAAGAAAAATGTCTGTGATTCTTAAAGAAGGCATTCATTCTTTCTAAATTCATGGGATAAGAGCAAAAATTGAATCCAACAAAGGTCTTTGTTTTAAACCATTTTCAGCCAAGCATGGTGTTGCATGCCTTTAATCCCAGCACCTGAGAGACAGAGGTAGGAAGATCACTGTGGGTTCAAGGCCAGCCTGGGACTACAGAGTGAGTTCCAGGCCAGTCTGGGTTAGAGTCAGACCCTACTTTGTAAAAACAAACAAACAAAATTGCAAATATGACTGAAAAGTAGTGTCTCATTTCTTTCAATTAACTTCTCTAATTCCTGAAAGGTTGGACATACTTGTTAGTTTCTGGTCAGTTTTTAGATAGCTTGTTCTTTACTGATTAGATGTTTCTTAAGTATTTTGACTATTTCCCCCTTCAGTTGTTTTGGGGAAAACTTTAAAACTTACAGAAAATTACCAAGAATTAGCAGTGGATACTTACGCATCTTTTCCTTGCATTCTCCAATTCCCAATTATTAACATTTTGTCAGTTTTCTTTTTTATTATTTATTTATTTAAGAGAGGGGAACAAAGGAGAGAGAGGAAGAGGCAGACAGAGAGAAGGGGCACACCAAGACGCGCCAGCTACTGCAAACAAACTCCAGATGCATGTGCCACCTTGCACATCTGGCTTACTTGGGTACTGAGGAATTGAACCTGGGTCCTTAGGCTTCATAGACAAGTGCCTTAACCGCTAAGCTAACTGTTCAGCGCAATTTTGCCTTTTTTTTTTTTTCAGTCAATCCTCTGCCTTGCCAATCCCTTCCCCTTGTTACTTTCAGACACTACACCATTGGGACTTCTATTCTAAATACTTGAGCACATACTCAGCTGTTTGCACATATTGGTGCCTCCTGCAATCCTGGTCCCTGGAAGACATCTTCGACAGCAAAATGAACTCTCACTTTTTCTGTGGTGGTGTGGATAACACGTGCCCCATACACTCATGTGTTTTCAATGCTTAATCCCCAGCTGGTGGCAAGTTGGGAGGCGGAGCCTTGCTGGAGAGGAAATGTGTTATGAGGGGCAGGCTTTGGAGTGTTATAACCCAGTTCGCCCTTGCTAGAAGTTAGCTCATGCTTTTGCTGTGGCAAGATTGTGATTGCTAGCCTCTGCTCATGCCAAGCTATCCCCTGCCATCATGAAGTTTCCCCTTGGGACTGTAAACCAAAATAAACCCTTTCCTCCCATCAGCTGCTTTTGGTCGGGTGTTTTGTCTCAGCAATGGGAAGATAAGTGCAAAAACCTCTTAGATCACACACTTACTGTCGCCTTTCCTTGGAATGTACCACGATTCTCCAGATGGCCAAATATTATCTATCCTTCAAAGTCTAATTCAAACTTGTCTTTGTTAAAAATTTCCCTTCACAATTTTCCTGGGTCTGGAGAGATGGCACTTGCCTTAACTTGACTTGATTGACTAAGGACCCAGGTTCGATTCCCCAGGACCCATGTAAGCCAGATGCACAAGGTGGTGCATGCCTCTGGAGTTTGTTTGCAGTGGTTAGAGGCCCTGTTGCACCCATGCACTCTCTCTCTCTCTCTCTCTTTCTGCCTCTTTCTCTCTCTCCCTCAAATAAATAAATAATTTTTAAAATTTCCCTTCACAATTTTCCCCTTTTTCTTGTGGCCCTCCTCTTTCCTATTCTTGTTTGTTGTTATTCTTTTTCTTGTTCTCCTCTTATCTTCTCCTCCCTTCCTTCCCTCTCCTATCCTATTCTTCCCCCCTTCTCTTCCCTTCTCTCTCTCTCTCTCTCTCTCTGGATCAAAGCTTGGACATCATGTATGCTAAGCAAGAACTCGACCAGGAGCCACATACCCAGCCCTCTTCCTCTCTCTGTCTCTCTCCAATTAAAAAAATGAATTAATCAATCACTGAATAGTCAGGTATGGTGGGACATGCCTATAATCTCAGCATTCAGGAGGCTGCGGCAGGAGAACTGCTGTGAGTTCTAGACTAGCCTGGGTCTCTGTAGAGACTTTGTCTAAAAATAAAAAAAAATCACTGAATAAATGCATGCTTGTGAAAGAAGCAGAAGATGTTGTATTCTATTATATCTATACCTTATAGAAATTTCATAATATTATGAAAATTAGTAGTCAAAATATTGATGGTGATTTAATAGTTCCTGGTCAAGTTACTTTCCACACAGCATCACTCAGTTGTCACAAACGTGCTACGAGGCAGGCATAATTAGCATATTACAAGAGGCAACTAAAGTGAGCAAGGTCAAGTACCGAGTCCAAGGTCACGTAAGTAGGATATTGGCTCATGGTTATTATCTTGCCCAGCTCTGTCTTGTCTGTAGTTGCTCATGGACCTGAAGACGGTTCAACACATGTAGGATGACGGTTCAGAACTAGAACTTTGTGCCTGTAAATGCAATACCCAAAACAACAACAGCAACAACAACAAAAGAACTCAGACGTCATAACAGGTAAGCAAAGAAAAGCTCATACTTTCTGTTACCACAAAGTGACATTAATCTATTTTCCTTCAGGGAAGGAATGTGTATGAAGCTGGAAAGGATATATACTGACCTTGTCATCCTGCTAGAAGCCTGGTATGGTGACACAAGCCTGTAAACATTTGTAAGGCTGAGGCATAAGTTTGAGGCCAGCTTGGGTTGCATATACTGAGATCCTGACCAGCCAGGGCTACACAGGGAGTTCTAGAGCAACCTGGGACACACAGCAAGATGCTGTATCAACAAATAGGTCTTTCTCAAATTCTTACCATCTCTTTTTTAAAAAAATTAACTTTATTATGGGAGGAGGGAGAGATAATGGTCAGTCTAGGGCCTCTAGCCACTGCAAACAAACTCCAGATGCATGACCACCATGTGCATCTGGCTTATGTGGGCTCTGGGGAATCTAACCTGGGTCCTTAGGCTTCACAGGCAAGTGCCTAATTGCTAAACCATCTCTCCAGCCCTCTATCATTTCTTTATAACAAAAACCTTCAGAGCCAGGCATGGTGGCACACGCCTTTAATCCCAGCACTCAGGAGGCAGAGGTAGGAGGATCTCCGAGAGTTCGAGGCCACCCTGAGACTACATAGTTAATTCCAGGTCAGCCTGGACCAGAGTGAGACCCTATCTCGCAAAACCAAAAAAAAAAAAAAAAAAAAAAAAACCTTCAGAATCCTTTCTTCTACCTTGTTGAACTATACAGTACACAACCGTTGTCTCTAGTTGCCGAGTGTGCAACAGCACTGCAGGACTTACTCCTAACCACTGTTATTTCTCAATCTTTGTTGCCATCCTCATATGCATATTACATATAGCATACCAGAGCTTTTCAATATTGATCCCCAAATTTGAGCGCTGCAAATGTGTTAAGAGGAAAACAATGTCAGGTATCCATTTGTGATAGTGCAAATCAATGTCTCTAAAAAGAGTGGTCTGGAATGTGGGTTATTCTTGTTACCAAACAGAAAAATGGTCCGTGTGAGCATCACTGAGGAAGAAAAAGCGTAAAGACACTGCTAAAAGCAAACGGAATTCTTGAACTCTCTGACCTAATTTGAGCTGAGAAATAAAGTGTATCTCAGCCCTTCACTCCAAAGTCCACTCCGATATTTGGGGCAACAGTGCAAGGCTGGAATTCAGAGTGGCTGGCCAATTGCTAGGAAGTGAGCTGGACAAGGGACAGATGAAGTCTTCTTGTCTTCTGAAAGTTAATGCATCTTCTCTCAGGTCCCCAAACATCCCTAACTCCAATCAGTAATTGTCACAAAAAGCTCTCATTAGGTGAAGTAAGTGTAATTAGAGTGCCTTGCCCTCACAGCGTGCACCACACCAGGAGGGCTAAAAGACTTCATAAATTAGTGCCAATTCTCTCTTCCACTACCTCTCCGTGATCTGTTGCGAGAGAGAAAAATTGTATTTATATACGTTAAGGCAAAAGCCCACTGGCCCCTGCCAAATTAGCCTACACACTAACTGTGGTTATTTGAGGGTCTACCTATTTCATTATGTGCCTCAGAAATAAAAGAGATGAAGTTTGCCATCAATAATACCGAACATATCTGCTGAATCCCGCAGATTCCAAGACATTAATAATTCAAAATCTTGTGGGAATTTTGTCATGGTGGAGATATGACTTGTCTGCAAACGGAGCTCAGGGGATGCTCAGTGAGGTCTGTTCTTGTGTATATGCGCAATTGCTGTGCTCCAAGCACATGGAACAATACCGGGTCCTGCCACAACTCCACGACCTCTGAGGTTCTGACTCCACATCATCAAGTTGTTATGTCTAACATAACATGTTGCCTTATCAATGAGGAGTGAATACCATGACATGTCATCGTACCTTATGGATTGAAGGGACTGTCAAAGGAGCTCTCTTCCCCTCATCTCGTATGCTCACATATCAATCTTAAAAGACACTGAGGGACTGGAGAGATGGCTTAGTGGTTAAGGCACTTGCTGAAAAAACCAAATGACCCATGTTTGATTCTCCAGTACCCATGTCAAGCCAGCTGCACAGGGTGGCACATGCGTTTGGAGTTTTTTTTGCAGTGGCTAAAGGCCCTGGCATGCCTATTCTTTTTTTTCTCTCTCTCTCCATATACATACATACATACATACATACATATATATATATATATGTGTGTGTGTGTGTGTGCGTATAATGTATATGTGTATATATTCTTTCTTACTCTCAAAAAAATAAATAAGCAAATAATATTTAAAAAGACACTGGGGGCTGGAGAGATGGCTAAGTGGTTAAGGCGTTTGCCTGCAAAGCCAAAGGATCCCGGTTCGATATTCCAGGACCCATGTAAGCCAGATGCACAAGGGGGCGCATGCATGTGGAGTTTGTTTGCAGTAGCTGGAGGCCCTGGCGTGCCCATTCCCTCCCTCCCTTCATCCCCCTCCCTCCCTCTTTCTCCCTCTTTTTCTCTCTCAAATAAAGAAAGAAAGAAAAAAATCTTTAAAAAAAGACACTGGGATTGAATGGTCAGAGGTAGAAGGGAAAAATAAAAAGAACAGGTTTGTCACCACCTTATAGAGACAGACGTATGTGTATTTTTGTTTGTGGGTCTTTGTGTGTGTGTGTGTGTGAGAGAGAGAGAGACAGCATATATAAACATTTTATGTTTGAGTACATAGATTTGTATCATACACACACATGCACACACTTATTCATGACCTTCAGCTTTACTGAAAACCTAGAAATGAATGGTGGCCACCTATGTCACTCACTGTTTTCTCAGCTACTATCACTCATGAAGGTGGCATGAGCAAAGATACTCACCAGGATTTTCTTGGAACATCTTTTTAGAGATGAACCAGATTCTCACTTCACTTTTTCTTCTTCTAAAAGTTGGAGCTGAGGATTGAACCTAGGACCTCGCACATACATCTACTGATGAGTTAGTCCCTCAGTTTAGATGCTCAATATTTTTTTTTATATTTTATTTATTTGAGAGAGAGAAAGGGCAGGGGAGGATGGGCACACCAGGGCCTCTAGCCACTACAAACAAACTACAGAAGCATGTGCTACCTTGTGCATGTGGCTTTACGTGGGTGCTGGGGAACCAAACCCAGGTCCTTAGGCTTTGCAGGCAAGCGCCTTAACCGCTGAGGATACTCAATTCTTGACGAAAGATTGTCAACAGTTCCCACACAGCCTGAAATCTAATGATGCCACTCCCTGGTGAAAGCTGTTAGACTCAACCCTTACATCCTCTTTAACAAGGCCCATGAGACCCCTAGGATTTAAGGACTGCTTCTGTGCACTTCAGGGCCAGCCCTTCTCCTCTTCGTTTCAAGCTCCAGGAACAAAGTTTGGTTTTAGTTCTTTGACACGCCACAGCAATCCTGCCTTGGGTACACGCTCTTCGCTCTTCTGAACTGTTCTCCACATGGCTAATTCCTGCCACTGTCCAGATCTCTGCCTAGAAGTCAACTGTTCAAAGAAGCCCTCCCTGAACACTTCCCCTTGCCTCTCCTCAAAAATTATTAATTATGTCTGGAGAAATGGCTTGGCAGGGGCTGGAGAGAAGGGTTTAGCGGTTAAGGCACATGCCTGTGAAGCCTAAGGACCTCGGTTCTATTCTCCAGGGCTCACGTAAGACAGATGCACATGGTGGCAATGCATCTGGAGTTCATTTGCAATGGCTAGAGGCTCTGGCGCACCCATTCTCACTCACTCCCCGCCCCCCCGTCTCTAATAAATAAATAAGTGAAAATAAAATTTTTTTTAAAAAAAAGAAGAAATGGCTTAGCAGTTAAGGCTCTTGCCTGTGAAGCCTAAGGACCCAGGTTCGATTCCCCAGAACCCATGTAAGCGAAATGCACAAGGTGGCCTATGTATCTAAAGTTTGTTTGCAGTGACTAGTGGCCCTGGTGTGCTATTCTCTGTCTGTCTGTCTCTCTCATAACTAAATACATAAATAAAATATTAAAAATGATTTTAAAATTGCTTGCTAATAAGTATATGTAATAGTGACTTGTGACTAAGTGTTGGGCTCTGTGTCCTATTTTTACCTCTCTTTTTAGAATTTAGCTTTCACAACAGCCCACTTTATTGTCTCCATTTGCACATGTGAAAATGAGCCCCAGAAAGAGTGTGATCACACAGCTGGCAGTGGTGAAGGAAGACCTCGCGGGGGGACGGGCAGAGTTGCGGCCACATTCCCCTTTCTTTCAATATTCTCTGGTTCATCCTGTCACATGATAGGCAGCTTCTTCAATGTCTGCTTTCCAAACTCAACTAGACTTTCCAGAAAGGCACAAATGGACTGTGCTGGTGCTGTGAACAGAGGGATGCAGAAATGGCTCTTGTGGAACGAAGGAGTGCATGACACACTGAGTCATGAGTCCATGGTGCGCTGCACTCATACCGTCCAACTGCTGAATCTGGAAAGCTAACCAAGGCACGGATTATTCCTAAATCCAATCCGGAGTCCAAACAAGGGCGCCATCAATCAATGTGGACAAGAAGTGTGCAGGGCTCATCTTCCGGGAAGGCAATGAAGTGTGGGTATCTAACTATCCTGGCACCTACCAACAAAGGCAATTGTCTTGGATGGCTTTTGAAAATTCATCTATGTGTTATGTTCAGAATAGGCTTGATAGGTCTTAATTCCAATTATAAAGCACTGACACATTTAAAAATCTCATCAAAATGATGTATCTATTTTTATTATTTATTTATTTAAGAGGGAGAAAGAGGCAGAGAGAGAGAGAGGGAGAGAAAGAGAGAGACAGAGAGAGTAAGAGACAGAATGGGCGCGCCAGGGCCTCCAGTCACTGTAAACAAAATCCAGACGTGTGGGCCCCCTTATGCATCTGGGTTATGTGGGTTCTGGGGAATTGAACCTAAGTCCTTTGGCTTTGCAGGCAAATACTTTAACCGCTAAGCCATCTCTCCAGCCCCTTTCTAAATATTTTTATCTTTTCTTTATTTGAAATAATATATCTAGTGAAAATAAAATTGTTTCAAAGATACATAGAAGACGACCTCGATGAATACAAAAGACCCTTGCATCTAAGCAGTCAGCTTCTGTGCTCATCAGGAAAATCTAATCAGAATGTTAGCAAGTTTTCTCGAACTTCATAATTAAGGTCAATTCCAACTCGTGTTGAGGAAGGTGGAAGTCATCCCTACATTTAAAATTCTCAAAATCACATGAATGCAAACCTGATTTCATTCTTTAGTTTTACTCTCTTTATTTCAACAACTTGCTTCATTAATGTTCTTATCCACCAGAACAAATAAACAGGTATTTTGTTTCCCTGAATACTGAAAAGGCCAAAGATGGCTGGGGAGATGGCTCAGTGGCTAAAAGGCACTTACTGGAAATGGTCAAAGATATGAGGTAACTTCCCATGAAAAATAAAATTACGAAGTTTGAGAAAACTTGCTAACACTCTGATCTTGTAGTCCACCCTAAGGTGTTTGTGCTTATTGGCTTTTTGGTGGCCTCTCTCTGCTGTTGAGCTACTGGAGTGAGCCAGCACCTTCTGCCATTGATAGTGTTCACCTGGTTCTCTAAGCCTGAAATAAACCTTTTCTTCCCATAAGCTGCTTCTGGTTAGACGTTTGTCCAGCAATGCGAAGGTAACCACAATAATATGCCATTGAGCTATTTTTTTTTTTTGCCTTAATTTGGACATGTCAAAACAACATTCATAAAAATCAGTAAGTCTTCATAAAAATAAAATTAGCCTTTGAATTTGAGACACTCACCATTCTTGTTTTTGTTGTTTTTGTTTTTATTTGTGTGTTTTTCGAGGTAGGGTCTCACTCTAGCCCAGGCTGACCTGGAATTCACTATGTAGTCTCAGGGTGGCCTCAAACTCATGGCAATCCTCCTACCTCTGTCTCCCAAGTGCTGGGATTAAAGGCGTTCACTGTCACACATGGCTTCACCATTCTTTTTGTTATGTTTGCCTCATGGTTTTTTCTCACCATAGAACATTCCATAAAGCCTGCTTGCCTCCCCCACTACCCTTCTCACATGAATTATTCTTTCTCCCTGATTCAAACATGCCACCTGAAAAGTTGCTTAGTCGTGTCCACCTGAAGAGGATTACCAAGGTAACTGGAGTCTCGTGTCATCTGACATGCTGTTCCTCAGCTGAATCTCTTTGCTTGACTCAATTCTTTGACCACAGAAGGGATCATTATTTCAAATTTTAACAAAAGTGTAACTAACTAACCCAAGGAATCCAAAGGGCTCAGGACATGCAAAGAAGCATTGATCCAAGCAGTAAAGTCTATTTCAGTGGAAGGTGCACATATAAATAAAAATATTCCCTCCAGTGATGGACATTTTACCAAAAGCTTTAAGTAAAATGAATTATTTTGTGCATTATGGCATGCAAGTCAAAAGCTCATGAAAGTGGAAAAGGCTGATGGTTTTAGATTGTATTACTCTAAATAAAGGAAGAATTGTTGCTGACATCACCTTAAATATACTGCACAGTGACATGTTCTTGAAGGAATTATAGTTGGTTGGTGTAAGTCAAAATCAAATTTATTTCAATAAAGTACAGCATATTTTTAAAAGAACAAAAAACATATTAGGACACAAATACATAAAAATGCCTTTATCAACCTTGCTGTTTGTGTACAAAGATTTAAGTCCCTGCTTATTTGCAAGCAAAAAAAAATGTGCATTGGTAAAATTGCTCAATTACGCATATATTAATAAAAAGAGTAATTTCACACAAAAATTCCTGACCACCACTTCCTGAAAAGTTTGTTGTAGGATTAAAAAAAAAAAAAAAAAAAAAAACAAGCAAGCAGGAAGGATAGGTTCCCTTAGAAATTCAGCACTAAATGTTTAAAGCCATAAAAGGAAAAGTCACTGAGATTTAAACATAAATAACTAAAGAAAAGAAGGCAAATAAACAAGAGAATTAAGTCACACACTCTGCTAACTGAATTCAGACTTTGGGATTTTACAGGGCATTAATCTGATATGTGCTAAATTAGATTTTCAAATTCTATAATATTTGATTTCTTTTCTAAAACTGGTTTATCCTCAATCCCAGAAGTTTTTTTGTTCAAAGATAAACTACAATTGTGAGTGGGATTTCTATTCAGCCAGGAGTTCTGCGGTTGTTGTTTTTTAAGTATTTATGAATCATATTTATGATTTTACCCTCCCTAAACATTACTTTTGACTTTAATAACGTCAAGACTGATGCAAGAACTAAAGATGGCTTACTATGGATTAAATAATACTCATTTCAAAGCAGGGCCACTTGTACACTGTTTGTCAACTAACATAATGTCAGAAAAGTTCTCAGACATCTGGGAATTTCTTCCAGCTTGACAACTATGAGCAGTGGCAAAGTCACAGGGGATGGATTTCAGTTGAAGAAGTCTGCTTTGCCAACATAACCCCACGGAGATAAATATATTTCCTGGTCTTCACTAGGGTGACCATGCCCTTCAATTTGCAGAAACCAGAAGTCTGGTTCTATCTGTACTGGAGAGACTTGGGGAGCTTGGATCCTCTCTGTTCCTGACCCCACCTCCTTAATGGAGCATCTAAGCAACACTACTCTAAGCCACACAGCGGGCAGGGGGTCATCTCCACGGAAGTCCTTCATTACTAAGGTCATTACCAAGCAGCGTTGACACATTTGCTCTGTGGGTTGTTCAAGAGCAAATAAAAGACAGCAGAGGGGCTGGGGAAATGGCTTAGCGGTTAAGGCCTTTGCCTGCGAAGCCTAAGGACCCAGGTTCAATTCCCCAGGACCCACATAAACCAGATGCACAAAGGGCCACACGTGTCTGGAGTTCATTTGCAGTGGAAGCCCTGGTGGGTCCATTTTTTATTTCTCTCTCCCTCTCTTAAATACATAAATAAATAAATAAATAAATAAATAAATAAATAAATAAGACTACAGAGGCTGCTGAGGCAGTCAGTTTACAGTGAATAAGCCCAGCATGGCTTTAAAACAGGAGGGTAGAAGAAACACCCTAAGAAGTCTCTAGAGTGGGATTTAACAACACAAAGCAATATGGGGTATAAAGGGAAAGAAAATCAGACAAGGCAGTTAGTCATCAACACAGCACTGGTATTTTCTGCAACATGATCTAATCAGAACACAAAAACTCTTGGGACCATCTTGAGATTTCTCAAAATGTGCATGTATGAACAATTGCCTGTTGGTGAGTTAAGGGAGGGAAGATTGCACTCTGTGTTGAAGACACAAACACATCTCTTCACGTAAGCCAGTGTCCTATAATTTGACATTTATTTAGACTAAAAAAAAATCAATGAGGATATAAAGAAAAAGGTATTGGTTACATGTGCTTGTACATATACACACTTCCACGTACATACATAATAAATGTGTGGCATCCATTAGAACCTAAATAGTGATCTTTCAGACTTAAGATATACTTAGGGCATCAAAAAGAATCTTTATCACAAAAAAAGTCAGAGAAAAAAAACTAAGATCAAGACAGCCAGAAACACCAAAGAAGAATCTATACTAGATCTACTTCTTCCCCACAGTGGAATATTTGTTAGAAGAAAAATAGACAAGCTTTGGGCCAGTGATCAGGAAGTCTTTTAATTTGATATAATAAGAACCGGGCTTATAGGCCAAAGCATGCTGGAATTATTATAGCTCAGACAAGAATCTCTGGTGATATCAAAAGATAAGAAAAATGAAATGTGTCTTTGTAAAGGCTGTTTAAGCATGGAAACAAAAGACAAGTCTATGAAGGAAGAGAAATGAAAGGAGAAAAAAAAGTAGCTACAATGAGATAAGGTCCTGCGTGGAAAGAGAGCTCCCTGGCCTTGTAAAGGGCAGGACTCCTAACTTCCAGAGTCTCTGCTCTGCCTGAGTCCTAGAAAGTAACTGGCTTATTCTGTAGAAATTTAGCACACGCCTGGCTCTAGGCACAGTGTAAGCAGAGGGGATACTGATGGGAAAATGGCAGACGAGAATCCTGTTCAATCAGAATGTGAGCCTTAATGGGCATTGGGAGAATGGACCAGGTTGTTTTTTTTTTTTTTTTTTTTTTTTTTGCTTGTTTGGTTTTGGTTTTGTTTGTTTGTTTGTTTTTTCCATGGTAGGGTCTCACTCTGGCCCAGGCTGAGCTGGAATTCACTATGTACTCTCAGGGTGGCCTCGAACTTACAGTGATCCTCCTACCTCTGCTTCCCAAGTGCTGGGATTAAAGGTGTGCGCCACCACGCCCGGCTCCCAGGTGCTTTTTGATGGTGGTGACTTGGCTCTCAAGCAGGTGTAGGTGGCAGCAAGCACTTAGGGGAGGTCATGGTGGAGCTGCTATGGAAGCTGACATCTGAATGACAAGAAAAAGCCAAACTAGGGGAGGGGAGATCTGAGGAAAGAACCTTCTGGATAGAGGCAATGGCCAGTGCAAAAACAGGTGGGTGTGAGTGAGGAGAAAGTCTGTGTGCTGGGCACGGAGGGTGCAGGGTAAGATGAAGCCGCAGGGGGAGGCAGGGATAGAAAACAGGCCTTTGCTGCTTAGAACAAGGAGTCTAGCTTTTATCCTAAAGGAAAGAGGAAAATAACAGAGGCTTAAAAACTGGGAAAGATGTGAGAGAGTCTGGTAAGATACGCAAGGTTTAAATTCTACAAAGATTAGCATATGTGTGGAGTCGGGATTTTAGGAGGATTGCTGCAAAGCAGGACAAGCTCTGAGTGAATGACAATAACAGCACAGTAAGCAAGGGCTGGTGGCATCCTGGATTTGGTTATTAACATGAAGACGAGGAGAAGGTACAAACTCAAGGTATCTACTGAATTCAGTAGGATTTTTCTGATGAGTGAGACTTGAGAGCAGAGGGTGAATTCAAGGCACACACTTCAATCTCCAAATGGTGGGTTCAAAATTAACTGAACTAATGAAAACGTTTAAGGCTGAGGAGGTCAAGGCTTCCATTCTGCATATGGCAAGCTTGAAACACCTATCTGCTATCTTAGTGAGACATCAAATAGGCATTGTGATATTCAAATCTGGAATTTGGAGGAAAAGTCGGAGCAAAGATGTGCACTTGGTAGGAAAAGAATCTCGGGGTTGAATGAATTTTCCTAGAATGGTATTGGGCACAGAAAAGAGGCGAGGGGCACAACGAAGCCGGGTGGTGCGCTAACCCTCTGAGGTCACAGAGCAGAGGACTACCGAAGGGAATGGAGGATCATCAGCCCGTGGCACAGATGACGAGCCCAAGAGAACGAGGGAACATGGAGACAAAGAGAACATGGTAGAAGGAGCAAGTACTGCCAGGTGCTCGAGAAAGACCAGTACTCAGAAGCCACCCCTGGACTTGGCATGACGGAAGTCACTGGGGCTCCTGCCAAGAGCAGAGTCAAGTGCCAAGTAGAATGCTACAGAGAAGCTATTACAGAAAGTGTGGTGGTGAGAGGCCAGCAGAAGAAAAGAGAGACGCTGATTCAACTAGCACTTGTAAGAGAAGGGAAATGTGGACAGTGGCTGGAGGCATGATGCACATGTGCACAGACATGTAATTCTGGTTTCTAGGCTTTAGTATGAGGAGCGGAGAGCGGGGTTTTCAGGTATTAGGTGAGTCTCTGATACAATAAACTGACTGAAATAC